>CM066727.1:201456933-202751933 GCA_033961575.1 Aselliscus stoliczkanus
CACAGTTCTGGAGGCTAGAAATTCAAGGTCAAGGTTCTGGATGATTTAGTTTTCAGTGAAAGCTCCCTTCTTGGCTTGCAGACTGTCACCTTCTCACTATGTTCTCACATGCACTTTTCTTGTTGCATGTACATGGAGAGGTCAAGAGGTCTTTCCTCTTTGTCTTCTTATTGTATTAGGGCCCCACCCTTATGACTTCCTTTAATCTTAATTACCTCGGAAAGGCCCTATCTCCAGATACAGTCACATTTGGGGTTAAGGCTTCAACATCTGAATTTGGGTACACAATTCAGTCCAGAGCAGACATGGGGACATCTTTTTGAAGGTCACCATTTAACCCATTACATCAGATAATTTGTTATGCAGCAATAGATAGCTAACCCATATATACTCTATTGGAATAATTTGCTTGTCTGTTTCCTTGACTGGACTCCTAGTTCCTTGAGGACAAGGACTCTCTCTTGTTCATTTTTTTTTTTTTTGAGGGCAGTGTCACTGGCCCTCATATGTGGGACCCAAACCGGAGCCGCTGGCTTCCCAAGCCAGTGCTTAACCACCGCACCACTCGGACGGCCCTCTCTTGTTCACTTTTGAATCCTCTAACTCCTAGCACAGTTCTTGGCTCAAAATTTTGTCAAAAAGAATACACACTTTGGTAGAAGAGGATAAAGGGGTCAAATATATGGTGAGAGAAAGAGAACTGACTTTGGGTGGTAAGCACACAATGTGATATATAGATGATACATTACAGAATTGTACACTTGAAGCCCATGTAATTTTACTAACCATTGTCACTCCCAATAAATTTAATTAAAAAAAAGAATACAGACTTTGTTGACATTTAAAATATATATAGAATAATATATAATGACATGGAAGATGTATGTGACATATTTTTCTCTGAGAAAGCAGTTTACAAACATTTGTATGTTGCTGTTGTAAAAATGTATAGAAAAAGACTAGAAGAAAATACATCAGAATATTTTTTCTTTTATTTTTTTTCATTGAACATGCATTACTGCAATAATGCATTTAAGACGTGTTGAGTGTTTTTTGTTTGCTTATTTATTTTAAATACTTGAATATATAATTATGCATCTTTTGTACACTTAGCATTTTAATGAGTATTTTTCCATTTTAATATCTACTTTTCTCAAACATTACTTCATAATATTTCATTGAAAAATCAACCATTGTTTTTCAAACTATTTTGCCATGGAAAGTATTTTTTTCCCACTTAGTCACATTGCTTTTGAATGTAAAAAACACCTCTTGAACTTACCTCCTTCAAAAATAACCAGTTGCTGGGCACTTTGTTGCTAAGTAAATCTTTGTAGATTGACAGATTTTTATTGTTAACATATTTAACATAGCACGTATTTTATTCTTCAGGATTCCTTGTGTGCTCACAAAGTCTCAACTGCTATGCAGCCTTCTGTGAGAGGACATTTTAAGGGAAACCTCTTAGACTCTTTGAGAGAAAAGTGTGACGTACGTTTAAAATAATAATACTAATAGCTTTTAAATAAAAATCCTGAGATTGCTTATTTAATTTTTTAATAGAGATTGCTTCCTTTTTCAAGGCCAATGACAGCTTATTTTTTATTTTTATTTTTTTAGCTGAGCCATCCTGCCACCTGTTGGCAGCTCAGCGGCTGCTCAGCTCGGGCTGGGCATCGAACTGCTGTTGCTCAGAGCTCAGCTGGCACTCCTGAGCGAGCTCTTAACCAACTGAGCCGCTCGGCCTGTCCGACAGCTTCTTTATAAATGCTTTTCATCACAACCTTCGATGTGATGAAGAGGAATTCCTGCAGAATCTAAGAGCACACCACTTTGGGTTCACTTGGATACTTTCCAAAGTCCTTGCGTCCATCACCTGCCCTTAAGGACCACTGTTCTCCTGAGATTTCGTGCCGCTCGGTTAGCGCAGGCGCATTACACTCCTCTCGCCCCGCGCGCCCTCGAGTTCTTTCAACTGCGCTTGCGCTTGCGCAGAAGTTGGGCGGGAAAACGCGCAGTCGCGGTAGCGCGGGAGCAGAGAGATGGCTGCGAGGGAGGAGGCGGCAGGCCCTGCGGTCCACGCGAGGGACGAAGCGGCGGCGCTGCTCTTCGAGAGGGTCCATTACCGGCATGACGCGCGCTGGCTGCTGCCCGTGCCCCCACGCCTCTGCCTGGCCTGCGCGCTGGAGCTGCTGCCGGAGCCCAGCGTGTCGGTGCGAACCCACCCCCTAAAGAGGCCCGACCCTTCAGCCCGCCGGGGCGGCCATGTTTGCCGAGCCGCCTCAGCCGCAGTCCAAGCCGCAGGCCGCCCTTTGCGAACGAGGCCCTGTCCCTCACCCGGTGCCTCAAGTGGACCCGTCTCTGTCCACACTACACCTGGGCCCCCGGGACCCCAGCGAGACGCCCTGGCGAGCCTTCCCCCCTTCTGTCTAGCCGCCGACGCGACGCTCGCCCTCGCCCCTTTCCGCCAGGATCGCGCCTTGGCCCAGGTCCCCTCCATGTTAGTCTGAGCTGGGCGCCTCGTCCCCTTCCTGTTTCTGAGGCTGTGGATGAGGCGGGGAGAGCTGCCTGGGCCTCCGTGACGAGGAACGCAGCGGGGAGACACGGCTGCTGCTCCTTGGTGCCTACCCACCTTTGAAGGGAATTCTTTTTTTTTTTCCATGGAGACGTACAGGAAGAGTTTGGGAAATCGCTTTTCTCAGACGCTTTGGGGTGGGGGGATGGGCTAGCTCAGGGGTCCTCAACGTTTTTATCTCAGGAGGCCTTTACACTTTTAAAAATGGTTGAGGACTCCAAAGAGCTTTTATTTACGTGGGTTATGTCCATTGATATTTACCGTATTAGAAGTCAAAACAAAATATAAAAATATTAATTGATTTAAACATAATGAAATCCATTACATATGAAAATTCTTTTTATTCTGGCAAAATAAAGTTTGCCATGTTAACCATTTAAGGGTACAGTTCTGTTGCATATGTAATTTAAAAAGTAAAAATAGGGCCGGCTGAGTGGCACGGTGGTTAAGAGCTGGCCTAGGAAGCCAGCAGCCCCGGTTCGGGTCCCGCATAGGAGGGCCAGTGACACCGCCCTCAAAAAAAAAAAAAAAAAAAAAAGTAAAAATAACTGTTTTCCAAAACGAAAAAGATAGTGAAAGGACTGGCCTTGTTTTACAGGTTTGCCAGTCTCTTTAATGTAAGGTTTAATAGAGAACATCTGGATTCTCATATATTTCTACATGTAATCTTTTGTGATATCACATGTCATGTAATATTTCTAAAACTTCATTGTACACTTGTGAGAGAGTAAAAGTGAAAAAGGCAAGTAGCATCTTAGTATTATACGAAAATAATTTTGATCTCATGGATTCCCTGAAAGGGTTTTGGGCATTCCTAGGGTCCCCAGATTATAACTTGAGAACTGCTGGGCTTAACATCTGAGATGTATCATTGAGGCCAGAAGTTCTGAGGCTGTCGTTCTTGGATGAGTCAGAGATACAGAGATGAATAAAACAGTGAGGTAGGGGAGAACATAAGAGAACACACTGGGAATTTCGAAAATGGACATATCTGTGGTAAAATGCTGTGTGCAATAAGGAGGGAAATTAGGAACGGGTTTTAGAGGAGGAAGCATTTGAATTAGGCTTGAGAATATGGGTAAGATTTGGACCAGAGGAGACGGGGATCTTATCCCAGGAGGTAGATATTAGTAAGGATGAGTTTGGGAAGGTAGTTAGAGTATTTGAAGGAAAGTTGAGATTGGAGAACCGGATTAAGATCAGTTCCTTGAAGAGTTTGAATCCAAGCTAAGGAGCTTGGACTTAATCAGATTGGCAGGCAAAGGAGAGTCATTGAGACTTTTTGAGTGACTCATTTAGACCGCTAGCTGTGTTTTATGTAGGAGGAATTGGTGAAGGAAAACAGGAGACTTGCAGTAACACAGGTTAGAGGCAATACGCGATGCAACTTGACCTTTTACTGAACACAGTTTTCTTAGCTTCAGCTCTCACTACCTGAAGGGTTGATGTAGTCAGTTGTACCCATGTTCCTGTTATATTCTCTGTGCACACCCCTTTTTTGACCCAACTTTTGCTACTATCTTGAGCACTTTGCACATTTCCTTGTACAGGGAGGTGAATTGAGTGTGAAGGTTTGTGTCTGCCTTGAAGGATGTATTTTCTCTACTTACCTCTGTAAGTTTGACAAAGGCTCCTCAGTACCACCCTGCTGGACTGTTGAAGTGGAAAGCACTAACCTTTGACAAGACCTGGCTGGAGACTTAGATTTGAGTCCTTGGGAAAGTCCCTGAGCCTCAGTTGAATTATCTCCTAAATGGCTATAATAATACCTGTTTCTCCTTGCTTCACCAGCTTGTTAGGATTAAGTGAGCAGGTAGACAAATGAGTGACTTGTGAAGCGTAAGTGCTATGTAAACATAGGGTATTAGGACCTTAGCTCATGTATAATCCTCTGTTTGAACAAAGGACTCCTGTGTGTAAATGATGCCCTTTTCCATACTCCCTTGAGGGAATATGATCTTACCATAAATTAGATGATCCCTCCAGTATCATCTTGTAATTATAGTTGAATAATTATATATTGTATATGTAATTAGAATTGTTTGGGTTCAGAATGGCTGAGACTTGGTTGCTATTGAATATTTTTCTTCTTGTACCCCAAGCTGGTGCGCAAGAAACATGTGCTGTCCTGCTTCCAAGATGTCCTCGTGAGGCATGCCTCCCTGGTCATGCAGCTGATGGCTCAGGATCAGAGAGTCTGTAGTCACTTCATAAACATGCTTTTTGGTGAGATTTAAAGGGAAGTGGCATGAATTTTGCATGTATAATATGTATATGTGCTTTGGGGGTTTTGGAGAAATGGTCTTAGAAAGATAATTTAGACTTTTTGCAAAATAACAGTTTAACTTGTTAGCAAATTGTTTTATCATAATGATGAAGAAATGGTCACCTTTCTAAGATACATGATACATTGTATGGTAATTACAGTTAAGAGGTTAGTAAAAGTGTGAAGATGAATATGGGAAATGCATGATCTTTCAAAGAGCCAGTCTGTATGGTCTTTGAACAGGACCAGGAGGTCTAGGCTGGAGTTTGCTGATCTGGCTGTGACCCTCATTGAGTTACTTCCTCTCTCCTGTGCCTTAGTTTCTTCATGTGTAAAATGAGATGGATTAAAAGGTCCCTTCTTTTAATACAATTATAATGTCCTATGGAATAAGCCCTTTCAAGGAGGGGAGGAGCTAACTTGTATTGTATGCTTTTCTCTGCTAGAGGCTTTTCAGGCTTTTAACTGCCAAGACAGTCCTTTAAGGGAGACAGGATGACTCCCAAGGCCTAGGGAAGTCATAGCTAACAACTGGCAGAAGGAATTTTACCCCAGGTCTGTTAGACTCCGGAGCACACAGTTTTTATGCTGTACCACACTGACAGTTTTTATTCCTTTAAAGCCAGATTGGGTCATTGAAAGTCTAGGTGTTTGGTGGGAGGATAAAACTTAGCTGGGACATTGCTTAAAGCTGCTGTTAGTCTTAGAATTCAGTGTGCCTTTGTGCGTTTGTTTTTCTTTTAGCTATTAACTATCCCCCTCTTACCTCCCTGTGCTCTAAGGACTGTTATGCAATGTGGAAGATGGGAGTATAGCAGATCTCTGTATTGAAGGTAAGGTGAAACCGTGTGTACCTAGCATTTGAAGTTGGAGATTTTAGCCTGAATAGCAGCTCTCTTTATGTGAGACAGGGAATGAAATGTTTCATTTTGGAGACAGATAAAGAAAACTCAATTATCAGCCAGTAATTCTGCATTTCTTTCTTGGGCACCTGCTCTGTGCCAAGTACTGTATCAGACACTGGGGATACACAGATGGATAAGACATGGTCCTGCCCTCTGAGAGTTTACAATCTGGAGGAGAGATTGGCTGGTAATATAACTAGAGCTGCTGAGTGCTGTTACAAAGGCATATACAAGATTCTGTTTTTACTATATTCATATTGGTTGGTTAGAAGTTGTCTGCATATGGTTGGTGATTAAAGTTGTGGAAGTGTGTTGGTTTATTTATAAAGGACTCAAGAAGGAAGATGAGAATAGTAGGATAGGAGGATTCTTGCAGAAAGAGTAAGAACTCCATCAGGGCCTAGTCAGGAAACAAACCACACCGTTACTTGAACAGAAAAAAAAACCTTTAATATGAAGAATTATTATCTAGGTAACTGATGGCAAAAAGAGAACAAACACCAACTGTTCACAGAGGTAGCAATTTCAGAAAGCAGCTCCCACTCCGAGGGCTAGGGAAACAAAGGGAGAGGTTGGAATTACTAAACTACAAGTTTGGAGGAAGGACCCCATATAGGAAACTCAGAGCTCTGAGGAGAGGGTGCTCCTTGGCTACTGCTGGGTCCATGAGCGTCCTACCACACACTTAGCTGTACCCACTAGCAGCTGTAACAGATCATAAGTCAATATGATCTGTATGTACTTCAGATCATCTCTCAATCTAGACATTATGGACAAACAATGTATCACTTGAAGTTCTGACCGTTGGAAGGGGTGGGAAGATTTCCCTTCACCATTTTTCTCAAGGCCACCGTGAGTGGGACTATAATTCTAAAGCCATTCGCTTCTGGTTGGTGCCAGCATAGCTTGCAGAACTCTCATCAGACCCCAAGAAATTCACTGAGGTGGTGGGCACTAGATGGAAACAGCAAAACCACAGGGCGAAGGAGGACTTGCTCCTTCCTCAAGTTTCCTGTTTGCTTCCTGCGTACTTCCTGTTTCTGTGTTATCTTAGAATGCTTATTTACCCTGAAAGTGGCAGAGCCTGCCCACAGCAGCAGCTGAATCTAGTTTGCAGCTTTTCCCACACTTGCAGGGCCAGCCTCTTTTCCACCCCTCCTTAGAGACACCAGCAGAAGCATCACAAATGATTGTGTACAAGGGCAGATTGGGGGTTGTGAGATAATATTATTGGCAATTATTGGCAGAGGAGCTCATAATTCTATTTTCTAGTATATGAAGGAGCAAATCCTGAGGAAGGAAAAAAAAGTATACATAAAATGGTAGTTTTCAACCTTGGCTTCACAATAGACTTACCTGGGGAAAATAAAAAATATCCAGATACTTAGGCTCTTTCCCTAGAGAGTCTGATTTAATTGGTCTAGGGTGGGACTTGGGCATTAGGATTTTTTTTTTAAACCTTCCTAGGTGATTCTAATGTGCAGCCTAGTTGTGAACGGCTGATATAAAACAATGAAGAAACCAGAAATCCTTCGGTCTGGATGTGCACAGATGGTTTAAAGGGGGCGGGGGGAATACAAAAAACTAACACAAATTAACACAAGCAAATGATTTTAAGTAGATGGGCTATGAAAGCTGAACTCTGGGCCAGGGATTGTCTCCTGATTAGTAATGCTATTGTGTTGCTCAGTCCTTATCCAGCTTACAACTCAGCTGAAATTAGAACAGACCATTCATTGCCTGCTGGATGCGTGCCACGAAGAGGTCAGTAACTAGCTGTGGGTTACTGAGTACCCCTCAGGATCCTCAGGTGTCAGAACTGGGCCAACCCTTGTTTGGATAGATGGGGAGATTGAAATCCAGCGGAGAAGGGGCTTGCCTGAAGTCACAGAGGCAGTGGCAGAGCCAGAGCTGGGGCCTGGGTCTTCTGATCCTGCTCCAGCACTCTGCTGCTTCCGTCCTTCCTCTTTCAATCTCCCAAATGCTATGTCCATGTAGTGAAATTCCATCTTTCTGGCATAATCATCCCATGGCCATTCTCTATATCCTCCTAAGTAAAATACAGATTTCCTTGATGAACTTGTCAAGGAAATATGTTCACTATGTCTTTCTTGGCTTAGTAGTTTTATTTGGTTTGAATTGTGTACAGTATTTTGTACTGAAGGCATTTCCTTTTATCAGCATCTAAGGTAAGCACTGAATGGGTATGTTTGACCTGCTCCAATATAGTCAAAGATATCAATTAAACAAGCTGCTTTTGCATTGTGTTTAAGATTTAGGAATGATATCAGTATCACTTTTTTTTTTTTTGCAAAAGGACGACAAATATTCATCTTAACACCAGCAAGAGCAACATTTAATTATAAATTATATTAAATTATATCATTTTAAATACTTTGCATGCGATTAATATATCAGATCGGATTTATAACTACCATATCAATGCTTATCATTATGATGATGCCACTTAACACTTTGAGCACTTTCTATATGCAAGGTACTGTTTTAGATGCTTTACATACAATACCTCATCCAGTCATTTCAACAACCCTATGAAGTTGGTACTATTATAATTTCCCACAAGAGGAGTTAAGAGTTACTTAAGGTACTACAGCTAGTCAGTAGAAAAGGTGAAGTATATATATTGACTCTTCCCGTAAAGTACCAAGCATAGTGCATGGCAAATAAGAGTGTTCCAAAATAGTAGCTATAGTAATGATGATGATAATTGTTTTTTTGGCACTGAACCAGAATTCTGTCTTAATGACCTTCCCAACTTTCACTCCCCAGTTTCTGGCTCTATAGGAGACAAAATAAGCTAATTTTAATTCAGTTTAACAAACATGTACTGAGTTAGGTACTGAAGACTTGAAGAGGAATCTGACTCAGTCCCTTCCCCCTGGGGCTTCCCAGTCCAGTAGGGGAGACAGACACTTAGCTAAAGAGGCTGATTACTGATTGTGGTAAGAGACGCACAATATATGTTTGGTGTGGATAGGGCAAGACAAATTTGGTGGGAGATCTGTCTTGATTTTAATTTATAGAGCAGAGTGTGTTCACTTTCTGTAGCTGTGTAACATGCCCTCCATGCGAGGCAGCTTGGCCACCCTGACCCTTCTCGGCAAGTTGGTGGATGCCATCCCTGCTCTGGCAGACAAGCTTGTAATGGAGCATGGTGAGTGACTTCTGGGGAAGAGCCATCCTCCCTTCACCTGCTTTGATCAAACTTCCTCCTGGGCGGTCCATTCACTGTATACACCTGGGATGTCATTACTTTCCTTCTCTAGGCTTTAGTTTCCCCACCTGCAAAATGTGCCCTGTGTTGGCCAATTTGAAAAAAAAAGTGCTTCTTGATTTTGGTCTTGGGTTACTTCTATTGACTATTTTAACACAAATGAATTAAGTACCTACTATGAATCTTCCTTTTGGATGGAAGGAGGAATTAATTCTGAAATACCAAAGCACTCTTTTCTATCAGTAAAATACAAATAAATAATCTCACAGAAGATTTACCTGAGGGTAAATCACTTCTCTAAGCCTTAGTTTTCTCTTTTGATTAAGTATCCAGAAATCATTTACTGTGGGGGATTATTGGGGATTGCCATTACTACCCCGTTGGGGGCAATAGTTTGGAGTTTCATATAGCAGTTGACATTGCGCGGTTCACCTGGCATCCCAGTTGTTTTCTGGACAGGTGACCTGATGGAGCATCTGTTGAGAGGTTTAGTATACCCCAGTGAGGGGGTGCAAGCTTCTGTCTGTTACCTCTATGGGAAACTGTACTCCTCACCAATGGCAGCTGAGATGCTTTCAGGCCATTTCCGGGAGAAGCTGTGTCCTCTCTTCCTTTCCACATTGGATGGTGCTCAGACAAAGGAGCTTCAGATCAACTGCTTGGGTAAGACATGAAACTAGAGAGAAAACAGATAGAAAGCATTTGAGGTTTTGCTTGAGGACTTGTGATACTAGCTCTCTAGTTGTGGGGAAGCTTGCTGCTTTGCAAAGGGTAGAAGTCATGGGTTTGGGATGCATAGACTGTGAAAGATGCCTGGAGTTGGTGTGGTATCTTCAGAATGTTGCCTTTGGAAGGAGAAGAGGAAAGAAAGTGGGACAGCAGTTTTTCTGCCTGCTATCTTTACTGCCTTCCCGGGTGCATCTTGTACTCGCTGCCAAGTTAATCTTCACACTGCACAGTTCACATCCTGTCAGTTTCCTATTTGGAAAATCATCTATGGCTCCCTCTGGCTTCCAGGATGATGTCCAGGTCTCTTTGCTTGTTATTTGAGGCTCCTCAGAGCAGGAGTTACAGAGAAAAGCGTGGTTTGTGGGTGACAGAAGTTTTTTCCCCCAGATTGGGCCAAGAGCTCTGTTATGAACAGTCCAGCCACATGTAGTGAGCATTCGTTCATTCTGGCCAGGCCCTGTGCTGGGCTCTGAATCATAAAGATGATCAAATCCAAGCTCTATTATGAGGGAACACATAGTCCAGATATGAACAATTGAAGTTCAGTGTCTCAATACTGTTATGGAGGCTGCACAGGAAAGGGTGGGATTCTATTTAACATAGTACTATAGTTCTTATTTATAGAAAACCCAAAAAACTCCACCAAAAATCCCTCTTAAAACTAATAAATGAGGGGCCGGCCGAGTGGCGCATTGGTTAAGTGCTGGTTTTGGGATGCCAGCGGCCCCGGTTCAGATCCCACATGAGGGCCAGTGACACTGCCTTCTACAGCTAACAACAGCTCCACCTGGAGCTGGGCTGTGCGAGCCCCGGTGATGGTGTGGGCTGCAGCCCCTGCTGCAGTGGGCTGCCATAGGCTGCAGTGAGTGGCCCGCAGCCAGCGTGAGTGGCTGGCAGCCAAGCGTGAGCTGCCAATAGCCGCGATGAGCGACATCCAGAGGCCAGCGACCGATCTGCCTCATCCGGGAAGAGCGCAATGACGATACCAACAGTGAAGCAACATCCTCCGCAACTAAACTGAAGAACAAGAAGACGGCAACTTGTCTGTTCCCCTTCCCCGATTCCCCAACGCTGTTCCCCTCCACCAATTCCCCAATAAAATCTTTAAAAAAAACAAAAACAAAAAACTAATAAATGAATTCAGTATAGTGGCAGAATACAAAATCAGTTGTGTTTCCATACACTAACAACAGATTATCTGAAAAAGAAATTAAGAAAACAATTCCTTTTACAATAGCAATACTTAGGAATCCCTACAGAGACATGAAGAAGACTCGAGGGGATGTGTGAGGGGCTGCCTTGGGTATACTGTTCTGGTGCTTGTGCTCCTCTTGCCTGATCCCCCACACTTGTTTTTTCAGGTTTGCTAAGGCAACTGCTGAAGTATGATCTCTTCGTGTCCATGATCATGAACAAATCTGCACTGGTGGAAAGCACTGAGCGTGCTGAGGGGCCACCAGGAGGGACCTCACTGCCTTTAGTGCTCAAAAAGGTCATTGTCTTGTGATTCTTTGTCTCTAGGTTCAATAACAAGAAGCCCGAATGCCTCCTGGGCCTTGTCCTCATGCATTATTCCTTCTCTCTGGGATTTCCAAAGTGTTTTCTTACTGGCTAGAACAATATGCTGTTAGAAGACTCAAAGTAGGTTTCTTTTCAGTCATGAATCCTTCTATCTCCATCTTCCCCCTCACATCTGGGCTGTCCTAGAATGGGGGATATAGGCAGCAGTAGAAACAAAGCTATTTCCATCGTTTCAGGGATAAAACCCAAGCTTCTCACCTTGGTACTAGTCATGGGCACCTTCTTCCTGGTCCTGCGTATGCCAGGCTGTCCTTTCTCTGTGCCTGTGCGGGTGACCTCCCCCTTTGCTTTGAAACCTTTCCCCTCTCCTTTGTCTGTTGATCTCTGATTCAGGTTTCATGGCTGGTAGAAGTCCTCTGTCACCCTGGCTCCTTTAGGCATAATGTGCCCCTCTGTCACAGTGCTTACCTGACCGTATTGTGGTTAATCAACTGGGAGCTTCTTTAAGGCAGGACCTGAGTTTAGCTGCCTCTCTCTGCCATATTCAGCATAGGGCTTTGCAGAGCTATTGTCATCATCTGATAGCAAGACTATCATTGATGGACCCTATTGTGGGACTTCTTCTGCAGCAAGGAAGAGGAGCCCTGGTCAGATGTGGAAAAGGGACAGTTGGGGATAAGTAAGTTAGATATTAAAAATCCAGAGCAAACTGCTTCTTGTTTCCCTGGGATGCCTCTGGAGCAATCCACGCAGGGCCTGTGAACTCTGAAGAGCAAGTCCTGTGTCTCTGAACCAAAAAATTCCATATTGGCTTTTTTCTGTGTTCATTTTGCTGTTGCCATCCTGTTGTCCATGGTAACATCTGGTTAGAACATTCAATCCTGGGCTCAGCAGGGACACAAGGTCTTCTGTCCTCTCGGTGCACCAAGGCAGCATGATAGTGGTAGGAACTGAGATTAGAGAGCGCTTTCCTAGGGGGAGAGAACTTTGTAGAGACAGGATTCTTGGTTCAGAGGTCCCCACCTTCATCCATATGTGGAGGATATTCTTCCATTGGCAATTTAGGATGATCAGTATTTTATTTTACTGTAATAACCAGCAAGGTTGGGACTAGGGTGGGGCACTTGCCTAAGGTACAAAATTTAAGGGGGTCTACGAAACTCAGCAAGCAAGATAAATAATATTTTAATGTGAAATCCTGACAGCTGGTGTCCAGTAGAAGTTTGGATTTTATATGATGGAAATTAATTGAAATGTTTTGAGTAGAGGAGTAACCCGATATAAAATTTTGAAAGGGGAGGCATCTCAGTTGTCGGAAGACTCCTAGATTTGGACATGGCTGACCTGGGTTTTTGCTTTAGTTTTGTCCTTATTAGCTGTATGGCTTGGAGTAGGTAACTTAACCTGGATGAACTTTAATTCCTTCCTCTGTGTGCTGAGGGTCCCCAAGAACACCTCCAGGTTCAGTGATTCATTAGGAGGATCACAGGATTCAGTGTATAGTCACAGCAATGATTTCTTAAGTGAAAGAATACAAAGCAAAATCAACAAAAGGAAAATGTGTATGGGGTGAAGTTTGGGGGAAAACCAAGCACAAGCTTCCAAGAATCTTCTCTTAGTGGTCATACAGGATGAACTTCATTCCTCTAGCAATAAGTTGTGACATAGTGTGAAATGTTGCCTAGCAGGAAAGCTCATTAATGTCCTAGTGCCCAAGGTTTTTACTGGGGGCTGGCTGGTCACGTAGGCACCCCCTGCCTACCACATAACAAAATTCCAGACTCCCAGAAAGACAGCAGATGTTCAGCATAAACTACCTGTGAGCCAAAAAAAATGTATACACATGACTTGTGTTCATCATTTGTTATCGATATATATTGAGTATTACAATTTTAATACAATTTTTCTCTTTCTTAAAATGTGTATACATTTGGGCCGGCCGAATGGCACAGTGGTTAAGCGCTGGCTTGGGATGCCAGCGGCCCTGGTTCGGGTCCCACATATGAGAGCCAGTGACACTGCCCACAAAAAAAAAAAAAGTGTATACTTTTTTTGGGCACCCTCTGTATATTGTTTGTATAAATAGTTTAGTCACAGTGAGTCACTCTTATCAGCTCTGGGAGTGATGGGAACCCTCCCGAAATCAACTTCCCAAATCTAGTCAATGGCCAACCTTGTAGACAGGACTTTCTAAAGATAACAGTCTTCGACCTGCTATGTTAGCTCTTCTTTGCACACTGTAGAATGAGTCTCCTAGTAGAATTTTCCCATGTTATGTCCCAGTCTTGTTGCAAACATCAAAACCAGATGTGGGCTGTGAAAGTGCTTTTGTAAAAGACGGCCTGAGCCCTTCTTGGTGACGGTTTTAATGTTCTTTGAGTGTCATTGTGTTCTTTTGTTCTAGTTCTCACCTGCGGCTGTTCATTCCTTTCCATAATCCATAACTGCCCTCCCTGAGCATCCTCATTCCTGGCAACTGGTAGTGCAGACGGGATTCAGGGACAATGAGGGCTCCTATGCTGAGGCACTCAAGCTGCTTCCCCGTAGTCCTGTCAGTACTGTTTGTAACTGGCACCTTTTGCTGCCTGCTTCTCCAGCTTCTCCTCTCCAGAGATGAGATTCTGCAGGTGGCCAGTGCCCACTGTGTAAGTGCAGTGCTGGTCCACTCCCCAGAAAAGTATGCCCCAGCCTTCATCCATGCCGACATCCCAGGTAAGGGGCCCCTTCTAACCTTCTCCTCCAAGGACCTTAGGATTCTGACTGAAGACCCTCAAGCCGCAGCAGCAGCAGCAGCAGCAGCAGCAGCAGCAGCAGCAGCAGCAGCAGCAGTCCTAGTCCTGTTGGGATTTTGATAATGCTTACTAGAGGGATGGGTTGGTGGCAGGTTCAATTGTACATGACAGACTCCAGGAAATAGGCCTCATAACATCTCAATTCTCTTGTTGCAGATTTCTTATATGATCTTGAACAATTTGTTACTGACCTTTGTCATTTATTTGACCGTTTAGGAATAAATGCCTAGTATGGGGTGGTGGAAAGACCCATGAACCGGGAAGGCAAAGGGAACTGATGTTTCTTGAGGGCTTGTTGTGAGCCAGGAACTATGCCCTAAGGTGTGTTGTTAATCTTGCCACATTTAGGTCCCCATTTTTGCTATTAGTTTATGGATAAAGAAATTGAGGGTCACAGAAGGAAAATAACTACTTTTTTTTTTTTTTTGAGGGCAGTGTCACTGGCCCTCATATATGGGACCGAACTGGGCCGCTGGCTTCCCAAGCCAGCGCTTAACCACCGCGCCACTCAGCCGGCCCTAAGGAAAATAACTACTTTAATTGACACGTCGAGTCATTGGCAGAAAAGGGAAAGCAAGCCTCTCAGGCTCTAAAAACACTTTCTCTGCATCATGCTGTTATCCAGCCTGAAGATCACGCAGCTTGACTTTAGTCCCACCTCCAGCACTAACAGTACCTCTCTGGGTCTCAGTTTCCCCATCTGTTAAAAAGATGTTAGACCATAAGCCTGAGGGCATTTTCCAGGTTTATCTGTGAATTAGTGATAATGTCTCAATGAGAGGGTGTATGAAGAGATGAAATAACAGGTGTGAGATGCTAACTAACTCCAGGGCCCTAGCATTAGTTAAGGGATCATGATCACACAGGTGTCGTTGATTGTTTTCTTCTACTCTCCCCGGCCAGAGTTCCTCTTTGAGCATCTTTCCTCTTCCAGTGAAGTGCTCGTCTGGTCCAGCTACAATTGCTTGATACTTCTGGCAGAGGAGCCACTCTTCTTTTCCAAGTGCCACACGGTGTACGGTTGGTCGTGGAGGTCCCATACTAGCTCTGGGTTGGGTGGACAATACTTTTAAAGTCGGGTAGCCGTGATGGGGGACCTAGCCTGCACCTTGGAGGGGCGTGCTGGGTTTGGTTATTTCTGTCAGCCCAAACCCATTACCAGATTCATATGCAAGCACTAATACCCAAACAGTTCTGCTCTTCACTAATTAGCAGAAGTATATATGTTTAGCAAGGAAGGGCACTCCTATTGGCCACTAAATGATTTCCGGTTGCACCTTAAGAACTTTACTCAGCCTTGGATTCCTTCTTCTCCTGTGCGCCAGATATCTATCCATCTAGTTAGTCCCTAAGTTTTGTTGATTCAGCCTTTCAAAGCTTCTTAAAACTGTCCATTTTCTTCCTTCCTGATGAAGGAAGGAAGCATTTGTCTGGGACTTTTTATATTGCATATAGATTTTTAGATTGGACACATTCAGTCTTTCATTTTGTATTCTGTGTTCCTATTCGATGCCAGGCACCAGTCTGGAACCTGGAGATTTAGAGATAGTGTGGTCCCTGACCTCTGGAAAGGGACAGAAATATAAACAAGCTGATTAGTGCTCTGTTAGAGGAAAGTACCAGAGGTATAGGGGCTCAGGGAAGGCCCACAGCTCTGCTTGAGTGGATCAGGGAAGGCTTCCTGGAGGGGTGGCGGTCCAACCTGATTCTTTGAGGAGGAATAGGAGTGTGTCTGGTGGAGAAGGTGCAGCTCAGTCAGTAGATATTCACTAAATACTTCGATTGCCAGGGTTTGTGCATTGGCTTGTGCTGGGTTTTGGGGAGACAGGGATGAACCCAACAAGGGCCTTCCCTCAAGATCGCCCAGTCCTGCTCCATCAGCTCAACCTTGTGAGGGCCCCTCCATGAAGGGCTGCCAGCAAACATGTGCTGTGCAGAGCATTTCACGTCTCCTGGGCAGGCAGTGAAGGAATTCCCGAGCACTGACCCCTCCTGTGCTGTGTCATTTTGAGCTAGGCATTGAGTCGGTGGTGAGGAGCCTACAGGGAAGCCTGAGGATGAACAACACAGACCTGCACAAGCAGGGCTTGCTGCTCTTTGCTGAGATCCTGACTCGGTGAGCAAAGCGGTGGAGCATCAGGCCTGGAGGGGCCAGACTGCAGAAGGAAAAAAGGGAAGGATTTTTCCCTGGGGGTTCAGTGATAGGAGTTCACTGACTCATTCCTTATTTACCATTTCTAGGCAGCCCGAGGAGATCAAGCTGTTCACAAGCTCAGCCATGTGCAGAGATGCTGGCCGTGCCCTCCAAGAGGCAGTGAGCAGCCCTGTGCTAGAGGTGGCCGCTGAGGCAGTGAAAGCAACTTCTGCCTTTCTGAGGTGAGAGACCCCGGCAGGCTGAACTTTACACCTCTGCATGGACTTTAGGGCCAGGTCAAGGCCGGGGAAGCTTCTAGGGGCTACTTGTCGGAAATTTTCTTGACTTTTTTCTTTGATACTCCATTTACTCTGGTTTTTCTTTCTGGACATCCTGGATTGCTCATCAAATTTTCTTGGTTTTATGACAGTTTTTCATCTTTTTGTCATTATGTACTAGTTTCTGGGAGATTTTCTTGACTTTCAACCCTTGAGTTTTATTTCTACTTTCATATTTTCAATATGGAAGAATTCTAATTTGCTAAGTTTTTTTAAATAGCATTTTATTCTGTACTTATTTCATGGATGTAATTTTTTTTCTCAGTCTTTTGTTTTAGTCTAGACTTTCCCCCTACTTCCTTTCTACTAATTGTTCCTTCTGCCTAAAATGCTCTTCCCTTAAATCTTTGCATGACTGGCTTCTTCCCATCATTCAGGTCTCATTCAGAGCGTCCTTCCTTAATTGACCCATTAGGCTGTGATAGTACCTACCAAACACTTGATAGTTCTTGTTTACTTATTTGTTTTTTGTCCTCCCACCCCACCCACTATAATATAATCTCCAAGAGTTCAGGGACCATGTTAATTTTTTCGCTGCCGTATGCCTTGTTCCTAATAGATAGTCAGTATATGAATGATGTTAAAATGGATGGTGACACTAAGATCCTAGGGTCAAGATAGGAAATTAGTCCTTAGTAAGATGCTTGATATCTTGAAAAAAAAAATGGAGGAAATCCAGATTTTTTTTATATAATGTCTTTTATCTTGTTTCCATGTTTTCACTTTTAAAAAATTAACAAAGTAATCTATTAAAAAATACAAAATAACATATGCAGAAGGCTTAATCCCCTGTCCCCACTTACTACAGGAAACTAATTTTAACTCATTTTGGTTTTAGTTCTGGGGGTTATTACCCTAAATCTAAATAATATTCTTATAATGTTGTGTCTTTTTTTGTTTTGTTTTGTTTTTGTTTTTGTTTTGTTTTTGTTTTTGTTTTTTTTGAGGGCAGTGTCACTGGCCCTCATATGTGGGACCTGAACCGGGGGCTGCTGGCTTCCCAAACCAGTGCTCAACCACTGCGCCACTCGGCCGGCCCTTTTTTTTTTTTTTTTAAGGGAGGGTTCTTTCTCTTTTTTTCTTTTTCTTTTTTTTTTAAAGATTTTTTTGGGGACTTAGGAGAGGGCAACAGCATTGGGGAAGCGGGGAAGGGGAACAGAGAAGTTGCTGTCCTTTTGTTCTTCAGTCTTGTTGTGGAGGACGTTGCTTCACTGGCCCATGTTGGTATTATCATTGCGCTCTTCACGGCTGAGGCAGTCGGTCGCCGGCCACTGGATGGCTGCTCACAGTGGCTCACAACAGCTCTTGCTGGCTGCCAGCCACTGGCCACTCATGCTGACTGCCGGTCACTCATGGTAGTTCACGACAGCCCAATGCAGCAGGGGCTGCAGCCTATGCCATCGCTGGTGACTCACCGCAGCCCAGCTCCAGGTTGAGCTGTTGTTCACCATCTTAGCTGTAGAGGGTACAGCATCACTGGCCCATGTAGGATCCGAACCGGCAGCCCTGCTGCTCAGAGCTTGCACTCCCAAGCCAGCTCTTACCAACTGAGCCACTCGGCCCGCCCCAGTTGTTTCTTTATTTGTCAATTTAGTACATTATTTATTGATTTGCAAGTAAGAAAGACTAAGATTTAGCTCACATTTTTGTCTTCTCTGCACTTCCTTGGTATTTTCGCTAGTTAATATTTTATGTCTTCAAACCTTTAAATAATATATTGAGTTGTCGAAAAAGCCATGGTGCATTTTTGCAACGAAAAACATAGAAAAAATACGTTATGACTTTTCCGATAACCCAATACTTAAAACCTGTGTTTCTTCTTCCCTCAACTTGAAGCAATATCGTTTGATTCCCCACTTGGTTTGCTGAGCATATTAGCACCCCAATTCTTCCTTTCTTCTCCTTCCCTGCCTTCTACTCAGTGTCAGTCAGCTGTACCTTTAACTTTACATTGTAAATGTTATTAATATTTATAGTCTCTTTTTAAACCATAGTTACATCTTTGTGATTTGACTCTAGATTGGCTCTAAAAATTGAAACAAAAAATAGCATTTACATTGCAATGACTTCTGTCTGTCTCTTTTCCCTCTTTGTCCTTTCCTAGATTTGAATCTAAATCTGGAACATGAATCCCAGTGACGGTGAGATGAGTAAACCAACAGGGTAGCTAAGGCATAGAGCAGGAGTGGTATCAATCAGAGGTGCCCATGCAGAGCTGGAAGTCCACCAGGAGGTTGATGTCATGGGAGCTGGTAGCACCTTTCAGGCAGAAGATGGTATTTGAGCTGTGCTGTGAGGGATGAGAGAGATTTAGATTCGTGGAAGGACTAGGATTAGCCAAAACATGTTGGTGGGAAAATTTAGGGACTTCTGAGGGAATAATTGTGTGAAGGGGAGTAGTACATGATGAAGCTGGAAAGCTGATTGGGTTAGAATTGTGGACAGTGATGGGTAGGGGGCTGATTAATAATCCTTAGACTATTTTACTTTGTTTACTGAGGTGGTCCCTCTGAGGTGGAGTGGTTTAAAGGGTCTCTAGAAAGCACAACTGGAACAAGGAATGAGCATTGCTGAAAAGAATTTAAAGGTTGTGGAACCAGGGCTTGACAATCAGTATAGAATAGAAACTTAGAACTTTCAAAAATGAATAAGGAAAGGGGAAATCAAGCCTTAACTGTATACTGAGTGCCTGTTAGAAGGCCCAACAGATTACTTTCCATGTTCAGAAAAGGCCCAGTGATGAGTGTTAACATAGGTTCTCCTTACTTACTGGGTTGAATAGCATCCCTCTAAAGTGAGTTAACATGAGGTCAGATAGTATGGGCTCCTAAATCCAATGACTGATGCCCTTAGATTTGGATATACAGTGACATAGATGCACACAGAGGGAAAATGGCCATGTGAAGACAGAGGCAGAAATTGGAATGATGCAGCCACAAACCAAACAATGACAAGGATTGCTGGCAGCCACCTGAGGCAGGGCAGGATTCTTCCCTAAAGCCTTTACAGGTAGCCAACACCTTGATTTCAGACTTCTAGCCTCCAGACTATGGGAGAATAAATTTCTGGTTTTTTAAGACACGTAGTTTGTGATAACTTATTACAGCATCCCTAGGAAACCAATACAGCTACCTAATATCCTGTCGAATAGCCATGCATTCATTTAACATTTTTTTTTTTTTTTTAGCTGAGCCATCCTGCTACCTGTTGGCAGCTCAGCGGCTACTCAGCTCGGGCTGGGCATTGAACTGCTGTTGCTCAGAGCTCAGCTCGCACTCTTGAGCGAGCTCTTAACCAACTGAGCCACTCGGCCGGCCCTAACATCTTTTTTATTTAGCATCAATTTACAATGCATCTAGCTATGTTTAAGTAAAATGAAAAGATGGAACTAGTCCCTGGCTTCTTAGAACTCACAAACTAGTCAATGACTCTTGCCTCCTCTTAAGTCCATAGAATATGAGGGTTTCAATGGACCTTAAGTGTTATTTTCCACATTTACACCACACTTAAATGATTGAATCTCCAAAATGTAGTTTCCAGTCTGCTTATAATCTCCAAGAATGGGGAACTTACTTCTTCCTAGATAGTACCCTCTACCTCTATAGAATTTTGACTCTTAGAAAGTTCTTTCTTATAGAAGTAAAATCTGGGTCCTGATAACATTTACCTATTGATCCAGTTTTTCCTCATCAAGGTAACAGAGAGCAAATTTGATCTCTCTTCCCCAAGAGGGCTGCTTATCACTTATTTTAGAACAGTGGTCATGTACATCTCTTGATGCACCTTCAGTTCTCGACAGTACTTCTTAGACCAGGAGGCCCTTCTCAGTGAGAAAACCCATATATATATATTTATATTTTAGCTGAGCCATCCTGCCACCTGTTGGCAGCTCAGCGGCTGCTCATCTCGGGCCGAGAATCCAACCGGCAACCCCGTTACTCAGAGCTCGCACTCTTGAGCGAGCTCTTAACCAGCTGAGCCATTTGGCCAGCCCCCTCGTATCCTTAATAGCAATAATAATAGTCATAGCTGTCATTTATAAGGACTTACTATCTATTAAGCATTGTGCTAGGTGCTTAGCATACATTATCTAATTTGGTTTTAGAATAATTCTATGAGGGGAGGACTACTAACTCTAATTTAATAGATGAGGGTTAGAGAGGATGAGGAATGTTCACAAACATTCGTGCAGCCTGGTAAGTGTTGGAGCAAGGATTTTTATCAGAGCCGATCCTGGACCTGACCATGTTCTAGTTTTATTTATTTATTTATTTATTTATTTATTTATTTATTTATTTATTTAGCTGAGCCATCCTGCCACCTGTTGGCAGCTCAACGGCAACTCAGCTCGGGCTGGCCTCGAACAGCTGTTGCTCAGAGCTCAGCTCGCACTCTTGAGCGAGCTCTTAACCAACTGAGCCACTCAGCCGGCCCTCTGACCATGTTCTGATTGACCACATTCCCATTGCACGAGAACCTGAGGGCGTCTTAGAGTACACTTACCTCGCTCTAAGCCTGCCTTTGTCTCTCTGGATGCAGGAAGGACCACCAGAGTGCTCCACCCGTGCAGTACAGGGAACTGCGGGCCTTGCTTGAAGCCATGCTGGACCGGTGTGCCGATTTTTCCCAGACCCCACTGAGCAGGAGGTCCCTGGTTAGTGCACTGCAGTCTGGAGATTACGCTGTCATGGGTTTTTAGAAAATAATTGCCTTACCTTTCTATGTTATTTCATAGTTTTTTCTTGTGCCCATCACATACCTACAAGGAGATGTTATTTTTTTCCCCTAACTGCAGAGCTGTGAGGCTTAATAATTTCTGTTTTCATTTTTACAGATTAGGAAACTGAAGCCACAAGGGTTAAATAATTTTTCTCTAAGGTCTAAAACTAGCATGTACCTGATTTTGGATAGTAGATCCCTGGGTGTCTGTACCCAAGCCTACGACATACTTTGTCTTTTATATTATCCAAGCAGGTATAGTAAATATGCTTAAGGCTGGATTTACTAGAATCTTAGAATGAATATGACCAATGTGCAATGTGTTGTAATTGGTGGCTTTTAATGGTCCATGGACTTAAAATATCAGAAAAGATGCTATTAATGTGAATGCTGATTATGTCTTTCAAGATTACTTTTGGAAACTAAGTTCTTCACACATGATGGGGAGGGGATTTTTGTGTGTTTTGAAGCAACTCCTATGGGCATTACAGCCAGTTAGGCTAATGTCCACCAGCCTGTGACATATTTCTGCATATAATAGAATTAGAGCCAGTCCTGTTGTTCACAGGGAGACAGATGGTTAAGGTTCACACTTCCACCCTTTTTAATTTTTTTTAATTTTTAATTTTTAATATATTTTTTTTAGCTGAGCCATCCTGCCATCTGTTGGCAGCTCAACGGCAGCTCAGCTCGGGCTAGCATCGAACTGCTGTTGCTCAGAGCTCAGCTCGTACTCTTGAGCAAGCTCTTAACCAACTGAGCCACTTGGCCAGCCCATCCACCCCTTTTTAAAGGAGCAAGCAGATGGCTAGATTTGTGAGACTAGACCCAAGATCCCCTGGAAAGTATTAGGCGTATGGGAATGCCAGACTCCAGTATGTGAGGAAGAGGGCTGTGGTTGTCCAAGCACAGACTGGGACACAGAGTAGGTACTTAACCAATAGCTTCCCCTCTCGCCTCCTCACCTCAGGGCCATGCTTCCAGTAGAGATGTGGAGAAGGACATTCTTCGAAGGGGAAAGTTTCTCCTGAGCACTCTGGAGGGATTTAGAAACGCCTGCAGGTGAGGGGCCCTCTGTGGTCTGAAATAGTAGTGTGGTGGGTGGGGGATGGAAAGGAACTAGACAAAGGATGAAGTTCTAGAAGCAACACTTGATTTCTGATGCTTCGCTGCATAGTGAGAGGACTTTGACTGGGGTGTGGGTTGGGAATATGTGTGAGTGTGGAGGGGGTTTGGAGACAGGTAGCTAGAGTGGGAGTTTTCTAAAGATCCTCCTCTGGTGAAGTTTGTGTGACTGTGCAACGAGGTTCCTCTTCCCAAATAACCTAGCCCCAGAGGGTTCACTGAATGCTTGTTGGGTTAATTTAGTTCACATCAACAATATTTCCTTTATCCACTGTGTGCCAGACCTGGTGCTAAATAGTGGAAATAGAAAGGTAAGTCGATTGGCTGCTGCCCACAGGAAGCTCACAGTCTCTTGGGGGAGAGACTGTTTTGTGTATATATGTGGAATTCATTAGGTTGTCTCAAATCCACAGAAGGCACTGTAGGTAGAGAGAACAGCATATGTAAAGACAAAGAGATGTGAAATAGCAAATGGGATGGTATGTACTTCAGGGAAGTAACTGTCGTAGGATGGAAGAGTCGTATATTATGGGAGAGCGGGTGGGGAACACCAAGCCAGGAAGGTACCCAAGGACCGGCTCTCCTGCATTGAAGCCTCTTGAATTTTCTCCAGATCTGCAGAGAGGGACACTTTCCCTGGACCCTGAGCTCAGGAACCCTTATAGGAAGTTGCTTCTGACCTTTATGTTACATAGGCAGCAGTGGATATACTCACACCTTGATTTCTTAGGTTGGCTGTGGAATTCCAGAGTGAGCCTTCAGCCCAGGAGAATCCATTCACAGCTCCCAGTGCCGAGAAGGAAGACACCTTGGAGGCCTTCTCAGAATTTCTTCTCAGTGCCTGTGACTCCCTTTGTATCCCCATAGTGATGGTGGGTTCCCTTGAGCCACAGACAGAATGAAGGTTGGGGAGGAGAAGAATGCAACAGTGAGCCAGGCCTAGAAATGCAAGGCAGTGATCCCTCAACTGATCCTCCTAAGGGTCTCAACAGAGTTGTTCTTGCAGCCATTTTTCCTTTGGTTTTAAAAACAAAGTATAGTGTTTTATTGTAAAACTAATAGATGCCTCTTAAGAAAAATCAGAGAGCAGTATAATAAAGTAATAAATAGGTAATGTTTATGGAATGATAAGTACCTTACATTCATTACCCAATTTGATCATCCCAATGACCCCCTGAGATAGGTGCTGTAATCTCCCCCAATTTAAAGATGAGGTTGTCAAGTTCCTATGGTTATAAAGCAAGAGCATCATGGGGCTAAGATTTGAACCCATTGTCCTGCATAGTCAAGAGCAGCGGTGAATGTCTGTGATCCAGGCTTCACTAAGGAACGCATATGTGCGTTCTGTAAAAGGAGAGATGGTCCCTCTGAAGAGACCTGGCTGGAAGAGCTTCCTGTTGAGCTGACTTGGGATGGAGATGGTAGGAAGATCTGGACCCAGAGCTATTGAGAGAGTCCTGTTGTGTTTGAGGTTTGGACATCCTGTGAGCCTGTGATGAGTCCCTGTTGGTCAGGACAGGCACCGGGGAACACTAGGTGGCAGCAGGGAGGCAGGCTCTGGTTCTGACAGGAGAGACCCTCTTAAGGAAGTCCATTAGCCAGCATGCCAGGGTCTTCAGGCAGGGAACTGTCAGGAGCCATGGTTTGTAGCCCTGATGGGCACACTCGAACAGTAGTAACACTTGGACAATTCACGTTGGAGTCCTCATCTGCTCTGCCTTCCTTCTAGATTTATAAAACTGTAGAGCCACATTTAGAATTAGATCATACGATTATTCTTGCTTTCTACTTCTTTACATTTTCTTTAATGACCATCTTTCTTTCTCTCTCTCTCTCTCTCTCTCTCTCTCTCTCTCTCTCTCTCTCTCTCTCTCTCTTTCTTTTTAAAAACAAACTTGATTTAAAAACAAAAGGAAAGATACCTTTTAGAACTACGATTCTGAGGCTCCAGCTATTTACAGATAGGGAACTGAGACACTGAGGGGGGATGGCGGGGACTGACCCAGGGGCACATTGCACTGTGCAGCTCTTAATCTAGAGCCCAAGTTTCTCTCAATTCAGAGCTCTGTCTACTACAATACATCAGGCTGTGTCATAACTGTTCAAAGATCGCATGAAAAATAAATGTGAAGGCAGTTTGTAAACTATTATTATTACTATGGCTGTGGTAATAGACACATGAGCATCATCATTTAGGAAGCACTTACACATCAGATCTTATTTGTTTTTGGGAGCTAGGACTTGTTGTTATTCCCATTTTACTCTCTGATACGAAGGCCCAGAGAGGTTAGTATCTTACACACTTTATTAAGTGGTGGATGTAAGCCTTGGAGGTAGGCTTGTGCCCTTCAAATGAAAGAGTTTAGTCTATTGTTCCAGATTTGAAGCCAGCGTTGTTCTGGCAGACTGTGTTCTCCCTCCTGGCTCTTTGCAGAGGCACTTGGAGCAGGCCACTCACCCAGCCTTGATGGAAGTGTTCTTCTCAATTCTACACAGCCTTTTTGTCATCGTTCCCCACATGAAGGAGAAGTTCTCCAAGAAGCTCGGTAGGTAGCAAGCAAATGTGGAGGTTGGAAGAGAGGCAGGCACCTTAGGCAGCTGCTCAAGTACTTAAAGAGCATAACCTGCAAATGGGAAGTTTACGTATTTGTTCAGAATGAGTGTCCATGCTCTGCCCAGTGCTGAGTGGGAGGGAATATCATCCAGAAAGCAAAGTCCTTAAGGGCAGTTCTCAAGTTTATTGGTGCTTCTCTGAGAATATCAAGGAGGTTCTAGTTCAGAGCCCCAACACACACCTCTTCCCACATTACTGTCTTACTCCATATTCCCTCAGACCTCACATGATGTTTAGCATCTCTGAGTCCTGAGCACTGAATGCTGGAAGTACCCCAGTCATTGTGATGGAGCAAAATTTGAACTCAGGTCTGCATGACTCCAAATCTAGTACTCTTTGGTACCATCCAGAATCTCTGGTACCACTTGGGAATCTCTGTAACAAGTCTGGTTTCAGCCATTTTCTGCTTTCTTCCCACTTTTCCCAAGCTGCTTCATCCTTCATACAACTAACTCTGGAACTGAAGGCCAGGTTCTGCAGTGGCCCGAGGTACGTATGGTCCCAGACTAAATTAGTGGCCAAGGAGCCAGAGTCCTTTTTGACTGGACAAGTGGAAATTCTGACTAGTGTGGTTTAGTCATAGGACCATGGGGGGATTGACACAGTATTGGAATTACTGAGCAACTGGTAGTATGAGCTAGATTTGCTTCTATAGCTTTTATTTAATCTGGTTCTGGTAAGTCTGTCATTCCATGTGATAATAGGATGGGTACCTATCACATCAAAACTGGAAGGGTTCTTAGAGGTCATTTATCTAACCCCTCGTTTTACAAATGGGGAAACTGAGGCCCTCAGATGATAAGAAATGCAGTGTTTATCAAGATAGAGTCAGGCTCTAGTTGCCACCAACTCAGAAATTCTAGAGGAGACACCCTCTTGTTCAAAGTAGAGAGGTTGCTGCCTCAGTCTGTCTCATTAGGTTTCTAGAGCAGCCTTCTCTCTGTCCTCCCGTTTATGATTTGCCACCTGTCTCTGCATTTACTTGTCAGGTTCCATTTATTACTACCTATAGCTGGCAAGGTGAATGCAGTGCAGTATCTAACCTTCCATGTTTCTGAATAGAATACCCAGTATTCAAGAAAAAATACGGGGATCTATCTGGATTCAAAGTCACAATTTTGGATCTTTGTGGTTCTCCTTGAGTACCCATCTTAGGTTCAACAGCTTCCTATCTTTCTAGTACTTCCCAGCCCTTTCCTGACTCAGGAATACTTTTTTGTTTTATGTTTTGTTAAATTAGAACTTAGTAGCCCTCCTTGATTTATTTTTTTCATCAAATTTTTAGTGAATGCCTACATGGACCGAGTGTCTAAGGTATAGCTGTGGGCAGCAGGTTCCATATTTACTTTTCACAGCCACCTCTGGACCTCCTCTACCAGGGCCATGGTTAGAATTTCACAGGGCTGTGGCACAAAGCAGTGGAGCCCCAGTATGTGTTAGGGATAATGTTGTACCTGTCAAAGTAGCAATGTCCTCTCTCTTATTCTCTCTTTGTCTCCCCCTAAGTCACGCAGCCCTAAACCAGGTATGTTCCAGTTTCCTCTACTACTTGTGCATCAGCCTCCTCTCAGCTCCAGAGAAGACAGAACCACCTTCCCAAGAAGGTAAGATGCTGCCGTTTGACCACTCATGAGGTCCATGGAGTGCTTTTAGAGTCTGGATGCCTTGTTGATTGGCTGGGTAGTGAGTCAGTACAGTGATAAGATCCCTTTGCTTGAAGCTGCCCAAAGAACCATGAAATCATGGAAGGATGGACCTATAGGCTGATTTTTAGGGAGGTGAGATAATAATCAGAAAATGATGGAATCCAAGGCTCCTGGACCTCTAGACCCTAAGGGCTGAGAAAAGAACCCTAAAGCTCATCTAGCCCAATTTCTTTATTCAAATGTTAAGCTCTGAGTTCCTTTTCTTTCATACTCTTTAGTATTAAAATACCCTTTCTTGGCCGGCCAAGTGGCACGGTGGTTAAGTTCTGGCTTGGGAAGTCAGTGGTCCCAGTTCGGGTCCCACATATGAGGGCCAGTGATACTGCCCTCAAAAAAAAAAAATACACTTTCTTTTATGAAACAAATCTAGGAGTCTGCTCTCAGGATAAAATATGAATTCTTTACTCAGCATTCAAGATGTTTCACAGTCTAGCTACAAATTATATCTCACAGTTCCACAACTCTTGACACTCCACATCTATTCACTCACGGTCCAGTCACACTGAACTCCTTGCCGCCCCATAAACACAACATGTCCTCTTATGCCTCTGAACAGCTTGCTTCCTTTCCCTAGGATTCTCTTCTCTTCCTTCTCTGCCTGTTTTCTGCTCACTCTCCACAGTTCTCTCTTTTTTTCTTTTTTCTTTTTTTTTTTTTTTTGAGGGCAGTGTCACTGGCCCTCATCTCATATGTGGGATCTGAACCAGGGCTGCTGGCTTCCCAAGCCAGCGCTTAACCACTGCGCCACTCGGCCGGCCCAGTTCCCTCCTCTTTGAGCTTGCTCTCCCCACTCCAGGAGGCATGAGGCACTGATCACATGTCCTGCAGTTATCTGTCTCATCTGTTTTTTCCCCCACCAGCTGCCCCACCTGGTGGTAGGGCCAGTGTCTCACAGCCTGGCCTAGAGAAGCCACTCAGTGAACATTGGTCAAGTGAATGAATGAAATCATGTCCTCTCACATGTTACCTTTAGTCTCTCCTGGTAGGCTGAAAGCTGCATAAAGGAAAAGGGGATTCTGATTTCCTTTCGCCCTGCATGTACCCTTGCTGCCCTGTGCCGTACTCTTCATGGAATAGATAGATACTCATGTGCTCATTACTTGCTCTCCTGTGTTCTCTGTGTGGCTTCCTTGTTTCCTCCCCAGAGCTCTCTGCAGTGTCTGAGCTCCTACAGCATGGGCTGCCCCACATAAGCAGCAGGAGCCCTGAAAGCCTTGCTTTCCTGTCGGATTGCCAGTATGTGGAAGGAGCTGCTCGCCAGAGGCAGTACTGCATCCTGCTCCTCTTCTACCTGGCCTACATCCATGAGGACAGGTCGGTGCTCAGAGCTGGTGGCCAGCTGTGGGTTCTGGGACCCCCCCCCACCCCCGTCTGCAGCCCAATTCAGCTCTATAAATATTTACAGAGGCAACCTCTCAAAGCCTGGTGCTGGACCCTGGGGACGCAGAGATAAGTGAGAAATTGGTCGTATTACTGAGGGGCTCACATCCTGGAGGCCAGGGAAGCCCACTGCTGAGACCGAGGCTTAGAATGCTCATGAGAGTTCCTTGGTATCCTTGAGGGTGTTGTCTGTGTACAGAAAAAAATAATTTCAGTCATTTATTTTGGCTTTAAGAATTACTGTACAGTTTAATATAATTTCAAAATCAAAGAACTTTCTTCCTTAAGCTTTAAAAAATTATTTATTGAGGTAAAATTCACAGAACATATAATTAAGCATTTTAAAGTGAACAATTTAGTGCATTTAGTATATTCAAATGTGCAACCACCACCTCTGTCTGGTTCCAAACATTTGCATCCCTCCAAAAATAAAGCCTCCTACCCATTAAGCAACCACCCCCCATTCATTCTTCTGCTCAGCTACTGGCACCCAGCATTCTGCATTCTGTCTCTATGGATTTCTCTATTCTGAACATTTCTTATAGATAGAATCATATAATATGTGACTCTTTGTGCCCGGCTTCTTCCATAATGTTTTTTGAGATTCATCCAGTGAGCATATGATTTGTAGCATGTATCGCTACTTTTCTGTTTTATGGCTGAATAATATACCATTCCATGTATGTATATTCCACCATTTGTTTGTTCATTTACCCATTGATGGGCATTTGGACTGTTTCTACCTTTGACTATTGTGACTAGTGATGCTGTGAAGATGTGTAGGCATGTATTTGTTTACTTGTTTTCTAATCCTTCTCTGTATATACCAGGTGCACAGCTAAGGAGTCATATGGTAACACTATGTTTCACTTTTTGAGAAACTTCCAAATTATTTTCATAGAATTGCACTGTTTTATAATACAATCCCACCAGCAATACTTGAAGGTTGCATATCCTTGGCAACAGTTGTTATTTCCTGTCTTTTTGATTATAACCATCCTAGTGAGTGTGAACTGTTCTTTGCATTGTCCCTAATGACTAATTATGTTGACTATCTTTATTGACCATTTGTGTATCTTATTGGAGAAATTCAGATCTTTTGCCCATTTTTTAAAACTCAGTTGTGGGCCGGCCGAGTGGCGCATTGGTTAAGCGCTGGTTTTGGGATGCCAGCGGCCCCGGTTCGGATCCCACATGAGGGCCAGTGACACTGCCCTCTACAGCTAACAACAGCTCCACCTGGAGATGGGCTGTGCCAGCCCCGGTGATGGGGTGGACTGCAGCCCCTGCTGCAGTGGGCTGCCATAGGCTACAGTGAGTGGCCCGCAGCCAGCGTGAGCGGCTGGCAGCCAAGCGTGAGCTGCCAATAGCCGCGGTGAGCGACATCCAGAGGCCAGCGACCGATCTGCCTCATCCGGGAAGAGCGCAATGACCATACCAACAGTGAAGCAACATCCTCCGCAACTAAACTGAAGAACAAAAAGACAGCAACTTGTCTGTTCCCCTTCCCCGATTCCCCAACGCTGTTCCCCTCCACCAATTCCCCAATAAAATCTTTAAAAAAAAAAAATAAATAAAAATAAAATAAAATAAAATAAAACTCAGTTGTCTTTTATTGTTTTTTTTTTGTTTGTTTGGTTTTGGTTTTTTTGAGGGCAGTGTCACTGGCCCTCATATGTGGGACCCTAACTGGGGCTGCTGGCGTCCCAAGCCAGCTCTTAACCACCATGCCACTCGGCTGGCAGTATGTCTTTTAGTGTTGAATTGTGAGAGTTCTAGGTACAAGTCCCTTATAAGTTGTATAATTTACAAATTTTTTTCTCCCATTTTGCTGATTGTCTTTTCATTTTCTTGACGAAGCAAAAGTGTTGTTGTTTTTTTTTAAAGATTTTATTGGGGAATTGGGGGAGGGGAACAGACAAGTTACTGTCTTTTTGTTCTTCAGTCTAGTTGCGGAGGATGTTGCTTCACTGGCCCATGTTGGTATTGTCATAGCGCTCTTCCTGGATGAGGCAGATCGGTCAGCCTCTGGATGGTCGCTCACCGTGATTATTGGCAGCTCACGCTGGCTGCCAGCCATTCACGCTGGCTGCCGGCCACTCACTGTAGCCTATGGCAGCCCTATGTAGCAGGGGCTGCAGCTATGCCATCCCGGCGACTCACAGCAGCCCAGCTCCAGGTGGAGCTGTTGTTCACCATCTTAGCTGTCCAGGGCAGTGTCACTGACCCTCATATGTGGGATCTGAACCGGGGCTGCTGGCATCCCAAACCAGCTCTTAACCAATGCGCCACTCAGCCAGCCCCACAAATGCTTTTTGTTGTATTTTTTTCCACAAAAATTTTTTATTTTGATGAAATCAAAATTTAATTTTGATTAAATTTGTCTATTTTTTCTTTTGTCATTTTTGCTTTTGGTGTTGATTCTAAGAATCCATTTCTAACCCAAGGTCATGAAGATTTACTCCAGTATTTTCTTCTACAGTTATTCTTTTATAATTTTAGCTCCTACATATAGGTTTATGATCCATTTTGAGTTAATTTTTATGTATGTTGTGAAGCAGGGGTCCAGTTTCATTCTTTCACATGTGACTTATACAGATGTTCCAGCACCATTTGTTGAAAAGACTTTTCTTTTCCCCATTTAATTGTCTTGACATCCTCATTGAAAATCACTTGACTCATGTGATTCTTTAAAAGTTTTTTTCTTAGTTTTAAAATCATGCATATTGTAAAAATTCAAGTAAAATGGCTGGGTATAAAGTTAAAATACTTCTCTATACACCTGCCAGAGTTAACTACTGTTAAGTACCTTCCGTGAACTCGTCTGTGCATTAACAAACACATAAATGCTCCTTTTAAAAAATATACAGAATGGGGTATTATATAAGATTTTTGACTTACTGGTTAACTTATATCATGGACATGTTAGTACATGTATTAATATGTCTACCTTACTCTTTTGGTAGTTGAATTCTTTGATAGCATAATATTTATATTATGGCTATTCAATTTTACATTTTATTTTTTTTTGAAGGCAGTGTCACTGGCCCTCGTATGTGGGGCCCGAACTGGGGCCACTGGCGTCCCAAGCCAGCGCTTAACTAACGCGCCACTCGGCCGGCCCTCAATTTTACTTTTTAAGTAAACATTTTATTTTGGAGTAATTTTAGATTTACAGAAAAGTGGCAAAGAATATAGAGATTCCCTTGTACTCTTCATCCTTTTCTCCTAATACTAACTATGATACATTTATCAAACTAAGACACCAACATTGGTACATTATTATTTTTTCTGATTTTATTAATGCAGTAAAACACACAAACATAATATTTACCATCTTAACAGTTTTAGTGTACAATTCAGTAGTATTAAATGTCATAATGTTGTGCCACTATCACCACCATCCACCTCCACAACTCTTTTTCATCTTGCAAAACTGAAATTCTATACCTGTTAAACATAATTCTACAATTCTCCCCTTTCTCCAGCCCCTGGCAACCACTTTCCTACTTTCTATCTCTGATTTTGACTACACTAAGTACTTCCTCATAAGTGGAATCATACAGTATTTGTCTTTTTTATTTATTTATTTTTTTTGAGGGCAGTGTCACTGGCCCTCATGTGTTGGACCCAAACCGGGGCCGCTGGCGTCCCAAGCCAGCTCTTAACCAACGTGCCACTCGGCCAGCCCAGTATTTGTCTTTTGTGACTGGCATATTTCACTTAGCATATTGTTCATCCATGCTGTAGCATATATCAGAATTTCTTTCCTTTTTTAAGCTGAATAATAAATATTCCATTGCATGTATATACACATTTTGCTTATAACTTCACCTGTTGATAGACAGTTCGGTTGCTTCCATCTTTTAGGTATTATAAATATGCTGCTATGAACATGAGTGTTGAGATCCTACTTTAAGTTCTTTTGGATATATACCCAGAAGTGGAATTGCTGGATCATCTAGCAGTTTTATTATTAATTTTTTGAGGAAATAGGCTGTTTTCCACAGTGGCTGTACCATTTTACATCCTCACCAACAGTGCACAAGGGTTCCAATTTTGCCACATCATCACCAACACTTGTTATTCTGTTTTTCTAATAGTAGCCATCCTAATGGATATGAAGTTATTAATCTCAGTTTTGGTTTATATTTCTCTAATGATTAGTGATGTTGAGCATATTTTCCTATGTTTATTGGCCATTTATATATCATTTTTGGAGAAATGTCTATTCAAGTCCTTTGCCTGTTTTTAAATCAGATTGATTGATATTTTTTATTGAGGTTTAGGAGTTTTCTATATATTCTGGATATTAATTTCTTATTAAATATATTATTTGCCAATAATTTCTCCCATCTGTGGGTTGCCTTTTTACTCTGTTGATAGTGTCTTTTGATGCACAAAATTTTAAAACTTTCACAAAGTCCAATTTGTCTATATTTTCTTTTGTTGCTTGTGTGTTTGGTGTCATATCCAAGAAATTGTTGCCAAACCAATGTTGTGAAACTTGCCTTATGTTTTCTGCTAGGAGTTTTATAGTTTTAGGTCTGGATCCATTTGGGGTTAATTTTTTTATGTTGTGTTAGGCAACAGTTCAACTTCATTCTTTTGCATGAGATATTCAGTTTTCCCAGCACCCTTGTTGAAAATCATTTGACCATATATGTGAGGGTACTATATTAACTAAATTCTATTTAGATTTCACCAGTTTTTCCTCTACTGCTGTTTTTCTGTTCCAGAACAGTTCAAAATACTACATTTAAATAAGTGTTACTCATTTAAAAAAATTTTTTTTTGGAACTTAATCTGATAGGTGAGACATACCCATTGTAAAAAATTCAAAAGGTATAAAAGGATATGTAGCAAAAAGTCAGTCTCCTTCTTACCCCATCTCCCTTGTATGTGCAAGCATAGATGTCTCCCTCCCCTAGAAACTAGTCCATTGAACACAAATGTTTACTGATAATACAAGAAGAGAGGGGGTGGACTGCCTGTCACAGCAGGGCCTCCTGAATCCCAGAAGTAGCATCCTTCTTTTGAACAGTGTTGGTCCAGCTGGCTGATGGTTTACCTTCTAGGTATGAGTGAGGAGTCTCTGGTCCCTAACAGAGCCTTGCACAAAGCATAGAACCATGTTCTGTGTATGTGATAATGCTTTGTAAGTATATATGGCACGCTGTTTGTGCAAGTTGTCATTAGGCTGTGGACATGCTGGGCAGAATCACAATGGCAAGGAGGATGTGACAAGGCTGGACAGCCATCTCAGCCTTTCTCACTTCGATTGTCTTTGGTCCACAGGTTTGTCTCAGAGGCAGAGTTATTTGTGGCTGTGCAAAGCTTCCTCCTGTCTCTGCAGGACCAAGGTGAGCGCCCTCCTCTTACGGTCTTCAGAGCCTCCATCTATCTGCTTGCAGTCTGCCAGGACAAAGATGATGCACTAGATGAGGTATGGGCCAAAAAGCCTGGGGCTCCTCCTTCTGCACCTCTTTACATTAGGGTTCCTTAGGTGACCAGGATATTATATACAGAGGGTGCCACAAATGTATACACATTTTAAGAAAGGAAAAAACTTCATTAAAATTGTAATAGGGGCCAGCCGGGTGGTGCACTTGGTTAAGAGCGTGAGCTCTGAGCAACAGCGTTGCCGGTTTGATTCCCACATGGGCCAGTGAGATGCGCCTGAGCTGAGCTGCCGCTGAACTGCCAACAGGCAGCTGGGTGGCTCAGCTGGTGAGAGTGCGTGCTCTTAACAACAAGGTTACTGGTTCGACTCCTGCATGGGATGGTGGGCTGTGCCCCCCTGCAACTAGATTAAAAGTGGCAACTGGTCTTGGAGCTGAGCCTGCACCCTCCACAACTAAGATTTAAGGACAACAACTTGACTTGGAGCTGATGGGTCCTGGAAAAACACAGTGTTTCTCTTCCCCAATTTCCCAACACTGTTCCCTTCCCCAATTCCCCAATAAAATCTTTTAAAAAAATTATAATGCAATGATTGATGCTAGCATTCACTTGATTAATGCCATCTTTTGAGCGAACGTCATACTGCACATTGCTACTGTAATTCAATTCCACTTCAAAAAGTAATGCATAGATAACATCTCTTAAAATGTATACATTTTTGGCACCCCCAGTATATAGAGAAGGGACATGGCAGAGAGGGTAGGGGAGAGAGAGAGAAGGAGAGTTGGGGGAGTAGAAGGGAGTAGGGTGCTGACATCTACAGAGCCTACGTAATTTAGCTAATTGTCTCAATAGTCCTGGGAGGCAGAGATTATTGTTTCCATTTTACAGATAAAAAAAATTGAGATGTGAGTTAAAATCACTTTCTCTAGGTCACACAGTTAATTGATGGGGGACCCAGGACTACAACTCAGACTTGACCCACTCCCAAGGCTCTTTTCTTGGTACCAACCCTGGTTTGTGCAGGATGAGAGAGATGTGAGATATTTCCTTCTGGTAACAGTTTGTCAAACAAAGTGGGTTGCTGGGGCCCAGATCATAGTTAATCAAATTGCTTTGATGGTGGTGTGTGTGTACAAGTGTTTTCTCTCGGGCTTCTTTATAAACTCCTGGGGATCAAGGACTGTGTTTGATTCATCATGGAATCTCTCACATTTTTCATTGAAGATTGCTTCAATTTATTAGATGTGGACCCTTCAGCCTCAACCTGAGGATACTCTTCCTTTACTGACTATTAATTTTGCCTCTTTCTGGTTACTTTGAGGCAAATGTAATATAAGCGGACCTGGTTTAATTTGAATGGAAGCAGGAGGGTATAGTGGAAGTGCATGTGTTTTCAAGTAAGATAGACATAGGTATACAATGTCCCATTGTCTCTCTTTTTGTGGTATTAGCAGCCATTGGTGATCATTGCCTTGGTCTATTAATTCATATGGGATTGACAAATAATAATATCCTAATTCTGTCCTTCTCTCTTTGTTTATTAACTGGAATACCTGTATAAAAAGAAACTTTCCTCATCAACTATTTGGATACTATGAAAGGTAGATTGTATAGGAAGCATAGGTTGAGTGTTCAATTCGTTCCCTTTAATTTCCAGTTTTCAAAAGAAATGAATTGGTTGCCTAGCATTCTCCAAAGGTGACTAAAGAGATTTTTTTAGTATCATTATGAACTCATGGATTTAAAAATATTTGATATGTTTCAGTCCACTGTGGTTATTATCCTTTTGAGGCTCAAATTGTTCTATCTTTGGCCAGTTGGAGCCTATTCAAGGTAGCTCCTGAGTCCTTTCCATACAGCCCTAGTAGTCTTTGATAGAGTTTGGGCTTTCTAGTATGAGGACCCCAACAATTGGAGTGTGGGTATCTCTGGGGCATGGGTGCGTTTCAGAGTATCAGGCCCTACCTATTCCTGGAAGCTCTTTCTTTTTATAATAGTAACTTCTCTCCAGTTTAATCAGCATTTCCTAAGCCCTTGAAAACTACTCAGATAAATAAGCACATGATTTTGTTTGCTTCTCAACATTTTGCTACTCAACCAATATAGGTTGACCACTTGATATGTGCCAGGTGTCATGTGGGGCCCTGACAGAGTTGAGGTGAATCAAGCATGTTCTCTGCCCTCAGGGAGCACTGGTTTGCCAGGAGAGACAAAAAAATCTCTATAAGGCAGGCAACAATGAGTGCTGTCCTGGGTCCTGAACGACTGGCCAAGAGCTACAGAAGCACGTGGGGAGAGAGACTGTTGATAGTTGCAACAGGGGAGGCTTCCTGTAGAAGACTGAGAAGGGAGAATTTTCAGGCTGAGTAGAGCAGGATTTAAGCTACAGAAGTGGGAAGTTGCCCAGTCTATACATTCAAGGAAGTCTTTGCTAAGTCGTGGGAGACAGTGGAGAGAAGCCAGAAAGATAGACTCACATTTTTAATAACATGCTTGAAAATGAAATTAAGAAAACAATTCCATTTACAACAACATCAACAAATAATATACATAGGAAAAAAATTTAACAAAAGAAGTGCAAGGAGGGGCCGGCCAAGTGGCGCAGTGGTTAAGCGCTGGCTTGGGAAGCCAGCGCCCCGGTTCGATCCCACATGAAGGCCAGTGACACTGCCCTCAAAAAAAAAAAAAAAACAGAAGTGCAAGGATGTATACACTGAAAATTACAAACCCTCATTGAAAGAAATTAAAGAAGACCTAAATAAATAGAAAGGCATTCTTCTGTATTCATGAATCAGAAGGCTTATTAGGCAATTATATGATAAGTTCTGGGATGTTATGTACAACACAATGACCATAGCTAACAAAACCATTTTATATAATTGAAAGTTGCAAAGAGAGTAGATTTTGAAAGTTCTCATCACAAGAAAAAAATTTTGCAACTGTGAGGTGTTGGACTTAACCAATGTGTTAATCATTTCACAATGTATACATATATCAAATCCTTATATTGTACACCATAAATTTATGCAATGTTGTATGTCAATTCTATTTCAATAAAACTGGAAAGGAAAAGAAGAAGTAATAGTCTTCAGATGGCAGTACTCTCCGAATTGACCTGTAGATTCAACACAATCCTGATCAAAATCCCAGTTGCCCTCCCCCTTTTTTTCCCCCAGAAATGGATGAGCTGATTCTAAAATTCATATGGAGGGCTAGCTGAGTGGCGCGGTGGTTAAACACTGGCTTGGGAAGCCAGCGGCCCCGGTTCAGGTCCCACATATGAGGGCCAGTGACACTGCCCTCAAAAAAAAAAAAATTTCATGTGGAAATGCAAGGGACCCAAAATAGCCAAAACAATCTTGAGAAAGAAGACCAAAAATAGAGTACTCATACTTCTTGATTTCAAAACTTACTACAAAGCTACAGTAATCATGACAGTGTGGTTTTGGCATAAGGATAGACATTTAGATCCATGAGATAGAACTGAGTCTAAAAATAAACCCATATATTTATGGTCAGTTGATTTTTTTTTTTAGATTTTTTTATTGGGGAATTGGTGGAGGGGAACAGCGTTGGGGAATCGGGGAAGGGGAACAGACAAGTTGCTGTCTTTTTTTGTTCTTCAGTTTAGTTGCGGAGGATGTTGCTTCACTGTTGGTATGGTCATTGCGCTCTTCCCGGATGAGGCAGATCGGTCGCTGGCCTCTGGATGTCGCTCACCACGGCTATTGGCAGCTCACGCTTGGCTGCCAGCCGCTCACGCTGGCTGCGGGCCACTCACTGTAGCCTATGGCAGCCCACTGCAGCAGGGGCTGCAGCCTACACCATCACGGGGCTCGCACAGCCCAGCTCCAGGTGGAGCTGTTGTTAGCTGTAGAGGGCAGTGTAACTGGCCCTCATGTGGGATCCGAACCGGGGCCACTGGCATCCCAAAACCAGTGCTTAACCAATGCGCCACTCGGCCGGCCCTGGTCAGTTGATTTTTGATAAGGGTGTTAAGACAGTTCAATAGGGAAAAAAGAATCTTTTGAACAAATGGTGCTGGAATAACTGGACATTCCAGATGCAAAAGAATGAAGTTGGACTACTACCTCATATTATACAAAAAAATTAACCCAAATTGATCAAAGACCTAAATGAAAGGGCCCAAACTATGAACTATAAAACTCTTAGAATATCATATTGAGGCATTTGTACTTTTTAATATGTGCAGTGGGAAGAGAGAGGATTTGAGGGTTAATAAATGATTCAACACACCTTTTGCCCTATCTGTACCAGGCCCTACGCCAGGTGCACAGATTAATTGTCCAGAGTCCCTGCCCTCCAGCAGCTCCAGTCTGGTGTGGGAGGTAGACACATATGCTGACAATTAAAACACACTGTGATAAGTGTAGTTACAGAGCTGGGCTTCTCAGCCTTGGCATCATTAATGTTTTGATAGCATAATTCTTTCTTGTGGGAGGCTGTCCTGTATTTTGTAGGGTATTTAGTGGTATTCCTGCTCTCTACTAGATGTCAGTAGCACTCCCCCAGTCAAGACCATCCAGAATATCTAAATATTTCTGAATTTCCCTGGGGAATAAACTCATCCCCAATTGCTACGTCATAAAGTAAGTGCAGTGGGGTTTTCTTCTCACAAGAGGGCGCTGGGATGAGCCAGCAAGTGTCCTGGAGTACTGAGATGTCAGTACAGTTTTTCCCTGTCATATCTTGGCTATTTGTCGGGGTCTCTTAGGTCTCCTGCAAAGTGTATTTAGCCCATTTCTTTCTTTCCCTCCAGGCTGTGATCAGTACCATCAGAAAATTCCTAGAAACAATCCCAGACCTGCACGTCATCTACACCCACCATCTGCTCCTGCTCAGGTTCTTCCTGTTGCATCCAGAGCTGATGAGCAGGTTTGGGCACCGTGTCCTGGAACTTTGGTTCTCCTGGGAAGAGAGCAGCTATGAGGAGCTGGATGATGTCCCCTCTGCTGGGCAGCCCCTGCTTCCTGCCAGCTTGGCAGCCCTGTTCCACCTACTCAGAAGCAGCCCCAGCATCCTGCTTATTTTGCTGGTAGGTAACCACTTGCTCATTTCTGCATTCAGTGATGGTGGGCTGTCTCTCTCTGGGAGCTGTTTTATTGGGGTCAGGAAGCAGCAGGTGCTGCTTTTGCCCTACTCTTGGCTTAATGCTGTTTCCATGTGAGTAGGAGTCCTTCTGACTGGCAGGTGTCTGTAAATCTGTATCCTGTCCTAAGTCTGATGGAAGTCTACTCACTGAGAGATATGTGCCCCTCTAGTCCCCAGGGGATATAACTATGAAATGCTGATCTCAGTCACCATCCCCTCTCACCTCCTTGTCATCTCTCAAGAAGATTCTGCTAAGAAGGGTTTAAGATCCAAGGAGAACCCTCGGGCATGTAGATGGAGATGTCTGATTGCAGTGAGACTCAGCCCCTTTTCTGCCATGACTAACACGATGAATGGTACATGTGCAATACTCTCCCTTGGGCATACCCAGAATTGTCAGAAACCCCAATGCTTTTTTATGGAGTAAGACATCCCTATAATTCCTATCAGGTATATCAGTTGGATAAGTAGGCTGCTTGTTGTCTGCAGTTTCTAACACACTGACCTTAACTCCACCTTTTTTTCCTTCATTTAAGAGAGTACACTGAGAACAAATTAATGGGAGTGATATTGAAGCAGGGCCTGGTTAAGAGGTTGCCTCTCCCCCCACCTGCAATGTCCTCTGTCCCACGCAGCTTTCTGTTTTAGAAATCATCCTGAAACTTATCATTAATACCCTTAGGCTTATTGATCATATAATCTCTGTGGTCTAGCATTGTCTCCCATGTTGCTGGGTTGCTGACACCACCGGAGAACCACATGGCCAGAGAGAAGTCACCATGCACTCCCAGAACCTTCATGTAGCCTATGGAGGTATGCCCAGATTTTCCCTTAAATACCCCGAGCCAGCCTGAGAATGTTAAGGCAATTTTTGGAGGTGTTAACTGGCTGCCTTCTCAGACCACTCATGCTCTGATAATAAATGCTTATTCCATGACCCAACTCCTGTGAGCGGCACAGGTAGCATGAGCCCCAGACAGGGGACAGGGCATCCTGGAGGCATTCATTCTGAGCTCAAGCTGCAGGGCTTCTATTACAGGGGTCTCAGCTGAGCCCCTGCTTCATCTTCACTTCCCATCCCTGAGATCTGTCATCTAGTGAGGTCAAACATGTGTTGACTTGATCACATTCATGCTCTGGCTTCCTTGGAGGAGAAAAAAATGGAGAAGGAATGGATTAAAAATAAAGCATTAGTGCATAGGGGAGGAAGGTAAGATGGGACACCAGGATGTGTCAATGAACAGCTAAGATATTGATTTTCTTCATCAGATGTGTTCAGGGTCAGTTATTCACACATAGTAGGTACTTGATTTTCTGACCCATTGAATTAGGGGTCTGGACAGATCCAAATTTCTCTCAAAAAAAAAAAAGATTTCAGATCCTCTGAGAGACATCCTAATCATGGCATCTTACTATTTTTTCTTTTTCTTTTTTTTGAGGACAGTGTCACTGGCCCTCAAATGTGGGATCCAAACCGGGGCCACTGGCATCCCAAGCCCAGATTTTTAATCTGTCTAATGTTTTTTCTAGTAAACTGAGCTATCTCTCAGAACAAGAGAGAAATGAACCCTGATCCAGTGTTCCATCTAATGGGAGAGCTATTTGAGCACTGAGGATTATTAATCTAAAAATGAAAGGCCAAAATGAGAGGCAACAAGTGTTTTGAGATCAAAAAAAAAAAAACCTATTGGGAAGCACTGATTCAAGCAGAAACCCAAATAGTGTTCCATTTAGGAGGTGAAGACAAGTGGTATTTATGAGAAAGCAGAAGGAGAATAATTACTCAAATAGAAGGAAGGAGTTTCTTTGGGTGTTAGTAAGGTAAGAAAGGAATTTCTATGTGACAACATGGATGGATCTTGAGATTATAATGCTAAGCGAAATAAGTCAGATAGAAAAAGTCGAGAACCATATGATTTTACTGATATGTGGGATATAAAACTGAAAAGAACAAAAGAACAAGAAAAACAAATGAAGAAACAGAACTCATAGGTACAGGTCATAGTTTAGTGGTTACCAGAGAGTAAGGGGGGAGAAGGGTGGTAGATGAGGGTAAAGGGGATCAAATATATGGTGATGGAAGGAGAACTGACTCTGGGTGGTGAACACAATGTCATATATAGATGATGTATTACAGAATTGTACAGTTTAAATCTATGCAATTTTGCTAACAATTATCACCCCAATAAACTTTAATTAAAAAGAAAAGAAAGGTACTATGTTAGGCTTTCTGGGGATTACAAAAATAAATTTAAAAACAACAAAAAAAGGAATTTCTATAAGTGCAGATAAGCTAACATAGTGACGCAAACTCTAAAGAATGTCTTTATTTTCAATCCTAGTCTCAAGGTCAGTTTTTGTGTTATCTTTGCAAACACTTGTTTGGAATTCATTGCTGTTTTAGGCCCAGTCCAAAGATTATTTTACCCAGTTTTAACATTCCCAAGGTTTGAGGAGTAAGATGTGCAAGGCAATTCCTTTGGGATGGCAGCTCCGGCTCCATTTCAAATGGCTCCGTTTATATTATTTTTCACAGGATACAGGGAAATATTGGACCTAGTCTCTGCCCCAGAGGCTGGTGAGGGAATCAGACACAACAAACAACTAACAACTGACAACTATACTACGAACGTGGCAGTAAAGGTAGGGCAGAGAGCTTAGGTGGCAGGGAGTGCAGAAAGGTGTCATATATGCTGATCCTCCAAGGATTTGACAAGTGAAAGGGTTGCCAGTCCAGTTTAGCAGCATGAAAGTACTTATTGTAATTCAGGGACAGTGAGTGGTCTGGTGTGGCTCTGGTATGTCAGGAGATGAGGTAGGAGAAAGGGAGGAGCAGGTTTTTAGAGGCCTTGAATTCAGTCACTCACGTTTTCATTTATCATACATTTATGTGATATTCACTAGGTACTAGGCATTGGGGATACAAAGATTATTCAGATAAGATTGCTCAGTCCTTGCTCTTGAGAAAATCACAGATGCTTATTTCATTTTCGTCACTTTGCAGAGACTTACAAAGCATCGCAGAAGGGAGAGAATCAGAGAATGATGAAGCTAGAGAACCATCTCAGATGATGACACTGGGCTTGGGAGTGGAAGGAGAGTTTAACCCCTCTAGGCTTACTCCTGGGTGCTCTGGATGTCTTCCACTCAGACCCAGACTCTTACTGGTCCCTGCCCTACCAACCCTTTCCACTCCCAAGTTTCCCTTTACAGCCAAATTCCTAGAAGTAGCTTTCTGTTCTCCATATCACCATCTCTCACTCATTCCTTCGCCCACTAGCTTCTGCCCCCATCACTACTTGAAGTCACTCTCACCAGGATCAGTAATGATGCCCTTGTGGCTAATTACAGTGGACACTCTGGTTCTCATCTTACATGACCTGTTAGTTTTTGTTTTTTTTTAAGATTTTATTGGGGAATTGGGGAAGGGGGACAGAGAAGTTGTCCTTTTGTTCTTCAGTCTAGTTGTGGAGGATGCCACTTCAATGGCCCATGTTGATATTATCAGTGTGTTCTTCCTGGGTGAGGCAGTCGCTCGCCGGCCATTGGACGGCTGCTCACGGTGGCTCAGGGCAGCTCACGAAAGAAAGCTCACGCCAGCTGTCAGCCAGCCCCACTGCAGCCTATGCTGTCACCGGCGACTCACGGCAGCCCAGCTCCAGGTTGAGCTGTTATTCACCATCTTAGCTGTAGAGGGCGCAGCGTCACTGGCCCTCATGTGGGATCCGAACTGGCAGCCCTGCTGCTCAGATCTGGCTTCCCAAGCCAACTCTTAACCAACGAGCCACTCGGCCGGCCCAACCTGTTAGTATTTGATGGTTGTCCACTTCCTTTTTATTGCCACTTTGGGTTTTAATAAAACCAACTGGCTTACTTTTTTCTGTTACCTCTCTCTGATGCTTCTTCTTAGTGTCTTTTATAGTTTTCTCTCCGGTTACCATTTGAAAGTTGATGTTCCTCAAGATTTTGTCCTAGATCGCTTTTCACTTAGTGCATTCTTTCTGGGTTGTCTCATTCATTCCCACAGCTTTGGTGGCCCTCTGCTGTTTGCTAATGACTCATATCTCCTCCCATCCCTGACCTGTCTCCTGAGCTCCAGACCCATAAAGCTAACCATCTATTTGACATTTCTGTTTAAAATGGAGTTCATTATCTTCCTCTCCCGAGTTCTCTTTCTCAGTCTGGATCTGGCTAAGGTAGAGGCCCCTCCCTAACTGAAGGTTATCGTAGCTTCAAAGGACGTAAGTACTGAAAAGAAATAAGCCAAAGAGAAAATGAATCTCTCGAGACCAAATTCTATTTATTTATTTTTAGAATTTTTATTATGTAAAATAACACAAGTATAGAAAAATCACATCAAGCATCTGCACAGCTTAATTATTATATGGGAATACTCTGGTAACTGCCACATGTGTCAGGAAGTAGAACTGGCAGCCACTCCAGAAGCCCACCACATGTCCCCATCAATGATGACCCCTTACCTGTCCCCTCTAGAATAACCACTAGCCTGAGTTTTATAGTATTAATAGTATCTTTCTTACAGGTCTTTAAAGTTCTGACAGCTAAGTGCCTGTCCCTAAATACTATAGTTTAGTCTTCCTTTTTGTGTGTGTGTATGTGAATATATGTTTTAAGTCTCCTTTAATCCACAGACTTCCCTTCTATTTAGTTTTTTTGTCCCCCTTGCAACTTATTTGGCCAAGCAACCAGATAGTTATTCTCTAGAGTTTCCCAGGCAGGGTTTGCTGATTACATCCTTGGGGGTCATTGTCAGGAGACCAAATTCTTAGAGAAAAGGCGCCCCACCCTCTGCTGTAGCGACCCAGTTCTTCTCCTTGAATGTACACCATCCTCATCACCCCTCCTTCCTGGAGGAGGTGGGGAGAGCAGGGAGGAGCCTTGAGCTTTGCCAGGTGGAGCGCAGTAGAAGGAAGCTGCACTTAGGGCTGGATGCTACATAGAGGTCCAGGAAGGTGAAGGCATCTGAGCTTCAGTTTCCTCCCGTGTAAACTGGAGATAATGAGAGGTTGAATGAAAGACTATATAGAAACATTCTTGATACGCCATACACAATAGAATGAATACACATCATTCAATGATCATTGGCTGACTCTGAGCCACGGAGATGTTAATCTCAGAGAGCTTATTGAATTGCCCAAGGTCATATAGCTAATAAGGGTCATGACCATGACTGGAACCTTCAGTTAATTAGTTTTTCACTAAATTAGATCCGAGAAACATCAGTGGTTTAAAAAAAGGAAGAAAGAAAAAGTGAGGGACAATTTCATTGTCTATTCATATACTCATATATAATTCCTACCATTTCTCCCCAGCTTCTAGCCACAGGAGGGGAAAAGAGTCTAAAAATATGTGTTGGTACCAATTTCTATTTTTGATAAGGGTAATTAACAGCTGAAAACAAAGCTGTTAATTGCCACTCTTATGACTGGGTGATCTTTCATGTAGGTTGTTTAGATGTGAAAAAACTATGATGTCACAGAAGCTCTTTGTCCCAAAGAATTCTGGACAAGAGAGATTGCAGAGTGGGCCATGTTCCACCCAGAGCCTTCCCACTGACCCATGTGATGGGATGCACACTTTCCCCTGGCATTCACCATGGCCACCAAAGGCTGAGGAGTCCCCTGCCTCTTGGGCCTTTAAAATTTACTAGGTTTCTGAGGGACCAGCTCTGACAGTCAAGTAGCCATTTGCTGGTGCAGGAGCAGGACCCCAAAAGTGGTTTGGCCTTGGGCCCCATGACCTTGGGCAAATCACACCCCCTCTGGGCTTCAGTCTCATACTCCATAAAGTGAAAGTTGGTGAAATGAATTGAGAATCCCTCTAGCCCAATTCTATGATCCTTTCCTTCCAGAGATGTTTTCTCAAGGTGAGACAGAGGCAGCCAATCTCATCCCTGCCCTTCATTAACTCATAGTTACAACACCACTGCTTTCTTGACAGGCAAACTATTTAGTCAGCCCCAGTTTTCTCATTTGAAAAATCAGGATGACACCTACCTGGAAGAGTTATTAGGAAGACACAGATAATATATAAACAAAAGTGCAGCTACTGTTCAAACATAGCACAGTACCTGACATCATTAGGCCATAGTCAAATGGTTGCTATTGATAATATAGTTGTTTCTCTGGCAGCTGTGGAAGTTTGTGAAGAGTTAAGGCCAGACACCCCTATGCCACCCAGTGGTCAGCACATCTGGAGTTGTATGGTCAGATGCCCTATACCCATGTCTCTGTATGTCAGGCGCTGTCCTCCCTGGAAAGGGAGTCTGTGTGTGACCTTGGATTCATAGCATCCAGCCCTAACTGGCCCAGCACATTAGCCTGTCAGAAAGAATTGGCTTGTTTGAGCTGATAGGTGCCAGGAGCTATCAGTGGGATAGCCTCTGGTGCAGTTTCTGACTGGCTTTGTCTTTAACATATACTCATTAAAATAACTGTGAAAGTAAATAAAATGCAATGTCCTTTCCTACCTTCTAAACCCAAGGCCTTTATAGCTTGGGGCAGAAATAGCCAGATGCCAAGGCAGAGAAGGGGCCTGACCTGGTCACCTGGTCCTCATTCCCTGTGCTCAGAATCTGTCCTAACCCATCCCCTCCCTGCTGCATGGTATCTCCTTCCCCCTCTCTTCTCCCTTAAGGCGCACTCAGGTCAGCTGTCTTGAAATAACCTTTTCTTGACCCTGAAACTTCCATTTGCATGAGAGAGGATCCTGGAAAGTAGAAAGAGCTTTGGGCTTGGAGTTAGTAGACCTGCATTCAAATCCTGGCTGTGCCACTTACTGGCTTATGTGGCCTTTCGCACATCATGTAGTCTCTGTTTCCTCCTGTTTAGAATGCACAGGGTGGTACATAATAGGTGCTGAGTAAGTGAGTGTTTCCTTCCCCAGGTTCTGTGACACATCATCCTGGACCCTTTCCCAGCCCCTTTCTTCTTCATTGTCTAACTGTCCCCAGCTATGATGCCCTTTGAGCTCTGGTTTTCTTCTCTCCTGCTCAGGACCTCATCTATTCCAGCCCAGTGGACATAGCCCACAAAGTACTGATCGTCCTGAGGGCCTTTTTCAGAAGGAATGAGGATGTCCAAGTGGGTGGTCTCATCCGAGGTCACTTCCTGCTGATCCTACAGCGTCTGCTGGTGGAACATGGGGCCTCCCCATCAGAAGGTCAGTCTGGAGCTGCTGGGGGTGTGTTTGCCATGAGGTTAGTCAGGAGTGAGCATCTCTGCCCTAATGAGGTCTGCTCCAGGAGAGAGAATCAAAGTTTTCTCTGCAAAAAATGTCAGGCCAGTGTGGCATCAAGCTAAACTTTACCTCCTTCCTCTCATTGGAGAGTGGGTGCTCAACATATTTAGAGAGAGTGTGTGTGTGTGTGTGTGTGTGTGTGTGTGTGTGTGGTGAGTGTTTTTTATTTAGCATGGGTGGGTATGTTTGATGTGTGTACATGTCCCGCCCTGCACCGCATGTGCTCAGAGCTGTTTGTCACAAGAATGGCAGCCCCCACTTGGGAAGAAGAAACCAGGAAATGTGGGGGAGGCCAGGGAGGCAGCAGCAGCAGCCAGCAGGGGCCTGGGAGGGGTGGGCTCGTGATGCCCTGGGAGCTCCCACCCAGTGAGATCCAGAAGGGTAGTTTCCACATCTGGAACAAGATTCCCTGGAGTCAAGGAAGCTTGATCTTTGGTACAGTTTGAAGATGCTGAAAAGGTTGGGAATGGTTTGTCTTTTCCTATTTTTAGAAAGTTGAATTTTTAATTTAAATTTCCAAGCAATTAAGAGGAAGTGGGAGGAAAACTGTGGCACTTGGTCCAGTCCTGACTGAGGGTGGGAGTTTTGAGATAAATTTAAGGGTGTCTGGAGGGGCTGAGTCCTTCCTTTGCAAGAAAGGATAAGCCACACCTCACTGATAATGGTGTTGAAGAGCCATGAGATTTCGTGGAAACACATAGTGGAAAGACTGTGGGCATCAAATTCAGATTTGGGTTCAAGTCCTGTCCCTGCCATTTATTGGCTGTGGAATCTTGAAGAAGTCACTCAGCCTCTCTGGACCTCAGTTTTCTTTACTGCAAAATAGGAATAACAATTGTTGTTTCATATGGTTTTAAGGGGATTAAGTAGTACCAACCCAGAGTTGACAGAGTGTGTCAGCTGCTCCTGTCCTTAGTGAAGAAGGAAGAAGGCAGGCAGTAAGGGTAAATTCAACAAGCCACTTATAGCCAGATGGGTCAGGCCCCTGACCAGCCCCCGTTCCTCACAGCCTCGGGTAACCTGCCATCGCTGCTGAGCCTCCTGTCTTTGCTGCAGCTGAGGAACGAGTCAGAGCAAGAGCTGGACAGCATGGCCATGAAGCTCCTTCACCAAGGTGCCACCGCTTGGGGCAGTGCTGAGGGCCCTGGGCTGGGTGGCCTGTAGCTGCTCTTTTCTTCCATCCTTTCATTCTCATGGAAGAAACCGCTGGGTCAGTCTGTTCCTGAGGACTTCTTGCTAAGGGGCCTTTCAGATCTTTCCCTGCTTGTTTCCTTGGAGTGTTTGGGAGACCAAAAGAGAAAAGAAAAAAAAAAAATATATATATATATATATATATATATATTTAAAATTATGTGATAAGCACAAGCTTCTGGAGTCCAGAAGGCCTGGATTTGTTCTCACTCAGCAACTGGCTTTGTGACCTTGGACAATCACCTAGCCTTTATGAGCCTTAGGTTCCTCATAGGTAAAAAGTCAGTACTTACCTGATTTAGTCAAGGTTGAGATAAGGAATAACTGTGTGTAAAATGCCACACAAGTGCTTGGCACTCAGTAGGCCTTCAGTGGATACTGTCCATGTAGGTTCATTTTTCCTGGCATAAGTTCAGTTCTCCATCCCACCCCACAGCAGACTCAGGATCTGATGATCTGCTTCTCTAGGCCTCTTTTCTACCCATACCCCAAACCTCATTAGGACCTTTTATTGCTCATTAATGCAGTTGCCACTTCGTAGGCAGTACCCTCAGGAAGATTTGTTGAGGAAGGATTGAAATTAATAGGAAAAATGTGTATGTTCAGTACCTGTCAGGTCTTCTGGCCTCTGTGAGGATGGTTCTTTCCCTGCCTGGAGCCCAGACCTCCTCATGAGAAGGTCAGTGTCAGTCTCAGACAGGACCTCCAGGCCCAGCTTGGTGCTGGTCATTGCTGGCCTGTGTGTCAGATCAAGGGTGACAGTCACCTGGGAGCAAGGTCTGTGTGTGTCAAATCATCCATCACAAAGGCCTTTGACAGGGAAGAATACAGGCTGAAACCTACCCATTAGATGTAATATACGTTTACATATAACCCCCGAGTACTTTTATTTGAGAGCTTTGGTAGTAGAGGACTAGTTCAGGGGTGAGGGTGTGTGGTTTTTTTGGGGGCAAGGGTGTGGGGGATACTGATTGTCCAGTTGACAAGAAACCAATTACAAGTCAAGTGTGATGTGGCTGCCAAAAAGTGCATGGAGACTTAGGTGGGTTTTATATTGGGGTCATGGGGGGCAGGCGGAGCAAGGAGTAGCAATTCCCAGGAGGAAAGGGACCGGTTCTTTAGAGGTTTACTTTACAGTGTAGTAACTGCTCTGATGAGGGCTGGGGGAGTGCAGAGAGGCATCTCATCTTGCTTTGAGAGGTTAAAGAATGCTTCATGGGGGAGGTTAACTTCAAGCTGAATCTTTTTTTTTAAAGATTTTATTGGGAAATTGAGGGGAGGGGAACAGACAAGTTGCTGTCCTTTCTGTTCTTCAGTGACGTCGCTTCACTGGCCCTATTGGTATTGTGATCATTTGTGTTCTTCCCGGGTGAGGCATATCAGTCACCGGCCATTGGCTGGCCACTCACAGCGGCTCACAGCAGCTCACGGCAGCCCACTGCAGCTCTGCTGCAGCCTACGCTATCGTCGGCCACTCATTGCAGTCCAGCTCCAGGTCGAGCTGACCATCTTAGCTGTGGAGGGCGCAGCATCACTGGCACTCATATGTGGGATCCGAACTGGGGCCCTGCTGCTTAGATCCCAAGCTCCCAAGCCAACTCTTAACCAATGAAGCCAGTCGGCCAGCCCCTAGCAGAATCTTGCTTGCTGTATAGGAGTTAAGTAGTTAGCCAGATGAGAGTGATGTAAGAGAGAGAATATGGCAAGTTCAGTGAACTGCACATGGATGGTTACAGAGTGCCTGGGAAGGTGCCCCATTGCTGAGAGACTGTGGAGGCAGCATCTTCTTCCTGCCAAGGGTGGCAGATTGGCCTAGATTACCTCTGTAGACCCTCCCAACTGCAGTCCGTGCCACCATGAGCACCGTTAAAAGATGCCTTTGACCACCAGCCTTGTGCAGTCTGCTCTAACGTGGAGCTGTGGGCTGCTTGCTAGATGTTTGTTCAGATGGAAGGTGTGAACATGCCTTCAGGTGTGTCACTGTGTTTCTTTACATTGGCTGTAATACTGGGGGCACTTAGTTTGTGCCTGATACCCCAACACTGAAATCTGAAATTAGTCAGTTGAGGGTCATTATCTGTGAGAAACGTGAGTGCTGGGTGTTGTGTGCATTAAAGCCATGGAGTGCTGTGTGATGGGTGCTTGGGGCCTCTTGTCTCCTGCAGTGAGCAAGCTGTGTGGGAAATGCAGCCCCACTGATGAGGCCATCCTGCAGCCCTCCTTCAACTTCCTGTATTGGAGCCTTCATCAGACCACGCTGGGCAGTCAGAAAAGAGGTGCTGGGGCCCAGGCTGGGATAGTGAAGGGGAAGGGTGTGGGGCAGTGTCTGTGGCCTGTGCTCCCCTCAATTTTTCATCTTAAAAAAAAATAAACAAGGGGGGATATGACTGGACCAGATGGTCATAAGGTCCTTTCTGGCGCTGATAACCTGTGGTTTTGGAATGAAGACGGGGCCCTTAGAGCCTCAAGCTGATCCATGGGTATGTTCACCATGTGTGTGTGAAGCCCCCACTGGGTGCTAACCAACCACGATGGTGTCACTGTATAACTCACGTGGCTCCTGCCCTGCGAACCCTCTATAGCCGCTGCAGTACTTCTGAGCAGCACGGCCCTGATAGAACTTCTGGAGAAGATGCTGGCGCTCACCTGGGCTGAGGAGGGCTCTCCCAGGACCACGCTCCTCTGCTCTGCCTGGCTGCTCACTGCCTCCTTCTCTGCACAGCAGCACAATGGCAATCTGCAGGTTAGTCTCTAACCCCTGTGGCTTTGGGACATGGGGTGGCATGCAAAGGAATGATGAAGATCCTGGGCTCTGGCCCCAGCCCTGTGGCTTACTAGCTATAACCTTGGCCAGGTTTTAATTTTCTGAGTATCAGTTTCCTTGTGTACAAATTGGGGAAAACATTCAGACTTGTTGTCAGGTTGGTTTACATTAGTCCATTTAACACACATGGATCACCATATGCCAGGCTGTATTCTAAACTTAGAGGAATAAAAAATGAGTACAGGGCCGGCCGAGTGGCACAGTAGTTAAGCGCTGGCTTGGAAAGCCAGCAGCCCTGGTTCAGGTTCCACGTATGAGGGCCAGTGACACTGCCCTCAAAAAAAAAATAAAATGAGTACAGTATGTACCCCACACTTGGGGAATTTGTATTTGTAGGCAAAGCTAGTGGGGAAGGCTTTCCAGGTGAAGAGAACAATATGACCAAAGGCATGAACTACACAATTTAGGACGTGGTGTACGTATGTGGAGAGTGATGAGGTACCGTGTGGCTGGAATGTAGGAGTGGCTGTCAGACTGGACAAGAAGGCAGAAGCTGCCTGTGCCCTTGAAGGGCTGGGTGGCAAACTGTGAAGTGCCGCACATGTGTAAGCTGTTGTGATTGTTCGAGAAGGTGATGCAGGGAATGAGGGAGCGGTGAACATGTCCACAGAGCCCTCCTTTCCTCTTGCTCTCTCCCCCACACAGGACTTGTCATCACAGTGCCCTGTATGAGCTCCTCTGTGGGCTGCTTCCCATTCAGGTGTCCTCCCTAAGGCTGGCTGCTCCCCTGAACAGAAACCATCTAGCCTTCGAGGTATCCTCGCGCTGTGCCCAGCTCTGTGCTAATCTAGTGCCAGACACACACTCATTTGTGTAAAAGTGAAGTCAGTTTTACAGTCTGGCCTCTGAGGTGGCAGTAAGCTGTGACCGATCTGTGCCATAGCAGGTCTGCAGGTTGTTGCCCATGGCATTGATTTGGGACAGGCACCTTTCCTGCTTTCCTGTGTGAAGCTGTGGGACCCACTCATACCCCTGCAGTAATGTGCCTGAGTGCAAGCCTGCGCCCTGTCCTTGGCTCTGCCCTGGCCCTCAGCTCACACCTAGCCAATTACCTAACAGCGCCCACTCTAAGTCCTCCCCACTGCCCTAGCTCAGGCCTGATTGTTCATCCTGACCACTACTGTGGCCTCTTCACAATTTCCTGGCCACCCTGCCTCTCACTTCCTCACGTCTCCCTTTCCTCACGACAGGAGCCAGTCTGCACACTTCTCCGCCCACACTCCTTTGGCTTTTTGTCCTCCACATAGCTGCTGAGACCCTTTTTACCTGGCTGGCCCCTCTGCAGCCTTTCTTTTTGCCATTCCACTTCCTTCCCTGTCCTGTGACCAGGTGTTTGCTCTTTCCCAGTCAGCTGTGCTCTTTCACATCTCCATACCTTTGTTTGTTTGTTTTTGATTGATGTAATTGATTTTTAATAGCCTTTATTTTTAGGACAGTTTTAGATTTACAGAAGAATTGAGCAGATAGCACAGAGAGTTCCCATATAACGCAGTTTCCTCTGTTAATATCTCATATTAGTATGGCATCTCCATACCTTTAGACAGTTGGTTCTTCTGCCTAGAACCTGCTGAAGCTACCAGCCAACAAGCATTTTTGAGGAACTGCTTTGTGTCAGACTGTGCTAGGTCCATGCAGAGGATAAGGCGGCTTGTGTTTTGGGTGAGGACAGCAGAACAGACTCACCGCTTTGAACCCGCTAGCCCCGACAACCCCTCAGTCTGCTGATTGCTTTGACATTAAGGAGCTCATTCACCCATGCTGCTCCTCAGCTTTTCTTCACGATAGCTCTGGAGGGAGTGAAAGCAGGTGGCACTGTCCCCAGTTCATAGATGACGGAAGTAAGGCAGGCTCAGAGATGCAATGCAGTGACTTGCCCACGTCCACATGGCTGGCCAGTGGCAGAGCCAGGACTTTGATTTCAGGCTGTCTGACTCCAGATCTAAGATAGGTGGATGGTCGGCTGAGGCAGAGACTGAATCACAGATGAAGCCAGGGGAGGCTTCCTGGTGGAGGTGGTCCTTAAGGATGGGGGGAGATTTGGGAGAAGCAGGGTTTGCCAGGTAAGGGTTTAATTTCCCTCCTCATGTTCCTGAGTCCAGAACTGGTGAGGCTCACAAGACTTGGTGTGGCTGCCTCTGTCCTTTGGATGCAGCTGGTATGTGTGGGTGGGTAGAAGAGCTATTGGGTCAGGTTATTTTCCACCCATGCTCCCAGAATATGGGGGTATCCCTTTACCTCCTCCCTGCCAGGTTCACCAGACACTGTCCGTGGAACTGGACCAAGTATTGAAGGCCCTCAGCTTTCCGAAGAAAAAAGCTGCACTGCTCTCAGGTTTGGGCTCCAGGGCCTTTACCAGTAAAAGAAAAGCTTTTCCCCTAGGATTCTGAGATGAAACCACCCCTCCCAGACCAGCCTATGGTCACCCCATTATTATCTCCACTGTCTTCCCTATATGACAGAGCTGGGTGGAGGTGGGGAAGGAGGCAGGAACTGGGTATAAGGAGTTTCTTGCTTTCAGCTGCCATCTTATGCTTCCTGCGGACAGCCCTGCAACAAAGCTTTTCCTCTTCCCTGGTGGCCCTGGTGCCCTCCGGGGCCCGTCCCCCGCCAGCCCCTGGGGACACTGTCCTAGCTCCACTGGGAACATCACAAGTGCTGTCCCTGGTCATTGGACTGCAGAACCTCTTGGTGCAGGTAAGGCCCTTGCTGAGTGAGACCCTGCTTCTCCCAGAACAAGAGCAGGAAGGGGCGGCTGCCCGGAGGGTGGATTGATTGGGACTTTTAAAGTTACAGTGACAGAGGGTCGGCCGAATGGAGCAGTGGTTAAGCGCTGGCTTGGGAAGCCAGCCGCCCTGATTCAGGTCCCGCATATGAGAGCCAGTGACACTGCCCTCAAAAAAAATAAATAAATAAATAAAAAATAAAAGAATAAATAAAGTTACAGTGACAGAAATCAAACTCAGATTGGCTCATAACTGAGAAGCCCAGGTGTCAGTACTGGTTTCAGGCACAGCTGGATCCCAGAGGCTCAGACAATGTCATCAGAACTGCCTCTATCTCTTGGCCCTGCGTTTCTCCCTGTCAGCTTTGTTGTCATGGATTGACAGGATGACCAACAGCAGCTCCTGCTTATATCCTTCCAGCAGAAGAAAGGTTTCTCTTTCCCAGTAGTCCCCAGAGTTGTCTCATTAGCCTGGCTTGGGTAATGTGCTAATCACTATGGCTGGGGCGTGGGATGCTCTGATTTCCCTGGCTTTGATCAGTGCCCTTTCCTGGAGGCTGGGGCATATGGTTACCTCTCCATAACCCATGTAGACCGAACATGAGGAAGGGATGGTTCCGCAAAAGGAAACTGTTGCCAGAGAAAGAGGAATGGATCCTGGGCAAGCAAAAACAATAGAAGTCCACCCCATGAGGGTTTGTGTTTTACAACTTAGAGGATTCTTGGAAATCATGGTTTTTCCAGCCATCAGGTACTATGAAGGGTGGTGGGGGCATAGAGATAAGTCAGATGCCTTTGAGGAGTAAACAGCTGGAGGTGGGGGAGGGTGCCTTGTAGACAGGAGGCAATAGCACAGTGTGGTCAATGCTGAGCTAAAGGGAAGCACTACACTGTGGGGCCACAGGATGTAACTGATAGGCTGGTGCAGGGCGAGTGTGGGGCTGGATGTCGGAGAAGTCTTCCTGGGGGAGATGCTTAAGCTGTGCTGAAAAGACCAAGTGACTTGTCCTAGGTCCCCAAGGACAGGGGGCATAGAGATGTCACTGATCTGTACAGCAGCACCAATCTCTGATGTGGATTAATTCCCTGTCCCTAGCCTTGTGACCTGTTTCCTACCCTCAATTCTTCTCTTTCAAGGAGCTTATTGTCTATTATTTTCAAATATGAGCTGGTCACTGTAGGGTGACCAAGGACCCAGACATTTATGCTGTTTTAGTTACACTTGGACTCTCTTTTTCTGCCCTTTGGAGCTTGCCCAAGACAGACAGTCACAGATCCACATGGTCTGATCTAATAATTACACAATATTCAAGGGGCAAGAAGAGGGAAGTGAGGGAAACTAGCAAATGAGTGAGAGAAGTCGCAGAGCCTTCCTGGTGGACATATGGGAGGCTTGACTAGAGTAGGCTCTACTCGGTCCCCAGACCATGACTGCGCATATGTGATATGACTGTTGACTATGGGAGATTCTGTTCAAGGATTGATCCCCACGGGGCCTGTGCACAGGTTGGGGGAAGTTAGGAAATGTAAGGAGACAGAGAATGCTCTAGGCGTGGGCCCTGCTCCGGCTCAGTGGCTGCTGAGTCCTGCCTGTCAGCACACCTATGCACAGGTTCACATTGTTGTGCAAACACCACCACCATCCATCTCCAGAACTTTGTAGGTGCTCTGGCCAGAGTCACACAGATCTGTATTAGAGCCCCTGCCTGGTCCTAAGTCTGAGGGGGGTTAGCAAGTCATTTCCTTTTATTGATCTTCATTTTCTCTACCTGCAAAATAAAAGGAGTCTTTCAGCATTGAGTGATTTGGGCCCATGAGCAGCCTCTTTCCTCTAGCAATGGAGCACAGCGCAGAGAAGTTTGGGTTAAAGTGAGGATGGAGACAGTGTCCAGGGTTCGCTATGCTGGGTCACATGGCGGAAGAGGGCTCGCTATGCTGGGTCACATGGCGGAAGAGGGGCAGAGGTGGGTGTAACTGGGAGAGGAAATGTGAGGATAGTCCCGAGTAACTGCAGGTGGTTTCCATCTATCTCTGGAGGAGGCTGGGATTGCAGGGTTTTGGACTGGCTGAGTGGAATGTGCTGAGTGAGGGGAAATGGGTGCTTTCAAAGGCTGCTTTTTCTGCCCACTGCCCTAAGTATCAGGTTTGAAGGGATGCAGTGGTGTAGCCTGGTCAGAGCAGCCACGTGTCTTCATCTGGCCCTGCACCTGGAAGTTCAGAATGAGGCTGCCTGGACTGGTTGGTTTTGCTTTCTATAGTTTTCTAACCAAGGTCAAATGGTCTTGGTGCCCTTTCAGGCTTACTTCTCTGATTCCAGTCCAGCTGCTATACTGCATCCCGGGGGAGCCTTGCTGGAGGGAGAGGTTGAGCCTGAGCAGGGAAGAGACAGATATCCTTTGTGTTCAGATTTGGCTTTCTGATTGGGGTGGGAGTGGAATGTGTTATCAATTGGAAAATAGAGAGTAATTAGTTATGCAAGACTTGAAGCTTTCAGCACAAGGATCATTCCTACCTGAGCAGATGTTGATGACAGGTTAAGGGTCTAGGAAAGTAGGACGTGGGGAGGACGGGGAGATAATATTTACTAAGTGCCTACCCTGTAAGCACTTGACATGTGGTTTATTCATCACAACTCTGTAAGGTGGAAATTATCATCTCAGTTTTATAGACAAGGAAACAGAGTCTCAGTGATGTTAAGTAACTTACCCAGGGTCACATGTTTTAGGACAGGATTCAAACCTGTCTTTTGGCTACAAAACCCATGTTTTTCAGTGTCCCAAGAAGTGCATCTTGTGAACAGGAGCCATTGTTCCCAGAGTGGTAGTCCCTGGTTTTCCTAATGCCCAGTGGCCCCAGCTCCTCACTCACCATTCAGGGGGCCCTTGCTCGTTGTATGGGGTAATAGGACACAGGGTCAGAGAGAGTGGCAGTAGGGTCACAACTCCTCATGAGGTCGGGGAGCTGAGGCATGCTGGCCCATGGCTCTGGGTCTTGTGTACCTTGCAAGGGGCTGAGAGTGCCCACTGGTTACAAATTAATTTTAGTTTAGAGAAGGAGAAAGGGCAGAAGGCTGTTAACTTCAGAGGCAATAAGCGTTTATTTGAGATTAAAAAAAAAAAAAGCTATTTGGGAAGCACTGATTCAGACAGAAACCCAAATACTGTTCTGATTAGGAGACAAAGGCAAAGGGGTATTGTGTTTTTGAAAAAAGGAAGAGGAGCAATTATATCAATAGAAGGAAGGCATCTCTAGTGATGAAACAAGCTAAATAGTGATGCTAATTCTAAACAGTGTTCTTGGTCTAGTAGCCATCAATCCACTAATCACAATATCTGCTTTCTTGCTGTCTTGGCAAACATTCTTTGGGACACAATGCTGCTTTGAGCCCAGTGCAAAGATTATTTTGTCCTGTTTTAACATTCCAAAAAGTTTGAGGCATAAGACTTGCAAGGCATTTTCTCTGGAATGGCAGCTCTGACTCCATTTTAAAGTGGCTTTCTATGGGGAGGGTGGGGAGGGGTAGGGAGCCAAAAAAATGTGTACACATTTTTTTTTTTTTGAGGCCAGTTTACTGGTCCTCATATGTGGGACCCGAACCAGGGCCGCTGGCTTCCCAAGCCAGCGCTTAACCACCGCGCCACTCGACCGGCCCCATGTACACATTTTAAGAAAGGAAAAAGCTGTATTAATATATACCGATAACAAAAGATGAATACAAGTCATGTTTGATATCTGCAATTACAAGAGCTGCTCAAAGTGGTACCATCAGTGTCCAGACATGTCTGATTATGGCGAACTACTGCTTAGCAACTTTGATCAAAGTGTTAACATCTCTTAAAATGTGTATATATTTTTCGGCATCCCCAGTATATTACAAGGTCTGGGGTTTGGTTCTAGACTTGCCACCCACTGCCTTGGAGTCCTCAGGATAGCTCAACCACTTCAGGTGTGTGTCTTGGAGGCCTTAGGGGTTCTGTGGAGGAGACTCAGGGCTTGTTAAAGGGGACGTGTGTTTCCCTGTTACGCAGTTCACTAAGATATGCACCCTTTATTGAGTGTTTACCCTGTGCCAAGCACTGGTTAAACACTATATCCATTGCTCATCTAACCCTCTTAGTAACCCAGGTAGTCTTTGTATTGCCATTCAGCAAGGTTGAGTAACGTTGGCCAGGAGCATACAGATAGTAAGTGACTAAGCAAGGATTCAAACCCAAGCCTGCCCCATACCCTTAACCACCAGGCTGCTGCCTTCCAAAGAATAGTATGAGTGCATAGGATTTTTTGGTTAGTTCGTTTTTACATTTAAAAAAATCAGTTTTATTGAGATATAACTTACATGCCATAAAATTTACTGATTTTAAATGTAGAATTAGATGAGTTCTAATTCTCATGGTACGGACCATTTCCATCACCCCAAAAAGTTTCCTTGTGCCTCTTTGTAGTCCCCTCTCCCCATCATCCCTGACCCTCGGTAAACACTGATCTGCTCTCTGTTACTATCGTTTTACCATTTCTAGAATCTCATATAAATGAAATCATGTAATATGTGGTCTTGTGTGTCTAACTTGTCTTGCTTAACATTATTGAGGTTCATTCATATTGTTGTATCAGTACTTCGTTTCTTTTTTTGAGGGCAGTGTCACTGGCCCTCATATGTGGGACCCAAACCTGGGCCGCTGGCTTCCCAAGCCAGCACTTAACCACCACGCCACTCGGCCGGCCCCATTTCTTTTTTTTTGGTGAGTTGTCCATTATGTGGCTACTCGTATACCACAATTTGTTTATTCATTGACTTATTGATAGATATTTGGGACTTCCAGATTTGGGGCTATTGTGAATTAAGTTGCTCTTAATACTGTAGTACAAGTCTATGTGTGGATATATGTTTTCATTTCTCCTGGGTAAATACCTAGAAATGGGATTGCTAGGTCAAATGATGTGTTAGTTTTCTATTGCTGTGTAACACAATACCACATAGTTAATGGCTAAACACCATACCCATTTGTTATCTCATAGTTCTCTATGTCAGAAGTCTGGGTGGGGTCAACCAGGTTCTTCACTTAGGGTTTCACAAGGCTGAAGTCGAGGTGTTGGCGAGACTTGGTACTTGTCTGGGGTATGTGGGAAAGAATCACCTTCTTTCGTAGGGGCCTCTTTCAGCTCTTCAAGGTTGCCCACGTTCTTTCTCACATGGCCGCTCCATCTTAAAACCAGCCATGCATGTTGAGTCCTTCTCACACTTCCAGTCTCTGGTTCTTCTGCCACCAGCCAGAAAAAAGCCCGTTTTTAAATCGCTGGTGTTAATTGGATTGGGCCCACCCAAACAATCTCCCTTTTGCCACATAATGTAACATAATCACAGGAGTAACATCTAGGAGCATAGGTCATGGGACAACTTAAAATTCTGCCTACCACATATGTTAAGTAATGTTTAACTTGATAAGAAACCATCGAACTATTTTCCAAAGTGGCTGCAACATTTTACCTTCCCAACAGAAGTATATGAGAGTTCCAGTTGTTCCACATTCTGGATAACACTTGGTATTGTCAGTCTTTTTAATTTTAGCTGTTGGTGAGTGTGTAGTGGTATCTCTTGGTGGTTTTAATTTGCATTTCCCTAATGATAATGAGATCTTTTCATATGCTTATTAAAGCATAAAATTTTGTTTGATGAAAGGTTCAGCTGCTTTTAAAAAAGGTTGAGGGGCAGCCAGTTAGCTCAGTTAGTTAGAGTGCAGTGCTCATAACACCAAGGTTGCCAGTTCAATTCCCCACATGGGCCACTGAGATGAGCCCTCCACAACTAGATTGAAACAGCTATTTGACTTGGAACTGATGGGTCCTGGAAAAACACACTGTTCCCCAATTAAATAAATAAATAAAGGTTGAAGCCTACACTGGCTTAGATAAACTGTGAGACTCTTACAGAGACCATAACCTATGCATCTCTTAGTGGGGACTGGGGCCCATCTCCTTTTCTGAAAAAAATAGTCTCTCGAATATAGGTCGAATGTAGGTAAATCATCAGTATAAGTACTGTGCTTTGTGTGTGGGTGAGAGATGAAACCAACAAACATGTCTTCATTATCTCTAGGGCCACAATCCCAAATCTGAAATTATGAAATCCAAATTGTTCTGAAAACCAAAATTTTTTTCGTGGTTGGCACCAAAAACCACTGGTAGCAACATGTGACATGAATGTCTCTGTTTTTTGTTGTGTTTTGTTTTCCTGCAGAAGGACCTTCTATTGTCCCATGCCTGTGTCGGCTGCCTGGAGGCCTTGCTTGACTACCTGCATGCCAGGAGCCCAGACATGGGTACAAACCCTCCCCATTCTCTGATGTTCCCATGGGGGAGATGGGAAGGGGCCAGCCCCTGCCACCTCCTGCCCCAGACTGCCATCCTGTTCTGTGATTCGCATTCATTTTGTTTAATTCTTTTAACAATACTTCCAGGGCACTGTTATGCCCAGTATACAGATGAGGACACAGGTTCAAAGCGGTCAAGCAACTTACTAACCACAGTCACAGGATATGTGGTCTCCCTGAGCCACGCAGTGGAGGGGATAGAAGCCCAGGGAAGAAAGACACTCCCTGGGTCAGCTTGTCCAGCACTCTGCCTGCCTCTAGCTGAGCAGCCCATTTTGAATTAATAGGAGAAAGTCCTTAGTAATATTCCAAGGCCTTTGGAAAAGCAGCATTAACAGACCAGGGTGACTGGTGTTTCCCGTAGCACTCCATGTGGCCTCCCAGCCCTGGAACCGGTTTTTGCTGTTTACCCTCCTGGATGCTGGAGAGAACGCCTTCCTCAGACCTGAGATCTTGAGGCTCATGACCCTGGTAAGAGCAGAAGGATGGTATTGTGATCTGAAGAATGTCATGAACTGGGTGGTCCTGAGGAGGCCAGGGACACCTCAAAGATAGAGGGGCTGGGCAGGCCATCGCCCTCCAAGAGGCCTGCTCAGAGAATTCCTCTGAATGCCCTTGCCTCCTTGACCCCACGGAGCCAGACACCCTCACTCACGAAACACTGACCAAAGCCTGCCTGCCACATGCCAGATCCAGTGCTGGGTACCCAAGGTGCCAATGGGCCAAATGCTCTGCTTTTAAGGATCCTTCAGTCTAGAGAAGGAGATAGGCTATAGTTAAAATGTGAAGTCATTAGTGAGACAGTAGGAGATACGCTAAGTGCCCACTGAATAAACAACAAAGCAGGGAGCCTGTGAATGACAGTGAAGTGGATCAAGAATAATAAACCAGCACTTGGCTGGGAACAAAGGAGAGAGGAAGTACTTGGGCCAGACCTGGGAGGGAGCCGTGAATAAGAATGTAGTAAGCACTCAATTAGTCCCTGCCTTTGATACAATGAAAGAACGTTCATCAGTGAAGGTAACATTTTAGCTGAGTCTTGAAGGATTAATAGGCAAAGAGGAGGATGTAATCCAGGTAGTGAAGTGAGACCAGCAGGATAGGAGCACTTGGTGTATTTGGGTAACCACCGTAATCTATTCTGACCATGATGAGTGTGGGGTGCAAAGCCAAGGGCAGGGGTGGACTGAAGGGTTCAGCAGTGCCAGCTCTCTCAGGGTTTCGCAGTCTGCCTCTTCACCCCATTTTCCCATGATACAGCTCCCCGACCCACTCTGAGCTCCTTCAAGGCAAGGTGCTGTGGGCTACAGGTCTGTCCTCAGCCCAGTGCTGAGCACAGCAGGGCCACAGGAAATGGCTGAAGGAGATGCCGACTCACTGCATGTTTGCTGCTTCTCTCCTGGGTCAGTTTGTGCGGTTCCAGAGCAGCAGAGTCCTCTCTCATGAAGAGGTGGGTCTTGTTCTTCAAGGAGCAACTTTGGCTGACCTGTCTTCCCTGTCGAACACCACACTTCATGCTCTGCGTGGCTTCTTCCTGCAGGTGGGTAGGAAGAGGATGCCATGTAGCCACCCTCCACATCATCTTGTGTGGAGGCTCTTTCTACACATCTTGTGGGAGTTCTGGCCACAACAGCCGGTGGGGGCTCAGGAGTGCCAGGGTAGAGGGTAGAAAGGGCCTGTGTGGAGCGGGGTCTAAGAAGGCCCATTTTCTCTGCCTTTCTCTCCCCTCAGGTCCAGAGCATGGGCCTCCTGGCTGATCACAGCATAGCCCAGACCCTGCAGGTCTCCTTGGGGGGCCTTTCCCCCAGGGCCTCCTCGGCCCAGCCGCCCCTGCAGGACATGCTGTATCCTTTCTTGCCTCTGGGAGCTTTGGCCAAGTCAGGGTCACCCAGGCAATGGGATGGTGTGGGATCATGCTTTGGGACAGAGGTGTGCACTGTCTACAGCCCTGTCCTCTAAAGCAAGCAGGGGTGAATGAGAAAAATTAATAGTGATAGCAGTGACAATGACTTGTTTATGAAGGTTCTACGAAGGGCCAGTTACATAACATGTACTGTATTTAATCCTCACAGAAGCTAGGAGTGTTAACATAGTTGTAACTTAGACCTAAAAGAGGTTAAATGACATGCCTGGAACACACAGTGGTAGCATCAGGATTTGATCCCAGATTTGTCTGTCTCCAAAGCCACATCATCAAACTCAGGAAGGAGCTAGTTCTTCCCAAAGAGCTTTGGAGAAAGTTGCCCAGTCCATTTGGCACAGGTGCCAACATGGTGGGTGCTGGGTGACTGGCATGTCCCTAAGAATGCCTGAGGCTGTGGGCAGTGGTCAGAGGCCCTCGGCGGGTACTCCAGACACTTCTGTATGGACTGTATTATGTGTACGGTGGTACTTCCTCCCTAACCCCACCGACTGCCTCCCTGGCTCTCCTTGTTTTCCCTCTCCATGGAACAGTTCCCTGTTGTATAGCAACTACCTAGCCCAGGTATTCAGGTCTCAATTTTACAATCTAGCCCACTATTCTTAGGAGCACCTCTGTTCTTGTCTAACCTTTTTTGCCTTTTTGGGGGCTCTGGAAGTGTGTTCTCCTGTGGTTGGCCCCATCTCTGTTGTTTTCCTCTCATGTTTTGCTGCCAGCTGCCTGGGAGGGGTGGCTGTATCTCTGTCCCACATCAGAGACTGACCCTCAGGACTTGAGGGCCCAGAAATGGACAGAACTGAGACTTGGAGAAGACCAAGTCAGGGTACGGTGGTTCAGGGAACATGGATGACAACTGCAGCCATTTATCTGGAGTCATTTACTCCATTGTTGAAATGGAACCAGTAAATAAAATGATACACTCACATGCTTGTGGGAGCTCTCCAAAAACATTTCACTCTCACCTTATCTTGGCTCCTCCAGCTGGTTCCTCAGCCAGGATGAATGGCCTCCTCAGGGAAAGGGGGGGTTAAATTTGTTCTGGCAACACATACGGAGCGCCAATGCTAGCTGGTTGCCTCAGTAATTTCCAAGCAAGGAAGCTGGGGTTAAATCCTTCACAGTCTTCCTACCTGAGCAAAATTGTCCTAGCTCAGCTCTTCCCTGGGTAAAGTAGGTGCCTTGTGTTCCTTACCCTTATGGTCCTCCTCGGAGCTTGTATTTGTACACTCACATGTGCGGTTTTTTTAAGATCTGCACTCCACAACTGCCTCTCCTGCTCGAAGATCAGCCCACCGGGCCTCTAGCTCCTTTCTCACCTGCCTGCGGAGGGTCCCGGTACCCTAACTGGCTGACCCACCCTTCCTTCTTGGGTCTGGCTATACTGACCCTGCACAGAAGTAGGCCAAAATCTGTCCTAATAAGTTGACGAAGAAGCCCTCGAACTTGGTTTAGAACTTGGTGGATCGGAGGGGCGAGCAGGTGATGTGCCAACTCCCGCACTACAAGTTACTTTAAAAGTGACGCGGGCCGGCCGAGTGGCACGGTGGTTGGGAGCTGGCTTGGGACGCCAGCGGCCCAGGTTCGGGTCCCACAAGTGAGGGTCAGTGACACTGCCCTCAAAAAACAAAAACAAAGTGCCAGTCACGACCCACTAAACTGATTTTGCCAAAACTGTCAGCTGACGTAACAGTTTCTGGAAGGGGGCGGCGTCCGGCCGGGTCGGGGCCCCACTTTGCTGACCCGCCTTCTAAGTCAGGCGCCAACTGAACTTCAACCGGATCTATCTAAAACCACAATCCGGAGCCCGAGCGTAGGATGGGAGGAACGAGACGCCAACGGCCTCACACGAGACCCGCGCCTGGGCCCGGCGGGGCGGGGCCGGAAGTGGAGTCACCGGCGCGACGGCCGTCGCGGCCCACGCTCATTGGTCCAGGCGCGGCGCGGTGGGCGGGGTGGCGCTCGGTGGCCCCAGCGCGCTGTTGTTCGCGAGTACTTGCGTTCGGCGCCTGCTGTTTTCCTGGGGTACCTTGGAGCCGAGCCGCACGCTTTCTTGCCGCTTCCCGCACCGCCGGCCTGGTAGGTGACGGGGCGTCGCCTAGCGGGCAGGCTCCAGGTGGGGGGGGCAGGGAGCGAGGGCCCCGAACCCGCTGCGGGGGGTAGGGGGTGAGATTTGCGGCCCCGGTCACCTCTTCTCATTGGAAAGACTGGTTCTCCCCGCGCAGAGTCCCAAAGCCTCGGTGCGGCCACCTGAGTCCGCGAAACCCGGTAGCCAGCTCACAGTCCGCCACCGCCACTCCACTCCTGCAGAATGCGTTCAGAGTAGCACGCGGAGCTGGAAGCGCTCTGGGACGCGCCGGCGGAGAGCGGGATTGAGAGGCGGGATAAGTGGGAGTAACAGAGGGGGCAGAATCTGCCCCACGCAATCTCCTTTTTCGACTTCGTTTTCTCAGTTCTCCCCTGCTTCAGTCATTACCTGCTGTTATATATCCATTCCTCTGGCCCCAAGTTCTGCTCTCGCCTTTGCCCGGTTGCTTTAGTGTGGAGCGTGACTTTGGAAGTTAGGGGATTCTGGGTGAACTTGGACTACTTTTCATTCTCTAGGTTTCAGTTATATAGGTGGGGCCGTTCTCTGGGTGATCTCTGCGGGATCTCACTGTCAGTAACTGAGCATTTCTTCCCTGGGGCAGGTATCCTCATGGAACAATGACCAGCTCTGAGATAGCCTATGTTCATTTAGACTCTTGGTTTAGCCTGGGAATAGCTGAATGACTGGGCAGTCACTTCACTTTTCTGTGCCTTGGTTTCTACATTGGGAAAATTGGGCCCCTGTCATTTGAATTTGAGGCCTCCTCTGACCATGGTATGTAATGTTGTACCGCATCGACTCCCTCTTATCCTTCTGTGCTTGTTTTACAAGATTATTGGTTGTCCTTTACTCCTGCTAGGTAAATAAGTTCCATGAGTGCAGGGAGTTTTGTCTTATTCACTGCTGTATTCCCAGCACTAGAACAGTGCCTAGAACACGGTAGGTACTCAAGAAATAATTGGGGAACATTACCTGAATAGGAACAGGTCTTGCTTGTGGTGCCTGTGGTTCCAAAGTTAGTGAGTAGCATCCCTCTTACCCTAAGACGACGCTGCCTCCCATCCTGCCCTGCATCCCTTCTTTTCTGATGATAGAGTCAGGGAAGAAGGATAGCACCAGAAGTTTCACTGACCCTATCTGCCTGGGCCTCCTTGACCAGATATTTTCCTGGGAGTCAGGTGGGAAGGAGAGGTGTTGGTTGAGAGGGAATGATATTGACTAGCCCCTTCCTTACCCAGGCACAGGGTCTCACCCAGTCCATCCTCCTTAGCGCAGGGAGGTGACTTTATCCCTATTTTACAGTGAAAAAGCTGAGACTCAGAGAGGCTGAGCAATTTGCTGGAGGTTCACAGTCAGGAAGAGCCAGGGCTCTAGCCTAGAGCTTCACACACTGACTCCTATGCTCTAAACATCCCTCCATTGCTGAGATTTATCTTCTTCCTTCCCTCCTACCATCCCATGGTCTTTATTGTATGTTTGCTGCTCAAAGGTCCTGATGCTTCCCAAAGCTGGGTTCTTGGTATTTGGAGGCTATGTCATGTTGGGGGATGTTGCCATTCACTTCACTCTATATAACACCAAGCTCAGGGTCTTAACTCCTGTTTCCTGTTACTCCCCTAGTTCGAGGGTTGCGGATATGGACCTTCTTCAGTTCCTGGCCTTCCCGTTTGTACTGCTACTGTCTGGGACGGGAGTCACAGGCACCCTGAGTACGTCCGTGGACCCAAGCCTGGAGATCTGTATCTTTTGGGGTTGGAGGGAGTTAATGAGCTGTGCCTGAGGGGGTCTAATAAATGGAGTCTCTCTATACCCACAACCCCTTGGGGGCATTCCAGGGATGGAGCAGGCCCAGCTGATAGGAACAGGGGAGAAAAGGAAAGATATTCTAATCAAACTTTAATCAAGTCAATTCTCTTCTGAGCCTCAGTTTCCCTATTATGTGAAATGGAGAAGGTAAGGCACATCTCTCAGAGTCATGGAGGTTCTGAGGATTGTACCTATATGTGGGTGAGTCCCTAGGCGGAGACTCAGGCCCTGGCATACTGGACCACCTACTTTGGGCCAGGCCTTAGGGACACAGATGAGTTAGGACCAGTCCCTGGCTTTTAGACCTTCAGAGGTCTCGCATTGTACTTTGTGACCAGTACTGTGATTGAACATGGGAAAGGAGAAACACTGCTGTGTTTCAGAAACTCAGAGAAGAGGGGAGGGAATCCCAGGTAGAGTGTACAGTGTGAGCCGAGGAGAAGAGGTGCTGGGAATAGTGAATGGTGGTGGGAGATGGCAGGAACACCAGGGGGAGGGGAGGGCAGAAGCCAGATCCTGAGGGGTTGTGTTCAGGCTCGTGGCTGTGGAATCCTCTGTGAACTGGACATATGATTACATTACAGGATGTGTCTTCTCAGACAGCTTGTTCCTTTCCTGGGGGCGGGGGTGAGGGGTTGGTCTCAGGAATGGGCCCCCTGGGTGGTGACCAGTGGATTATCCAGGCAGGAGTATTGGTGCCAGCTCCTTAACCTAATGCTGCTCAGACAAGAAGATGTTTGAGGTGAAGCGGCGGGAGCAGCTCGTGGCACTGAAGAACCTGGTACAACTGAATGATATCCACCAGCAGTACAAGATCCTTGATGTCATGCTCAAGGGGCTCTTTAAGGTACGTACAGGCATGGGACCGCTCCTGGCAGGCTTAGTCTCTGATCTGGGCACTGAGGAATGAGTAGGGGTTACCTCAGGGGATGGTGTTCAGTTAGGGGCAACTGCATGCACAAAAGATTTGAAGTAGGGTTTACATAAACGGGGCTGGGGCTGGTCTGTGAAGGCCTCTGCAAAGCCACTCAGCCAGGCAGGGTTCCCTCAGGTGCTGGAGGACTCCCGGACAGTGCTCATTGCTGCAGACGTGCTCCCAGATGGGCCCTTCCCCCAGGACGAAAAGCTGAAGGATGGTATGCTCTTCCCAGTGTCCCTCTCCTCCCAGCCACCTAGGTTTTCTTCAGTGGTTCCTTCCTGCCTATCCTTGTCACTCTTTTTTCTCTCTTTGGAAGTATCACCTTCTGACACCTTCCAAGTGTCCCCCTTTGGTGAATGGGCACTCAGTGTATTCTCTAAGAATTTCTGGACTTCAGAGCAGGTTTCTGTGTCCCTGACACAAATGTATTCCTTCGTGCTGTCCTGTGCTTGGGGGAGGGGAACCAGAAAAGAGCCTCTGCCCACTCCCACTGCAGGGATCCTTGCCTCTTCCCCCACCCTGGCCCTCCTGATAGAGAAGGTAAGGGTTATTCCCAGGATAGGACAGAAAAACAGGCCATCGAAGTGACTGCTTGGTGGGGACAGTAACTGGCACGCCTTACCACTGTTCTAGAGGCTCCAACCCCCTTAAATCTTTTTTTTTTGGTTTGTTTTGTTTTTGTTTTTGTTTTTTTGAGGGCAGTGTCACTGGCCCTTATATGTGGGACCGAACCGGGACTGCTGGCTTCCCAAGCCAGCACTTAACCACCACGCCACTCGGCCGGCCCTAAATCTTTTTTTATTTATTTTTTAAAGATTTTATTGGGGAATTGAGGGAGGGGAACAGACAAGTTGCTGTGTTTTTGTTCTTCAGTCTAGTTGTGGAGGACGTTGCTTCACTGGCCCATGTTGGTATCGTCATTGCGCTCTTCCCGGATGAGGCAGATTGGTTGCCGGCCTCTGGGTGATCACTCACTGCAGCTATTGGCAGCTCACACTGGCTGCCAGCCGCTCACACTGGCTGTTGGCCACTCACTGTAGCCTATGGCAGCCCACTGCAGCAGGGGCTACAGCCTACACCATCGCCGGGGCTCGCAGCCCAGCTCCAGGTGGAGCTGTTGTTAGCTGTAGAGGGCAGTATCACTGGCCCTCATATGTGGGATCAGAACCGGGGCCGCTGGTGTCCCAAGCCAGCTCTTAACCAATGTGCCACTCGGCTGGCCCTTAAGATTTTTTTTTATTGTGGAATTGGGAAAGGGGAACAGTGTTGGGGAAGGGGAACAGCCAAGTTGTTGTCCTTCAGTCCCAGTTGTGAAGGGCACAGCTAGCTCAGCTCCAAGTCCAGTTGCCATCCGGCCGCCAGTCAGCAGCTCACGGCCGCTCAGCTCAAGGTGCCATGTTCAATCTTAGTTGTGGGTGGGCGTAGCCACCATCCCATGTGGGAGTCTAACTGGCAACGTTGTTGTTAGGAGCATGTGCTCTCACCAGCTGAGCCATTCTGCTACCTGTTTGCAGCTCAGTGGCAACTCAGCTTGGCTCAACTCACTGGCCCATGGGGGAATCGAACCGGTGACCCTGTTGCTTAGAGTTCGTGCTCTTTAACCAATAGAGTTCGTGCTCTTTAACCAACTGAGCCACGTGGCCGGCCCCTTTAAATCTTTTTTGAAACAAGGTGGGATAAACATAAATAAGGTAGAATGTTCTGTGTTCTCTCATCCCCTCTCCAAGAATTTCTCTCCAGTGCTGATTTTCCGCAGTAACTGGTTACATTCTAACAATATAATTTCTTAGATTATACTGTCTGGGAGGGGATAGAAGTAGCCGTTACATATTGAATGGTGCGCACCTTTACAAATATCTCTAATCTCCACTAGAACTGAGGAAGGCATTATTACCTCTGTTTTTCAGATGAAAGAGGGTAAGTGGTTTGCCTTGGCTCTTACCTGTAAACCAAGTTCACTCCTGAGTTCTTTGAGGTTCACGATTTGTCTGAAGCGTAGGGAATCCCAGCCCCACTTGTCTCAGACCCTGTCTGGCATACCTTTGGAGGAATCCTCTTATCTCTCTGTGTGGCCCGGCCAGTGCCAATGAGCGCTGCCTCCAGGGCTGGGTCTAAACTAATTCTTCATGCTAGCCCTGGTCAGGGGGACCTGCCACCATGATGGGCACTAAGTTCAGTCTAAAGTGACTTGTTGACCAGAGGAAGGATATTAGTGGGAAAATTGATGAAATTCAAATGAGATCTATGGATTAGTTAATAGTGTCTGATTGATGTTAATTTTTTGGTTTAGAAGTTGTACAGTGGTTATGCAAGATGATAACATTAGAGGAAGTCAAGTGAAGGAATTTTGTGGTGTATTATGTAAGTCTAAAATTATTTCAAAATTTAGAATTTAAGAAGCATTTAAAATGAAATAAAATTAGAGGAGTATTTTTTTTATTTTTTTATTTTAGCTGAGCCATCCCACCACCTGTTGGCAGCTCAGTGGCTTCTCAGCTCGGGCCAGGAATCCAACTGGCAACCCTGTTGCTCAGCGCTTGCACTCTGGAGCGAGCTCTTAACCAACTGAGCCACTTGGTCGGCCCGAGAGGAGTATTTTTAAAACACAAACCCTGGCATGTGCCCTGGCCATCCTAACAGACCCCTTGCAGACACTGTAGTTGTGCTGACCCCAGGACTCAGCTCTGGACATTTGGATCCAAGTTAGGGAGGTTAGGTCCAGCAAAGCCTACTGTGACACATATGCCTCCATGTGCACAATGACACCCACCTCTCTGGTCCCCACAGAAAACGTCTTCTAAGCCATGAGATACAGGGGAAAGAGCAGGGCCTTTGCAGTCAGACAGACCTGGGTTTGCAGCCCAGATTCGCCACTCACTAGCCATCTGAGCCTCCGTTTCTCCTGTGTAAAATGGGAACAGCACCCACGTCTCCCTCTAAAGGTGATTTTGAGGATTCAGTGATCTGGTGACCTAAAGCCCTTAGAATATACTGCATGTGTGGGCAGCAGCCTGTGGACAGCGGGCACTGGTCCCTTCTCTGCTTGGTGACCTTCCCTCTGTTATCTGGGGGTTGCTTGGGGCTGGCCAGGAGTGCAGTAGAAGGGCTTGTGCCCTGGCCACTCAACAAGTTCCTCTCGCCAGCTTTCTCCCAAGTGTTGGAGAACACGGCCTTCTTCGGTGACGTCGTGCTGCGCCTCCCAAGGATTGTGCATCACTACTTCGACCACAACTCCAACTGGAATCTCCTTATTCGCTGGGGCATCAGCTTCTGCAACCAGTCAGGTGTCTTCGACCAGGGGCCCCACTCGCCTATCCTCAGCCTGGTAAGGACTAGGGCTGGAACCCCCTGTTTTGTGGTGTGCCATGAGCCTCGCATTTGCCCACACCCAGACCTGAATGTCATCCCTTGGTTGTGTTTTCTGTGATAAGTCTCGGTACCTGGAGGTACCATCTCAAGGGGTTCTGTGCTGACCTGGGTTCCTCAGGGTCATCTCCTGACCCACATCTGCCCAGGCCTTGGGCCTGGGTTCCAACGTTGAGGGAGTGGTCGGTCCTCGGGTGAGCAGGAGGCTAAAGGAGAGGGCAGAGGATGACTAGCTTTTCTTCATCTGTAGATGGCCCAGGAACTGGGGATCAGCGAGAAAGACCCTGACTTCCAGAACCCATTTAAAGTAGACCGCACAGAGGTGAGCTGTGGGGACTTGTGGCCGTGTCTGCTTTGCCTCTGCTGAGCTGTGGGAAGCAAGGTCCTGAAGGGGTTGGGGTGCCCGGGGTGGAGCATGTAGGCTTTGGACTTGGAGCCAGAGATGGCCTGGGTCTGGGTCCAGAAACCATCCCTCGCTCACTAAGCCCATGTCTTAACCTCAGGCTGCCTGTCTGTGCATGGAATGTGGACTCCCACTGTGGGGGAAGTCAGGCTGTGAACATACCCTTCCCAGTGCACAGTAGGCACCCCATATTAGGTGAATAAACAGGGAAGCCAGGGGAGTTGAGTCATGCTCTTCTATGCCCTTCAGCCTCTGATCACGCAGCCAGGCTTCGGTCCCACATTCCTGCACACGCTCTCATCCTAGAGGGCTGAGGTGGACTCTGAGGGCTCAGGGACACTTACAGAAGGGGAGAGGAGGGGATCAGAGGTGGCAGGCGGCCAGAAGGGCTAGAGGATTGGACTTGTCAAATCACAGGCTCGCCCCTGGTGCAGGGAGGGGTGTCAGGGTCCATGAGGGGTGTCAGATTTAGACCCTGCTTGCAGGTTAACAAGCCAGCCTGCTACTGTCCCATGGATGCCGAGCAGTCAGAGGCGTCAGCGTTTACTACAGCAATAGCAGTATCCAGCTTGTTGGTCCAGTCATGTTGGTTCTCCTTGTTCCCTCAGTCCCATGAGGTGGTGACACAGAGGGACCCAGGCAGATGCTACACAGGCAGTGGCTTTGCATCATGCTGAGGAGTACCAAGCTTGGAAGTTTACTTCTGTAGTGGACAGAAGCAGACTGCGCTTTGCGGGGAGACATCCCCTCATCCTCTGAGGTTGCTCCCTACAAACACAATCCTGAGAAATGGCCCAGGTACAGAGTGATGAGGGCATTGCTCTGGGTGTACCCAGCAGGGCTGCTGAGGGCCATGGCAGATTGCCTCCCTCACTGCCCATTCCTCAGCCCTACATGTCTTGGCTTAACTCCGATTTCCACATGAGTGTGCCATTCTGTCTATCAATCTAACCAGGAGAGGCTAGAACCAAATTTGCTCAATTTGTCTCATACTGCATTTAATTAAGGCTGCTATCAATAGCACTGAGCAGCAAGATGAGGTCAGCCTGCAATAGTGATCTCAGCCATGTCCAGGGTTCCAGACTCAGCCAGCTGTGGTCAGTCCTGGGGGAGCAGAAGGTCTCCCTATAGATAATCAGGATGTGATCTGAGGCCAGTCTATTACGCATACCACCCACGCAAGAGTTTAGACAGATCTGCTGTTCTTTGACATTCTTGCCAGTGATTGTAGGGGGCAGTAGGTGGGCCCAAAGCAGCCTTCGCTCCAGTGGATACTCAGTGGTCCACCCGTGTGTTACATTTGATCTGGGTCACTGTTACATTGTTTGGTTGAACCCTGAGTGTCACTGCAGAGTTGCATAACCCCAGGCCACTCAGGCATCAGGAGAAGCAGATGGGTTTTTATCTGTCAGACTGAATCAAGGTTGTACTGGCCTGCTTGTCTGCACAGGGTCAGTCTAGGAGCTGCTTTTGATGCATCAGTCCCAGCAGAATAATTCAGCACTGACCATGTCAGTTTTCTTATCACGTGGTTGAGAATAACACCCAGCAGCTGGTTAGATTCATCTGTTGCTGCCACTTGTTTTGCCAAGTGGCAGTGCTGGATCTAAGGGACAAAGGATAATTGTTCCCCACACCTCCTGGGATTTAAGGTGTTCTTTTCCTGGATGTTGGGATTATTGGTATAAAATCAGTGTGTCACATCCCAGGACCTATGATTTCATTTTTTCTCCTATCATTCCTACTCTCACCTAGATTTCTGTCTAGAGGGTCAGATGTGAATGGGGCAAAGGTATTTTTACAAAATCTTCAGAGGCATATCGTATCTCCCATCTTGACCCACATGGACCACGGTAGGGAGACTTGAAAAGGAACATACTCAACCAATTGGTCATTGTCCTAATGCTCTCAAGTCCATACTGTTCCAATCAGCGACCCTAGATAGTCAAACCAGAAATACAGAGTCGGCTTTGTTGCCACATGCTTGTGGTACTGACTGCCACCTGAGTAGTGTAGACTTGATCAGCAGTTTGATTCTGGTCAGTTTCATCAGGCAAAGGGCCTGGACGGGGCATCTAAGCAAGTGACCCAGACTGTCCAGTTGTCAACCACAATTTCTTTTCTTTTTTTTTTTTTTTTTATTGGGGATAGGGGAACAGTGTGTTTTTCCAAGATCCATCAGCTACAAGTCGAGTAGTTGTTTCAGTCTAGTTGTGGAGGGCACAGGTCAGTGGCCCATGTGGGGATCGAACCGGCAACCTTGGTGTTTTGAGCACTGCGTTCTAACCAGCTGAGCTAACCAGCCATCCCCACAATTTGTATCCACAGTTCATGGCCCTAAAAGTGATGGCTGTCTCTGATCTGCCAGCCTGTAATCTTCAAGTGACAGACCAGGTGGCCAGCACAGTGACAACAGTTAGTAAAAATACAACATGCCTGGTCATTAGGAGCAACATCTAGGCAAAGGTGCGGGCTTTTAATCCAGATGGTTATTTGGCCTTTATGGCAGCTAATCTTCCAGTGTTGTCAGTGGGGCTGGATGCCTGCTGCTGCCCCCAGCAGCCACGTCAAGAGTCCCCCAAACCACTCCCAGCTTTGATGATTCGCCAGGACCCCCAGGACTCAGTGTATAATGATACAGCCGTGATTTATTCCAGTGAAACACACGAAGTAAAGGGGAAAGTGCATGGGCAAAGTCAGAGAAACCAGGCACAAGCTCCCAAGAGTCCCCCCCAGTGATGTCACACGAAGGGCACACTGAATTCCCCCAGCAACAAGGTGTGGCAGCATGTGTGAAAAGTTGTCTATCGGGAAGCTCATTAAAGACTTAGTGCCCGTAGCTTTTACTGGGAGCTGGCTGGTCGCGTAGGCACCCTCTGCCTAGCACCTAACCAAAATTCCAGACTCCCAGAAGGAAAGCAGCTGTTCATATAAACTACATTATTTGTACAAACAGTTCAGACCCAGTGGGAGCCCACCACTTAGGTGGGAGCCCTCCCAGAACCCTAGTTCCCAGACACCAGCCAAGAGCCAACCTTGGAAATAGGGTTTTCAAAGATTAGCAGTCACGTGAGCTCTGTTAACTCTTTTCTGCACAGCACCATTTGCTAGTAAGTCAACTGAACCATCAGTGGACCAGGCCTGAGTATTCAGGGTAACCTCTGAATTGAGGGCCCTCTTCAGCCAGTGGCTTTGCTTCAGGCAGCAGAGTGGGGGATGCAGTTTTCCCCGTAGGAGAGCTGCCTCCCCTTCATGTAAAACCGAGATGATAACGTCCTCCAAGGTTGCTTACTGCAATCACAACCCTGATTAATGGTCCGGGTAAGGAACAGTCAGGGCTGGATTCTTGGTGTCGTCAGCGAGAACATGCCAGGACACTCAAGGCCATGGCAGATTGCCTTTCCCACTGAGAGAGTGCCCACAGGGATGCTTAATTGCCGTGACACTGGCTCTCCTCACCCTGCAGGTCATCGATGCCTCGTATACAGGAGGAGGGTGAGAGCATGGGCCTCAGAGAGAATGGGCGCCAGGGCAGATTTAGTTCAGTTTCATTGGAATATGCTCTGCTTAGACATAACCACAACAATGTACTTTCCTTACTTCTCACTGGCTGGGGACAATCCCAAAATAGGACTCACTTCTGATGTCCAGCATGGGCCTGTCCACCGGCATAGCCCAGGCTTGCTCAGCTGGGCTCACCTGGTGCACTCTGTCTACACTGGTGAATGTCCTGGGAGGCCCCTTCTACTTCTTAGGTAGTCATCACTAGAGCCAGCACGGGGCAGGTTGTGTGTGCTGGCCACTGTCCCTGTCCAGAGGGGCTGGCCCTCCCCTGCCCTTCAGAAGCTCACAGTTCCATGGGGAAGGCAGCAGGGAAACATGGTACCACGCCAGTGTGATCACTGGTGGAGGAGGCATTTGAGGAGCCGTGGGACCGCTGAGGGAGAGCCTGACCCAGCCTCTGCAGGTGGGTGGTGGAGGCTCGATCAGTAAGAGTTGCCAGGTGGACCAGCTTAGGAAAGACCTTCTAGGCAGAGGGACTAGCTTAAACAAAGGCTCAGAGGCACAGCATTTTCATTCATTCAACATTTAGAGAAGCAGACTAGCCCTGCTTCCCTGGGAGTGGCGTCCTAGTTGCTAGTTGAAGGAGACGATCAATAAAAAACACATACTATGGTAAGTGGTGACAAGGGCTACTGAGAAAAAAGCAGGGGAACGTGGTTGGGGATTTTGGGGTGAGGTGGAGCTACAGTTGTCATTTTGCATGACTTGGACCCAGGGTCTTACTGAGAAGACCTAAAGGAAGTGAGGGAGCCATCATGTACCTGAGGGAGAATATTGCAGGCTGAAGGAGCAGCAAGTGCAAAGTCTCTGAGTTGGAAGCTGCTTACTTGGAGGGGTGGGGAGTGTAAGGAGGTGAGGTCAGAGCTGTGGGCTTTACTCTGAGAGATGTGGAGAGCCGAGTAATAGGCTCCGACTTACTCCATTAAAGGATCGGACTGGCTGCCGTGTGGAGAACGGTCTGGGGGACCAGGGTGGAAAGAGACACCGGTGAGGCTGCTGTGATTTTCCACTTGGGAGTTGGGGGTGACTTGAACTGGGTGACAACCAGTGGAGCTGGTGAGGAATAGTGATATTTGGGTTCAGTTTTGAATGTGTAGTCAATAGGATTTGCTAAGGAAGCAAATGTGGAGTGAGAAACATTAGGATGACTCGAAGATTTTTGGCCTGACCATGTGGAAGAATGGGGCTGCCATTTTTTTAAATGGGCAGACCATAATGGAAGCAGGTTGAGGGCTGGATCGGGGATCGAGACTATGTTTCTGGACCTGGTGAATATCGGAATGAAGATAACAGGAAGAAATTGGTTGTATGATTCTAGATTTCAGGGGAGAGGTTGAAGCTGAAGCTACAAATGTGAGAGCCATGCATATGAAGAAAATGTCAAACGCTGTGGCCAGGATGCCATCACCTTGCGGGTCAGGGCAGATATAGAAGCTGTGTGAGGACTGAGGCCTGCAGTTAGAGGTTGGGGGCATGAGGAGGAACTCGCAAAGAACCCCAAGAAGGAACGGTCAGCACGAGAGTAGGAAACCCAAGAAAGTTGTTTCTCAGGGGCCACATGAGAAAAGTTACAAGGAGGAGGAGCGATGGGCTGTCAAACACTGCTGGGAGGAGAACCAGCCACTGGATTTTGCAACATGGAGGCCATCTGAGATCTTTTTTTAAAAGATTTTATTGGGGAATTGGGGGAGGGGAACAGACAAGTTGCTGTCCTTTCATTCCTCAGTCTAGCTGTGGAAGACGTCACTTCACTGGCCCATATTGGTATCATCATTGTGCTCTTCTCTGATGAGGCAGATTGGTCTCTAGCCTTTGGACGGCCGCTCACAGCAGCTCTTGGCAGCCAGGAGTCAGGACAGGTCTCCGAGGGCAGTGACAGTTGAGCTGGAGCTAATGTGGCAAAGGGGGTGGAGGCTGGAAAGCACTCTGGGCCTGGGTCACAGCATGTGCAGAGGCCTAGAAGTGGGAGGGAACGGGGAATCCAGGAACCAACAGGTGGGGAGTGTGAAGGAGGAACAGGTGGGCAGGTGGAACTGGGGGACCTGATCCTGACAGTAATGGAGAATCATGGGAGGGTTTAAGCAGGAGTGTGATGTAGTCAGATTTGCAGTTTGAGAAGATCTAGCTGCCATGAGAATGGCTTGAGGGACCAGAGTGGGTGTGGAGAGACCTTGCAAGGCTCTGAGAGTCATCGGGAGATGGGTGGAGGTGGTAATGGGGGCAGCAAGAAAAGAGACAGAAGCACATGGGCTTGAGAGAGACTTAGGGGTTAAAAGGAACCAGGCCTTGGGATGAACTCTGAAGAGAACGGGGTGCCTGGTGGAGAGTGGGGGCTCCTCAGTCTATTAGCCTAGACTGGGTTTTGGGACCCCACTGTTCATGAGGACAGGGACACTGAAGGGGATTGGGTTTGGGGGAAAAGGAGCCATGCCAAGTTGGGGGCATGTTTGGGACATCCTAGTGGAGGTGCCCAGCAGGCTTTTAGATATGAAGGTACAGATCTCAGGGGCAACTGACCATATAGACATAACAGAAGCCATGGGTTTCGAGAGAGCAGAGGGAGAGCACGGCCTGGGGGTTGCCCCAGCTAAAATCATCCTCCTCTGACCCCTGCTTTCCCTGTGTTCCTGTCTTCTCACCAGGTACCATCGTCCACCCACTCTCTTATTTTCGTGGGCTGCCCTCTGGGTATGGCAGCCAGGGCTGGGGGGCCAGTGTGGTTGCCGGCACTCAGCCCTTCACCCAGTGAGGAGTCTGTCTAGTATTTCTCTGACGTTCGTGCAGGTTCACAGCTCAGCACCTGTCCCTTTGCATGGAATGTCCTCGTTCCCTCACCCTCTTTGCTCTTCAGGCTCCTGCTTATTTTTCAGGCCCCACTCAGCAAACCATTTAACCGTCTGTGTTGCTGCAGGCTCCCTGTGGGCAGGGCCTGCGTCTAAACAACCTTTCTGTCCTGCAGCCCACAGCAGCCTAGCTCAGAGTAAGCTCTGCTGCCAGCGGACTAAATCAGACCCCTCTGCTCTTGCCCTCAGTTCACTTCAGACACTGACCCTTTCCAGAAGGCCCTGAGGGAAGAGGAGAAACGCCGGAAGAAAGAGGAGAAGCGGAAAGAGATCCGAAAAGGTCCGCGGATCTCGCGATCGCAGTCCGAGTTATAGCCCTGTTGCAGCCCAGGGTTCAAGGGGCCAGGAGGAGGCAGCGTGGCCAAGGTGCAACCGCATTGACTGCTGGTGAGAGCCAGGTCCTGTGTGAGGGAGGCCATGTTTGCCTGGCCCCAGCTGAAGGGACTAGGCCAAAAAGAGTCAGATTTCCTCCCAGGGTCCTCCCTGGGGGGGGCGTCGAGGGACTTTCCAGAGGACGCTGTGCAGCAGACCTGACCCTGTGGAGATGCTGGGGGAGGCAGGAGGGGTCCAGGGATGGACCCTCCAGGCGGGTTAGGACCGCTGGCTGGCTAGCTGGCTGGCTGCTACCCTTCATGGGGAGGTAGCAGAACCAGGCTCTGAGCCAGGTGTAGAGCTGCCAAGCCTGCTGCTGGCCCCAGAGTGTCACTGAGCCCCTTTAGAGACACAGTAAAAGCCAGCAAACACTCTAGGCCAACCACAGCTGGTTTGGGCCCCAGGTAACTGTGACGCCCTTTAGGAGGCAGGTAGTGAGGGGCCTGGGTGGGGGGACCAGGAGCCCTGAGAGATGTAGAGAGCACCTTAGAGGAGGTTCCCGTCCCAGGCCCTGGCAGGGCAGTGAAGCAGGGACTTGGTTTAGGCCTCCTAATCCCTTCTCATCACTGTCCTTGACGAAGGATCAGTGTTGGGAATGTACTGGAAGTGTCCTGGGAGGGTGTTTAATCCAAGATGACGTTGGAGCAACATGATCTCTATCCTCACATATCTGGGGACAGTCATTAAACAGGCACAGGAGAGTTAACTTGTCCTCTCCGGCAACCCAGGAAGACCATCAACCTGTGGACACGGGCTGTAGACGAACAGCCTGCAGCTCTGCCAGAGGCTGCTTTGTAATGGCTGGGCTGCCTGTGGTCAGATTGGTCAGATAGTGAGCTCCCCAGCTTAGGAGGTATGCAAGCAGAGACCTGTGGTCACAGGGCAGGGAAGCTGCAGAGGCTCTGTGGGCAGTTGCCCTTCAGTCATGCTCTTCCAAGGCAGAGGAGGGAGGAGCTCTGGTGGGAATTCTAGTTCTGTCTCTTTGACCTTGCTAAGCCTGGGTCTGCCTCTTAATAGAGTCTGCAAGACATAGCCATCCCAGAGCCACACCACCACTACCACCACAGCCCAAGGGAGACATAAGGGTGGGTGTCTCAGCCCATCAGACTTGCTGAGTGACGCTGGCCCACCCCTTCTCTGTGCTGTGGTTTCCCTGGCAAAATCAATTTGATAATGTCTGAACTGCCTGCCCAGCCCTGAACTGCTCCTGCAAGGCTGAGGTCTGGCTTTTCAGTGACAGGTGCCCTTCTCTGGTGGTTCTTCATTTGTCCCATAGATTTGCTGAACACCCACTGCATGCACAGTCAGAGAGGGGCCCGTTCTTACCTGGCTTCAGCCCTGCCTTACCTGGCACCTCTGTCCTGGGCTCCACCTTCACCCTCTCTGTCTGGACTGACACTTTCCTCTCCACCTTCAAATGATCCCGTTTTCCCATCTGACACTTGCAGAAAAACAGACAGAACCACCCTGCTCTCCCCCTCTCCTTCCCTTTGCTGCATTGTTTTTTTTTGTTGTTGTTTTTTGTTTTGTTTTGTTTTGTTTTGTTTTAAAGATTTTATTGGGGAATTGGCGGAGGGGAACAGCGTTGGGGAATCGGGGAAGGGGAACAGACAAGTTGCTGTCTTTTTGTTCTTCAGTTTCCTTTGCTGCATTGTTGATTGGTGTCACTTGTTCCCAGAACTTCACCTTTTGTCTAAACTGCAGGCAGTCTGCCCACCTCCCCTGCATGGAGCTGTTGAGGCCCGAGGGTACTTGTTTGTCTAGCCTCCTTGCAGCTAGGCTTCAGTAAAGTGACTGAAATGTCACCAAACAGATGTACCAGCCTGTGTGAGTGGTGCTGGTGGAGGCAGTGGCGCAGGTACCAGGGACAGCAAGTGTGTGTGGGGGGAGGAGCTTCCTAGTGGCCAGACCAGCGCCAGGGGTGCCCAGTGGTGGCAGCAGTGATGTCATCAGTGCTATTTTGAACATGGTTTTGGACATTTTTCCTGTCTTGGATGTTGAACTTCCAAGCCCAACCTGAGGCACCCCTGAAGAGTCTGGGAGCTCCCTAATATCGTCTAAGGCAGGATTTCTCAGCAGTGGCACTGTTTACATTTGGGGCCGGATAATTGTTTGTTGTGTGAGGAGGGCTCTCCTGTGTGTCGTAAGATATTTAGCAACATGCTTGGTCTCTACCGATTAGATGCCTGTAGCAATCTTCCAGTTATGGCAACCAAAAATGTCTCCAGACATTGCTAGATGTCCCCTGGGGGCAACACGTCCTGGTCCACAATCCTCCCTCCTTACCCCACCCTGCACATCCTCCTGTGTTGTCCCCACTTACTGCCTGCAGAGAGATGTTGGTGACACTTCCTTCTTGAGAGGACCGCCCTTAGGCTTCTGGGCCACTGTGTTGTCCTGGTTCTCTGCCCTTGGTCTGAGTCTGCTCTGTCACTTCCTGATTCCTCTTCCCTCACCTGCCCCTTAAATGAAGCGTGTTTTTGGCTTAGTCTCTCCTCTGCTCTTCCTGACAGCTGCATCCTCTGAGACCACAAAGCTGACGGCACTTGCTCTGTTGCCATTGGATAGGCCTCAGTCCTTACGATTCAGCTTATCCAAAACCAAACTTGTTTCCTACCACGAAACCTCACCTCTGTGTCAAATCATGGGGTATGTCCTCTTTCTTAATCCTGGAGGAAATGACATCTGAACTGCTTCCTGAAAGATTGGGGGAGGAGTGAGGAGACAGGCACTGAGCAGAAGCCTAAAAGGGAGGCATCAGAAGTAGTGAATGAAAAAGACAGGCAAAGTTCTCTTCTATGACCTGTAGTCAGTGCCCAATCCATGGTGGGTGTTTGGACATTATTGCCATCTGGTCCAATCCCTCCCTTTTCAGATGAAGAACCTGGGTCCTGAGGAATGACTTGTCTGAGGCTGTTCCACCCCTGGGAGCTAGCCTCAGTTCTCCCCACCCAACACAAGGTGCCAACTGGAAGAGATGTTCAGTTGGTGAGATCAAGGCCAGAGGGACAATGTCAGTGTTTTACCTAGACTGGGTCCAGTGCTACAGCCTTTTGCCACAGTTTCTACTCAGCCTTCATTTGTGTCCCCTCAGACCGCTTTGCCAGGAGACCGGGCCTCTGGGCACATCCAGCTGGGAGCCACGGGGACAGCTGCAGAATGGGAGGTGCTGTGCCCACCTACCTGACCTGGGCTCAGGGAGCCTGCTGTAGGGGTTACTGAGGCTGGGATAGGAGGACACTGGCCCAAAGTGAGTCATATAGTAGGCCAGCAGAGAGTCACCCCCCTACCTACCCAGTGTGGCAGCCCTGTGAGAGCCCCTGAGAGGCACACTTGAAGATGGCACTGTCTAGCTCAGTGCCTGGACCAGAGATCGGTGTAGTATTTATGTTATATAAGTTCATTATCAAAAGTATTTTAAACAGTACTGGAGCCACCCAGCTAGTTCAGTAGGTACTGAAATACCAAGAAGAAAGTACCAAGAAAGTAAAACTCACCCTAAATCCCGCCATTGCCATAACCATGACTGACACTCAGCTGTTGGGCCTTCCATCGCTTTTGCCCTTGTGATCACATAGATATCTGTTCTTTCAATTACAACAGCTACCTCGTGTGGGCACTTACTACACGCCAGGTGTTGCTGCTAACAGCTCCCGCTGCCTCAGGGCCCTTGTCACTGTCACCTGTTCCCCTGGCTATACCAGATGCAGTTCTTTCAATTTTAGGTTTCATGTTACTTGTCAGAGGCTTTTCCTGACATCCCAAGTCAGGTTTCTTGTTACAGTTTCATTACACACATTGCTTTCCCTTGGTCACTTGTACTGTTATGTCACTTATTTTTTTATATTTGTTTAATGTCTGTTCTCTTCACTAGATTGGAGACTCAGAGGGCAAGAACTGTGTTTGCCTGCCACAGAGGTGTTCAATAAATACGTGAAATGTACAGATGATCTCATTTAATTTTTGCAACTATGAGAGGCACTATTCTCATTTTAGAGATGACAAATCTGAGGCTTTAGACGAGTTACTTAACCGCCCAAGGTCACACTGCGCGTAGGGTCCCTACAGCTGCCTCTGTACAACCTGTGTGCCCTTAAGTCTTGACCCCAAAGCAACACTCACAGGAAACATACTTGAAACCTTTTAACAATATATATATAGTGAAAGTCTGTCAATAGACATTTATGTACATGATGTTTACTGATGCCACGGTATTCCATTGTGTGGATGTATTTTACTCCTGCAGTCCCTTACTGGGCTTCCCGATTTTTCCCCAGTTAGAGGACTTTGGGGTGACTGTCTTTGAACACACATACTTGTGTACTACTTTGAGCACTCGTACTTTTACTCCTTAGAATAAGTTCCTAGAGGTTGGCACATCTGCTTACATAGGCACCAGCTGCAAGATGGGGCAGTGAGGTGTTTGACGGAGTGGGAATCCCTGAGGAACGTGGGCAAAACGCTCAAGCCTGGGCCTCGCCTCAGCAGGCCAGTGGTGGCCCCGGGCACTGGCATCGTTTTGAAAGTCCGCAGGCGGTTCTGAGGTGCCCGTGGTCGCAGAACTCGGCGGTCCACGTGGAAACTCCGTTTCCGCCTTTGTAAGGGACTTGGGAGGAACGCGACTTGTGCGGTCTCCAGACTCCGGGCCCCAGCCTTCCCGGGCCAGGTTTGATTCTACCCGCTCTCCCTGGCGGGCAGGGCCGAGGGAAAGCAGCTGGGAAGATGACGTAATGTGCTCCCCGCTTGCTCTGGGGGCGACCAGCAGGCGGAGGTGGAGCGTGTTAACCCTTCAGTCCCCGGCGGGTGGATGGAATAGCTCGGAGAGCCGACCCAACGAAAAAAAGAGCGGCTCCTTTAAACGAAGGGAAGGAGGTTGTGGGGGTGAACTCCGGGAGGCATCTCTTCGCATTCGCTGAGACACAGCGAGGGGAGGGACCTCGCTATGCAAATGTAAGCTGCTGATCGATGACGCGCCATCACCCCACGCGCCGCTTTGCGCTCCGATTGGCCACGACGAGCCTGGTCCCATTGACAACAAACAGGGGTGCGCGCAGCCAGGGGGCGGGGCCGCGGAGGGCGCGGGTTGGGGCGGGGGAATCCCGCCCCGCCCCTCCCGCGCGTCGCCAACATGGCGGAGGGTGGCACCGGCCGGTGAGGCGGTCCCGGGCGGGGGCTGTCGGGTGTCATGGGTGGTGGCAGCGGCACCGCCCCCGCGTCTCCCTGAGCGGGGCGGCAGGGAGGCCTCTGCGCCGAGCCGGGCGATGGACGAGAGCGGCGAGCTGGGCGGTCTGGAGACCATGGAGACGCTCACGGAGCTGGGCGACGAGCTGACCCTGGGGGACATCGACGGTGAGTGGCGGGCGGGTGGGGGGGCGCGCGGGGGCGCGCGGGGAGGACGGGGTGGCGGCGGCGCGCACGGCGGCGCGAGCGCCCCCCGCCCCGAGCCCCGGCTCGCGCGGGAAGAGTCCGCCCGCGCGGTCGCCGCGGTGGTCCGCCGCCTTTCCGGGCGCTGCGGCTTTGAACCCCGGCACCTCCGCTCGGTTCCGAGAGCTCGTGGGATCCGCTCCGGGGAGCCGCGTTGTCTTGAAGCGGAGCCGGGGGCGTCGCGGGGGCCGGGCGGGAGCAGCCTGAGGAGGGCGCGTGGCCGCCGCCCTCGCGCGCAGCACGCGCGGCGTCCCGCTCTCCCGCCGCCCCAAGTAGCACCTGTCGCTCCGCTCCCTGCTGCGCGGGTGGCTGTAGGGTTCGCGGGGCCCGGCCCTGTTCTTCTGGGGTTGACCCACGCCGGGCGCCGGGGAAACTTGGGGCGGTGAGCGGCTGCAGAAGCAGGTTGCTGGTGAAGCGAGCGGTGGTGACAGAGTGCGGACGACGCGTCCCCCGGGAATGGAGACACCGGCGCCCCAGCTGTCGTGCTGCAGAGGGAATTCAGCAGCAGGAATTTTGAGTGGTGGCCCCTCGAGGACAGGCTAGGGAGCAGGTGGCCTCTCCTCCGGCAAAGTAGACGAGGTGATGGGAGCCCAGGGATCCTCTCTTGCAATGCTCATTTTATTACCACGGGAACCCAGAGTTTGGAGAGGGGCAGCGACCGGCCCAAGGTCACCCAGCTGGTGGCCGACCCCGGTTCCTGGGTCGGTGTTGGTGCCCTACGTCAGGCTTCCACCTGACCCTTGCGGATAAGTCCAATGAATAGGTTAGTAATTATAATAATAGATGGACGCTTCTGATGTTCTAGGCCCCCAAATACTTTATATTGTTTGACTTATCCCTCAATATAATCCCATGAGATAGTCTTATTGCTGCTATTTTTTTTACAGGAAACTAGCCCAGGAGATATGAACTTGTCCAAGGTCACACTAACCTTAGATTGTCCAGAACCCATGTTTTAAAGCAGTAACTTGGGTGCATTGTGCTCCTGACGCTCCAAAGGTCGTTCATGTCCAGGATCTCAGTACAGCCTTGTAGACAGGTGCGATGGCTACACCCCCATTGTACAGATGCAGAAACTGGGGCAGCAGAAGATTCTTTTCTAGGGGAAGAGAGAAGTGGCAGCAGCTAATTGGATCAGTTTCTCATTTTCCTATTTTGCTTCTGTATTTTACCTCTTGGCCTGCCCTTGCTTTCCATTTTTGATCATCCAGGCAGTGTGGTCAGACCCTTAATCGAAGCCCCGAGGTCTAACCACAGACTTTCCCCCTAAGTGCTCCTAAATACACAGATGTGCTAACAAATGCGGGAGGGCGGTTGGGGGAAATTATAATGACAAAGGCTGCTAACATGTTCTGAGCACTTCCATGCCAGGGACTGTGTTAGTACTGGTATACGGGAATGCTCTCCTTCCTTAACAACAGTCTGCCATTACACAACTCTCATCCCCTCTCAGAGATCCTGAAACAGGTCCAGGGCGGTTCATGAATTTACCCAAGGTCACACAGCCAGTAGGAAGTATGTCCAAACCTGCCTACCAGGAGGCCCACACAAAGAAATTCATGTCCTTTTTGCATTCCCATTGCATAATCGATCCGTATTTGTCTTAATTTGTAATGTGTTCAGTTACCTAGTGGTTAAGTATTAACTTTACCTCCATAGGTTTCTTGAGTAAAATGTATATCCTGGAAACTACCACAGTGGTTCAGTGGCTTCATAGGTCTCCATACCAGATTTGGGAAAGGTGGCTCCCTGTCTTCAATTGGTCAACAAGTATTCAAGTGCCAGCTGTGGTTTCTGAGCTGTATGTAGGCAACATGAAAGATAGGAAAAACAAAATTTTATGGCCTCAAGGAGCTTGAGATGAATCACAATAAAACTGTAGTACTGAGTATAAAACTGCTCACAGTTGCACAGAGCAATAAGTGAAAGTCAGCATGGAGGGAGCTGGTGAAGGCTGGCTTACCAGGAAGACTACACCAAGCAGGTGGCCCTTGACCTGGGCCCTGGAGGACAAGAAAGTTGGGCAGACTAAAGGCCAGTGGTCTGCAGATAATCAATATCCCACCCATCCCCCCTGGAATGTGAGCACCATGAGGGCAAGGCCTTTGTTTTGTTCACACTGTATTTCGTGCACTTAGAACTGAGTATCTGTGGGAGGCCTGAATGAGTCCAGCGACCTTGGACTAGGCAGGATTCTAACTTGTACCAGACACAGCCCTTGGGCTTGAGTTAGATCAGGGGTAGCCAGCCCAGAGGCTTGTAGAAGCCAGTCATGTGAGGAGGAAGAGACTGGGTATGAATACATATATTTCTTTTGTATGTGTGTGGTGGGCTAGAGAGGGGTATTTGCATCCTAGAGAGCTTATACCCGCCCTCCAGGAGACGCAGGCAGCGGGCAGGAATCCTTCATTTGGCATCTCCGGCCCTGCTGCGGTCTGTTAGTGTCCTTCAGAGGTATGGGCCCAAGGAGGCCACCTCCATTCACTGATTCAGCACATCTCTTGAGTGGCTTCTAAGTACCCCCATGGTGGACAAAGTGCTGAGGATAGCTTTGAACAAGACATACAAGGTCTCTTCTCTCAGGAAACTTAAGATCTCGAGGGAGGAAACACAGGCTGAATAAAATAAATGAACACTTTAGGCAGGGCTCTACGAGGAAAGTAAAACGGGTCCAGGTCCGTGTTAGAGAGAGGGACTGGTGGCCAAATTTAGGCTGAGCAGGCAAGGGAGGCCTCTCAGGAGAGGAGGCAGCATCTCTTTTTTTCAAGAGATGCCCAAGTCTGGATTTTTATGTGAAATATCCAGATTTTTAAATATTGGCCTTGGGCCGGCCGAGTGGCACGGTGGTTGGGCGCTGGCTTGGAAGGCCGGCAGCCCCAGTTCGGGTCTCACATATGAGGGCCAGTGACACTGCCCTCAAAAAAACCCCCTAAATATTGGCTTTTTTTTTTTTTTAAGTAACATACTGTAGGTCCAACAAAACGTGTGTTCGTTGATCTCCAGGGCCTTTTTCACTGCAGAATGCTCTAGTGTCCCAGGCCACCAGGCGCCTGATGATAGAATATCCAGAGTACTGTCCTTTGTGGTGGTCTGTGCTATGAGACAGGGCCTCCTGCACTGTCACAAGGTCTTCTGGAATGACAGAAAGGCAGGATCTTCCACTGATAATCAGGAAAGGCACAGTCGTCGATGTGGGTGTTTTGCTGGCTGGGTGGCAGAAGCAGCATGACAAGCACGTGGAAGGGGAATGATCAGAAAAATCAGTGATGATACACAAGTTCTTGAGTTATGTGGTGTGTGGAAGGAGACAGTAGAAGATAAGTTCTGAAAGGTGAGTTGGAGCCCGAGTGTGGGCAGCCTGCATGCCAGGCGCAGATGTTCTGTGGGCTGGAGGGAGGGAGGGGACAGCCGAGGGTTTTCACATAGAGCGAGGACACAATCATGGATTTTAAGAAAATTCAACTGTGGTGATGGGGACGGAAGACTGGAGTCAGGGAGACCGATTGGGAAGGAGCTGCAGGCGCCCAGGGGTGAGACGGTGATACTAAGGGTGGTGGGGCTCTGCTAGGAAGTGGCCGTGGTGCTGTGGCTGGAAGTGACTGGACGTGGCCTCTTGAAGGTTTGGCCCTGAAGGCAGAGCTGAGGTGGAATCCTAAGATTCCTAACAACGCTGTGATCCCGGTGTACTGGGAGAGTTCAGAAGGTGGTAGGAAGAGCTGGTTTTGGGACATGATGAGAATTTGTCTTAAATGGGCTGCAATTGAGGTGCATGGCGGGGGGGGGGGGGGAGTCTTCCACTAGGAAGCAAAATGGGTGGCAGATACGCAGGAAAACCGGATGGAGGTGGAAGAGGAGGATGAGTTGAGTATAGATGGGGGGGAGGGGGAGAAGATAAAATGAGGGGGGATCAGATCTGGGGAGGGAAGTGTAATAAAGTAGGGGGAGGTGAGCTTTTTTTTTTTTTTTTTTAGGGCAGTGTCACTGGCCCTCATCTGTAGGCCGGGGCCGCTGGCTTCCCAAGCCAGCGCTTAACCACCGCGCCACTCGGCCGGCCCGAGGTGAGCTTTTTGAGGAGTGGTTAATGGGTGGTGGGGACAGTGCTACAGAGGACAGCAAGGATGACAAGGCCATGAAAGGAGTCCTGGGACCTGGCAATTAAGAGGTCGACCTGTGACAGAGCAGTCGGAGGAGAGGGTCAAAGACTGGATAAACCTAAAAGGGGTCAGGAATGAGGGGTGACGGGCCAGGAGAGGCAGCTGGCTTCTTCACAGAAGGTTGAAGAAACATTTCAGTGAGGTCGTTTACTTTCCGACGTCATGGATTTGCCTGTTCCGGACATTTCATATAAATGGAATCATATGGTATGTTGCCTGCTGGTTCAGGTCCATCCGTGTCGCTGCCTACTGTTCCTTGTGTGGATTAGACCACATTCTGTTTGTCCGTTCATTCGCTGATGGGCATTTAGGTTGTTTCCACTTCGGGGCTATTATGAATGAAGCTGCTGTGAACATTCGTGTACAAGCTTTTGTGTGAACATGTGTTTTCATTTCTCTTGGGTAGATCCCTTGCATTTTTTTGTTGCTATTTGTATTTTCCTAGGGCTTATAATAGCCCCATTTATTCACTTTCTTACTTCCCATGTTCCCATAACTAATTCAGCCCTAAATCTTGTGACAGAAACTCTCAATGTGGTGGTTCCCTTTATCCCCCTCGTTGATATCTCCCCTGGAGCCCTCCCTTTTTTTGTCCCATCTGATGGCTGTCCAGGTCTGCTGTCACGCACTTCCCTGGGCGACCCTCGGCTGTCACCCTGGAGGCGATGTTGAAACCCCTGTTCCCTAGTTCTTTTTTGACTCCCTTGCTTTGATACATCACATCTTCCAATAGCTTCCTAAGAAAGAGTACATTAGAAGTAAATTTGAGGGGACCTTGCCTGTCCAAAAATATGTTTATTCTACCCTCTCTCCAATTTGATAGTTTGACTGAGTTTAGAATTTTAAGGTTGGACATAATTTTATATCAGAATTTTGAAGGCACTGCCTAATTGTTTTCTAGCTTCTAGTAGTCGAAAAGTCGGATACCATTTTGATTCCTGTTCCTTTGTGTGTGACCTGTTTTCTTCTCTGGAAGCTTGTAGGATCTTGTCTTAGTGTTCCGAATTCCATGACGTACACTGATGTGACTAAGCTGTCAGTCACTGTCCCTACTTGATGGGCCCTGGAGGGTTCACCGTGTCATGTACCTGCCTGCATTCATGCAGTCCTCCTGCTCATAGCCCACCCTGCACCCCAGCCGGCGAGGAACTTCCAGGCCCTGAGCCTTTTGGTGGCACTGTCTTGGGTCCCTGCAGTTCCATCTTTGGCAGAGTCCCCAGACAGTACCTGGTACTGATGTGCTCTTAAAGGAATGTCTAATGAGGAAAAGAAAGCACTTCAAGCTCGGGGTGTTGGGTAGGTCCTCAGCCTGGGTGTCCACATCACCAGGAAGGTTGGAGCGACCAGCCCAGTGAGTGTTGGGGAGGGTGTGGCCAGCACACCACCCGGAGGCAGAGGTGAGAAAGGTAAAAGCTGACTTCCCCGCTTCCTGTTTCTTAAATGAGTCAGACTTTGGAAAAACTCAGGGAGGCGAAGCACAAGCTCTACTTTTTACCCTTGTGTGTACCTTTTTCAAGGCAGAATCTTTGTTTTGACACTTAAATATATGTCACTGTTGCTCATGTTTGGGTTGAAAGAGCTGCTGTTACTGGCAGCTTATTTATTTCCCACCCATTTTTAGGTTCTGATCTCATCTAGCTGCGTTTCCTGGGACACTTTTCTGGGGTTGCTCAGACCACCGAGCCAGTCTCCTTGGGTTTCTCCTCCTTCCTGGGCCTGGCCTCGCCCTTGACAAACATTCTCCACATTCACACGCAGGCCCTTTGGCCTCATGTGCTGCCTGCCTGCCTCTCACAGAACAGGCTTTTCTGTCGTTCTTAACACTCAGCTCATGGCTTGGCATTTTTTTTAAAAAGGACATTTTTGCTTCTCATTCAACTAGATATTTTCTCTCCTCAATTCCCTAATTCAGTAAGGAGGTTCTTAAGCAACTTGATTCAAATAGCACTTCCTGAATATCGAATTGTCCATATCCTTCTGGATTCTGTCTAAACTTAAAGAATGTGCTCACAGATCGTCACAGCGTTTTCAGTCCGGGTTGCTGTATGTTGCAGTAGTTGACATGGAATAGGCATGTAATCCACCTGAGTAGGCAAACGCATGGCCTTGCTTGGCCCTGTGCAACATTTGCTTCATTTGCAGGTTCTCATTGGCGTAAGAACTGTTGCTCCCAACACACAGTTGGTTCACTGGTGTGTGTGTCTCCCAGAGAGGGCTCTTCAAACCAAGGGCTGGGTTACAGCTCTTAACACCACCAGCTGTAGCCCTTTCACTTTGAAAACCTTTCCAGTCCTATAAATTACTGTGGGGATCGGGGTTTATGACTTGGAAAATGTTTTTATTGTTTTCAAAAAGGTAATACATTCATATGACAAAATAAACAAAACACTAGAGGGTGCTGGGAAAAGCCTTGCTCCCAGCCCAACCCACTGTCTGTTCAGGGCCCAAGACCCCCTACCTCCTCACAAATAATTAATTTTTTAGTTTCTTTTACCTCCTTCAACACTTTACATAATGCACATATAAGCAAATGAGTATGGTTTCATTTTTCACTCCCCTTTTTGTTTTTACACAAATAACTAAACTTTGTTCTTCTGCACCTTGCCCGTTTTTTTTTTCCAGGTAACAATGTATCTCAGAGATCTTTGCAGCATAGTTTTCCATGGTATAGATGCGCTGTTGTTTGATGGACATTTGAGGGTGTTTCCAGTCTTAGGACAGTGCTGTGGTGAATAGCTTGTAAATTCATCATTTGGTGCCTGTGACGGTGTACCTGCAGGACAAATGACTGGCGATGGGGTGGCTGGATTAAAGTGGGGGTGCTGAGAATTTCATCAGAGGTGATGGCAAGCATCCAATGCAATAAAGCATAGAAAGGGGACTAACACTTTCTTCTGTCTCTGTGTGCATTTGTGGCTTTGCTAGACCCTGTCAAACTGCTCTCCATGGTGGATGTACCAGTTTGCACCCCCACCAGTATGTAGAAGGGGGCCTATTTCCCCTCAGCTTCCCCGGAGTCAGGAACGCTAGTCCCTTCACCCTGCCTGTCACTTTGCCACATGTATGCCAGCTTAGAGCCGATGTCTGTCCTGGCCTCCTGCTGCCTCACCCTACTTGAGACCACTGGACGGGACAGTCGGTGCACAGCGGCCGGCTTTCTGGGCAGCCCCTGCCCCTGCTGAGCTGTTCCCTGTGCTCGCCCAGGACCCCGGTGGCTTGTGTGTATCTCACTCCTTTGCCTCTTTTAGTTTCTCAGTGATCCTTCGTCTGGTTCACTTTCCTTACTTTAAAAATTGCTTCTTAAGGTACAGAAGTTCCTTCTTTTCAGCCCTCTGCTTTGGGGGACTTGGGAAATGGTTTCTTGTCCTACATTGTTTCATTGGGACTCTGTTCTAGTCCCCTTTCATGCAGTTTCACGGTAGCAGCCCTGAGAGCCCTGAAATTTCCATGCATCCTCTCATCACTGTTCTCTGGGGCTTTACATCACAGTAAATGGTGGTCTGGAAGTAGCTTCCTTTCCCTGGAATTCTCTTAAGGCCACCTCTTCACCAGAACCTGCAGACATTTTAGAGAATGCCCTTTTGTTATGAATAGCCTCATGTCTCACAATATTCTGAGCTTTAAAAATTCTTGGTAGTTTTCCGGAGCGAATTGGGCGGGCCTTCTGTAGTCATTTCTTGGGCAGGGCTGGACCTCAACTTGTGAGAGCTGTTGCCCGTTGCATTCTCCTTACGCTCAGAGATTTGGCAGTGACTAGGGGACCATTTCAGCTGCATCCTGCGCACACGTGCCGTCACTTACCGTGAGGTGCATAGGTGAACGAGACTCATTGTCTTCTAGTGATTGACTGTCTCTGCAGTCACCTCTACTTCTCCATCCTTCTCCGCGTTTTCAAGTCACAGTGTAGGCAGCACCCACCATGTGCCCAGCACCATGTCGGGTCAGCCCCTCACATGGGGCCTGTTTTGTGCTGCGCTCTGCGGGGTAAGCCCGGTCCCTGCTCTCACAGAGTGGGCGGCCCTTTACCCACGTCTGTCTCATTATACGGTTTTGCTTTTAATCCTTTCTCCAATTTGATGACACTACAGATGAAGAAACTGAGGCCCAGATCACACAACTCGTGAGTGGTAGAATGATGACCTCAGCCCAGATGTGTCCAACTCCAGAACCTGTGTACTTGTCCTCCACACGTCACATCCCCCTGGGGCTTCTAAGTTATGAACACAAGGTGGGGTGGTGGGCCGAGGCTGGAGAGACCCACTAGGGCCTACTCCATGCTAGCACGCAAGTTACTTCTAGGGTCCTGCAGCACTTCCCAGAGCCTGTTTCCGCTGTGAGACATGACTGGGCATGTCCACGGCCCAGGGCTGCAAGGCTTCCATGAGCTGAAGGAAAGGGCAGGGACTAATCCCCATTCTCTTTTGACTCTGAGAATGAATGAGGAACTTCAGTTTGCAAGTTGACCTTAGGACCAGGGGGCCTTTTTTGGAAAAAAAAAAAAAAATAGTTTTGGAATGTTTATTTTTTTCCTTTGAAAGGGCTTTTGTAGGTGTGGTGGGCGGGACACAAAGGCACAGTCACAGAACAGGGTAAAAGGCTCCGTTACTGGACCACAGGATTCAAGGGTTAAGCTTTGTTGACATGATGGAATTTTTTAAAGAGCTGCAGGATCCCAGAGCCTGGGCCTCAAGGTAAGACTCCCTGGGGAGCCTCTGTTTAGAAACTAATTCTAAACCTTTGAAGGGTGAGAAACTGGAAAACAGAGCTCTTTCTACATCTCTCAGGCCTCAGGAATTGCTAATGAATATGTGTCTAAATGTCCCTAATAATCTAGCTTCTGCTTTGGGCTGTGGAACTGGTCTGTTGGGTTTAGGGTCTAGTTTGGAACGTCAGTGACACAATGTGGCCTGCTGGACCAGATGTGGAACTGCCTTGTTAAAGTGGTGTCTGCTTAACTTAGGCCCGCACTGTCTGTGGCAACAAGGGAAATTAATGCTTCTTCCTAAATGAACGTTCCGGTGAGGCCTGGCACGTTACAAAGTTCTGATACGCTTGTCTTCCTCACGGTGCAGTGAGCCAGGTGCTCGATTTTCAGTCCCACTTTGCAGATGGGACACTGAGACAGATAAAAGGATTTGACCGAGGTTTTGAGGTTCCTGTGCTGGTGAAGTGGCAGCTTCAGAAGTTGAACTTGGGCTTCCTGGCGTGGGGTCCCCTACTCATTCCTGTCCTGTGGGAATGAGGTAGGAGATGGCCTGACCCAGGAAGCCTGTCTAGGAGCCCCTGCTCTGCTCAGACATCGTTTTAACATTTTTTAATTTAATGTTTAAGATGTGTTCAACCCAATTCGGCATGAATGAGTACGTGCTATATTCTGGGCACAGTCCCAGGCTCTTTGGGTTACTAGAAATGAACCAGTCAGAATACAAAGCAAAATGCAACAGAGGCCATAACAGTGGTACAAGCTCCCAGTGTTTGGAGCACTAAGGAAGGGACTTCAGAAAGTCTTCCCAGGGACTTGAGCATTGGAGCTGAGTTGTGATGGGTTAGTGAACAGAATTTTAGAAAGGAGAAGAAGGGGCAGGGTGTTCATTTTGACAGAACTGGCCGCTCCAACTTTTGGGAATAAAAGTTGGGAATAATTTGGCGTGTTTTGCGGACATGCGATTCAGCATGGCTGGGTGACAGGATAGGACAGAGATTTTCAAACTTAAAGTGCCCAAGAACCCAGCAGGATATACCCCAAAGATATGACTCTCGAAGGTCTGGGACGGCGTCCAGGAGGGGCACCCAGCTAGGGGGAGGTAGGATCCGAGAGGGCATCTCGCGGAGGGACCTGGTAAGCTGAGGCCCAAAGGGTAAGGGGTGGTGGGAGAGAGGAGCCCTTTCCAAAGGCTTGATGCGATGGTGCTGGGGCGTTCGAGCTATTTGCAGTCTGCACTCTTGGGAACTCATGTTTGTTATCTTTCTCAAACACAGTCCCAATCAGGTCCCTCTCCTGCTTCAGTGTTTGTGTTTGTCAATCAGGAGTTTTGGTGATAAGCAACAAAAAGTGTCTCTGGCTAGCCCAAACAGACAAGCCAGAGAACTGGACTTGAAAATGGGCTGGAACCAAGAGAGGCTCAGCAGCTGAGGGTAGCCCGGAGCAACCGGGTTATGACCCTGCCTCCACGGCGATCTGTGCCATGTCCCTGCTTTCCTGGGTCCTTCCCACCAGAGTCACGCTCCTGGTGAGAGCATGCATTAATGAGAGCCTTTCCTCCCAAGACCACCCTGGGCGGTTCTCCAAAAGGAAACTCAGAGTCCTGATGGGAGGGGAGGGCTGGATGATAGACTGACAGAACAAGCAGTGACAAATGTCCACCATGTCTGCTGTGCCTCTCCTTGCCTCTGAAATAAAAATCAGATGCCATTCTTGGGCTGGCCAAGTGGCTCAGTTGGTTAAGAGCTCGCTCAAGAGTGTGAGCTGAGCTCTGAGCAACAGCAGTTGGATGCCCAGCCCGAGCTGAGCAGCCGCTGAGCTGCCAACAGGTAGCAGGATGGCTCAGCTAAAAAAAACCAAAAAAACAAATCAGATGCCGCGTGGTGCCTGCCAATAAGTCCTTTCACAACTCGAAGCTGGAGCTCCATCTTTGCAATCTGTTCCACACTCTCCACTTAAGCAACTTGCAGGACATTTCCTGGTGCGGTGGGTTTGCTCAGACTGTTTCCTTCGCCTGCAATACCCTTTCCTCTTCTCTAACTCTTAAAACTCGCTTGAGCCTTCCAGGCTCAGCTCCCACGGCCTGCCTGGATGGAGAGTCCTTTCTCTTCTCTGACAGCCCTTTGTGAGGCACTCTACTCGTCACAACTCCGTCCACTTGGTTGGGTTTCTGTGTCTCGCCTGTGAGATTGAGAGGTGGGAAGGAAACCAGCACTTCAGAGTGCATGCTGCGTGCTGGGTCCCACGCCAGGCCCCCAGGGCCCTCCAGCTTCCAGCACCATAGCACGCAGGCACTGGGTGGATGTTTGCAACGTGATTTAATAACCTGCTTTGCAAGTGTTATTTTTGTCCTTGGTCTTAGGGAGATTCTAGGGTGTGGTAATGGATGGAAGGGAAGGATAGTGGGTGGTTGGCGGTCGTTTGTTTGCCTGAATAGTTTAAGGGCTGGAAAGGGATGCCATCCCCTGTATGGAGACTGTCCCCAGGAGGACAGTTTCAGGCTGTTCCTGACTCAGTTGACAGTCACCTTGCATTGTGAAACTCGAGGCCCTTGTCCAGAACAGGATCACACAGGATGGGTTCCTTGGAGGCTTACTCTCTGCTGTTGCTCAACTTTCAATCTCTTGTTCCCAGAAGGTGAGAGAGAACAGTGCAGTGCAGGGCAGGAGCAGACCAGGAGCCTGGAAATACTTGGGAAAGTTGGGGTGGCATGCCTTCCCTTCCTGAGCTTGGGGTGTTCGAGCTCACTCCTGAACAAGGCACTTACTGGGCATCTGCCCGACGCCAGACTCTGTTTGGTGATATCCGTACAGTAATAGAACCAAAGCATCTGTACAGTGTGGCTAAGAGCGTGACTTTAAATCCCAGCTCTACCACCTGCCAACTGGGTGACATAATCTCTCTGCGCCCCCTTTTCTTTGTGGAGGTGATAATAGCATCCACTTCAAAATGTGGTGGGCGTTAAATCAGGAAACCAGTGCACAGTGCTTAACATAATTGTCAGTACGTAGTAAGAGCTCAGTAAATGTTAACAATTACTCTACTGTTTTTATTATTACTATTACTGATTGTCAGGGTTTTTTCTTAATTGTTCTGAGAGTCTAGTCTTGATCTCCTTCTAAGAGCAGGCATTTCAAAGTCATAAATGGACTAAGATGGACAGCCTTTCAAACATGGGGTGCCAACCATCTGATGCCCCTAATTTATGTTAGATAAGGATTGGAGGCCTGGGTTCCCTGGCTGGACACAGGGTGGGAATCTGGCATGGGTAGCGACTTGTGGTGGCATTTGGTTGTTGGCTGCAGCATTCTAGAGCCCTACCTCTGTGAGGAGTATGCTTGTTGGGGTGACCTCTGGAGCAGGGTGTTTGTCAAAAGAGCTCGGGGCTTGGGAGAGAGAGGAGGAGGTTCCAACCTCAGTGGACCGCTTGCTTACCCACCTGCCTGAGACCGTGTGTGCCTTTTGCCCCACTTCGGACTTGGAATTGTTTTTTCCTGTGTGACAGCCACCACGACCGCCATGTTTCAAGGCCTTGTTATGTGCCAGGCACTGTATTTAGTGCTTTTCACATATTAACTCATTTAAGAGTTAACAGCTGCATCACAGGGAGATTTGCAGATTATATACCACAATGTGTGTGAAAGTGCTAGCAGAGTATTAAAAGCAAAAACAGCTGGGTGACAGTGTTAATGAAGCTCTCATCCAGTAACAAAAATGACATTTAAAGTTTGTATGTAAATATACATATACTTACATGCAAACATGAGATAAATAGCAGTAAAAATCCACAACAACAAAAGCTTTGTAAGCAACTTATTCCAACAGGTCCCTCTTTTTATCCTAACACTTAGCACCCGGCCCTGGCAGATGGATGCACAGGGTTTTTCCACCAAAACATGTGCCTCTTGAAGGCATTTGATTTTGTGTTTGGCACATAGTAGGCTCAGTTAATGTCTGCTGAATGCATGTCTTAAGAGATGTATGTATCTTTATTGATTTGTTCTTTATTTTAAAACAGAAACTGTCTAGAAAGGAGCCTCTTGTCAAGGTAGAAGGTCTCATTTGAAGAATAATTTAATAATTTGGGTAGGAAGGTATACTTGCAAAAGACAGACAACCAGGCAAAAATCTCTCTCCCCTGTTCCCCTATGAGTCAGTTGCATACATGTTTACCCTGAAATTAACCTCCTTCATTAATATTGGAAGTAATGAGATGGATTGTATAAGTGCCCGCTCCACATACACACACCCAAATTCTCTTTACCCATTGTCACTCCAGGTCTATCTTGCATCTTCCAAGCTGCGAGGAGCATAAATGTAAAATCCAAGAAATGTTTGTTTTGCAGGGAAAATAGTGTGCGTACAGAGGTCCAGACAAACCTAAATACAAACCTAAATTCAAATCTTGGCTCAACCACTTCGCAGCTTTTATTGGGGGGGAGGGAGGAGTTTGTTTAATTTCTTTGAACCTTATCTTCCTCATGTGTAAAGTAGAATAATAATACTCAGGGTTACACAGGTAATAATATGCTAAGTAGGTGTCAGTGGTTGCTGTTATGTTGCCCACATAGAGTCAGTGTGAAATGCATAATTTCAGTTTCTGTACATTTAAATAAAGTATAAATATGATTTCTAATTAGAAAATCAGTTTATTGACTTTGTCACTGAGTTGGCTTTGCTTTTTTTTTTTTTTGAGGGCAGTATCACTGGCCCTCATATGTGGGATCCGAACCAGGGCCACTGGCGTCCCAAGCCAGCGCTTAAGCACTGCGCCACTCGGCCGGCCCTGGCTTCGTTTTTAAACATCAATAGTATGACTATTGGCTTTTATTCAAAGGTGAATTGGAATCTAACCTGAGATATGCCCTCTTTTCAAACTTATATTTAAAAAAAAAAAAACCCTGTGAGGGCCAGCTGAGTGGCGCAGTGGTTAAGAGTTGGGTTCGGACGCCAGCTCTGAGCAGCAGGGCCCCGGTTCGGATCCCACATAGAAGGCCAGTGTCACTGTGGCCTCTACAGCTAAGATGGTGAACAACAGCTCGACCTGGAGCTGGGCTGCCTTGAGTGGCCATCCAATGACTGGCAAGTGACTGCCTCACCCGGGAAGAGCGCAGTGATCACAATACCAACATGGGCCAGTGAAGCGACATCCTCAACAACTAGACTGAAGAACAAAAGGACAGCAACTTGTCTGTTCCCCTTCCCCCAATTCCCCAATAAAATCTCTAAAAACAAAACAACAACAAAAAACCCATGACAGAATCAAATACATTTTATATTATTTGCTGGACATATTCATATATGTCCATCAGAGTTTGGATTATTTCTGTAGTTACAAGCAAAGAAACGGAGTCTCAGGGACATGAATTAATTTCCCAAAGGCAGCGCAGCGATTCCATCACAGACTCACAGCCTGGGCTTGCTGATCACACAGCCAGCACTTCAGCCAAGTTCCCTTAAATTTAAATTTGGGACCCCCCCCCCATTCTTTTTGCCTTCCCATTGGTTCTTGGTTTAGCTTTTTGATATCCTCCTTTTCTCCACAAATATAATCCTTTGTCACACTTCTTTTACACGGTCCCTTGGAGGTGGCCCGTTTCCCGCTGTCGGTTGTTTTTTAGTACCTCATACATAACCAGATCTTGTCTTCAATGGATTTTCAGAAGACTGTCTTCATCAGTTTTCCAAGTTGTCAGCTATGCTATGAGTTTTTGTTTGATCCCTGCTGATAATTCTCTTCTCAAGTCAGATTTAGCCCCAAGTTTTTGCTCAGAATGATTGTTAATGAGTTCATTAAGAATGGTGTTATGGGGGCCAGCTGAGTGGCACGTTGGTTAACAGGTGGCTTGGGACTCCAGCTCTGAGCAGCAGGGCCCCGGTTTGGATCCCACATATGAGGGCCAGTGACACTGCCCTCTACAGCTAACAACAGTTCCACCTGGAGCTGGGCTGCTGTGAGTCTCCGGCTATGGCGTAGCTGCAGCCCCTGCTGCAGTGGGCTGCCATAGGCTACAGTGAGTGGTCAGCAGCCCCCGTGAGTGGCTGGCAGCCAGCGTGAGCTGCCAAGAGCCAGCGTGAGCGACCATCCAGAGGCCGTTGACCGATCTGCCTCACCCGGGAAGAGTGCAATGATGATACCAACATGGGCCAGTGAAGCAATGTCCTCCACAACTAGACTGAAGAACAAAAGGGCAGCAACTTGTCTGTTCCCCTTCCTGGGTTCCCCAAAGCTGTTCCCCTCCCCCAATTCCCCAATGAAAAATCTTTAACAACAAAAAAAAAGAATGGTGTTATAGGGCTTTGGATAGCCCGCCTGTACAAACCAGGGTGAGCAACCACTGAGCTGGAGGGACTCCCCTCCCTGAAGCTTTGTTGGACGACTTGCTAGGGCTTTTCCTATAATCAGGAGAAAGACCAAGTTCACTACCATGACCTGCAGAACCCTTCGTGACTTGGCCCTGACTCCCTGCCCAGCCTGGCGTCCTGCCCATTGCCCATTGTCCTCAGCGGCCCCTGCGCAGCTCCGTGCCTCCCAGCCTGGGCCTTCTGAGGTTCCCTGCTCCTAGAATGCACCTCTTGTCCTGCTCTGCCTTCAGCCCTGCTCCCTCAGGAAGCTGCTCGACCTGTGGAGTCAGTGATTTTATCACAGCCCCTATATCCTCCCTATCTTCTGTGACAACCACCACTGACCTATTGTGTCACTTTCACCAACTCCTTGAGGGTCAAGGGGTAGTTTTTTATCACTGGGCCAGCACACAGTGGAGTGGGTGCACATTTAAATTCTTTTCGCATTCACACACCCACTTCACCAAAAGTGGAAGCTTTGCAGAAATTGCATAGGTTTGTCCTGATTTCCCAGGATAATCTAAATTTCAAAACTATCTTGCCCGATTGTGAGGTGATATGTCCCTTCCAGTTTGGGTTCAGAAAGTGTGATTGCCATTTTTATAGCAATCATGAAAGTCGCTTTGGGGACTATTTATTTCATTGAGTCGATGCCAATTTAACCACCAGAATTCCTTATGCTCAGAGAGGGACAGCGTAGTGGAAGATTTTGTCTATGTGCTTGTGAAGCACAAGATAATAAATACATTTAAAAAGATAACTTACTGTATGTAATGTAGCAGAATAAAGTTTGTTTTTTTAATTTTCCCTTTTTTTTTTTTTTTAATTGGGGAGCAAAGTGCTGTTTCCAGGACCCATCAGCTCTAAGTAAAGTTGTTGTCCTTCAATATTAGTTGTGGAGGACGCAGCTCAGCTCCAAGTCTAGTCGCCGTTTGCAACCTAGTTGCGGGCGGTACAGCCCACCATCCCATGTGGGAGTTGAACCAGCAACCTTGTTAAGAGCACAGGCTGTTGTAACCAACTGAGCCACCCGGCTGCCCCCAGAATAAAGTTTTTAAAAAGTTAAAAACAGGGCCGGCCGAGTGGCGCATTGGTTAACAGCTGGTTTGGGATGCCAGCGCCCCCGTTTGGATCCCACATATGAGGGCCAGTGACACTGCCCCCTAAAGCTAAGATGGTGAACAACAGCTCCACCTGGAGTTGGGCTGCTGTGAGTCCCCAGGACGGCATAGCTGCAGCCCCTGCTGCAGTGGGCTGCCATAGGCTACAGTGAGTGGCCGGCAGCCAGCGTGAGCTGCCAAGAGCCACTGTTGAGTGGCCGTCCAGAGGCCAGAGACCGATCTGCTTCACCTGGGAAGAGCGCAATGACGATACCAACATGGGCCAGTGAAGCAACGTCCTCCGCAACTAGACTGAAGAACAAAAGGACAGCAACTTGTTTCTTCCCCTTCCCCAATTCCCCAACGCTGTTCCGCTCCCCCAATTTCCCAATTTAAAAAAAAAAAAGTTAAAACATACTTATAGTAATGTATCATTACCATATATCAAAGATTTATGAACGTTATAACGGAGGAAACCAACAGGATGGCAAAGTTGGATCTCAGGAGAAGGCAAGAAACTGATACATCGTAGAAAAAAGAATTGAAGAATAAGATTGCAAATTTAGATGCAAAACGGGTTTATGTCCTAGAGGCCAATAAAAACAAAACCTTTGAAGTTCTTTTTTGCCAGACAGAAATGATTTGCAACTTAACATGTTTCTGCAAGTGAGTATCTGATTTTACAGAGTGTAGGTCTAAGCAGTAGTAAACAGAAAGTCAAACAAGTTTGTTTCCATAGAGCATGAGGTGACTTTCAGGTGGGCAGGTCAGACATGACAACCTCTAGCATGACTTCAAAGGGACACTTGTCTTTTTTTTTTTTCCCCCTTATTTTCAAGTTTGGATACTTTTTCTTAACAAATCACAGTTGGGTTGGGTTCAAGAACTGAAAGATGGCTGGATCTGAGGTGGAAGAGAGTCCTTGGTGAAAGTCATTGTAAGTGCTTCTGAAAAGGAATTGTGAAATCCAGAAAGGAAGAAGGTGGTAAGAAGCAGAGAAGGTGGGGCTTGGTAATCACATTCAGAGAAAGATCCCATCAGCACCACGCAGAGGCATGTTTTCCAGGGTGGATGCTGAAGTCCTTTGGAGTAGGAGGGAGCGATCCATAGGAAGTTTTGTTCAGGACCAACAGGATACCCAAAGGCGATGACTGTCGCTGAGTAAGAAGCCACAGTGGAAATCAGGCAGAGTACAGAGTATGAAAGTGGAGCAGAGATAGCTGTGATACCATGGCCGGAGGCCTGCCAAGGTTCCTCCTGAGGAAAGAAGAAGAAAGAGCAATTGAAGCCGGTGCTGATTGAAGGTCACTCTCCTGGTTGAAGCTGAAAGCGGGGTCAGGTCCCCTGCTGTGTTGGATCAGAAAAGCCAGGACTGGCCAGCTGAGCTGGGGCCCCTGAGGCTGCCCCCGAGAGACAGCCAGCAGAGCAGACCAGAAGACCACCTGAGAATGACTTTGGCTTCCCTTTGTGCCTTCTCTCTCTTAATTTTCAAACGTTTTATTTTATTATGTAATACTTGGTATATGCAAAGGAATATATGACACATACAAGTATGTGTATGTTATGAAACACATTTGAGAAATCCTACCTCCCCACCCAATTTTTTTCCTTTGTGGTTTCTTTGCTAGTAAAAGGAGTTCGCTCATCCCTCACTTAAAATAGAGGATGCCTGAGTCACTAGTTTGCCATCCTGTGTCATTCAGCACCTCCTCCAGACCTCTTTCACCCAGAAAGGTGACCCAGAATCCCCTTGAATATGTGATGCTGTCCCCACGCTGAGCTTCCTACCAGTTCAATGTGCCCCCTGCTGTTTGAGTGGAATGATTTTAGGCACCATGTTGCCTGTTGTAAGTGTCCCTGTGTTCCTTATCTTACTGTTTGCATTTCAGGGTTTCTGTGTCAGAGGGTGTAGTTGACAGAGCCCCCCAACTCCTTAACTGCGGGCTCCTCTGGGTGACTTGAATGGGGTTGAATAATGTGTTAGGTCCTGGAAAGCAATGGCGATCACACAGAGCAGAAAGATGGTGAATTGGAAAAGTGATCTCGCTGTTGACCCGCAGGTTTGATACTGGTCTACATTTGATTTTTTTTTTTTCTTTTAAGATTTTTGTAGGCCTTTTGAGCTGCTCTGTTGCTCGGGCCCACTCCCATCCATTTGGAATGTACTTTCGCTTCTAATAAATTGCTCTTTCACCAATGTGTAAAAAAAGATATATTTTTTTAAATTATTAAAAAAAAATCCTAGAAGGAGATAAGGATCACCATCAGCTTGAAAGCAGGACACTCAACAAGGATACTTGTTGGGAATTAGATTGTGTGTTTACATCCCTCTCCCCCACTGATCACGGTCTGTCTCATTCCCAGTGACCTACTCATAACACACATCATGCTTATTTCTGTGTTGTTCTATGTTTGTTGGGCAGAGCTAATGTGAAACACAAGATGATCAAAACTACATGAAGAAAGTTTAGGTGAATATCCTTATGATTTTGGGGACACAGGACTTTTTAAGTGTAACACAAACCCATATAATTTTACTACACAACCTTAAAATTTGTATACGATCAATTTTGCCACAGTGCAACATACACCTTCCTAAAAGTCACCACACTGTAAAATCATGCTGTAAAAACCACAGGGCTTATGGGGGAAATGAGATTAGGGTCACGATACTCAAAAACTTAAGAGGTGATCAAAAAAAGAGAGAGAGAAAATAAATAAATAAATGGACTTTTTAAAAAAAGATAGGAACCTAATCAAATGGTACAGTTTTACAGATGTTAAGTGGCTAAGAAATATACGGAGAGTGCCAAAAAAATGTATATACGTTTTAAGAAAGGAAAACTGTATTAAAATTGTAATACTCAATATATATCGATAACAAAAGATGAATACAAGTCACGTTTGACTTCTGCAATTACAAGAGGTGTCAAAGTGATTCCCATCTGCATCCAGACACTTCTGATTACGGTGAACTACTGCTTAAGCAACGTTGACGAAAGTGTCCACTTGTATAGATTTTTTTTGTCACCCCCCCAATATAAATACTATAATAAATATGGCACTTTACCTTGAAAAAGAGGTGAGGTTTGCTTGGGGAAGTGGGCATTGGGACATTAGAGCTTGTGAGTTACTATGAAGTGATGGGAGGAAGGCAACCTGAAGTCAAATGGAAAGTTCTAACCTTTGTAATAGAAAGTGGATGGTTATGGTTTATAATACATGCAGTGACCTGATGAACTGGTGGTGGCTTGAGGTGAGTGTGTGTGTGTGCGTTTTATGCCAATGTGGCTCATTTCAGCTGGGTATGGTTTTCTGCATTTTCTAGTGTTTCTCTTCTGCATAAGTAAACACAGGATTCATGTTATGCTCAAATTGTTCCCTAGTATGTCCAATGCATTGGAACACATTTGCATTTTCAAAATAAGAGTCAAAGCAAAACAAAAAAACGCTACTAATGACTTGAGCTGGCTAATCAGCGCCAGGCACCATGCTGTAGATTCTATGTGAATTCTCTCTCAGCAACCTCATGAGTTAGGTATAACTGTTAGCCACATTCTATGGATGAGAAAACTCCAGCTCAGACAGGTAACTTACCGCAAGTTACAAGGCTAGGACATGGTAACTCCTAATCACTATACCATTCTTTTCCCTGAACAAATTAAAAGCAACAAGGTGTGGCAAATATTTGCAAATATATAAGAAAGCAAATATCCATAATATATGGAATTTTTTCAAATCCGTAAGAGACAAATAACCCTATAGAAAATGGATAAAAGTCAAGAGTAGGCAATTTACAAAGGAAAAAATACAAATGGTGAATAAAATTGGAACGGGAGACTTTTTTTTTTTTTAAAGATTTTATCGGGGAATTGGGGGAGGAGAACAGCGTTGGGGAATCAGGGAAGGGGAACAGACAAGTTGCTGTCTTTTTGTTCTTCCATCCAGTTGCAGAGGACCTCGCCCCACTGGCCCATGTTGCTATCGTCATTGCGCTCTTCCTGGATGAGGCGGATCGGTCGCTGGCCTCTGGATGGTCGTTCACCGTGGCTATTGGCAGCTCATTGCTGGCTGCCAGCCACTCACGCTGGCTGCCGGCCACTCACTGTAGCCCATGGCAGCCCACTGCAGCAGGGGCTGCAGCCTACACCGCCGCTGAGGCCTGCAACCCAGCTCCAGGTGGAGCTGCTGTTAGCTGCAGAGGGCTGTGTCACTGGCCCTCACACGTGGGATCCAAACCGGGGCCGCTGGCGTCCCAAGCCAGCTCTTAACCAATGCGCCATTCCGCCGGTCCGGAACGGGACATAATTTGACCTCATTTAGTACTCATCGTGCAAGTCAAAACAGTTAGATATCATTTTTCCCCCCTATCTGATGGACAGAAATAGATGTGGGGAAATGCTGGCAGGAGCAGAGATTGCTATAAGCTTTCCAAAGCACACATACCTGTCCTTTGACTCAGCCATCTAACTACCAGAAATTTATCCTAAGGAAATAATCAGATACAATTTTTGTACAAGATTTTTGTAAGAGTTGTTAATGCAGAAAAATTGAAAATACCCATCCATCATCACTTAATGGCTAAATTCTAGTGCATAAGTGCAATACGATATGACACAATACGATACAATGCAATACAATACAATACTGTGGGACTCTCAGAAAGGATGATGTGATATCCAGTATCCATAATGGTCAACAGTGAATATTCTTCATGCTTTACTAAGCGGAGGGAGCAAGGTCCAAAATAGCATCTTACCTGTGATGATCCCGTTTTCCTAAAACCATCCTTACACATGGGCATGCTTGCGTGTGAGCAAGCCCTGGGTAGGAAAGAGTCTGGACAGACACACATCAAAACAGTGACAGTGGGTGTCTCAGGGAGGTGGAATTGCTGGATGATTTTATTTATTTATTCTTTTCATTTAACTTTTTTTCTATACTTTTCTATAGTGAATATATTACTTTTGTGGTTTAAAAAATAAAATTATTTTTAAACATCATCTAATACAAGGTGTATAATAAATACAAAATATAAGAAGAAATAACCTTTGTGTAAAACAGTTCACCTGGCACCTAACAGGGCTGGGTAACAAATCCCCACTAAAGGACTGTTGCCTGACTGCATTTTGGAGACAATTGTTACCCAACTTGGGGCTTCAGATGCCTTATTCCTGACCAGAATCAATCAGCCCGGATTCTGAGTTCCCTTACTTGCAGGTAGATGCCGCTAGACTGAGAGCAGGGCAAAGTGATTTATGTTACTTCCGGGTCACAAGCTCCATAAAATGCATGTGAACTTGAGGTCTCTGGAGGACTGGCCACAGTGCACAGGTGACAGCTGGAGCCTCTGATTTTGGTTACCTGCTTTTAAAGAGCCCGAAACCCAGGTAGAGTTTCTTGGGGCCCAGCGCTTTATTAGCAACTTAACCCTCAGTTTAAGAAGCAGTTAAAAACATGAATGTGGCGTGGTGTGGGGGAAGGTTAACTACCAGGAGCATCCCTGTGAAGTGAGCTTGGGTTTGCCGGCCTGCGGGTGGCGCTCAGTCCAAGGAGGCCCACGTCTGGCCCTCCTCTCTGGGGGCCCGGGCTCATTGTGCAGAAACCGGAACTTCATTATCAATGCTCCATAAAACCTGCGCCTCCCCCCAGGGTTTCATGGCTCTCTGCGGAAATTAGAGCCTGTGTCATCGGAGCAGGAACAGCAAGGAGACGTTAGGCTGCTCCCATGAGGGTAGCTTGGAGTTACAGAGCAAAGCTGAGCCTGGGGCGGGCCTCCTGCGCTGTGGTTCTCCAGGCCTCATTCAGGTTGGCGGGAAGGCCTGTGCATCCTGTTGGAGCAAGGGCTTAAAGAGCCTCTCTTCCCATTGCTTATTTCTTCGCATGCTGAGTCTCAACGGGCCCTCCGCGCGCCGTTCAGCTAGTGCCCATCTGTCAGCTGGAGATAGGGCCACTGGAGCTTGTCAAGTGGGTTGAAAAGGATTTTTTTTTTTTTTAAATTAAATAGTCGCATTCTATCTGCCTACACACTCTTAATCCTGCTGTGGGGACTAAGCTTTGTGACCTCAACAGTTACTTCACTACACCACTACGTTTTCCCCCACAAAAGGTTTTGGAGAGCACTCAGCGAGATGACATAAGTGGAGCCAAGTGCCCTTGTAGTGGGTGCCCTAGAAACACCACAAACAGGGACCTTTATAAAGGTCTGCCCCTCACCAGCACTTTGCATAAATTATCGTATTAATCCCCATGACAGAGAATCCAAGGGAATATCCTTAAGGCAGCCTTTTGTGGTGAGGAAACCCAGGGGTAGAGAGAAACTTTGCCCATGTTCCCACACCTGGTTAGGTGGTAGCCTGTGCCCATCTACCAGGCCACTGGCCCCTGCCCTCCTCAGCGTCCCTGGATGAAACAGCCAGGAGAGATGTTCTTTTGGCTCATATCTCAGGCCTCTCGGTCAGTTCCCCAGAGCCAGTGTTTTAGGGGGAATTCTGGAAAGCTAAACAAATGGCTACGTTTCTCTTAATCATTTTCTGAAAGCTTTTTATAATCTTGTGTCGTACTGGGAATGTGTCAGCACTAAATTGTGTTTTGTTTAAATTTTGTGCTAAGTTTGAGGACATTCCTTAGTGTCATCATGAATTAAGGAATTGGAATTGGTTGGTATGAGTGACAGTATCTGTGGCGATCTGCCCATTTTCTCTCTCTCTCACACGACAGGCTGAGTGGGGACAGCAGAGTATCAAGGTGTTCGTAAATATTATAATACCACTGCATAGTCTTTAGGCTTGTGATATGCTGTTTTGCCAACAGGTTGAATTGACTAGACACTGAAAGTGCTGAACTGCTAAATTATCCTATGTGGAGGTCACATTGGAAAGCCCCAAGTTATCGCATATGGAGGTCACACTAAAAGGCCCCAGTAGCATTCTGCCTAACGTAAGACTCTTCATAGCCCAGCGCCACCATCCCCGTCACATGCTTTTGGAGTCCTGGGAGGGACCTGCTGGTGGAGGTTTGGGGAAATTAATGGAGATGGTGTTTTGGGGGTGAGGAGGTATAGTTGGAGGGGTGTTGTTTTTTTATTTTGGCACCAAATCAGAGCATCCTGTGGTTTTTGGTTTTTGTTTTGTTTTTTTGAGGGCAGTGTCACTGGTCCTAATATGTGGGACCCGAACTGGGGCCGCTGGCTTCCTAAGCCAGAGCTTAACCACCGCGCCACTCGGCCAGCCCCATCCTGTGGTTTTGAGGGTTTGGGGGGTACCACAGTTCAGGAACAAGCAGTAGCTTTTTGGGAATGTATTGGAAAGGAAAGGAAAAGCAAAGGGGATGTGGACAGAGGAGAAAATCGTAGACCTGAAAATACCTGGGACAACTCCAAATGAGGAAGGAGTCGTGAGAGATCAGTTATTAGTCATGGATTGAGTTGGCTTTTGGTAAACCTTTAGGGGGATGAACCAAGAGGAGAGGCTGGGAACTCTGGGTACCAGGTTCTTGGAGCATGATTTAGACAGAGGGCATGGTTTCCAGGTGGACACATCCCGTTGGCCCCACAGACTTCTTGCCCAGAGGGCCAGAGTGGGCCCTCTGAAGCATGGAGCCCAGGACCCAGGTTGCTCTTCCCTGACCTTCCAACAGTGAACGCACTAAGCTGGGACACAGAGACCCGACTGTACCCTGATGAGCTGTGTGACCTTGGCCAACTCATTTCCCTATTCTGGCCTTCCTGGATGATTTTCCATCATGACTTGGGGGCCATCAACTTCCTCCTCCCTGGGTATCCCTAAGGGTACCAGCAGTGCCCAGGGCTGTGCCCATCTTGGAGAGAAGGCCCAGACCCTGCCTGTGAGGGAGAGTTAGACAGAAACCTGTCCCCTTATTCTTTGGTTGGTCATCTTGGCCCCTGGTGACTCCCCACATAGAGGGAGGTGAGGGTTTCCTGACCTGTTGCTGCTCTGGTCTCTGGAAGGCCACTGGATTTTCTTCATGGCTCAGTTTCTTGAGAGAATTTGGAAGTTAATTGATATTTTGGGTGGCAGTAAAAGGACTCCTTTTCTTTTTTTTTTTTTTTTTTTGAGGGCAGTGTCACTGGCCCTCATATGTGGGATCCGAACCCTGGCCGCTGGCGTCTCAAGCCAGCGCTTAACCACCGCACCACTCGGCCGGCCCTAAAGGACTCCTTTTCTTTTGTTCACAGAGATGCTGCAGTTTGTCAGCAATCAAGTGGGAGAGTTCCCTGACTTGTTCTCAGAGCAGCTGTGTAGCTCCTTCCCCAGCGGCAGTGCTAACGGCGGCGGCGGCAGTAATGGCAGCGGCGGCGGCAGTGGGGCCGGAGCTGGAGACCCCTCGCTACAGCGGCCCTTCAGCCAGGTCCCACTGCCTTCCTTTTCTCCCTCGGCCGCCTCCCCCCAGGCTCCAACCCTGCAGGTCAAGGTTTCCCCCGCCGCAGTGCTCACTCCGCCAAGGGCAACTCCGGTCCTCCAGCCCCGCCCCCAGCCCCCCGCCCAGCTGCAGCAGCAGACGGTCATGATCACCGCTCCCCAGACCAGGATCATCCAGCAGCCTCTGATCTACCAGAACGCAGCCACCAGCTTTCAAGGTGACTCAGAAGTCAGATGTGATAGCATTGGCTCGGAAGTTTCTGTGCCAGTTTCCCGATACTTCCTAGGTATATGGTATACGGTTCTGTTCTCCGGGGGTGACAGAATCTATCGATTTGGTCCTGAGGTTTTGGTAATGCAGTAAGGACAGTGGTGCAGGAACAGTTCACAACTCCGCCTCTTCAAATACATTAATGTCTATTGCGCCTGTTTGGAGGATACTGGGTCAAAAAAATCCAACAAGCAGAGTAGACCCAGGGCTGTCCTAGGAACTAGAGGTGGAGGCTGGAGTAAACTTAGTCTTAAACTCACCCAGGCAACAGCCAGCTCTCAGCTGCTGTAGACTGAGAGCTATTCATTTAGTGAACATCTCCCGAGCATCACTACGAAGAGGAATGCAACTTTTAACATAGGTGCTAGGTCTCCAAGCAGCAGCAACCCTCACAGTGAGCCCTAAGTGTGCGAATGACTTCCCGTGTCGTGCTGCGTCCCAGCGCCTTCTCACCAGATTGCCCTCTGGTGAGATTAGAAGCCCCGGGTGGGATTAGAACTGCTCTGACAATTCTTCAGAGGGCTTCTAGGGTTCAGGGTCTGGGGGGAGGCATCAAGGCAAAATGATGAGACAGTCACCCCAAAGTACATTTTCCATTTGTTTCATGGGAGGAAATGAAGCCCCAGGAGTTGCTGGTTCTCCACATCTGTTAACTCCCTTGCTGGGTGCAGTCATTGTTCTGATTGGCTTCCCTCACCTCCAGCCCAGCACCCAGAGTGATAAAACAATGTGTACTCATTCCCTCAGAAATGGATGCAACCCCTCTGGTATGTTCTTGTTATCTAGACCAGCTTGTAAACAGCTGTGCATGTCGTCTTCAGCAGCAGGTGGGAGTGGGACCATTATGAGGCACTCCATCATGGGTTATTGCTGCAGCTAGTGACAGGATGCATTTCTCTTCCATGTGACTTTTTTCTCCTCTTCTCCCAAGTCCTTCAGCCTCAAGTCCAAAGCCTAGTGACATCCTCCCAGGTGCAGCCGGTCACCATCCAGCAGCAGGTGCAGACAGTGCAGGCCCAGCGGGTGCTGACGCAGACGGCCAACGGCACGCTGCAGACCCTCGCCCCGGCCACGGTGCAGACAGTCGCTGCGCCCCAGGTGCAGCAGGTCCCGGTAGGTGGCTGACAAGGACTCGGGGAGGCACTGCTCGGGGTTGTCAGCTGGCCTTTGGTTGAAATTGTGGTCTACTTTCTAAAAAGGACCATCAGAGTGTAAGGGAGCAGCTTGTTGGGTAGGTATTGGTACCTGGGCTCTTCGAGGCACCAGTGAGCTTGGTATAGAGACCTGGCTGGGACCCCATCTGAGGATGCACACTGGTCTCCCAGAGACTCAGTAAACGCAGGTGTATTGACTCATTTACGCAGATAATGGGTATAAAACTGGAAAGGAATGTGCCAAAATGTTTTTAAGTTATGTATCATAGTGGACTATATTTTCTTACTAACAAACTAATTTATCTTTAAAAAAAAAAAAATCTTGGTTTTTCATTTTTGATTCTCAGCCAGGTTCCTGGGTTCCCTAAGTTTTCCAAAATCAGGCCTCTTTCTCTGCCACCACCCCCCACACACACACTAAGCCTGCTGTTTCCCTGCTTGGCCATGGGTACTGCTCGCCTTGAAGTATTTCAGCCTTTAAACTCAGGACCCTCTTTAGCTATACTCTCTTTCTACTCCTCTCAACCCAGTAATCAAGCGATATTTTCGGTTCATGAAAATTTTATTTTCTCTTTCTTTCCTCAAGAGTCTATGTAGTAAGAAGCTAATGCAAAATAGAAAAATAATGCTACCTTCCTTTTCCTTTTCTTTCTTCCACATCCAGGTCCTGGTGCAGCCTCAGATCATCAAGACAGATTCCCTTGTTTTGACCACACTGAAGACAGATGGCAGTCCTGTCATGGCCACAGTCCAGAACCCAGCCCTCACTGCTCTCACTACCCCCCTCCAGACAGCTGCCCTTCAAGTACCAGTAAGAGCCACCTTCCCCGCTGCCCTCCGCCTCCTTTCTGGGAAGTATTAGGTCCCAGAGATGTTAACAAGCATCTGTATGCTGAGTAGGTGCAGAAGCTTTATGGAATGTATCAGTCAAATCGCAACTATCACCCCTTTAGTTTCTTTTCCCCTTGAGACATACCACCAATGCGTATTCTATGGGAATATCAGGGTCTAGATGGGGAAGGGAACAGCGGAGGAGCCCCAATTCCTAGGCAACAGCTCTACATAGGACCATCTGCCTCTTTGTCCTGCTGACAAAGATTTGGCTTCTGAATGGTCCCACTAAGCAGGGAGGGGCTCCAAGGCGAGGGACATGGAAGGAACCCAACCCTCTGTTGTAGGGTTTCAGCCACTTTAGTATCTTGTGGCAAGAGAGTTTGACAGATTGAAAGGTGATGAAAATTCAGTAATAAGCTTGATTTATAAAAGCCAAAATTGGAAACAACCCAAATGTCCATCCAAAAAGAACTATTGATACACACAACTAACTACATGACCAAACCTCGGAAATAGCATGTTGAGCAAAAGTTGTCCATCAGGAAAGTTCGTGATAATGAACTTTTATATATGAAGTTCAAGAAGAGCAAAACTAAGCTATGGTGACAGGGGTCAGAGCAGATCACAGGAGGGGGAGGGGCGTGAGGGGACTCTCTAAGGGGGTAGAAACTCTCTGCCTTGGTCTGGGTTATCTTAGTTATGTACATTGTATACATACGTAAAAATTTATCAAGCTGTACACTTAAAATGTGAGGATTTTATTATGTGTGAATTATTTCTTGTTAATTAACGAAATTGAGCAGCTTTCTATTTGTTCATTGGTCATTTGGATATTTGAGGCCATTTATTGAACAAAATAAAAATTAGTAAAAATAGAAACAGGGGAAAGTGGATTTGAGGGGGGAATGGGGGAAAAGTCTCTGTGGTTGGCCTATTTACTACATAAAATGGCTCTGATGAGAGTGTCATTTCTGACCTTGAGCTTTTTGATGGCCAAATTGTTAAGGAAATGCAGTGAGTTGCTTAATTGTCATGTGAGAGGGGAAAATGTGTCATACACTAGGGAAAAGTTTTTCCTGGGGCCAGAGTGATGTGGTGAGCTGTTTGCAGGCTCAGAGGTGGTTAATGGTTTGACCACAAAGCAGAGATCGTATGACTTGTTTCTGAACCCCTAGATCAAAGGTTAAGACAGTTTTCCACATTAACCCTATTAAAGTGTGGACAGTGATTCTGCAAGGGGCATAGTAACTGAGGTACTGTGGCACCTCAGGCTTCTTTGGGGCCTGCGTTAACCCAGAAAGAGCCTCATACCACCCAGAGCATTGCCAGCTGATGCCACATGGCCAAGGTCCCAAGTTTGTCTTGTGAGGTTCCCTTACTTAGACTAACTGAGAGGGTGTTTCTGTCCTGTGTCTGCCTGTTCTAGACCCTGGTGGGCAGCAGTGGGACCATTCTGACCACAATGCCTGTGATGATGGGACAAGAGAAAGTGCCCATTAAGCAGGTACCTGGGGGAATCAAGCAGCTTGAGCCCCCCAAAGAAGGAGAAAGGCGAACGACACACAACATCATTGAGAAGCGGTATCGCTCCTCCATCAATGACAAAATCATCGAGTTGAAGGACCTGGTCATGGGGACAGATGCCAAGGTAGGTGCCAAGCAAAATGGTGTTTTGTGCCCTACCATATCCCCTCTACCTGTCTTTGTCCTGGGAACTTAGGAATCTCCAGCCCCAGGCTGAGTGAATGTAGGAATGAGTTAGAGGTGCTTTCTTATTAAAGTATCTTGGGGTTTTTCAAGATTACAGAATATTGGGGCTGGCCAAGTGGCGCAGTGGTTAAGAGCTGTCTTGGGATGCCAGCGGCCCTGGTTCAGATCCCACATGAGGGCCAGTGACACTGCCCTCTAAAAAAAAAGATTACAAAATACTAACCAACATAAGGGGACTATTGAGGGTTGGTAAAACAGTGGCCTCCCTGGACCTTTGACCCTGTTCTGCAGTGATCATGGACCCCAGAGTCACAGGCAGAGAAACTCCTGCCACTCCCTGGGGGCCAGAGAGACAACTGTGTGTACCTTGGAGTCAGATGATGGCATTGCTGGCTTGTTTCATTGTGTTCAGGGTGGCTAGCAATATTTTTACCTGTTAGGGAAAAGAGAAGCTACTGGAGATTGGGCCTTTGATCAATAGCAAGTAGAACAAATTGATTTTTCATCATCTATTTCTGGTATTTTAATGCATGTGTCTTCTGGCACATCTTTTTTTGTTTGTTTGTTTCCTATTATCTGTTTGTCTTCACCTATTTTGAAAGAAAATTCCACCTTTCCTTGTAACCTAAAAATCTGAAAGGTGCTAATATACCTTTACTTAAGATAACCATCCAACAGTGCTCTGTTTTTTTGTCATTTGTTTTCCTTAAAGTTTGTTTGGTGCTAGCATTATTATAGGAAACAGTCATAATAGCTAAATTTATTTATCAGTTGTCACTGTGTGCCAGACAAGGAGCTAAGCTCTTCACACATACCATCTCATTTAGCCCTCACCGCAAGCCTGTGATTTATATAATTATCATTATCCCCATTCGATGGAGGAAGAAAGTGAGGTTCAGAGATAGCAAGTCACGTGTCCTGGTAGCATAGCTCATCAGTGGGAGGAGCTAGCATCTGAACCTGGCCCCTCCCACTCCAGATCCATGCTTTCTCCCCCCCCCCCCCCCATGAGTCTGCACTGTTGCCATTGTGTTCCCACCCGTCTTCCTTCCCCAGATGCACAAGTCTGGCGTCCTGAGGAAGGCCATTGACTACATCAAATACTTACAGCAGGTCAATCACAAACTGCGCCAGGAGAACATGGTGCTGAAGCTGGCAAGTCAGAAAAACAGTGAGTGGGCTCATTGTCAGACCTCCTGGTTATAGGAGAAGTACTGTGCCGGGCACTGGGGGGCCCACGGATGCAAACGAGGTGACTCCAGGGGTGGAGCAGGAGCAGGGGTCCTCACCCCACCCAGACCCAGATGGGGCTCTGTGAAAACAGGCCATTTAGGTGGGGTTTTCTTTGCAGAGCTCCTGAAGGGCATCGACCTAGGCAGCCTGGTGGACAATGACGTGGACCTGAAGATGGATGACTTTAACCAGAATGTCCTTCTGATGTCCCCTCCGGCCTCTGACTCAGGGTCCCAGGCTGGCTTCTCCCCCTACTCCATCGACTCTGAGCCCGGAAGCCCTCTGTTGGATGAGGCAAAGGTACAAGCTTTTGAAATCCCCCAACCCCTGGACCTCTTTCATCTCCTCCAAGTCGATAGTGGAGAGGCTGCCCCGTGTTCAGAGGGCCTGGAGTGGAAAGTAATAGGAATCCTGCGAAGTTAGGCAGGCCCTGGAGAATAAAGGAAGACAAAAACTGGCTTTGGGAGGGGGACAGCCCCTCCTGTTTCCCTCCACTGAGTCAGTCTAACTGGTTCAATGTAGTCCTGTTTAACTGGTCTTTGCTGAAAGGGCCCATCAGAGAGGAATGAGGGCCAAACCCAGGGTGGGAACACACAGCAGCTGTGATGGGGTGCTAGGCATTGCTGGATGCACCTCATTACTTTCCTCGCCCGTAATGGGCCTGGTAAGACTACTTTGTGAGGTTCATCCATTGGTTTGGGATGAGGCTGCCTCTGGGTCCTCTTCCGAAGATGATTACAATTTGCAATCTAGCAAATAACGTTCCAGCCAAGGGCCTTTAATAGACGAAGAAAGCCCCCCGGCATTGTTTTTTAATGGAATTGGTTAAAAGGATCGGGCCTAATGATCTTCCTGGGACCCTGCGGAGACCACTGGGTCTGTCTGTACTGTATTTTGACACTGGTGCTTTCTGAGTCTGAAAGCCCAAATTTCCCTGCCAGTGAGCGTTTCTGATCAAACTGTTCATAGTATGTGTACTTAATTTTACTAAGGAAGATGTGTTTTTGAAATATTTTATAAATGTGCCTGTTTAATAACAAAAGGCCATGTGACATGTACATTGCATTAGTTGGGTATGAGAACATCAGAAGAAATTTTCAAATGGTTTTTAAATATTGAAAAGGAGTGGCATGACATGTACCCTTTGGGAGCCAGCCGAGTTCCAGCTCCAGCCTTCCTCCCCCGCTCTCTGTGGACTCCCCGGGTGGGCAAGGCCTCTGCCTCCAGTCCTCCCTCTGTAAAATGGGAAGGGAAAAAAAGCAACGTTATGATTTTAGAATAGGCAGGCTTCTATACATAGACCCACACTAAAGCATGGTCTTCAATCAACACATAATTTATGTGCAATAAAGTCCCTTTATGATATCATTCAGTATTATCATACACACACTTACGTAACCATCACTATAACCAGGTAGAATATTCCTTTCACCCACCAAGCTCCTTTGTATACCTTGCAGTTCACACACCCCTCTCAAGCCTCAGACAGCCACTGCTCTGCTTTCTGTCCCATGAGTTTCGCCTGTTGTGGAGTTACACAGAGACAGAGCCATGTGGGGTGTTCTCCTGTCACGGAGCTCTGTTGTAAAAGCACAACTCATCTACCTTTGGTCTTTAAAACACGCTCTTTTCCCAGGTGGCCAGAGGGCGAGTGCTCCAGTGTTTGAGCGGCAGTTGAATTGTGGACTTCTCAGTTCCCTCCTGGCTTGACTCTTGCCTACTTAATGGTCTTGAATTTACTCTCACAAACTGTAAAATGCAGTAAAAACCTATGCAGTATCATTCATTCTAACCTCGTGGCCCTTTTTTGAAGGTCAAAGATGAACCGGACTCTCCTCCCATAGCGCTGGGCATGGTGGACCGCTCGCGAATCCTGCTGTGTTTCCTCACCTTCCTGTGCCTCTCCTTTAACCCCCTGACTGCCCTGCTGCAGTGGGGAGGGGCCCACGACTCTGACCAGCGCCCATACTCAGGCTCAGGACGCAGCATGCTGTCACTTGAGTCAGGTGGGTGAAGGGCCCTTGTGCCACCGCAGCTGCTGTAGAGGAGATGAGCCCTGTATGCAGACTGCTCAGCTCATCCACCAGGTCGCAAAGGGCTTTGGTGGTGGGCCCCCACCTACTGTCCTGAGAGGGACGAGCATTAACTCGCATTTTGGAAAGAACAGCAAACCCGAGTTCAGTCAGAAAAAGCAAAACAAATCAGGACCGCATCCTGCTGTTGTTCCCCAGGGATGGGAACGGGGTTGGGGGGTTACCTCTTTGAAGGAGGATGTGGTATTTTTGCCTCAGTCATGAAACCAATGGCCTAAGTCCCTTGGCTAACAAAGGTTTCTGTGGCACTCAGCTCCATGGTGACAGGGCTCTAGAGTTCCTGTTTAGACTCTAGAATTATCCCAAATTCTCCTGTAGTATGGATTATTCCTATCCGAAGCACTTAGACATTGTCATTAAATGAAGCAACTTGTTATCCACCCTTTCTTCTGAAAATGAGGGAGAAGGCGGTTTCCTGTCACAATACTCGGGGTTGGTCAGGCGCCCTGCAGTCCCCAGGGCTGCTCCAGGGGACTCCCTCCTCACGGGTCTGCTGAAATGCTGCTCTTTAGGTTCTGGGGGCTGGTTTGACTGGATGATGCCCACCCTCCTCTTGTGGCTGGTGAATGGTGTGATCGTCCTGAGCGTCTTCGTGAAGCTGCTGGTCCACGGGGAGCCAGTGATTCAGCCACATTCCCGCTCCTCGGTCGCCTTCTGGAGGCACCGGAAGCAGGCGGACCTGGACCTCGCCAGGGTGAGTTCTGCCATCCCCTCCCCCAGGCTCAGCCCATAACTCAGCAACTTGTGTTGAACACCTGCTAATGAAGTCCTGTGGTAGGTGCTTGCGGGGCGAAAGGTTAAGGACCCTGCCCCTAACAGTCACAGGGCAGCCGAGCGGAGCACCTGTGGGTAAATGATTCCATGGACACAGATGACAGGAAGAATGAAGTGATGCGAGAGTTTGGGCCAGAAGAGACTTTCTGGCTGAGGGGACCCGGGGCGTGAGCAGGGCAGATGAGCAGGAAGGACCTGCCGCCGAGATAAAGGAATGAATAGATGGGACATTTGGGGACCAGCGAGTAGATGGGTGTATCTGAAGTGTAGGAAATGTGAGGAGAGAGGAGGACTAAGGCTGGTCATGTAGCCAGGGTCCAAACTAGAGAGGTCTTTGACCAGTAACTGATTGAGGGCTTTTTCCCAATTCTGTGGAGAGCCAGGAAGGTTTTTGAGCAGGAAAATTAGCTGAAAGCTTTGTTTTGAAATCAACAAAAGAGAGTTTATAGGAAGGATTCTGGGACACTTCTCAGCACTGAAGGAAGAGTCTCGGGCAGAACAAGAACCAGAACCCCCTCAGCAGAAAAGCAGGGCCTGCTGTACCCGCCGCGCCCCCAGCGGGAACCTAATGGAGCAGCATGATGTGTCCACCATGCCCAGGGCTGTAGCTCTGGGAATGTGGATGCAGGCTCCAGGCTGTTTAGACTCATTCTGGCGGCTGTATAAAGGATGGGTTGGAGGAGGGAGACGCGAAATGCATGGGAGCAAGTCGGGGACTAGGCCAGGGGGAGGTGGCAGGGACCTGGAATTGAGAGGAAAGGCATGAATTCAGGAAAGATTTGAGATGTAAAATGGAAAGGAAGTGACAGTGACATTGACTCAAAGATTGGGGAGCCTGGAAGATGCGGTGGGCTCTGTGTTAAGCCATGGTGTTTGGAAGTGCTGGGAGACGGTGAGAAGCGATCGGGAGGCAGGCTGGGTGCTGAAGTGGGCCGGGACCAGGCTGCTAGAGGGTGCTCGGGGACCGTTGGATTGGGGAGTCGGAAGAGGCGATGGCCAAAGCCTGTGAGCCTTGGGACCAGCCAGCCTTTGTGGGAAAGACGCGAAGAAGAGCCAGGGGCACAAGGGAAGGCCGCCTCCTTCAGAATCTGAAAGTACGCCGCTTCCGCTGGCCGGAAAGACGCCCCCACCACCTTAGAGATTGTCACTCAGAGCGTCGTCATCCGCTGTCCCCGTGTAATGATGCAGCAAGGCAAGCACAGGTCTCATCCCCACGGCGATGTGGGAAAGGAGGAGCGTTGACTTCAGTTTCTCGGTAATAAAACAGAGAGGAAGGGCTCCGCTCAGGGCTGTAGATTCTGCACAGACCCTCCGAGGTGGGCGGAGTGGTTTGTCCACATCCTTGGTTAGCGTTTAGCTGTGTATTTGCCTAAAACTGTGGTCCTCAAAGTTGAGCAGGCATCAGAGTCGTTGAGGTTGTGGTTCAGTAGGTGGGGGGAGGGGCATAGAGAATTTGCACGATCCTGGGGCTGATGCCACTGGTCTCCAGGGACCCGGCTTTGAGAACGTAAAAGATCGTGGAGTTCATCATCGAAATTCACATTATCATCTAATGTATGAAAGCTACTGTGGGAAAGTCGGGAGAGTGTTTACGTGAAGATAGAACACAGTACAATCCCAATCTAGTGGCAAGGCTGGGAGGAAATCCATCAGCCTGTCAGCAGTCATTCTTCCTAAGGGATAAGATTACAAGCGATTTCTCATTTTTTTGTAGCTTTCTGAATTTTCCCAGATTTTCTCCCGTGATAACCTGGAGCATGAAGGGATAGTACACGTTTTTATTAAAACAAACAAAAAGCCCACCTTAAGCCAGTGCCCATTACTCCTGCTGCTTGCTCTCTAGGGGGACTTTGCGGCCGCCGCCGCCAACCTGCAGACCTGCCTGTCGGTGCTGGGCCGGGCGCTGCCCACCTCCCGCCTGGACCTGGCCTGCAGCCTCTCCTGGAACGTGATCCGCTACAGCCTGCAGAAGCTGCGCCTGGTCCGCTGGCTGCTCAAGAAGGTCTTCCAGCGCCGGCGGGCCACCCCCGCCACTGCGGCGGGCTTTGAGGACGAAGCCAAGGCCAGCGCCCGGGACGCAGCCCTGGCCTATCACAGGCTGCACCAGCTGCACATCACAGGTGAGGGCTCCGCAGATACCTGGCTCACATGGCCCCTGCCACCTGTCCACCCTGGCGCAGTTTGCCAGATCTCCAGCCCAGCCGAAGCCCCTTGTATGCTGGTCTTTCAGAGCCGTGAGACCTCCCGCATCCATAGCTGGAAGGATGGCTCATTGCTGGAGTTCATCAATTTAAGACACACATACTGTCTCATGTTGACACCTCTACTCGTGGGCTGTGTCCTCTACACAACAGTGCACCATGGTTGCGTTAGCAGTGGTTTTTTTTCCTTAGTGGTACTTAAATTAATCATGAAACTTAACATTGATGCATGCCATCTTAGATTTAATGAAATATGATCGTTTATTTCATTCGGCAAACTCCTGCTCTGATAGCAAGACAGCCAGGTCTGCAGTGAACCACAGTTCAGTGTGCTGGGCCTCCATGGGGCGGGTACTTGTTGAGGGCAGTTGCAGAAAAGCCTTTCTGGAAAGTCTTGGCTTTGCAGGAAGGATGCATAGCGTTCATCAGCCAATGCAGAAGGGGGTGTGCCTGCCAGGCAGGGGGTGTCCCCATGGAGGAGCCCCGGCTGGAGTGGCTCTGAGAAGAATTTCTCAGGACGTGGTTTACAGTGAGCCACGCGAGGGGAGAGTGATGGGAGCCAGGGCAGGGACAGGCGTGAGGAACATGATGGCATCACCAAATTGGTGTTTCTGGAGTTGAGAAGATTCCTCTGGTGGCAGATAGGGTGGATGGAGGGGTACAGGAAGTGTCTGGGAGGCGAAACAGGAGCTAAAGCAGACGAAGGTCGGAGATGCCAAGGGGACAGAGAAAGGAGAGGTGGGACTCACTGGATGTGAAGGGTCAGGAACGGAGCAGCCAGGGTGGTGCCCTGGTTTCTCGAGAATTGAGTGAAAACAGTGTTGCCACCAACAAAGGTGAGGAACACAGGAGGAAGAGCAGTTTTCCCAGGAGAGGGTGGAGTCCCGTTAGGGACATTTCCCCCGTGACACATGGAGAGGATTTCAATGGGCGGTGGACGTGCCGGAGACCAGGAAACGGAGCTGGGTCCTCGGCCTCCCGGCGAGAATGAAAACCTTGGGAGCGATGAGAGGGCTTGTGTGAAAGGGGCCACTCGGGCGCCTGGAAGAACACCCGCGTGGGAAGGGCCTGCCAGGGACAGGAAGTCAGGCAGATGCTGTTGGAGAAGAGGTCCGGAAAAGCCGGGAGGCTTGGTGCCTGAGGAGCCAAGTCAGAAAGGGTTTGAGAAGGGAGGTTGCTCCTCTGACGTGTGATAAGATGAGGGCCAGAAAGCAACGGTGCGGTGTGTAGCAAGAAGACAATGGAAATGCCCTGGTGGCCAAGGGAGTTTCCACCCGGAAGTGGGGCTGTGCCAGGCCCCAGGGGAGGAGGGGGCAAGGGAGACGAGACAGGGCAGCCGGCTGTCGGGTCATGGCAGAAGTCTAGCAGAGTGTCCCTCTCTGCGGATCTTCCCGGCTGTGCTCCCCTCTGCCCCTTCAGTGTGTCCTTGGGCTCCATCCCAGGTCCCTGATCAGGAGGCTGCGTCCTAGCGATCACTTGCTGGAGAATTCCCACTGGAACAGTTCATGTCACTCATTCCTTCCACATTCACTGAGCACTCACTCTGTGGGCCAGGCCCTGTGCAAGACAGGGACAGAGGTGGCTAAATATGATTCCCACACTGCCCTCTGCCCTCCTGCCCCCAAAGGAGAAAGCTCGGTGGTTCCTCATGGGAGGGACCAACACCTAACGCCTGTGCAGAATGCAGTATGGGGGCTGAGGTCTCCCTATTCTGATAAGAAGACCAGGGCGGCAGGGTGGCCCAGGGAGATGAATGCAGGGCTGGGTGAGGTCGGCAGGCCTGGCGTAGCCACCGTCTGGACCTTTGACATGGGCCTATCCTGAGGCTCACTTCCCCCCAGCAAGGCAAGGAGGCTGCTTGCCCTGGCCACCTCCCTGCCCTGAGCTGAGGACCAAAGCAAGTGACAGCGTGAAAGCCTCAGAGCCTTGATGGATCCTTGTGCCTGTGCGAGGTCACTTTCGCCCCTGACTTCAGGGTCACCCCAGATAAGCTATGCAGCCCTCGTATGGGAGGCTGTGTAAGCCTTTTCTGGCCATCCAGTTTCTGACTGAGATGCATCTGACTGTCAGTTTTCAGTTTTGTGTTATTTCCTCCTCAAAAGTGTGCATGGTTCTATACTGTGGAGTCTGTTTAAGTGAAAATAAATTCTAATCAGTGATTTCAAATTTTTTCATGACCTCTATTGCAATGTTTGGAGACACAGGACTGGATTAACAGAACATGGCTGTGCCGTTGACAGTTTTGGAAAATGTTACAGCGGGCACTATCCTGAGTCCTCTCCAAGGACCTGCCATCATAACCACTGCCATTTACACAGAGCCTGGGCCATGACATACATGTCCTCTTGTCCCCCGTGAGGTGGAGAGACACAGTTACTGAGTTGCGGAGCTCAGCGCCCACCCAGGACTGTCTGGTCAGAGGGCTCGTGTACTCTCTCCTCCGGCTCTGCTGTTGCTCTGACTGTGCTAGGAAGTGGGAAAAGGCCTGGTTTGGGGGATCTGTCAGCATTGGTGTCTTTCTGCCGCCATAGGGAAGCTCCCTGGGGGATCCGCCTGCTCAGATGTCCACATGGCCTTGTGTGCTGTGAACCTGGCCGAATGTGCAGAGGAGAAAATCCTGCCCAGCACACTGGTGGAGATCCACCTGACAGCCGCCATGGGACTGAAGACCCGGTGTGGAGGCAAGCTGGGCTTCCTGGCGGTGAGTAGCCGTAATGCCCTTCCGGGAGCCTTTGCTGAGCTCCTTCCCCAGCCAGGAGCTGAGATAGGTGTGGGCCCTGCCACAGGTGCTGCCCGCCAGAGAGGCAGTGGGTCATTCAGTGGGTCATTCCACATGTACTTACAGCAGTGAACAGAACACCGAAATTCCCCCCCTGGGGTCCTTTCCAGTGTAAGCAGGACATTGTGGTGCCCAGAGATAGATGGATTTGGTGATGCAGAGTGACCCATATTAGGGGGTTCATATGGACTCTTCTGCTCTTCAAGTGGTCATAAAAATTCTTGGAATCTTCTGGCTGTGGCTCCAGTTTTTCATTCTCTCAGGAGGTATTTATTGGGTACCTGGTGTTGCTCATGGCACTGTGGATCTAGAAATGGAAGACAGTGCATGTCTGCAGGGAGCCCAGGTCAGCTGCCTCCAGTGGAGCCAGCCTTGGGAATTCACAATTGGATAACGGGCCTGTTGTCAGCTAGTTCACAGCGTCTGCTGACCCCCGGCTTTCTCTCACTCCCGCAGAAACAGGCCTTTTTATTCTGGGCTCACTTGGGTAAGTGCTGAGTCCATCAGCTGTGTCCAAAACAGAATGACCCCGTCTCTGTTTTGTTTCCATATCTCCATGATGGCCCTGATGAGCTGGGAGGGAACAGGAACGTCCCCTATGGTGGCACTGATGTTTCCTGAAGTGTGTCATGATAGCCTGGGTGACAGAGGGCGTGGAAAAGCCCAATGTACTTTCCAAGTCTCAGCCCTGTTTCCGTGACCCTGGATAAGACGTTCGTTCTGCAAACATTCCGGAGTCCCTGCTCAGGGCCAGACCCTTCTCGGGGTGGAAATGCTGCAGAGTGGGGGACATTTGTCCTGTCCTCGGGGAGCGTGGGGTCTGGCAGGGAACCCAGACAAGGACCAGGATGAGGAGGGTGGGGTGGGGGCTGATCTGGCTGCCCCGCGAGTACACTGGGCTCCTGGCCCAGTCGGGGGGAGTCAAGGGGGACTTTCGGGGCAGGGCGGATCTAGGCTGAGAGCAGGACGCGTTGGCCAGGCAGCTCCCCTAGTCCATTTGTTTGAGTGCTCTGGGTCGATGTTGTCACACTTGTAACTCTGCCCCCATAAAGTATTTTTGAAGACGTTAATTTTATTGAAATACAATGTACATAGGAAAAATGCACACATTTTCAGCTTAATGAATTTTCACAAAGTGCACTCACCTTTCTACCAACCAACCAGATCAAGAAGTAGAGTGTTCCCATCATCCCCAGAAGCCGCCTGCAGGCCTTCCCCATGCTCCCTGCCCCCCATAAAGCTCACCGATATTCCGAATTCCATCACCATAGTTTAAGCCTTTTGTTGTTCCTGTAAACTTTTTATTGAAGTACAGTGTGCATGTAGAAAAGTACATGAATCACAAATACACAGTTCAGTGACTTCACAAAGGGGACACATCCATATAACCAGCAGACAGATGAAGAAACGGAGCATGGCCCAGCCCCCAGGAGCCTCCCTTGGGCCCCCTTGCAGGCAGCAAACTGCCCTTCCCCACAAGCCCTCCAGCCACAGTGACCACCGGCTGACCACCTCCACTATTTGCCGCTATAAAAACTTTATAGAAGGAGAGTTGTACAGTATGTCCTGTACACATCTGGCTGCTTCCACTCGATGTTGCATACAGAGGTGGTCCGTCCTCGTTGCTTTATGGCATTCCACTGTGTGACTAGACTCTCATAGGTGGACTTTTGAGTTGTTTCCTGGTTTTGGTTATTATGAATCTTGCTGCTGTGAATGTCCCATCCCTGTTCATCTCTCAGTGAGCACGTGACTGTACTTGTAGGCAGGGCATTGCTGGGTCGGAGGTCCAGCTTTAGCAGACACTGCCCAACAGCTCCACCAGTGTGTTCTGCGTCCCCACCAAACAGGATTGTGTCAATTTCGGTTTCTTTCACCTTTCTGCTGGTATCTCATTGTGACTGTCATTTGCATTTCCCAGGTGATTGGTGGTGTCAAGCACATTTTCATTGGCCATTTGGGTTGTTTGTTGGCTCTCTGGGTGGTCTCTTAGTCGTCTTTCACCTGTGTTTCATTTGGGATGTCTCTCTTTTTATGGATCTGAGGAGTTCTTTATAACTGGCTGTAAGTCTTTGTTGGGTTTGTGCTTTGCATGTGTTTTCTTACTCTGGGGCTTGCCTATTCTCTCTCTTAATGGTGTTGCTCAATGAGCACAAGTTCTTAATGTTCATGAAGTCCAGATTATTTATCATTTCCTGCACAGACATTTTATGCCCTGTTTAATAAATCTTTGCCCTACCTCAACATCCTGAAGATATTTTCCTGTTATCTGCCGAACACTTTATTCTTTATTTTTCACATAGGTCCATAATCCCCCTGGAATTGATTTTTGTATGAGCTGAAGGTAGGGGTGCAAAATCTACTTTTGTTCCATATGGATGTGTCCCTGCCCCGGATTGTTATTTTTTTATTTTTTTTATTTTTTTTATTTTTTTATTTTTTTTGAGGGCAGTGTCACTGGCCCTTATATGTGGGAGCCGAACCGGGGCCGCTGGCTTCCCAAGCCAGCTCTTAACCATCGCGCCACTTGGCTGGCCCCTTGGAATGTTATTTAAATGACTGTCCTCCCCCTGCTGAACCGAGGCACCTTGTTCGTAAATCAAGTGTCCGTGTGCGATGAGTCCGCTGCTGGACACTGTAGGCTGTCCCAGTGAACCCACACCGCACACCCGCAGTGACCAAGTCTTCCAGTATCTGGATGTGTCACTCCTCTGGCTTTAGTGACTAGTGTTTCCTCTTTACCTTTCCATATAAACTTTGGGATCTTCTCGTCATCCCAAAAATCCCACTGGGGTTTCCACTGTCCTTACTGCTAAGACACAGCTGTCATTTAGAGAGAATTAGAGAAGCCATTTGTGGAAGGCATGTGTGTGGCAGCTGAAGATTGGGAAAATGGTTCTCTTGAAAACTGTCTCTGCCCATGACCCCTCCTCCCACCTACCTCCCCCTGAAAATATTTGGTATGTCTAACTAGCAGTAAACAGCGTGATGTGTCTTTCTTCAGAATTTTCTTCCTGCACGTACTAACATATGCACTCTAATTTATTCAGTGTGATCATACCAGAAACCTTGTTTTGCCACTTGCTTTTTTCAACCTAACAGTAAGGAAGTCCTGTGCCTCTTTCTATGTCACCTTGTTATATTCCAGAAGTGTGTGGTACTCCAGCACATGTAAATATCATGGTTGGTTTGGGCCGGCCCAGTGGCGCGGTGGTTAAGCGCTGGCTTGGGAAGCCAGCGGCCCCGGTTCGGGTCCCACTTGTGAGGGCCAGTGACACTGCCCTCAAAAAAAAAAAAAAAAAAAATTTCCTCCTAAATACCATGGTTGGTTGAACCAGTTCCTACTGATGGACATTTGGTTATTTCCAGTATTTGCAATTACAAACAGTGCTGCAGGGAGCACCCTACCCACTGTCTTACCTACCCCCGGTAAATCTCTGGAGGTGGTGACGCCGGGTCAAACGGTGTCAATATCAGAACATTAATGGTAATGACAAATTCCCATTTTCAATAGGGAGGGGAAAGGAGAGGAACAGCCCCTTTCGTGTGCTTTTGCTGCCATTGGGAAGGGTAGAGTAAGAGACCCAGACAGCACTCTCTTAAAGACAAAGAAGCTTTGAATTCAGCTGAATATATTTGGCTAGCAAATGTGTTATTGTTAACAACCATAATTACTTAACTTTTGGCACCACATACCTTCTCAAATTTTAAAATCAGATTGGACACCACCACCTTCATTTTTTGTCCCACATGGATTTTCGCACAGCACTTGCTTTTTATTACAACAATTTCCAAAAACTCAGCGTCACCAAGATATGACATCATCCAAAGGACAGTCATATGGTCTCGTGTTGAGACTGAACCATCTCCGTCTGGTACTTTACATGGTGTCCAACTCATTTTCAGCATTTCTGTATTTACCTAAAAATTATAACATCCTGTAGCACCTCTGTGAGTTCTCTGTGACACTTTGGGGTGCCTTGGCACACAATTTGAGAACCATCGGGTAAGCCCACTATGGGAGGACAATCTAGAGTTGGGACTGGCCCCGGGGTACGGGGTGGCCCTCAGGATCTAAGCAGCCTGAGTCTCCTGCCTCAGCCACTGAATTCAGCGATTAGCAGATGAGTTATGGAGGGGCCTCCCAGATGCTCCAGTGAATTCTGGTGTCTATAAAATTTAGGGAAATTATCATAGGATGATAATGCCAAGAAAATTAAAAGAGCAACAGAAGTTATTTTCTCAGAAGCCATACTGTGAATGACTATTTCAGGATTTATATTTCTTATTAATTCAAACCACTAAACCCAAGCTTCTTCCTACGCTCCCCCCTACCCACTGAGATTTGTTATAACTAAGGTTTTTCTTTTCTTTTTTTAAGAATTAAGCTTAACAATGTATTCTAACTTAAATTATTTTCTAAATGGCTTCTCTGGGTTTCTGTTTCAACAAAGCCACCCAGGCTTTGTTTCTGCTGGTGGGTGACATTTGGGCCCTCTGGAGAGACCAGTGGCGCTGTTTCCCACCAGGCATGTGCTCTCAGGAGAGAGATGGGAAGAGTTGGAGAATTTCCAATTGCTAGAAGGTTCTCTAACTTCAGAAGCCCTGGCATTGCCACCACCCCATGCCCAACCTCCGTGAGGTTCAGGCTCCTCATTGTGGCTGCAAGCTCAGGTTCAGCGAATGCTCTCCTGAAGGTCGGGAGAAGGTCATGTCTTCTCTCCACATTTGCTCTCCAGGACTCTTTTTCAAGTACGGTGGTCAGCAAAGAGGAGGAAAAGGCTGTGATTAGAGATTTTGGCGAAACGCCCTTCCCCCCATACACTTCCCCTTCTTCATCTTCCCTCCATCCCCCCCACACACACTTCCCCCTCCTCCACTCTCCACTCTCCCCTCCCCCGCCCCCACCCTCTTAAGTGCTGTGGAAATATTAGAGCAGGGCTTAGAGCAGCTTGGCCTGGTCATTTAATCTCGGATTCCGGCGGCTGTCTCCAGACTCCCCCAGAAACAGGCAGTCTTCTCTGTCCGTGTTCCTTGAGTGGCGCTTGGGCAGTGCTATTTCTGACCCTGGCATTCAAGTCTTCCGAAGCCATTATATTAGCTGATGGCTACTTAGACCCCAGTAAAGGTCAGAAGCATCAGACTGAGCCAGAAGAGGGAACAGGTCCCTTCATGGCGGAAGTATGCCAGCCGGGGTCCGTGGCCCTGGCCCAGTGCCCTCCTCTGGGCTCCTGAGCTCCGTGTCCCATGCTTCTCCCTGCCGTCCTTCTCTGCTCGAAGTCTTTCTTGGTCTTTCCTTGAAGGCCAGGAACTAGGCCATTGGTCCTAGTTTCAGTGGCGGCATTTATTTCCAGGGACGTGAGGATCCCAGGCCTCCTGCTCATCCTTTTCCCCGGCCTGGTGGTGCTTTCTTGCTTTCTGATGGGCCCACGGTGGCAGCGGCCAGAATGCTGCCACCCGGTGTCCCTCACAGTCCTTGTCCTTCCACAGAGCTACTTCCTGAGCAGAGCCCAGAGTCTGTGTGGCCCCGAGCGCAGCGCGGTTCCTGACTCGCTGCGTTGGCTCTGCCACCCGCTGGGCCAGAAGTTTTTCATGGAGCGGAGCTGGTCAGTGAAGTCGGCTGCCAAGGAGAGCCTGTACTGTGCCCAGAGGAACCCAGGTGAGGGCGCCTTCGCAGCCACTGGGCACCGAGAGAGACATGAGAGCCACCGGGACTGCAGGGTGGAAACACGGGACGTCAGTCTGATGTTCCCTGAAGCCCAGGGAGGTCCTGAGCCGGGTTCGAGCCCGTGCTCCTGTCAGTCAGGCTGTTCCCTTGCCCTTGTCTGGGCACCGTGGAGACATAGAGATTGTGTGCGGCTGCTGTTTGCTGGCCCGGGGCCCACTGGAAAGCACACAGACATATATGGAGCAGTTAGGGAACAATAGGGGACAGGCAGTCATCAAATGCTCAGAGTGGTGGCCGGGACAGGGCTCCAGGCGTCGGGAGGAGATGCGGCTCAGTGTCCCTGGTGTTTGACGGTTATTGGAGTCGACTCGCCCGCCCAGACGGGTTCTCAGACTTGAGCAGCCAGTGGCTTTCCGCTCCCGGCATGCTTCTCCCCTCTACACTGTGGGTCTGGGGAGAGGGAGGCGTGTTCCTGGGTACAGGTGTGTGTCAGACATTTTAGGGTGGTCCACTATCTTTTTTAAAACATAACTTTGGGCCGGCTCAGTGGCGCGGTGGTTAAGCGCTGGCCTGGGAAGCCAGCGGCCCCGGTTCGGTCCCACATATGAGGGCCAGTGACACTGCCCTCAAAAAAAAACACACACAAAAAAAAACAACCATAACTTTATGGCTCAATATAAGAATGGTAAACAGCACCAAAAAGTAAAGGTGAAAGCAAAAGCCACCCTAATTCTCTCAGTCCCTCCTATCTGCATTGTCCACACCATAGGTTGTCACTGGCTTTCTCGCCTCTTGCAGGCTCTAGTTCTAGGCCTTGTCACCCAGAATGTCATAAGTGTCCTTGTCAGATTGAGGCCCCCATGTCTGCATGGGGGCAGGGGAGGGACGGAGTGGGGGGGTGCTGCTGGTGACCCCTTGCTTTGGGCCTGCCCCTAGGGACTTGTTGGTGACAGTCAGCTGTTGCAAGCATTGCAAGGCCCCTTATTAATCAGCTCAGCCAGATCGTCGTTGGCCATAAGTCCCGTGACAAGGCTCTGGAAAATAAGAGTGGCGTCTTCCTTGTTGTGTCAAGGCTGCAGCGGTCTCCTTCTCCTCGCTGGCTGTCCTCCTGAGCCACATGGAGAAGAGGCAGCCTTGAAGACTTGGAGCCACCTGCCTTTCCATTTTCTATCTCTGACAAGGCTTGTGGCCACCACCTTATAGCTTCCAGCCTTGAAAGGAAGTGCTGAGCGTGCGCGCGCGCACACACACACACACACACAGCGCCCCAGAACCTTCCAAGCCTTTAACAAGGTAGTTCTGGGGTTTGGTCCTCTCCTCACCCTCTATTTTCTGTGTAAAGATGGGCTCATGAGTAAGACCCACTGAACCCCTCTCCTGGCCTTGCTCTTCTTCAGCTGACCCCGTTGCCCAGGTCCACCAGGCCTTCTGCAAAAACCTGCTGGAGCTAGCTGTGGAGTCCTTGGTGAAACCTCAGGCCAAGAAGAAGGCTGGAGACCAGGAAGAAGAGAGCTGGTAATGTCTCCAGGCGCCCCTGCCCCAGGCCGTCTGCCCCGGAAGCTCAGGGGCTCCTAGAAGGAAACAAGTCATGTAGGGTCTGTGGGAAAGGGCGGGACCCCTTTGTGTTCCTCCAGCCTGGCAGCCCCTTGAGAGCCCTGAGTGAGCTCCTTCCTGGCTCTGCCCTTTTGTCCTAGACCAAGTAGGAGTCGCTTTCCCACCGTTTTTCCGTTTTACCCATTGCTTTGGCAAGTGGAGTCAGTTCTTGGAGCGAGTCAGGCATTTGATTTGCTTGTTGGGGTAGAAGTGGGGTGCCTGTTGAGGGGATAGGAATGGAATATGGAGAGCTCAGGAGAAAGCTCTGGCCTGGACATCTTGGGGTCCCAGACCTTTACTGAATGTGCCAGGCAATTCTTATTCTTACACAGTTATTAAGCATAGTCTTTCCTTCTCGGGGTAAGACAGGTGCCAAAGTCACTCTCCTACAAGGCCCAAGTCCTGATGGAGTGCATCTGAGTGGCAGCGGGAGGGCACTTCTGCGCCAGAGATCAGTAAACCTCTGGGAGGATACATCTGAATTGGGCCTTACAGGGAGGAGTCAGGTTTCGGGGCCAGGAATGAAAGAGCAAAGCCGGCTGTCCTGGCAAGCAGAGGGAAGTGTGTCAGGAACATTCGAAGAAGGAAGGCCACAGTGAGTGGTACGGGGCAGAGCGCAGGGTGTGCCTGGCATGAGGGGGCAGAAGGGCCAGAAATGTCCGTTTGGTCTCAGGGAGGGGGCCACAAGCGTGGTCCTTACATACATTTTAATGTACATGGGACCCTTTCTTGTCTTTCTAGTGAATTCTCCAGTGCTCTGGAGTACCTGAAATTACTTAATTCTCTTGTGGACTCTGTGGGCGTTGTGACTCCCCCCTTCTCCAGCAGCTCCGTGCTCAAGTCAGCCCTTGGTAAGCATCTTGCAGGGTGGCTCCCAGGCCTCGGCTGCTTGCTCCTGTCCTTCATAGCCCCTTTGTCCCAAGGTCCAGGGCTAGTTGAGTACACACTTGAGAATCTCCTCTGGATTTGAGGTTTGTATCTTCAGCTCCCCCAAAGCCCTGACCCACAGTTACTCCCTGCTGGGCAGCACCCTGGGGTCAGGAAATGATGCTCCTAGAAGACAGCTGTAATGAGTGAGGGTCTTCCCGGGTCCTGGCTGCTAGGGCAGGTCAGCAACCTTCCCAAAGGCCCAGAATGGGCAGCAAAGTGGTCCAGGCACCGGGGCCTGGTGGAGACTCACCTTTCAGACACACAACACCTCCCCTCCCACACCCCCAAGATTACCCTTTGGTCTAACATTCTGATGAAGGGACCTTTCCTCTGGGCGTGTGATATTGCTCCAGCTACCCATGCCTTGGGTGACACAGCGCAACCCGCTGACTGAATTGGCACCAGGACATTCTTTGTTTCTGTCCCTAAACTGCCATCAGGATGATGGCACGTCACCTGCCGCCTCTCAAGCTTCTGAGGCTATTGGGTGAAAGGGGGTGTCAAGCTTCCTGCTGGTCACTCTCCCTAGGGAGGGCAGGATCCCCAAGAGCAGGCGCCCCATGACGACCACTGACCTTGTGGTCTGTCATTGTGTCAGAGTGTAGAACACGCTCTAAAGCCTTATACATGTCTATCCCACCGGCATCGCGAGAGCACTGGTACCGTAACTTTGCAGCTGGGAAAACTAAGCCTCTGAGAGGAAAAGACTTAAAAGCTCCCAGCGTGAGCTCATTCCTCCAGAAACTGGAAACGCCCTTTGTTGTGGCTGTTGCAAGTTTAGGCTGTTTCCAGCTGTTTCCTTAAAAATAACACTGCAGTGAACCTCTTTGTGAAACTTTTTTTTTTTTCTCAGTTTAGGCCATTTTCTCTGTGATAGATTGTCCCAGGTAGGATGACTAGGTTAACAGGAGTGAGCATTTTTTTTTTTTTTTTTTGAGGGCAGTGTCACTGGCCCTCAAATGTGGGACCCGAACTGGGGCCGCTGGCGTCCCAAGCCAGCGCTTAACCACCACGCCACTCGGCCGGCCCTCGGGAGTGAGCATTTTTAAGGCTCTTGATGCTCCCACCAGAAATGTCTGCGGGCAGCAGAGCCTCTGGCCCGTCGCCAGAAGGTAAAGATGGCACGTGGGGCCTGGGTGCAGCCAGCAGGGCTGAGCTCCCCAGGTCTGATTTCTGTGGGTGCTGGAGTGACGTTGATACCATTTCCCCCCTAGGTCCAGATGTCGTCTGTCGTTGGTGGACATCTGCGATCACTTTGGCCATCAGCTGGCTCCAGGGCGATGACACAGCTGTACGCGCTCATTTTACCGAAGTAGAGCGTGTCCCCAAGGCCCTAGAAGTAACTGAGTGCGTGAGCCTCCCTGTCCACTTCCTTGCTTCTCTCAGGGAAACCCCCAAAGCGGGGGCTGCCCGGCCTCTTGTCCGGGTTAGTGGGAGGGGGCAGGTCCGGTGGCCATTGGGGAGAAGGATCAGGCAGCCTGGGGACTGCACGATAGACGGAGAGAGAAAGTGTGAGGGGGCACGAGAGCACTGCAGGGGAACCGAGCTTGGCAAGTAGGTCTGTCTGGGCTGTGCCAGCAGCTGTCAGCTCTGCCTCTGGGGCCTCCTCCCACAGCCTCCGTGGAGCCACAGGCTGATGGGAAGGGAAAGTGGTGTGGCTCCCTGCATCTTGGTGACGCCAGGCAGTGTGGTGACGGCTCGCAGCCAGCACAGGGCTGTGAGGGCCCAAGGATCCTGCCTCATGTCCTTGCAGCCACACTCCGCTCCCCATCAGCCCTATAACTCAAACAGCGTTTAGACGGACAGAGCCAGAGAGCCTCTGACCTTCCTTTTTGGGTACTCCTGCCTGCGGGCATGTGGCCTATAGTGATGGGCAGCCCTAGCCGTTCTAACTGGATCGGAGTGTCCCTGACGTCTTCTGCCACGTGAGAGAGATTGTAAAACACTCCAGAGGCAGAAAGGCCCCACAAGGTCCTGACTTCAGAGCCAAGGCTGCAGTATTTCCCGTCAAGCAGACTCTTAAGCAGTAGAGCTGGAGGAAACTGAGAAAAGTGGGTGTAGGCAGGTTCCTTAAAATAGGTCTGACACCCCAATTTCATTTAAGTAACCCACTGAAGCGCCCTGACCGCGTGAGCATCCACCCTGCACCATGCCCTGTGTTAGCGCTGCCCCCTGTGCGTGCCTCCCCACCAAGGCGCCTGAGCAAACTGAGGCTTGGCGGGGAAATTGTCAGAAGTCACCTCACTTCTAAGCAATAGAGCCCAGTGTGCAGCTAAGCCCCTCAGGCATTCCTTTCCTCTGAACTCAGTCACTCTGGGTCCCTTTGCTCTTCGAGGATAATGATGCTATGGGAACCCTCCCCCAACCCAACATCCCCATCTTCTGGATCTGCCCTATGAAAAGAAGCTCAGTTTCTCTAGAGAGTTTAATACCAGCTCCCAGGGGAATGGCCCCTCCAAGAGCAGGTAATGGAGCCAACAGTCTGTCCCATGGGTAGCAGCAGGTGGTATTGTGGCCACTTGATAGATGAGGAAACTGAGGGCCTCGTTTGGCCATGGCTGACCCTGCAGCTCACTCTCCCTGCACACCTCTCACATCCTTTCCAGCCACGCTGGCTCCTGGGTATCTCACGTGTGTCAAACACTCAGGGCCTTTGCACGTGCTGCTCCTCTACCTGGAACCTCGCTTCCCAGGAAATCCACTCAGCTCACTCCCCCAGTTCCTTCAGCTTGCTGCTCAAATGCCACCTTTCCAAGAGGGTATCCTTGACTGTTCTTTGTAAATTCCACCCTCTTCCTCTGCATGACTTTCTTTCATGGCACTTACACCACCCGCCATTGTGTGTTCAGCACTTACTGCATTTGTCGTCCGACTCCCTCACCTGGAAAGTGGGTGTTTGAAGGAGACGCTGTCGGGATGGGGAGCCCACCCTTGCTCAGGGCTGGCATTTCAGATCTGAAGCTGGGGACCGGGAACCACTATGGCAGCATTCAAGTCTAGAGACCCACGTGTCACATCAATGTGGGGTGTGGTGGTCACTGGTTCGGTCCCCTCAGATAACTCCTCAAGGTGACAAGTACTGACTTCCTGCCTCTTACCTCCCTCTCACCACCCAGGAGCCCCCTGGTGAAGGCCGTCTTCCACACCTGCAGAGCCATGCATGCCTCACTCCCTGGGAAGGCAGATGGGCAACAGAGCTCCTTCTGCCATTGTGAGAGGGCCAGCGGCCACCTGTGGAGCAGCCTCAATGTCAGCGGGGCCACCTGCGACCCCACCCTCAACCACGTGAGTGGGGGCTTATATGGCCCCTCCGGGAGGCGCTCGGTTCTGGTGGGCAACAATACTCCAACCCACCTTGAACTTACCCAGCCTGTGGGGCTGTCTGAGAGACAGAGACCAGGCAAGTAGCCCCCTTTCCCGAAACGTGGTGGGCTCCCTGTGTAGTCCTCAGGTCAGGCACGTTCCACCTGCATCTTTCCTAGGCCCTCTGAGTCCCGATCCTGCTGGCCAGGGCTCTGCATTTGCTCTAGGAAGCTCGCTTGACCCCCCCCACCCAGACCCTTGCAGGCCAGCCTTGGAGTGGGCCTCCACCCGCCATGTGCACAACACCCCTGAGCTGACGGGCCGCCCTGGGAGCCTCCGTGGCCAGCGGCACACTCCTAGCAGGTAGCTGTGGTGCATTGTAGTTGCATTGCACGTTCTGGCGGTACCCGTGCAATGTTTCCACAGTGCATCACAGAGGCCTGCCCGGCCCTCGAGAGACTTTCCACCCAGGCCTCGGACAGGGCCCTGCTGGGCCAGAGCACAGCCGTCCCGGGGGAGGCGAGGGGCGGTGTGCGTGCAGCTAGACGCGCCGCATCGTCTGCTCACCGGGCGGAGCGTGGCTTCACTCCAGAAAGGGAGTGTATCCTGGGGGGTCAGACTCTGAACCCCTCACTGGGGTTTGCTCCCCGATGGCTAGACTGACACCTCAGGCTGGAGGTTACCAGTGACCCAGGACTGCGTGCCAGCCCTGTAGGACAGGCAGTGTACAGACTGGGCCTGTGGGGGAGCCGCATCTCACTTTGTCTCCCATAGTATGTCTTCATGAGAGAACCAGACAGTCTCAGCTGGATTTGGGGAATGAAAGAGGTCTGGGCACCCTGGGGGCTGTGTTCCAGGGGGATGGCTCTGTGTAGGAGAGTGGACCTATAAGAGTGAGACTCTGTGGAGCCTGGTGGCTCCCAGAATCCAGCCCCAGGCCACTGCCCCCACCCAAAGGTGCGTCGCCAGTGTTCACCTCTTAGAAGTGCCAAATTTTGTTCAAGGTCGGGGCTCATCCCTGTTCCCTTGAGATGGTCAGCAGCCAGGAAACAGTATGGTAAGGGTCAGGGCCCTGAGCAGGCCTGGGGCAGAACCCGGGGTAGGGTGTGAGGCGGCACTGTGACCTCCCCAGGACCAGCCCCCTCGAGAAGGGGAAAGCCAGGCTGGGCAAGGTGAGGAATGGCCTGGGGAGTCCCTCTGAACCTGAGGGCCACAGGGGACCCACCTCGAAAAGGACTCACTGTCTCCTCGCTCTCACTGCTCCCTGGCGGGCCCAGCCTCTTGGGTGCCATGCAGAGAGGACGGGAGGCCCAGGCGTGTGTGGCATCTGTGCCTGACAGCAGCCAGTGCTGACTAGCTGCCCCTGAGGGACAGGCATGGTGCCCACATGGTGCACTCATGGAAGGCTCACAGCAGCCCCATGGAGACTGTTTTGTGGGTGAGGAAGCTGAGGCACAGAGAGTTCAGTTGTGTGCCAGGGTCATGTAGCTAATCAGTGACAAAACTGCAATTGATCCAGGCCAGTGGGCCTGAACCCAGGCACTCAGCTGCTCTGTGGTTCTGTTTGGGGCTCGTCTCCCCACCCCGGAGGCCACCCGGGCAGAGCCTAGGCTGCCCTCAAAAGTGAGCCTCTCTTCTCCTGACCCTTCCCTAATCTCCAGGCTTCGCTGCCACTTCAGGCTTTTCCATTCCACTGGAGGGGCAGGGCCATGGCACCTCTGTGCCAGCTGCGATTGGGAGGAACCTGTGACTTCCTGTCAGACTTGTGAGGGTTTATTCCTACCTCTGCTACTGTGTGTCCCTACACAGCTACTGCCCCTCTCTGAGCCTCGGCTTCCTCACCTGCAGAATGGGGAGAACAGATCTCCCACCTGGAACCATGGGAAAGACTAGCTGCTGTGAGCCCGAGTTCATTCTTTAGCTGTTCTCTGGTTCCCTATGGGGTGTCTTGCAGGCTGCCCCATCGGGGCCTCTCTGCTTCCTCCTGGAGCTGCCGAGTGTTGGGCTGGGGAGGGCCCCGTAGGTGCTGGGACCCCTACCTCAGCAGTAGGCCCATCACCTGTCTCCTCCCCGCCCCGGTCCACCCCACAGGTGGTCCAGCTGCTGACCTGTGACCTGCTACTGTCGCTGCGGACAGCACTCTGGCAAAAGCAGGCAGGAGCCAGCCAGGCGCTGGGTGAAACCTACCACGCATCAGGCGGTGAGCTGGCTGGCTTCCAGCGGGACCTGGGCAGCCTGCGCAGGCTGGCACACAGCTTCCGCCCAGCCTACCGCAAGGTGAGTCCCAGCTAGCTGGTGAGGGGGTGCTGGCTTGTGGGGGCCCCAGGGCCCAGCGCAGCAGCTGCGTGGGGTTGAGGAGTTGGTGCTCTGAGGTCAGCCAGCTGACCTGTCAAACACTGGGTTGGCTCCTGTTGGTTGTGTGCCGGGCCCTGGAGTGTGGTGGTGAGCAGGCCACACGGCCCACAGAGAGGACCAGCATCTCAGTCAGATGCAGGGATGGGAGAGGCTCCTGGCCGCATCTGGAGTTGTACTCGGGCTGCCACAGCTGGGCTCAGAGTGACCTCCTCAGAACCACATCCAATCCTTTTTCTGAGCCTTGGGGAACTGGGGTTCTTCCCACCACAGGCTCGGAGCTAGGTCCCCGAGGGCTGTTGCATCACCGAGCTTACTGGACTTCAATCATTCCTTTGTTTTATTTTTATTGCTCGCCTGAATTATTTTCAGAAACTTCAAGTGAGGAGACCAGAGTGTCAGTAACGGGGAAGGGCCCCGAAAGGAGAGGGGCTGGGAAGGAGCCGCCCTGTCCCTCGGGCGCTGTGGCCCTCCCAGGCCTGGGGTTGTCCTGTGGCCCGTGCGCAGTGAGCCAGAGCAGACACGGCGGACAAACCATAGGCGGCAGCGCGCCGCCCCTCGCTGGGGAAAGGCGGCGGCCCCGGGGCCGGCGGCCCTCTGGTCTGCTCCGGGCACACCCGCCTCAGAGGCCGCCCGTGAGGCACCATTTCCATTCTGCCTCCACCTGAGAACCCTTCCGTGGTTCTCCCATTGGCTTCCAGCGGCACTCCAGACCCTCCCCACACTGAGACATTAAGGTATAAAAGAACCTTGAGATTTTTAAGAGATTGGAGACAGGCCTGGTCCTCCCCACCCCCACGACTCACACTTTCCGAAGAGTTGCAGACTCACCTGCAAACGTCCTGGAGAAACCAGAGGACCGGGACCTCCCTGGTACCCAGCTGTCCCCTATATCCCTCCTGCCCCTGCCCCACCTTCTGTCCTCTATTTTCAAGCTGGAGGCAGCCTTCAAGGACTTGAGGCTTCACCCAGGTTACTTGCAAGCCCAGAGGGTGTGTTGCCTCCTTCATCACCGGTAGCCCTTTGCCTCTTTCTCGCTCGTCTCGCTCTGCCCCTGCCAGGTGGCCCATGCTGTGTTCCTTGTTCCTGCCTGGTATCCGGGGTCACAGTAAGGACAGGTTACGTTCAGGGGGTGAGCAGGGTCAGGTGGCAAATGAATGCTGCAGGGAGAGGCGCCTGTCCCTACCAGGGCGCAGACTGGAGGGGACCCAGGGCGTGACCGTGTCTCCCCTGCGCCTCCTCAGGTGTTCCTGCATGAAGCCACTGTGCGCCTGATGGCAGGAGCCAGTCCCACCCGCACCCACCAGCTGCTGGAGCACAGCCTACGGCGGCGCACTGCCCAGAACACCAAGCACGGTGAGTCGCTGGCACCCCGGCTCCAAGGCCTGCGGTGGGCCCTGCCTGAGCAGGGCAGGCGCCAGGCCCAACGCTGACCTTGGCAGAGGTGGTGTGAGAATAAGAGAAGCCCAGGGCTTGACTTGGTGGGTCCCTGAAGGCGCTGTGGGGTCAGGTTGTTGTTGTTCTCGCCTCAGGAGCGGGGAGGGGAGGGCTGGGGAGGCTGTCCCGGTGCGGGAGCCGGAGTGGAAGGAAGCATGGGCCCCCAGCCAGGTGCATGGGCTACATCTCAGTGCCACCACGTAACCAGCCACGGGGTGCCAGCCGAGTTCATCTCATCTGGGAAGTAGGGAGCGCACTGGAACCTACCTCACTGGGCTGGCGTGAGGACGGAATACATGAGTCCCCGTCAAGCCCTTGGAATAGCACCTGCATCCTAGCAGCTCTTACATGTAACTCCTTATTCCCACAGGAGAGGTGGACGCCTGGCCCGGCCAGCGAGAACGGGCCACCGCCATCCTACTGGCCTGCCGCCACCTTCCCCTCTCCTTCCTCTCCTCCCCGGGCCAGCGGGCTGTGCTGCTGGCTGAGGCAGCCCGCACCCTGGAGAAGGTGGGCGACAGGCGTTCATGCAGCGACTGCCAGCAGATGATTGTCAAGCTGGGGGGCGGCACTGCCATTGCTGCCTCCTGACCAGCGGGCCCTGCTTGTCTCGGCCCCTTGCCGCCCTCTGTCTCTGTCTCTCCCTCCTCCCTCTTAGGCTCGCCGTCCTCCCTCTTCTGCCTCTTGCTCCCTCTGGAAGCCAGGGCATGGGTCTTGTCTTCTGAGCTGTCGCCTGCCAAGGCCTTTGGACCACCTCAGGCCTACGGGCCCCTGGACAGAGCCCCTTATAGCTTATGTGGGTAGATGCCCATGTCCAGGGTCCACTGGGCCTGAGAGAGGAAAGACAGAGTGGGGCAGGAATTCAGGGTATCCTGATTTGAAAGCAGGGGGAGCTCCCAAGCTGCCCAGCGCCTGCCTCCAGCCCTCCCAAGATTCTCTCTGAATGTCTCTTCCCCTTTTTCCTGCTTCCTTGTTTTTTACCAGGCTTTTCCTCAGGGGGACATGGGTCTCTGGGCACCAGAGCACTTCACCCTTGGCACTGTGCCCAGCATGCCCTCAACCCCTTTTTATACGAATGTTTTTATATATCAGTGTGCTTGGGTTTGCCGTGATACAGGACTAAGTTGCTGTGGCATCTTTATTTCTCCCTGGGTCTGCGTCCCCTCCCCTGTGCCTGACAAAGCCAGTTCATTGTTTTCTGTTTATTACACAGGACAGCCAGGGAAGGAAGGGAGCCCAGCCCTGGGGAGGCGGCAGGGAGGCAGGGGACAAGCCTGGGGGTGGATGAAATAATGTCGGCATTATTTTTTAATTTTTTTAAAAATAAATGGTATCTTATTTAATTGTCCGGTTCCTTCCCACTCCCCTGCCCCCTGGGATGTCAGCCCAAGCTCAGGGTAGGCCCAGGGGCTGGGAGAGATGAAGTCACCCATTGAGTCTGGGGACCAGGGCCTTCAGTGTGGGTTCTCAGTTCCCTCCCACCCAACTCCTACCTCCATGGTCTATTCCTAATTAGGTTGATCCCTAATTCTTGACCTGAAAATAAGCCAGGGTGGCAGGGATGGGCACTAGGAATGAGGCCCCTTGCCTCGATGGGGGTCCTGAGAGGAAAAGTGGCCCTGCTTTTCTGGATCCCCTGGCTTGGTGCCTCCCCTGAGGTCATTTTGCTGGGACCCTTGCTGGGAGGCTGAGGGCGACTGCCCTCCCTTTCTGTGCTTCTCACCCCCTCAGGCTGGTAGGGGAAGAGGGTGCAGGGGTCCCGCACGGATGGAGGCGTGCACACTCGGGCTCCCCTGATGCTGAGTGCAGGCCAGAATGGGTCAGCTTGGACCTCACCCATTTTTTGTCTCCTGCCCCTCCCCTTCACTGTAATTTATGGCCCCGGGCCACCGGGTAAGCCAGCCCTTGTGTTGTGTATATACTGTGCCTTTTCTTGTTATTATTTAGGGGTGGGAGGGGGTGATTTTTCACTGAAAAGGGGGATATGCCTATGGCTGCCTTGATGTGGAATCATGCACCATATCCTGGATATAGGTTATTCAATAAACACGGATTGGTACCACCCAGCATGAGGTGTGTGAGGGTCTATAGTGTGACCGCTGTGGTGACTAGCCAGGTGGCTGCATGGCTTTGCCTTCAGGGAACCAGGGACTGCGGAAAAGCCCCTCCCTCCCTCTCTGCCGAGATGCCCTAGGACTTCATTCCAGGGCAGCTTCCTGGCCTGCCGTTGCCCCTGGCCCCTTGCAGCACTGGCTGCCTGGCATGCTCCAGGACTGGGACGGTCTGGGATAGAAGGGGTGGTGCTGCTGGGATCAGAGGTCACTGCGTCGGTGACATAAAGCTGGCTCTTTGGTGGATAGCTATAGTTCTGGGGGATTTAGGGTGCTAAGTCCTTCTGTGTTCACCCCTCAGATAAATCTCTCCCTTATGGGGTTGACCAGGGGTGGGCAAACTGCGGCTTGGGAGCCACATACAGCTCTTTGGGAACGTGCATGTGGCTGAAGTAAAATTCAAAATGAAAATAAAACCATCATAGTTTCATTATAATATTACTTTAAATGTTCTTTATTTGTAAAAATATATTTATGGCTCTCCAATAATTTTTAAATTGTGAGGGACAGGATTGGCTCTTCCAGGGGTCGGCAGACTTTTGAGACGGAAGTACCCAAAGAGCCACATGTGGCTCTCAAGCCACAGTTTGCCGACCCTTGGGGTAAACCGTCCCTCAGTTTCCCCATCCTCCCTGGAGGCAGGGAACCTCTAAGGAGACTCACTGGCCCCAAAGTCACATCCAAATCAAGCTCCCATACTTGCCAGCTGGGTCACCTTGGGCGGGATGTCACCTCAGCCTCCACTTCCACGTATGCAGAATGGGGATGACAATCCGTTTTTGACTACAGTTCCCATAGGTTTGTTGGCCACTTTGAATGTGCCAGTGTACGGTAAGTGCCTCGTGAGGCTGGTGAGGGTAAGACCCTAAGGAGAGGTGGGGATGGGAGAATGCTTGGCCCAGTGGAGATGGAGTCAGGAGTGCTGAGTGGTAATGAGTCGGGGGCTGATGCATGTCACCTGGCCGGGTCCCCTCAATTCTCTGAGTCACTCCTCTGAAGGGCAGTCACAGCAGGCTACACAGTCCCAAGAGCCAAAGCAGCCAAGTGGGGCCCAGTTGCAGCTGCTCCCCACATCCATAGTTATTACAGCAGTATTTTCAGTGGTGGCCATGGCCTCAGACTGGCCCCTGGGATGGAGATCTAGGGCCCTTGGGATTAAGAATGAACAGAGAGGTCATGCTCACCACCCCCAGCACAGCACAGCCGGCGCCTGCATCATCAGGGTGGGTGGCCAATTTGCCCAGGAACCTGATCCTTTTTTGTCTCTCCCTGGCTACATGACTCAGCACCCACCCCGCCTCCCCCAGCTCTACACAGCTGTAGGATAGGCCCTGGGGCACCCCACCCCCACCCTGGATTAGGGTGTGGGGGCTGTCTCCCCAACAAGCAGGACCATGGGCTCTGGGCTCTGTCCTGGCGCTTCTGGGCCTTGGTTTCAACAGCCTTTAGAGACAGAGATCGACCCTCCAGCAAGCGAAGAACTGGTGGGTTTGGAGGCCTGGGGGCAGCCCATCCAGTAGAAGGTCTGAGACCGCCTGTACCCTCAGAGCAGGGCCCTACCCTGCCAACGCACAAGTCCATAACCTTCCCTCCTCCCCCAAACCACACACTGCCTGCCATTCCACCATCAGGGTCACAGTGGCAGCAGAATACGAGGAGTCCTAAACTGGAGTCAGCTGGGTGACCTTGGCAAATTACTTAGGCCTCAAAACCTCAGTTTCCTCATCTGTAAAGCCACATACCCATGGGGCTCTTGTGATTAAATAAAAGAAACAGCAACAAATGGTGGCCATTGTTACTAAACAGTATACCACACCCAGGGAAAACTTGAGGCCCAACTGGGTGGCTTTGTTGAGGTCACCTGAGGGATACAGCCCAGCCCTCGAACTGAACAGTAGCTGTCGCAGAGGAATTGGATGCACACAGGCCGCTGGTACTGCCCTGGGCCACAACCCTGTACCCAGGGCCTGCCTGGCAGGAAAAGGAGAGCTGGCAGTGCCAAGCATGTATGGTGTGAGCATCCCAGTGGGGGCACTGCCAAGGCCCTGGGTCCAACATCCCTGTTCCTTTAACCCCCACAGCAGCCACTAGGAAGAGGCTCTGTCATCCTGAGCACCAGCTGTCCACTGGGCCCACTGCCCACACCCATTAGGGGGGTGGCTCTGGGCCAAGCTGGCCAAGTGGCCTGCCAGCCAGGGGCCGGCCCAGGGCCAGACTCAATGAGGTTCAGCCAGGCTCAGGCAACTCAAGCTGTAGAGCAGGTGACCCTCCAATAAGGGGCATGAACCTCCAGTGGCACTTAGTCCCAACAGCCCTCTCCCCTATGCCAAAGCCTCAAGCTGGATGGGGCCTAACTGTCCCTTCCCCATGGGTCCCACTAGTGTGGACATTAAGCCTGGCATTCAGCCCTGACCACCCCTTCCAGCCACCTCCCCAGCTCGTGGAACACACCGGACAGCACTCAGGAGCAGTCCTCTACCCTTGCGCATGCTGTGCCCTCTGCCCGCATGGCCGTCTGTCCAGTCAGTAAGCAATGCCTACACCATCAGCCCTTCAGAGCCAAGCTGGAGCTCCTTTATTCTCAGGGATGGGAGCCACATAAAAGGGTTTATTTACACGAGGAACCCGGGCCCTAGGGTCCCCAGGACAGGCCTCTTGGACCCTGCAGGATCCAAGGCCCCAGTCCAGTTTGGGCAGGTGGAAGGATTGGACTTTCGAGACCGGCGCCCCTCCCTCCACCCCCCATGCCCTGGGCCTCCGGACCAAGTGGATGGCGGATCCCAGGCAGACGAGGGCTCCTGGCGATGCCCGGCTTCACACGGTGACCTCAGTTTTGCTGTTGGTGCTCAGGTGCCGGGATCCGCGGCCTGCGCAGCCATAAAGGCCAGGGGGCTGCGGGCAGAGGGCCTCGGGAAACTTCTCCACGCTGAACTGGCGCCGGGGCGGGTGGCCCGACCGCCTGGGAGCAGGAGAGGCCTGAGCCGCCAGGTGGCCGCGGGGGGCGGGCCGAGCGGGGCGGCCGGCGGTCCAGGCCTTGCAGTGGCCCGGCCGGGCTGAGCCGAGTGGGGGCTTGTAGCCCGGCGGGGCCCAGGGGCAGACGTCGAGCACCGCGGGCAGGTCCTCGGGCGGCCGCGGGGCGCGCACCGGAAGGGTCCGGGGGGCGGAGGCGGGCGCCGGAAAACGCTGGTAGAAGTCCTGGGCGGAGGCCTCTGTGGGGACAGGGCGGGGCGGTCGGGCAGTCGGGTCGCGGGGGGCGGGGCCTTAGAGCCTATGGGACGGGCTCTGTCTTGGGAGGCGGGGCCTCAGAGCCTATGGGACGGGCTCTGTCTTGGGAGGCGGGGCCTCAGAGCCTCCGGGGCGGGGCAGGGCGGGGATAGGCTGCCGGAGACGCAGCTTTCCACGCCCCGGGCTCTGGATCCTGCGAGGGTCGCAGCCAGGCGGCCAGGTCAGCGCCTGGCGGCATTTAGAAGCTGGCTGGAGTGCTGACTCGCAAGGCTGGCAACTTTAAAACTCCGGACCGGGACCCCAAACCCTGCAGTCTAGGAGCTTAGATACCGGGGTGCAGTGGGCCCTTCGCTCTCTCCTGGCACAAACCTGGCCACTCACCTGCGGTCTTGAGCTCGGCTGCCTTGAGTGTGGCGTACTTGGCGTAATCAGGCTGTAAGGTCATGCTGCCGCCGCCCTGTAGCCGGGGGCCGCGCGGGGGCCCTGGTGTCGCCGACCCCAGGGGCACGTTGTTGGGACGTTTCTTGTCTGGAGCAGGGAGAGGAAAAGATGAGACTAGGCCCCCTGTACCTGCTCTACCGCCTCTTTCTTCGCTGCCCTCTCCTCTTCTGCAGTTCAATGAGCACTTTGTGGGGTGGCTATTTGGGTGAGACTGAGAGTGGAACCTGTCTTCATGGCAGAATCTCCAGCTCCTGGAACAGGGCCTGGCTCAGAATAACATGAATAGCAGCCCGTCCTGAGTGAGTGCTAACCTAATGGATGACTCGCCAGCATGTCCGGCTTCAGCCAGGCACTGAGTCCCAAGACCTGCTCCTAGCAGAGATGGAGGGAATATCTGAGGATTAGAGCCCACAAAGGGGAGCTGTGGGGATGCGGGTGCTGTCAAGCCTGCCTCACCAGCAAGAGGCCAAGAGGGAGGCTCCAGCCTGGAGGAAAGGCCCACAAGGAGGCCACAAACGCTGGCCAGACTGACCTCAGGGTGCTGAACCACAGCCTGAGCTAGGGATACCTAAATCTGGAAACTTCCTCACAGAGTCCCTGAGGCTGGAGGTTGCAGGACCCCTGGAAGGATCCTTCTCCACCAAGGGTTGCTGACCAGCTTGTCCAGCCCCCACACACACACCTGCAGAAGCAGACAGTGCATTTCCATTTGGGAAGCAGTCTGCTCAGAGCCTTTTGCCCCTCAACACACCCCTTCCCTTGCGCCTAGTGCTGTAATTCAACAAATGCCCGCCCACTAGCCTACTCACCAGTGCTGTTGTGGGGGGAGCCCCTGGGGAGGCCATCAGCCATCTGTACCTGGACACAGCTACCCAGAGGTGGGCCCAGAGGCGGAGGCGGTGGCTCCTGGGGTCCCGGCTGCTTCAGAAGTTCTGTCAGTGTCCTGCGAAGGAAGAGTGGTGAGAGGAAGCCCTCCTGGCCTCCTGCTTCCTCGTTGGCCAGGCCCTGTCCTATCAAAGGCCAGCTCTGGCCGCCACTGTCTCACTATGTGGCCCTGGGCAGCTCTTCCGGCCTCTCTGGGCCTCTCTGCTCCCTGTGATTGACCTCACATATCAAGTTTCCCCTACCAGGCACGACCTGTGGCCACAACATGGACACATCCCAGAACAGGTCAGGAAACTCTTAACGGGGTCATGTGTAACCAGGGCCCCCTAGTTTTCCAAAGCCCTCCTGCCTTTCTGGAGTCCACTCTCCAAGACCCTCTTTGTTGAGCCTCCTCTCCCAACACAAGCTCTGTGAGCGTATCAGTCTCCTGGACTTGGCTTGTGCTGCTGCTTCTGCTAACAATATCCTTCCCTCCATCTCCTGTAAAACTACTCAGTCTTCAAATCCACCAGAACAGCTCCTCCAGAAAACCTAAAGAAGGCCTACCTAACGCAGCAGGGCTTCTGCTGGGTCCTGGGACACAGCTGCCAGCACAGGCATAGAGGACAGATGAGGGGTTGGAGATTTGGAGATCCCCCTGTGCCAGCCCAGCACCAAAGGCTGTATGACCTTGGGCAGTGGCCTCCCTGGGTACCAGGACACCCAGCCCCCAGCCAGCTGTGACAGCATCTGACTGAGCCTTCCCCACAAACAGCCAAACCCAGCCTTCAGCCCAGCTGCCTGTAGCTCCCAGAACCCATGATTTTCTCCTAGCCCGGTCTGACCCTCCTTCTGGGGCTGGGTCCTCAAATGGCTGATTCGTGAAGAAACACATGGAGGTGGGACACCTGGGGCGGGCACAGTTTGGCTGCAATGTGGCAGGGTCTGAAAGCCTCCTAGTGCCTGCCTGAGCTGACTTCATGCCCTGCCCATCCCTCAGCAGCCCACCCGTGTTCTCGTCTCCGGGCAAACACCCGCCAGCCAGCTGTCCCAAACACCTGAGAAATTTTCATGCCTTTGGGCATTTGCACAAACTTTCTCCTGGGACAGACTCTAGCTCCCTGTGCCCAGCCCTCTGAAAAACCTTCCCTGACCACCAACCTCAACAGGGCAGAATTAATGGTGAGACTTGGGGGGGAGCAGGGGTTCACAACACACCCACACATGAGCTCAAGTCGGGTTCCATGTCTCCCCAGAGGAGAAAAGGCAGTCAGGGCACACGGGAGCCTGAAGCCCAGAGAGGAAGGGACTGACTCAGGCCACATAACACATCAGCGGCGGGCCAGCTCTTCCCGAAGCTTCTCCAGACCTGCTTCCCAGTCCCTTACAGATTGAGTGGGTTCTAGGTGAACATGTCAACTAGGCTGCGCCAGCCACCCCTCTATGCCGTCATAGCCCTCAGCTCCTGCTGCCCCACTCTGGTCAAGGACATGCCCTGTCCTCTCCCCCTCACTCAGCATGAGGGACTGCAAGCTCAGGAGGCACAGGCCCTGCCCCTGCAGTCTCCAGGAGCCAGGCTGAGAGCCCCCACATCATGGAGGCAGCACAGAAGCTGAGGCCAGGGTTCCAGCCCCAGTTCTGCCCTGCAAGCTGTCTGGGACGGGTGGGCTAAGTGGTGTGGGGACAAGAGGTGCTGTGAAGTGTCAGGGAAGTTCTTATCTCCTGCCCCTGAGGTCTCGGAGTGGGAAGCATCCACAGCTGGCCCACCCAGGCATGGGGGCTTCTCTCTATTGTCACTTCGAAAAACCAGCCTGTCACAAGCAGTGTCAACAGCCCACACGCCCAAGGGAGCCAGAACCTGGGTGAGTGAGGAGGGCGCAGGCCCCAGGACATGAGGGTGGCTGGGGGCATGAGTATGGGGGTGGGTGGGCTGGAGCGAGCGTTCCAGGGGTCAGGACACAGAATCCCAGAGTCCCTATCCTAGTGAGGAAGGGAACCTGGGTCCTGTACACCCTACTTCACACAGAGCTCAGAACTCAGCTAATCCATGGCCTCCACAGACCAGCCCCTTTCTACACCAGGGGAGACCCTGACCCTCGCCTGGGGAGTATTGAGTGGTGTAAGCTGGGGAGGCCTTCGGAAACACCAGGAAAAGAAGATCAGGCCTGAGTCACAGCTATGGGGGTGCAGGGAGGGAGGGAAAAGTGAGGGGAGAAGCAGGAGGCAGACAGCCAAGAGGGCTACAGAACATGCCCCCTTTCTTCCCTCAGGGCCCAAGACGCCCAGCACTAGGTCAGCCCACACCCCCTACCCAGGGCTAGTGGGGCTCGGGCTCCAGGCCCCCTCCCCTCGGCGCGGACCCAGGAGGAGGCGGGCGCTGCGGGGGAGGACGGCCCAGCACCCAGCTCCGCCGGAAGGTCAAGGGAAGACAGGGCGGTATCAGCTGTCTCCCTCTGAGAAGTGGGGGGTGAGGGGAGAGACAATCAGAGACAAGAAGGAAGAACCAGGACAGGAGGAGGGGCTGCTGAGCGAGGACCAAAGTTCCGAGAGGGGCGCGAAGGATGAAGCGTCGTGAGGGGGGCGCCCACCGGGCAGGCAGGGCGGCCCGAGACCTCCTGGCGGGGGTCCAGGGCCGGGCCCGGCGGCGCGTGCTCACCTGGTGACCGTGCGCCGTGCGCGCGGGCTGTGCGCCCTCTCCAGGCCCAGGCGCGCCCCGATGCCGGCCAGCACCAGCAGCGCCGCGACGCCGCACACCGCGTAGACGGCCGTGTGGCTGCGCTCGCGCGCCGGGTCCCGGGGCACTACGGGGTCGCGGGCCCGCGCGGGCGGCCGGCCGGTCTGCACCCAGGCCGGTGTGTCGTAGTTGGAGCAGCGGCTCTGGTCAAGGCGCCGGGGTCCGTCGTGGCAGCAGAAGCGGTAGCCGCACGTGCCACAGCAGAAGCTGTAGACTCCCGAGCTGCAGTTGAAGGGCGGGTCCCACTGGCCCATCACGTCGTAGTAGCCGCGGCAACGGTCGCCGCCGGCCGGGGCCGCCGTGCCGGGTTCCGCGGACTCGTGCGCCTCCGGGGCCCCCGCGCGGCCCGACGGCGGCCGCACCAGCAGCAGCGCCAGCCCGAGCGCGAGGCGGGGCCCTGGCGGACCGCGGCCGCCGCGCAGCCCCCGAGTCCCGGCCCTCTCCATCGGGCCCGCGCCTTCGGCTACAACGCCCCGCGCATGGCCGCGCGCCCGGCTTCCTACGGCCCGGCCGCCGGGCCGGCTCCTTCTCGCCCGCAGGGAGCTCCTGGCGGACGCCTCCTCGGCCTCAGGCTCCCCCTCGCACCCCAGACCCTGGCGGGCTTCACCGGGAGGCTCCTGGGGCAGCTGGGCGCGTCCTCTTCAGGGGCTCACCTCGGACGCGACCCGGTCAGCCTGCGCCCTAGGACGCCCCCTGGTCCAGGGGGTGGGTCCGCGCCTGCACGCTGCCCTGGGCCTCTCCGCGCAGCGGGTCTGCGGGGCCTGGGCCTGGCGGGGGCGGCGTGCCGCCCCGCACGGCTGTCTTCCCGCCGCCCGCTCCGCGCTGCCCGCGCTCTGGCTGCGGCTCCGGCTCCGCGCGGCTCGGGCGGGCGGGGGAGGGAGTGAGCGCGGGAAGCAGGGCGGGAGGGAGCGAGCCGAGCCGGGGGAGGAGCGCGGCGGCCGTCAGGGGCGGGAGGGGGCGCGGCGGAGCGCGCGCGGCGGGGGCACCTCCACGGGACCCTCCCGAAGGCCTCCCCAAATCACTTCCCGCAACTGGGCGCTCCGGGAAATTCAGCTCCGGCCCTCGGGGCTGTTAGCTTTGGGCGACAGGCCCGCCGCGGGAGCGTCAGGGTTTTACAGGTGCGGGAAACGAGCAGCCGCGGAAGGGTCGTTGCCGCCCCCCACTTCCCGCCGCCTTCTCGTCCCTTCCATCGGTTCTGATCCAGACAGAGAGATGTGACACGGGGCAGGCCCTTTTTCCCTCTCTGAACCCCGATTTTCCCGCTAGTCAAATGGGAAGGAAACTTCCAGCGGAGCCGCTGCACGGGGCGAAGTGTGGATCCCTTTCGCGCCGCCTAGGGCACAGCGTTAACCCCCGGGCGCGCACCCTGGTCCCAAAACCTCCTGGACGCCGGGGCTGGGGTCTTGGGATGTCCCCACACCTGTGAAGATGGACATCGCCTGGCCGGACCCCTCCCGGTGTCGCTCCGTTACGTGTAAAGGGGGAGAAGACTGGGCTAGCTCCAGTCTTCAACGAATGGGGAGGGGCTGGGCCTAGGAGCGGAGCCGTTGGCGGAGCCTACACCCGGCCTTCCCAGGACCCTCAGGTCCCTTCATAAGCCCTGGGCAAGGTGGTGGGGGTGGTTACCGAAGGTGGACCGGCAGAGAGTACCCTCGGCCTTTCTTTTCGAAGTTGGGTTTAACTGGAGAATGTGACCAAGCAGTGGTGCCTTGCTTCTTTCTGCTTCAGTGTCTCATCTTGATATCAAAAAATTATATGCACCCTCCAGGAGGCAGGAGCCAATAATGTGTCTCCCACTGTTCAGATGGAAACACCAAGAGCGTTCTGTCCAGCCCATTGTCTCCACATCGCACAGGCCTCCGCCATAATGGATGAAGTGACTCCAGTCTCTGGTTTCTGTATAATGAAGAATTTGTGCTCATAGGGCCCTTCCTGGTCCCTTTTGCATCCCCTCTTCCCTCACAGACTGGGATCAGCTTATAAAAATGAAGGAGGTGGGGGACTGGCCCAGGGGTGCGTTGGTTGGGAGCTCGTTTGGGAAGCCAGCAGCCCCGGTTCGGATCCCACATATGAGGGCCAGTGACACTACCCTCAAAAAATATATATATATATATATTTTGGGCCGGCTGAGTGGCATGGTGTTAAGCGCTGGCTTGGGAGGCCAGCGGCCCTGGTTCGGTCCCACATGTGAGGGCCAGTGACACTGCCCTCAAAACAAAACAAACAAACAAAAAACTTTCAGTTTGTTATTCTGCTTAGAACTTTGTAACTATATTTTCTGGTGCATCCTTTCCTATTTCCTTAGGGGGTATTTCTAGAAATACAATCCATGGCACAAACTGTCCAGTTTGTATCAATGCACCCCACACACTCTGCCAAGCTGCCCTCTTGTTTACCAGGGCTCTAAGGATGGCCACTTCTTCCCCCTTTCCCAACCTATTGCTGGGCACCAGATTTAAAGAGGCTTGCCTCTGCCTCCTGGGACTGTGGCCTTTTCCCAGGTAGGGTGACTCTACTGGGCCCAGAGTAAATCCCCTCCCTGGGCCCTTCTCTTGCCCCCACTGTCCTGGCATCATTGAGTGCTCTGCTCAGCTCCCATCCCATGTTGACTCTCATCAGATCCTGCATATATATATATATATATATATATATATATATATATATATATCCATTTTTCCAATGAAAGAGCAGATTCCAGTCCCCGCCCACCCCCAGGGAGTGATGTCCAACCGCCAAGTGCTCCCATCCTGTTAGGTTCAGTGGTCAGCAGCAACCATAGATGCCCACATCTACTAGGTCCATGCCTGGCACTCAGTGCCCTTTCCATATGAACACACAGCCTGGACGGGAGGTGGGGGGAGGTGAGCAGGAAGGGCAAAGGCAAAGACAGACCATAGCTGGCTGGCTGAGCCCTGGGACCTGGCCATCCATTGAGCTGATACTGCCTCCAAGTGCCTAGCCATGTACCGGGCAAGAGGATCTAGACATGGAGCCCAGCTATGGAGCAACCCCTTTGCCCAGGCTGCCCTCCCTAGACCTGGGGTCTGTCTTCATAACAAGACACCAGAACACTTCCCCTTGTCTCCTCTGCCTGCTCCCGCAAGCCTGTGTCACCAAAAATCGCCCATTGATCCAGGCTTAAAATAACCCCTGGCATCTGAAGCGAGCCCCACGGGGCGGGCAAAGGAGCAGTGTCTCTGAGCCTGAAGGGCACCCGCCCCGCCCCCAGCTGCAAGTGCTGGCAATTTAAGTGTGCAGGTGTCTGTGTGCTCACAAATATGAACGAGAGTGCATGTCTGGGGCTAGCTTGACTATGGCTGCCTTTCCTGCACCCATGGACATGTGTGTACACACGTGTGTCAGTGTGGATGTGCCTGTGCAAACATGTTCTTTTCTCACTATTGAGCCCTCTTCCAGTGCCCAGATGTGACTGTACAAGGCTCAGGGCATCCTGAGAGGTTGTACAAATAAGGAAAGCTTATGCTGGGCCTCAGTATCCCCATTTTAAATGGTGAGTGACCAGTCTGCCCAGCCCTAGGTCAGGGAATTTCGGATTTCCTAGAGACATCTAAGACCCAGAGAGGGGAAATGACTTGCTATGACTGGTATACTGCCAAGAAGGGCCAGGGTCTGGTCTGGAACCTGCACTGTGAGCCCCAAACCTGCCTTCTGGCCGGTTCAGTACGAACAGAGAGGGCAGCCGGAGGACCCTGACCCAAAGCCTTCGGAAGTGTTCCTACACCCTGACAACACACCCAATGCCTGACTGAACACCTGAGCAATGCCTGACATACCCTGACTCCTGCATGAGCTCTGGGGCTTCCCACAGGCAGTTCTATCTTCCTGGAATGCCTTCCCAGCCCTTCACACTGCGAGTTTCTACTTAATCTTCATTTTGGAGCCAGACTAATGTGGATTGCAATTTCTGCTCTAATAAGGCCATTCAACCTTTTTAGGTCTCGGTTTTCTCATCTGTAACATGGGCTGCTAGCACCTCTTTGACAGGGCGGCAGGGAGAAGCCAACTAAGAAACACCCAGGTATAGGCAGCTTAATGGAAGATGCCACCACCTCCCTGCTGAGAAGCTAGCTGGTGATCACCACCGTGGGTACCATCCACAATCTCAAAGGCATCATCCTGAAGTCCATTTTGCTTCCATTTCATCGTTGATGATGGAGACAGATATTGTGGGGACTATGGACTCCCTGCTAGCACAGATGGATGCCAGTACTGAAAGGGGGCCTGGGGGAGGGGGAGGAGCGAGGCTCCTTTGTCTCCCTGAGGCAGCTCTGACTCAGGCTCCAGCTGCTTGTGGGAGGGACGAGGTGCCTGGGCTCCTGAGGTCGCAAGGGGCTGGTGTGATCTGGGTGCTGGGAGGTGGGACTCAGCCTCCTGTCCCAATTCCCCAAGCGCTCTCTCTCTGGCCCTCCCCTCTTCTCCCCTGCCTCCAGACGTCACAGTTTATCCCTGTGCCTAGAGTACCCCCAGTAGGCTCCCCCTTCAGGGCCCTCCAAAAGCCTCAGTGAACGTGCAGGTCTGAAGATGGCCACCAAGACCATAGCACGGGGACGGGCCCAGAGAGAGGGCTTGGCGGAGGCCACACAGTGAGTCCACCCGGGAAAGGCCAGCCCTGCCCTCGCCTGACTGCGGGTTCCCCGGACACAACACCGAGGTCAGCTCCAAGCCCAGAGCGCGCGGGGAGGAGTCCTGCGGCGCACCCCGCCCGTACAACTCGCCCCAAATTCGGGCCCCTGTCCTGCACCCGGGCCCCTCCTTGCTTGGGCCGAGCGTGGGGACGGGCACCCCGCCTGAATGCGGAGGTCCAGAGTTTGGAGAGTGTACCTTTGGTCTCGCCGCTCACCCCCCGTGCCTCCCTTTTTCCTCGCCCCTGGGCCATGAACCCACCCCTTCTACTTGCCTGTGGCCCCGCCCCTTTTCTGCAACCTGCCCACCCCTCCAGAAGGGAGCCCTGGTCCCGGCGGCTGGTAGTCAACGTGCCCCCGGGGCTCATCACAGGAGCGGCGCGGGAAGACTTTCGCCTGCCCGGAGTCGCTGGCACTGTGCTGGATCTGGGCAGGATGCTCGGGGCTGGAACCCAGATTTTCTGCAGCTCAGAGGAGTGAAGAGATGCTTAGAGGCCCTCTGGGCCCCGGGACCCCTGCAGCGTCCCACGGGCAGCTTCCCCACCCTAAACAGGCCCCGGAAAGAGCGTGGACGCGGTCACCCGTGTCTTCCTGCATCCTCCTGACTCTCCGTGTGACCCCGGGTAGTTGTTCCCACTCCACCCCGTTCCCGGGTCAGGACCCGTTCCTGGGGAGGACCACAGATTGGGGAGAGGTCAGGTTTCAGCGAGGATGAGGAAGAATTTGGCCCGAACCACGCACAACAGAGCAAATGGGAATGAGTTCTCACCCAGTGTCCAGTGGAGTGCCAGGGAGATCTGGTGGCCTCTCAGAGGGGACGGGGAGGGTGAGACGTGGGGCTGTAGGAGTACCGAGGTTCCCTGAGGGTGGCTGCCCTTTGTGCCTGGGGCAGGCACCGCACCACAGCGCAAGCTCTGACACAGCCTGTCCTGGTGCTCAGAGGCCATGCTGCACAACTCTCCTGCCCCTTCCCTTGCCCCTGCTTCTTGACCCTCCTGCCCCTCTCCTCTGCACCTTTGCAGCCAGTCCCCTGGGGCAAGAATGCCCTTTCCTTGCTTCATTCCAGCAGGAAAACTGCCTCAGGTGGAGATCCTACTCGCCACATGACCTCTTTAATCTCAGACAGCTGGCTGTCCCTCAAGCTCCATTTTAAAGGTGGGGAGACAGGCCCAGGAAGATGCCTTCAGCTTCTAAAGGCAAGGGCTGTGTGAGGGGAGGCAGAGGGAGGTAAGGGGTCAGGGCCTCCCTTGGTGGCCTCACCAGCTGGGCCTCCCTAGCTCCACCCTGAGCTCTGAATCAGGGGCGGTAGGGCAGGAAGTGAAAGGTGCCTGCAGGAAGCCCCAGGAGGAACTGAGACTTCAGCCAGCTCCACCCCCACCTGCCAGGGCCCTGGGGACTTTGGGGAAACCAGACCCCCCTTCAGGAAAAATTGGCTAGACACACAGGCTAGGGGGAGGGGGACTGCTTCTCTCAGTTGCCATCCCAACAAGCAGTTCTTTCAGAGTCTATCTTGGATCCCTCTTACTGCAAAAAGAGATCAGTTGGAGAGAGATGATTAGTGATTGATTTGTGATGAAAACAAGGAGTAGAACCTGGAGTTGATCCATGGAGTCAGCAGCTCCTAAGGAAGGCATCTGGGCCAGTGACCTCCTGGACAGGCGTACAGAGCAAGGACAGAAGCCTGGGTCTAGCTCAGCTCCATCACTGCTTATTGTATCTAGGACCAGGCCCCTTTACCTCTCTGGGCCTTTTTTTTCCTTTCAGCAATATGGGCTGTATAATCCTCGCTCATGGACAAACGGGCCTTTAAAAAGTCAAGGCCTGGCGACCGATCTGCATCATCCGTGAAGAGCGCAATGATGATACCAACATGGGCCAGTGAAGCAACATCCTCCACAACTAGACTGAAGAACAAAAAAGACAGCAACTTGTCTGTTCCCCTTCCCTGATTCCCCAACGCTGTTCCCCTCCCCCAATTCCCTAATAAAATCTTAAAAAAAAAAAAAAAGTCAAGGCCTTTTGTTGCAACAAATCTCCTGGGAAACAGAGACTCGGGAAAAGATTTATGTACAAGGAGGTGCTACTGCATCAGTTACAATATACAGTTGTCCTCCCTCATTTGTGGGAAACGGGTCCAAAACCCCCAGGGGTACCTGAAACCATAGACAGTACTGAAATCCCCCTCTTTTTTTTTTTAAGAAATTTTTTTATTGGGAAACAGTGTGTTTTTCCAGGACCCATGAGCTCCAAGTCAAGTAGTTGTTTCAATCTAATTGTGGAGGGCACAGCTCCTTGGCCCATGTGGGAATCGAACCAACATTGGTATCACGAGCCTGTGCTCTAACCACCTGAGCTAACCGGCTGCCCCATTAACCCTTTATATACAATATTTTTTCCTATATATACGTACCCATAATAAAGTTTAATTTATAAATTAAGCAAGGTAAGAGATTAACAACAATAACTAATAATAAAAAAGAACTATAACAATATACTGTAATAAAAGTGATATGAATATGTCACTCATTCCAGGGGACCCTTGCTGCGGTCTCTGTACAGACTCAGTGCTTTACAGTGAAACACGTTGTTGGCTAGAACATGTTTTCTGCTCACGTCTTCCACCCACAAATTTAATGCCTTTTCCATCCTAACTAAGCAGCTATCACGCACTGTGGCCATAACTTTTGCAGCCTGCGGTGCGACAGCAAATCTAGCACAAATTTATGTTTCCTTCTTCACAATTTCATGGGTAGAAGGTTTGTCCTTACCATAGATCTTAGCCACCTCAGCACATGTTTTTTTTCCTTATTGAGTGGAGTTTTACCTTTTCACTTAAAGGAAGCACTTTATGGCTTCCCTTTGGTGTATCCACATTGCCGGCATCACTACTCTTGTGCTTGGGGGCCGTTATTAAGTAAAATAAGAGTGACTTGAACACAAGCACTGTATCTGATAACCAAAGAGGCTAAGTGACTGATGGGCAGTTAGCATATACAGCATGGATGCACTGAACAAAAATATAGTTCATGGGCCGGCCGAGTGGCGCAGTGGTTGGGAGCTGGCTTGGGACTCCAGCGACCCGGGTTCGGATCCCACATGTGAGGGCCAGTGACACTGCCCTCTTTAAAAAATATATATATATAGTTCATGTCCTGGGTGGGAGAGAGCGGGATAGCACGAGGGTTCATCATGCTATTTGGAATGGCACACAATGTAAAACTTATGAATTATTTATTTCTGGAATTTTCCATGTAATATTTTCAAACTGCTGTTGACCAGATAAAGGGGGACCACTGTAAAAACTGAAAACAGCCAAATGCTCCAGCAGCAAACTTTTTCAACATTTTGCAAGATTTTCACCTTGTTGGTAAAGGGTTGTTTAAAGGTAAGAGAAGGGCCGGCCGAGTGGAGTGGTGGTTAAGTGCTAGCTCGGGACGCCAGCAGCCCCGGTTTGGGTCCCACATATGAGGGCCAGTGATGCTGCCCTCAAAAAATAAATAAATAAACAAACAAACAAACAAACAAATACATAAATAAATAAAGGCAAGAGAAAACTCACCAAATATGACAGTCAAGATATGAATTTATGGGGCCGGCCGAGTGGCGCATTGGTTAGGCGCTGGTTTTGGGATGCCAGCGGCCCCGGTTCGGATCCCACATGAGGGCCAGTGACACTGCCCTCTACAGCTAACAACAGCTCCACCTGGAGCTGGGCTGTGCGAGCCCCGGTGATGGTGTGGGCTGCAGCCCCTGCTGCAGTGGGCTGCCATAGGCCACAGTGAGTGGCCCGCAGCCAGCGTGAGCGGCTGGCAGCCAAGAGTGAGCTGCCAATAGCCGCAGTGAGCGACATCCAGAGGCCAGCGACCGATCTGCCTCATCCGGGAAGAGCGCAATGACGATACCAACAGTGAAGCAACATCCTCCGCAACTAAACTGAAGAACAAGAAGACAGCAACTTGTCTGTTCCCCTTCCCCGATTCCCCAACACTGTTCCCCTCCGCCAATTCCCCAATAAAATCTTTAAAAAAAAAAAAAAAGATATGAATTTATGAATGTATAGAGAATGATTACAATTATGTAGGAAATCCACCGCTCAGGGGCCGGGTATTGCTGGTCTTTTTTTCTGTAGATTCCGTCCTGGGTTACTGTCTTGAATTTTCCAAAGTGTCTATAAAACCCATGTCTTGATTTTTTTTTTTAAATAAAAAATACTTTTTAAAAGCAAACACCCCTCTTCCAGGTGCTATTATTAAGATCAAATGAGGTAAGACTTCATAGAAAACAATGCCTAGGACTGAGGGCCAGAAACTGGAGGCCCCTGGGAGATGGGGTCCCTTTCAGGGGTTGCGGGAGACTGACCCCCCCTTTGCCCACCTTTCCCCTGGCCTCGGCTCCTGGTTCTTCCTCAATGAATTTTCCTTCTGTTATTTGCTGGATGACAATGATGCCAAGTCTTCTCCTTCGCTGGGCCTCAGTTTCCTAATCTGTAAAATGTGGCGAGGAGTCAAGGATTCTCTGTTTCCTTCTCCTCTGAGGGCCCAGGCCACGAGGAGAGCTTTGCATCCAACTTTGAACCCTCCATTTTTCAGAAAAGGAAACTGAGACTGGAGGGGAAGCTGCACACTAGCCAGGGGTTCAGCCAGGGCACAGGGGTGCCGGAGGTTTGCATGTCTGGGCCCCAGAGAGGTTTCACCCACTAGTTTCACCAGCTCTGGTGGAAAAGGTGGGGTGGGGGTGGGGTGGCCAGAAACAGCTCAGACTCCTCCAACAGAGTGGATGGCGGGGGCCATTCTGAGTCGCTGCCTACCGCCTGCCACCTGACCTCGCCCCAGCCACCTGGCTCCCTGGAGGGAGGGGCATCTGAGGTGAGTTCAGGGAGGGAGTGGCTAGGAAGAGGTTTAGAAGGGAGAGATGTGAGTGTCCAGGTCCTGGAAGCTCCAAGTGCTAGTGGCTGCTCACTGTCTTCTGCGGTGGGAAAGGGGTGGGCAGGAAGGGCAAGGCGGACATGTGCCAGACAACTCGGATGGCAAGTCAGGAGAAGTGAACAGAACACATCTGATGAATGGAACAGAATGTGGCTAAGGTCCTACAGTGGGACAGAGTGGTACCCAGAGTCCCATCTTCTGACTTCCAAAGCTTTTGGAAAGTGATCTTTCCAAAAGCTTTGAGCTGTGACAAGTTCCAGTTCCAGGGTGGAATTTGGGGTCAGGAGGTTCTAACCCTATGTAAGAGGCTGGCACATGAGGCAGCAGCTGATCAAGTGTACAGTGTGGACCCGAATTGGGCCCACAAGCCCAGGGTAAGTGGCACCACTGTTACAGGAGCCGTTCCACTGGGATGGTGGGTGATGCCAGGGGCTGGCACCGAATGCCCGAGTGACTGCAGCACTCAGTCCCAGTGCTTGGGGAGGGCAGGCCAGAGAAGGGAGCTCAAGGGACATCAGGCTCAGCTGGTTCAAGGCCACAGGCCTGCCCTGGCCTCTGTATGAAGGAGTCTCCTGCAGGTCCTGAGCCCTGCCCTGTGAATGGCTGAATGTGCCCTGGAGGCAGCTGGGGCCCCAGATGGTCTCTGAGGGAGATGCCAGTCAGTGTGCCTTCAGCATGAGTTTGCAGTCCAGCTCCATAGGCGTAGGCTTCTTCTCAAGTGCAAGCCTTAGGCTCTGGAAGCTGCCATCAGGGTGAAAATGGCATCATAGTTCCCAGCAGATTGGACCAAGCTCAGGATTGACACTGAGGTACAGACCCCTGAGAATCAGCACAATTCAGGCTATTTCCTTTCTTTCTTTTTAAAAAAAATTTTTATTGAGGAACAGTGTGTTTTTCCAAGACCCGTCAGCTCCAAGTCAAGTAGTTGTTTCTCAGTCTAGTTGTGGAGGGCACAAATCAGTGGCCCACATGGGGATCGAACCGGCAACCTTGGTGTTATGAGCACTGCACTCTATAATCAACTGAGCTAACTGGTTGCCCCAAGGCTATTTCTTAAAATCATCTTGTATTATATCCCAAAGCAAACCCATCAATTGGTCAATTGGTTTTTCTTCGTTTTGTTTTTTTTTTTAAAGATTTTATTGGGGAATTGGGGGAGGGGAACAGTGTTGGGGGAGGGGAACAGTGTTGGGGAATTGGGGAAGGGACCAGCCAAGTTGTTCTTCAATCTTTGTTGTGGAGGTCGCCAGTCGCCATTTGGCTTCCTATCCGCAGCTCGTGGCCTCTAAGCTCAAGGTGCTGAGTTCAGTCTTAGTTGCAGGTGGGTGTAGCCACCATCCCACGCAGGAGTCAAACCAGCAGCCTTGTTGTTAAGAGCACATGCCCTATCCACTGGACCATCAGGGCAGCTCAAGGTGCTAGTTCAGTCTTAGTTGCGGGTGGGCGTAGCCCACCATCAAACAGGCAATCTTGTTGTTACACCAGTTGAGCCATCCTGCCACCTGTTGGTAGCTCAGCGACAGCTCAGCTCGGTTGCAGCATCACTGACCCATGTGGGAATCGAACCGCTGGCCCTGTTGCTCAGAGCTCGTGCTCTAAGCCAACGCTTAACCAACTGAGCCACTCAGCCGGCCCCCCTGTTTTGTTTTGTTTTTAATCATTGCTGCCATTTGCATCAGTTGACAAGCAGGACAGCTCTTGAGGCAAAGTATTGAAGAAATACAACACCTAGCTATAAATTAGGCATCCTCCCACTCAATCCTTTTCCTAGATTCATTTCAGCTTAATGGTGGCTTCTCCACTGTAAAAGAGAAGCCTCCTACTCAAAGTGCTCCAACTACTCAAAAACACAGGAGCTCAGTCACAACCTCCAATGGCTCCCAAAGATGGTAGACTCTGACCTGCTATAGAACACGGTGCTGGCTGAACCCTCTGGTCTGCCATGTCTGTGGTTCTGCCGGGTGTGTTGGGAAGCAGCCTGGCTCCCAGAAAAGGGGCAGGTGGGGTGAAGTGCCAAGTTCAACTTCCAAATCCCTGGCTGGCAGTCCACAGAGGGCAGGGGCCACCTCTTGCCCCGTTTTGTTGCTACTATTGCTCAGGGCCAGCTGTCTTGGTGGTGACCAGCTCAGTGGAGCCCAGCTCTGTGGCTGGCACAGGGACGCTGTGGACAGGCGGGGTGGTGGCTGCGTCTTCTCTGGGTGAAGGCCAGACGGGAGCTGTGGTATCAAGGGGTCCAGAGGAGAGGATGGTGACACAGTTCAGGGGCTCTGGTGGGGGGGAAATGCAGGGTCAGGGTTGAGTCACAGTGGTCTCCCATCCCTGCTCTGGAAGCCTCCCTGAGGGGACAGCTCTCCCACTGAGAGATAAGTCGATGGAGTCGCACTGCAGCGGGGGAGGGGTGACACATGACGAGCCCTCAGGACAGGAAGTGCTGAGAGGGCAGCAAAATGAGGGGTGCTGACAGAAGAGAGAGGAAGTGTGACAGTCTGGCCATCCCAAGAGAAGCCAGGACAGACCCCCCCCCCCAGACTGGGCTCCCCAGCTTTGTGTCTCCTTCTCACATGGGTCTGAGAGTTCACAGCTGTGTCCCTCACTTGGCCTGGGGTCTCCCTGCTCAGCCTAAGATCCTCTGAGCAGCTCTTTCCTCCCTGTTTGCATCCCGCCTAGAGCCTGCCTTCCCCTTCAGCCCTCCCCGCTTTCACACTGCCCCACCCCACGCGGCAGGACCCTCTTCCACTGGGCAGTGCCTCTTGGGCCCCCTAGACGCGGAGCTTACCGTCCTGCTCGGTGTCGCGGGCTTCCAGGTGAGCCGGCGCGCGGAGTCGCCGCTGTCGCCGCCTCCACCCCACCAGGGCCACCAGGGCCACCAGGACCAGGGCCAGAGCCAGGCCCAGCAGCACGGGGACGCCGACGAGTAGCGCGGGCAGCTGCAGCACGGTCTCCGGCCAGGCTCCGGCCCCCGTGCCCACCGGCTCCTGCGGCTTCCCGGACTCCAGGCTGCTCATCCCCTCCGCTGGCGGAGGGGTCGGGAGGGTCAGAGGGAGGCGAGGGACAGCCGGGCGCGGGGCGGGATGTGGGGGGGGTGCGGAGGGGGGAACGGGGGAGGCGGAGGCCACGCGGTGATGGTTGGTACCCATCCACGCCCCTGCGGCACCGTCCCTGTCAACCTATTGCCCCCCCACCCCAAGTCCTGGGACCGTAGGGGAGGGCTACGCCTGGGCCCTGGCAGACGGGGTGTCCTCCGTGGTGGCAGCGCCTTCCCCTCCTCCTGGAGGCCGCTCTGCGGGCCAGCCGTCGGAATCACTTGGCTCTTACCCAGTGTAGGATGCGGCGTCCGGAGGAGCCTGCAGGCGACGCATTTGCGGACCAGCTTGTCAAAGCACTCCGTCTGGATGCACTGCGTGGGGACCAGCCCATCCCAGTGCGCGTCCCTTCGGCTCCTGGCCCCTGGCCTCATGCTGCTGACACCAACACACACCCAGCTGGGACTGCTTCGCCTCTGCTGCCCCGGGGGGAGGAAACCGGGAGGGGCCACCGCCCACTACCCTGGCTCCGCCCTCCTGCCTGCTGGGGTGGGACCACTCTCAGCCGGGGCCCTAGGGCCCTGCACCCCAGACCTTCTCTTTCTACCTGTGGTTTTTCCATTCAACCACTCAACCATCATCCGGCCGGGGGGGGGGCCTCTGCTGGGCTCTCGACAGGGCTGGGGCTCAGATCAGGGCCTGCTCTTGGCCCGCAGAGGATGCCCCTCCCCCACCCCGCCTCAAGCCTTCTCTGTCTTACTCACCAAGGCCAGACCATAGCCCCAGGTGATCCCCACCAGCCATCTCACCCCCCACCCCACCTGTCTCCTTCTCTGGGGAGCCCTCCTCAGACGGAGCTGCTTCAGTGGTTCAATTCACCAAACACATCCTGAGTGCCCACACTGGATGTGTCCTGAGGGACTCCCACACTGGGGGTGGTGATGGGAGAGACATGCCTCACAGCAGCCAGTGCAGGGCTGGAGAGCTGGAGGACCCAGGAAGGCTTTGTGGAGATGATGAGTCTTTGCTAGATGGAGTGATGTCTAGGGGAGCATGATAGGGAAGGGGTCCAGTGTAAGCAAAGGCCTCAAGGCCCAAATACGAAGGCCAGGGAGTGTTGGGATCAGAGGGCAGGCCTGGGGCCTTGACTGTGGTGGGTTCAGGAGCTCAGACACTGGCCTGAAGGCACTGGGCAGCCACAAAGGGCTTTAAGCTGGGACAGTCACATCTGTGTGTTAGCAGGGAATCTCTGGCTGGAGTCGAAAGCACAGAGGGTATATGGAGAGGGTAGCCAAGGGTCAGGGACAGCTCAGTCTCCAGATCCTAAGCAGGAAGGAGATTCAGATCAACAGATGGACAGACAGACTGAAGCCCAGTAGGCGACCCACCCACCCTGACTTCTTTTCCCCAGGACTGTGTGTCCTGGGCTGCTCACCCCTGTGTCTCACTGAGGCCCCTCCTGTCTGTCTCTACTCCTCAGTGTTTGGGTTCCCCCACCTGTCTCAGCCCCGTGTCTCTCAGACTGAGTCTCTCTCTCACACACACACACACACACACACACACGCTCCCTGGGTCTTCCTTTCTTGACATCTCAGGGCAGGGGCTGGTAGAAGGCCTCAGCATGGATGCAGGCTTAGTGCCTCCTGGTGGGCCATACCAGCTCCCTAAGCATTCTAGGGCTGGGGACACAGAGGAAAGAGTAACTGTCCAGGGGACAGGGAGGAAGCTTGGGGACAGGAGTGGATCTTTAGTAATCGCAAGGGGGAGGGAAACCTTCCAGGCAGAGACAGAGGTATGGAGAGGTGAAAGGGGGAGCTTTCTCTGAGGTCAGGCATGGCCCGACTCAGGGGATGCCGAGGAGGGAGGGAGAGAGAGGCGGAGGGAGGGAGGGAGGGAGGGAAAGAGGGAGGGAGGCCCTGCGGCTGCAGGTGAGCAGCGAGGAGGTGTCTAGTGGAGGGAGAGATTCCAAGTAGTGCTTTAGAGGGGACTGCGTCTGGCAGCTGTGGCGTTAGAGACTAGGTGAGCAGAGCAGTAAAGAGGCTGGCACTATGGTCCAGCAGGGCAGGGGAAACATCTAGCCATTGTTCAGGATGAGAGAGTGATGCTATGGAGTGAGGGGAGCAAGGCTGGTCCCCAAGTTTCTGGCTCAGGGGACCCAAGGACTCACACAGATCCCCAAGATGGCTGACGCGAGGAGCCCTGGACCACTGCCTTCCCAGCCCCTGCCCACGGGCCAGCAACTCTGTGGCAGGAAGGTGTAGGTGGTGGGGCAGCTGCAAAGGAGAAGTGGGTCTGGGGTGGTGGGTGTGGACGTGTGTGTGGGTGTGTGGTGAGGGGGTGGAGGAACCAGGACCCTGAAGGGAGCCTAGACAGGGAAGGCCCTCCTATGGGGCAGAGGGGTGGGGGCCAGGTGGGAAGACTGGGCTCCAATCCCCTCCCCCAATACCACTGGTACCATCACCTGTCACCCTCAGGACTGCAGATCCCTCATTTAATCCTCATGCCAGACATTCAAACTGAGTAGGCAGAGGCCTGTGGGAACCCGGGAGTGGGGAACCTGTCCCTGGGAGATGGTGGGCCAGGTCTGGGGTTATATATATGAGCTACATTTGACTCCTCGGACAGAGAGAGAAGAGGAGATGGCCCTCCAGGCCCCAAACCAGAGCCAGAGAGTTGTCGATCTGCATGTGGCACAGGTAGCTCTGAGGGAGAAGCCGAGGTACTCATTTGACATGAATATCAATTGGGTGCCTCCTTGGGGCCTGCACAGAGCAGGTGCCGAGGACAAAGCTGGCAACAGTGAAAGGCCTGTGGGATTTGTGTCGGAGGTGAGCAGCTGTCTGACCCCGACAAACCTTCTCACTTGCAACTCCTAAATGGGGAAGGGGGAGCCTCAAGCCTCTGTGAGGATGGCTTGGCAGTTAAAGAGAGAAATTTCACCATCAGACCAATGTGCTAAATGTTAGGTTATTCCTCAGTGTATTCGTTTCTTTTTCCATAGCTCTTAAGTCACATTTATTAGCTTCTTTATGGAAGTCTTCAATATCACTTTTTGACTGAGATGAGAGGAAAAGTTTCTAAAATCAATGTGGTTCTTGCAAATTTTCCTTGCTCTTTTAATAGTTTTTACTTTAAATAGCTTGATGTCATCACCTCAATGTAGTTTTGAGTAGAAAATAAGGGACTCTGTTGCCGAAAAACCCTTCTAATGGAATCGGTTTCTTAGTATTCTCAAGTTTTCATTCACTGATGAATTTTTTTAAAGGATGATTAATTTGAGGTCTGTCAGGGAGAAGGGAATCTCCCTTGATCTTTGCCCCCCCAACTTCTCCCCCCCCCAAAAAAACACCCTCCCAGTCGCTCTGACACTGGTACTATAATGATGTCCCTTTTTTCAGATGGGGAAATGGGGCTCTGAGGGACAAAGGGATGACCCAGCACATATGAGGGGGCCTGGATGGGGTGTGTGTCCAGCCAACCGCGATGCATGGCCTGTGCCCTTCATGCCTCGGGGACAGGGTGGGGGAAGTGAGGAAATTCAGAGCCTGTTGGACAAGCTCGGTGCCATGGTGCAGGCAGTCCCTACGGGGCAGATAGGCCCAGCCCCCCAGATCTGGATGTGAAAATGCTCTGAGAGCCAGAATACACCCCGTACTTAAAAATTAGTTTTATATGTAATTCTGTGAGTAATAACTGAACACATTCTCATGAAAGAACCTTCAAACAATATAGTCTATGAGTAAATACGGGCCTTTCCTTGCTGTCCCCAGAGGGAGCCTCTTTTCACTTTGGAGTCTTTCATTTTAGTCTTGTCTGGTGCCTTTAAATTGTTGTGCGTGTGCATGTGGAGAAACAGGTTGTGTGTTTCACGAAGCGGGCCACACAGTGGGAACGGTTCTGCTGGCCTTTCTCTCTTGCCTCAGTCCCAGGTCCCCGTGCTTCCTGTGTCACCTCTCTCCATCTGGCCTCCCAAGCCAGCACCCAACCACCATGCCACTTGGCCAGCTCTCTCTCCATTTTCTTTTTCTTTTTTTTTTGAGGGCAGTGTCACTGGCCCTCATATGTGGGACCCGAACCGGGGCCTCTGGCCTCCCAAGCCAGCACCCAACCGCCATGCCACTCGGCCGGCCCTCTCTCCATCTTATTTTGCACAGTAGCCCCGCCCCGAGTAGACTCCCTTTGCCTTGTCCAGTATTTCGCTGTGACCAACAGGACACTGATAAGACGTCCCCACACTGGGGGCAGCGGGAAGGGTGCGGTGTTGGGCCTCTGGACACTGGGAGAGGGGTGGGAGAGCCGGGGGGTCAGTAGTACAAAGTCGTGGTAGCGCCAGAGAGCCCCTGGCCCCTCTCCCCTTGAACCCAAGCTATCCAAGGACAGGTCGTGCCCTGCCGTGAAGCAGTTACAAAACCCACACCCAGGTTTTCACAGGCCCAAGCCGCGCATCCTCAAGCCCCATTCTCGCTACCAACATGCTCCCATGCCCACGTACACAATCCCGCACTCCAAGGGGCCCTGGGGTGGGGGATGGGAACGCTTTATGCCTCTATGGCAGTTCCGAAAGGAGAAAGGAGAACCCAGCCCCTTCTGCCTCTCAGCCACAGGGAGCTGAGTCCCCACCACCTCCGGGGAGGTGGGGACAGAGAGTGGGGGGGCAGGCCTGAAGGTGGAAGGAGGCTGTGGAGTAGGGGGAGGCCAGAGGGAGAGGAGCAGGGAGCCCCCCCAGGTCTCACTCAGGGTAGCGCACAGGAGGAACAAGGAGCCTGCTGGCTCTGGGTCTCCTGCAGGCTTTTGGGGGCCCTGTGTGAAGACTCAGGCCAACTCCACGTGCAGAGCCCTCCACTCATTCACCAAACGTTTACTGAGAACAACTATCCCCCAGGCACTGTTTCAGGTTCTGGGGAGACAGCAGGGAGCCACAGGGACAAAACGCAAACAGTGAAACCATATAGCGGATGAGAACTGCTGGGGAGAAAAGTTCAGGAGGGACGGGCGCCAGGGAGAGCCCAAGAGTCAGGGAGCAGAAGGACAGGGGTAGGAGTGACCCCTGAGGACGCCTGGAGAAGAGCGCGCCAGGCTCAGGGAATGGCACCAGGCAAATGGCAGCACAGTACCAGCTCTCACCACCTGCCTGGCCCTGTGCCCTGCACACACCCGCACCCCTGGCCTCAACCGTATGGGGAGGTGACATCAGATTCCTATTTTACAAAGAGGAAAGCAAGCTCAGAAGGCTAAGGGAGGAGCCAGGCAGCCCCTCAGCCCGCTCCACTACACATCTGTGGGGTCCTCTCCCTGTCAGCACGTGATGGCCCTCAAGGAGCTTGTGGCCCAGCACAGAAGAAAACCAAGTGCTGGGGACCCCCTCTGGGCTGGCCTTGCAGGGCTATTATGCAATCAGACCAGGCATCTACCATATGTTAGCTCCTAGGGCTGCACAAATGCCTTTGGCACTCCCCCTGATGAGAGATGGTGGCCCCCCAAGGAAGGCTGCCACCTGTCCAGGTCAGGGGCGCTGGGGACTGCCCACCCACTCTCCCTCAGGGGCTCCCAGTCCATAAGGTCACACTCAGGTGGGACTCAGATTAGATTTGGGGTATTCAGGGCCTGGTAGCCCACCACACTGTCCCCCTAAGCCCCTTCTCTGCCCCTAGGATCTGCAAGCATCTGCTGGAAGTCCCTTCACAATGATCCTCTGCCTGATTCCCGTGGCCCCAGGGGAGTCTGAGGGAAGGGGGGTTAAGCCAGCAGGTGTCTGGTAGAAAGGGTCCCTTTGTGTTAGAGTCCTGCCAGGTGGGCCTGGCCCATCACCAGCTGTGTGGAGGGGGAGGGGCGCGCTGTGGCAGGGCTTTATCTCAGAACCCCCCAGCGCTCACCTCGTCCACCACATCCCTGGGCACAACCAGCCAGCCTTCCAGGCCACCATCTGTGGAGGGCAGACATGGGGCAGGCACGGTAGGTGTCAGCTTCTTTGGTTTCTCTGAACCTCACAAGAACCTCAAGAGGCCGCGGGGCTCAGGGACAGGAAGTGAGCTGCCCCAGGTGACACTGCAGGTTGGCCACAGACCCCGTCAGTGGGACTCAAAGGCCAGCTCCTTTCCCACTGCATCACTTCCCCTCTGTGGCCAGGCGGCCCTGTCTTAGCCACAGCCCAGGCTGCCCCTGCCTCTGCTCGCTGAGGGGTGAAGGAGATGCAGGTGCCACGCTGCAGAGGCCCCCTCCTCACCAGGGAGGCCCTGCCTTCTCCACAGGGATGCGAAACACCGTGAGCAGGGCCAGGACGTGTGGGCTGGGCTATCTCCTACAGAGAAGGTGAGCTCCCTGGGGCAGGCCCAAGGGCTGCCCACAGCCAGGTGGCCTGAGAGAACAAAAGGGCTTGTGACCCTGATCAAGCCCCGCCCCTCTGAGAGCCTCGGCTGTCTCACCCCTGCAGCGGGCCCAGCCTCCCCCCTCCCCCCCACGTTCTCAGAGTGCAGGCCTGGCAGCTTTCAGGTCCAGCTGAAGAGTGTCTCTCCCAGGAGCCTCGGGCCGCCCACCCCCTCAGACCTGTAGCCCACCCCCAATAACTGCCTCTAGTGGGACCATGGTCCGCCTGAGAGGTCTTACATTTGCTTTAAGCTTTATGTTTAAAATAATGGCTTCTCATTCTCAGTCCGCCCAACCAGCTGGGGAGAAAGGCATTCAGTAGCCTGGCCCCATTCTATAGAGGAGGAAACTGAGGCTCATGAGATTAAATGACCTACCGAAAGGGTCATGTGATCAGTGAGCAGCCAAGCGCAGGTTCCCCCATCTCCCTCCACCCCACCACAGCTCCACGCACCCATTCTGGCCACCGCTGTGTATAAAGACTGGTCTTCCGTGACTTTCCTTTGTCAAACGGCCTCCTGGACAGTGTCACTGGCCTCAATGGGCAAAGCAGCCACACTGCCTGGCCAGGGGCAGCAGACCTGAGAGGGCCAGTGACTGCCGTTGAGGGATTACTGAGGTCTGCTGCGAGGCAGAGGTGGCTTCTTGGTTTCAGGGCCCCTGCCAAGCTTGCTGGAGTTGGCAGCAGTGACAGCACCGTGTTCCCCCAGCACTTGGAAGGCTCCCAGGCCCTTGGCTGGAGATTGCGATGTCACTTTTCTTGTTATATGGAACCAGGTGACAAAGAAAATGTGGCACAGAGACAGAGAGAGAGAGAAGCGTGCCCCATGCTGGCTGAGGGGAGGACTCCTCTTGTCTCCAGCAAGAAGGGACATATCCAGAAGGGGTAGGTAGGCCTTCCTCTCCTGTTTAGACAACATGCTCCATCAGCCCCCAGAGATCTATCCTACTGTCCACACTGCCCTGCAACAACCCCCCTTTACAGCCCAGGCTGTTGACGGGCTGAAGACAGCGCTGGCTTTAGGAGCCACCAGGGCCTCTGAGAAGTCCCATTTTCCTTGACCTCCGCCCATCCCCTCCAAGACCAAGGCATACCTTCACCTCTCACCTCCAGCCTCTTTAACCATGGCTTCCCTCAACCTCAGCAGAGGCTGGCCTCCCTGCCAGAGGCCGAGGGAGTTCCTTGAGCAGGCATGCTCAAGCCCTGGGCTCCTGGTGTGGGCCGGTGCTCCTACCCTGCTCACCACCCTCTCCTCCACCAAGGCTCCCTGCTGCACTAATGGGTACCAAACAGTTCAGTCCTGGGGTGCGGAACCCAACACGTGGGAGCGGTGCTTTAAGAGACTGCCCTTCCACCGGCCGAGTGGTGCGGTGGTTGGGAGCTGGCTTGGGATGTCAGCGGCCCTGGTTCGGATCCCACATGAGGGCCAGTGACACTGCCCTCTTAAAAAAGAAAAAAAAAAAAAGAGAGACTGTCCTTCCAGACAGCTGCTTTCTCAGGCACTTCTGTGATCCCAGCTCAGGGATCCCCTAATAGCTGCCCAAGCCTTTGTTCAACAATCAGGTACATAAGAAAACAACTGGGGGCCGGCCAAATGGCGTGGTGGTTAAGTGCTGGCTTGGGAAGCCAGCGGCCCTGGTTCAGCTCCCACATATGAGGGCAAGTGACACTGCCCTCAAAAAAGAAAAAGAAAGAAAACAACTGGCCGAGTGGCATGTTGGTTAAGAGTTAACTTGGGAGTGCAAGCTCTGAGCAGCAGGGCTGCCGGTTAGGATCCCACATGGGCCAGTGACGCTGCGCCCTCTACAGCTAAAATGGTGAACAACAGCTCCACCGGGAGCTGGGCTGCCATGAGTCACAGGAGACAGCATAGGCTGCAGTGGGGCTGCAGTGGGCTGCCGTGAGCTACCGTGCGGGGCCATGAGTGGCCATCCAATGGCCAGCAACTGATCTGCCTCAGCTGGGAAGAGTGCAATGATCATAATACCAACACAGGCCACTGAAGCAACCTCCTCCACAACTAGACTGAAAAACCAAAGGACAGCCACTTGTCTGTTCCCCTTCTGGGTTCCCCAATGCTGTTCCCTCCTCCAATTCCCCAGTAAAATCCTTAAAAAAAAAAAAGGAAAACAACTGGAGGGGAAAAGCAGAGGACTGGGGCTAGAGGCTGGCTCTGTCATCGGTCAGCTATGTGACTCTGGACACACCTGATTACAACAGTCTCAGTTTCATTAACTGTGAAATGGGGAAACATGATCAACCTCAGGTCTGCTGGGAGGACGACAGGAGTGACTGCGTGACAAGAGCTCTGTAGAGCGTGAAGTGCCCTGCCGATGTCTGGTGAGCCCTGGGACCTCAACCTTCGACGCAGCTGAGGGGCTCAGCAAGGCCCAAAGGTTGCCTCCAAGACAGCCAGGTGTCTAAAACCTTACTGAGCACTAGGGGTGGGGCACAGGCTAGGCTCTGGAAGGAGGCCATGGAAAGGAGACAGGCAGGGCCCTACCCTTAGGATGCCCCTAATGAATTTCAAGTTGGCCCATCCCTCCAAAGCTGAGAGGCCCTGCGCTGATGGCACTGCCCAGGCCATCAAGCAGGGACAATGCTGACACCTGAGGAAGGAGGGCAGGCCCTGGCACAAGCAGGGTGGGGGTGGGGAGGCACTGTCATGCTCCAAGGGAGCCAGGCCCTGGCTGTCTTACCGAGGTTCCTCCCAGCAGACCTCTCATTCACCCCCCCAAGTTCCCACGTGCCCAGCAAGCCACAGGGGAGCGGCAGGGGCCCCCACCCGGCTAACAGGATTTCTGGGTTCCAATCCTGGCATTTTCACAGCCTCTAATTAGACCCAAGGGAGAAGGAAGGCAAAAGTCAGTGCACAACCTGTCACTGCCAACCCAGAAACCAGGCCTCCAGCCAGCTTCTCTCCCTGAATTCACACAAACATGAATTCAGTGTAATCCTGGATTCACGCCGGTTTTTGAACATGGCTCTGTGTGATTTCAAATAATAGTCACTGTTCATGAGTGCTTACCTGGCACTGTGTGAGGTATTAACACAATTTATTATGGAACCATCAGCATACAAGCAAACGCAGGGGGTAACACTAAATCAGACACTTCACCTGTCATTTCATTCAATCCCCATAAGACAAGGTACAACGGTCTTCATGTTCACCTGGGAAAACTAAGGCTCCAAGAAGCAACAGCCAGGTTCTCCAATGGCAAAGCCGGGTCGGGAGGAGTCGGATGGGGCTCATGGAAGCCAAATGCTCCTCCCCCACCCCACTCCTAATTGTTCTGAGTCAGTTCATCAGCAAAATCAAAGTGGTGCACGAGACCAACGATTTTCCAACTGTTTTTAGCCACAGGCCCTTTGTTCAAATGAAGTCTTAAGTGGAGATGGAATGTGTCAGATGGATGGGGCTCTGCGGGAGTGAGCGTGGGAGGGAGTGGGTCCCAACAGCTGGGGTCCCCCCGCCAAGCACTGCCAGCTGGAGCACAGAGTTTGGCTCCTGCGGGGCGGTCACGGCTGACCCAGGGCCTGTCAAGCCTTGGCTCGGTCTTCAGCAACAGTGAATGGTCTCGGCAAGGGCAGGGCAGGCCTGCGGCCTCACAGGTCCTCCAGGAAGGGGTTCTCTGAGCTGCGCATCAGCGACAGCAGGTTCAGGGCCGAGATGCCGGGCACGTGGCCAGCGCAGATCTGCAGCATGCGCACCAGGCGCCGCGCCACGGTGGCTCGGAAGGCTTCCACCTGCAGAGGAAGAGCAGAGGGCAGCGGTGAGGCAGCCCCCAGGCAGCAGCCCTGCACCCCTTCCTCAGAGCCACCACACAGGGTGCCCAAGGGGGGCCGGGGACCGAGGCGTGGGGACAGCTCAGCACACCACGGCCTGTCACGGCCATGCCTTTGTCCATGGCACACCTCACCAAGCAGCTTCCAACCACCTCAGCTTATGGAGTCCTTCAAACGCCCTCCAGGGACACCAGACACGATGACCCCTGCTCCAGAGGAAACAAAGGCTGAGCAAGAGGGCTGGCCAGGTTAGGTCAACTGTCTAGAGTCACACGGTCAGTGACCACAGAGCTGGGATATGTACCAGGACCAGTCCCAACCAATGCCCAGAAGGCAGCAGGGTCTGAGAAGGGCCTTCACAGGGACGAAAGGAGGGATGGGCAGAGGGTGGCCCTCACTGGGGACAGGGAGATGCCATCCACAAAAAGCTCCTTGATCAGAGCTTTGGAAGGGCCACTGGGCCTGAGGAGCTGTGGGGTTAGGAAGGGGTAACAAGACTGTTCTAGGGCTTGATGCCAGCTAGTGCCGAGAAATAAGAGACACTCATAAATGTTTGCTGAAGGACAAAGTAATGCCCAGATGTCCTCAGGACTCAGAAGCACTTCCTCCTTTTCCTGTTTCCTCTCCAACTGGGGAAGGGGGTGCGTCACTGTCCACCCAGTTGCCCAGACTAGAGACTGGGTCATCCTCAAGTCCTCCTGCCCTTACTGCCACCATTTGTCACTTGCCACTTCGTCTGTTCCAAACCCAGAGGTCTTAGTCCTCATCGCACTGGCCTCAATCTGACACAGCCCCTCCCTCCTTCCTTGAAATGCTTTTTCTCTCTGGCTCCCAGGCCTCCACACCGGCCACCTGTTTCTCCACTTCACAGGCTGCTCCCTCCTATTTGTCCAACATCTAAATGCTGGCAGCCCCAGGGCCTTTGTGCCTCTTCTCCCCACACTCACTCCCTAGGGGACCTCATCCAGTTCTATGGCTCTTAAACCATTTAAATCCCAAATTACATCTGCAGACCTCTCCTCTGAGTGTCAGACACATCAGCTTCCTACTCAATGTCTGTGCAGACACCTCATAGACACCTTAATCTTGGCATGTTCCAAATGGAGTCCCCAGGAGTCCCCCAAACCTGCTCCTTCTGCGGTCGTCCCCATCTCAGCCAAAGCCCGGAAACGCCCGAGTCGTCCTTGGGGCCTAATCCTCATGCCTCACATCCAGGCCATCCGCACATCCCATTGGCATCACCCTTGAAACACCCAGTCCGCAGCCATCTCATCTCCCTAGTCACCACTGAGTCTAGGCCACTGCTAACTCTTCCAGAAATCGCCCCTGGACCCATTTTCCCTATTTCTGCCTTTGCTTCCCTTCAGTCTACTTTCCTCAAACAGCTGGAGGGATCCATTTAAAAGCCGAGTCAGGCCATGTCCCTCCCTGGCCCCACATCCTCCAGTGGCTCCAGTTTGACTCCGAGTAAAAGCTGCTGCCTTTAAGACGACCCACAAGGCCCTACTGATCTGGCCTCACTGTCACTCAACTCCCGCTACTCCGCCCCTTGTTTGCTCTGCTTGTCACCCAGGCCTCCCTGTGGGGCCTGGAACACATCAGGCAAGCTCCCAGCTCGGGGCCCTTGCACTCGTGTTCCTCCTGCCTAGTGTGCTTTCCCACCAGCAGCCTCGACAGCTTGTCTTCTTACTGCCTTTAAATCTTTTCTTAAAGGTCACATTTTTTTAGTGAACTCTGTCCCCCGTCACTCTGTAAATCTTATTGCTTTACCATCACCTCACACGTCACGCCCTCCACTAGAATAGAGCTGGTATTTTTTTATTCTATGCTGCATCTCTAATGCCTAGAGCAGTGCTTGGCACACTGTGGATACATAGAAATATGTGTTGAATAAACCCTCTGAGATATGCCTCCATGCTGCTGCTCTCACTCAGGCTCCCCAGATGCCTCCTGCCAGGCGTCCTCACGCCACACGTCACACTCCAGAGATGTGGCCCCCAACTCAAGCCTGACCACATCGCGACTGCCTCTGTCACCTACAGGAAGGAGTGACTTGGTTCCACAGCCAGGCTCCTAAAGCTCTAAAGATCTTCCTGCTGCGTAGGTTACGGGTCGTTCTATGTCACCGGATTCTGGGAGGGCAGGGCCAAGGTCTGACTTATTTGTGTTCTGAGGGACCAGCACAGGGCCCTGTCAGCAGAGCTAGGAAATAATTTCACTGGGCGATTCCCACGCCATGCCCAGTAGGTTTCTTTATATGTACAATGGGTGATAATTCCTGCCACGCAAAGGCCTGAAAATAGGGAAAGGCTTCAACTCAACTGTGTGGAAGAGTGTGCCCAGAAAAGGACACCACGAGTGCGAGCAGTGATGGCTGTCCAAACACTGGGTGCTTCATCTGAAGGATGCCAGGCCTGCTGCTGGCTGAAACAGACAACCTGCCACCATCTTTTCTGGAGAGTTCTCAGGCTCCAGGGTAACCCAGGACCTGGTATGACCTGCCACCTACTGGCCACACACAGAACGGCACCACATGCAACTGAACTGTGCAGCAAAAATTGATTCTCCTTTAGAGGTAAGAAGACTAAGGCAGCGTTGCGGGGTGTGTATGTGTGACTGGTTTCAAGCAGTCAGCAGGTTACAATGGCTATAGCAACCTGCTGGCTCTACCTCTTACATACGAGGTATGTGACTGTAAGCAAGTCACCCCTTCTCTGAGTCTTGGGTTTCTCAGAGGTTCATGGTGAGGAAAGCCCGGCGGGGGCAGGCACTTCAGGCGTGCCCCGGGCTCCTGAGCTGTAAGATCAGAGCGTTGGTCTAGTCAGGGGTTCTTAAAACAAATCATCTAATACGAAAAACACATCTTGAGAGAGCAGTATGAGGACCTGTATTGAGGCACGGAGTAACAAGATCTGGGGGCGGTCTAGTGACGATGGGAAGTGGTGGGCTAATGACACCAGCCCAATCCTCATGTGACCTGGCGACACCCCTTATTTCTACTGACAATGGTCAGATTCTGCTAATACTAACGACATCTCTTCCCTATAGTTATAATGCTAAATTTCACTTAAGAGGTAAGGAACAAAAAAAAGCAGTAATTTTTTCTCTCGCTCAAGTCCACAGGTCCCCTGAATTCCAGTCGCCAGCACCCAAGTAAGAGCCCCTAGGACGGTGCTGAGACTGCCGCCCACTCATTGCTCTCTGCATTGCATCACATTTCCTTTGGGAGCAGATGCAAGAGCCAGAACACCGCAAGAACACAAATCTTCAAAATGAGCCTCCAAACCAATAAACTGACCCTAAATCCAACTGAGCAAGCCTGGTGCACGGTGGAGCAGCCTGGGCCCTGGGAGCCCTCCGCAGACCTCCCAGGGCGGGCAGCATCAACTCCTGCCGAGGACCCATTAGCAGAAAGCCATTAGTACTGCGGGCTGTAGTTTCATACTGTAGAAGAGCCGGCTGAAGAGCAAAACCTAGCAGCAAAACAGAAATGTCTGGTACACCCCACAACTAGAGAGAAACCCAACAGAAGCCAGTCAGAGCACAACCATCACCACCATAAGTATCCACCCAACACCCACCCACCCACGCCTGTTCCTGCTGCCTACTGGGTGCCCTGCCTGGGCTGGGACTGGACAAGGCCTACAAACAGGGAGGTAAGGAGGCTGTGGGCATTCTGACTGCCGGGGATATGAGGACGCACCGGTTAATGAGACAGACCGGCCGGATGCCTGGCTTCGCGGCATTTCCCCCCACAGGAGAGCAAGATGTTAACAAACCCACCAATACAAGACTTAGTTACGAGTAGAGAGAACACAAAACAAAAAGCGAGGCAACAAGTGCTAGCACCTGGCAGGTAAGAGGTACTCAGGACGAATGCATGTCATCACCCCACTTCACGTTGGTGTACCCAAGGCTTAGGGGGACCCACCCGAGTCAGCCAGTGAGTGGAAACGCCAGGATTCAAACTAGGACCCTCCCCACTCGGTACTCGGTGATCCTCTAAGAAGTACTGCGGACAAGACGCCTGTGTGCTGACTGTCCCTGCCCCGCACCCGCACTCCCGGTGTCCTCACCTCCAGGTCACAGAAGAGCAGGGTGCTCCGGTATGTGTGGGCCAGCCTCAGCACGGTGTTCCGGTGAACGCTGCAGTGGCTGTCCTGCCCCGCTGCAAAGAAGCCACCATGAGTGCTGCGGGCTGATCTCTACCTTCATGGCTGCAGTTTAGGGAGCACCAGGCAAAGTGCCTCACTTCACCTCCCTGGGCCTCGGTTTCTGACTAGTCAGTGGGGTGACAACCCTGCTCTACCCTTTTTCAGGGCAGTCAAAATCATCACATTAGAAAACGAAGCTGGAAGGGCTTTGAGAGAGTGCTCTAGGAAAACAGGTTTCCGAATCTATAAAATGAGGAGCGTAACAGCCCCGACCCCACTGAGTTACCATCAGACTCAGTGAGTCTATATAGAAATGACCGGGCATTCATTTGTTCACCAGCTTATGGAGAATAATCTGTGCTAGGCCCTCTCCAAAAGGAGCTTGCAGTTCAGCTCGGGGGCAGACAGGTTAGACACACCATCGGTGTAGGTGAGCGGCGGGGAGTCTCTGGCAGAGGCCCACGGGATGGGTACTCCGAGGGCCCAAACTGCAGGGCTAGTCAGGGAGGCTTCCCCCAGGATGCACACAAGAGGGGTTAGCTGGACCCACAAGAGGAGAAAAGTATTCAGGAAGCCATATGGCTCAGAAATATGACTAAGTATGAATCTCAGCTCTACCACTTTTTAGCTATGGGGCCTTGGGCAAGTTACTTAACTAATGACCAGTTTTCTCAGCTATAAAACTGAGATAATTGCCAAGCTGCAAACCACACTATGCCTTTAAAAGAGTTTGAATTTTACTCCAGATGTGCAGGGAAGCACCAGGCAACTGTGAGCCATGGTCTCAGCAGAAGGATCTGCTCAGCTGCGCTGCCAGAAAGACCAACAAGGTCGGACAGCAGAGTCTGAGTCCATGTTCTTCCATCCCCCAGGCCGCCTCAGCAAGGGGCCTGCCTCAGCACCCACCACAGCTGCCAGGGGTGGGCAGTGGCAGCCCAGGGGTGTACTTACCTCCTGTGGCGAGGAAGCCCACCTTCCCCAGGAAGTAGGTGGCATCCACATGGTGTAAGGACTCCTCCACGTTTTGAAGGCTTGGGGGCCAGGCCAGGGCCGAAAACAAACCAGAGGACAAACCTTATAACAGAGAAGGCAGGGCTGTCCCCCACCCCCATCCCAGAAGCCAGAGAAGTGCGGACAGGAAACTGCCCACGGAGGAATACTTTGTCCTTTCATTGTTTTAAAATTACTTTCAGGGCCGGCCGAGTGGTGCGGTGGTTAAGCGCTGGTTTGAGAAGCCAGCGGCCCCGGTTCGGGTCCCACATATGAGGGCCAGTGACACTGCCCTCAAAAAAAAAAAAAATATTACTTTTAATTACAAAGTGACTCAAGTCTGTAAAATAATCAAAAAGTAAACATGGGTGTTTGAGTAAAAAATAAGTCCCCTTCTCCACCACCACCCTTAAGTCTCAATTCTGCAGAGGTAACTGCTGCCCACGGTTTAGGGTGTCATTCTTCTAGATTTTTTTCACATGCGAGTAGACTGTGATAGCATCTAGTTGGGTTTAGTTGGGTTCCACACATCTGTTACAGCCTCTGGAATGAGCACAGCACCACGGTTCCCCATGCCGCTCATTCCCGTGGTCCCCAGTTCTGCACCATTACAAAGGGGCTGCATGAACATTTGTTTACACATTCCTTCCACATCCAAGCAAATGTTTCTGGGGGACAGTAGGATGGCTGCGTCACAGTATGTGTTTTTTTTTCTTTTTTTGAGGGCAGTGTCACTGGCCCTCATATGTGGGACCTGAACCGGGGCCACTGGCTTCCCAAGCCAGTGCTTAACCACCGCGTTACTTGGCCGGCCCACAGTATGTCTTTTTAAAGCATATATGGGCATTGCCAAGTTGCTTTCCAATAAGTTTACAGTATTTTTTTTTTTTTTTTTTTTTTTTAGCTGAGCCATTCTGCTACCTGTTGGCAGCTCAGCAGCTGCTCAGCTCGGGCTGGGCATCGAACTGCTGTTGCTCAGAGCTCAGCTCACACTCTTGAGTGAGGTCTTAACCAACTGAGCCACTCGGCCGGCCCTAAGTTTACAGCATTGTAACAAGGGCACCTTGACCTTCCGGGCCAAGGCTTTCATTCACTGGTGTCCACGGACTGAGTGATGAAGGAATCTGATGTCTCCTGGCCAAAAAGCCATCTTGGTCAGGTGGCTCAAGCCAAGGTTTCAGCCTGAACGAACAAGGCCAACAGCAAGGCCAGCCCGCCCCTAAGTGTGGCTGTGGAGCAGGATCTCTCGAAGACCAGCCAGTTGTCCCTTCTGGTGAAGAGAAGGGCCCCACCCAGAGGGCAGCATGCCTGCTGAGCCGGGACGCTCTGGCAGATCTCAGCCCTCGCTCAGCTTGCCATGGGCCTAAGTCACTGCTAACTAGTTCCAACTGGTCAGGTGGTGAGTCTGGACTTAACTTTGATGCTTCATGTACCTGGTGTCTCAATGCCCCTGGGCTCCCAGGTGTTCCAAATAGCTTCCCCTTAACCCCACCCATGACCAGGTGTCTGTGCCGGACCCTCAGCCCTGCCTAACCTCAGTCGGCTGCCCAGGAGGGAGAGGGCAGACCTTCCTTCTGTGCTGTAGTCCTATTGGCAGGGACGCCAGCACCACAGGGAGGCCAGGCCCAGCCCCAAGCATCACCAGCACCCGTGCTGCCACTGCCTCGGCCCCACACTGGACTGGCCTCCTGACCTTGCACAGGCCTTAACAGTCCTCTAAATACACTGCGCCCTTTATGTTAACCCTTCACCGGGAACATTCTGCTCACTCCCATCTTTCCCTGGCTAACTCCTTCTCTTCTTTCTGATGTCAATTCGTTGCACTTGTACCAGAAAGTATACCCTGACCTCAGTCCCAAGAGTCAGAGGTCTTGTTTGGGCTCTCACAGCCCAACACTTCCTTCTTTGTTCAAAAGGCTCGCCTCCTCCCACGATGGACCAGGAGCACGTTGAGGGCAGGGGTCTGCTCCATGCAGCTCTATGCCTGCTGCCAGGGACATAGAGCAGGCCTCAGAGAGCATCAGCTAAATGCTAGATGACACTGCTGGAATTCATCAGTGTCTTTTAAACACCTTGCACTGGCCCCTGACTCCCTCCTCAGCCTCCAGGTTAACCCCTGCTGTCTCCCCCTGCTTCCTCTCCTTCCTATAAATGAGGGCACTGTCCCAACACACCCCGAAGCTAGGTCCACCTGAGCCCAGCAGCCTTTATAGGAGTTGGGGATCCCTGTGGTTTCTGACACTCACCTGTATTTGCTGTGAAGGTTGATCACGAACACAATCAGGTCAATTCGGGGGCGATTCACATTGGAGGGCAGAGGGAGAGACTGTGCCAAGTGGCTGAAAACCAAGAAATTGCAGGATTAAAGATATATTGGGTTGTCGGAAAAGTCATGATGTATTTTTTCTGTTTTTCATTGCAAAAATGCATCATGACTTTTCCGACAACCCAATACACACCCACGTTCCAGTGACCATTCACATGCTGCCCTTCGTAAGGGAGGAGGCTGCCAATGGCGCCTCACCTATTCACCTAGCGCCCTGTGTGCAAGGCTCAGATGAGCATAGGGGCAGGGCAGAGGTGGGTCTATCCACATTACTCCCATCTGACTCCCTCTGCCAGAAAGGAGCTCTGTTCAGTAACTACCCTGGCAAGATGGAGTTTGGGATATAAAATGGCATGGGGCTAGCCAGCCACAGTGCATGCTAGGAGGGAGACCAGGCTCAGAAGATGGGTGTTGGACTATGACGTTCAGGAGTTAAGACTGAACTCCTTTGGATTCAAGTGGGCTTGAATCCCAGTTCTGCCAATTACCAGCTGTGTGGCCTTGGACAAGTCACCCTCATCATTCTCATCTTGGTCTCTGGTTGTCAAATACTCACCTGAAGGTTTTTCTTGAACCCTCTACTTCTGCCCATTTCCACTTATTCCTATTACCCACCTCCCATTCCCACCCCCAGCTTATAATTCAGGAAATACCATAAAGTACAACAAACACAGAAGTTAAATACAGACACACACACACACACACACACACACACACACACACTCCTAAAAGTCCAGTTACCTAGAAATTACTATTAATTAACATTAGAACATTTTTCTAAATATCTCTTCATGTGCAAAATGTACTATACATATTGAGACACTAGAATAAAAACAGGATATTAATTTAATTTGCATGAAAATGAAATCAAAATGAAAAGCAAAAAAACTGAAGTAGAACTGAAAAAAACAGATGAACTTGGATAAATTATTTTTTAATCAGATTATTTCCTGTAAGAACCCAATTAAGATTATGAAAAAAACTTAGTAAGTTGCAATCATTTTTAACTGTATGTTTCAATTTTATCTATATTGATTATGAAAAATGAAAAAATTAACATTCTTGGAAGGTAGCTATGCTCATTACTATACCATCAACAGAAACTAACACTCTTATAACTTACCCTACCACTTGTATACCGGGTGACAAAACAATGTATACACATGACTTGTATTCATCTTTTGTTATCAGTATATACTGAGTATTATCATTTTCAAGTTTTTTTTTTTTTTTTTTGAGGGCAGTGTCACTGGCCCTCATATGTGGGACCTCAACCGGGGCTGCTGGCTTCCCAAGCCAGCTCTTAACCAACGCGCCACTCGGCCGGCCCCTGAGTATTACAATTTTAATACAGTGTTTTCCTTTTATAAAATGTGTATACATTTTTTTTGGCACCCTCTGCATTTTGCTCTAACTATAACTTTGGAACTAGGCTGATGAAGCTGCTACGATGGAACACTGCTAGTTGCCAAGGGAGAGGCAAAGGGTGCTGAGGAGGCTCTCTTACTGGTAATGAAATACTCTGGCGGGGCAGCCAAGTGGTATGTTGGTTAGGAGTTGGCTTGGGACGCCAGTTCTGAGCAGCAGGGCCCAGGTTCGGATCCCACATGAGGGCCAGTGATACTGAGCCCTCTACAGCTAAGATGGTGAACAACAGCTTGACCTGGAGCTGGGCTGCTGTGAGTCGCCGGTGACGGCATAGGCTGCAGTGGGGCTGACCAGTAGCTGGCGTGCACTTTGGTGAGCTGCCATGAGCGGCCGTCCAATGGCCGGAGAGCAACTGCCTCAGCTGGGAAGAGTGCAATGATAATGCCAACATGGAACATGGGTCAGTGAAGCAAAGTCCTCCACAACTAGATTGAGGAACAAAAGGGTAGCAGCTTGTTTGTTCCCCTCCCCCAATTCCCCAATAAAATCTTTAAAAAAATAAAATAAATAAATACTCTGACAATAGACAATCATTTCCGCTCACAACGCATTGGCCAGAACTAGTCACATGGCTCCACACAACCACAAAAGGTCAGAAAGTGCAATCCTGGTTCCTGCCATGTACTCCAAATGCAGAAGCTGGAAATATTTCGCAACAGGATGAACAGATGACCATCTGAGTGATTTGCTTTTCCTGCCTAAAAGTCTGAAGGATCATTTACCCTTGAAGTTAAATAACTTAACTAGGATGTAATTTGACATAAAGTGCTCTGCGTCCATTTTTCCTGAAACAAGATCTACAGAGGGTGCCAAAAAAAGTATATGCATTTTAAGAAAGGAAAAAAACTGTATTAAAATTGTAATGCTCAATATATACCGATAACAAAAGATGAATACAAGTCATGTGTATACATTTTTTGGGCACCCCTGGCATATACCTTTTTTGTTTGGGTTTTCTGTTTGTTTGTTTGTTTTTGAGGGCAGTGTCACTGGCCCTCATATACCAAGGCCGCTTACCCACCGTGCCACTCGGCCGGCCGCATATACCTTTTTTAATAGACAACTTCAACTCTTTAGTCATTTCAGGGAAAGTTTGCTTTTGTTATATCTTTGAACACTTTTGCTGGGCTTTTCTCAAATCTCTCTTCTTTGCAAACAATTAAGAGTTCAACCACATCTATTCTGATCTTTGCTGTTTCTATTTGTGAGATCTCGTATGGTATTAGTTTTGGCCCTTTTTTTGCCCTTAGCTCTGCAACCTCCCTTTTTCTCTCATTCTGTTGTTTTAGCATTTGGTCTTTGAATGACTCTTTAAAAAAATTCATGTTCTTGTTAAATTTCTCGGTAGCACAAAACACTCGAGGAGCTTTCTTTTCTTTTTCCAGTGTGAGTTCTTCATCAGATTTCTGCATGTCAAGTGACTTGCCCTTTTTTGGCAAGGGTTTCCATAACACTTCTTTCTATCTTGCTCAATGTAGGCAATTTTGTCCACATTTTCCATTTACTCTGATGATAATTAAATTAATTATTTTTGTAATCCTTTCTTATTTCTGAGCTATGGGTTTGAGATTGTTGGTTATTGTGTTTGGTGTTCTGTGGCCTAAGAGCCTCGCAAGATGCTTAGAGCACAGATGGACCAATGAACAATCTTTGTTTAGAGGAAAAAGATTATGTTCCCTCATCACGGGTTCTTTCAAGTCCTGTAACAGGGTTTATTTTACTTAATAAGAGGCATTTCCAGTTCCCATGGAAGAAATACCCTTTAGATTTGGATCATTCTCTTTGGAGCTTATCCTTCTATCAGGGGGGAAGGACACCCACATACATCAGCAGTTGTTTCTACTTTCCAACAGTTAGAAAAAGGAAAACACACTATACTTCCTTAGTCAGGTTTTCTCCACATTTGGGGGTATTTGAACATCTATTCTGTGCCAGGCACTGCTCAAGGCCTTAGGGATTCACCAGTGAACAAAAGCCAAAGTCCCTGCCCTCAAGGCGCAGACCTTGGGGTCCATGGGCGTGGTAGACTGGAAACAAGTAGACGAACTGGTGAACAAGGAAATTTCTTATGGTGACAGGTGCTAGAGGAAGAGAACAAGTGTGTAACGGCGATGGAGGATACCCTAGGGTGCTACCAGACGCACCAGACGGTGATAGGGTCGGCGAGGACAGATCACGCGTTAAGGATGGTTAACGGGGCTTCTCGAGGGGGCTCCTCGGCTCGCCCTCACGCCCAGGCCAGAGTGCGGACCACGGCCAAGCGACCGGACACCCCCCAACCTCAGCTACTTACACCTTCAGCGTGGAGGCGCAGTCCTCCGCGAGCATCGAACCGGCCAGCTGCTGCAGAAGAGCGTCCTCCGTGCCCACCAGCTGCCCGGAGAGAGAAGGCAGCCGATTGATACCTGGGCACGGCAGTCCCTCTTGGGGGGCCTGGGGATCCAAACACAGACCAAAGGCGGCCACGACTCTGATTCTGGCTCCAGCGTGCAGGGAGCCATTTACCGAAAGAGAACTCCGCCAGGCACAGGTGGAGGGCCTGAGGTTTGCACCCGCTCCAGTCCCGTCCGCACAGCACTTACTACCTCCCGGACCCTCCTTCGGGCCGCCTGGCCGCTCTGGAAGCCCCGACTCTGCGGCGATGGAAAACCGGGTCCCCGCGGGCACGGAACTCAGCCCCCAGCTCCCGGCGAGCAGGCGCCCCACGCCAGGAACCAATCAGAAACCGGGAAAGACCCGGGCGCGCACCCATTAGTGGGCACATCCTTCAGTCTCCGAGGGAGGCTGTTCTGATTGGTTCAGAATGTGGCTCTCCCGCCCACCACACCCCGGCAGGAACAGTAAGCGCCAGCACCCCAGGGAGCGCGGAGAACCCGTCGGCTGTAGCTCAGCCAAGGAGGCAAGGCCGGCAGAGGAAGCGGGCTGTTGATGCCTACCAAGATGGTGCCCGTGTTCAGGCCAGGCAGCTGGTCCTGCGGCCGCAACACCGACATCCCAGTTACAGGCCAAACCGCCGCCCTGGAAGCGCGCGTTTTGCCTTCAAACCACCATAAGGCCCACCCCTAGTGCGTTCCCATGGGCACGTGACCCTCTCTGGGCGGGGCTTACCGGGGGGCGGGACCCTCTTAAAGGAACCGCTACCTCCTTTTCCGGGGGCGTGTTCCAGCTCTGGCCCCAGACGCTTTAAGGTGCTGTCCGTGGGACAGGACTTTAATTTCACGCCTTGGAGAAAGAAGGTATTCAGTGATTCATTCGTTTATTTTCGTTCATTCGTGCTCATTCACTGAACTCTCGAGTCCTTCCGAACCTACTCCTCCCAAATCTTCCCCATCTCAGTTGACTTCATCTTGCAGCTGCTAAGAACCAAACCTTGGGGTCATTCTTGGCTCTTCTTCTTCACAACACACATCCAATCCTTAAACATGCCTGTGGGAACTAATCTTAAAATCCATCCAGAAGCTGACCACTTCCCACTGCCTTCATTACCACCACCAGGACAAGCCACTGCCATCTCCCACCCGGAATATTGTAACAGCATTCCCACTGGCTCCCTGTTTCCATCCTGGTCCCCAGGGCTACCGGCTGTTCTCCACACAGCAATCAGAGTCATCCTTTTAAAACAGAAATCAGAGCAGGCCACTTCTCTGATCAAAATCCACCAGTAGTTGCCATCTCAGAGAACACTGCAAGCACGTTACGTAGCCTTTGAGGCTCTGCGAGTTCTGGCCCCTAAACAATCTCCTGATCTCATCTTCTGCTTTTCTCCCTCTAACACAATCTCTAGCCACATGGGCCATTAGGCTGTTCCTCCAGTATTCCCAGTATCCTCCAACCTCAGGACCTTTGCTCCTGTGGTCCCCTCTGGCTGAAATGCTCTTCCCCCAAATAGTCACATGGCTTGTTTCCTCACTTATGCACGTTTCTGCTCCAATGTCACCTTATCAGAGGGGCCTTTCTTAACGACCTATCTGAAATAGCAAGCCCCACCACCACTCACTGTCTCCCTTTTTTTGCCCTACTTTCTCAATAGCACTAATCTGCACTTCATATATCATCAAGAACTGTGCAGCCTCTGAGATTTTATCATACTTATATACAAATAAGCACTTACAGTTTATTAGTGTTTAGTAATGGTCTGATACTATTTTACAGTTGACAGCAGAAGACATGAAGCTCCTCGGTAGGGGACAAAGGACATTATTACAGTAAAAGCAGTAACCAGGGTTTCATGTTTGTTTGTGTAGGTTCCCCATGTCCTCCAACCCCTTCAAAGGACCCATCATGGATGCCCATATACCTTGTAGATGGCATTACAGGATTCGAGATTCACTGCTTTTATAGTGAGTGGTAGGTCTGTTCTTTGTCTGGGGGGAAGTGTTACTTTATCCGTCAAAGTTGCAATGGCTGCAAACACAGCCCTGAGATATGGACTGCATAAAGAGTTTTCAGGGCCTTGCTTTCCTGGCATACTCAGGAACTCTCAGGGACTGTGGCAGATGGCGTCTCCCAATGGTTATGTAATTATTTGCGCACTGTCTATCCAACTAGAGCGTAAGATCCATAAGAGCAGAAACCATGTCAGTTTGTATGCGCAGCACTTTAAAGGTGTTTTTTTTTTTTTTTTTGAGGGTGGTGTCACTGGCCCTCATATGTGGAACCCGAACCGGGGCCTCTGGCGTCCCAAGCCAGTGCTTAACCACCACTCCACTCGGCCGGCCCTGCGCAGCACTTTAAAAAGTGCCTGGTACATGGTAGTTGATCAATAAATATTTGTCGAATAAATGGATTGGTTTACATTCATTCATTCATTCATTCATTCATTCATTCATTCTCAGCAGTGATTTATTCATTATTTCCTAGGGCAAACCTAATACCTCATCCTGGGAACACAGATGACTCAGACGTTATTGATCAATTCAGTGTGATGGGGGAGTTAGACCATGGTCACACTGTGTGCTCACTGCTGTGACATCTGGGAGAGCAGAGGCAAACTCCCTGTTTAACCTAAATTCTTCTGACTGCAGGTGAATCTAATTATATCTTGCTTAGAAACCGCTGAAAGTAATTGGCTTCATGGCGCCCCTGCCTCAGCACAGGTGGGGCTTTGATTCCCCATGGCAAGGGGTGTGGAGGGGACTCCCTGAAAGTCAATAGCAATGAGTACAGATACTATGAAAATAAAGTAAGATGGGCAAGGGGATAAACAGAAATGGATAGGAAGAAGTTATTAGTATGTTAGGTCAGGGGAGGCCTCTGTAAGAAAGTGATGTTTGAGCAGATCCCTAAATTCAGTGAGAGAGGAGTTAATTAAGCATATTGAAGAAGAGGCCTCAGGCAGGAGCAGCAGGTGCTAAGAAACCCAGCGGGGAGCATTCCTGACACTTCTGAGCAAGGAGGCCAGCAGCTGAAGCAGATGGTTTGAGGAGAAAGTGGGAGGAGATGAGGCTAGAGAGGTGATTGAGGGCCAGGTGACTGAGGCTCACCCATGGAAAGACTGCACCCTGGTCAGCACTTTCCAGGAGGGACTGAGCTGAGAGCCATTCATTAACATGTGCTGAGTGCCTGCCTTGGGCCAGGCCTGGTGCTGGGCACTAGTGACCTGGGACCAGAGATGTCGTCCCTGCTCCAAGGAGTTGTCAGTGGTATGCCCATATACCACTGGGGCAGATGACAACCACCAAAGGCAGGCAGCACAGTGGGTAAGAGCCACCTGGAGCAGCGGGAGCCCCGATGAAGGTACATGGAGGATCCCTGGGGAGCTCCTGCGACACTGCACCGGGGAGGTGATTGCTGGCTGAGATGTCAAGGTGAGTTGGTGCTTGTCACGTGGGCAGTGCAATAGAAAACAGTTGGGTGTAGGATCCATGAACAGTAGGGATTGGCAGGCAGTCGAGACCCAGGCCGGGAGGTTTTGTGTTAAGAACACCCTGAGCTGGCTGGGCCATCAGAGACCTCTGGGCCAATGGTTTTCAAGTGGGCTTCTGTGGAGCCCTGACAGGATGCCTCAGGGGCACTGTGAGGGGCAGAAAAGCTGTGTGGGTGGGGTCCAGAGGCCCCACCCCACCATTTAACGGAAGCTGCTCTAGCTTTATCTGTGTACATACTGAGCTGCCTATAAGTTTTTATGTGAATAAGGAATCTTGGGGCTAAAGCAATAGCTAAAGGCCACTGATCACATTTTTTACAGATTTATTAAAACATAATTGACATAGAAGAAGCTACATATATATAAAGTACACAATTTGGTAAGTTATGACATATGTGTACACCTAGAAAGCCACCACCAGAGTCAAGATAGTGAACAAACTCAATACCCCCCATGGTTTCTCCATGCCCATTTGTCATCCCTCCCCCAACTCCTCTCTGCCCACCCTGCCCCCAAACTGTGGAACAGCACTGTGGCAGCTTTGCTCATAATAGTCCAACACTGGAAACAACCCAAATGTCCTTCAGTGGTGAAGAGATAAACGGGTTGCGGTATTGATAAGGGCAACATCAATGACTGGCAAAAGCATTGTGCGGAGCGATGGAAGCCAGACACAAAAGAGTGCATACTGTGTGATTCCATTGATATGAAATACCAATGCGGGCCAAACTAATCTATGGTGATGAGAATCAGATCAGTGGGTGCCTTTGGGAAGAGGGTATTGACTGGCAAAGGCTTTCAGGGAATTGTCTGGGGTAACGGAAATACCCTAGACATTGGTGGCTGGTGGTTGCGTAAGTGTATACACAGGTAAAAATTCATTGTTAAGATTTGTATTTTGCTGCGTGTACCTTATGTCTCAATTAGAACCCCTCTGTGAACTCGAACTCACCCCCCTCGCCCCACATATGCCAGAAAGGACCCACCACCCTTGCAGGGACCCAGAGTTGGCAGGGTGTCTGAGGGGTGGGGGACCCAGGGTCCTGAAGTCAACTCAACCACAGTCTTTCCCACCTGCCTGTCCTCAGGTTTCTGGGAACGAACTCCCCAGGGAAGTGGTTCCCCGAAGCCTCCCTTCCATCCCCCCACCGCCACCCCCCCATCCTCACCCGTGGGCCTCTGGGGCTGCTCTCTCCTTCTGAGACAATAACCACTGCTGTTTACGGAATGCTCACTGGGCGCTTGACATTTTGCAGACATTCTGTGTATAACACAAGAGGGAGGGCCTAGGCTTGGGAGGTGGAACCCTCCTCCCACACTTAACCCCCACTCCCTCCCTAACTTTGTCATTGGGAAGCTGGGTGACCTGGAAGGACAAAGTAAGTAGCTTTACTCACAACGGGCTCACAACATCAACCCAGTTGGAGGACCAAATGAAATGATGTAGGGGGCCATGCCTGGCATATGAGGGTGCTGAGTTCCTGGGAGCTACAACTGTCTCCGACATATCCCAGCCAGGGGGTACTGTGGGGTTCATGAGGCAGAACCTGGAAGGGCAGCTCCTGTGTGGATGCATGAAGGCCAGACCCTGGGCATTGTGACTTTCTTACTGTGTGACCGACCTTTAGTGACGAATAAATGAGTTAACATAAATAAAGCATCGAAAGCATTGTCTGATACATGACGAAGGCTACATTGGACCAATGTGTCCAGACTCTCAGCCTCAATCTTGGTTTCCTCCTTCTATAACATATGACCCTCATTGGTTTTACTGGTTACTGCTTGTGTCCCTCCCACCCACTTGCCAGGGACCCCAATCTCTTCCTACCCTCAAACTGCAAGCCTCCAAACCCTCCCAGTTTTCTCAGCCAGGGTCCCCTCCTCTCCAGGCCCACCAACCATGGGGCCCAGCAGGCTCCCATTCCTCTCCCAATTCCCCCAAACCCTGCCCTGCCTGTCATCTCTGTACCAAGTGCACAGTGTGAGGGATCCAGAAGACAAGGCTGGTTGCCAGGGCAACAGAGGATCAAGGCTTTGCTCTGAGAAGCTGCTGATTGGCTGAGACAGGTCCCGCCTCCTGCCATCCCCAGGATGGGGGGCAGAGGGAAGGGTCTCTGATGGGCAGGGAGAGCTACCAGGTTGCGGAGCCAGCCCAGGATTGCTCCCTCCTAGCCCAGTAGAGCCCTTGGGCCTGAGAAGCCCCATCTCCCGTGAGGGGCATTGGCCTCGCCCTTTCTCTGCCTCCAGCACCCAGGATGGCCACAGATGGCAGTGTCTCTGGGGACAGCAGCTGCGGCTGAGTCCACAGACCAACGCTGAGCGGCTCTGGCTGAGATGGTGTGCTCAGTGCAGAGCCCCCGGAACAGGCATCTGCAGGCGTGAGGTGGGTCTGTGGGTACTCGGTGGGCAGGGGACCGAGTGGTGCCATTGACTTGGGAGGCGGGGAAAGGGTCTGTCCTGGACAGGACCTTGGCTGGAATGGGGCTGGAAAATTCATTTTGGATCATTTGTTAACCCTCCCCCATCCCGTCACTGTGCACGGGGAACCAACCCTGAGGTCCAGAGAGGGTGAGGAGTGGCCCAAGGTCACACAGAAGGCCAGTGAGTGTTGTGCTTCAGCTAGGCCAGTCCCTGGAGAAGCCAGGCAAAGGACTGGGGTCCTCAGCCTGCCCTGGAAGGCCTGGGATTTTGTTCACAGGACTGGAGGAGTTGGGGGACCCCAAACTCTGCTCCACAGAGTCATACATAATATTGCAGCTGAAATGGCTTCTGCTCTGCCACAGCACCCCATTCTCATGTTTAAGCTAAAAGGAGACTGGGGTTCCGGCTGGGACCAGGGCAGGGGATACAAATCACCTTGGCTTTAGTCAGGCTAGCTTGGAGCAGCCTTCCTGCGTGGGGATCCCCTTCCTCCTAACTCAGGCAGCACCAGGAAATTCAGAGCTCTCTCTTTGGTGCTCTAGAAAGGCAGCTGGTAAGGAGGGCACCGTCCTAGCCCTGACTTTGGGCCCTTATCACGCTCTTCATTTGATTCCTCCATGAGCGGGGCACCTTGAGACATGTCTGTGCTTCAGAGCAGCCAACGGGGACTCTGGGGGGCAAGGAGGGGCTCCGGATGGATGCGGGACTTGCAAGCAGAATCTCTCTCTCCCTCACATCACAGCCCACCTTGCAGACCCACCTGGAAGTAGGGGGACAAGAAAAGCTGGAGTTTGGAGACAGGTCTTAGAAACTGGGGCTTCTCTTCAGCCTGCTCCAGAAGTCATTCTTTCCAGCCCCTTTCTTCCCTCCCCAGAAGACAAAGTGGGCCTCTGCTCATGTGTCTCCCCACCTAGGAAGACTCAAATCTCAGGACATTGCTGGGGTTTGGGGTCCAGCTTTCCCAGCTGGATAGCCCAAGGCAAGTTAGTAAACCTATCTGGGCCTCAGTTTCTGTAAAATGTAGGCAGTAACACCATAGGCCTGTTGTAAGGTTTGTAAATGCTTTCTGATAGGCAGAGGGGAGCTCCTCACCCTATCCCTTTCTCACAGCTCAGGAAGGGTTTGAAATAGGTCCTGCTTTATCCCATTTCTGGAGAAGGTGATCTGTGATCCGGCTTTTGAAGTATGAGTAGGAATTTACCGTGTGATCATGATACAAAAGACATTCATTCCAGGGAAAACGAAAGTATGTGCAAAGATGGGGACTGTATGACTCACAGGTACACATAGGTGACCAACAGGCAGTTCCATATGACGGCAGGTAGGGTGGGAGATGAAGCTAGCAAGGTTGGCAGAGAACAGAGGTGAGCCCTTTGGGTCCATGCTGAGGGGTCTGGGTGTATGTAATATTTGCGAAGTACTTTGCACCTGCTACCTTCCACTTTCCTGCTTCCCCGCCTCTGGTTCCCTGGAAACAATAGCTAATATTCACGGAGTGCTGATTCTGTGCCAGGCAGCAAGGTGCTAAGTGCTTTTCAGGCATTGTCTTGTTAAATATTCATAATGACCTTAAGAAGTGTGTCCTACTTAGATGCCCATCTCACAGATAAGGAAACTGAGGCTCAGACAATGAGAAAGCACTACTCTATAAGACTTATGTGCCAGGCACTGGTTCTGAGCACTTAACATAAATTAACTCATTTAACAGTCACATAAACCCTGTGACCTAGGTATTATTTTCATTCCCATTTTACAGATGCGGAAACCAAGTCCCAAGTTGTTTGGGCTGGCACCTGCACCCATACTCTTAGAGTCAGGAAAATGGGCATGGGCCTGAATTTGGGAGCCCATACAGCTCCTGTTGATTTCAACCAGGTCCCCTGGGGATGGGTGTTTGTTCATGCTTTCACCAGCCACACCTGGCCAGGATGTGCGGGTGGCCGGGGGCCTACTCATCTGTGAGCCTCTGCAACTGTGCAGTCTGGGCCAGGAGGGGGGCCCCAGAGGGAGCCCAAGCTGTCATTTACTGAGAGCTCTGAAGGATCAGTCACCTCAGTGGATCTCCACTGGACTCTGTTAGTGTCCCCTTCCACAGAAAAGGACACCGAGGCCCACAGAGGTCAGGCAACTTGCCTGAGGGCACATGTGCTGGAAAGGGACCGAGCCAGGCTTTCAGCCTCCTTCTCTAAGGGTGAATAGGAGCTGGGTGGGCCTTCTGTGATGGGGGCAGCTCTACACTCGGTCAGGGGGCAGCTCTGCACTCGGTCAGGGGGCTCTGGTTTCGATCTGGCACTGCCCTCCACTCTCCTGAGCCTGTCTTCCCATCTATAAAGTGACGCTTGGACCTTCTGGCTCTGTGAGCCTCTGTGGACCTGCTTGGGTGGGAGGGCAGGACAAGGGTCACTTCTGCCGGCCCTCACCGACCATGTCTCGCAGTGAGGCCGCCACAATGCCGCACTTCCTGGACTGGTTCGTGCCTGTCTACCTGGTCATCTCTGTCCTCATCCTGATGGGCTTCGGCGCCTGCATCTACTACTTCGAGCCCGGCCTTCAGGAAGCACACAAGTGGCGTATGCAGCGCCCCGTGGCGGACCGTGACCTCCGCAAGACACTGATGGTCCGCGACAACCTGGCCTTCGGAGGCCCAGAGGTCTGAGCTAAGCCGGCTCCGGGCGAGAGGGCAGGCACCAGGCACCCTCCCCTGCTCTGCTCGGCCTGGAGACCCTGCAGCAAAGGGAGGCTGACCTCTGGTCCTCCAGGCCATCCCTCTGCAGCCTGGGCTCCCTTAGCACAGGCCCCTGTGTGCTCCAGGCAGGACCTGGAAGTTGAAAGATGGGGCACCTAGGTGCTTTGAGGTGTTGCTCCTTCTGGCTCTGGGTTTGCTCCCCACGTCAAGTTAGCTCACCCCATGCCCACCTTCTCAGCTCAAGGGAGATGCCCCACGGGCCTCCAGTGCCTTTGTGCTTCCTAGCACTCCTGCCCCTCTCTCCACCTGGAGTCCTGAGCCCCCAGATTTCCCATTTCCCCCCAGAATTCCCAGTTACACGCCCATCCCCACTCCACCTGATGGCACTGATCCCATAGCTTCACGTGGCAGGCTTTAAAACTGACCCAAGCAAAGGGCCCATCTGCAGGGATGGCAGTTTGGTCCAACCTAGCACCACCCCTCTGGACTCAGGCTTGGCATTGCTGTGTGTGCAGAGGGGCGAGACCATAGGGAAAGAGGTGTGTGTGTGTGTGTGTGTGTGTGTGTTAGAAAGAGAGCGAGTCTGGATGGGTGGGTAAGCATGTAGAGGGAAGGAGATGGAAGGAGATGGAAGTATGTATGTGTGAGATGGAAAGTGGGGGCCCCCGGCAGGGCAGGAGGTGGTGGGGATGGGGTGAGCTCTGTGGGCAGTATAGGGGCAACCAGCAGCAGTTCCACACCCCCCCCTCTGCTGGACTTCTCTATTCCTCCCCTCCCCCAAGGCTGAAGCAGGTGGCAGGAGCCCCTACCCTTACCTCCAGGGCCAAGCCCAGCACCCCTGAGCCAAGCCCCCTAGATCCCCAGCCCCACCCTGAAGCCCTCCTGTGTGGAGCACTGTTGCCTCATTGTGGACATAGATTGACAGCCTGCCTCACCCTCCTCCTCTGGGGCTTCCACCCTAATTTATTGCAATAAAAAGACTTCATGACTATCTTTGCAGACTGTCTCCTTTCCTGAAAGTAGGCTCATATTCTATCATCTCACTGGGTCCTCATAGAAAACACGATAGCTCAATGTTCCCCATTTTAGGGGTGGGGACGCTGAATCTCAGAGAGGGCGGAGTTTCTCAACAGTGACAACTTTGACATTCTGGACCAGGTTGTTCTCTGTCATGGGGGGGCTGTCCTGCCTGTTGTAGGATATTTAGCACCTCTGGTCTCCACCCAGTAGCACTCGTCACCCCCACCCTCATCCCCATCTCGGGACAACCAAAAGTTCTAACTGGAATCCCTGGGGTAGACTACTAGTTAGGATATAAATTCAGGCACGGAGATGCAAAACAACAGGGCCTTAAACCAAATAGAATGTTCTTTCTTTCTCATCATATATTCCATGGGCAGGTTATCCAGAGTGGGTCTGGTGGCCGGTTCCATGCAGTGTTCAGGAATCCAAGTTGCTCCCTTCTCACTGCTTCGTTGTGCCCAGGATGTCCGCATGATCCAGGACGATCCTCTACTTCCCAAGCTGCAGGGAGGAGGGAGGGTGGAAGGGGCAGCACCTTACACCTTAGGGTGTACCCTTTACATCCCCCTGGTCAATATTTAGTCACATGGCTACTCCTAGCTGCAAAGGAGGCTGGGAAGTGTAGTCTTTAGATGGGTGATTGTATGTCCATGTAAAAAATCCATTTATTGAAAGGAGGACAACGCTTGGAGACAGCTACCATTACATTTTCGCTGGGATTTGCCTGAGGCCACAGAGCAGTAGGCTGAGATGTGGACCGGATCTCGGACTCCAGACTAGGGCCTGCACTTGCACATGCCCCGTCTAAGGAGTTAAGGAGGGCAAAGCTGCCTTCTCTCACTTCCAGGGGTGGGCAGCTGCTCTTCCTCTCTGGGCAAAGCCATGGCTGTCTTGCAGAGCCAGGCCAGGGTGAGGTAAGAAAAGAACGTTAAGGTCACAGCTGAGTGCCTCTTCCAGTTCTGTGCCCTGGGCACCTCCCTTGCCTCACCCTGGCCCGGCCCTGCTGTTTCTGAGTCTCACAGCCCTGACCTCTCACCCAGCAGAGCAATTTGCAGCCCAGGGAGATTTCCCACACCAGACAGCTTCCCCTTGCTACTGCTCTGGATTCTTGCAGGCACAAAAGACCAAACTGAAAACAGCTGAAATAAAAGGGTTTGGTTCTGGACTCAGGCTGGACTCTAGGGCTCAAGGATATCACGGGGACACGCTCTCTCTCCATCTGTCTCTGTCTGGTTCAGTCCTGCTTTGCTTTGTGTGGGCTTTATTCTCAGGTGGACTGTCTCCTCGTGGTGGTAAGGTGCTTCCCCAGGCTCACACAGACCGTAGCGCCTTGATTTCAGGGGACAGCATGCATGCATCTTGTTCCATTAAAAGGTCAGGGTGTCAACTCCCATGGGCCCCCAGGGCATGTGAGCTCAAGGGATGGCGTGCCCTGATTGCCAGGTATCTCTGGTACCCACTACTGGAGCCAGCTCTACTGATCACGTGGTCTGATGAGGCGGTGTGTGTGTGTGTGTGTGTATAGGTAGGTAGTGGCTGTTACCTATAGTGGGGGAAGGGATGATGGGTGAAAAACAAGAGGGATTGAGGAGGAAACAAGCTCGGAGAGAAGTGACACAGCAAGGGTCACCTGGGGACCTGGGATTAATGCTACCCAGGCTTGGGACTGGGCGTGTAAAGAAGAATGAAGGTGGTCAGGAACCCTCAGAGTTTGGTGAGCATGTGAGCTGGGGCTCTGAGTACAGGCTGCCAGGGCAGGCAAGGTGTGGCAGAGGCAGGTAGGCAGATGACTGGGGGCTCTAAGAACCCATTGGAGGGTGAGGCCTTTCCAACGCCTTTCAGATCACCCCTCAGGAGAGTGGGGGAGACCAGCACCACCCACGGGGCAGCTAGTCCTGCACTGCCTCAGTTTCTCTTGCAGTGCCAACCCCAGTGTATTTTAGTCTCCCTCCTGAGGGAATAAACTTCTTACATTATGAGGCTCTGGACCCCATGAATTCCTTCAATGCGAGCCTAAGAGACTAAAGGTGTGAGGCGTAGGGGAGAGAGCTGGGAGGCCAGGACTAGCAGCTCAGCGCTGCCCTGTTTATCAGAAAACTGTTTCCCAGCCATGGTCAGAAGCAGGACTGGAAGGGCCCAAGCAGAAGCCACATTTATGAGCTAGGTCTGATGATTGCAAGGGACAATACATCCCAGTTTGACTAGCCCGGGTAAGGAGAAGTTATCATGAGGATCATGGGGGTGTCCAGGCCCTGTAAAACAGAAACGTAGCAGGGGCTTGGGATGAGAAGAAGGCTCTCAGACCCCTTAGGAGTCTTTCTCTCACTGTTTTTTTTTCTTGCTTCTGTGCACCCACTTCGTTAGCTTTCACATCCAGCCTCCATCATGGAAAATGCAGCCAATGCTGACATGTTCTGTATCTTACAGGTCCAGCCCCTGGAGAGTTAGTTACCTGTCCCTCTCTGGCCTCAAGTGCAAATATCCCCAGGGAGAGATTCATTGGCTCATCTTAAGTCAGGCACCCATTTCCCATTTTAAATCAGTCACCCAAGGCTGGGGCAGTGTCGTATGTATGGTCGAGCTTGGATCAGGGCCCACTTGGACCAACATGAACTGGGCTTGGGTCATCTCAGAACAAGGTAGTTTTCTTGGGATGTTGTGGAGGGAAGACAGGGTTCAGAAGAAATGATATAAACTGCTCCTCCATTGTCATCCAGAACATCAAACAGACCCTGTCGGAGGTGGCATGGGTTTGACCAGCTGAGCTGGGGAGGGCCTCAGGCTAGATCTGGCCTGCAGCCAAGTTTGGTTCATCCAACACAGTGTTTTGAAAAAAATGCAAATTAGTTGGCAGCATTTATAAGTCAGGAAATTTCACATGAAAATCTCTTTTTTCCCTGATTTCTCTTTCAAAATAAAAATTCTGGCCACACTGGGTCTGAAGTGTGAATGTGTTCAAGGTTACCAGCCTCAGAGCCTCAGCAGGGAGGATGTCAACCGTGACCTTCCTGGGGCGTCTGCAGTCAGTAGTCCTCTTCATGGGAGAGCTGCCTCCATCCAAAGGCTGCAGCAGGGCCTCCCATGTGGGCTGCAGAGGAGGAGCCTGACGCTCACGGAAAGTAAGGGACTTGCCTGAGCCTCCTGCTCTTAAACCTGGCTTTTTCCCCAGTCTTTCTCCCAGGGCCTATTACATAATGTTTATTTACACCTGCTCTTCTCATAAAGGACCCAAGAAGGTTTCAGGGAAAGGAGCCACAAACATGGGGGTGAGAAGGAAACATTCTGACTCTTGACTCCTACTGTAAAACTATTACTTGTCTATGAGCTTCCTGGCAGCCAGAGAGAAAGGGAAAACACAAAGAGGCTATTTTATTCTTGTTATGTGATAGAAGGGAGAGACTGACTCTTTAGGAAAGACAAATTTCCTGATTCTAAATACTAAAAAGAAATGACTCAAATGGGATGTTAAGGGCAACACAACAGACTGTGTCCTCAGCACTTTTTTTTTTTCTTTTTTACAAGGGGGAGGGTTGACCCAGATGGCAGAGCCTACAGAAACAGGCCAGTGCGTATGGAGACAGATTTTTCCATCTGCCAGGACATGCCAGAGGACTGTATTGGGGACAACTTGAGGTTAGGGTATGACAATAGTAAGTCCTATAAAACCTCTTGTTTAAACTGCATGTCTTGGGCCAGCCAAGTGGCACGATGGCTAAGCGCTGGCTTGGGAAGCCAGCGGCCCCGGTTCGGGTCCCACATATGAGGGCCAGTGACACTGCCCTCAATAAATAAATAAATAAATAAATAAATAAATAAATAAATAAATAAATAAATAAATAAATAAACTGCATGTCTTTGGGCAAGTTTCCTTAGCTCTCAGACATACAATTGAATTCACCAAGCAATTCTGTGTGCCAGGCACTGAGAATCCAGATAAGTGTCCCCCCCCAGTGCCCAGCATTGCGCTCATGACAGGTTCTCCATAGAGAGCAGGTTGCTTTCCCTTCACTCCTGCCCCACCTGCCTCACTGGGTCACTGCAAATGTCAAAGGAAGTAGCCAGGAAGAAAGCCCTGTGTAAACGCTGTGCGTCATACAGCAAGTCTTTGGAGCTGCTCTACCCCAGCATTAGGCCTGGCACCAAGAATGTAAAGACAAAGAGGATGTAAGCCCTGAATCAAAAGAGCTGACAAACGGGAAGGGCAGAGAGATGTGTAAACAGACAAATTACAAAACTGTAATTGCAACAAGAGAAGTATGCGTGAGAAACTGAAACAGAACTCAAAAGGTGCCTAACTCCTGGGGAAGGGGCTTGTCAAGGAAGGCATCCTAGGAGGTATAACTACTGAGCTGGGTTTTGAAGGCTGACTAAGAGTTTCCCCTTAAGGAAAAGAGGAGCTGGCAAACTCAAAGCTGTGGAGAGAACCCAGTCCTTTCTAACGACAGTGAGTGGGTTCATGTGGTTGAAGCATGGAATGACAGGAAGTGCTGGGAGTGAAGACTGCAAACCAGAAAGTGGTTTTTCAAGTAAGGGTTAAGTCCAACTAGAGGACCTGATGACCTTTCAGTTGTCACCTCCTCTAGGAAGCTTTCCCTGACCCCATCAGCAGCTTTCCCCATTCAAGTACTAATACTGTGTTGTGATTTTTTGTTCATGTATCTATGGAGAGCAGTAGTGGCGTCTCCTTGTCTCAGGCCCCAGCCTGCCTGGCACTGGGCAGGGCCTCCATGAAAGCAAGCTTGTTGAATGAATGGGGCCGGTCTCTTTGAAACTCTTGCCAGTGGCTACCCGTCTGCTTAGAGACTAAGTCTTTAGAGAGGCTTGAAGGCTTCCTTGAGGTCAAGCTCTTGTGCAGGTTTTTAAAATGCCTTGGGAGGTTTTGTAGTCCTGGGAGCTTTCCTTTCCCACCATCTGGGAGCTGTTAGGATATGGTGGGTGGGTCTGGGCCAGGCCCAGACCAGGACAGGAGGCAGGAATGTGCAGGGTCCCCGTTTGGGAATGGCTGCAATGTTCAGACTCTGGTCCCGTGGGGGGGGGGTGTGTGTGGCACAGGCAGGTCATTGTTCCACCCCCTCGGCTCTCCACTCTGGCAAGAAGGAAGGGCTTGGGAAGGCCGAGAGACTAGCTCTGGGAAGAGGGCAGAGGCTGTGGGCTCCCATAAAAGACTGTCTCACTGTCAGTCAACACTCTTACAGAGAACCCAGAGTGGGCAAAGCCCCTTCTGTCCCGCCCCGCACCCATAAGGTGGGAGGAGCTCAGAATTTGGATCCTGGAAACCTGGATGTCAAGCTACCGGTTCAGTGTGTGAACCTTGGCAAGTCCATTTCCTTTCTGTATCTGCAGCTGTAGATAGCTGGAATTGATGCCAAAGTCACAGGACATCATGAGGGTAAATAAAAAAGGAAATCAGAATTACAAGGCAACAATTTTAATGGCTAACGTGATCTGAGCTCATTACACTTCTCTTTGCATTCTTACAGCCATGCAAGTGGGTCAGCAGTGCTGTTCACCAAATATTTCTGGCTCCTCAGCTCTCGCACTCCATGGCCACCTTGTGTTGGGTAGGTCATGTGACTAGCTCTTGCCACTGAGTTGTGATCAGCAGTGAGTCCAGGCCAAAGCATTTAATAGCTAGTGCATGATTCAGCTCACCCTCTTTCCCCCTGCCACAATGACCAGTGGCTCTTGAAGGTGGCTACTGGGTCCCTGAGTAAAGGTGACATGGAGCAGAGCCTCAGCTGACCCAAACCACAGTGGACATGAAGGATGAATGAGAAATAAATCTTCATTGTTATAAGCCACTGGGATTTTGGAATTGTTTACTGTAGCATAATCTGACCCATAATCTGATATAATCCCCATTTTATAGATGACAGAACTGCAGCTCAGAGAGATTGTGACCTGTTCAAAATCACACAGCTGTAACCAACCCAAGTTTGAGACTTCAGAGCTTGTGCCACTTGCCTGGGAGGCCACCATGATGATTTTTGGCTTGGGTAGAGGCTGCCTTCCAGGCCACTTGGGAGTCCTGTCAATCTTTTGGTGGGAAAATGTGTACAGATAAGAGGTCATTGCTACTTTGAGCCACTAGAGGGCAGCTGAACCCAGGCCTGTAGTTACTGGGCAGAGTTCTCCAGGCCCTCAACATTGGGAGAGAGCCGGCAGACAGCAGACAGGCAGAGCAAATAGAGATGAATGAGACTCATTCCTTGCTCTCAAAGCCCTAACAGCCTGGCAAGGAGCCAGGTGGAGGAATTCTAGATTTTCAAGCTAGAAAAGACTACATGAGGGCACCTGGTCCCTATTTGAAAAGGCAATTGAGGCCCAGAAAGGCAAGTGATCTCAGAAGTTACACAACGAGTTATTGGTTAAAGCGGAGAGGGGACCCAGAGCCCCTGACTTCAGCTCAGCGCTTTTATATCTCAAAGATAATGCAATCTAGTGGGGGGTGGCCAGTAAAGCTTCCCCATACTCCATCTGGCCAGGTAGAACATATCCCCTCTTCCAGCCCTCTCTGCTCTTTCTCAAGTCAGGCTGGTCCTCAGGTCTCAAACCAAGGAGGGAAAGGGGAAGACAGCTCCCCTCCCCCATCTACTGGATGGCCAGCAGGTTGCCCTGGTAACCAGCTCACAGACAAGTTTGAAAACCTATAGCTCAAATGGGAGAGAATGGATAAGAATAGGGGAAGGTCCTAGTCCACACATTCACCATTCATTCATTCATTCATTCATTTGTTGATTTTACAGAAATTTACTGATTCTGATCTTGCTAGGCCCTGGGACCCAGAGAAGAATAAAATCCAGGCCCTTCAGAACTGTGCTGTCCAATATGATAGCCACTAATTAAAATGAAATAAAGTAAACAATTCAGTCCATTGTTTGGTCACTGTAGCCACATTTTAAGTGCTCAATAGCCGCCTGTGGCTAGTGGCTATTGCATTGGAAAGCACAGATATAGGATATTTCCATTATCGCAGAGAGTTCTATTGGTCTGTTGCTCCCTTGCTAAGGAGAACAACACACAGGGAAAAAGATCAGACCACACAGCATTGTGTGGGCTGCGATGTCCTCATCAGCAAAAGGCAGGTGACAAGGCAAAGATTAAAGGCGATGCTGGGAGAATGCTTAGCCTAGTTCCTGGCTCAGACTGAGTGCTGGCAGGATGTCGCCTCCTGTCACTATTGTATTGTAGTTACTGTAGGGATCGGTTTATACCCTCATCTTCCTGAGCAGACTGAGAGCTCCTTCCCAGCCCTGGCACTTAGTAAGTGTTCAGTAAATGGCAACTATTATTATCACCAGCTTTATTATTACTATTGCTATGATAGAAGCAGAAGAGGGTGCCCAGACCAGCCCACAAAGCTAGAGCCAGGCTGGGTGGCCTTGTGGGTCTTCCCAGGCCCAGGGCGGGGTTCTCTTTGCATCCTCAGGGCCTTAGTACAGGGGCCAGCTGGAGCAAACAGGGGCTCAGGAAATAGTTGTTGAAGCAGGCAGCTCCTCTTTAGCCTCCAGGAGTTTCAACTTGCCTGAGGAAAGACCTCAGGTGGGTGGGCAAGATGGCCTGAGGATCACAAAACTAAACAGGGTATGGGTGTGGTGCAGAGGGAAAGCAGAAGGAGGACTGGCCCTGGGACCACCTGAGTGTGGCCATATGTGGAGTATCCTTCTTCCCGCTAGAGGCATTTCTCCAGGGGTCAGAGTCTGTGGGTGACAGGGCAGATTTGGGGAGGATAGGAAGCAGGGTACCACACCCCAGGTGGCCTTGAGTCCAAGGCAGTCCAGCCTGGCTGTTATAAGCCTCCCATGGTCCTTCGGGATTCCAGAGGCTCAGAGCAGCCATTCACTACCGCCCACTCCTGAGAAGCCAGCCCCTCCCCGCCCCATAGCCCAGCCCAGCCTGGATGTAGCTGGTGGGACAGGTCAGGAGAGGGCTGGGCCCTTGGCCTGGAGGCTGTTGCCTGGAGGCTGAGTGGAAGCCCATGAAGGGCCTGCAGGGAAGAGACCCCTGAGCTGGTCGCTATGGCCAGACTTGGGGTGCAGAGGATGCGAGGGGCCTGCACCAGCCTCAGCTTCTCAGACTGAGGACCACCAACCTTTCTTCTTTTCTAATCAAGGTAGGTGGGTATTTGTGAGTGTGTGTGTGGGGGGGGGGTAGGGGAGGGGAGGCAGGGATAGGACCAAGGGATGGATGGGCTGGAGGCTTAGTGAGGGGATGGGGATCTGATGATGTTAGAACAAGCAGGTCTCAGAAAGCCTGTTCCTTGTGTGGGTTTGCATACCGAGGGTAGATGTTTGTGGTTAAATGCAGGGTGAACATGTGTGTGCCCAGGTACATGAGGTTGTGAACAAGGGCAGGAGGGCAGGGCTGCAGGGATACGCTAAGTGGGGAGGTGATGGAGGCTGGCACAGTCTTGGGTACAAATATGTGGCTAGATGGATGATGGGCTGGGGTGCCACTGTGAGGGGTGGTGAAGGCCCTCTTCTTCAGACCTCAGGGACCTGGCTATAGGATCAGTCCCCTCTTCCACGAGCCACCCCCACCGCCAGCCCTGGCCTGCCCCGCTCCCCCATCATGTTCCAGCCTCTGTTGAAAGCAACAGAAACAGCTTTGTTCCAGAGGGTAACAAGAAGCTCAGAGTGTGCTCCAGCTGGTGGCTACCCAGGGGTGCCAGAGCCCCTCTTGAGGAATGGCTTCCACAGAGACCATCAGTCAGAGTCCTCAACTACCTCTACTCTCCCCTCCTCATTGCAGGCTGCCTGTTGCTTCTACCCCTATGACAGCCCTCCCGCCCCCCACCCCTCAGAGAATTTCACCAGCATTCTCGCCCGTCTCCTTGCCTCCCGTCTGTTCCCCTCTGGTCCCTCTGTCATACTGATGGTCCCACCGGCAGACCCACTGGGCCGTCTTCCAGGGCCCACGCATTGTCGTGGCATGGCATGGCCTGGGCCCCAGCACACCTGCAGCCTTGTCTCCCACCTTCCCCCAGATACAGCCTAGAAATCCCCATGGTGGATTTTCAGAAAGATGTCACACTCCTCCCCTTTGGGCCCTTTGTGTGAATTGCTCCAACCCAGGCCCAGCCTCCCTCTTTTGACACCAAAGACTGAGCCAACACACCCTGCAGCGTTTGCCTCGGATGTAGCCCTGCCTGCCTCTCTGCCCGGCAGGGACCCATGCAGCATCATCACTGGGCTTGTTCACTGGACAAGTGTCCTTCTGCCAGCACTTGTTACTTCTCCACTTAAGCCCTGCCTTCTCCAGGGCCCTCAGCTCTGGCTCTAACTCCGGCCCCAGCAGCAGGCCACCCAGGGCTCTTTCCTGGCTCTGGGCAGGAGCCCCGATGCAGACCCTGTCCCCAAGCCGAACTGCTCATCCCTCAGCCTCCTACCTGGATGCCTGACTCCTACTTTGGCTGCTGTGGGACCCCAGGGGCAGAAGTAGCTAGACTTCCAATAACCGCAGCCCTTCTCCATGGTCCCTGAACTTGTGTATGTGACCTCCATGGAGTTGTCCATTAACAGAAGGGCCACACCCAGGCCCCTGCAAAGGGAGAGGCACTCCCTCCTCCCCCACTGAGTTCCCTTGTGCCATGAGCAGCCTGTTCACTGAATGCCGCCATTATTGAAACGTTCTGCACTACCTGTGAGGTACCTGGGTAGGTGTGTGTGTGAGAGGGCCCATGTGTGTAAGGTGTGTGTAGGAATGTAACAGGTGGAGCTGTAGGAGGACTGAAGTAAGAGACATACATACTCCTCTGAGGATTGACAGTCCCCCGTACAAGGCCCCTTCAGACCTGGCAGTGCTGGCTGCTGGTCAGGAGCGGGAGGGCTGGTACCTCCAGGCTGGAGCCCCTCACCCCTGTTTGGCCCCTTCTCTCTGTTGATTGCCTCAGGGGAAGATGAAAGACCTGGATGGACCACGACTTTGAGATGCAGCCACACGGAGCCCCAGGGCCTGGAACCTCTTTCTCCCACAGCCACCTGCTGGGGCACCCTACCCACCCCTCAAAGCTCCCTGGAGGGGTGTCACCTCTCATCCCTGTCCTCAGGAAAACCATCCATCTGGATGCCTTCTCCCAAAGCCATATCCCACAGGCTTCCAGTCGACCGAATCTCGGAGCCAGGGCCCGGAGTGTGCCCCCACAGGAGACTGGAAACAGCCTTGTGCCAAGGAAGCTCAGCTCCATCTCCTTAACACTCCGTCAGAACAGCCAGGCATGGCCCCTGCGCCCCCTACCTTCTCACTGGGAAGGGGTGCCCACCCTAGGCAGGGAAGCTGCCACCCAAGGAAGACGGAGGCTGCCCACTCCAGACCCACCATCTGTGACACTAGTGCCAGGGGGCAGGGTCCACCCCGAGGACCCAAGGAACCTGGGTCTGACCAAACCCAGCAGGATGCCGGTAGTGGAGAAGCCCCTGGTGAGTTCCTACTTGGCCCTGCCTTTCCAATCTCGATTGGCCCCGAGTCCGCCAGGCCCTGCAGGGCCAGGCTCAGTGGGTCAGAGGCACCCTGTCCCAATGACGGCCCAGGTACCTACCAGAGCTTCCCCAGGAAGAGGCAAGTCCCGGGCCAGGGGTATCCCAAGACCCCGGCTGCACCTCCAAAGGGCCACACCTACTGTGGGGCCTGCAACGGCGATGGATTTGACTACTCTGGACACAGCGAGGCCAGGCACAGCCAGACATCTAGCCACAGTGGCCACTAACAGACCTACCTTGGCTGTCAACTTAGCCACACCAAACACATCCAGACTGGGCACAGAGTTCCCTGTTCTGGGTAGCAAACTGGGCATAGCCACAGACTTGGCTGCAGCCGGCACAGCCAGGCGGGGCCCAGTCAAGGATCTGGTAGGCCCAGACCCAGACACGTTGGGCAAAGCCATCGCTACAGCAGGCACAGTCAAGCCAGGTACACCTACAGGGGTCCCAGCTGTGGTTTTGGCAGCCCCAGCCCCGGGAAGGCTGGGCACAGTGAGGCTGGACACGGCCCTGGCTTTGGCTAGAGTGAATCCAGCCAGGGTGCACATAACTATGGACTCTCTTGCTTTCGACACAAGCAGGCAGGGCATAGCCATGGGTTCAGTCATGCCGGTTACCCTAAACCCAGCCACTGGGGAGACCACACTGGACAGTGTCATTAGCCTGACCACATCAGACATTGCCACCTGTCCACTGATGTCAAGCGGAAGCACAGCCCCAGCTTTGGACCATTCTATAGATGCTGCCACAGACCTGGCCAGAGAGACCAGAGGTAAATGTGAAGAGCTTGGCTGGAGATGAACTGGCTGCAGCGGGGGTGGGGGGTGTAGGGGTGGGGGGTGTAGGGGTGTGCTGGAGGTGGGCTATACATACACAGATAGGTTGGAAAGGGAGGGGGGGCCCTAAGGTCAGAGTTGAATGTGCTGGAAAAAAGGGAGCAGGGTTGAGGAACAGATACAGGGGATGCGCCCTGAGCCAGGGCCAAACCTACCAGTCAGAGGTCAGGTGAAGGGAAGTCACCAGAAGGAAGGTTTACAGGGGTAACCTGTGGAGGAGCCATTATACCCAGTCCTTCCTCCAGCACCCTCCGTGCTTGTTTCTGTGTTCCCTGAAGCGCTGGAATAATCGGGTAATTTATAGGTGAGTCCAGCTTGAGAGGAAACCATCCATATGAAAATACAGATCACCATTCAATAAGAGGTGATTTGTCCAACAGTCATCACTGCTGCGCTCCTCTAGGTGTGAATAGCGACCTCATCTGAGACCTTCTAAATCATTCACATTCAGCCTTTCAGGATGATAGCTGTTGCTTAAAAGTTGCCTCACCTGGAATTCTCTTTCTCCTGAAAGGTGAGTTGGAGGCTTGTATATAGGGGAAGTCCTATACAAACCATAAATATGTCAACACAGGGCTAGACGTTTATTTGGTGTCAGAGAAGTTGTGACCTGCCTCAAGTCATGCAGCTGGCTGGTGGCAGTAAGCTAATGGGAACCCAGATCTTGGAATTCTACTTTGGGCTGTCTCTCCTTGCCAACACTTCCAAGGCTCAGAGGGTCTTACCCAGCCCAACGCCTTCACTGGGGCTTCCGGTGTAGGCCCCTTCCCATGGCACTGCACAGCTAGTCTGGGGGGGCTCACCCCCGCTCTGTGTTCATGCGTCCCTCTGTGACCTCACTGCTCCCTCCATCTTCAGCCCAGCCCTCTCTCCTAAGATGCAAGTATGGTCAGCTGCCGGACCCCTCTCCCCGACTTCTCTCCGGCATGTCCAGAGGCAGTCCTTCTCTTCCTGCACTGGCTGACTCCTGCCCTCCCTCATCTCACTCTCTCTGCTGCAGGCACCGCCACACAAGAAACCTAGGTATCCTCCTTGTCTTTCTCTCTCCTTCATCTCATGCATTTCCACCTCTGTTAATTTACCTCCTCAACTGTCTGTCCCCTCTCTCCATCCTTCTGCCCTGTGATGCCACAGTCCCCACCCGACCCAGCACAGCTGTCACAGGAACTCACATATTTGATAGCACTCACAGCGTAACAGCCGTTGGTGACTTACCAATTATCTTTCCTTAATGTCAGCTCCTTAAACCCGGCTTCCAAGGCTTTGAAATTCTCCAGGCTCCGCTCTCTAGCCCTGTCTGGAATTTTCCCTGCTTCTGCTGCACCTGGGAACACTGAGCGGTCCACCAACACCATGCAGCTCTCACCTCTGGGTTCCTCACCTCTGCTGCCCCTTCTCAGCAGAACGCCCTTCCCTTCTTCCCTCCCACCTCCTTTCACTTTTCCATCTCGGTCCTCGCCTCCTTCAAGAAATCCTCCCCAATTCCTCCCTCCTCAGAGTGCCCACTGCCATGCCCCCACAGTACCCTGTGAATACTCCACCTTTCTGCATTAGGGCAGCCAGCGTTCTGTCTCGCCTACCACACCCAGAGCCCTTTGGGGACAGGGAGGGTCTTCCTCATTCCCGCTCCCCCACGGCCTGGCCACATGCTGTCCATTCATGTTGGCCGAATGCATGAAGGATTTTTCTGCCGGGTAAATCGAGGCTCAGGAAAGCTCCTGACCAGCTCAAGGTCATAGGGCCCATCATCCTGGAATCAGGCCTGGAACCTGGGCCCCTGACTCAAGGTTCCACAGGCACCGCGCCTGGGCAGAACCGCGCTGAGCCGGCGCAACCTCTCAACCGCCGCGTGACTCACGCGCGCACCCCGCCGCCCGCTGCTGCCGCCCCCCCGCCCCAGCCTAGAGGGTAAGAGGCCGGAGCGGGACGGAGAGGGGCTGGGATGCGGGCCCCCTAGCCGGCCCGGCCGGCACCCCGAGTCGGCCGGCACAGCGCCCCCGCGCGCCTTCCCGGCCGCCCGCAGCCGGGGCCGAGCGCCGGCTCCCGCGTGCAGGCGGGCGGGGAGCGGGTGCGAGCGCGGGCGCCGTGGGAGGGGGAGGGGCCCTCGGCGGGGCCGGCGGGCGCGCGGGTCACGTGGTGTGGGTGGCAGCGGCGGCGGCGGCGGCGGCGGCATCGGTGCGCGCGGGCAGGGGCAGCGCGGCTCCCAGCGAGCGGAGGCGAGGTCCCGGGCGGGAGCGGCGGCGCGGGGCGCAGGGGCGGCGCGGCGGGGCCGCGGGCCGGGCGGGTGGGCGGAGAGCACTGAGGGGCGAGGCCCGGCTGCAGGGGCCGCTCGGCCCAAGAGGAGCCCGCGCCCCGCTCAGCCTTGCAGCCCCGCGCCCTGAGCATCTCCTGGGAGGAACGGAGACAAAGGAGGATTCATGTCCAAAGGTAGGGGGGCTGGCCGGGCCACTGGCGCCCGCAGGGAAGAGGCTGCACCCCGAAAAGCCCAGCTGGAGGTGCTACCAGGAGGAGGGTTGCTGCGCCGAGGAGCCCACGCGCGGTGACATATGCACGGACACACGTACACACGGTGGCACACACTCGAAGATATACATGCCCAGAGAAATGCACCCACGGGAACGCGGGGAGACAGAGACCCACGGACACACAAGCAGGGACCCAGATACTCACAGAAAGCCCTACCCTGGAGCACACCAAGACACGCACACACATGCACACCACGCACAGGTATCAGGGCCACCTACCGCCAGATAAGAGACCTGTATGCTGACACATAGACCCCTTCCCCCACACACAGACAGGCACCAGCTGGTGGTCTCCAAGGGAACTCGTTGGCCTCCAGAGGACTGGGATGGGGGAAGGGGGTGTCCCAGGGCCCTTTGCTCCGGCTAATGGGAAAGGACTAAGATATCTTTTGTGATTCTTTTTCTGAAGGGGGGACTGCAGCTGGGGGTGGACTGGAATTGCCTCTGCTGGTGGGGGTGGGGTCTTGAAGGCGGCTGGGGGCTGGGGAAGATCTCCAGCTCTGGCAGGAAGGAAGAGCCTCCCCACCTCCGCCCCATTAAGCCAAGGAGGCAGGTGCTACTCCCGAAAGGTCTCCTCCCCGTGCTGCCACCTTCCCAACTGAGGGGTGGGGTCCCTGAGCCAGACAAAGACAAAGCCATTCACTTGCCTGTAAAAGAAAGCACCAGAGTCCCTGCTTGGCATGGGGGTGGGGGTGCTGTTTCTCGGGGGCACTCAGCTAGAGCTGAGTCAAGTAGACAGTGCTTCTCCCTGGAGCACTGATGGGGCAGGTGGCTCTCAGCAGGGGGTGCTGCAGATAGATCCCCTCTTGCCCAGGCTCTGGGAGAGCTGGGAGCCTGGGAGGCACCCCAAGGACCATTTAGGCAGGATGGCATACTTGAGCTACAGCCTGCTGTGATCCCATCCTTCACGGAGACCCCTCCAATCCGTGTTGTGGGGGAGGGAGGAGGTCTGTCTTAACAGAGCCTACCCCTTACCTGGCCTACACTACAGCCATTTGCAGGGGTCAGCTGCTCTGCCAGGGAAGAGAAAGGGGATGGCTCTGAAGTGATGGCTCAGTGAGGCATTCATTCATTCATCCATCATTCATTCATTCATTCACTGCTGAGTGCCTGTGTACATTGGGACACAGAGAGCAATACATAACACTGTCCCTGTCCTGAGGAAGGGTGGGAACTAGCATATATATATGTTCAGGGCCAGGTAATTTATGTCCATGCTTTTGTATAACCTTCTCAGCAACCCAGCAATGTGGGTACTATCCTTATATTCCTGAGAACACTGAGGCTCACAGGGGTCACCCAACCAGGAGTCAAGCCTGGTCCAGCTGCCCATCTGGGGCTGGCAGGTGGACTGCGAGTCTGTAGGGGCAGAGGACGGAGCTACAGAATTCAATTCCAGAGCAGCATTTGTCCTGCACCCTGGAGGTCTTTTTGTACTTGTCAGGCACTCTCACCAGACTGTGGGCCCTCAGGGCAACGACCTTGTCTGGGGCCCAAAAGTGTCCTTGGCGTTTAGTCTAGGGTTTGGCTGGAGAAGGCTCCCATTTGACAACATATGAAGTGGACTGGAAGGGATGGAGTGAATGAATGAATGAAGAGATGAGATGAGAACTCAGGGGGCCAAGGCAGCACAAAAGAGGGGTATCCATACCAGATGGGAAAGCAGAGGCCTCCCGGAGGGGTAGCCCTTGAGCTGATGGTGAAAGAAAAGCAGGAGTTAGCCAGGGGCTAGAGTGGGCAAGGGCCTTCCAGCAAAGGCTGTGACACAGTGACACCCTGGACGTTTGCAGTACTTGTGGTGGTGGGTGGTGGGTGTCAGCATGTAACTGGCCTGTCCTTGGCACGTGTTTGGGAGGGGCATTGGCCAGCAGGTGCTCTGTACAGTGCACACAGTGGGTGCAAGTAGGTGCTTGCTGGGAGAATGAAGGTGATCTCTGCTCATCGACCAGCCCTGCTACAGTCCTGCTGTAGCCCCTATTGCCTGGGAATACAGTAGAAAGGGCTTTCTCGAAGCCAAGGTCTGTCTTTGGGAATGCTCTTTCAGGAAACTGCAGTTGACAGGCCATAGTGAGGACACACACTTTATAAGAATACTTGCAAAAACTCCTATAAATAAGTACAAGACTCACTTTCCAGGTTTGTACAATGGGGTACCCCGCCCCCGCCGCTGCCTTCCACGGATTTATCTCACAACATGGGAGATAAATGGGCTCAGCTGTAGAAGTATGAGGGGGATGGAAAGGGCCAGTGTGTGAGCAGCTGGGCAGGAAAATGGGGCATTGGCCCTCAGTGCAGGTGTGCTGAGTGGGGCCAGGGAGGTGGAGGGTAGGGGAGCAGGCCTGTGAGAGTCAGCTGCTGCGGTGCTGAGCCAAGCCGCCTGGCTGGCAACAGCTTCCTGGGAAGCAGGAGGGAGCCCAGCCAGGCCCTGGGGAGGTCCCAAGGCTTTGTCAGGTTTGGCTGTGCCTGGGAGTGACAAGGAAGAAACAGTTTCCTATTGGGAGAGAGAGTCTTGCCAAGACCCATGGAAGCACCAGGTGGTGGGGGTATAAGAACAGATTCCTGGCTAGGTTCGGGGGTGGGGGAGGGTGGCACTCCCATCCCCTCTCTGTTGCCCATCTGCTGCTCCACCAGTCTTCCTGTAAGCTTGATGCAATGTAGGGTGGAAACCAAGGACCGTAGGATTCTAGAATGGCAAAGCTGGAAGGGGTCCTCGGGAGCATGGAGTCCAATTACGATGCTGTGTAATTAGCATCTAGGTACCTCCCTTTGACAAGTGCTTCCACATGCACCATTTCATCTCCTCCCTGACAAGCCCATGAACTTGAAAGGGGGAGGGGCAAGAGGGGCTGGAACTGTGAGGCTCCGTGTGGATGCCATAGCTCATGTAATGCTCACCACAGCCTTCGTCATGACCCTAAGCAGTTTATAGAGCAGGAAGGGGGCTCACAGTGGGGCGCTGCTTCGCCCAAGTCCACAGAGTTGCCAGGTAGTGGAGCCAGGCTGCTCCCACATCACCAACACCCTGTGTTATGGGAGGGGAAACAGAGCTGCTCTATGCTGAAACCTGGTAGACAGCCTGATGAGGAAGTGCACTGATTTCTCTGGTGTGAACATGCCCAAGATCTGCCAGACCCGGCGGGGGGGTGCCTTTCCCCACTGGAGAAGGGCTGTTCCTTAGCCTCCCCTTTCTTCTGCCACCCGCCACCCCAAGACCACACTGCCCCATCTTAGGCAAGTGACTGCCCTCACCTGGCTCTCATCCTCTCCCCACTGGTCAAAAGGGGAGACTTATTTCTTCCACAGATTCAAAACCATGGCTAGGATGGTTTCTGGGTCTCGTCAGAGCACAGACACCCCAACTTTGCAGTGGTGGTCATGGAACAGAGGGGACACTGAGGCTGGAGACGAGTGGTGCTCACTCCTCAGAGAGCGGTAGCCCTATTTGCTTCTAAAAGACAAGGCAACTTCGGTCACTGATAGTTCATGGGTGTTAGGTCCAGTATCCTAACCGTTCTTTGCCGTTTACCTGGAAAGGCATGACTCAGGTTGGGATAACCCGAGACATCTTAGATCAGGGATTCTCCACGAGGGCCATGTTACCCTGGGGACATTTGGCATTGTCTAGAGATATTTTTGGTTGTCTGGGCTATTACTGGCATCTAGTAGAGGCCAGGGATGCCACTAAACTTCCTATAATGCACAGGACAGCCACCCACAATAATTATCTGGCCCCAAATATCAGTAGTGCCAAGGCGGAGAAGCCCCCGGGTGAGACATACAGATGTGGTGCTTTGGAGCAGTGAGTACCTCTGAAGTGTCCCCAGCAACGGGAGAATCTGGGTTCTGGTCCAGATTTTTGCCTCTGACTTGCTTTGTGTTCTTAGGTAAGTCCCTTCGTCCAGGCCTCAGTGTCTTCATCTGTGAAATGAGGGACCCGTACTAGATGACATCTAAAGTCCCTTCCAGCCCCACCCCTGTATGATTCTGTATCAAGAGGATCACACTCTGGCTTCCCTGTGACCTCTGCAGCCCACCCCTCCCACGTTGGCTTTGCAGGGCTCCCAGAGACCAGGACGGACGCAGCCATGTCAGAGCTGGTGCCTGAGCCCAGGCCTAAGCCAGCAGTGCCCATGAAGCCCGTCAGCATCAACTCCAACCTGCTGGGTTACATCGGCATCGACACCATCATTGAGCAGATGCGCAAGAAGACCATGAAGACCGGTTTCGACTTCAACATCATGGTCGTCGGTATGGAAGGCTGTGGGGATCACTGGAAGCCCTGGTGGCAGGCAGCACTGAGGATATGGTTGTCTCCCTAGGATGACCTTTGCCCTAGCCTCTCTAGGATGAGCTCTTTCTAGGAGGGAAGATGTAACCATGCTGATCACAAAGCCCTGACCCCCTTCTCCCCTCAAGGCTCACTGACCCAGGGGTGGGAGCTGTGGGTGAAGGGTCAGCCTGGCCCCGTCACCATCTGGGTGTCCACAGGCAGGCCTTAGCCTCGCTCCGTCCACGTTCAGCTGCGTGGCATCGTCAGTGTCCTCCCCAACCTTCTAGCCCTGGGGGGAGGATCGGAGGGAGGATGGTCTTATTTGTGACTTTTTGTAACACTTGAAAGCTTAGAGAAAATTTCGAGGACACTGGTCCTAAGCGGTGTCACCGGATCACTGAATCTAAGAGCAGGAAGTGTCCTTTGCCCGATTTCAGTGAGATACTCACTCAGTTGCTGGAACAGGGGTCTAGGTATCATCCTCCTTTCTTCCAGTCCATCAATCATCAAGTGCTGTCAATTTTACCTCATAAATATCTCTGAAGCCTGTCAATGTCTCTCCATCTCCACTGCTACCACCCAAGGACGAGCTAGGTGTCTTAGCTGGATGGCCACAGCTACCTGACTCAGCGCTGCTCGAGCAGAAGGAGCTGGGCCACACTGCAAATCATCTGGAAAGTGTTGCTATAAAAAACATCAGCTAAACTGAACAGTATGCTTAGCACACTTGACTTACTTTCTGGTGCACACTTCTTATCTCAAGAACCAGTAGCAAATGGTTCACGGGCCCTGGCCACAGGCCACACTTAGAGCGGTACTGATTCTCCTTCTGTCTCCTTTCCCCTTCAATCCATTGTTCACCAGTGACTGAATAATTTTTTCAACCTGCAAAGCTCATCAAGCCACCCATTATTAAGTGTAAGGGTTTAAACTCCTCATCTGGCCTGTCTTTGGCCTGTCTATCTCTCCACACATCTCTTTTTTATTTTTAAAAAAGATTTTATTGGGGAATTGGGAGAGGGGAACAACGTTGGGGAATCGGGGAAGGGGAACAGACAAGTTGCTGTCTTTTTGTTCTTCAGTCCAGTTGTGGAGGATGTTGCTTCACTGGCCCATATTGGTATCATCATTGCGCTCTTCCTGGATGAGGCAGATCAGTCGCCGGCCTCTGGATGGTCACTCAACCGCGGCTATTGGCAGCTCACGCTGGCTGCCAGCCACTCATGCTGGCTGCTGGCCATTCACTGTAGCCTATGGCAGCCCACTGCAGCAGGGGCTGCAGCCCACACCGTCGCCGGGGCTCGCACAGCGCAGCTCCAGGTGGAGCTGTTGTTAGCTGTAGAGGGCAGTGTCGCTGGCCCTCATATGTGGGATCCGAACCGGGGCCGCTGACATCCCAAAACCAGCTCTTAACCAATGTGCCACTCGGCCGGCCCTCCACAAGTCTCTTAACCACTTCTCATCTGACTACTCCTCACTTGTAAGGAATAGTTCTAGACTTGCTGTGCTCTTTCCTACCTGTGAGCCTCTGCATACGTTGTTCCCTCTGTCTATAACCCTCTCCCAGCTAGCTGCTCATGGGTCATTCGAAGTCACTCTTCAGGTCTTAGCCTAGTTATTGCTTTTTCCCAGAAGTCCTTCTTGATCCCAGAGACTGGATTAGGTTCCCTTCAGTACGCTGTTCTAATACTCTGTGGGTATCTTTTTCATAGTGATTATGGCAACACATTGTAATTGTCTGCTTATGTTTTGGTCTCCCTCATGCTAAATGGCTCCTTGAGGGTAAGGATGATGTCTGGTTCACCACTCTACCTCCAATTCTAGCAGCGCCATGGCAGACACTGCTGCTCAGCTATGGCATATGTTCAGTACCGAGCGCAGAGGCAGCCTTTTTAACATATCAGGCTAGGTGGCTACTACCAGTTGGAGTGAGGAATGCACCTTATCTGCCTTCGCTAGTCTCATCCAATTCCCTCTCTTCCCACCATGTTATCAGTAAAGAATCTGGAGGGGCAAACATGGCTAGTCGTGGGCGTTCAAGAAAACAGTGTAGTTGGATCTAGAACCTTCGGCTCTTGCCTCCCTGCCTGGACCTTTTCCTAATCTACCATAAGAATGCTCAAGACCAGTACTTTTGACTTTGGGGTCCATATGATTCACCTGCAGATTTCTGAATCATAGGGTTGGGCAGGGGCCTGGGACCCTGCATTTCCTACCGGTGTCCAGGTGATGCTGACGCTGCTGTCAGTGGCAAGGCTTGCTGGGTGATTCTTGTGCATGCTACAGTGTGAGAAGCACTGCTCAGGCCAGTGGTTTTCAAACACTTTTTCACTGTGGGACTCCTCCTCGGACTGAAATCTTCTGCAGAACAGCACCTGTAAAACCAGTCAACAGGGAGCAATCGTGAAGGAAGCGGAGGTGACGAGCTGGCCCAGCTTCCTCCTGCCATGGTGCCCTTTTGGGCTTTATCTCCACAAGCTCTAACCATTATGTTAGAATAAAGAATGGAGATGGGGCTGCGAGATTCCTTGGGTTCAGGTCCTGGTCTTAAATTTATGAGTTTTGTTACCTTGTACATATTTTGCGTCAGGTGGGGATTAGCCCCTCCAGAACTGCTTCAACTGGGGATAAAGACAGCTCTGCTACGGCCCTCGCAGGGCTGATCTAAGGCACGTTTTGCTAATGTGTGAAAGTACATATGCACGGAGGCCATATCATAATGCAAAGTAATTCTGTCATGACTTTTAGAATTATTAAATACTAAACATTTAAGCATAGATAAAACAAAACCTGCTGTATTAGACAAATGCAGAGGTTATCCCCCTTTTGCCATGGTCCCTGGGGCTCCAGGAAGGAGAGAATGTGGCATCTGGCAGGCTTGCCCTAGTCCTGCAGCTCACAGGGAGCCATTCCCGCCTTCCTGCTCTCCCTGCTCCCAGTGAGTGATCAAACAAGGGTGTGGCCTGGATCACAGCTCTGGAAGCCTGTAAGGTCATGGGAGGGATGTTAGGCTCAGGACATGGACATGGGGTCTTTCTGCCTTCTCATCCTCCTGTCTCGCTCAGGTCAGAGTGGACTGGGCAAGTCAACGCTGGTCAACACGCTCTTCAAATCCCAAGTGAGCCGCAAGGCCTCCAGCTGGAATCGGGAGGAGAAGATCCCCAAAACAGTGGAGATCAAGGCTATTGGGCACGGTGAGGACCAGGCAGGGACCATGGGCATTGGTCAGAAGGGCCTCTGCCAGAAAGGGGAAGAATGGGGCTTATTGGGCAGTGAGGCAAATGAAAGCCAACCTTAAAAGAATAGAATTAAGCCCTAAACTCTATGGAGCCAACTCCTTAGACTGCAGGTCCAGAAGGGGGATTGGAAAAGGAAAGACACTGGGTGCTAAATCATGGATGGGATTTAGATAGGCAGAGAGAAGTAGGGAGGGCATTCCAGGTGCAAGGAACGGCATGAACAAAGGTGTACAGGTGGGGAAAACCCTGCACTTGATTTTTCCAATCATTGGTCCTAAAGAAGAAAGGAGCCTGGGTCTCCCTGGCTGGTAGGCGGCAGGGTACCTGGCATCACGTGGAAGAGTGACTCCTTGGTGCCTTTTCTGTTCACCCCCTACCCCCGCAGTGATAGAGGAAGGCGGTGTCAAAATGAAGCTGACCGTCATCGACACCCCTGGCTTTGGAGACCAGATCAACAATGAAAACTGGTACATGTCTGCCTGTGAGATTTCTGCCCTAAAGACTACAAGGGAACTACTGAGCGCAGTGCAGATGTGGCCATGTTGAGAGCCCTTTGCACCCTCCCTGCTGAGGGTTAAGCAGGATGAGAGAGGGGTTTGTAAGGAGGCAGGGAAGAGGCCCACATGGGGGCCAGGCGTGCAGGTGGAGGAGACAGTTCAGAGCAAATTTTGGCCGAGGGATTGCCTGGAGGTGGTAGTGGGCAGGTCAGACCAAACAAGGTGACCAGGGCTGCAAATCCAGGCCGACCTGAAGGCTGTGGCAGAGCTTGGCCTGGACAAAGAGAGGACGCGTGAGAAACAGGAGGGAGGGGAGTTGCCATGAGGAGAGAGCCTTTGAGAACCCACAGAGCCAACCTGCACCAGCGTCCAGCCAAGAGGAGGGCGAATGCGCTGCCCACAATGGAAGGTTCCAGGTGGAAGTTTGCTCCCAGATAGGGATGGAGACCAGGGTGCTCCTGTGAGGGAGCTGGGGTCTGCCACTGACAGGCAGGGCCACCGAACGAGACAACTTAGAACAATCTTAGAAAAACGACTGGTAGGGCCGGCCGAGTGGCGCGGTGGTTAAGCGCTGGCTTGGGAAGCCAGTGGCCCTGGTTCGGGTCCCACATATGAGGGCCAGTGATACGGCCCTCAAAAAAAAAAAAAAAAAAGCGACTGGTTGCCCTCTTTTCTGGTTATACGCATGCTCCTTGATGGAGAAAAGTAACAATGACAATGACAGTGGTCATATGCCAATAATGAATCATTACCACAACCGAGTACTCTCTATGTGTTGTTGCTATGTTAAGTACTGTACACACTCTTTCTGATCCCACATGAATGCTGCCAGGCACCCATTGTTATTCCCATTTTACTTATGAGAAAACTGAGCCTCAGATTGGGGCAGAGCCTTCCCTGGAGCCTCCCAGCTAATAAGGGAGGTGTGGAAAGTGTGGGTTGCTTTTGGAGTGGGGTGGGGTCCTGCAGGCCCCCATAGTCAAGAGGTCTAGCTCCCCACGGGAGTTCTAGCCTTGCTAACAAAGAAAGCCATCCATGGCGTCTGAGGGAGGGGGGTCAGCAGGTACCCAGACCCCCCAGGAGAGGTAGGAAATGAGACCGTGGGAGGAGACTGTCCTCCTGGGACACCCATCTGCTTTCTTCCCACCCCCAGCTGGGAGCCCATTGAGAAGTATATCAATGAGCAGTACGAGAAGTTCCTGAAGGAGGAGGTGAACATCGCCAGGAAGAAACGCATCCCTGACACTCGCGTCCACTGCTGCCTCTACTTCATCTCCCCCACGGGCCACTCGTATGTACCAGCCTCACCCCCAGCTGTGGTTTGCACCGCCTGTGCCCATTCTGTAGTGGAGGACCAATACCTGGCCTCAGTTGGGAAGGGCCAGATGGGCCCCAATATGGTCATGGCCTTGTGATTCTCCACATTTCCCCAAGGAAGTCTGGCTTCCTTGCCAGAAGAGGAAAGCTAGCCAGCATCAGGCGCCCCTCCCCTCATGCTGCTCACTGGTGTTCTGGCACCAGAGCGTGACTGTGCCAGCTGAAAGAAGTTGGTATATGTGAGTGGAGGGCTCCTCCTTTATTCAGTAGATACCTACTTTGCACAAGGCTGGGGTAGGGGTGGGGCAGGGCTACTGGATTGGGACTGGTGTTTTGGAAGGGGTGTGGGACCCAGCTGTAGGTGTTCGGAGGGTGGCCAGCCCAGCACGCGGTATCTAGAAATGAAGGCTGGTAACAAGCAGGGCATGCTGGGAACTCTGGTTGTGAGTAGCAGGTGGACTGCATGACAGGGAGTGCCAGCAGAGGAAGGAGAGAGCCAAGTGGGCAAGCAAACAACCTTCCTGTTGGGGAGGTCTCATCACTTATTACTAAGCCCAGCTGCTGGGCCAGAGTTTAGTCCTTGGGAGGATGGCACAGGCAAGAGGCCCCAGATTTTGGAGGAACAGGGTACTCAGGTGTTTGATGGTGGGGCCCAGGAACTCAATAGAAAGGTTAGCTTTATCCCTCCCTGGAACCTGGACCCAAGGTCAGAGAAGGCAGCAGACAGCCTGACTTAATGAGTCCCCTGACTAAACTAAGATCTGGAGCCAGATTGGGACCCCCAAGCCTGGGTGGAAGTTGGGCCCTCGAATGGGGGAGGGGACAAAGCCTCCAGCTGGACCCCTGTAAAACTAACTGGGGGCTGGTCTGAGGCCTGCCGAGAAATGCTGTCCCACAGGCAGAATAAGATACACATGAGTAACCATGACACAAGGACATATGACTGGGAACAATAGTCCACGGCGATTCCCGTGAGAAAGAAATCCCCAGGCCAGAAAGAGGTCATGAAGGAGTGGTTTGAGTGGGGCTAAAAGATGGGTGGGATTTGAAGAGAAAGGGAGAAGGTAGACCCTGTGTGGGCAGTGAGTGGGGGCCTGTCCTGCACATGTGTCAGAGAGGAGAGGGAGCAGCCCCTTAGCTTCAGCCAGTCCTCTGTCCCCAGCGTGGCCCTGGAGTGGTGGCAGTGGCTGAGTGGGGGAGGCAAGGTGGCTCTGACATCCCGCCTTCTCTGGGCCCCAGCTTGCGACCTCTCGATCTGGAGTTCATGAAACACCTCAGCAAAGTGGTGAACATCGTCCCTGTCATTGCTAAAGCTGACACCATGACCCTGGAAGAGAAGTCTGAATTCAAGCAAAGGGTGAGAAGCACCCCTCCTCCTTTGCCTGTCCCCATCCACCTTCCCCTCCTCTGGTCTATGCCCTCTCCTATCCTTCATTATTATATCTGCCCCCAACATCCCACCCAGCTCCTACTTAACCATTGGAGAGGCTAGACTGGCAATGTCAGGCTGTCTTCTTCCCACCCTCCAAACTTACCTGCAAAGAGCACTGAATATATAAATCACCACGAACATGAGAAACCTCTCCTCGATGTTAGGTTGCTTGAAGGACTAGACTAATTAATCAAGGCCCGCTAGTCCTTATTGGTGTCTTCTGTAAGCACCTGTGCTTGAAGCGTCCAGGTGGGGATGGGGAGGGGGGTGCGAAAGAAGTATAAAGACAGTTGCTGCCTTCAAGAAACTGACAATCAAGTAGACCACTGAAGAGGTCCTGGATGGCTTCCTGAAGGAGGTGAGACTTAAGCCGAGCTTTGAAAGAGGGCAAACAGAGAGGCTTGGGGTGGGGGGACTCACCTCTCTTCCCAGCAAACAGGAATATGACACATAGCGGCATGGGCACTGTCCATGTGGAATCTGTACTTAGCGGTGCTTCTTGTCTAAATCCTAACCTTATGGACCCCAAGATGAGCAAGCTGCACCCCAGATTCTCATCTCAGGCTGGGCTCTGGTAATTGTACAACTGGGGTTCACTCTTCCTTCAGGATCTTCCTGTTGCCCAGGGGCCTCAGAGTTCCGAGATGACTGGATTCTCAAAGGCTGCTTTCATTCCTCTGACTTCAAAACACACACACACACACACACACACACACACACACACACACACACACACACACACACACACACACACACACACACCCTTACCCTCCCTCACCCTCCCATTATCCTGACACCTGGCTACCTTGTTTCTCTTCTCACTTCTAGGTCCGCAAGGAGCTTGAAGTGAATGGCATTGAATTCTACCCTCAGAAGGAATTTGATGAGGATTTGGAGGACAAGACGGAGAATGACAAAATCCGGGTTGGTTCCCGGGGGGCTCTGTTCATCACATAGACAACCTCCTTGGTGCCTGTGGGATGTGTATCACGGAGCGCTCCTGTCTTTCCACCTGCTTTTCCCTGACTGTAACCCCTGTCCCACCTTGCTGGATCCAGACCAGAAGTGACGCAGGAGAGGATGCGGACCAGGGGCCTGGCAGGACTGTGGACCCTGTCCCCAGAAGGCCGGTGCTCCCATCCATCCCCAGGCCACACAAAACCTTATTCTCCCTGCACAGTGCTCGGCAAAGCCAGGGTGTGGGGTGATGGAAAGGTACAGTCAGGAAAAGCATCAGGCTGTGGTCCAGCGCATCTGTACTCCAGGTAGAGCTCTGCCTCAGTTTCGCCCTCTATAAAATGCAGAGGTCAGATTAGGTGAGTGGCTCAGAGGCTTTTTTTTTCCCTTACAAGAAGCCTTTAAATAAATTAAATGTCAGACATAACTGCAATATGTAAAACATAAAAACAGCTGCTTTGGCTAAGTGACATGGGGCACAGAGCCCTGCCTTGTCAGCAAGCCCTGGGGTATCTCCTGGGAATCTTCAGGCTTCCAGGCTTGGAAATCATTGGCCATGTGATTCCTAAGGTCCCTCTCAGCTCTGAACTTCTGCAGTCCTGGGATTCTATATCAGAATCCTGAGTTGCAGTCTGGGCTTTTCTACTAACCCACTGCTTTGGTCTCGAGTCCCCTCCTCCCTCCGCTGTGGATAATCTACTAGAAGACCCTTATCTGATATAGCTGAGACAGGTAGTTGGTCAGTTACTTGAAGAAATTATTAAAAAAAAAAAAAAGGATGCATACAAATCACAAATGTTTATAAGTGAACATTTTACTAAATTATTGAGTTAAAATAAGTTAAAACATACATATCGCACTCATTAAACCTTTTCATATAAGGACAAGGCCTCTTCGTGCAAAAGCAATTCACCTTTATCATGTCTTTCTGAAACATTCCACTTAATTTTCAGAGACCCAACTCTCCACACTCATATGTCCTCAGCTTAAATAATAGTGAATGTATCCCATTACTGTAATAATTAAATACATCAGGCAAATACATTTGGGAACAAACAGCTGGCTCCTGGTGAACATACGGCCACCTGGTCGAGCAGAGGGGCCTGTGCACATCAGAAAGTGGCCTTCGAGCTCTGGCAGGCTGGGGGAAATGGACATCTGCCAGGTTTTAGGGGGACAGTGGAAAGCATCAGTTACTTTGGCTGTCAGTTGGGTGGCATTGTTTAAGAGAGGGCTGTCTGTCCTACCCAGCTCACAGTTTTTCCAGATCAAATCAAACGTGTAACATGCTATGAAAAGGACGAAATGTTCTACTGTTGAAGGAAAGCTGACTTACAAGGTTAACCAGTGAGGCAGGGGTGCAATCAGGGTTGGACCCAGGACTTGGGACTCCCTGTCCAGTGCTCTTTTTAAAAGACAAGAGCCTTGCCCTTGCCATCAGTGGTATCATGAGCATCAGAGATGTGCAGTTCAAGGCTGGAGGCCCCGGACCATATGCCACCCTGCCCTTGGAGGCCCAGATTATAGGAGGATGACATGCGCGTGTGTCTGGTTTATCAGCAGGAGAGCATGCCCTTCGCTGTGGTGGGAAGTGACAAGGAGTACCAAGTGAATGGCAAGCGGGTCCTCGGCAGAAAAACTCCCTGGGGGATCATTGAAGGTAATTCCATGCGTCTTGGTGAAGAACTGGCTGCTGGCCAATTATGCTTATTTATTAAGCATTGATAGGTCAAGGCACTGTCCTAGGATGTAAGATATAAAATGAGTACCAGGCGGACCCTGCCGTAAGGAGCTTGCAGTCTAATGGAGAAGATGAGAGAGACTCCCAGACAGGAAGCAATAAAAGACTGATTTAGCACCTGACTGGGAGGCACTGACTCACATGTCAAAGGTCTGCAGAATGTGGAGAGATTAATAAGGACTGGAAACACCAGAGAATGGTTTTCACATGAAGAGGGGTGTGATCTGACATACTTTTCAAGGTGTTGCCATTTTCGTTTTATTATGAATGGATGTGACCTTGAGAAGGACATAAGGTTCTGAAAGTTTTCAAACAATCGCTTCAATGATCTTATTCAATATGATAACCCTCTGAGTGGAGCAGGGTAGGTATGATTTCTCGGAACATCAGCTCTTGAATCTTAGACAGGTTAAATGTCTTGCCCAAGATCCTATGACTTGTTAGTGGTGAAACTTGGGTTTCAGACCTGGATATTTTTATTCCAAAACCAAGTTCATCCCATTGTATTGTGTTGTCTCTCATCTTCCTATGACCCTTTGTTGGGATTTTTTAAAAATAGCATTTTCTGGTCATCTGCCTTGAGTTGGAATTATTTATGACAATGCCTGTCCTACCCATTAGACAGTGAGACTGTAGGGTTCATGTTTTAGTCCTCTCCTGCTCCCACAATCCTTGGCAAGTGGTTTTAAAATAGCAGGCACTCAGTCTGTTGAATTAGATTTATCATATAGTGCAAGGCCTTTTTAAGATGGCTTGATTGTTATTTTCTAGGTGTGTTACTGTCTTCCAATCAGATTACAAGCTCCTTAAGGATAGGAGTTGTGTCTTTGGCCTTGGGCAAGTTTCCTAGACTCCTTGTGTCTTAGTTTCCTTTCCTATAAAATGGGAAATATGAGTCCCTATTAGCTGTTACTCCACCGAGTCTAGAACAGGATTGTGTCATTGTAGCTGCTTAATGTATGTTTGTCTAATGAATACAATCTGGTGCCCTGAAGTGCCAAGAGAAGCAAGCCTCTGGACACGTTACAATCACCTGTCCTGTGGCTCTCTCTTAAGAGCCTCCGTGACTTGAACAGATATATGTTCACCTGCTGGCTGTTGCTGCGTTAGTGAAATGACCACCTGTTTTGCTTTGTTTTGTTTTGTTTTGTTCATAGTGGAAAACCTTAACCACTGTGAGTTTGCCCTGCTTCGAGACTTTGTCATCAGGTAAGATGTACCCCTGCCCTCAGATGGCAGGTGTAATGATTTGGGGAGGCCGTCTGTTCAGATCCACTTCCTCAGTCTCTAGTTCTCTCTGACAGAGCTTCCTGCCCCAGGTCCCGCTCCCATCATGAAGCACCAGGGGCTGAAGAAGCAGTGTTGGCTCCCCAGAGTGTTCCATTGGGTCCAAGCCATGGAAGTGATGTGTTAACCTCAGATGTGGGTCCTCTTCCTCCTCCCACCCCTAATCGCATCCCTCTGTCTTCTCACCCTGCATCCCTCAGGACTCACCTCCAGGACCTCAAGGAAGTGACGCACAACATCCATTATGAGACCTACAGGGCCAAGCGGCTCAATGACAATGGAGGCCTCCCTCCGGTGAGCGTGGACACAGAGGAAAGCCACGACAGTAACCCATGATGACCTTTTCTCTATATCATCAAACATACCTACTTTTCCACACACACACATCCCAAATCCCACCACCAACCACCTTCTTCCTTTCTACTCTGTCCCACAGGCCTGTCTGGTATTTGTGGAGCATCTTGTCTACAGTGTGTGTGTGTGTGTGTGTGTGTGTGTGTGTGTGTGTGTGTGTGTGTGTGTGTGTCTGAGTGAGTATGTGTTTGCACATGCACGTGTGTTCAGGGGTGAGGTATCTTCACTGCCCTCCCTGGAAAGTCCCTTGTAAGCTTGGTTCCTCCATGACTGTCCATTATCTGTCTCCTTTGCTTGTGTCCCAGAACAAAGCTGTGTGCCTCACTTAAGAGGTCTGGGGAGGTTTCATTTAAAAATGAGGGAGCAGGTGAGCCACAGGTAACTCTTTCTTATCTCTGAACCTGCCCGCACACTGGGGTTACAGAGATTCTCTAAGGACAGGCTGCAGAGCCAGACCTGGGAGGGGGGCGAGAAGTTTGGATGCTGGGTGTGGTCTAGGGTAAGGCTGGGACTTCCTGGGAAAAGGGAGTTCAGGGAAGAGCAGAGAAATAGACCCCGAGCGAGGCCCCAGCAGGATAAATTAGTGCCTAGAAGTGGAGATGAGAGCTCCACCCTTTGGTCTGTGCTGCATTCACTGTCCAAAAGCTGCCACCTGTCCCTGTCGCGGATTGCTGTTTTCCACACTTGTCAACTCACCTCGGCTCCCACTTTCTTTTTCCCCCTTACCCTCATTTCTCCATCATGCCCCTCTCTGACTTCCTTCACTTCGTTGTAGACTAATCCACTTTAGTTACATTTCTATATTTAGGATATATGCCCAGCCTATTTTCAAAAATGACTTTAGACCACCTTAAAATACAATCACAGCTAAAAGCACGGGACAGTACAGAAGGGGATTACGGGAGAAATCAAATCCATAGAGAGGAATGGGAAAGCGTTTCTGCAGTCGAGGGCGGAAATTGGCACTGAGCCTGTGGGCAGCCCGGACAGAGCTGAAGGCAGTGAGTTCTGGGCTTCCCGGTGTCGGGTTAAAGAAGCACGCAGGCTGGTCAGGTGAGCCAGCCTCCTTTCAGGCTCTGAGTTCTAGAAGAACTGAGTCTAAAAAAGTATCAAGAACAATAGACAATTTTTATCTTTCTTGGTGGTTTGGCTTCAGAGGCAAATTTTAAACGACATCCTCCTTTTCTCCATCAGAATTCTTCCTCCCTAAAGCTGGCTTCTCTGTTGCTCCTGTCTCATACATACTTGACCCCCCTCTTTCCATCGTTTCCATTCTCTCTCACTTTTGTGCTGAGGCTAATTGTATTATTGTCTGTCTGCCTTTCTCTGCTTCCCCCCACTCCCCCTGGTCCCTGTAGACATTTCCAGCAATCAAACATTTAGCCTTTTCTTGCCTTTCCCTTCAGCCCTGTATTTATTACTCCATATATATCCAGATTGTTTTACAAACAAGTTACTCTTTCTTCTTTAGTCCACCAGGTGGCTAACATTTGAGGCTAGGGAAACAATTTAGCCTTAGGCAAGGGAAAACACCAGTGATACCGTTTACAGTAACCTCATACAACCTCCTGTTCCATCTCCTGGTCCAACCCTAGGTATTTTACTGGTCCTCTGCAAATCCCAGCATTTATAGTCCCTTATCACTCAGGTGCTAGAAAACACAAAGACTTAAGACCAAGATTCAGTGGGCCAAGGGCAAGAGGTGGGTGATAGATAATCAGAGACCCAAAACCTACGGTCTCAGTCTTTCCTGCAGGCTCTTTACCAATCCAACCCACATCCCCCCTCGCCCACAAGGTTCTTTTAGGCTAGGCATCTGTCAGGATAGAACAGCAGCGGGGTTAGAGCCCAGAGGTGGCTACATTTCAACAGAAGAGGGATCCCTGGCTTATCCAATGAACAGTCCTATATGGAGATGTGGGCCTGGACACCTGGGCCTGGCAGGGAAAATGGAGGGGTGGGGATGGTGGGTGTTGGAGAGGCGAAATAGAAGATTGATGCTTGGTGGCCTGAAACCATGATCTCAGCCTCCTTGGAGAAGCTGTTTGATATGTCTGGTGTCCACACCCTCAACCGTTCTCAACCCCCCTGCAGGGAGAAGGCCTCCTGGGCACTGTCCTTCCGCCCGTGCCAGCCACCCCCTGCCCCACTGCTGAATGAAGGCCATTTCAAGCGCTGCTTCTCCCTCCATTCCTCTCAGCTGTTATTGCTGCAGGGCCATGACCTTTGTAGGGCTTGTCTGTCCAGCCCACCTCCACAGCCCCTCTCAACCCTCAGCAGGTGGGAGGGGCCAGCGGTCTCTTTAGGACAGTTGCCTCCTCCATTTGTCAAACACCCCTCCTCTCAGTGGAATGGAGTTCTCGCCAGCAGTGCCCTCCTCCATCGTCTGTGTCAGCTGGTCCCAGCCCATCTGTAGGGTGAAAGAACTCACCGAGAGCTTCTTCTGCCCTTGCAAACCCATACAGCTATTTGTAATCATCGCCAAGAGGAATAGCATTGCTCCCTGTCCATCTGCATGAGCTACTCTTGGCTTCCTTAAAGGGTCAAGAAAGCCACTTTTCTGCTTGTCAGATTCGTTGACGTCAACTGTGTGAGCCCCAATGTGGGACAAGGGTGTCTCCTTCATTGCTTAAAGCTTACTTATAAGGATGGGTCACTTCAGATATGGGGGAGCAAGGGTTAGGCTCACTTCTTTTAAAAACTCATCACTTGTGACTGGCCCAGAGTGCGGTTATACCCCCCCACATCCCATAATGCAGCCACTTAAAAAAGAGTGGTTTTCCTGAAAAGACATTTCTGGAGTTCCTTATCCTCAAATTTAAAAACAAAAAAAGAACTAAACACAGACACAAAACTCCAGAACCCTACAAGGTGTGAACTCTAGGGAAAAAACAACACCCATCTGTCCACTTAGCAATAAGAGGGATCTCTTCCCACCTACCCTGACTACTCCTATGCCCCACCTCCACCCCGTTAATGTGAGTAATGAATTAGCCTGGCCACAGTTGGTCACTGTAGGCTAGTGGAAAATACCCAGTGGAGGGCAAGGGCCCCCATCAGATGCATGAATGTTTGCGAATGTCGGCTGCCACTGCCCCACACACTGTGTCTTTATGAAATACCACCCCCACTCCCCCATCCACCCCTCCCCATCTCTACCTGGACACAATTTGCTCAAAGGCTGGTGACTTGTGGGCCATTCATCTACAACCAAGTCCTGATGGAGCAAGAGGCCCAAGCCTAGGGGATGCAAGAACGACCCATTTCTTAAATGTTACCAGTCCCAGCCAACCTTTTGGTGACATTATGGTTAAATTTCCCAATGAAAACAAGCCAACAGGCACCCAAACTGGTTGTGTAAACGTTGCTAGACTTTATGTGTTGTACAACTAAACATTGCTGTTTGAACAATACCTGCCTGGCCTGTGTCTTATTTGGGCTCCTCACTCCTTGGCCAAATAGCCATTACATCACTTGCTCTGTGTGTGGAGGGTGAGACAGGAACTGTCTTGATAAGCCAGAGAAATTCAAGATGAAAACAATTTGTGATGTTGGTCCATCTTTAGTTGGCATGAAGCGGGACCCCAGTCATTATTCCCTGGGATTTTGTATCCAAAATGAGTGATGAAGTTATCACACTTGATCTTGAGGGATGCTGTGCTCTTCATAGCCTGACTCCATTAAGGAAAACAATGTTTATGTTCTTTCAGCTAATTTCCTAGCTTTCCCCCTCCTTTCTCCTGAAGGCATAAAAACCAAAAACCAAGTCTATCAAAGGAATGAGCCCATCTTACCTAGAGACCTGCCTATTTTACAGTGAATATTTTTTGAGTTAAGAATTTAAACTTAGGAGGCCGGCCGTGTGGCGCGCTGGTTAAGAGCTGGCTTGAGACGCCAGTGGCCCCATTTCGGATCCCACATACAAGGGCCAGTGACATTGCCCTCTAAAAAAAAAAAAAAAAAAAGATTTTAAACTTAGGGCTGCCCAAATGCCGTGTTGGTTAGGAGTTGGCTTGGAATGCCAGCTCTGAGCTGCTGCAGGGCCTAGGATCCGACATACAAGGCCAGTGATGCTGCGACCTCTGCAGCTGGAATGGTGAACAATAGCTCAAGCTGGAGCTGGGCTGCCCTGAGTCACTGGCGGTGGCGTAGGCTGTAGTGGGGCCGGCCAGCAGCTGGCATGTGCATTCGTGAGCTGCCATGAGCAGTCGTCTAATGGCCTGTGAACAACTGCCTCAGCCGGGAAGAGCACAATGATAATACCAACATGGGCCAGTGAAGCAAGGTCCTCCACAACTAGAATGAAGAACAAAAGGCCAGCAACTTGTCTGTTCCCCTTCCCTGATTCCCCAATGCTGTTCCCCTCTCCCAATTCCCTCATAAAATCATATATATATATATATATATATATATATATATATATATATATATATATATATTTTAGTTGAGCCATCCTGCTACCTGTTGGCAGCTCAGTGGCAACTCAGTTTGGGCTGGTCATCGAACTGCTGTTACTCAGAGCTCAGCTCACACTTTTTTTTTTTTTGAGGGCAGTGTCACTGGCCCTCTTATGTGGGACTGAACCGGGCCGTTGGCTTCCCAAGCCAGTGCTTAACCACCGCACCACTCGGCTGGCCCGTCACACTTTTTTTTTTTTTAAAGATTTTATTGGGGAATTGGGGGAGGGGAACAGCGTTGGGGAATCCGGGAATGGGAACAGACAAGTTGCTGTCTTTTGTTCTTCAGTCTACTTGTGGAGGACGTTGTTCCACTGGCCCATGTTGGTATCATCATTGCCCTCTTCCCGGATGAGGCAGATTGGTCGCCAGCCTCTGGATGGTCGCTCACCGTGGCTATTGGCAGCTCATGCTGGCTGCCAGCCGTTCACGCTGGCTGCCGGCCACTCACTGCAGCCTATGGCAGCCCACTGCAGCAGGGGCTGCAGCCTACACCGTCGCCGGGGCGAGTGCAGCCCAGCTCCAGGGGGAGCTGTTAGATATAGAGGGCTGTGTCACTGGCCCTCGTATGTGGGATCCGAACCGGGGCCGCTGGCATCCCAAAACCAGCTCTTAACCAATGTGCCACTCGGCCGGCCCTCAGCTCACACTCTTGAGTGAGCTCTTAACCAACTGAGCCACTTCGCCGGCCCCTAAAATCTTTAAAACAAAAACACCAAACCAATACTTCCTCTCTGAGGTTCCTACTTTTTTCTGTAGCCAGCAAATAACTCTCACCAGCATATTATTTCTCTGAATTTGTGATAACTATCTATGCAATTGTGTTTAGGTTCTCAACATGCTGTAGGGTGAGTGCAAGGTACAAATGAACGGTGAGGGATCAAAACTGGAGGAAAACAAATCAGGAGGCTCTTGGAGTCATTTAGTAAAATGACAAGGGCTGGAACTAGAATGCAGCACCACACCCAGATGGAGAGAAGTGAGATTTGAGTGACAGAGCAGTTTTGCAAACTTCATCACAGCTGAGAAGAACCTAAGAGTTCTTCTAGTCCAGTGCTTTCATACACATATGGAAACTGATGTCCAGAGAGTATAATCATCTTGCTTGAAGTTGCACACTTAGGTACCAATGAAAGATGGATACAAGATCTCAGTGCTTGTTCTACTGCTCCATATCATTCCTATTGTACTTCATTTGTTCTAATAGTCTTGTACGTTAAAAAAAATTTCTGAAATCAGAATACAGCTTACAACTGATGACATGTCAGGTATTTTGCAACCTTTTCTCTTAGTGGTGCATTTAAAACTGGTGCACTTTGTATCTGACAGCATCTTTTTTTTTTAAAGATTTTATTGGGGAATTGGGGAAGGGGAACAGCATTGGGGAATCAGGGAACAGACAAGTTGCTGTCCTTTGTTCTTCAGTCTAGTTGTGGAGGACGTCGCTTCACTGGCCCATGTTGGTATTGTGATCATTGTGCTCTTCAAAGCTGAGGCAGTCAGTCACCGGCCATTGGACTGCTGCTCATGGTGGCTCACAGTAGCTCTTGCTGGCTGCTGGACACTCACGGTAGCTCAAGGCAGCCCACTGCAGCCCCACTGCAGTCTACGCCATTGCCGGTGACTTACCACAGCCCAGCTCCAAGTCGAGCCGTTGTTCACCATCTTAGCTGTAGAGGGCGCAGTGTCACTGTCCCGGGTGGGATCTGAAACAGGGCCCTGCAGCTCAGAGCTCACGCTTCCAGGCCAATTCTTAACCAACAAGGCACTTGGCCAGCCCTGACAGCATCTTAAGTTTGATGAAATACAGCTGTCTGGAAGATGTTAACATCTCTTTGCTTGAAGCCCTCTGAAGCTACTTGTGAAGTTTAAAGGAAATAAGGATATGTACAACATTTTAGTCTTCAAAGCAATTCCAGTATAATATATCCCACGGGATCCTCACAGTCACCCTTTGGAAGTGGCAGGGCAGGTATGATGGGTGAAAAAGGCTCTCTCACCCTTGGAGCTGGCCTGGACTCTCCTTTGACTTCCTGACCCAGCTCAGTCCTGGGTGCTACCTCATAAAAAACCAGCTCTGATCCCAGGCTTTTTTTGGTGGAAAAAAGTTCTGTCCGCCTTAGGAGAAAAGAGGAATCATTCTGGACGCTTTCTGCAAAGGGCAGCAGCTTCCTGACACGAGCTAGGGAGGGTGTGGGAAATCATTGCTTTTAACTTGATTTCGGATAGGACCAATTCAAGTCCATACCTGTGGGTAGCGTGGCAGCCATGCGGGGCGAGGACGCCGGGTGCAAGCTGACAGGTGGAGGTTGAGGAGGCCACTCACCTATCACTCACCAAGCCGTGCCTGCGGGTGGACTCAATACCCTGGACCCAACCCCTTCCCCATGAGGGGGTGTCTGAACCCTGACTCCCCATGGTCCTCTGACCACTGCCCCTCACATGACCAGCCGCTCCGCCCACTCACTTCACGTCCTGCGCCATAATCTCCGCCCACCGTCTCAGAGCCCCGCCCACGGTTTGGCGCAGGCCCCGCCCCGGCGCAGGCCCCGCCCCTTCCCATCTAAGGGGCTGCAAGAGGGGCCGGAGCAAGATGGCGGTGAACCAAAACCACACGGAGAACCGCCACGGTGCCGTCATCCCTTACGGTGAAAGGTAGCTGAGGGGAAGCCCAGGGTGCCGGCAGAGGAGGGAGAAGACAGGCGGACCGGGTGGATTTGGCGACCGGCTAACTTTCAGCGAATCAAGGCCTTTCCCACCTTTTCCGGCGCGTCAGGCGTAGCTCCGCCCCCCACGTTGCGGCGCGCGCCGCCGCTCGGGTTCCGGGCTGTGGACGTGCCAGGGTCGGGCGCGTGCGGCCTGTGGGAAGCGTGGGGGGTCGTCCCCGGGTGTGGGAGGAAGGTGGCGGGAGTGGCGGGCGAGAGGCGCGCGTCTCCTCAGAGGAAAGGTGAGAGCGCCCCAGCGCGAGCGGGCGCTGCGTCGCCTCTTGCGGGCGCCTGCGAGCGCGCGACCGTGTCGGGGCCCCTCCCCCGCTCCCGGGAACGGGGTCCCCGAGCTCGGGGGGCAGAGGAGGTACGAGTGTGGAGCGTTTTCGGAAGGCCCCGAACTGTCGGGGGCCTCTCGTCGCCCTCAACTTCCCCGAAACCCCATCTGCGCCCCAGCCGGGGGCTGACGCGGAGGAGGAGCGGCGCCGTCCGCACCCAGTTTCCCGCCGAGCTCCTCACAGCCTGCCCCTTGCCCTGTTGTTGCTTGGCGCTCGCCCGGCGCTGCGGCCCTGAACCCCAATGTGGCGCGCACGTGCGTTTGTCTGGAAGATCCACGAAGACAGCACCGAATGCTGATGTCAAGACCTTTTTTCTGTGCTTCCTTTCCCCAACGATTTTCTTGACAGATTTATGCAGGCCGCCAAGGCTCGCCGCCCTGGCTCGCGGAGAACCCGCCGCTGTCTTTAGTTTCGTAGGAGGAGGGAGACTGCTCACTCCGACGGGACCGTCTGCGTGCGCTCTGGCGACTCCGCCACAGCGCCGCTGGTCTGGAGTTTGGGTGTCTCCTCACTCAGGCTACTGGTCTGCCCCTCAGGGTTATTGTTTGTGTATTGGAGGCAGGGGATGAAGCATGTTTTTAAAAAATTATAACTGATTTTATGGCCCTTTGATCTTTATGGGATCTCATCTGTGCTCTTGAATATTGAATCATAGCCAAGCACTGTTCTGAGAGTTTTATGAGGTCGGACAATGAAGTTCGGAACTTGTTGCCATGATGTTGCTAACCTGTTTTGGTATCAGAGGGATTATTCATTATGAATTTGTACCAGTTGAACAAATAGTTAACCAAGTTTACTATTTGGAAGTGCTGAAAAGCACTGAAAAAGATGAAAACGGCCTGCAGTTTTTGCCAACAATTCATGGCTCTTGCATCACGCCAGTGTACCAGCTCGCAGGGCACTGTCTGTGAGTGAGCTTTTGGTAAGCAAGTAACTGTATTGGAACACCCTCCCTACTCACCTGATCTGGCCCCCAATGACTTCTTTCTTTATCCAAAGATAAAGGAAATATTGAAAGGAAGACATTTGGATGACATTCAGGACATCAAGGGTAATACGATGACAGCTCTGATGGCCATTTCAGGAAAATAGCTCCAAAATTGCTTTGAACGGTGGACTAGGCGCTGGGTTGGTGCATAGCTTCCCAAGGGGAGGACTTCGAAGGTGACTGAAGTGATATTCAGCAGTGAGGCATGTGGAACTTTTTCTAAGATGCGTTCACAAACTTAATTGTCAGACCTCATATACTTAAAACCACTCTATCCACAAGGAAGATCAGTAGTATTTCCCTCATTTTGCAGGTGGGAAACAGAAACAAGGAAAAGTAATTTGCCCCACATTACGTGGCCAGTGCTTGTGAGAGAGCTTTGATTTGGGTTTGATTTAGTTACTTGTGCTTTACTCCTCTCCTCCCACTGAAAAGAGAAGGACTGCTGCTCTGCTTTCTGCTCATCAAAGAAGGCCCTGTCAGGGCTCTGGCTTCCTGGATAGAAACTATCAATACTTTAAAGAAATACCTCGAGAGGGTGAAGGTTGGTTGTATTTTGATTTCTGCCTGTTCACAGTGCACACTTGAGAAGCTCATCAGAGCTTGGCAGTGTTTTGTGGAGATGTTTTTTCCATCACAGCTGAGAAGCCAGAAATATATGAGCCAGACTCTACTGATAAAAGGGGAAGACGTTGAGGTGCTTTTTTTTCCTCCCATATTTCTAAAACTTGTGCAGATAATACCATATGTATTTATTGTAGAAAAATTTGGAAAAAATTTAAATTACTCTAGATTCTGACATCCAGTGTTTGTTTACATTTTGTTATGTATCCTTCCTCACTTTCCCCTATGGAAAAATATTCATTTCTGCCACCACCCCAACCCCCGATTACTTTGTAATTACTTGCTTTCCTCATTTACCAATATATTGAGGATGCTTTCCAGTATGAATATCTACATCATTATTTTTTTTCTTTTTTAAAGTTTATTGGGGTGACAATTGTTAGCTACATCATTATCAGTAGCCGGTATTCTAGTGTGCATAAAGCCTCTATCTGGGATATTCTAGTTTTAGTTTGTCATTGCTATAAATATTGCCTCAGTGAACATTTTTGCAAACTTATCTTTGCCTACCTGTCAAAATGTTTCTTTGGGATATATTCCTGAAAGTGAAATTGTGGGCTCAAAGGACATAGCCTTTTATAAAATGGTGTAAAATACGTTTTTTAAATATAAAAATTCTTCTCAAAAATATTAATATATAAATAGAAACATATTCTTTTGCAAAATCGCCCTACAGAATAATATCAATTTACTTTCCTCGCAATACTGTGAGTGCCCATTTCACCACACTCTTGCCACCACCTAGTGTTAATCTTTGATATTTCTGTCAGTTTTGATATGTGAATAATGGAATCTTGGGGCCGGCCGAGTGGCGCTGTGGTTAAGCGCAGGCTTGGGAAGCCAGCGGCCCTGGTTCGGTCCCACATGTGAGGGCCAGTGACATTGCGCTCGGAAAAAAAAAAAAATAATGGAATCTTTAAAAAACATTTTATTGCTAGTGCACTTTTTTTTATATGGCTGTTGGCTATTTATAAATTTTTGGCAGATTTTCTTGGTTCATAAATTTTCTCCATTTTTACTAAGTTGTTCATTTTTCTGTGTGGTAAAAAACACATAACAGAAAATTTATCTTTACCATTTTTGAAAAATGAAAGTTGTATATATTTAAGGTGTACAACATAATGATTTAATATGCATGTACATAGTGAAATTGTTACTATAATCATGTCATCTCCATACATAGTTACCAATTTTTTTGTTGTTTTTTTTTTAAAGATTTTATTGGGGAATTTTGGGGAGGGGAAGTGTTGGGGGATTGGGGGAGGGGACCAGCCAAGTTGTTCTTCAGTCTTCGTTGTGGAGGGCGCCAGTCACCATCTGGCTTCCCTTCAGCAGCTCATGGCCTCTAAGCTCTAGGTGCTGTGTTCAGTCTTAGTTGCGGGTGGGCGTAGCCACCATCCCATGTGGGAGTCGAACCAGCAGCTTTGTTAAGAGCGCACACTCTATCCTCTGAGCCACCCGGGCGGCAGCTCAGCTCAAGGTGCCAAGTTCATTCTTTAGTTGCAGGTGAGCATAGCCCACCATTGAACAGGCAATCTTGTTGTTACACCAGCTGAGCCATCCTGCCACCTGTTGGCAGCTCAGTGACAGCTCAGCTAGGGCACAGCGTTCACTGGCGCTTGTGGGAATCAAACCCGTGATCCTGTTGCTCAGAGCACACACTCTAAACAAACTCTTAACCGACTGAGCCACTCAGCCAGCCCAGTTACCATTTTTTATGTGATAAGCACACCTGAAATCTGTACTCTTAGCATATTTTCAATGTTCAACACTGTATTAGTGAGTTAGTCATGCCTGTTAATTAGATCTCCAGACTTATTTATCCTACATAACTACAAATTTGTACCCTTTGACCATGGTAATTACTGTTCTACTCTCTGCTTCTATGCATTTGACTTTTTCTTTTCTAGGTTCAACATATAAGTAAGATCATACAGTATTTGTCCTTCTCTTTCTATTTCACTTAGCATTATGTTCTCAAGTTTCATCCATGTTGTATCATGTGATGGGATTTCCTCTTTCTCATGACTGAATAATATTCCATCTTCTTTATCCATTAATTTATTGATAGGCACTTAGGTTGTTTCTGCATTTTGGTTCTTGTTAGTAAGGCTATAATGAACATAGGAGTGCAGATATCTCTTCAATACCCTATTTTCATTTCCTTCGGATATATACCAAGACGTGGGATTGTTGAATCATATTGCAGTTCTATTTTTATTACATTGATTGATTTTTATACGTTGAGCCATCCTTGCATTCCAGGAATAAATTCTGCTTGGTTGTGGTGTATAATCCTTTATAATCCTTTAATGTGCTCTTATATTCAGTTTACTATTATTTGGTTGAGGTTTTTTGCATCGGGATTTTTCGGGGATATTGGTGTGTAGTTTTAGTTTCTTTCCTTTTTTTTGAAAGATTTTTATTGGGGAATCGGGGAAGAGGAACAGACAAGTTGCTCTCTTGTTCTTCAGTCTAGTTGTGGAGGATGTTGCTTCAGTGGCCCATGTTGGTATTGTGATCATTGCGCTCTTACCGGCTGAGGCAGTCGGTTGCCGGCCATTGGACAGCAGCTCATGGAGGCTCACAGTAGCTCTCATCGGCTGCTGACCGCCAGCCACTCACGGTAGCTCACAGCAACCCACTGCAGCAGGAGCTGCAGCCTGTGCCATCACCAGCCACTCACGGCAGCCCAGCTCCAGGTCGAGCTGTTGTTCACCATCTTAGCTGTAGAGGGTACAGTGTCACTGGCCCTCATATGGGATCCAAACCGGTGGCCCTGCTGCTCAGAGCTCGTGCTCCCAAGCCAACTCTTAACCAACTGAGCCACTCTGTCAGCCCTTTAGTTTCTTGATTAAACATTTACCTAGTTGCTGTAAGCTTTTGATTAGATTCTAGAGTTCTGACTTGGAGTTCCCTATTCCATGATTTTTGCTGATATTCTATATTTACAGTCTTTTCTTTCCTTTTTTTTATTTTTTATTTTATCTGAGCCATCCTGCCACCTGTTGGCAGCTCAGTGGCAGCCCAGCTCGGGCTGGGCATCGAATTGCTGTTGCTCAGAGTTCAGCTCGCACTCTTGAGTGAGCTCTTAACCAACTGAGCCACTCGGCCGGCCCTATTTTCAGTCTTTTAAAAGCCTTTGTATCCACCCACCACCACCTGGGTTCCAGTTCTTATTACCTCACATCAGGACTATTTTAAGAACTCTAAAACTGGCCCTTCTGATATACCACCACCTCCTTGATCATGTGCCAACCTTGCTGAGACAGCCGCAGCTCCCAGTTCCTCTTTGCCTATCAAATAATATCTCTAAGGTCTAGTCCCAGCATGGCTTTCAAGCTTCATCTCACTATTCCTCCCAACCTCACTTCCACACTGTTTTGATTAATCCACACCGGTAGACTGTTCCCAAGTATGTAATTTGCTTTCTACTGCATACCTCCATTATTGCTGCTACTGCATCTCTATTAATGCTGTTTGGTCCCCATCAGGATTGTCCCCTACCTTTACTTCTGCCTACTGAAATACTATTAATCTCTTAAGAATCAGTTCAAATTTGAACCTCCCTATAAAGTCATTTCTAATTACTTCAACTGAAACTAATCTCTCTTCCAATTAATTGCCATAGCATTTTTGTGCCATTTCTGTAATGTATGTCATATGCTGCTTGAATTATTACCTGTATTCATGTTTTCCTTTGCTCATTCTTTCAATATTTAGTAACACCTACCATTGCTAGGGCTACAGTGGCAAAGAAGGCAGACATTGTCCTTAATAATTAGGGAGGATATTGAACAAATAAATGTAATAATCACTAAGAAAGAAAGAAAAAATCCAGTAGGATTCTATGAGAGAGAGTAGGATGAGTCCAAGTTTTTCAGGTTAAGAGTGAGGGGAAAATATGGCAGCTAGAGGGAGTGACGTGTCAGAGGATTACAGAGCACTCTGCATGCCTTCCCTTCTTCATCAGAGTCAAAGAGACATTTCCCTTAGCACAGTGCTTGATAGTTACTGCATGAGAAGTATAAGAATTAATGAGTTGGGCCGGACGAGTGGCGCGGTGGTTAAGCGCTGGCTTTGGAAGCCAGCGGCCCCGGTTCGGGTCCCACATATGAGGGCCAGTGACATTGCCCTCAAAAAAAAAAGAATTGATGAGTAAACATTAAGATTAGAAGTAGGTTTGATAAGAAAAAGAATCCAAAAATAAAGAGGGAATTGTCAGCAAATAAGATCATTTAGGTTTTTTTTCTATTTCCATAAAAGTGGTAGTAGCAGCAGCTAACATTGAGTGTTAGCTCTGGGTGAGGAACTGTGCTAAGAGCTTTATGTTTGTCCCTTTATGTAATATCTTTTTTTTTTTTTTTTAAAGATTTTATTGGGGAATTGGTGGAGGGGAACAGCGTTGGGGAATCGGGGAAGGGGAACAGACAAGTTGCTGTCTTTTTGTTCTTCAGTTTAGTTGTGGAGGATGTTGCTTCACTGTTGGTATCGTCATTGCGCTCTTCCCGGATGAGGCAGATCGGTCGCCGGCCTCTGGATGTCGCTCATCGCGGCTATTGGCAGCTCACGCTTGGCTGCCAGCCGCTCATGCTGGCTGCGGGCCACTCACTGTAGCCTATGGCAGCCCACTGCAGCAGGGGCTGCAGCCCATACCATCACGGGACTTGCACAGCCCAGCTCCAGGTGGAGCTGTTGTTAGCTGTAGAGGGCAGTGTCACTGGCCCTCATGCGGGATCCGAACCGGGGCCGCTGGCATCCCAAAACCAGCGCTTAACCAATGTGCCACTCGGCCGGCCCTATGTAATATCTTAAATACGTGCTGTCTGCCCTTTCTTTTTTGCAGTGTCTTGAAGCAGTGTCAGGATGTGGAGCTCTCCTTCCCACAACAACCAGAGGGATCCAATTTCTTCAGTGGTACAAAGAGGGGAACATTGTTTCTCACATCACATAGGGTAATTTCTATTTCTACTTCTACTTTGATTAAATCTACATTAGTTAGTCTTAAGATGGAGAGAGGTTAACCATTGAGTTTCAAAGTATTTTAAAACATTTGCACTTTAGGAGTTTCCATGTTGAAGAACAATGGAGGAAAATAAGTGGTGGTTCTTAAATTAGGCCAGGATGCTAAAGCAACCTTGGCCTTAGAGTTGCTGTTATATGTCTCAATCCATGGACAAATTGCATTCTTCTTCCAAAGTGTCTCTCCTCTCTTAGGTAATCTTCGTGACTTCACACTCAGTCAGTGATCCCATGTTTTCTTTTATGATGCCATTTGATCTGCTGAGTAACTGTACCATTGAACAACCAGTCTTTGCCCCCAACAACATTAAAGGAACCATTCAGGCAGCTCCAGATGGTAAGTGTTTTATTTTTTATTTTATTTTATTTTATTTTTTTGAGGGTAGTGTCACTGGCCCTCATATGTGGAACCTGAACCGGGGCCACTGGCATCCCAAGCCAGTGCTTAACCACCACGCCATTCGGCCGGCTCCAGATGGTAGGTGTTTACCCTCAGAAGTGTATTTTTTTTTCCTTCAATATCGTCCAGAAGGTTTAAGATTCAGATTTAGCTCATGTTGGGATCCAAACAAAAGCTGCCCTGCTTCTCTGGGTAGTGCTTCTCTCGGTGTGTGTGGTAGTCCTGATACCAGCTATTCCAGTCTCTTAGTAAATGTGTGCTGTTTCTATCCTCAGGTGGCTGGGAAGGACAGGCTACTTTTAAATTCGCCTTCAGAAAAGGAGGTGCCATCGAATTTGCCCAGTTGATGATGAAAGCTGCCTCTGCTGGTGAGCGATCATGATAAAGATATTATTAATAAACACTTTGGGGTTTTGAGGCTTGTGGAATTGAAGTATGACTGCTACCCGGTCAGGGTTTTCTGGCTTCTGTGGTCAGGCAGTTGGTAGTTGCACATGTATTTAGCAGCCATTTTCTGAGCCTACCTACTATGTGCCGAGTACCATACTACATGCTGGGAACACAAAGATTATTCAGTTTCTCCCTGTTCTGCAGAAGTTTGCGATCTAGTGGGAGCTTACAATCAGACACCTGAGTGACTCATTGTACCTGATAGTCTTTTGTCCATCTGCATGCTGGTCTCATATGTCACTGAATAGTCTGTTTTTCAGGTCAGGGAGCCCTGGTTGCCTTGCTCTTCTTCCCTTGGCATGCCTTTTTGTCATCTTTCTCTGGCTTTGCCTTCGCTTCTCTTAGGTTTAGTTCTCATCTTCCATGAGAGGAGGAAAAAGGTACTGTCAGGCCTTTCAGCCCTACTGTAATGAATGTACCAAAGAACTCTTTCAAACTTTGAATACAAATAATTTTTATAATTTATTTTTATTCAATCTAGCCTCATTTCTCTCACTATTTGTACTCCCAATTCAGTTGGACATCTTTGTGCCTTGTTCTCTCATCTCTGAGTCTTCATGCTATTTGCTCTGTCTGGAATGTTCTTTCCCTTTCTCCCTTGCCTTCTACCCCAACTCCAGTCTAGTTGAGACAAACACAATCTGGTAAAGAGACAGACATACGCAATATGTTATCCTGACTTATGGCATGTGCGCAATGGAAGCAGGGACAAAGTGCCGGGACACCCAGAAGGACGGAGTGAAGATTCTAGCTTAGAAGACTGACTGGATCATGAGGCTGTAAACCATGTTTAAGATTAGAAGAGAAAGTCTGAGTTGGAGAGGAAATAATAAGTTCAATTTTAGACATAATACTAGCTAACATTTATTGAATGCTTACCACACACTAGAATATTCCAAGCCCTTTACCTGTGTCAGTTTATTTAATCCTCATAAAAACCTTATGATATAGGTACTATCATTATCCCAAACTTATAGCTGGGGAAACTGAGTCAGCAATGGTTACATAATTTCCAAAGGCTATACAGTTAGCAAGTGGTGATTCTGGAATTTGAACCCTAAACCTACTCTTTCTCTTTTTAAACATTTTATTTTGAAAAAAAATCAAATATATAGAAAAGTTTCAAGAATATTACAATGAATTCCCATGGACCATTCATCTAGATTTACCCATTATTAACATTTCCCCACATTATATTATTATTATTATTAATTTTGCTTTTGTTTTTACTGACATATTTCAGAGCAAGTCACAAAGATCATTTCCTTCATTCCTAAATATTCAAATGTTCTCCTAAGAACAAAGGTATTCTCTTATCTACCTCAGTGTACTTATCAAGTTCAGAAAATTTAACATTGAAACATTACTATTATTAAATATATAATTTATATTCAAATCTAAATGATTGGTCCATTACTTTTTCTGATTCTAATAGCACTTTTTTCCCCACAATCCAGGCAATCCTGGATCACACATTGACTTTAGTTGTCCTGTTTCTTTGGTCTCCTTTAATCTGGACTCAGATTTTCTTTGTCTTTCATGACATTGACATTTTGAAAAGAATACAGGCTTCTTGTTTTGTAGAATGTCCATTATTTGGGTTTGTCTGTTTCCTCATGATTATATTCAGGTTACATTCTAATTATGTTTTGGCAGGAATACTGTATTTGTTTTTTTTGTTTTTTGAGGGTAGTGTCACTGGCCCTCACATGTGGGACCGAACTGGGGCTGCTGGCTTCCCAAGCCAGCGCTTAACCACCGCGCCACTCGACCGGCCCTTGTATTTGTTTTTAACAAATATATGTGGAATAGCTATTGTGTACCAAACACTAGGTGAGACACTTGGGAACAGAATAGTGAACAATACAAACATGGTCCCTGTCTTTGTTAAACTTAGTCTAGTGAAAGTCATATAAAAAATAAGCAAATATATAAATGAATAAAATAATTACTTCTTCTGGAAAGACATACTAATAGGATATTGAAAAGGAGAGTAATAGGGGTAAGGAGAACAACTTCAGATTTGTAGTAAATAAGTTAAAATAATGCTTATTGAATCAGAGAAACCCCAAATTATCAGTGTTTTAAGACAGTAGATATTACTGCTTATATAAAGGCCAATCAGCAGGATAAAAGGGGGCTCTGTTCCACATAGTCCTTCAGGTACCCAGGGTAATAGAGCCTCTGCCATCTTTAACACATGTCTTCTATGGCCTCATTGGATAGAAAGCAGAGAGTGGAAGAGAGTAGATTTTACCTGGAAAGTTCTCATGGGCCAGGTCTGGAAGCAGTGTACATTACTTCCGGTCATATACCATATGACCAGAAATTAGTGTGGTAGGCTGATAATGACTTCCAAGATAGATCCCTGTCCTAATCTTCAGAACCTGTAAGTGTGACCTTGTTTGTAAAAGGAGGCTTTGCAGATGTAATTAATAAGGATCTTGAGATGAGACCCTGGATTATCCAGGTGGACCCCACAATGTCCTTAAAAGAGAGATGCAGAGGGAGACAAACAGAAGTGCTTTCTTCTGTGCCACACTGCCATTAAATTGGTCTTTAATGGATATATCTTGCCAACTTGATAGAATTCCTCACTTGAAAATTTTTTCTGACTACCTGTTATGAGGTGTTATGCTAGACCCTGAATAAGCACAGGCAAATAAGCCACAATTCTGCTCTCAAGAAACATAGAGTTCAGGATAACGGCGGTGTATATTTTTTTTATCTTGTATCCTGGGAACATTGTTGGACACACATGTAAGGTGATGGTTAATAACCTGTTAATTGTTTGGTTGATAGCTGCTATACATCTGTCTTAAAAGAATTAAAGAGTCTCTATTTTGCCAAACTTGTCTTCCCAGCTGCCCAAGGAGTTCCACTTGGAAGAGTAAATTACTGGTTTGGTGCTCCAGGACTGTATTTCATTACTGGGCAGGGGAACATGATGTGCAACCAAGAGATGCCTTGTCCAGGTAAGGTATGGCAAAGAGGTTCTTCCTGGGAGGTGAAAAAGTATGCCAGGGCCTCAAAGATACCTTCACTGCTAGCTTGTCTCCACTACAGGAGAAGCAGCAGAGGTTTGGGGTTGGAAAATGTTTGAGTCCATCACTTTGTTTCCGGACTGAGATCCAGTGGCAAGTCAGCAACTGCCTGGGGTTGGGTTTCAGGCTTACTTTTAAGTATAATATACAATGGAACCTACCTGGGCAACTCCCATTAGTGGGAACAGTCACCTCCTGCTTATTGCTTGAGCAGAAATGTATGCTCTTGCCCCCTTTCCCCTTCCCATTTCATTCAAGCATAGCCATCAAGCTCGTAGCATGCCTTTCAACCTCACCAAGGACTCCAGCCCTGGGCTTTACGCCCTCTACCCTTTAGTAGTTGTGCCTGTCCACAGCTGCCGAGTCACATTCCTGGGAGGTGATAGATGATAATTGGTTGTCAAATGTTGTCCCCCACCTACTGGTGGGCCACACAGAGTCTCCTAACAAGCTGCCAATAGACCTCAAACTGCAAGTCTTCCTTGGGTTCTTCCTGGAGCGTGATGTGCCTGTCCATTGACTTTTAGTTTTCTCTACAAATTTTTAAGAGTTATGAAAGTCTAATACTCAAAATCTAAAAGTAAGTGTTGCTAAGGTTTTATAAAAAAAATTTTATTATGTTGAAATTCACATAACATACAACCAACCATTTAAAAATACACAATTCAGTTCTATTTAGTATATTCACAATGTTGTACAACCATCAGCTCTCTCTACTTTCAAAATTTTTCATCACCCCATAAAAAACACCCCATAATTCCCACTAAGTAATAATTCCCCATTGTCCCCTCCCAACATCTCTTGGTATCCTCTAATCTGTTTGTTTCTGTGCATTCGCCTATTCTGAATATCACATAAAAGGAATCATACAGCATATGACCTTTGGTGTTTGGCTTAACTCACTTAGCATAATGATTTTGGGGTTCATCCAAGCTGTGGCATATATCAGTACTTTATTCTTTGGGTGGCTGAATAATATTCCATTGTATGTATGTATCATAATATGTTTATCCATTCATCCAATGATGGACATTTCATTTGTTTACACCTTTTGGCTATTATGAATAATAGTTGCTATAAGTATTTGTATATAAGTTTCTGTGTGGACATATGTTTTCATTTGTCCTGGGTATCTGGGTATCTACCTAGGATTGGAATTACTGGACCAATAATAATTCAATGTTTCACCTTTTGAAGAACCACCAAACTGTTGTCCACAGCCACTGCACCATTTTATATTCCCACCAGCAATGTGCAAGTTCCTGTTTCTCCATCTTCTTGCCAACAGTGTTATTTTCCTTTTTGTTGTTGTTTACATTAAAGCCCTTCTAGTGAGTGTGAGGTGGTATCTCATTGTGGTTTTAATTTGCATTTCTTTATTTATTTATCTTTTTAAAGATTTTATTAGGGAATTGGGGAAGGGGAACAGCGTTGGGGAATTGAGGAAGGGAAACAGACAAGTTGCTGTCCTTTTGTTCTTTAGTCTGGTTGTGGAGGACGTCGCTTCACTGGCCCATGTTGGTATCATCATTACACTCTTCCAGTTGAGGCAGATCGGTCTCTGGTCTCTGGACGGCTGCTCACAGCAGCTCTTGGCAGCTCACACCGGCTGCTGGCCACTCACTGTAGCCTATGGCAGCCCACTGCAGCAGGGGCTGCAGCTATGCCATCCCATGGACTCACAGCAACCCAGCTCCAGGTGGAGCTGTTGTTCACCATCTTAGCTGTAGAGGGCAGTATCACTGGCCCTCATATGTGGGATCTGAACTGGGGCCGCTGGCATCCCAAGCCAGCTCTTAACCAACGTGCCACTCGGCTAGCCCTAATTTACATTTCTTTAATGACCAGTGATGTTGAACATCTTTTCATGTGCTTGTTGGTCATTTGTATACATTCTTTGGGGATAGATGTATCCAAGTCCTTTGCCCATTTTTTACTTAGATAGTTTATCTTTTTGTTGTTGAGTTGTAAGAGTTATTTATATATTTTGGATATTAAGCCCTTATTATGGGATTTGCAGATAGATATGTTTTGCCATTCTGTAGGTTGTCTTTCACATCCTTTTTTTTTTTTTTTTTTTTTAGTTGAGCCATCCTTGACACCTGTTGGCAACTCAGCAGCTGCTCAGCTCGGCCAGGAATACAACCGGCAACCCTGTGGCTCAAAGCTCACATCCTTGAGCAAGCTCTTAACCAACTGAGCCACTCTGCCGGCCAATTGTCTTTCACATTCTTTTTTTTTTTGAGGACAGTATTGCTGGCCCTCATATGTGGGACCTGAACTGGGGCCGCTGGCTTCCCAAGCCAGCGCTTAATCACCGCGCCACTCGGCTGGCCCATGTCTTTCACATTCTTGATAATGTCCTTTGTTGCACAAAAGTTTTAAATTTTTATTGAATTTATTTATTTTACTTTTGTTACATATGCTTTTGGGGTCAAGTTCAAGAATTTATTGCCAAGTCTAATGTCATGAAGAGTTTTATAATTTGGCTCTTATATGTAGGTTATTGATTCATTATGAGTTAATTTTTGTATATGGAGTGAGGTTAGGGCCCAGCTTTATTTTTTTGCATGTGGTTATTGAGTTGTCCCAGTATCATTTATAGAAGAGACTATTATTTCCCCATCGAATGGCCTTGGCATCCTTATTGAAAATCAATTAGTCATAGACATTTAGATTTATTTCTGTACTGTCCATTCTATTCCATTGCTATACAAGTCTATCCATATTGTATTGATTAGCTTTGTAGTAAGTTTTGAAATAGGGAAGTGTGAGTCCTCTTATTTTGTATATCTTTTGCAATATTGTTTTGATTATCCATGGTCCCTTGCAGTTCCATATGAATTTGAGAACCAGCTTTTCTATTTCTGTAAAATGGCTTTTGGAATTTTGACAGAGATTGCATTGAATTTGTAGGTCACTTTGGGAGAATTGCTATGTTAATATTGAGTTCCAATCCATGAACATGGGAAGTCTTTTCATTTATTTAACTTTTCTTGATTTCTTTTGGTAATATTTTATAGTTTTCAGTGTACAAGTCTTTTACCACCTTGGTTACATTTATTCCTAGATATCTTATTTTTTTGGATGCTATTGTAAATGGAGTTGTTTTCTTAATTTTCTTTTTGGATTGTTTATTGCTGGGACTATGGTTTTTAAATTAAACTTTTTATTTTGAGATAGTTGTAGATTCGTACATAGTTTTAAGAAATAATATAGAGAGATCCTTATACCTTTTACCCAGTTTCTCCTACTGGTAACATCTTACAGAATTACAGTACAATATTGCAGCCAGGATATTGACTTTGGTACAAAGAAATTACAGAACATTTTCATCACCACAAGGATGTCTCACATTGCCTTTTTTTTATTCTTTTTTGTTTGTTTGTTTGTTTGTTTTTTGAGGGCAGTGTCACTGGCCCTCATATGTGGAACCCGAACCAGGGCCGCTGACTTCCCAAGCCAGCGCTTAACCACCATGCCATTCAGCCTGCTCTCACATTGCCTTTTGATAGCTACACCTACCTACTTCTTTCCCACACCCTCCTCCTCCTTAATCCATGGCAACCACCAATCTGTTCATCATTTCTATAATTTTCCCATTTTAAGAATGTTATATAAATGACATCATACAGTATGTAAGTTTTTGGGATAGGCTTTTTTCACTTAGCATAATTCTCTTGAGATTCCATCCAGGCTGTGCGTATCAATACTTTGTCCCTTTTTATTGTTGAATAGTATTTCATGGTATAGATGGACAATAATTTGTTTAACCATTCAACAATTTAAGGATATCAGGTTTGGCTTATGAATAAAACTGCTATAAACATTTGTATTCAGGTTTTTGTGTGAATGTAAGTTTTTCTTTCTCCCACCCATTAGGATGGCTACTTTTAAAAAACAAAACATGGGCCGGCCAAGTGGCGCGGTGGTTAAGTGCTGGCTCGGGAAGTCAGCGGCCCCAGTTCGGTCCCACAAATGAGGGCCAGTGACACTGCCCTCAAAAAAAGTAGAAGTGCCATATGACCCAGTAATTCCATTTCTGGGCATATACCCCCCCACAAAAAAAAAAAAAAGTTGAAGACAGGATATTGTCCACAGCAGCATTATTCACAATAGCTAATAGAAATAGTTAGGAAGTGTTCCCTCCTCTTCAATTTTTTGGAAAAGTTTGAGAATAATTGGTATTAGTTTTTCTTTAAATGTTTAATAGGATTTACCAGTGAAACCATCAGGTGCAGGACTTTTCTTTGTTGGTAGATTTTTGATTACTGATTTAATTTCCTTACTAAGTCTATTCAAATTTTCTATCTTCATGATTTTGTCTTACTAGATTTTATGTTTCTAGGAATTTGTCCATTTCATTTAGGTTATTTAAGTTATTGATATATAGTTGTTCATAGTACTCTATTATAATCCTTTCAGTTTCTGTAGAATCAGTAGTAATGTTCCCATTTTCATTTCTGATTTTTTTTTTTTTAAGGTTTTATTGGGGAATTAGGGGAGGGGAGCAGCATTGGAGAATCGGGGGAGGGGAACAGACAAGTTGCTGTCTCTTTGTTCTTCAGTCTAGTTCCGGAGGACGTTGCTCCACTGGCCCTTGTTGGTATTGTCATTGTGCTCTTCCCAGATGAGGCAGATCGGTCGCTGGCCTCTGGATGTCGCTCACCGCGGCTATTGGCAGCTCACGCTGGCTGCCGGCTGCTCACACTCGCTGCTGGCCACTCACTGTAGCCTATGGCAGCCCACTGCAGCAGGGGTTGCAACCCACACCATCTCCAGGGCTCACACAGCCCAGCTCCAGGTGGAGCTGTTGTTAGCTGTAGAGAGCAGTGTCACTGGCCCTCACATGTGGGATCCGAATCGGGGCCGCTGGCATCCCAAAACCAGCCCTTAACCAATGCGCCACTCGGCCGGCCCTCATTTCTGATTTTTAATAATGTGAATTTTTCTCTTTTTTTCTTGGTCAGGCTAGCTAAAAAATTTTCAGTTTTGTTGATTTTTTTCGAAAGACTAACTTTTGGTTTCACTGATTTTATTTATTGTCTTTCTATTCTCTATTTCATTTATATATGCTCTAATTTTTATTCTTCTGCTAGCTTTAGTTTGTTCTTCTAATGGTTCCTTAAGTTAGGGTGTTGTTTTGAAATCTTTTTTTTTTTTTAAGATTTTTATTGGGGAATTGGGGGAGGAGAACAGATAAGTTGCTGTCCTTTTGTTCTTTGGTCTAGTTGCAGAGGACTAGTTGTTTCACTGGCCCATGTTGGTATGATAATTGCTCTGTTCCTGGGTGAGGCAGATCGGTCGCTGGCCTCTGGACGGCTGCTCACAGCAGCTCTTGGCAGCTCACACTGGCTGCTGGCTGGTCACGCTGGTTGCCGGCCACTCACTGTAGCTTATGGCAGCCCACTGCAGCAGGGGCTGCAGCCTTCACCATTGCTGGGACTTGCACAGCCCAGCTCCAGGTGGAGCTGTTGGTCACTGTCTTAGCTGAAGAAGGCAGTGTCACTGGCCATCATATGTGGGATCCGAACCGGGGCCACTGGCGTCCTAAGCCAGCTCTTAACCAATGCGCCACTTGGGTGGCCCTCTTTTTTGTTTTTTAATGTTGACATTTATAGCTATACATTTTTATAGTGAAAAGTTTAAATTTGTTTCTTGTTTCCTTTATTCTATATTCTATACCTATTTCCTTTGTGGTTACCATGGGGGTTACATTTAACATACTAAAGTTATAACAGTAATTTGAATTTTTACCAGCCTAACTTCAATAACATACAAATACTCTGCACCTTTACAGCTCCATCTTCACACATTTTCAGTTGATGTCACAAAGTTACATCTTTATACATCGTGTGCCTACAAACATAATCTAATAATTTTTTAAATGCACTAATCTCTTAAATTATGTAGAAAACAAAAAATGGAATTACAATATTAGCTTTTGTAATTGCTCAATTATTTATCTTTATTGAGATCTTAATGTCTTCATATGGCTTCAAATTATTGTTTTGGTGTCCTTTGATTTCATCCTGCAGAACTCCGTTAAGCATTTTGTGCAGGGCAAGTCTAGTGGTAATGAACTCCCTTAGCTTTTGTTTATCTGGGAATGTCTAAATTTCTCTCTCACTTGTGAAGATTTTGGCCAGCTATAAATTCTTGTTTGAGTTTCTTTCTGGCTCCAAAGCTTCTGATGAGAAATCTGCTAATTATCTTATTGAGGATCCCTTGAATGTAATGGTTCACATCGCTTTTTTTTTTCCTGGCGGCAGCTCAGCTCAAGGTGCCGAATTCAGTCTTAGTTGCAGGTGGGCACAGCCACCATCTCATGCAGGAGTCGAACCGGCAGCCTTGTTGTTAAGAGCTCATGCTCTATCCACTTGAGCCATCGGGGCGGCAGCTCAGTTCAAGGTGCTGAGTTCAGTCTTAGTTGCAGGTGGGCATAGCCACCATCCCATGCAGGAGTCAAACTGGCAGCCTTGTTGTAAGAGCACATACCCTATCCACTGAGTCATCTGGGTGGAAGCTCAGCTCAAGATGCTGAGTTTGGGTGGATGTAGCCCACCATCGAACAAGCAGTCTTGTTAGGAACACATGCTCTCATCAGCTGAGCCATCCTGCCACCTGTTGGCAGCTCGGGCAGCTTAGCTCAGGCACAGTGTCACTGGCCCATGTGGGAATCGAACAGGCAGCCCAGTGGCTCTTAATAAACAAAGCTGCTGGTCCGACTCCCACATGGGATGGTCGCTACGCCCACCCACAACTAAGATTGAACACAAGACCTTGAGCTTAGAGGCCACGAGCTGCCTATAGGCAGCCAGATGGCAACTGGCACCCTCCACAACTAAGATTGTCCACAACTAAGAGTAAAGAACAACAGCTTTGCTTGTCCCCTTCCCCAATTCCCCAACACTGTTCCCCTCCCCCAATTCCCCAATTTAAAAAAAAAAAGTTACTTTAAAGTTTTTTTCTAGCTGGTTTAAACATAAATATAGATTACAACAAAATAACTTGACAGTTGCCCATTCACCTTGACCCAATTAAATTACTTTGGGAATGTAGGCAACGAAGTAAATAAACTCATGTTTATTGTAATATTAATTGGAAAGTTGGAAATAACATGCTTTCCTACAACAGGGAATTAAGTAGCACCTATCCATGTGATAAAATATTGTCCAGCTTTTAATTTATGAAATACATTAATAATATAAAGAAATTTTGTTTAATGTCAAGTAAAAGGAGCCAGATTTTAAAAAATTGTACAGTTATAATCATGATTGTAAAAATATTAACAGATATTCTTCTACAAAGAAATATACCAAAATATTAATTTGTTGTATTTAATTATGGCATTATAGATGACTTTTAAAAATTCACCTTTTCCCTATTTTCCACATACATATTCCTCATTTGGCACGTGTTACTTTTTTCATGATCAAGACAAAGTTTATTAACCAAAACATGTATCTATCTGTATACAACTATAAGTAATACAGAGATATAACTACAGAGTTATTTTCATGTTAATTTTCACAACAGGAAATGATAAAGCCTTCAACTGGTGATGGCTGAAGGACCTTGCTTTACTATTCTCCTGACCGATTCTCTGCCTGTGTCAGTTTGCTTCAGCATTATTTTTATCTTCTTCATTCTTACTTATTCCTTGTCCACTCTAAAAAATAAATAACTGATTTTTTTCTTTCTTTCTCAGCATACCCAGTTATTGTGTATGGGCCCCAACCTGTGAGATATGGAGCCCCATCGGGGGGATACGGAGCCTCACCAGTGGGATACAGAGCCCCACCAGCGGGATATGGAGCCCCACCTGCCGGATACAGAGCCCTGCCTTTGGGATACAGAGCCCAACATGCAGGATACGGAGCCCCGCCTGTGGGATACGGAGCCCCGCCTGTGGGATATGGAGCCCCACCGGAGGCATCTGAAACTCTGTCTACAGGATATGGAGCCCCACCACCAGGATATGGAGCCTTACCAGAGGGATATGACTCTCCACCTGTGGGATACAGAGCCCCACCAGCAGGATCTGAAGCCTCACCAGCAGGATGTGGAACCCCACCAGCTGGAAATGAAACCCCACCTTTGGGATATGAAGCCCCACCTGCCAGAAATAGAGCCGGGTCTCACAAATCTGCAGCAGCCCAACCTGCTGAATATGAGGCTTCTCTTCCTTCTGCTTCATCTACTCAGGCCCATTCACCTTCTGAGAAGTAAACCCTAAAGACTCACCAAGCAAAGTAGCACCCTGAAATTGAAGTCAGGATAAGAAGGACTCAAGTATGTATTTAAAGGCCTTTCTCAAGTAATAGTCCCACCCTTTGGAAGGGCAATCTTAGGGGGAAGATGAAGGTTTATTTACTTCCATACCTAGACTTTAGAAAATCCTTTTTTTTTTTTTTTTTTTTTGAGGGCAGTGTCACTGGCCCTCATATGTGGGACGCGAACCGGAGCCTCTGGCTTCCCAAGCCAGCGCTTAACCACCGCGCCACTCGGCCGGCCCTCCGTGCCTAGACTTTAGAAGCAGAGCCAGCTCTTTTTTTTTTTTTTTTTTTAAGATTTTATTGGGGAATTGGTGGAGGGGAACAGCGTTGGGGAATCGGGGAAGGGGAACAGACAAGTTGCTGTCTTTTTGTTCTTCAGTTTTAGTTGCGGAGGATGTTGCTTCACGGTTGGTATCGTCATTGCGCTCTTCCCGGATGAGGCAGATCGGTCGCTGGCCTCTGGATGTCGCTCATTGCGGCTATTGGCAGCTCACGCTGGCTGCCAGCCGCTCACGCTGGCTGTGGGCCACTCACTGCAGCGTATGGCAGCCCACTGCAGCAGGGGCTGCAGCCTACACCATCGCCGGGGCTCGCACAGCCCAGCTCCAGGTGGAGCTGTTGTTAGCTGTAGAGGGCAGTGTCACTGGCCCTCATGTGGGATCCGAACCGGGGCCGCTGGCATCCCAAAACCAGCGCTTAACCAATGCGCCACTCGGCCGGCCCCAGAGCCAGCTCTTGATTAGATGGGCTATAGGAGAAGTAGACATGTAGGGCTAATTCTCCAATAATTTGGTTGACGTTGGGCCACGTTTTTCAACATACCTTGAATGTGAGTGTAGGAAAGCTTTCTGTCTTTCTCCCCTTCCCCATCCAAGAAACATGCTCAGCTTGCTAGGCATTAAGGTACATGTTAGAAATATCACATTGAATACTTAGATATTTTCCACAACATTATATTAGTGAATGGATGAAACAACCTAAGTTTCCAATAGTGAGAGAGAATTTGATAAATTATGGTATACCTATACAATGGAATACTATGCAGCCACTGAAAATGATGTCTAGAGGTGGGAAAAGCCTTCTTTAAGAAGACCAAAACTATTGAAGCAATAAAGGAAAACATAAATAAATATAAATTCAACTATTTAAATTTTATAATTCAGTATGACCAAAGTTAAAAGTAGACAACAGACTAGGAAAAAGTAATTTCCAACATATATGTATATTAAACAAACAATTTATAGTCAGAATATATGAACTTCAACCCAAAAGAAAAAAATGGACAAAAATATGAATTCCTCATTAACTGAGGCAATAAAGTGGCCAAGAAACATTTGAAAAAATATTCGTTCAACTCAACTAGTGTTAGGGAAATAAAACTTGAAATGAGAAACACTTTTTATCTCCAAAGATTTACAAATATTAAGATTGAAAAACTCAAGTGTTGTGAAAGATGTGGAGGAATGGTTATTGTTATACACTGTTAGTGGGAGTGTAAGTTAGTGTGCCTTTTTATTTTATTTTATTTTTTAAAGATGTTATTAGGGAATTGGGGAAGGGGAACAGACAAGTTGCTGTCCCTTTTTTTTGTTCTTCAGTCTAGTTGTGGAGGGCGTTGCTTCACTGGCCCATGTTGGTATTGTCATTGCGCTCTTCCTGCATGAGGCAGATCGGTCGCCAGCCTCTGGACGGTTGCTCATGGCTGCTCTTGGCAGTTCACACCGGCTGCTGGCCACTCACGCTGGCTGCCGGTCACTCACTGTAGCCTATGGCAGCCCACTGCAGCAGGGGCTGCAGCCTACACCATCGCTGGGGCTTACACAGCGCAGCTCCAGGTAGAGCTGTTGTTAGCTGTAGAGGGCAGTGTCACTGGCCCTCATATGTGGGATCCGAACCGGGGCCCTGCTGCTCAGAGCTGGCGTCCTAAGCCAGCTCTGAACCAACGCTCTACTCGGCCGGCCCTGGTGTACCTTTTTAGAGAGAAATTTGGCAATACCTTTTATAAGTTAGAATGTATCTACTGTGGATTTTTTTTTTTTTTAGTTGAGCCATCCTGCCACCTGTTGGCAGATTAGCGGCAGCTCAGCTCGGGCTGGGCATCGAACTGCTGTTGCTCAGCACTCAGCTCGCGCTCTTGAGTGAGCTCTTAACCAACTGAGCCACTCAGCCGGCCCCTAAAATGTATCTACCCTTGATTTAGTTTTTTTTACTTCTCAATATCTATTCCTGAGAAAACCTTGCACATGTGCACAAAGATGTATGTGGGAAGATTTATTCACATTTATTGTTTCTAAGAGCACAAAATGAGAAATAATTTATAAGTTTATTAATAGTAAATATTTAAATAAACTATGGTACATCCATATTACATATGTAGGAATTTCTAAGTGTTATTGTTAAATGAGAAAAGCAGGTTGTAGGGAGTATATACTACATAAATTTTCAATCCCATCAGACTGAATGACTCCTTTTATAACTGACATTTTGTAATGTCTCCTTTACTTCATTGGAATGTAATTTGTAGGCAATTGCACATGACTCCACACCATTTCAAGCAAAATCAATATAATACTATAAATGTGATATAAAGAAGAAATAATAGAAAAGTATTTTGTAGTAAGAGTTTTAGAATATTAGTATGTAAATTCTTAGATTCTACCATCCTAGAAGACATAATGAAGTAATCAAGTGGGGGCCGGGTTGCCTCCAGGTTAGGGAGCTGCAGGGCTGGAGGAGAGCATGGAGAGGGAGACTTAATGTTTTCACTATAAATTATATTAAGTGCATGTGTACTATGTGTTTCTATCTCTAGAAATGAGTAATTTTAAAACTAAATTAATAACATAGGCTCTATCTTGCGTATAAATTGTGCAGTGGATTCTCACAGCCTTCGGTTTTCACATACACTTGGATAGCTGTGTGCTCTTTAGTATTCAAGGCCCTGCACAGTCTGGCCCCTGCAGTTGCCTCTCCAGCTGTGGGATCCAGCCAAGCAGAACTAAATGCAGACACAGAATTGCATGGCCTCTGCCTCTGCCTCCCCACTGCCTTCTACTCATCTTTCAAAACAGCCCAGAAGTCCCTCTGAGAAGCTTTTTCCGAGCTCCCTTTCTAGAGTAGTTGCTCTTCTGCCGAGCTTGTACCCTCAGCAGGTTTCTGGAGAAATACTGTGCCAGTCCCATTGGGATTGTTTGCATGTTCATCTGCCCAGTGACCTGTGAGCTCCTTGAGAGCGAGGCTGTAGCCCATTGCAGGGGCTAGCAGAAGGCACAGCACACAGTGTGTCTGGGAAACATTTGTCAAGTGAATGAAAACATGAATAAATTACATTTCTCAATTTGTTATATATACATACAACATACACACACACACACACACACACACACCACTGAGTTCTGGCTATCAATTGAAGATTATAATTTGCAGAATTAGTTTTGTTTAGCAAACTGTTAGGATTAGAAATTAAAATTTCTTATCTGTCCTTTCTCTGACTTTTTTAGTTGAACAGCCTTGAAGGCATGATTATATTTCACCTCTTCCGACCTCACAGCCATGGTTTATGTGGTTCACACTGGCCAAAGCCACCTCTGGCAAGGTGGTCCCATAGAACTCACCTGGTGCTTAAAGGCCTTTGAGGGAGCAAATGACCATTACTGTAGTTGGTCAATTGTAGTTAGGCAATGTGCTAAGGTACTTTATAAGCATATCTCACTTCGTCCAATCCCCATCGCAGCCCAGTGAAGTGGGCACTGTTAATAGCTTCGTTTTACAGCTAAGCATACTAAAGCTTGGAGGTGTTAGGAAGCCAAAGAACCCACAGCTATTGAGTAGTGGAGGCAGGACATGAACCCAGGCTGGCCCCACAGCCTGGGACCCTGACCTCTGACTGTGAAACCTGCTCCCTAACATCCTCTTTTCATCCCACAGGTGCCAAGCAGTAGGAGGAGTTTCCTGTGGAAGTAGTGACCTGATCCTCCCCACACATCTGCGAGGTTCTGGTGAGCTTTGAGTCCCTTTTCCTGCTGTGGGCTTGATCCCTGGTGTTCAGAGGGCCTTGAAAATCAACTGTGTCAAAGGTGGTAGAGTAGGTCAAAGGAGGGTTCACATTTCTCACGGGACCAGAAGATTGGTTCCAGATCTGCTGCCTTGTAACTGGGCTGTGGGGGTGCTGGGAGCCTGAGACCAGCTGCTTTTGAGCCAGCTCAGCTGGCACAGGAAAGAGAAGTCTGAGAGCTTCGAATTTTTCATGGCCTCATCCCTTCATCACAGCCCCAGATCTGATGCATTAATTGCCTTAATGGTGCCCCCTGAGTAAAGGGTACTTATGACGGATGGAAGGTGACGAGATTGAGAGGGGCAGTAATTACGTCAAGTGGCCGGCCCACTTATTAACTATGTTTGTGCCAAGCACCCTGCCAGGCACTTTACATGCATAATTTAGCAAGGTGAGTGCTTGGACCTCAATCTCATAAATGAAGAAATGAAGCAAGTTGCCAAAGGCACACAGCTGACTAGTAAGTGACAAGGCAGGATCTGAATGTAGGTTTCCCTTTTCATTCACACATTCATTTATTGAATGCCTTTTATGTGCCGTTTTGTGCACTTGGGGTGTCAGTGACCAAAACAGGCAAAAATTCCTGCTCTTATGGAACTTACATAAAACTAAAATGCAGTCAGTACATATTATATGATATAGCTAGGCATCTCATATTCAAACTGTAGAAAAGGCAAAAACAGACTTTGATGAGAGCTATGAAAAAATATAGAGCAAAGTAAGGGAGATTGGAAGCGCTGGGGGTTTGGCAGAGGGAGCAGTTTGCAATAGTCTTGTTGAGAAGTTAACATCTGAGTAAAGACTTGAAGGATAAAGGAGGTGAGGGAGCTAGCCATGCAGATCCCTGGGGAAGAGCATTCTAGGCAGAGGGAACAGCTAGTGGAAAGGCCGCTTAGGCCAAGGTGCCTTCCCTTATACCCGGTGCCTCAAAGCAGGTAAAGGTGAGAAGACTGTTCTCAGGGAAGGAGATGCTGGAAAACATTGCAAGCCAATTACAGTAAGAGAGCTCTGACCCGGTCCGTGTAAAACAGCTTGGGGATGGACACTGATTTCTGGGTCCTCATTAGGTGACAGGTATCCTTCCTGTCTACATCTAAAGGAGAAAAAAGAAGTTAAAGCCTCTGAAGAGGCTGGGTCACCCTGGTTCCACACCCTCGATTAAAGTTGGCTTGCTGTAGCACAACACCTCTGCTGTGGTCTGGCTCCGTTTCTGAGGGCATCTGCGATATGGCCTGGTTCTGGTGCCTTGGGACCACCCAGTACGGCAGCTTGGATGTGCCCAGGCTCTCAGCTTCCTGGTCGGGCTCTGTACTTGTCCTGTTTCAACTGTTCATTATCTGGTTCCAAGAGAGATGGATCTTCTCAGTACTAAAGTCTCTGGATCCCCTTGATGGAGCATTTGCTCACGCCAGGGAAGCCTGTTTTCCAACTTTTCATGGAGAGGAGGGCCAGACTAAATCCCTGTGAGAGCTTGTAGGCTGACCACTTGCTTGTTGTGCTGCCCAGTCTTGTGCTGTCGGCTTCCTGAGGATCGCTACAGGTCAAGTACTTAGCTGAGGCTGCGCTGTGCCAGCTGTGCTCTGAGCAATCTGATACACCCTGATCTTGAGGGGTACACAGACTGCTCCAGAGATAGACAATTGCATTACGTTTTGCAAGTGTCCACCCTGTCCTGGACCCCACACACTCCCAAAATATAGGATGGAAGCAGGCAGATAGTTCACCCTCAGTGTGGTCCCCTTGGGTTGGTTGTCTGGACCTCCTCCTTTGGCTTGCTCTGAGAGTCTTCACCTGCCCCGGTCCTTAGACCTCTGTTTGGGCTTGGAGAAATATTTTGGAAATATTTGTGCTCAACTTGGGCTTCTTCCTTGGACCCAGTTCTGTGAATGGAATAGTAGCTATTTTAGTTGGAGAATCCAAAACCCTTCTATCAGTAATTGACACATCCAACAGGCAGAGTCAGTGAGGACACAGTTGAACTTAGATGTTTACAAGATTTTGTGTGGACATGTTTTCCTTTCTTTGGGGTTTATACCTAGTTGTGGAATTGCTGTGTCATATGGTAATTCTGTGTGTTAATCATGTGAGGACTTGCTAGACCATCTTCCACAGCAGCTCTACAAGTTTTACATGCTCACCAGCAGTGTGTGAGGGTTCCAGTTTCTCCACATCCTTGCCAACGCGTATTATCTCACTTTTTTATTCTAGCTACCCTTTTGGGTGTGAAGTAGTATCGCATTATGGTTTTTATTTGCATTTCCCTTATGGTTAGTGATGTCGAGCATTGGCCATTTGCATATCTTCCTTGGAAAAATGTCTATTCAGGTCCATTTCACACTTTTTTTTTTAAAGATTTTATTGGGGAATTGGGGGAGGGGAACAGACAAGTTGCTGTCTTTTTGTTCTTCAGTCTAGTTTGCGGAGGACGTTGCTTCATTGGCCCATGTTGGTATCGTCATTGCGCTCTTCCCAGATGAAGCAGATCAGTCGCCGGCCTCTGGATGGTCGCTCACTGCGGCTATTGGCAGCTCACGCTGGCTGCCGGCCGCTCACACTGGCTGCCGGCCACTCACTGTAGCCTATGGCAGCCCACTGCAGCAGGGGCTGCAGCCTACACCATTGCCAGGGCTCACGTAGCCCAGCTCCAGGTGGAGCTGTTGTTAGCTGTAGAAGGTAGTGTCACTGGCCTTCATATGTGGGATCCGAACCAGGGCTGCTGGCATCCCAAAACCAGCTCTTAACCACCGCACCACTCGGCAGGCCCCGTTTCACACTCTTTAATTGGTTATTTATCATTTTATTATTGAGTAGTTGTAAGAGTTCTTTATATATTTTAAACAGAAGTCCCTTATCAGAAATATGTATTGCAGATATTTTCTCCCACTGTGTGGGTTCTTTTCACTCTGTAATATAGGCAAATTATGGCTATAAATTTCCCTCTGATCACCAATTTCACTGCTAAATTTTGGTATGTTGTGTTTTAGTATTTTTGGTATGTTACATATTCATTTTCATTCATCTCAGAGTATTTGCTCTTGTATGTGATGAGTTGCTTGTCTTGTTTTAAAAATTCTCCCTTTGTCTTTTGAGAGTTTGAATGTGATGTGTCTAGGTATGGATCTCTTTTAGTTTATCCTGTTGCTCACTGACCTTCTTAGATGTGCAGATTAATATTTGTCATCAAATATGGGAAGTTTTGAGCCATTTTTTTCAATTCTTTTTGCCCTTTCTTCTTACATGTTGGTATGTTACATGGTGTCCCATAGGTCTCTGAACCTCTGTTCATTTTTCTTCGTTCTTCTTTCTCTTCCTCAGATAGGTTAATTTCAATGGACCTATCTTCAGGTTTGCTGATTTTTTTCTGCCTGGTTATGTCTGCTGACACATTGAGGCCCTCAAATGAAATGTTTATTTCAGTTATTTTACCTTTCAACTCTAGAATTTCTATTTGGTACTTTTCTATAATTTCTGTCTCTTTACTGATATTCTGTATTTGGTGAGACATCATTCTTATTCTTTCCTTGAGTTCATTAGATATGATTTCCTTTGGCGCTTTGAACATATCTTAAATAGCTGATTTAAATAGGATACTAGAGTAAAACACTACAAAGCTTGCTATTCTTATCAAGATTCTGTCTTTCTTGACCAAAAGCTCTCTGGGTCGCTGCAAACCTTGGGTTAATTTCCAAAGTTCTGTGCAAGTTGATTCTGATAACATGTGTCAAGTTTTTTCATTGCTTTTATGGAGGAAACAAACTTTTGATTTGTTTACTGGACCATTTTTTGATTCCTTGCTTGGATTTTGATTCAAACAAACTGTAGGAAGACATTTTTGAGACAATTGGCAAAAGCTGAACACAGACTGGTTATTAGATTACCAAAATTTTTGTTTTGTTGGATAGGAAAATTGTATTATGGTCCTATTTTTAAAGACCCTATCTGCTAGAGCATGGTGGTGTTTAGTTTTCTTTAATTTGCTTTCAAATACTCCAGCTTACATGCAAAAAAAGTATGTATGGGAAGAGAGATAAGAATGGCACATGTTGATTTGTTGGAGGGGCTGATGTGTACATGGACGCTTACTATACCATTTTATTTTTGTATTTGAAAACTTCTATAATTTTTTTTTAAGATTTTTTTTATTGGGGAGTTGGGGGAGGGAAACAGTGTTGGGAAATCAGGGAAGGGGAACAGACAAGTTGCTGTTCTTTTGTTCTTCAGTCTAGTTGTGGAGGACATTGCTTCACTGGCCCATGTTGGTATCATCATTGCACTCTTCTTGGGTGAGGCGGTTGCTCGCCGGCCATTGGACGGCCACTCACGGTGGCTCATGCCAGTTCACACCAGCTGCCGGGCACTCACAGCAACCCAGCTCCAAGTCGAGCTGTTGTTCACCATCTTAGCTGTAGAGGGCGCAGTGTCATTGGCCCTCATGTGGGATCTGAACTGGGGCCCTGCTGCTCAGAGCTGGTGTCGCAAGCCAACTCTTAACCAATGCGCCAGTCGGCTGGCCCTATGATAATTTTATTTTAAGAGAAGGGATACTCTTGGGTCTAAAAAAGACTTCCTTGAACTGGGAAAAAATAATTGAGTCCGTCACTGGTCTTGGGTAGAAGGAAGTAAAACATTGTCCTGAAGATAAGCAGGTGTGTGACAGAATTAAAGCTAAAGAGATGGAATCAATTAGGCATCCTCAGGATAACAGGACAAGTTATACAGCAAGAAATGTAACCATCTCTAGGTCTGGGAGGCAAAGGAATTGACTGGTTAAGTCTAGGTTGATTCCTGGCCCCAACTCCCAAGTCCATGGTCTCCACCACTGTACTCCCCACATCCCAGGGTGGTGGGAAAGACTTCTTCCTCGGGGCTAGCAAAGAAATGTTCCCACCTGAGACCATCCCATTTGGCTTGAATAACACTATGACAAAGGCCTGCAGCTGAAGGTGTGCATCCAGTGACAGGCCTACCCGTGCAGAGGCCTGGGATGAGGTAGGCTTCTGTCCTCCTGAGTGACCCACAGCCTCAGGACATCCGCTGGGGAAAGGGAGGGCTCTCTGAGGAGTGTAGACTCAAGACAGCAAAGCTCCAGTTATTTTGAGTGACACTGTAAAGTGTGCACCTGTAAGTTCTTTACCCCATGCTGTAAATATAACCTCAACCCCTGAGGGAGGGAGTATGTGGGAGACCCACCCAGAAGAGTGCCCACAGGGCAGGACAGTGCAAGGCCTGGGGCACTAGGCACTCCCACACTCAGAGCCCAAGGAGAACCTACCTAGCCTGCTCTGCTGCCAGCTTCCCAGTGGGGACAGGAACCATCAGGCGAGACAGGTGCCCTGTGGAGGAGGGCTTAGGAAACAGGAACCAGGGAAGGCAGTCAAGAACATGCCATTCTTTTTCTTTAATAACCCTTTCCTTAGGAGGAGGAACAGAAAACATATTTGAAGACACAGAGAGAGTCCCTGAACTTGTCTTTGGATCTAGCTGGGGGATTTGAGCCTCCTCTGCAGCCAGGTTAGGAGAAGAGAAACTAGGGAGAGTCCAGGGGGCCCTGCAGGGCAGAGGCCAAGCTGTAGGGGCCTCGTGGGAGAAAGGCAGAGCTGACCTCCCCTCACCCACACCCAACCCCAGAGAGCCACCAAATGGAGCCCTGGCAGAAAAGGGGATGAGCTGAAAGGTGCCAAAGACAGTGCAAAGCTCCCTAGCAGACCAGGGCATTTCACTGAGCAGCACAGGGGCTGGTGACCAGCAGACCCTGTAACATCGGCTTGGGGTAGGGAAGGATGCGTGGACAGAGGACCTGGGACCATTGCTGCTCTGCCTTAGTGTGTGGTCGCCGCACCACCACCGTGCTGGGTGAGGCAGGGATGGCTTCCTGGAGTGAGGCAAGTCTGGACGGTCTGAAGTATCATCTGCAGGCTGCTTTGGCAAGTGAGGGGCCTGAAGATGCCACACATTTTCACATGAGGCGAGACTTGAAACCAGCACTCTGTGCCACCCAGAGTCCCCAAAGGAAGGTGTCCATGGTCCCAGGTTCATATTACAAGCACTTGACTGAAGAACAGCTTTATTGGTGACCTGAGAGAGCCATGGTCACTCACGGGCAGTGTTAGCCTGCAAGGCCTCCTCTGGGCAGGAAAGCCAATCACACGATTCATGGAAGTTCCCAATAGGTCAGATCTCCACTCCTAATTATAGGAAAAATTCCAAATCCTGATTTCAGAGCCATCAAAAGAAGGTCAGAGGCTGGAGTCCTGATGGGTATCAGTGCCCCTCCTGTGGGGCTCAGGAGGCTGGCCAAGTTGTTTAGCAACATCTGTAGGGCTGTGCAGACAAGGAAAGAGGCCAGGAAGGCCACAGGATAGTGCCCGGACAGGTTTCCAAGTGTTCCACGCACACTTGGACAGTGCGTGATACCTGGTCCTGAGGTTGGTCTGATGGGGTCGGTCGCCAAGCAGGCCTGGGTAGCAGAGAACCCCTCCTACTGGCCCTTGGTATGCCAAGGCTCCGTGGTCTGGGCTCAGAGGTGCTGCTACAGCCTGTCACATGTCCCAGCTCCTCATTGCTGGGGTGTCCCCTGCTTCCTGACAGGATACAGGTACCACATCACCACCCCTGAAGGGTTGATGACCACTGTGAAGTTGGTTTCAGCCCGGAGGCCACTGATGACATTTCCCGTGTAGACATCCTGTGCCTGCAGTGGGGAGGGACATAACCAATGCCACCATAAGAATGGCTGTGCAGAGACCCCCTCAGATGATGCCTGGACTTGGCCTGTCTGTGCTGGGCCCCTAGTATGCCCTACAGAAGTGGAGCCCTGAATCTCCTGTCACTTGTCCATTAGCAAAATCAACAGATGCCCAAACATAGGCAGTGGTGAAAGCCCCAGCCCACGGAGAACCTGAGGAACGTGCCAGCAAGGATTGAGCAGTGAGGGAAGAGCGTGGCCTCAGCGGCTCACGGGCTCACCTATACAAAGTAGTTCTGTTTGCGTAGCTTGAAGATACCAGTGCAGACAACAGCCCCACCGGCATGTGCCACAGGACCCAGGGCCCATGGCTTAGGGAAGGCCGCGTGTGAGTGAGAACCATGCCCAGCAGTGCCCTCCCAGGGAAACACAGGGGCACTCACTACCTGCAGCTCACCTCATACACGCTGGAGCTGGTGAAGTTGAGCTGGGCAAGGGAGGAGTGGTAGTGATAAGGCATATCCGTCCTGCGGCTGAAGAAGACCAGGGCGCAGGTATCACTGGCCAGGGGCCGCAAGAACACTTCAATGCGGGACTTCTCCTGGGCACAGAAGATGGTGACTGGCTGGGGTCCCTGCTCACACAGACCCTGAAGTCCCCTTCCCAGCCCTCCCTGGAGCCTTGGGTGTCCCCAGCCCACAGTTCCGTGGCATGCAAAAACTGGGGGAGGATTCCAGCTCCCCTGCACCCTAACTTATCTGACCCTACCTTCCTTCCTTCCCTGACTCAGCAGACACTCCCCAGCACCCATGCTAGGACACAGGGACAAATGCATGAGGTCCTGCCTCAGAGAGCTCAGGATGGTGGGGGACAGACGTGGACAGCTGCTGCACTGGAGTGGAAGGCACTAGCCAGTGGGAATGATGCACTCTGCCCTGAGCAGCCGGGGGAACCCCTACCCTCCAGGGATTAGTTACCTCCTGTGGGCCTCACCAGTCCCACAGGTGCCTTCTCTAGGTGTGTCAGTTTCTTTTTCCTCGAGAGGGGAGGAGCTGTGCAAAGAGCACAGCTTTGAGGCGGCACTGTTGGGAGTCAAGTCCTGTTGAACCATTTACCAGCGGGGGGCCTTGGGCTAAAAAGTTCCTTAGACTCTTCAAGTCTGCTCATTGGTAAAACAGGTAAGGATCATCTACCTTCTGAGACAATGTATCTAGAACCCCAGCACACAGTAGGTGAGCAATAGCGTGGCCGCCAGTATTAGTAGTAGTCGTATCCCTTGGCTCAAACTAAATGCGGGAGAGAAGCCCCAGGTCTCTGCCGGACATCACAGACGTGTGCAGAAGGCTTATCCTTCCAAACTGAGGGGCCTCACTGTCCGCTGTGCACCTGTGTGGTGACGTCTCCCTTCCCCAAATCCCACGAACGGTCCTGCTCTGGCTCTGCTCTCACCCAGGCCAGTGGGAGGGCTGAGCAGATTCCAAGGCCCCCTCTCTACCGTGACCTCCAGGCTTGCAGCCTTGTTCTCAGGGGAGCCCAGTCCCTCAGCCTCCCTTCCATCCCCCCACCCCCAGTACCTTGAGGATCCTGCGTCCCTGGATGCCTAAGGGGTCCTGGTTGATTTTGATCATAAGGGGATTCTGCAGAATGTCCATGTCCTGGGCGGAGATGGTACGCAGGTCTGTGGACATGAAGAGGGGGGCCGCCAGCACCGTCCACAGGGCCATCTGGGCCCGGGCTTGATCAAAGCTGAGGCCAAAGTTCCCAATGATCAGCTGGGGCAGAGGAGAGGAGTGGTCAGCTCTGCCCTGCTCAGGGCGGGGGGCACAGGGACCAGCGCTAAGCTGGCAGCTGCGGCAAGAAAGACGGACATGGGAAGGACGGCCACAGATGGCGTAGCCTGGCTTGGCGAATGCCGTTCCCTAGCAGTGGGGCCTCAGGGTGAGGTGAGTTATTTTCCATCTGAGCCTCAGCTTTTTATTTCACCAAGAAAATGGGGGTGCTAATAGGCTCTGGCCATGTCATAAGTGGAGTTGATCTGATGGGATCCTGTTGCCAAGAGCATGTATAAACTGGAACACACAAGTCAAGAAATACACTCAGGGTGGCAGTAGTAGGAGCCCAGAACTAGCGCCAGCCCGAGTCCCTGCTCCTGCCAGTAGCCACCCACCTGCCCTAACCACAGCTGACTCCTGACCCAGCGCAACCCATCCACAGATGGCACCAGAAGGATTATTGCTAATGGGCATGTACTTAGTGATACCAATTTAACTAAGCCCGGTGTATGTGCCAAGCATTTTAGAGGGCTGTCCATTTCACCCTCAGAACAACTCTAGAGAAGGTAGCTACTATTATTGTTCTCAGTTTCCAATTGACAAAACTGAAGCACACAAAAACTGAAGTTACTCGCACAAGGTTTGGGGCACAGCTGGAGCTAGAACACGAGGGCAGGCCAATGGCTGCTGTTCCAGGTGGCCCACCAGCTGGCCGAGTATTCGTGATTCTTCTAATCATCACTGGTAGTAAATGCTTGTTGGCTAAATGAAGAGAGAGCTATAAAACTGTAAGATAAATTGCAAAAGTATTGAAGTCAGCAGGGTTGTGAGTGAGGTGGGTACCAGGAGCCGGTTCTGCCTGTGGAGGGTCTGCAGGAGGGTGACGGTACAGGGCACTGAAAGAGGGTCAGAGGCAGCCTGGGCGAGGACGGCCTAGGGAGGGAGTGGCAAGATGGTGTGTTCTTCACCCAGCAGAGAATAAGGTGTCACACAAGTCACTGCAGACCAGCTTCTCAAGTTCCAAGCATCAGAACTGCCTGGGGAGATGGTCAACAATGGGCATTCTGAGGCCCTCCCCCAACATTCTGATCTGAAAGGTGGGGGTGGGGCCCTGGGGACAGATTGTAAGTAAGTCCCCAGGTGAGTCTGATGCAGCTGGTTCAAGGACACATTTCAGAGATGATCTAGAACCTGGCAGAGCATGTCCCGTTAGAGGGCACAGGGCAGTGGGGAGGTCCTTCCCCCTCTACGGTGGTACCATGTCTGGGTCGTTCCAATGCCCAGGGCCTGCCACCGGCTGCAGTATGTCCTGGTGGTCCACAAACCAGTCCAGCACGAACAGCACACTGCTCCAGGAGTCCTGGATGTCGTCATAGTTACGCCAGAGGTTGCAGATGTCTGTCAGCAAACTGTAGTTTACCTGCATGGGGCGGGGGGGGGGCAGAGTCCAGCACCAGAGTCACCCTGCCCCTCCGTGTATGCCTACCCTGCCCTCTCATGCCAACCAGGGTCACGCCCAGGGTTACAGGCCCAACAACATCCCTGCCACACATCCACCCCGTGATCTTGCAGTGAGAGTCCGACTGTCTGCCAACATACTCCGTCAGGCCTGCAAGTCTGAACCCACCCTTTCTAGTGCCCTGGGTGCTCAGGGGTCCCCTGGGGAGGTGCCCACATGGCTCTTCGGAGGCTTAGCCCACCTGCCTGTCCTTACCAGCCACCTGGATCTCCTAGGCCACTCAGTACAACCTGGAGCTGACCACTTGCTGGGTGCTGTGTGTTAGCACGTCACACATGGTTCCCATGCCTCGGATGCCAAGCCCTTCAGCCCACCGGACAAGTGTCTCCGCTTCTCTAAGACATAGGCTGGCAGAGCCCCTCTCTGGGGTACTTGGGACCCTCTCTCTAGACCTACAAATTAGCACGTGGGCAACTATAATGAGAGCAGCCCTGACTGCAGAGGAAGTGAGGAGGCCTTGTGTGGGAGACACTGCCAGGCGATGCACACAATGGCTTACCTTGGGGGGGAGCCCCCCTTCGTAGGCTGGCCAGCTACAGGAGAAGGCGATGGGGCGGCCTGTGGCATTCAGGGCAGCAGCCATCATGGGGTACCCTGGAAGTCCAACCCCCACACTTTAGGACCAAGGAGGTGCAGGAGGAAGTCTGGGGCCTCAGCTCAAACCACCTCCCACCAAATGTGAGGAAACAGGCTCAACAGAGCCGCCTCCCCCTGTACCCAGTGCCACAAACACTTTCATGGGGTGTGGTGCCAACCCCTCTTTAGGGAGCCTGGGAGCCAAGACCCCCAGCCCCTGGGAAACACGATTCCCTACGGGCCAGACAGGCACTGGTGGGCCCTCCCTGTCTGCCTGATGGCCCCCAGCCCGCGGTGGGACCCACCCTTAGCCCGTTCCTCGGGGGTTGAGAAGCAGCCATCCAACTTCAGCATGTCCACCTTCCACTCGGCGAAGGTCTGAGCGTCCTGGACCACCTTGTCTAGCGTGGTGCCTGGGTAACCCATGCAGGTAAAGTTGCCCAAGTCCTCATAGATGCCCAGCTGCAGGCCCAGGGAGTGAGCCTGCAGGGGAGTCAAAGACACAGTGGGCTCAGGCCGGACCCCCAGGGAGCCGCCGCACAGGCACATCTGACCAGGCCTCATTAAAACCTTCAAGGGCGCCCCACTGCCCAGAAGAAAGGGTCTCTGCTTGCTGCCCTGGCCTCTGCCAACTATGGTCCTTCCCCTATAACACACACCTCCCATGGGCTGTTCTTGCCTGTCATCCCCTCTGCCTCGAATGCCATCTATTTGGTATCAGCCCAAGAACTGCTTCCTCCAGAGAACCTTCCTGGAACCCCAGGCTGGGTCAGGTGCCCTTGGCTCTCACCCACCACAGTGGGCTCAAACTAGCTGTTCATTTATGTCCGCCGCCCCCCCCCCCCCAACTGAGTTCTCAAGCAGGGACTGTGGAAATGGAGCCCTAAGCAGGGTGGGGTGGGGCTCACATAGTCAGCCAGGAAGGCAATGCCATTGGGGAAGCGCTTGGGGTCAGGCACCAGGTGGCCTTTGTCATCACGCCCTCCAATCCAGCAGTCATCGATGTTAAGGTACGTGTAGCCCAGGTCCCGCCAACCATCCTGTACCAGCCGGTCAGCCATCTCCCTGAAGAGCCGCTCACTGGTGAGGGGAGCAAGGGACAGAGCAGCATAGTGGCCCAGCATTTCCTCACCCTGCCCCCTTCCTCAGAGCTTCGCAGGCGCTCTGAGTGTGAATCCAGGCTAGAAGAACCCTGGCCTTGCTGTCAGCTGAAGACTAAGCCAGGTAACAACTGTAAATGACAACAGGGACTGTGTCATGAGCCAGCCCTAAGAAGGGTGAAGCTGAAAGGAATGTCTGGCCCCCAGGTCAAGGGGCAGGATTGAGCCAGAGGGAGCACGTGGGGTCTGGCCTGGCCATAACAGTTACCTCCTTTCAGTTATCTCAGGGACTGGGTCCACTACACGGTACCTGCCCCGTAGCGCCGCGAGGCCCCACAGAGGCCCCAAGCAGGTCATGAGGCTGTCAGATGTCCCACAAGTCACCTCTGGCCACAGTCTGTCTGGGATTGCGAGAGCCTTCCTCTTTTCTCGCTGACCCTCCACCCCTGGCCCCACTCTGCAGGGCCCTGGGCAAGGCTTGTCAGGCACCGTGGACCTTCCTCACCTGATGCAGTTCTTTGGGTCCTCATCACAGTCAGTGTTGCAGCGGAAGCGTTCCCAGGCCAGCCAGCCCATGGGGGGCGTCTGCAGGAGCCCATTCTCCAGCACTAGCACCTGGTCCACCAGGGCCAGCAAGAGCACTGTAGGGGGTCAGGGGATGACTGTGAGCGGCTCCTATAGCCCCTGCCCTCACCCCGCCCCTCCACATACAGCTCAGCCCTGCAGAGGCTGTTGGCCTGCACATTAGAAGAACGATACTCCTGGGCTTATGGAGGAATTGGCTCTTCCAGCAACTGCTGGCTCCTGCAGTGCAGCAAGTGGGCAGATGGTGCCTAGAGTAGGGCAATGTGTTTGAGGCCTGGGTCCCCACTTGCTGTAGGGTCATATCCTTTCTATAGCCTCACCGACTATCGCCACCCCATTACACAGAACTTGACAGTACACTGTGGCCAGACTCCAGGTCTCCTGAGTCTCATCCAGGATCTTTGCTCTCCACAACAGACCCTCAAGTGGCCTCAGAAGGGCTAATGAGGTCAGCCAGGTGGGACCTGCACAACCAGCTCACCTAGGTGAGCCCTTTCCCTCTCAGGCCTCAGTTTCCTTATCTGTAAGATGGAGTTAATGTACTGACTTTACAGGGCAGTTCTCAGTACGTGTTGATATCACATAAGATAGGGCCTCTGCCCTTTGGGAGAGAAGGGATGAAAAAGGAATAGGCCTCTTTAGAAGGGAACTGATTCCTAGGTGGGGTGCATTTCCTTCTCCTTTCCCAGCCCAGCGCCAGTAAGAGGAATATGCCTCCCCACGTGTCCACATCAGGGAAGGAGGCCCACACACCAGAGGCTGGGCTCCCTCCAGGTAGCCCCTGCATCCTACTGTTCACCTACCCTCCCAAAGGCACCCCCTCCCATGTAGGTTACCTGTATTCCGTAACATTGCTCTGGACTCAGCGTCTCAGGACTTGACCAACTCTGCTCTGCTTCTACCAGCTTTATATGTTGGGCTTTGGAAGTTAAGAAATGTTAGAAAGGCACTGGAGTCTCTACTGCCTGGCTCGCGGTGGAGCCTTCAGCCCTGAGAGTGGATCCCAAACTCAGTCCCCACGCTGCGCTCACTACCCCTCCCCCGGCCATCAATTCCCTTCTTCCTCCAGAAACACTAAACAAGGTGTCTTGGACATCAGACTTCACCCCCTCGGCAGTGCTGGGCGCCCCTAGAGTCCCAAGGGCGGCCTTACGCCGCCGGGCAGGGGCCATAGAGAGGCAGCGAGCAGCTTGAAGGCGCCAGGAAGAGGGGAAGCGACAGGTCGAGACCAGGTCTGGGTGGCCGCCAAGGGCGGAAGGCCCAGCGCGGGGAGTCCCCCAGCCCAGAGTGCCCGGGTTGCGGAATTTACCTGCCCAAACACTAAGACCCGCAGCAGCTGCTACCGCCAGAGCCGCCGACAGCGTCTGTGATCCGATTCGCCCCTCGCGTTCCAGAGGGGCTGGACGGGGGGGCAGCCATTTCCGGCGGAGCCTCGCAGAATCCTAGCAACGTCCTGCCCCGCCCCCTACGGGCCCTAGGCGCCCTCCGCCTCCCCCAAAGCCCCGCCCCCTGGGCGCCGCCGCGCTCCGCGCTCCGGAGGCGGGCACGAGCGGGAAGGGCGTGCGGACCTGATGTGCCGGCTCGCCCGAGCGATCCCTGAGGGCGAGGTTAATGCCCCGCACACTGTAGACGCGCAATAAATAGCGGCGTTGTGACTACCTCTGCTAAGGGCCTTGTTCAGAGGAAATTAGAAAAGGCTCTGAAGCGTGGGCCATAGTAAGCCTCTCAAAACAGGCAGAAGATGAATAAGCTTGCAAGGAGGATGGGGTGGGGGGAAGCAAACCAGGCGGAGGGTACAGCTCTTGGAAAGCCAGGAGTCTCTCCTTTCCTGCCTGAAACTGCAGCCACCATTATGCTAGCCGAGGCACTCTGCGTATTTCCATTTTCATTCTTCAAAAATGTATTGAGCAACTACTTACTAGGTGCCAAACACTTCATTTTTGGTACCTTCACTTGGATGGCCACCGGACATCTCCAATATAACAAGCCTCAAACCAAACACCAGTCCCTTCCATATAATGGCAACTGCCCTTCCAGGTGCTCAAACCAAAACCTTGAAGTCCTTGCATCCTCTTTCCCTCACTCCCACCTTCAGCCTCTCAGCAAACCCTGCGATCTCTACCTTCAGAACCCATCGGGAATCTGTCCAACTTGCTCCTCTCCCAGCCCCCAGCGCATCTTGACTGGGTTTGTTCAGCAGCCTACATTTCACCCACAGTTATTCTCTCCACAGCAGCCAGAGGTAACCCTTTAAAACATGGCTGAGGTCACTCCTCGCTCAAGACCCTGTGAGGTCTGTTCATCTCAGTCTGGAGATGAACCCTCATAGAGGGCGCAGCGTCACTGGCCCTCATGTGGGATCCGAACCAGGGCCCTACTGCTCAGCTGGCGTCCCAACCCAAATCGTAACCAATGCACCACTCGGCCCGCCCATGGTTTATATTATGAATTGAATAAAATTTAGTGAGGAAGAGAGATAATACACAGGAAATAAAAGCATGAGCATAGGGAAGTTTGCTGTAGTGGTTAGCGCTATAATGAAAATACAACCCAGGGGGCCATCTACAGCTAAGATGGTGAACAACAGCTCGACCTGCAGCTGGGCTTCCATGAGTTGCCGGCAACGGAGTAGGCTGCAGTGGGGCTGGCGGGCAGCTGGTGTGCATTTTCGTGAGCTGCTGTGAGCCGCCGTGAGCAGCTGTCCAATGGCCGGCGAGCGACTGCCTCACCCAGGAAGAGCGCAATGATGATACCAACATGGGCCAGTGAAGTGACATCCTCCACAATTAGACTGAAGAACAAAAGGACAGCAACTTGTCTGTTCCCCTTCCCTGATTCCCCAACACTGTTCCCCTCCCCCAATTCCCCAATAAAATCTTAAAAAAAAAAAAAAGAAAAAGAAAATACAATCCAGGGATGTAATAGACTTGAGGGGAAGTGAAGGGTAGGCCTCCCCAAGATGTGCTATTTTGCCATGTAGATTATTTTGAGCTGAAGGCAATTGTGACCCTGTGGGCTCAAGAAAAACTCCTGTGCCCCCCATAACTACCTAGGAGAATTTAAATTAGGAGTCTTGCCCATAATAAGTGTTATTACCAGAGATAATGTTTTATGGCCTATATATGGCAGGGCAAACATCTAATTACTGAACAATCTGTTATTCTTCTTGATCTGCAAATCCCTATCAATCTCCTCCCATCTGAAGCTCCAGGCCTCTTACCATAGTCCTTACCTCAGGATGTTACATATACCTATGTTCCCTTTCTGTCTTTGAACCTCTCATGTATGTGGGATCTCTGACTCTCTCGTTTATGTGGGGTTCCTGTACCTACGAATGGAATTAAATTTGGTTATTTCCTCTTGTTGGTCTGTACCACATTGGTTTAATTATTAGACCAGCCAAAATAACCTAGAAGGGTAAAGTTTCTTCCTCCCCCACACAGCCTACTCTACATACGTGGTCAGGCAGGGAACATCTGAGCTGAGACCTAACTGATGTGAAGGAGCCCTGAAGAGTTAGAGCTGAGGGTTAGGGATGAGAAGGATGAGCGTTCTAGGCTGCAGGAACTGCAAGGGGAAAAGCTCTGAGTGGGAACCAACACGTTCACAGATGGATGTCCTGAGCTGGCTGGCTTCCAGGGCCACAGGGAAACCCCAGCCTCCTGCTTTGGCTTGTGCTTTTCTGCAACTTTCACCATAGGCTTAGCTTTGGTTTTGTTCTGGGAGGCATCAAAAGTTATACTAAGAGACTGACTCTGTTTTTGCCGACAATTGATTTAGCACAGGTTGGTTGAGGGAATTATAATAATTTCACAAGCCAATAGTATACAGGATAATATCTGTTAATAAACCCAATAAATAACATATTCCAAACAACAGATTAATCACACTATTGTTCTAGGCAAGAGGAGGTGAAGGAATAATGTCCATATTTAATATGATCACACTAGTGTTTTAGGCAAGAGGAGGTGAAGGAATAATGTCCATATTTAATATGAGGTGTGCCTTTTTATAGGAGTGAAGCTCTCTGGAGACTCAGCGACCGGCCAAAGAGCTGATTTCCAGCTATGGACACAAAGGTAGAAGTCCCCCGTTGCTAGAGCACTGCTGCTAGGGAACTGAGAGGCCAGCGTTAGCTTGGAGGGCTGAGCTGCTCTCAGGATGATCACTTCTGAGATAATCTCCGAGGTTTAAACACCTCAATGGGCCAGAGTCACCCTGGACACAGCTAGGAGCAAATAAATGCCTCAAGGAAGAGTTTTTAGGTTATGAGAGTTGCCTTGCTCAAACCAAAACTCTCAAATAGTCCCTTACTCTCAGTATTTATAATCTAAATGTCCCCTTACCATAGTTGCTTCTCCACAGGTTCTTGTTATAATAAGCCCCCAGCAGGACCCATCCGCAGCTGGGCTGCTGACTGCTTATCAACGACAGATGTAGAATGATGACATCCCGGCCCGACTTACTTCATACTTATATCAAAGCAACAGGTGGGTTAAAACAACTTCATTTAAGTCATAAACAAGTGGATTTGAAATCATATTAATGACCAACACACAACACAGGCCTACCCATGGACAGAACCTAGCTAGGCAGAGCCTGGGTGTGGCACACACAGAAAAAGAGAACCCCAGAAGCGGAGCTCTGGCCGCTCTGGGGGCCCAGCTGAGTGGCCAGGAAGCTCCGTCGGGCCTTGCGGGCTGAGTAGGAGCCCGCCCAGAGGAGGCGCCCGGGCGAGGCCTGGCTTTGCGGCAGAAGTGGGCGGGGGAAGGGAGAGGGGGACCGAAGCGGGAAAGAGAGAGGACTCGGAGTTCTCCCGGCAGGGAGGCGGGGGCGGCTCAGTCCCAGGCCTGCCAACCACTTGATGTGGGGCCCTGGGTTCGAGGCCGCCCACCCCAGACCAGCTCTGTGGCTCAGGCAGCGTCTCCGGCCTCAGTTTCCCTCCTGCGTGAATCAAGGGGCTTCTTCGCGGATACAGGCCTGGTGAGTCCTGGACAGGGAGGCCTGGGGGCGGCAACTCCAGCTGCCCGCGTGGGTTCTCCCGGCTCCCTCGGCAGGGTGGGGAGACGAGATGGCCCGGGGGAGCGGCCGCAGCCCAGGCCGCCGGCCACCCTCCTGGGCTTCGGCGCCCGAGGCGGTGCGGAGGTGAGAGACGGCCCGGCGGGCTCCTGGAGGAGGCGGCCCCCAGGAGGGCGTGGCTCGCGGGACGTGGCAGGACAGCCCCTTGGCGCAGATTGGGAAACCCAGAGAACAGCCGCGGGCGAGTTCTCGGTGTGGAGACTCCTGTTTCAGGACCCACCGCGGTGGCCACTGGCCAGTGGGTCCCGCGCCCACTGCTCCTCCAACAAAAGAATCCGGGAAAATGCGGAGCGCATCGGTCTCTCGTCTGGACCTCGCATCCTTGGGAGGAGTTGGGGGGCAGCACCCTTCCCCGGGCACACGGCGGGGGAGGGGCACAGATCCGCGGGCTCCCGAACCCCGCCCTATGCCCCCGTGCTGAGCCCAGGACAGACGTGAGGCCACTCTGCCGGCCATTCCCAGCAAACACGTGTGATCTCCCCATCCGCGGACCACCGGTCTAGACCACCTCCGCCCCATCCCAGGTCCCCGTTTATTCCTCTCAGAGAGCCCTTATCGACCAGACCTTCCGTTATTTATTAATTAGCTTTAAATCCATTTATTATTTTTTATTTTTGTTTGTTTGCATTGTGTTTCCCCCACAAGAATGTAGGCTGCGGGAGGGAGGAACTTTGTTTTGTCCAATGTTTTAATCCCCAGGTACTTCAACAAATACTTCCTGAGGGCCTCCCGGAGCCCTGCAGGGGGCTGGAGATTGGGGATACACAGGGAGCCAAGCTGAGTCTGGCTCTAGACATTCTGGGGCCCCAGACAGCGCTGTAAACACAAAGGAGATCATTGTAGGATGAAGGAAATGAAAACAAGTGAGGAGAGAGCTGGTTGGGTCATCTTGGATCAGGCCACCTTGGTGATCAGGAACCCCTTCCTACAGTGATCAGGGCAGGCCTCTCGCATTAGGTGATTTAAATTAAAGCCCACAGATAAACTGTGTGACAGTGCTAGCAGGGAAAAACTGGAAGCTATGAGGACATCCGACCTAGCCTCAGGGGGCCAGGATAGTGAAGGTCAAGACTATAGGACCCAGCCCCTTAAATTGCTCCTAGAAGCCCGCTGTGGGTGGATGGGTGGGTGGATAGGGAAATATCAGCCAGGGAAGGCTTCCTGGAGGAGGTGGTGGTTTCTCTGGGCCCCAAAGGCTCAGAGTTCTCATTGTTTAGGATGAGTTGACTGGGTTTAAGAATTATTTTGCAGGTGCACTGAGGTCACGTGGTCCAAGTGTTGAGCCCTGTGGCCAGACAAGAGGGGCTCCTGCCCCCATCTAGCAAGCTCTGCTGGTAAGTGGGTCGTTGCCAGGACTTGCCCCAAAGGTGAGGAACTCAGGAGAACAGGTTCTGCTTCCCACTGGCCATGTGACCTTGTGCAGTTCACCTTCACTGCTCGGGGGGCCTTGAGTCAGGAGGGTCATGGAAACCTTGGAGGTTTGACCTCAGAGTTGATACTAAGGAGCCCCCAGGTTAGGGGATAGTTTAAGCACAATTGATTCTATGGACTCAGGGTCCTGAAATGGTCGGCGGGGGCCTGTTTCTTTGGATTTTAAAAAGCCACATCAAAGCCCTGCCATACCTCCTAGCTTGATACAATCACATGGTCCTTCTCTCTTGAGCCCTCTGATGTCCAGTGTTTTGCATGACCCTTACAACCCTGTGAAAGAAAAGGCAAGGGAGACTAGCTCATTTCAAAGATGCAGACGCTGAGAGCCTCAAGGCACACAGCAAATGAGTAGAGGCCACAGGGCTGGAGCCCAGGTCTCCTCCAGAGCCAACACTTCTTTCTCCACAGGGATATGGGGGCTGCTTCCCACTCTGATTCCTGGCCACCTACCTCTCTTGCTTCATAATTCCTATAGGAGCCATGAAGCTGAACGAGAGAAGTGTGGCCCACTATGCCCTGAGCAACTCGCCAGCAGACCACATGGGCTTCCTGCGCACTTGGGGGTGCCCAGGGACTCCCATCCCCAGTGGCACTGGTCGAAGATGCTGGTTTGTTCTCAAGGGCAACCTGCTGTTCTTCTTCGAGAGTCGAGAGGGCCGGGCCCCACTCGGCCTGGTGGTGCTGGAGGGCTGCACGGTGGAGTTGGCCGAGGCGCCGGTGCCTGAGGAATTTGCTTTTGCCATCCGCTTCGATGCCCCTGGTGTGCGCCCACACCTGCTTGCAGCTGATGGGCCGGCAGCCCAGGAGGCCTGGGTGAAGGCGCTGTCCCGGGCAAGTTTTGGCTACATGCGCCTGGTGGTGCGGGAGCTGGAGAGCCAGTTGCGTGATGCCCGCCAGAGCCTAGCCTTGCATCGCCACTCATCCTGGAAGGCCATTACCAGCCACTGTAAGCCCCAGGCTCCTGACTGCTTGTCTCGTGGCCTGGAGAATGGCTTCTCCCTCTCCAGGGATTGCAGCCCCCTGGGCTTGGCGGAAGAAAGGGGCAGCAGGCCAGCAGGGTTGGGCCTAGCTGAGTGTGAGCTGCAGGGCCCTGCCAATCTCCTCCTAGGCAGGGGGCAGAGCCCCGTGTCTCCTGAGACCTCTTGCTTCTCTACCCTGCACAACTGGTACGGCCAGGAGATCCTGAAGCTAAGGCAGGGGTGGCTGCAGAGGGCTCAGGGGAGCCAGCCAAAATGTGAGGGACAGGATAGGCCTTGAGCCTGGGCCCTTAGGGTTCTGCCCTTGTCCTGCTGGTCAGGACACCAGGGCCAATTCTTTTTTAGGAGTTTGATGTTTACTTGTTTTCAAAGTTGCTTTTTTTTTTTTTTTTTTTTTTGAGGGGGGCAGTTCTCTCCTTCCTGCTTTTCAGGCCTTCTCCAGGAGGGGCCTGAGGAATCATAACTTCCAACCCCTTTACATCCTGAGGCCCAGAGAGGAAAGGTGACTGCTCAGCAGTCAGAGTGAGGCCCAAATTTCCAGACACAGTGCTGGACTGTCCCTTACTCAAGGGATATTAATAAAATGGAGGAAGTGGGGAATATTATGTGGCCACAGGGCCACCCTGCCTTTCACCTACACACCAGACTCAGCCAGTTTCCAACATGGGGAGTCTTGTGTGCATTTAGATACCAGAAGTTGGATTCGGGGACTGACATTATCAGAGAAAGTGGATTTATTCTATCATGCGGGTTTTGGGGGCTCATCTCTTCCTGAGTGGTGAGAAGATTGAGAATGGAATCCCCACTCTGCAGTCTGGGAAGGGCCCTTTGGAGAGAGAGGGCCCTTGACCAGTGTAGATTTATTCTGCTCAGAAAGTGTTGGGGACCCCATCCTCTCCCTCTTCCTGGCTGTCCTGTCAACAGATGGAGCTAGACATTGACCCAGGACAGATGGGTAGCTTTTATGTCAGCAGAAATCCTTCCTGCACTTGGTCTGCAGCAGTCAGCTCCTGGATCTGCCAAGTGGGAAGCTAAATAAAAAATGGGCAGGCAGTGTGTCTCCCCAGGGAAAGCCCGTTTGTTGTGTTGGTTCTCAGTCCTGGACATTCTAGAAGCTTGGACACAGGATTCCTGGTACTCTGTGATAAATTCTCTCCCCTGGGCTTTCTGCTCTTGAAACCACTTGGGAACTTGTTTAAGGTCCTGCTTGTCACCCAATGTGTACCTGCTAAGACCCTCTCATTGCTACTCTCACCAGCAGGCCAGATGTTTTCTTTTTTAACTGTTCTGGGAGGCTGGCTCCATAGAGCCTGAGTCCAGGCTAGTTTGATGCCCTAGGAGCACGGTAGCGGTGGGTGGATGAACTTCTTCCCCCCAACCCATAAATACAATCTGCCCCTTCTTAGCCTCTTTCTCTTACTGGGGCCTCTGGCAGCATGACCAACGCACAACTCGGCCTAGGCCTAGCTGCCGCTCAGCACCTCTTAAGGCCCCCAGGCTGAGATGCGGGCCCAGGGCTCAGGACCCGCTCTCGACCAGCTTGCTTCGAGGACGCGGGCTGCCTTCCCAGCTCTGTACAGGGCCTCCACAGCCCATTGTTTTATAGATACTTCAGATACTCCAGGCTTTTATCTTTCTTATTGTTACAGTATTTTTTTTGTACGATTAAAACACTACATTTTTTATTACTCATTTCGGTTACTCTAAGTTTATTTCAACAATCACGTGAGGGCTGCTCTGCCAACCCCGGCTGTCCTGGGTGGGGAAACAATGAAAGAAACATGAAGGCTTCCCACGCGCGACCCTAGCTGACGGTCCTGCCCACCGGGCCTGGAATGAGGTGGAAACTGGGGCCTCGGCGGTCTCCTCGTGACGTCACGGAGGCCCGTCACAAATAGCTCCTCCCACCGCAGCAGGAACGAGGCGACCTGCGTGTGATCCCGAAAGCCTCGCGAGGCCTGGGGCGGCGTTCTTCCCGAGGGCGTCGCCGGGGCTAGACCCGAGCTGGGGGCGGAGCTGGGAGATGGCGTTTGGAGCGGCTCGCTGGCTGGCACTGGCACCGGTACGGTCCGGGGCTCTTCGGAGCGGGCCGAGCTTGAAGAAACATGGCGAGCTCTCTGCTGGACGAGGCGACTCCGGTCGGAGCCTGGTACCGTCGAGATCCGTCATCGTTACTCGCAGCGGCGCCATTTTGCCCAAACCGGTGAAAGTGAGTGTCTGCCTGGAGGCGGGGCCAAGGAGCCGAGGCCAATCATGGTGGGGCTCTGTGCGGGTTAACGTTGATTGATAGGAGTAATGGCCAATCATAACGACCGTATTAGGAAGCCGGATCAAGGACAAAGTTTTGCGCTAATGCGCTGCTAATTTTGACAGGTGGAAGGAAATGCTCGGGTTAGATCCGGATATTGAGTTGGGGGCATGGGGGCTGAAGATGGGGGGCAAGAACTGAGAAAGACGGCATTTTGCACTAGTTTATCGTGAGCGCGGTGCCTAGATCTCCGGAGCCGGAAGACTCGGCATTATGCATCCAGTGGAGACAAGTCATGCAACCTCACTGCCCTGTCTATCTCAGATCTTGGGATGAAATGACTTACGGAAGGACTTTGATAAATGAAGTGTACTTGGGATGGGCTTTATCTTTTCTATGAGTTTTGACTTAGTACTTAAATCATGTGATTTGCAGTCCTGAGGTGTTCAGGGAATTATTACAATCACTGTTTTTACAAATAGAAGATCGGAGGCCAAAGTGGTGAAGTCAGTGTCCAAAGCTAACAGCTGAGTTAGGTCCTAGAATCCAGGTTTCCTGCTGGTACAGCCCCTACCAGATCTTATTTTTTCCACCATTGAATGCTTTCACATGCCCTTAGTGCCCTTGGGGTTTTCTAAGTAGTACAGAAACCATCCTTATACCAAACACGTTTGCTTTTTGATTCCAGGACTGTGTGGGAGTTACAAAACAAAAATTCTTAAAAGCTAGTCTGGCCTGTGCTAGCTCACAAGTGAGTTCAGGGATGTTTCACAGCAAGAAGCAGGAAGGTGCAGGGTGCATGTTGGGGAAGACATGCCTTATAAAAAGGCATGGCTGAAAAAACAATTTGGTTTGAAACTCCATAGGAAAATACAAGAGAAACTGTTGAGATTTTACTGAAATTCCCCAGTCCATCTAACTAGCTAGTTTTTCAGTGTAAAAACATGCTTGCTTTTCAAAACATACCTGTTTCTAAAATTTAATGTGGTGAAGTTAAATTTCTGTCACCAGGGAAACTGTTAAGAACTGTATAGAATATCCCTTCACTGAACGTATTTTTGTAATGCATTTTCATGTATTTAGTGTCTTAAGTAGAGCTGAACCTTATTTCCATAGTCCAATCCTCTTAGTGCTTTCTCACCTGTTTGAAGGTATCTGCAAATAATTACCAGGCTGTACCCGAAGTTTTCGATGTCTAGAGTGCCTTATACTTTTCTTTCCGGTATCCACTTGGATGGCTCTAAAACCACTGTATCTCTTCTCCCATTTTTCTTGCTCTGAATTATCTCAAGGACTTTAAAACCAAGTTGCTTATGATGGGCCTGGGGTCTGTAGGAGGGAATGACCCTGCGAAGGCCAGGCCATCTGCAGTCCTGCCAGAGTGGGCTCTGGAGCTCACAGCCACCGTTCTGACCCTCTGCAGATGTCCTTTGGCCTTCTCCGTGTGTTCTCCATCGTGATCCCCTTTCTCTATGTCGGGACGCTCATTAGCAAGAACTTTGCTGCTCTACTTGAGGAGCATGACATTTTTGTCCCAGAAGACGATGACGACGATGACTAACAGGTAGGACTTGCTATTGCCCTATGTGGACTGGGAGGAGGGTGGGGTTGGAGCATCTGAACTATGATGCAATTTGGCCTGGTAGCAAACAGCATCTGGACACTCGAAGTGCAAGTGAAGACCTTTAATGAATTGACTCCCTTGGTGGCTAATGTTATTGTGCCTTTTCTCTGTTGGATGAGGGAAACTGTCTTTACTGACTTACAAATTCACTGGGATCCCAGCCAGCCTTTTCATTTGCCCTTTATGTACTCTTTCTCCATCGCCGGACTTTCTCGATAGTATGCCTTACGTATCCACCACAGGCAGCTTCATTTCAGTGCTCCACACTGAAATTTACAAACTGCAGATCCCCACCACAGCCAGCCTGTACATGGGCACCACAGCCTGGTCACCAGTGCCCACAAGCCCTTCCCTCTGCCTGTCACCTTCAGCTTTCTTGTGTTGACTTGTGCTGCGTGGCTGCGTTACTGTCATAGATAAGGTCACTCCCGATTCCTTAGTCTGGCATTCAAGGATTGCCATGATCTGGTCACACCTGTTATTCCAGCCTCTTCTATATTCCCAGCCACACACCTATCTCCCGTACTCATCATTTCTTCCTTTTTTAAATTTTATTGGGGAACAAGTGTGTTTTTCCAGGACCCATCAGCTCCAAGTCAAGTAGTTGTTTCAGTTCAGTTGTGGAGGGCGCAACTCAGTGGCCCATGTGGGGATCGAACTGGCAACCCTGGTGTTATGAGAACTGCACTCTAACCACCTGAGCCAACTGGCTGCCCCAGTACTCACCATTTCTTGAATTACCCATGCTTTCACTCCCTCCCAAGCATCGGCTCATTGTTCCTCCTGCTTGGAAGACTGTGGCCCACTGCTGTCTTATTTCCACCGATTCTTTAACAAAGTCTTCCCACATTCCTCCATTGGACAGTGACTGCTCATTCCTCCGACTGACCAGTACCTCCCTCATGACATTCAACATTATGTCCTTAAACACCCAGACGCTGTTAGATTGAGCTGCCTGTTGGCAGGGAACATATTTTTTCTACCTTTGGGCCCCCAGTGCCTGGTCTGGGGTGAACGCTCAGTAAATGAATGATCAAACATACTCACAACTTCCTGTCTCCTGTTCGGTAGAACCACACTATGGGATTCTTAGGATGCGGATAAAGGCCTGCTCTGTTGTCCAATTCATGGCTGCTTTCCTTTCTTCCAGGTCATGGGGAAGTGAACGGGGAAGCCCTACCTGAATTAGGAAATGGTGATGCTCACAGCCTCTCCCCTTGCCTCTTAGCAGAAGGGCCCAGGAGGGTCCTCAGCTTCCCAACTCCAGTGAAGCCTCCCGCATGGTCCGTGACCACAGCCCAGATTCCCAGGCTCTGGGAGGTTCCCTGAGATGTGCTGTCCACTAAGCACAATCAAATGATGAATAAACATAATAAACCTCAGCTATGTGACTGAGTGATGGCCGGAGTTCCTCCATGTGAGTAGGCTCTAGTTACCCTTTCTTGTCTCTGTTGTCTCTTCTCCAATAGGCCCTTGATTTACAACCCGGGATCTCCAGGCCTCCTATGGACCCATAATTATGGGGGCCTGGGACCTCTTTTCATTATTTACAAAAGCCCAAAGGAAACTGCCTGTTTTTCCTCAATGAAGCTGCACAGGCTAACTAAACCCTCAAGCTTTTTTTGTGCTGAGTAACAGTGGCTAATTGTCACATGCCAATCATAGGAGCTTTGATTGTTAGTTTAAAACTAATGAAAATATCATTAGAATGGTTCTTTCACTTGGGTTCCTTAGATGAAAAATTGGGGAATGATCAGGGTGACTGACCCCTTCCTCCAGCAGTTACACTGTCCAGGGAAGGAACAGAGAAGACTACCATCCAAAGCAGAGATCTGTTCTTTAACCTGGGTCAACATTTATTCTGTCACTTTAGAGCTACACCCATTTGCAATAACAGGTGGAATATTTCTGTTCTCTGTGCGTGCTGTGAACAGCTGTGTCCCTAGCAGGGACCCTAATTGAGTAGGAAATTAATTTCATTTTAAGGACCCGTGTTTGTTGCAAGTAGAGGGGCTCGGCCTCTGAGCAGCCATTTTCTTCAAAACCCAGGGAAAAATAGCCCAGCTTGTCAGCTTTATTTCTGTGCCTCTTAGTGCTGCTCTGATCCATCTCCAGCAGCAAGAGCTGGCTAGTTTGGGATCATCTGTGCCGTGACACCATGCTGTCCAATCCTGGAGGCTGTAGAAACACAGCTAAATTAACGAAGTCATCCAGCCTCATACTCAGTATGACAGTTTCTGAACAGATGGCCTCATCCTTCCTGTTTACCAACATGGAAGGCTCTGAGAAAGAGAATCCAGTCTAATTTACAGGAGACACCACACTTGAGGAAAAGGGAAAGAACAGGTGGTGTGTATACCCCTGCCCCACTTGTTCAGGCAAAAAGTGAGACAGACTGCAGAAACAGAGCTTCCCATTGGCTCAGTGGAATCCTATCACAAAGCGATCATCATATACTGAGTTTATTTGTGCTCTAAAGGATTTAAATACCAACATGCACCTTTTCACCGAGTGATTTCATGGGTCATGGCCAATGTAGAACTTGGACAGGAAATCCTTTGGCCTAGGCGCTTCTGTTTCATGGAAGAACCGCATAATATGCGTCCGCTGCTTCCACACGTTAATTGTTTCCTCCAGTTCCATCTTTCCCTGCACAAGTGAGGGGAGAGGTTGTCAGTCCAAGTGACTGAGTGAAAGGAATACAACACTGAAGGCCAGGAGGCTAATCTCCACTCTGGCACTGACTCAAGTGACCTCAGGTGAGGAAGGTCCTGTGTCTAGACCACAGTTTCTGCATCTGGAAAGGAAGGAGGCTGGACTAAATGATCTCTGAGGCCTTTCAAATAGTCTAACTCTGACTAACTGGTCTAAGAGGAGACTTACAGGTCCATAGGCCCCTGTCACATGATGTCTAACCTGACTGGCTTAACTTGTATTTCTGCCTAACATTTCTTCCAGGTTATGGACTGGTCCATGCTAAAGCGCCCACTGATGTTAATGTGACTGACTAGCAGACAGAATCAGGGCCAGCATTTGACTCCATTTACACAGGACTCGGCCAGCTGGCCTGCCCTTCCAGCTGTCAGCTGGGCCACCAGGGGAAGCACTAACTTGTAGGGGACAAGGTTCAAGAAGAGTTCCAACTTTCCTCCCTGTATCTTTTTTTAGTTATAACATGCAAGCGCTAATGGATTTTCCCTTGAACAATCTTACAATCTCTTTAACTAGGTGACAACTTCCAAATTCAACTGTTCCTTAGAAACACTAAGCAATAGTTGCCGGCCCAGTAGTTGCTTTTTAAACTTGGAGACAAAGATGTTCACCTGGGAAGACTGAAAAGCTCTGGACAAGCGGGCTGCTCTTTTAAAGCGCTCAGGGAAGATCAGTTACCTTTATGACCAGGAGATCGACCACCCTGGGGTCTGCGACGTGCGCATTCTTCAGAAACATTTCTCGGACTTTATCCCGTCCCTGTTTCACAGAGATGTCCAGCTGGAATAAGTTCACTAAAGAGAAATGATATGGTTAAAACATGTTTTTAAGGAATTGAGTCAGTGGATATTCATTGAACCCGTAGAGGTTGCCCAGTCACTCCATTCACCAAATACTAGCCTGATTCTAAGCGAGGTGCTTGAGGATGTGAAGAAGTATGAGATGTGACACCTGCCCTCCAGGAGTTTACATTTTGTTGGGGAGATAAGATCACTGCATTTGAAGGACAGGATAGCATAGTTCAAGGGAATGAACCCAAGCTCAAATCCCAGCTCATTTATCAGCCAGGTGATGCTGCGTACATTAACTTCTCTGTACCTGAGAGCATTTATCTATGAGTGAAATGAGGATAATAATAGCACATATAACGCCAGAGCTGTCATGAGGTTTCTGAGACAATGCGAGATCCTTAGAACAGTGCCTGGCGTGCTCAATAAATGTCAGCATTATTATTATATGGAACATTTGGCAAAAGATGATGGGTCCAAATGAAGGTAAAATGATGGAGTGTAGGTTTGTGCACCAAACTTAGAGTGAGGGAGACTGCTGAAGGTTTGTGCAGGTAGGGAAGGCTTCAAACCAGCAAGCAACTACAGCCATATTAGGTTACTGGGGGATGAAGAGAGGAGTTTATGATGCAGCTTCCATTCTCTGGGTCTTAAATTCTAATCGGAGGGACTGCTATCCATGAATACAAACAAAATCCCAATATTCAGCGATCCCTGATGAAGTGTCTAAAATAGTGACACAGACTCTGATTGGGGACTTCACATGAGGCATGTGATTTGATGTTCTTTGAAAATTAGGTTTTAGTCATCTGTAACCCCATCCCCTGGCAGGTAGCCTTCAGTGGATTCACTGGTGACAGCAAGGGCAGGAATGGCTCTGTGTGGTGGGTGGGATACGGATAGAAAAGGGGCCCAGCAGGCCCAGATGAGGGGACAGCAGAAACAGGGCTCTCAGGCTACCGTGGGGAGGGGGACCAGTGTTCTTTGGTGAGGACACCTTGCGTTGTCGCTCCTGTCACATGTCCATTCCGGTTTACAGAACGATCTGAAAACCACTATAGGTTAAATCAGTGACTGAATATATCAACCATAAATCTAACTATTCTCATAACTTAGTGACAGCGATAGAAACAAAGTTTCTGCAAAGACAGCAGTGTTTCAGATCCAACCACGGAAGACAAAGCGGCAACAGGAGACAGTGCCGCCAACTTTACAGGTAATCAGTCACTAGAAGGGACTTGGTTAACAGGTAACCGGGGGTGTGCTGCAGCCTCTAGCAGGGAGCCGGTTATACACACCTCTCCCCAAACCCGCCTTCACTTTGGTAGTTTCAAATCAACATGGGAAACGGTAAACATTATAAATCTAGGTTTCCCTCCAGAGAGTTGGTTGTTAAACACAATAGTATATTAGGAATTTTAGAAAACAGCAAAGGGACAAGACAAAAAGATACAAAAACAAATGCACAGTACTGTGGATCCTGGAATTGAGAGGCTGCTGCTTCAGGGGAGTGAAGCCTAAAGCACTGAGGGTACTTGCCTGAAGTCCTACTACGGCCCCGGCAAACATGGGCCTGCGACCTACGGCCCCCCGGCAAACGTGGGCCTGCGAACTACGCCCCCGACAAACGTGGGCCTGCGACCTACGGCCCTGGCAAACGTGGGCCTGCGACCCAGGTTGTTGACTGTTTTTTAACATTTACAATTGGTGCTCTTTTCAGGAAAGAAATATTAGGGATCTTGCCCTGCCCTTTCCTGAATTTTTATATCAGATTCCTGCCCAACCTTGGGAGAAGAAAATGAGGTGCATCCAGGCACACTAGGGGAGCTGGTACCCATCCCCATTCCTCATGACCTCTTGAACCACACACCAGGGCAGTGGGTACATGTGTCTTCTCAGAAAAATGTCACATGCAAGAATGCAAAGTTTGGCTTATAATGTCAGATCCCTGAGTGCCCATCCTCCCAGGATAAGAAGAACCCTTGTTTTTAGAGACAAATGCCACAGCTTTATCCTCAGCTCCTTCCATCCTAACCCCCTGAACCACCCCTCCCCCGGTGAGAAAGGCAGCAGGAACAGTCTAAGCTATGGCCTGCTGAATATTCCTTTGTCTACATTAGTGGTTCTCAGCCCAGTGGTGATTTTGCCTTCCCCCACCTAGAACATTTGGCAATATCCAGAGGCATTCTGGACTGTCACAGTTATGGGGAGACTGCTACTTGCATCGAGAGTGGATAGAGACCAGAAATGTTGCTAACATCCTACAATGCACAGGACAAAGAATTATCCAGCACAATTGCTGCTATTAAAAAACTGGTGTAAATCAATTCCAACTGTTCCCTGCCTCTGACTCCTCCCTGCAACAAGAAAGGGTTCTGGGCACTCACAGAAGTATTTTGCTATGCTAGGCAAACATTGTTTTGCAACATCTGAATTTGAATACACACGCCACACATTGGCTACTGTCACTCCCCACGCCTATTCATCAATTCCCTGAATGCATTTGAATTTGCAGGCCCTGAACCAGTGAGTATTATAGTTCACTCTTTCTCCCTGCCTAGTATCCTGTGGATTTAAGTTCAGGTCATCAACAATCTCTCAAAAAGTCAGCTTGAGGGCAGGAACACTGGAGCAGTTGCAGTTCCTACACATTAAAGAACGGGGTTTTGCAAGGAGGCTCCTGCTAAGATAAGCTGTGTAAGTAACAGTGATGATGATGATAATTACAATAGTAGCAGCCAACATTTAATGAGTGTCTAAGTGCTATGCCCTATCCTAAGCACTTTATATAAACTTATTTAAAATGGTAATTCTCTGAAGAAGGTACTATTATTATCCTCATTTTACAGATGAGGAAACTGAGGCACAGCAAGATGGCCAAGGTCACACAGCTAGCTAGTAAGGAGCAGGGAGGAGGCAAGTCCAGTAACCACCACATTCTACTGCTTTTCACACACAGGCAGGGCAAGGGGAGCCCTGTGGGTGCTATGGTGCTCCAGCTTGCTTAAAAACACCATCTCTCTCATAGTGGTGATGCATTAAAACACCTAAACCAACAAAATAAAATATCCAGTGCCTGGGCCGGCCAAGTGGCGCCGCGGTTAAGTGCTGGCTTGGGAAGACAGCGACCCCGGTTCGGGTCCCACATATGAGGGAGAGTGACATTGCCCTCAAAAAAAAAAAAAAAAAAAAAAATCCAGTGCCTGACACTTGTACTGCCCTTGACAGTTTAGATAGGATTTGCCCCAACCTTTCTTTCACCAGGTACCCTGTGCAGCACTGAGGGGGATGTCAAGATAAGAAAAAGTCTGTGGGGGGACCGGGCGAGTGGCGTGGTGGTTAAGCGCAGGCTTGGGAAGCCAGCAGCCCCGGTTCGGTACCACATGTGAGGGCCAGTGACACTGCCCTCAAAAAAAAAAAAAATTGGGCCGGCCGAGTGGCACATTGGTTAAGCGCTGGTTTTGGGATGCCAGCGGCCCCGGTTCGGATCCCACATGAGGGCAAGTGACACTGCCCTCTACAGCTAACAACAGCTCCACCTGGAGCTGGGCTGTGCGAGCCCCGGTGATGGTGTGGGCTGCAGCCCCTGCTGCAGTGGGCTGCCACAGGCTGCAGTGAGTGGCCCGCAGCCAGCGTGAGCGGCTGGCAGCCAAGCATGAGCTGCCAATAGCCGTGGTGAGCGACATCCAGAGGCCGGCGACCGATCTGCCTCATCCGGGAAGAGCGCAATGACGATACCAACAGTGAAGCAACATCTTCCGCAACTAAACTGAAGAACAAAAAGACAGCAACTTGTCTGTTCCCCTTCCCCAATTCCCCAACGCTGTTCCCCTCCGCCAATTCCCCAATAAAATCTTAGAAAAAAAAAAAAAATTAACATCTGGGCCGGCAGTGGCATGGTGGTTGTGCGCTGGCTTCAGAAGCCAGCGGCCCTGGTTCGGGTCCCACATATGAGGGCCAGTGACACTGCCCTCAAAAAAATTAAAAACAAAACCCAAAAAAACAATGAAAAAGTCTGTGGGGCTGGCCGAGTGGCTCAGTTGGTTAAGAGCTCCCTCAAGAGTGCGAGCTGAGCTCTGAGCAACAGCAGTTCGATGCCCAGCCCGAGCTAAGCTGCCAACAGGTGACAGTAGGGCTCAGCTAAAAAAAAAAAAAAAAAAGGGGGAAAAAAAAAAAGTGCGAGCTGAGCTCTGAGCAACAGCAGCAGTTCGATGCCCAGCCTGAGCTGAGCTGCCAACACGTGGCAGGAGAGCTCAGCTAAAAAAAAAAGAAAGAAAAAGAAAAAGTCTGTGCACCTGGGGAACTTATATTTGAATTCATCAGGTGAGCAGATTGGTTCTCTGACATCTAAATGATTGCAGGGGTTCTGAAGTAGTAGAGGGTAGGCCAGCTGGGGGTGGGGTGCCCAGGGATTGCTAGAGGCAGGTAGAATATAGGGAGCAAGACTTGGGAGACTGCGGTGGGGAGGAGAGGTTATCTCAAGGGGGGAGTGTGCTGGAAAAGGCACCACTGACTTACGGATGACCTTGGGAAACTCACTTCCCTTCTCCGGTTCAGTTTCTTTTTGTGTGAGGGATGCGGGATCCAGACGATCGCACAAGCCCTACCGTCACTTTGGTTATACACAGAACCTCGGGGAGTCTGTAAGCATATTCTGGATCGCCGGAGCTGACTCTGGGTTTCAGATCCACTCTGGGCGCTGGGTGTGTCACTGAGACTCACGGTGCCCAGGCCCCTCCGCTATAAACTAAGTCTGGCGTTGGCAATCCCTCCTCTCCCTCCCGGGGTTCAGGTAAGAACTACGGGGGGACATGGGCGCCCCGACACGCGGTGCGGATGCTGGGCGCGGCTGGTCTGACCCCAGCGCCACCGCCGGGCCGGGCGACCCTCCTCCCCTGCGGCACGCGGAGTCTCCTCTGCCCAAGTCGGTGACCTCAGCTCGGCTGCGGAGCGTCGGAGGCCCGCGCGGCTGCGACCTTGGGTGGCTGCCTCCGGGGCCCCGCGTACGCCGATGCCGCTCACCAGTGTTCGGCACCTCCCGATACCAGGCGCGGTACAGCTCGCGCACCCTCCGCTTGGCCTCGTTCATGTCCCGGCTGAAAATGGGCTTCACTGCGGTGCCGGCCGCAGCAGCCGCTCTGGGGAGGCCGCTCGCCGCCATCTTGCTAAAGAAACTACCCCTCCCCCCACCCCTTTTCGACTAGTGAGTGCGGCCGAAGACTGAAACTCTTTTCTCGTTGGCTGAGGTTGAGCGCCACGCCCCCAAGCTCCACGGATGGGCGGGAGGATGGCTCTGGGGCTCGCTGATTGGCCAGGAGGCCTCTCTCTCTGGGAGGAGATCGGCTGGTGGCAGATGCTGACGCGGAAACGCAAACTCGCGCGTCGGACGTCGTAACTGTCGCTCGACGGCGGCGCCAGGGGGCGCTCGGGCCTCGGGCTGGCCGCTGGGTCGCTGGAGCTGCGTGGGCCGTGTGCTGCTGCCTGGCTCCCAGCGTCCAGCCGGTGGGGTGCCCGCGGCTCTCGTGTGGTTGCGCCCCTTGGCCCGCTGGCCTCGCAGAGCTGCCTCGGTCAACGGCCGGGGCTCGGGCCGCGGGCCCCCACGTGGCGGCTGAGGCAGATAATGGCGCCTGGGGTACCGTGGCGCCGGCCTGGCCCCTCTGCGGCTTTCCTGCAACTTTTCTTTTTTGTTTCTCCCTCTAAACCAATTCTTTCGAATCGTGACATAGATGTGAAAGCGCTTAACTGGCCTTTGCTTCTCTGCGCTTCTGCACAGCCCGGGGAGGCAGGGTCATCTCAGCTCCATTGTAGACAAAGACATGTTCATCCCAAGCTCTGGATCTCTGAAAAACAGCCCAGAGTTTTGGAGCTGGGAGGAGCCCTACACCGTCCCTTCCGGGCATCTCTTTCCTGGCGGTTTTATTCGGAGGTTATCTGAACATGAAGAGGAGTCACATGAGGGCCAGTGACACTGCCCTCTACAGCATGACAGGCGATGCACTAGTTACCTAGTCTTCTTAAATCTCATAGATCAGGCAGGTCCTGTTAGCACCCCCATGTTACATTTGGGGAAACGGAGGTGGTGTGGCGCCTAGGTCACTTGCCGTGGTAGGTTCTCCCCGCTCTGACTCCTGCCTTTTCGGAAAGTGCAGTTGCCACTCACCTTGTGAGCGGTGGGGAAGGAGCGAGGGCCAGGGCTGAGCTGAGCTCCGGACCCAGGCTCTGCATCTAGCCCAGTCTTTCCCATTGCAAAAGGTTAAACGTTATTTCCCCTTTGTTTTAAAATGTATTTGTACATTTAATTGAGTTATACTAAAAAATCGTGTAACATATAAATGAGAAAGCATGATAATAAAATGGCAGCTTTTGAATCCCGGTACCCAACTTAAGAAATTGGTGATACAATTAAGGTTTCCATAAAGCATACTATGTACCTGGTAACCACTATTTGAAGTTCTCCGGGCACATTAACTTGTTTAAGCCTCACAACACACCTGTCAGATAGGTGCTGTTTTACCCATTTTGCAGATGAGAAAACTGAGGCATAGACTAAGTTATTTGACAGCATTGGGTTAAAACCCGGGTGGCGGGCTCAGAGTCTGTGCTCTATAGTTCATAGCACTTACATCATATCCACTGGTGTCATTCTAACCGGGTCCGCCTCCTCTAGGAGTAACCACTACCATGATTTTTTTTTTTTTTTGAGGGCAGTGTCACTGGCCCTCATGTGGGACCCGAACCGGGGCCACTAGCTTCCCAAGCCAGCGTTTAACCACCGCGCCACTCGGCTGGCCCACCACTATCATGAATTTAGTGTTTAATATGCCTTTTCATTTAAAAAATTAAAAAAGGCTTCTAAAACAACCCACAAACTGGGAGAAAATATTCGCAAATCATATATTCCATAAGGGACTGTATCTAGAATATATAAAAAGGCTCTTACAATGCAATAATTAAAATGAAAAATAGCTAAATTAAACATGAGCAAAGGTATTGGTTAAGCGCTGGTTTTGGGATGCCAGTGGCCCCGGTTCGGATCCCACATGAGGGCCAGTGACACTGCCCTCTACAGCTAACAACAGCTCCACCTGGAGCTGGGCTGTGCGAGCCCTGGTGATGGTGTGGGCTGCAGCCCCTGCTGCAGTGGGCTGCCATAGGCTACAGTGAGTGGCCCACAGCCAGCGTGAGCGGCTGGCAGCCAAGCGTGAGCTGCCAATAGCCGCGGTGAGCGACATCCAGAGGCCAGCGACCGATCTGCCTCATCCGGGAAGAGCGCAATGAGGATACCAACAGTGAAGCAACATCCTCCGCAACTAAACTGATGAACAAAAAGACAGCAACTTGTCTGTTCCCCTTCCCCGATTCCCCAACGCTGTTCCCCTCCGCCAATACCCCAATAAAATCTTTAAAAAAAAAAAATTAGCAAAGGTGACACCCAATGCCGATGACGATGTGAAGTAGCAGGCACTCTCATTCATTGCTGGTGAGAATGCAAAATCATACAGCCACTTGGGAAGACAGTTCAGCAGATTCTTACAAAACTAAACATTCTTACCATATGAGCCAGCAATCACGCTCTTTGGTATTACCCAAGTAAATTGAAAACTTGTGTCCACAGAAAATCTGCACATGGATGTTTATATTCATACTTGCCAGAACTTGGAAGCAACTAAGAAGTCCTTTAGGAGGTGAATGAATAAATAAACTGTGGTTCATGCAGACAATGAGATATTCTTTGGCGCCAGAAAGAAATGAGCTATCAAGCCATTAAGAGACATGTAGGAAACTTAACTGGGTATAACCATGTGAAAGAAGACCATCTGAAAAGGCTACACTGTGTGACATTATATGATGCACTGAGAAAAGGCAAAACGATGGAGACAGTGAAAAGATGGGTGGTTGGCAGAGGTTGGGAGGAGGAAGGGATGAATAGGTTCAACACAGAGGGTTTTTAGGGCAGTGAAACCATTCTGTATGGTACCATAATGCTGGATACATGCCAGTATACATTTGTCCAAACCCATAGAGTGAGCCTTAATGTAAACTATGGACTTCAGTTGACAGTGATATATCAGTGTAGGTTCATTGATAATAACAAATGTACCACTGTGGTGGGGGCTGTTGATAGTGGGGGAGGCTGTGAATGCCTGGGTGGGGGGAGGGGAGGGCAAAGGGCATATGGGAACTCTGTACTTTTCACTCAGTTTTGCTGTGAACCTAAAACTGCTCTAAAAAAAATTTTTTTTAATTGGAAAAGGATTTGAATAGCTATTCCTCCAAAGAAGATATGACAGATGACCAATAAGTACATGAAAAAACATTCATTATCAGTTATTTGGTACATGCAAATCAAAACCATAAGATACCATTTCTCACCCACTAGAATGTCTAGAATAAAAAAGACAGACCATAGCTAGTGTTGATGAGCATGTGGAGAAGTAGGTGGGAATATAAGATGGTACAGCCATTTTGGAAAACAGTCTGGCAGTTACTTAAAAAGTTAAACACAGACTTACTATATGATTCAGCAATTCCAATCCTAGGTATCTACCCAGGAGAAAAAATATTTGTCCACACAAAGACTTGTATGTGAATGTTCATAGCAGCATTATTTACAATAGCCAAAAATATGGGGTTGTCGGAAAAGTCGTGACATAGTTTGTCTTATGTTTTTCAAAGGTCTTTTATTTATATAAAGAACAAAGATCAATCAATGATATATTGCCCATTTTGTTTGATAACCTTTTGATGTCTTTCAGTGATCTTCATAATTCTCATTCATAGAAGGACATGTCTTTATCAGCGAAAACCTGAACAAGGGGGTGATTTTCAGCCTCATCTGAATTGAATGTTATGCCACGCAAGGAGTTTTGAAGAGAGTGAGACAAGTGGAAGTCTGACAGCGCAAGGTCAGGCGAGTATGGTGGGTGTGGCAACACATCCCACCCAGCTCAAATAATTTTTGATGGGTGATCAAACTTGTGTGTGGTCTCATGTTGTCGTGATGGAACACAACTCCTTTACGATTAATAAGCTCTGGATGTTTCTGGATGATGGATTTGTTCAAACTGTCCAATTTCCAACAGTACACATTCGAATTGATTGTTTGCTTCCTTGGTAGGATCTCAAAAAACACGACACCTTTAAAATCCCACCACACTGAGAGCCTAACCTTCCTCTGATGAATGTCTGCTTTCGATGTCGTTTAAGACTAATCATCACGTCGGGACCAAGACTGTTTGCGCACCACATTGTTGTAAACAATCCACTTCCCATCACCAGCTATCAGTTGCTTCAAAAAGGATCATTTTAGGCCAGCCGAGTGGCATGGTGGTTAAGCGCTGGCTTGGGAAGCCAGCGGCCCTGGTTCAGGTCCTACATATGAGGGCCAGTGACACTGCCCTCAAAAAAAAAGGATCATTTTCTTCACGTATAATGAGCATATTGCAGATGTTTATACGCGTTGTCAAATGAACTTCTTTGAGTTCATGCGGAACCCAAATATCGAGCTTGCTTATGTACCCCGACTTCTTCAGGTGGTCGTGAACGCTCAAATGATGGATGTTCAATGTTTCTGCAATTTCTCGTGTTGTGTAATGTGGGTTTGACTCGATCAATGCCTTTATTTTGTTCTCATCAACCTTGGTGGGTCTCCCTGACCGAGGAGCGTCTTTGAGATCAAAATCACCAGCATGGAATTTCGTGAACCATTGTTGGCACTCACGTTCTTGTAGAGCAGTGTCACCATAAACTTTATGAAACTTTTCACAAGCTTGACGCACATTCTTCCCTTTAAGGAAGTAAAACAGTAAAATATGGCAAAAATGCACAGTTTGGCCTTCCATCTTCAACTTGTAAAATATCCAAAAATCAACCAAATCACTCAATTAAAAAAAAAAAATGAAGCTAGAACTGTCAGCAATAACATAGATGCGAATGACTCTAGTACTTCCAAAAATGAACTAGCGTCATGACTTTTCCGACAACCCAATAGAAACTACCCAAAAGCCCGTCAACTGGATAGACAAGAAAAATAAAGTAGATAAACAACATGCAGTATATTCATACAATGGAATACTCTTCAGCCATGATGAACCTTGAAAACATTATACTAATTGAAAGAAGCTAAGCTCGACATACATATTGGATAATTCCACTTATGTGAAGGGTTCAGAAAAGGCAAATATATATAAGCAGAAAGTAGATTAGTGGTTGTAGGGGCTGAAAATGGAAATGAGTGGATGGAGCATGATATTTCTGTTTAGGCTGATGGAAATGCTCTAAAATTAATTTGTGGTGATAGTGTACAACTTTGTAAATATACTAAAATTAATTGAGTTGTACACTTAAATGAGTGAAGGGTAAATTTTATGGTATGTAAGTTACGTCTCAAAACTGTTGGAAAAATGGTCTCTGGTGATTTTTCAAATTCTGAAGTCCAGGGTATTTTTTTTTTAAATTCTTTTATTGTGAAATAAACATTTTAAAAAAAAAGTAGTTTCAGGTGTACAACACAGTGCAATAGTTATACTTTTTACCCCTCAAAGTGACAACCCTCCTCCCCCAGTTCTCCACCCCACTCCCCACCCCATACCATACATATCTATTATGATTCCTTTGACTCCCTTCCACAGTATACTCCAAATCCTGTGACTATCTATATATTCAATTACAGTTGGCATACAATATTATACAACATCAGCTTCAGGTGTACAGCGCAGTGATCAAGCCTCTACTCCATCCATGAAGTGATCTCCCTAACAAGACATGTGACCATCTGACACACCACAAAATTTGTACATTATTATATTCCCCAAACTGTGTTATTGTAGTTGCCTATTCATGCTGTCTAATCCCTTCCCCTTCTCCTTTATCCCCAACCCCCTCCCAACTAGCATCCCTCAGTTTTTCCTCTATATGTATGATTCTGTTTCTGTTTGCTTTGCTCGTTCATTCAGTTTTTCAGATTCCACATATAAGTGAGATCATATGGTATTTGTCTTTCTCTGACTGACTTATTTCACTTAACATAATAGTCTCTTCACAACATTATCAATTACATTTCCAGAACTGCCCCCCATATCCCTGCGGCAACATTGTAGTCACCCACCTACACTGTCCAAAACCTTCCCCCTCTCCCTCATCCCCACCTCCTCTCGGCCAGCAACCATCAGTTTTTCCTTTATATCTGCTTGATAGGATTTCAATCTTCTTAAATTTGCTGAGACTTGTTTTGTAGCCTAACATGTGGTCTATCTTGGAAAATGTCCCATGTGCACTTGAGAAGAATGTATATTCTGTTGTTTCAGGGTGAAATGCTATAAAACTATCGACGAAGTCCAGCTGGTCTAAAGTGTCACTTAAGGCCACTCTTTACATGTTGATTTTCTGTCTAAAGGGTCTGTCCATTGGTGACAATGGGGTGTTGAAGTCCCCTACTATGATAGTGTTACTGTTAATCTCTGTCTTTGTGTCTGTCAAAATCTGTTATATATAATTAGGAGCTCCTATGTTGGGTGCATAGATGTTTATTAGGGTTATAAGGCCCTTCCTTGTCTCCTATTGTAGTCCTCATTTCAAAGTCCACTCTGTCCAAAACAAGTACTGCTACTCCAGCTTTTTTTTCTCATTTCCATTTGCATGAAATATCTTATTCCATCTGTAAACAGCATATACATGGGTCCTATTTTCTTAACCACTCAGCCACTCTCTGTCTTTTGATTGGATCATTTAGCCCATTCACATTTAAAATTATTATCGATAGGTGCATATGGATTGCCATTTTGTTATTTGTATTCCTGGTCTTCCTAGGTTAGCTTGTTTACCCCTTTTGTTTAAAAAAGCCCTTTTAACATTTCTTGCAAAGCTGGCTTGGTGGTAATGAATTCCTTAAGCTTATTCTTTTCTGAGAAGCTCTTTATTTCTCCTTCAATTTTAAGTGATAGCCGTGCTGGGTAGAGCAATCTTGGTTGTAGGCCTTTATTTTGTGTCACTTTGAATATCTCCTGCCACTCCCTTCTGGCTTGCAGAGTTTCTGTAGAGAAGTCAGCTGTTAGTCTAACAGGAGTTCCTTTGTATGTAACCTGCTGTCTTTCTCTTGTTGCTTTTAGGATTCTGTCTCTGTCTTTAACCTTTGCCATTTTAACTATGATGTGTCTTGGTGTGGACCTGTTTGGGTTCAGCTTGTTTGGAACCGTCTGCACTTCCTGGGCATGTATGTTGATTTCCTTCACCAGGGTAGGGAAGTTTTCAGTCATTATTTTTTCAAATACATTCTCTACCCCTTGCTTCTTCTCTTCTCCTTCTGGTATTCCTATGAGTCGAAGGTGGTTGCGTCTCACCTTGTCCCATAGGGCTCTTAAACCATTTTCACTGTTTTTTATTCTTTGGTCTTTTTGTTGTGCCAACTGGGTGATTTCTGCAATTTTGTCTTCCAAATCGCTGATCCGCTCCTCTGCTTCATCTACTCTACTGGTGATTCCTTCGAGTGTGTTCTTCATTTCAGTTATTGTATTCTTTAGTTCTAACAGGTTGTTTTTTATTATTTCTCTATCCCTCCTTATGTCCTCACTAAGTTTGTTAAACATTCTTATCATCAGTGTTTTAAACTTTGTCTCTGAAAGGTTGGATCCCTCTGTTTCATTTAGTTCCATTTCTAGAGGTTTCTTCTGATCTTTTACTTGTGAAATGTTTCTTTGTTTCCCCATTCTGGCTGTCGCTCTGGGATTGCTTTGATTAGATAGATCACCAGGAGAGCCCTGGCTGGATCACGCAGGCACACAGCTCATGGCCCAACACTCCCAGGAAAACTCCCAGTCTCAGCCTGTCCCAATCAGCCGCTTGCAGATCAGGCGGAGCAGCCCGACAACCAATCACCAGCCTGGCAACTCTGCAAGCGCAGTGCGGAGAGCACGGACTCGAGGCGGCTTGCGCACTTCCGCGTCTCAGTGAGCAGCCTGTTGAAGCTGGATCACGCCCACCAGGCGTTTCCCTGGCAACGCAGCACAAGCCATGCAGAGGGTGGGGATCCGAGGCAGCTGGCGCAGTCCCGAGTCTCAGTGAGCAGCCTGTTGGAGCTGGAGGGTACCCGCCCAGCATTTCCCTGGCAACGCAGCATAAGCCAAGTGGAGGGTGGGGATCCAAGGCCGCATGCGCACACGCACTCCTGCGCCAATTCCACCAGACCAATGAGGTGCCGGACCTGACCCTCTGTGGGAGGGCCCAACCTTGACAAAATGGCGCCCTCCTGTATAACACTCACGAGCAAGCTCCACACCAGGGGAACAATGGTCCCCAAACATCCCGCTTCTGCACCAAGGGCGTTCAGTTCAGTCCATCCCCGCAGGCTCCTGGGCCTGGCTCACACATATACTCCCTCCACCAGGAACCAGGTAAGTGCTCACCGGCAAGCGAGCCAATGTGCCGGCCCCACTGATTCTCTAGCCACCCTCAGCCTCACCGAGCTGGGCAAAGAGAGTCCTCACTAATTTCTACTACCAGCTGTTGTGGGACTCCTCTTCCCGGCTAAGGAACTCTGGGCTGGTGAGCTTGGTGTGCGGCCGGAGGGTCTCTCCCCGAACCAGAGAAGCCTCCCCATGGCTGGGGCTTCCCTCACGGGGCTCGCCCTCTCTCGTCTCCACCCGTCCTACCAGACCCAACATGGCCTCCTCTTTAAGTTCTTCATTTAGAGGTTCTGTTCATCTAGTGTTCCAGGGACTTCTGGGATTGAATGTTGTATAAATTATTTGTAATTTTGGTGTGATCCTCAGAGGCAGTTAACACAGCGTCTGTCTATTCTGCCATTTTACCGGAAGTCTGAAGACCAGTGTATTTTAATGAAAACTTGTTCTTATCACTTTTAGAAAAGAAAAAAAAATGCCAGGCCGAGTGGCATGTTGGGTAAGAATTAGGTTGGGATACCAGCTCTGAGCAGCAGGGCCCCGGTTTGGATCCCACATGAAGGCCAGTGTTACTGTGCCCTCTACAGCTAAGATGGTGAACAACAGCTCAACCTGGAGCTGGGCTGCTGTGAGTTGCTGGGGATGGCATAAGCTGCAGTGGGGCTGACTGGCAGCTGGTGTGTGCTTTTGTGAGCTGCTGTGAGCTGCCATGAGCTGCCAGCAATAGTGTAGGCTGCAGCCCCTGCTGCAGTGGGCTGCCGTGATCTACCGTGAGTGGCTGGCAGCCAGCGTGAGCTTTCGTGAGCTGCCGTGAGCAGCTGTCCAATGGCTCGCGAGCGATTGCCTCAGCTGGGAAAAGCGCAATGATAATACCAACATGGGCCAGTGAAGTGACATCCTCCACAACTAGACTGAAGAACAAAAGGACAGCAACTTGTCTGTTCCCCTTCCCTGGTTCCCCAACGCTGTTCCACTCCCCCAATTCCCCAATAAAATCTTTAAAAAAAAAAAGTTTTATGTTTTACATTTAAGTGCCTGATCCATTTTGAGTTAATTTTTGTATAAGGTGTTAGATTTAGGTCAAGGTTCATTTTATTTTTCCCTAAGGAGGTCCAGTTACTCCTGAACCATTTGTTGAAAAGCCAGCTTTCCTCCACTGAATTGCTTTTGCATCTTTGTCTAAAATCAGTTGACAATATATGGGTCTATATCTGGACTCTATTCTATTCCATTTATCTTGACATCAGCAATCTCATACTGTCTTGATTACTGTCCAGTTTTGCTGTTTTAGAAATTTTGTGGCTATTCTAGCTTCTTGGTATTTCTGTATGAACTTTAGAAACACCACATTGATTTCAACAACAACAAAAAGTTTGCTAGGATTTTTATTGCTGGATCTTTAGGTCGCTCTGAGGGTGGAATTAACATCTTAACAACATTAAACCTTCTGATCCATGATCATGGTATACCTCTCCATTTATTTAGGTCTTTAATTTCTCTTAGCAGTGTTTTGTAGTGTTTAGTGTACAGGTACCGCACACATCTTTGGTCAGAATTTCCCTGAAGTATTTCATATTTTTGAAGCTATTACAAATGATATTTTAAAAAATTTCAATTCCCAGGCCAGCCAAGCAGTGCATTGGTTAGGAGCTGGTTTTGGGATGCCAGCGACCCCGATTCGGATCCCACATGTGAGGGCCAGTGACACTGCCCTCTGCAGCTAACGGCAGCTCCACCTGGAGCTGGGCTGCACTCGCCCCGGCGATGATGTGGGCTGCCATGGGCTGTAGTGAGTGGCCGGCAGCCAGCAGGAGCGGCCAATAGCCGCGGTGAGCGACCATCCAGGGGCCGGCGACCGATCTGCCTCATCTGGGAAGAACGCAATGACGATACCAACATGGGCCAGTGAAGCAACGTCCTCCACAACTAGACTGAAGAACAAAAGGACAGCAACTTGTCTGTTCCCCTGCCCCAATTCCCCAATAAAAAAATTCTTTAAAAAAAAATAATAAAAAAATAAAAATTTCAATTCCCAATTGTTCATTGATATTTTATAGAAGTAGAATTGATCTTTATTTTTAGAGCAGTTGTAGGTTTGCAGCAAATATAATTGATTTTTGTGTATTGACCTTATATCCTTCTACCTTGCTAAACTCTAATAGCTGTTTGGATGATTCCATAGGATTTTATACACAATTATGTTGTTTGCAAATAAAGACAATTTTACTTCTTCCTTTCTAATCTCATTGCCTTTTGCTTCACTATTTAAAACTTCCAGTACAAGTTGTTTTTTTGTTTGTTTGTTTGTTTTTGAGGGCAGTGTCACTGGCCCTCATATGTGGGACCCAAAACCAGGGCACTGACTTCCCAAGCCAGCGCTTAACCACCGCACTACTTGGCCAGCCCACAAGTTTTATTGAAGTGTTCTATTGAAGTGATGAGGGCAGACATCCTTGTCTTATTCCTGAATTTAGGGGTAAAGCATTCAGGAATTTACTGTTGAGTATAGTATTAGCCCTAGGTTTTTCTTTTTCTTTTTTTTTTTTAAGATTTTTTTTTTTTAATTGGGGTATTGGGGGAGGGAAACAGTTTTGGAGAATTGGGGAAGGTGATCAGCCAAATTGTCCGTCAGTCTTAGTTGTGGAGGGCACAGCTAGCTCAGCTCCAAGTCCAGTTGCCATCCAGTCGCCCGTTGGCAGCTCGCGGCAGCTCAACTCAAGGTGCCGTGTTCAATCTTAGTTGTGAGTGGGTGTAGCCCACCATCTTATGCAGGAGTTGAACCAGCAACCTTGTTGTTAGGAGCACCTGCTCTCTGCCATCTGTTGGCAGCACAGCAACAGCTCAGCTCAGGTGCAGCTCACTGGCCCATGTGGGAATTGAACTGGCAACTCTGTTGCTCAGAGCTTGTGCATTTAACCAATTGAGCCACTTGGCTGGCCCTCTAAACTTTCTTTTTGACTTTTAATTTTACCCATATGTTATTTAAAGGTATGTTGTTTAGTTTCCAAATATTTGGGGATGTTCAAGGGTCCTTTCTTCTGACTTCTAATTTAATTCCACTGTAGTCAAAGAACATACCTGAAATGACTTTAATCTTTTCAAATCTACTGAGACTTGTTTTATGGTTGAGAATGTGGCATATCTTGGTTAACATTTCATGTGTATATGAATCTCAGGCATTCTTCAGTTTTAACCATCCATAGTTTTGTAATTATTATTTAGTTACATTTATAGTCATTTGGAGAGGGTAGAAGTTATTGTCTTGAATCAAAAGATGTCTGTTTGAGTTCTTCACATTCCTCAAGGGCAGGCTGTGTGTACTGTTCACCTTTCTATCCCCTTGGCATTATTCCTGGCCCAAAATGGAAGCTCAACAAGACACTGGTTACAGGAATGGGTGACACTTAGAATTGTCAGGCTGTGTTCTTGTGTTTGATTCAGAAAATATGCTGATTGTGTCGTGTGACAAGACTGAGTCTTACACACCTTTATGTCTTTGTGTCCCTACAGAACTTTGTACAGAACTTGGCACATTGCTTGTGCTGGAGCTGTGTTGATGGCATTGAATGGAGCTGAAGAGACACCTACAAAGGTGCTGCCTCTGAATGGTGGGGATTTTAAAGCCATCCTAAGGCAACTGATCAAGGTTGGAGAGGCTGTCCTGTCATAAAGCCCCCTAAGACATGATGTCACACACAGAGACCACTTCCTTGTAAAAGTGGGGGGCTGTGCACTGGACTCCCAGACTTAACTGACTCCAGTGCCCTTCTCAGGCTCAGCCCTGGAGCCTGAGTGAAGGTGAAGAGGCTGCCAGGACACTGATATGGTCAAATGATACTCTGTAAATTGCTACCGTCATCAAGGCTGGCATATTTGTAAGCAGGAAAGGCTGCCCTCAGGACATCACCTCAGTGGGGAACCTGTCTCTGTGACTCCTCGCCTACCTCTTCAGCTCCCTTCCTACTTGGATTTCGCTTCTCCTCCTCTTCTTCTCTCCCTCAGCACTCATTTCCTCTGCTGTCCTCCTCTAAGCCTCCTCTCAGAAAAAGCTTTTTCACCAAGTTATAATGACTACCAAAGCTCCCTGCTGAATACCCTGCTTGCAGTGTTCCCAGAACGGATGGTTGTGGGGAAGGGACGTATTGTAGTGCCCTGCGGAGAGATGAGTGAGTAAGACCTGAAAGGGGCCCACTGGAGCTGGTGACCAGGAGCATATGGGGGACCTTGGTGAGAGAGGACTTGTGGGGGTAGAAATATATTGATGGGGGCTGTGGAGTGAGGGAGAGGTAGAGAGGAGTGGAGATACCCACTGTGGACAGGCTCTCAGGGAGACTGGGGTGAAGGGCAGGGGCCAGTAGGATGGTAGCTGGAGAAGGGATATGGGTTCGAGAAAGACCTCTTTATAATGGAAGAGATGAATGGTGTGTTTAAATGCTGATGGGACGGAGCCAGAAGAGAAGGCATGGCAGAATGTACAAGTGGGAGAGGAAGGAGGCCCCAAGCCCAGGTTGTGAGAAAACCAGAAGGAATGCGGTACAGGAGGGGGTCAGTCTCAGAGAGGGGCAGGGCAGCCTGCTGCCTGGAGAGGAAATGGCCTGTGAGAAGCAGAGAATGTAGGTGGATTTGGTGGCAGAAGTTAAGGGAACTCCCATTGGATGATTCCTATGTTCTCTGCTGAAAGCGAAGGAGGCATAGGTAGGGTTGGAGGTTTAAAGAGAGATTCTGAAATTGTCCCTGTGGAGAATGGGGAGCTGACTCTGGAAATGAGGCTCGCTGGGCCACATCGAGGGTCCAGCTCACACTGGAGACCTTGACTTTACAACGGTGTCAACTTATAGGAATTCTGACATTGATGGTGGGATTCCAGATGGAGAGTATATTTTGAGGGGTCTAGGGGACTTCCCCCAGTACTCCCATAATTATTCCCCAAATGCTGCATAACCCGGAAAATACATTAAAGTTTTGGCAGTTCTTAATCATTATTATTTACTATTATAATTTGCCCCCTACACCTGGGGACATTTTAATCCGAATGTTTGATAGAGCTATACCTTTTTCCTTAATCCTATCCGAACTCCCTTTTCCTATTCTAATTCCCTGGGACGTACATTCCAGCCCTGAGGGCATTGAAACCATCTTTTGTTTGGGCCTCTGAGGTCTTGGGAGAAATTTGAGGGCATTTTCCAGGTTCTTGGTGCTAGCCCAGTCCATCCTGAGTTTGACCTCCATCTGTGATCAGCAGGCCACAGATGCCTCTGGCCCATTGCGATCCCTGCAAGCCACGGGGTAAAGGAGCCCTGGGATCCCGGGCCCATGTGACGCATTGACTCTCCCATCTTTTCTTCTTAGACTGAAAATGGTGTTTGGTCTGTGCTGCCAGAGAGAGAGGTAAGGTTTAGGTGGGCCCTGTTACCACGTCCCGAGTGACCAGGAAGGGGAACCCCACCTTGGGCCAAGGAGGGAGGGGAAATAGGCTTCTCCAGTACCCAGGGTTGGGATAGAGGGCCTCGTTGTGGCAGGTGGGACATGGCTCTGTGTGTGTGTGTGTGTGTGTGTGTTTGTGTGTGTGTGTGTTTGTGTGCAAGTGTGTTTGTGTGTGTGTTTGTGAGTGTGTTGTGTGTGTTTGTGAGTGTGTTGTGTGTGTGTTGTGTGTGTTTGTGTGTGTGTTTGTGTGTGTGGTGTGACTGTGTGAGTGTGTGTTTGTGTGTGTGGTGTGTGTGAGTGTGTGTGTTTGTGTGTGCACATGTGTGTGCACGTGTGGGGTGTGTGTGAATGTGTGTGTAGTGTGTGTGCGTGTATGTGATTGTGTGTGTGTGGTGTGTGTGAGTGTGTGTGTTTGTGTGTGCACATGTGTGTGCATGTGTGGGGTGTGTGTGAATGTGTGTGTAGTGTGTGTGCGTGTATGTGATTGTGTGTGTGTGTGTGTGTGTGTGTGTGCAGGCAGGGAGCCACTATGCTGGCAGTGCCAAAACGCTCTGCTTGTCCCAAGGAAGGGGTCTTACAAGAGGAGGATGGGTCATGGGATATGATTTCTAATCTGGGTGCGGGAGCTGTCAGTCCAGAGCAGGGAGGGCTTCAGAGGGCTGCAGGGAGAAGAGCTCACCCAGTGCCAGATGAGCGCCTCTGAAAGCCCAGCCAAGGCCAGGGCCTGCCTTCTGGGTGAAGGTGTGAGATGGACCCATATGGACAGGTCAGGAAGGAAAGGGGAAGGGAGGGGCCAGGGGTCCTTGTGTGCTCCAGGCTCCAAGTCTGGCTTTTCAAGTAGCCAGAGGCACAGTCACGCCAGCCAGTCAGCAGGGAGCCCAGGCTGAGCCCTGCTACAGCTGATGGGTTTATTCATAGTGTGGGTTGGACACACCTGGGAGAGGACAGGAGAGACCCAGCCTCACACTCAGCTCTGTTTTCCTTCCAGGCTCTACACATCCCTGTATGTAGTACACACCTTTATTCTTGCAGGTAAGGGCCTGGGTGCTGGGGTGAGTTGGGGATGACAGCAGGACCTGGGACACTGGTTCTCCCCTCAGAGCTACCGCAGCTTCCAGCTGCCCACCAGGGCTCCCAGAGGACCCCCCCGCCCCCCGAGGCTGCCATGTACCTGCCTCTCCAGGGCTGGCCACGCGGCTCAGAGCCTCAGCTGGCCTTTTTCTCTTTCTTCCCTCTGCAACTTCAGAGTGAAACTGGGATTTGAATCAGGTCTAACTTTAAAACCCATATTCCCCCTACCAAAACAAAACAAAACCAATAAAAAAACCCACACAACCTAATAATGTCCTTTAGCAATTTTCAAATTTTTGTTTGCATACCTTTTGAAAAACTATATATCCCCTCACACATTTTAAGTTAATATCTAATGTCTTTCATCACAAATTTAAAAGGATATGACTTCTGGCATATTGTAAATACTGACACTTTAAAATAATTACATCACTCTTTTAAATCTCTTAACTAGTCTTTCTTCACCTCCATGCAGGAGTGGTGTACTACTATTTTCAGGAGTCTGTGAAGAAAACAGTCCCTGACCATGAACTTGTTGGGGGGCCATCACAGGTAGGGGCCTCTGTCAGGGCCTAGATGCTGGGACAGGCTCTCTGTAGCCTGATTAGGGGTCACATCCCTTGACCTCAAAGGCCAGTTGTGTCTGTGTGTATGACAGAGAGAGAGAGAGAGAATGTGAGAGCTCTGGAGAAATTTCCTGCTCCTGGCAGAGTTGAACACAGGTCCCATCCCTCTTGGGCTGGCTGCATGGTCACCTTAGGGCTCCGTGGCAGAGGCCTGGAAAACCCAAAGAAACAGGTGACCCCTAATGATGTGAGTAGCCCTGGAATGTGATTTGACACTCCACTGTGAATGGGTGGAGGTGAGCAGGACACCTGCCCGGGGTTGCACACCCTCCTTGATGTCCCTGGTCCGAGAACCCATGGCAGAAGCCGCTCTCCCAGCCCTGGGGCAGAACCCTGCGGCCCAGGTGCTGGATTAGGTGCTTCCCACCTGTCATCTAACCCTCAGAGCAATCCGAGCTCCCTCATTATAGATAATGAAATTTAGGCTTAGGGACAGTGACTAGGCTTAGGCAGCCCAGGTGACAAGATAGAACAACATTCCTGGTCCCTGGAGGCCCCCTGCTCGCTGTCCAGAGCTATTGGGAAGAGGAGATCATTTCCATGAGGACAAGGTTACCTGTGCCCAGCATCACTGGGAAGCGTGGCCACGCCCTGTGGGAGTGGCTGTTTGCAGGTGGGGCGCCCCTAAGGAGGCCTGAGTGCCGTGGGGATCAGTGAGTCTACCTTCAGGTCCTTTTTTTAATTTTTTTTTATTTTTTATTATTTTTTTTTAATTTATTTTTTGAGGGAAGTGTCACTGGCCCTCACATGTGGGATCCGAACCGGGGCTGCTGGCATCCCAAGCCAGTGCTCAACCACCGCGCCACTCGGCCAGCCCCATGTCCTTTTTTTTTAATTAACCAGTCAAATTTCCATTTTTGGAAAGTTTTATTATCACCAAACATATGCATGTATACAGTTTAATGAGTCAAATTTTAAGACTTGAAACAGGGGTGACCGGTTAGTTCAGTTGGTTAGAACGTGGTGCTGCTAACACCAAGGTTGCTGGTTCGATCCTTGCATGGGCCTCTGTGAGCTGCATCCCGCTTCAAAGAGTCAACTCTGCCATTGTAACATGAAAGCAATGCGTAACCATTGACCATGGCTGTTCCCCAATAAAATTTAAAAAAAAAAAGACTTGAAACAAAAAACTAGCTACCTTTTGCCCCCTGCCCCCCATGATTCCTAGAACCCAGGGTGGGCATCTTTCCAGCTTCCAGCCTTCCCAGCTGTAGCCTTGGATTTTGCCGCCATGTTTCTAAATAGAAAGTGTATCCTGCTTTGTCTTGATTTTTCTGATTTAAACATTATTAATGAATTCCTACAATGGAAGATGAGGATTCAGCTCTCATAACAACTACACACTTATCACCACCTCCTCCAGCACACACATCACCTCTAGCCTTTCTGGGCCAGTGGAGTGGCGCGGTGGTTAAGTGCTGGCTTGGGAAGCCAACGGCCCCGGTTCGGGTCCCACATATGAGGGCCAGTGACACTGCCCTCAAAAAAAACCAAAAAAACAACAACAAAAAACCCTCTAGCCTTTCAGTATAGTAATATCCTAGTTTTTGTCATTATAAATTTCTTTTATCTGACTAATGACACCTTCAACTGTTTGTTAAGCATCATTTTTGCTGATTTTTGTATCACTTTGAATTTTAAGTCTCTCTCCTTCACAGTGGGCTTGTCTTATTCATTTATTTTATTTCTTTTAGATTTTTTTTATTGGGGAATTGGGGAAGGGGAACAGTGTTGGGGAATTGGGGAAGGTGAACAGTCAAGTTGTTGTCCTTCAGTCTTAGTTGTGGAGGGTGCAGTTAGCTCAGCTCCAAGTCCAGTTGCCATCCAGCCACCCTTTGGCAGCTCGCAGCTGCTCAGCTCAAGGTGCCGTGTTCAATCTTAGTTGTGGGTGGGTGTAGCCACCATCCCACGTGGGAGTCCAACTGGCAACCTTGTTGTTAGGAGCACGTGCCCTCACCAGCTGAGCCATCCTGCCACCTGTTGGCAGCTCAGCAGCAGCTCAGCTCAGAAGAAGCTCACTGGCCCATGTGGGAATTGAATTGGCTACCCTGTAGCTCAGAGCTCACACTCTTAACCAACTGAGCCACTTGGCTGGCCCCTCTTATTCATGTTTTTAAATTAAGTATCATGTATAGAGATTAAAATTCATCTTTTTTAGTGTAAAGTTCTGTGAGTTTTGGCAAAAGTACATACATAGTTGGGCAACCGCCACCATAGACCAGATGCAGAACAGTTGCATCACTTCAGAGAATCCCCGTATTCACTTAGAGCCCACCCCAGCCCCTGGCATCTGATGAGTAGTTTTCTGTCCCTATAGTTTTGTTTTTGCAAGACCTTCATATAATGGAAACTTCAGCAAGCAGCCATTTTTTTTTTTTCTTACTTAGCTGTAGAGGGCAGTGTCACTGGCCCTCATGTGGGTCCAAACCGGGACCCTGCTGCTCAGAGCTGGAGTCTCAAGCCAATTCTTAACCAATGCACCACTCAACTGGCCCAGCAAGCAGCCTTTTGAGTCTTGCACAATGCATTTGAGATCCAGCCAGTTGTGTAGCAGTAGTTTGTTCCTTCTTACTGCTGAGAAGTTGTCTGTGGTATGGTTGTACCAGTTTGTCCAAGTGGTTTCTAGTTTGGGGCAATTAGAAATAAAAGCGCTATAAATATTCATGTTCAAGTTTTATGTGAGCATAGGTTTTCCTTTTACTTAGGCAAACACCTAGCAGTCGGATTGTTGGGTCATGTGGTAAGGGCATGTTTAGTTTTGTAAGAAACTGTCAACCTTTTCAAAGCGGCTGGTACCCATTCTGCATTCTCACCTGCATTGAAAACAGGATCCAGTTCCAATCATTTCTAGCACTTGTCTTTTTTTGTTTTTTAGTCATTGCCTTTTATTTTTTTAGCACTGGCCTTTTTCTTTTCAGCCATTCTAATAGGTGTATATCATAATTTGTATTAGACCAATATTGAGGATTTGCATTTTAAAACTATGTAAGTAGTATTCCTAGCTGAGTCACATAGTATACTATAAGTATTCTTCTTTGTCTATAATTTCAGTTTTGCTTTTTTTTAAACTTTAGTGTCTCTGTACCACAATTAATTCAGTCAAGCTCTCAAATATAAATCTCCTTGCAATACATTTCGACAAATTAGGTGATTTCTCAGTGTGATCGTTGTCATGGAGACCTATCTCATGCGCCCGCCGTCCTCTTGCTTCCATCCAGACGGGATGCCCCTCAGGTCTGCTGCTCAGCTGTCCTGGGATCTCCCTTCATCGTCGCATCCTGGGGAGCACCTCACTTCTTTCATGTGTAGGAGCCCATGTTACTCCGTAATTTTGGTGGAGCACACCCCCTAGTTGCTTCCTGAGGGGTGGTCTTATGATATTACATGTCTGAAAGAGTCTTTTTCTTTTTTCAAGATTTATTGGGGAATTGGAGGAGGGGAACAGTGTTGGGAAATTGGGGGAGGGGAACAGCCAAGTTGTTGTCCTTCAGTCTTAGTTGTGGGGGGAACAACTAGCTCAGCTCCAAGTCCAGTCACGCTGCTCTGCTCAAGGTGCTGTGTTCAATTAGTTGCGGGTGGGCATAGCCACCATCCCATGTGGGAGTCAAACCGGTAGCCTTGTTTTTTAAGAGCGCACGCTCTATCCACTGAGCCACCCGGGCGGCAGCTCAGCTCAAGGTGCCGAGCTCAGTCTTAGTTGCGAGTGGGCGTAGCCCACCATCTCTAACAGGCAACCTTATTGTTAGGAGCACGTGCTCTCGCCAGCTGAGCCATCCTGCTACCTGTTGGCAGCTCAGCTCAGGCGCAGCGTCACTGGCCCATGTGGGAATTGAACTGGTGACCCTGTTGCTCAGAGCTTGTACTCTTGGGCAAGCTCTTAACCAACTGAGCCACTTGGATGGCCCTGAAAAGGGTCTTAATACATACTTGACTAAGTTTGGCTAGGCATAAAATTCTAGACTAGAAATAATTTTCTCAGATTCTGAAGCTCCTCATTGTCTTCTGCCTTCAAGTGTTGGTATTTAAAAGACTGATGAAATTGAATTCCTAAAACATTTTTCCTACTATCTCTGGAAGATTGTAGGTTCCTCTCTTTGTCCTCAGTGTTCTAAAATTTATTGATGACATAATCTGGGGTGGGTCTCCTTCATCCATTGTCATAGACACATGATGATTTCTTCTCTTCTGCAAACTTATGTCCCTCATCTTTGGGAAATGGTCTTGACAAAAAGGAATGTATTTATTTAGTGTCTCTCCCTGCAACCCGTTTGTTGCAGGTTCCCTCTTTCAGAAGGATCTATGATTTAGCTGTTGGTGCCCCTGATATCTTCTCTGTTCTTTCTAGGAAATATTTTTTTCAGGTTTTTTTTTATAGTATTTTTTTTTAAACATTTTATTGGGGAATTGTGGGAAGGACACAGCGTTGGGGAATCTGGGAAGGGGAATAGACAAGTTGCTGTCTTTTTGTTCTTCAGTCTAGTTGCGGAGGACGTTGCTTCCATGTTGGTATCGTCATTGCGCTCTTCCCGGATGAGGCAGATCGGTCATCGGCCTCTGGATGGTCATTCACTGCGGCTATTGGCAGCTCATGCTGGCTGCCGGCCACTCACGCTGGCTGCTGGCCACTCACGCTGGCTGCCGGCCACTCACTTGTAACCTATGGCAGCCCACTGCTGCAGGGCTGCAGCCTACACCATCGCCGGGGCTTGCACAACCCAGCTCCAGGTGTTGTTAGCTGTAGAGGGCAGTGTCACTGGCCCTCATATGTGGGATCCGAACTGGGGCCACTGGCATCCCGAAACCAGCCCTTAAGCAGTGCGCCACTCGGTGGCCCTATTTTTTTCAGTTTTATCTTCTACTCTTGATTGAATTTTTCATTCTCATTATCATATCCTATTTTTGTTTTTCAAGACATAGAAGTTGATGATTGAACATTGCTATTTTAGAGCCTGTTCTTGTTTCATGAATGCAAAGTGTTACCTTTCTAAAGACATCAATTACCATTTGTCTGAGGTCCAGGCATTAACAGTGGCCCAGTGTGTAGCTGAGTCCTTAGATGTCACCTCAGCCTTCCCTCCCTCCTTCTCTCTCTCTCTCCTTGTCATACAGCACCTAGGGGAGACCTTAAGGCCAGTGTGGGGGCTGATGGATAAGTGCTACCCTGTGACCACTCAGGTGGGTAAGAGCGGGGGACCCTTCTTCCCTTGGAGTGCTGTGGGCACCTTTGGTACACACAGGGAGAGGTTGGGGCTGGGCACGGAAGGACCCCAGTCACTCATAGCTGTTTTTCCCTCTGTAGAGACGCAAAAACAAGAGTGGGAAGAAGGCCTCTGAGGTAAGTGAGGTCTCCCCTGGAAGGGCCCAGGGTTGGAGCTCTCTCCTGTTAGAGCTCTGTGAGACCCAGGGATGCCACAGCTCATGGCAGGGAGTCCCAGGGATAGTGGCAGGGTGCCCTCCAGGAAACTCACAGCCCTACCACAGCTGGAGCTGAGAAGGGAAGGATTTCCCTGGAAAAAATGAAGAACTATACACACCCCAAGTGTGGAGAACGGGGAGGGATGAGGCGTTCTGAGGGCATTTTGGTCCATATTATGCCCACTTGTCCCTCCTAACAGGACATGATCCCCAAGGCGACAGGAGGACTGAGTGGTACTGCCCTCAAGGAGGAGATGGACACCCTGTCTCAGGATGAGGTGGGGGTGAGTTCCCAGGGGAGGAAGCAGCCACCCCTGCTAGGAAGGAAGTGGTCTGAGGAGAAGGAGGTGACAGGGAAGTACGGAAGCCTGGTGCTTCAGCTGAACATCCCCAGCTTGTGGTGCCCCGGAGCACAGCAGGGTGGGGAGGCCGTGGGGAAGGAGGGCGAGGGCACCTGGGGGACCCCCAGGGTGACTGGGCCAAACGGCCATCCCAGTGGAGCAACAGCCTGTGGGGGCTGAGAGGAGCAGACATGGTGTGAGCAGAGTGGGTCTGAAGCTTAGTCCCCTGACTTCCTGTGAAGTGAGGCCTCAGTTTCCCCATCTGCGCAGTGTAGAACCTGTCTCATCCCCACTGTGCCTCTTCTTCCTCCCCAGGGAAATAAAAAGGCCCGAAAGGAGATTGCTGTATCCCCTCCTGGTAAGACAGCAGGCAGCAGCCTGCTGTAGCAGGACTGCCTCCCTCCCTACCTCAGTGACCCTCGCAGACCCGCCTGCCCGGGGAGGGAGAAGTCCAGGTAGCCAGATGCCCCGACCTTCTGGAATGAGCCGCCCCGCCTCCTGCTTCCTTTCCCTTGGGCTAGAGGAACACCTTGTATCAAGGCAGACCTGTTCCTGCAGCATGGGTGGGCACCTTGGCCCAGGGGAAAGCTCCTTCCAGCCAAGGCCCCACAGGGCATACCTGTCTGTGCTCTGTAGGGGCCTCCGAGGCGGAGAACAAGGAGGCAAGGCCCGCGGACTGGGTCCCACAGCTCCTGAGGAAGCTCTGGCTGGGATGGTACCCAGACTCTGACGTGCCCAGGACTCCAAACCACGAAGGACAAACTGCCCAATAAATGCACAAGGTGCTGCCTCTGTGGCCCCACTGCGTCCTTTCCGGGCCTCACATCCTCACAGACCCAGTGTGGCCCCATCCACACTCCCTGTCCCAACACCTCCTGCCACCAAGCTGACATGATCGTAGGTAGTCTGGAGAGGCCAAAGGGGCCCTGGTGGCCTCCAACTCCGTGTTGAGGGACAGACTACATGCCCTGAATGTTGAGAGCTGGGGAGCTCCGTCTTGGGGGCATTTAGAAGACACTAGTGGAAGCCCTGTCAGAGATGCTGTTGGGTGGGGTCCTCTGACAAAAGGGGCTTCTGCCCTGAGCATCTGGGGTCCCCAACTGTTATCCAAATGCACCAGGGGGTCTTCCCAAGACTCAGGTAATTAGAAACCCTTGGGTGCTGCCTGTGTGCTCAGTCCAGAACCGGTCAATGTGGGGTGGGCACAGGTGGAGGACAGCAGGCTAATGAGATCACAGCCCCAGACTCAGGGCAGGAGGACAGGACCCGGCAGCCATCGGTGCAACCTTCTCATTGGCTGAAGGGGAACCAGAAGCCCAGGGTCACACAATGTTCTGGCATTGCAAGGACTAGAGCCGGGGTGTCCTCCTCCTCCTGTGGCCACCCCACTGTCACATGGGTCCCAGCCTCCCTGAGTTCCCCACCTTTTGGGGTGCCATGAATGAAGTAGGGGAGCAGACTTGGTGTGGCTGAGCTGCTGTGCCTGTGGTACAGGGTGGGTGGCGTCAGGCCTGACATGTGGGCATCCAGGCTGAGTGAGGCCCTTTCCATCCCCACCAGGGCCTGACTGACAGCTCTCAGCAGCCTCGTCTAGCTCCGCCCAGCAGGAGGCAGGACCCATGTGTAGATTTTGTTACCAACCCAAGTAGCTAGTATTGGGTCTCCATGAGTGGCTAGGGGGTAAGCTGTCACTTTCTGAGCCTAAGTATACCCACCTCTCCAATGGGGTCAAATGCCAGGTAAGGATGGCTAAAGCAGGGGTAGGTAGGGGCTGGCCCTGGGGAGGCTCCATCACTGCCAGGGGCTGGTTAAGGGGCCGGTGGGACTCACCAGACTGGTTTATTGTACATCAGGGCAGCAGCGGAGAGTAAGCTGGGGGCTTGGTGTTCCCCTCTAGCGGGGCACAGCACAGAGCTGGTAGGGGGATGGAGTCACCAGGAAGGCAAAGACACCGTGGTCGCTGGGGCGGGGCTGCCCAGCAGGCACTGAGAAGCTGAAGCGCTGCAGGAGGCAGGTGAAGAAGAGGAATAGCTCCATGCGGGCCAGGGGCTCCCCAAGGCACGAGCGGCGGCCTGTGGGTATGGGGGATCAGTGAGCCTGTGGCCTGGGCTCCACCCCTCGAGAATCCCCGCCCCCTGGGAGGATGCAGTGACCCGGGCACCCCACAGGCACCTGCTGAGAAGGGCATGAAGGCTGAATTCTTGACAAAGCGGCCCTGGGCATCCAGGAAATGCTCCGGGTGGAAGCGGAAGGGCTTCTTCCAGACTGTCTCATCCTTCAGCACTGATGACAGGTTGAACATAAGTGTCGTCCCCTGACAGGAGATGCCTGATATGGGTGGGGTCTGGGCTGGGGGATGCTGAGACCCCAGGCCCCAAGCACACATGGGCACGCACACTGCCTGATACACACCTGACCCGGCCCCTCCCTCTCCCCATGGCGGCCCAGTGCATGCACGGGCTCCTCCAGCACCCTGTGGCACATCTTAGTTTGTGTCCTCCACTCTGCTGGGGCTCTGAATGGACAGGGCCGGGCCTGGCTCTGCTCCATCCCTCCGCCCGCCCTCCCAGGCTGGGACAGCTAGTGCCTGTGGAAATGAGGACTCGGTGGCTTGGATTCCAGTCCTGGCCCCACCTGGCAATGGCCACGTTGTGGCTACCAGATGGCAGGTAGTATTGTGCTGGCGTGAGGAGGGGCACATACTTACCTTGGGGATGAGGAAGCCCTGCACTTCAATGTCACGGGATGTCATGTGGAACACACCCAGTGGGCTGATGTCCCCAAAGCGCTGCACCTCATGGACCACGGCCATGGTGTAGGGCATGTGGGCCTCGTCCGCCATCTCTGGTCGCCGTGTCTGCCCTATTACCTCATCAATCTCTTGCTGGACACGGCCTGGACAGACAAGCATCCCCGGAGTGCTCAGACCCAAGGGCTGGGCTCCGACCTCCTCCTGACTCCAGTTTTGGGCAGTGCCATGTGGAGGAGGAGGTCACTGGGACCTGAGAGCCAGGGCCCAGCCTCTACTCAGAGCTCCTGGTAGCCAAGCCAAGCGCAGGGGCCCCAGGATGCCTCTTCCTCCCTGCCACCCCACCCGGCCTCCAGGCTGGGCTCACATTGCATGTCCGGGTGCAGGATCATGAGCAGGAGGGCCCAGGCCAGCGTGGTCGACGTGGTCGTCATTCCGGCAGCGAACAGGTCAGCCACCACCAGGCGCAGGTTTGCATCATTGAAGCTGCTCTCGGGGTTCCCCTTAGCCTGGGACATCCAGAGAGGGTGGGCTCAGGGAGGAAGCCCCTAAATGGCCTCCCACTCTGCACCCAACAGCCTGGGTGCCCGATCACTGGGTGACACACAAGCCCGCCCCACTTTGCCCAGGCTCACCTCATGGGGCCTTCAACGCACACACCCCAGCCAAGTCCCTGGAAGGTGCCTCTCACCTTCTCCACCTCATCCAGGTAGGCATCAGTCAGGTCTCGCGGTGGCTGCGCTGGGTCCCAGGTCATCTTGTGCTCGGCGATCAGCTCATCCAGCATGGCCATGAGTTCCTTCTGCACTTGGAAGACCTTAGTGGTCAACCCTGGGAGGCGCATGAGGATCGGGACAGCGTTCAGCACCTGTGCAGGCCACAGATGGGGGGTCCTGGGTCGGCTTTCGGTGCTCAGGTGTTCCACTTGACCAGCCAGGTCCCAGTACCTCCACAGTGTTGCCTCAGTGTGGGTCTGGCCCACGCTGCCAGACGGATAAACCTAAAATCTACCCCTCATGGGTTCTGTGGCTTCAGTGAAGGAGATACCGGTTCTTTAGCCCTGTCCTGGGCCGGCTGACCCTGGGTGCCCTCCTCTCCCATCTCTGTCTGCACTTTACCCACCTCCAGGTCTTTCCCCTTGCAGTGGCCTCTCCTGAAATGCCCTTTCTCCAACGCCCCTCTTTATACTTTTCGGAGAAGCCGGGCTGGACTTCCAGGAGCTCGCCCAGCAGGGCCCCTGTCACCTTGCTCCCCCACCTGGCGCAGGAGTCCCGCCTCCTCCTTCACTGCATCCTCCATGAGGTCCAATAGCTTGCGGAGGCGCGGGTCCTTGTACTCGAAGCGGCGCCCATAGATTAGGGAGGAGATCACATTGCTCACGGCCTTATTCAGGAGGTCGGTGGGGCTAAAGGGGCTTCCTGGGAGGGGACGGTGCAGATCAGGGGTCGCTTCCATCTCCTTTTCCCACCTTCTCCATTCCAGGCTCCTGCCGCACAGCCCCAGCCACTCACCGGCCTGGTCAGCAAAGGCGGCACAGAGGCAGGTGGCCTCTTCGGTCACCCACAGCTCCAGTGACTTCTTACCCAGGCCGAAGTTGCGCAGGGTGGACACGGAGAAGCGCCGCTGCTCACGCCACTCTTTGCCGTAGCGCGCCAGGATCACCCCTGGGGGCGGGGAGGTGGGCGTGGCTCGGGTGTGCCCTGGCCCCGCCTCTGCCCGCGCACGTTCCTCGCCGGCTCTCCGGTCCTCTCCCGGAGACGGAGCGCGGCCCCGCCCCCTGCCCACACGTCCCGCCCACTTCGGTTATTTTCCGCCCCGTCCCTGCTCGCACAGTCTCATCCCTTTCGGGCACACTAAGTCGTCCTCCATCCCATCAAATCCTGCCCTTCTTGATACCCCTTCCAGCTGGGGACAGGTTCTACTCTGTCCGCCCACACTGCTCGCCAGCTCACAGTCCGCTGAGGGCAGGTCTTGGTCCCACTTACAGCTCGGCCCTCCCTGATCCCCACCTCCATTTGGAGGGTCCTGCCCGCCCCCTGCCCTGTCCATTGGTCCTCACCGCCCATCCTGACATCTCCTTCCTGCTCGCTGGGGCCCTGGCTCGCCCTCTCTCGGTAAGGCCGCACCCATTTTTCTTGCCCACCTTTGGCCCAAGCTCCCCCCACAACTTGGCGGCTCCTTCAAATTGGCTGACTCTTCCCTGCAACGCACGTCCGTGACCCTGCCTCCGCTTGGCCCAGTTCCCCGCCGTGCCTCGGTCGGTTGCCTTCCGAGTGCGGCCCCAAACCCAGGAGCTCGTAGATGGGCACAGGAGGGCGGTCGGCGGTGTCCTCGCTGTGGTACACCAGCGCCTCGCGCACGGCCTCCAGCCCATTGATCACGACCATGGGCGTCCAGGCCAACTGCAGGCTGAACACATCCCCGAAGCGGCGCCGCAGCTGCAGGCGGAGGGTCGGGGGTGTTGGTTAAGCCTGGCCCCAGACTCATGGCATTGTCGTTGTGGGACTTCTGGGCCATCAGCAGCTAATGGGTGCAAGTGCTTTATCTAGCCTTGTGACCTTGTGGGTCACGTCATCTATGGTCTAGGACCTCACGTTGGATCAGACCACCCAGCTATGGCTTTGCAAGTCACCAAAATTGTCAGCAGGCCAAGTGAGTATCCCCTTTTACAGGTGAAGGAACTGAGGTTCATAGAGGTGAGCAGTGAGGCCCAAGGATCCACAGAGGCAAAAGATTTGAACCCAGCCACTCTACATCTCTCACCCTCCCTTTCCTGATTTAAATGGGGCTCATGACCAGACTCCTCTCCCCCATTCTCAAGACCTTTCCTCCTGATGTAAACAGAAAGGACTGCAGCTCAGTTTCAGCGCTGTCCAACTGGATTCCAAACACGCTGCCAAGTCCCACCCCCTCTCCAGGCCTTTTCCCTCTCTGACCTTTGGAACACGCCAACGGTTCTTCAGGCCAGGCACAAATGCCCTCTCACTCCTGCCTTTTCTTGGCTTTGCTCCTGGTCCAGCCTGTGGCTTTGTCCCCCAACCACTGTCTGCCGCCAGGTGGGGTCCCCATCCCACAACCTTCCTCACCTGGGTAATACTGCAAAGCAAGTCGTGGAAGTCCAGCTGCAGCAAATTGCCCAGCCCAGGCATGGGCATGGGGCCCGGTGGGTAGCGTGCGGCCCAGCGTGTGCGTCGGTGCATCAGGTCCACCAGGAGCAGGAAGATGGCCACGGCCACGGCCAGGGGCCCCAGAGCATCCCAAGTCAGCAGGCCCATGGCTGCCTCAGTGCCCACTGGGCTCCTCTGGGCACACTGGCACCTCTCACCACACCAGGCACCTAGGACAAGGCCAGGTAGGCACCCCCACACACACTCTGTGAGCTTGACCAGCCTGGGCTCTCTTTATAAAGGGAGCTGAGACTGGCCTTTGCCCTCTGCCCTGTGCCAATCCGTCAGGGTGACTGCTGCCAGAGGGCACAGGAAGGGACCAGGGAAGGTAGGTGCATGGGTGGCCACTGTCACTCCTGTCCCCTCCACGTGCTTTCCTAGGGTAGGAGCGTGGAGACAAGAAGTCGGCCCCCCACCTGACACCCCGCTGTGTACAGGCTCCGAGGAAGAACCAGGGGTCTTCAGACTTGACACTGCCACCGTTCATATGAGGCTCACACTCAATGTGGTCACAGCCTTGTCCTCAGAACATGTCCCTGCCTTCCCATAGGTCACCTGCCTCCTCCTGAGTGGCCTTCACCTCCCAAGTTTGTTACTGGCCGTTGCCCAGCATCATAAGGAAGTCACAGTGATCAGAGGGACTACGGGGTAGCCGGAATGAGTTCTGCATGTCCCATCACTTGACACTAGTACACTCAACAAACTACTCACCCATTCACAGACACTGCCCACATGCTCACATACTGACACAAACATGCATACATTTACACACCCACACAACACATGCATGCACACACGCACGCTCACACACACATGCACACCCAGTACCAAGTCTCCTAGTTTTCAGTGGGCCCGTGGCTGCCTGGACCTGACGCCCACCCTCACCTGCAGGCTGCTGGCAGTGATGCTGAGGACCCTTACTGGTGGCTGCTGGCCGAGTGTCCTGGGTTTCGGCCTTGTCATGGCAATCTCCCTCCCCACCCCAAATTCCCACATCCCACTCTGCTGCCAGGCCCAGGCCCAGAGGGCGTGGCTCGCTGGGGCCCAGCTGCCTGTGTCCTGGCTGTACCAGGGCTGGGATTGTGTTCAGCCCATGCTGGACGGCCCAGGTGCTGGGTGCTGGGCTGGGCACTCTCAGCACGGTGGGAGAATGAGGGTGGCTGCCTGCTCCCAGGTGCTCGTGAACAATCAGAGAGACAACATGCCAGGCCAGGACTGCTTTGAGGGGACATTGTCCAGGCTGGAGCAGGGCTTTCTGGGAAAACTTCATGGAGGACTTTGGCTGGCTTGGCACTCCCTGCAGGCCAAGGTGACCTGGCAGCGGGACCAAAGCACCCCCACAAAGCCCTGTGCAGGAGGGGTGAGGGGCACAGGAAAAGAGGCAGCTTGAGACGGGCTACAAGTCTGGCTGAGGAGTGGACTGTGAAGAACCGGGTCCCTGGGCCTCCAGGAGGCAGGGAGAGCAGTTTTGAGGAGGTAAAGACCACAGGCACCCCAAAGACTTCTCAGATCCATCCTGTGGGCCTTCTGGCTTCAGTTGAATGTTCCTGTCCCAGTGGGCAGCAACTTTCTACAGACTGTCAGAGAGCCAGGTGGTGTTAGCAGGGCGGGTAGGATGGTCCAAGTGTCACACCGTGGCCCTCAATAAATTGCCTGTATCTACCCTTTGTTTTGGATGTCATGCCCTCCCCAAGCAGTCACCCTAATGGGGATATGAAGCGCAGTGACAGACATGCCTGTCATTCAGGGGCCACTTGTCCAGGGCCGGCAGCCATGAGGAAAACGTGCAGTCATGAGGCCTACAGCCTCTGCCAGCATTGCAGAACTGCAGCTTTCACTGATCAGGCATTCGCGTGTAGCTTTCACGGATCAGGCATTCACGTGCCAGGTACTGTTGTTCACTCAAAGTGCCCTTCCCACAGCCCAATACGGCAGGTGGCTTTATGGTCCCCAAGGCACAGAGGAGTCTCAGAGGTCACCGCAGGAGGTCAAGGCCACAGAGCAGCATTAGGGGCCCATCTCAAACCGCTCTGAGCTGCTGTTCCACATTGTTTGGGCGTAAACTGTAAGGGCCAACACGTGACTGAGATTTATTATTTTAGAAACACACTCCGCCCGTTTTCCCTGGCCTCTGCTCTGGGGAAGCTGCTGGGGCAAGAGGTGTGCGCACCCCCACCTCCCTCCGCCGACCACGTATGTCACAGGTGGTCGGTCCCCTGCACAGGGGTCCTCTGCAACCTGAGAGTGAGTCCAGGGTGACGTCAGCAAGGTGGCGGACCAGAAAGCGCCGGACCCTGTGTCCCCCAGGCGGGAAGCCCGGCCCTGGGGCTCCCAGCGCAACGCGGAGCGAATCCCTCGGTGAGAGCTCTAGAAAGCAGGCGGGGGCGGCGGCACCGCGCGGCACTTTGCTCGCCTTGCCCCCCTGCCCCCCCCCCCCCCGTGGCCTGGCAGCTCTCGCGGCACAGCCCTCCCAATTCCCGCTCCTTCCTGCGGACAGAGGGCGGGGAGCCTGTGCCCAGCTGTGGTGGCGCCAGGGACCTGCCCTATCACCTGGGTGCTGACCGGCCCGCCGAGTCCCGCAGAGCGGCCCCGCCCCGGAGCGCCCGGCGGGAGGGGGCTGGGCCGGGCCCGCCTCCGGGCTGGTTGTGCTTGCGGGGCCTCTGCTTGGCGAGATGAAAAATTCTGGAGGCTGTTGCCAACAACGTGACTACATTAGCACTCCTGAGCTGTACACTTCCTGGTTAAGATGGGGGATGTTTCTTTAAACCGCAATTTAAAATTTATTGTAAACAATACCTCACCACTAGACACATATTTAAAATGGTCAAGATGCAGAACACTGACATCAACTGCTGGCGATGACGGGGAGCAACAGGAACTCGCACGCACTGCTGCTGGGAATGCAATGCGGGCAGCCACTTCGGAGGCCGTTGGGCGGTTCCTTACAAAACGCTTACCATAGGATCCGACAATCCCACTCCTTCGTACTTATGTTCACACAAAAACCTGCACACGGACGTGTATAGCAGCTTTATTCATAATAGGCAAAAACTGGAAGCAACCAGACGTCCTCCAGTAGGTGATGGATAAATGGTGGTAGGTCCAGGAATGGACTAGCATTCAGCGCTCAAGGAAGCCAGTCTGAAAGGCTACGTACTGTGATTCCACCCATCTGACATTCTCAAAAAGGCAAAACTATGGAGACCATAAAAAGGTCAGTGGTTTTCAGGTGTTGGAGGGGAGCGAGGGGTGAACAGGCAGAGCTCAGGGGACTGTTTTTTTTTTTTTTTTGAGGGCAGTGTCATTGGCCCTCATATGTGGGATCTGAACTGGGGCCGCTGGTATCTCAAGCTGGCTCTTAACCACCGCGCCATTCGACTTGCCCAGCAAGCAGCCTTTTGAGTCTGGTGTCTTTTACATGCACAATGCATCTGAGATCCAGCCAGTTGTGTAGCAGTAGTTTCTTCCTTCTTACTGCTGAGAAGTTGTCTGTGGTATGGTTGTACCAGTTTGTCCATTCATGTGAATGGACATTTAGGTGGTTTCTAGTTTTTGGCAGTTACAAAAAAAAGTGCTATAAATATTCATGTTCAAGTTTTGTGTGAACATAGGTTTTCGTTTCACTTAGGCAAACACCTAGCAGTCGGATTGTTGGGTCATGTGGTAAGGGCATGTTTAGTTTTGTAAGAAACTGTCAACCTTTTCCAAAGTGGCTGGTACCCATTCTGCATTCTCACCTGCGTTGAATGACAGGCTCCAGTTCCAATCATTTCTAGCACTTGTCTTTTTTGTTTGTTTGATTTTTGAGGGCAGTGTCACTGGCCTCACATATGAGGGCGCCGAGGCCGCTAGCCTCCCAAACCAGCGCTTAACCACCGCGCCACTCGGCGGGCCCAGCACTTGTCTTTTTTTGTTTTGTAGCCATTGCCTTTTATTTTTTTAGCACTGGCCTTTTTTTTTTCCCCAGCCATTCTAATGGGTGTACATCATAAGTTGTATTAGACCAATATTGAGGATTTACATTTTAAAAGTATGTAAATAGAGGACTTCCGGTAAAATGGCGCAATAGACAGACGCTGTGCTAACTGCCTCCCAGGATCACATCAAAATTAGAAACAAATTATACAGCATTCAACCCTGGAGGTCCCCGGAACACTAGATGAACAGAACCACTAAACAAAGAACTTAAAAGAGGAGGGCGCGTCGGGTCTGGTAGGACGGGCGGGGACGAGAGAGGGCGAGCCCCGAGAGGGACGCCCCAGCTGTGGGGAGGCTTCTCCGGTTGGGGGAGACACCCTCCGGCCGCACTCCAAGCCCACCAGCCCAGAGCTCCTTTGCCGGGAAGAGGAGTTCTAAGATAGCTGGCAGTAAATTAGTGAGGACTCTCTTTGCTCAGCTGGGAGAGGCTGAGAGCGGCTGGAGAATCAGTGGGGCCGGCGCCCGGGCTTGCTCGCCGGTGAGCACTTACCTGGTTCCTGGTGGAGGGAGTGGCTGTGTGAGCCGGGAGCCTGCGGGGACGGACTGAACTGAGGGCCTTTGGTGCAAAGGCTGGAGGTTTTTGGACGGTTGTTCCCGTGGTGCGGAGCCTCCACACGAGTGGTGTAGGGAGGACGCCATTTTGTAGGGCTTGGGCCCGCCCACGGAGGATCAGGTCCGAGACCTCATTGGTCTGGTGGAATTGGCACAGAAGTGCGTGTGTGCGTGCGCACGCGCCTGCGGCCTAGAATCCCCACCCTCCACCCTGCTTATACTACGTTGCCAGGGAAACACTGGGCGGGTGCCCTCCGGCTCCAACAGGCTGCTCACTGAGACCCCGGAGTGTGCGAGCTGCCTCGGATCCCCACCCGCCGCCCGGCTTGTGCTGCGTTGCCAGGGAAACGCCTGGTGGGCGTGCTCCGGCTCCAACAGGCTGCTCACGGAGACGCGGGAGTGCGCAAGCCACCTCGGTTCCCCGCTCTCCGCACTGCGCGTGCAGAGTTGCCAGGCTGGTGATTGGTTTTCGTGCTGCTCGGCCTCATCTGCAAGCGGCTGATTGGGACAGGCTGAGACTGGGAGTTTTCCTGGGAGTGTTGGGCCGTGAGCTGTGTGCCTGCATGATCCAGCCAGGGCTCTCCTGGTGATCTGTCTAATACATCAAAGCAATCCCAGAGCGACAGCCAGAATGGGGAAACGAAGAAACATGTCACAAGTAAAAGATCAGAAGAAACCTCTAGAAATGGAACCAAATGAAACAGAGGGATCCAACCTTTCAGAGACAGAGTTTAGAACACTGATGATAAGAATGTTTAAGGAACTTAGCGAGGACATAAAGAAGGATAGGGAAACCATAAAAAACAACCTGTTAGAACTAAAGAATACAATAACTGAAATGAAGAATACACTCGAAAGAATCACCAGTAGAGTAGATGAAGCAGAGGAGCGGATCAGTGATTTGGAAGACAAAATTGCAAAAATCACCCAGTTGGCGCAGCAAAAAGACCAAAGAATAAAAAACAATGAAAATAGTTTAAAAGCCCTATGGGACAAGGTGAAACGCAACCACCTTCGAATCATAGGAATACCTGAAGGAGAAGGGAAGAAGCAAGGGGTCAAAAATATATTTGAAAAAATAATGACTGAAAACTTCCCTACCCTGGTGAAGGAAATCAACATACATGCCCAGGAAGTGCAGAGGGTTCCAAACAAGCTGAACCAACACCAAGACACATCATAGTTAAAATGGCAAAGGTTAAAGACAGAGACAGAATCCTAGAGGCTGCAAGAGAAAGAAAGCAGGTTACATACAAAGGAACTCCTGTTAGACTAACAGCTGACTTGTCTACAGAAACTCTGCAGGCCAGAAGGGAGTGGCAGGAGATATTCAAAGTGACACAAAATAAAGGTCTACAACCAAGATTGCTCTACCCAGCATGGCTATCACTTAAAATTGAAGGAGAAATAAAGAGCTTCTCAGAAAATAATAAGCTTAAGGAATTCATTACCACCAAGCCAGCATTGCAAGAAATGTTAAAAGGGCTTTTTTAAACAAAAGAAAGGGGTAAACAAGCTAACCCAGGGAGACCAGGAATACAAATAACAAAATGGCAATACATATGCACTATCAATAATCATTTTAAATGTGAATAGGCTAAATGCTCCAATCAAAAGACAGAGAGTGGCTGAGTGGATAAGAAAATAGGACCCATGTATATGCTATTTACAGATGGAATAAGATATTTCATGCAAATGGAAATGAGAAAAAAAAAGCTGGAGTACCAATACTTATTTTGGACAAAATAGACTTTAAAATGACTACAATAAAAGGCAAAGAAGGTCACTATAACCCTAATAAACATCTATGCACCCAACATAGGAATTCCTAATTACATATAACAGATTTTGACAGACATAAAGACGGAGATCAACAGTAGCACTATCATAGTAGGGGACTTCAACACCATTGTCACCAATGGACAGAACCTTTAGACAGAAAATCAACAGAGCAGGAGGGGCCTTATATGATACTTTAGACCAGCTGGACTTCGTTGATATTTTTAGAGCATTTCACCCTGAAAAAACAGAATATACATTCTTCTCAAGCACACATGGGACATTTTCCAAGATAGACTATGTTAGGCCACAAAACATGTCTCAGTAAATTAAAGAAGATTGAAGTCATATCAAGCAGATATAAAGGAAAAACTGATGGTTGCTGGCTGGGAGGGAGTGGGGAAGAGGGAGAGGGGGAAGGTTTTGGACAGTGTAGGTGGGACTACAAGGTTGCCGCAGGGATATGGGGGCAGTTCTGGGAATGCAATTGATAATGTTGTGAAGAGACTATTACGTTGTGTGAAATAAGTCAGTCGGAGAAGGACAGGTACCATGTGATCTCACTTGTGTGTGGAGTCTGCAGAGCTGAGTGAATGATCAAAGTAAACAGACTCGTAGATGTAGAGGAAAAACTGAGGGTTGCTAGTTGGGAGTGGGGTGGTGATCGGGGGGAAGGGGAAGGGATTAGACAGCATAAATAGACAACTACAATATTGCCACAGGGATATGAAACACAGTTCGGGGAATATAATAATGTTGTAAACATTTTGTGGCGTGTCAGATAGTCACATGTCTTGTTAGGGAGACCGCTTCATGGATGGAGTACAGGCTTGATCACTGCACTGTACACCTGAAGCTGATGTTGTATAGTATTGTATGCCAACTGTAACTGAATATGTGGATGGTCACGGGATGTGGAGTATACTGTGGAGGGGAGTCAGGGGAATTGTGATAGATATGTATGATATGGGGGGGGAGTGGGGTGGCGAACTGGGGGAGGGGGGTTTTCACTTTGGGGGGTAAAGAGTATAACTATTGCATTGTGTTGTACACCAGAAACTAAAAAAAAAAAAAAAACTATGTAAATAGTATTCCTAGCTGAGTCACATAGTATACTATAATTATTCTTCTTTGTCTATAATTTGAGTTTTGCTTTTTTTTTAAACTTTAGTTGCTCTGTACCATAATTAATTCAGTCAGTCTCTCAAATATAAATCTCCTTGCAATACATTTCGACAAATTAGGTGATTTCTCAGTGTGATCGTTGTCATGGAGACCTATCTCATGCGCCCGCCGTCCTCTTGCTTCCATCCAGACGGGATGCCCCTCAGGTCTGCTGCTCAGCTGTCCTGGGATCTCCCTTCATCGTCGCATCCTGGGGAGCACCTCACTTCTTTCATGTGTAGGAGCCCATGTTACTCCGTAATTTTGGTGGAGCACACCCCCTAGTTGCTTCCTGAGGGGTGGTCTTATGATATTACATGTCTGAGTCTTTTTCTTTTTTCAAGATTTACTGGGGAATTGGAGGAGGGGAACAGTGTTGGAAAATTGGGGGAGGGGAACAGCCAAGTTGTTGTCCTTCCGTCTTAGTTGTGGAGGGAAAAACTAGCTCAGCTCCAAGTCCAGTCACGCTGCTCTGCTCAAGGTGCTGTGTTCAATTAGTTGCGGGTGGGCATAGCCACCATCCCATGTGGGAGTCAAACCGGTAGCCTTGTTTTTTAAGAGCGCACGCTCTATCCACTGAGCCACCCGGGCGGCAGCTCAGCTCAAGGTGCCGAGCTCAGTCTTAGTTGCGAGTGGGCGTAGCCCACCATCTCTAACAGGCAACCTTATTGTTAGGAGCACGTGCTCTCGCCAGCTGAGCCATCCTGCTACCTGTTGGCAGCTCAGCTCAGGCGCAGCGTCACTGGCCCATGTGGGAATTGAACTGGTGACCCTGTTGCTCAGAGCTTGTACTCTTGGGCAAGCTCTTAACCAACTGAGCCACTTGGATGGCCCTGAAAAGGGTCTTAATACATACTTGACTAAGTTTGGCTAGGCATAAAATTCTAGACTAGAAATAATTTTCTCAGATTCTGAAGCTCCTCATTGTCTTCGGCCTTCAAGTGTTGGTATTTAAAAGACTGATGAAATTGAATTCCTAAAACATTTTTCCTACTATCTCTGGAAGATTGTAGGTTCCTCTCTTTGTCCTCAGTGTTCTAAAATTTATTGATGACATAATCTGGGGTGGGTCTCCTTCATCCATTGTCATAGACACATGATGATTTCTTCTCTTCTGCAAACTTATGTCCCTCATCTTTGGGAAATTGTCTTGACAAAAAGGAATGTGTTTATTTAGTGTCTCTCCCTGCAACCCGTTTGTTGCAGGTTCCCTCTTTCAGAAGGATCTATGATTTAGCTGTTGGTGCCCCTGATATCTTCTCTGTTCTTTCTAGGAAATATTTTTTTCAGGGTTATTTTTTATAGTATTTTTTTTTTAAAGATTTTATTGGGGAAATGTGGGAAGGACACAGCGTTGGGGAATCTGGGAAGGGGATTAGACAAGTTGCTGTCTTTTTGTTCTTCTGTCTAGTTGCGGAGGACGTTGCTTCACTGGCCCATGTTGGTATCGTCATTGCGCTCTTCCCGGATGAAGCAGATCGGTCATCGGCCTCTGGATGGTCGTTCACTGCAGCTATTGGCAGCTCACGCTGGCTGCCGGCCACTCACTTGTAGCCTATGGCAGCCCACTGCTGCAGAGCTGCAGCCCACACCATCTTCGGGGCTTGCACAGCCCAGCTCCAGGTGGAGCTGTTGTTAGCTGCAGAGGGCAGTGTCACTGGCCCTCATATGTGGGATCCGAACTGGGGCCGCTGGCATCCCGAAACCAGCTCTTAAGCAGTGCGCCACTCGGTGGCCCTATTTTTTTCAGTTTTATCTTCTACACTTGATTGAATTTTTCATTCTCATTATCATATCCTATTTTTGTTTTGTTTTTCAAGACTTAGAAGTTGATAATTGAACATTGCTATTTTAGAGCCTGTTCTTGTTTCATGAATGCAAAGTGTTACCTTTCTAAAGACATCAATTACCATTTGTCTGAGGTCCAGGCATTAACAGTGGCCCAGTGTGTAGCTGAGTCCTTAGATGTCACCTCAGCCTTCCCTCCCTCCTTCTCTCTCTCTCTCCTTGTCATACAGCACCTAGGGGAGACCTTAAGGCCAGTGTGGGGGCTGATGGATAAGTGCTACCCTGTGACCACTCAGGTGGGTAAGAGCGGGGGACCCTTCTTCCCTTGGAGTGCTGTGGGCACCTTTGGTACACACAGGGAGAGGTTGGGGCTGGGCACGGAAGGACCCCAGTCACTCATAGCTGTTTTTCCCTCTGTAGAGACGCAAAAACAAGAGTGGGAAGAAGGCCTCTGAGGTCAGTGAGGTCTCCCCTGGAAGGGCCCAGGGTTGGAGCTCTGTCCTGTTAGAGCTCTGTGAGACCCAGGGATGCCCCAGCTCATGGCAGGGAGTCCCAGGGATAGTGGCAGGGCGCCCTCCAGGAAACTCACAGCCCTACCACAGCTGGAGCTGAGAAGGGAAGGATTTCCCTGGAAAAAATGAAGAACTATACACACCCCAAGTGTGGAGAACGGGGAGGGATGAGGCGTTCTGAGGGCATTTTGGTCCATATTATGCCCACTTGTCCCTCCTAACAGGACATGATCCCCAAGGCGACAGGAGGACTGAGTGGTACTGCCCTCAAGGAGGAGATGGACACCCTGTCTCAGGATGAGGTGGGGGTGAGTTCCCAGGGGAGGAAGCAGCCACCCCTGCTAGGAAGGAAGTGGTCTGAGGAGAAGGAGGTGACAGGGAAGTACGGAAGCCTGGTGCTTCAGCTGAACATCCCCAGCTTGTGGTGCCCCGGAGCACAGCAGGGTGGGGAGGCCGTGGGGAAGGAGGGCGAGGGCACCTGGGGGACCCCCAGGGTGACTGGGCCAAACGGCCATCCCAGTGGAGCAACAGCCCTGTGGGGGCTGAGAGGAGCAGACATGGTGTGAGCAGAGTGGGTCTGAAGCTTAGTCCCCTGACTTCCTGTGAAGTGAGGCCTCAGTTTCCCCATCTGCGCAGTGTAGAACCTGTCTCATCCCCACTGTGCCTCTTCTTCCTCCCCAGGGAAATAAAAAGGCCCGAAAGGAGATTGCTGTATCCCCTCCTGGTAAGACAGCAGGCAGCAGCCTGCTGTAGCAGGACTGCCTCCCTCCCTCCCTCAGTGACCCTCGCAGACCCGCCTGCCCGGGGAGGGAGAAGTCCAGGTCGCCAGATGCCCCGACCTTCTGGAATGAGCCGCCCCGCCTCCTGCTTCCTTGCCCTTGGGCTAGAGGAACACCTTGTATCAAGGCAGACCTGTTCCTGCAGCATGGGTGGGCACCTTGGCCCAGGGGAAAGCTCCTTCCAGCCAAGGCCCCACAGGGCATGCCTGTCTGTGCTCTGTAGGGGCCTCCGAGGCGGAGAACAAGGAGGCAAGGCCCACGGACTGGGTCCCGCAGCTCCTGAGGAAGCTCTGGCTGGGATGGTACCCAGCCTCTGACGTGCCCAGGACTCCAAACCACGAAGGACAAACTGTCCAATAAATGCACAAGGTGCTGCCTCTGTGGCCCCACTGCGCCCTTTCCGGGCCTCACATCCTCACAGACCCAGTGTGGCCCCATCCACACTCCCTGTCCCAACACCTCCTGCCACCAAGCTGACATGATCGTAGGTAGTCTGGAGAGGCCAAAGGGGCCCTGGTGGCCTCCAACTCCGTGTTGAGGGACAGACTACATGCCCTGAATGTTGAGAGCTGGGGAGCTCCGTCTTGGGGGCATTTAGAAGACACTAGTGGAAGCCCTGTCAGAGATGCTGTTGGGTGGGGTCCTCTGACAAAAGGGGCTTCTGCCCTGAGCATCTGGGGTCCCCAACTGTTATCCAAATGCACCAGGGGGTCTTCCCAAGACTCAGGTAATTAGAAACCCTTGGGTGCTGCCTGTGTGCTCAGTCCAGAACCGGTCAATGTGGGGTGGGCACAGGTGGAGGACAGCAGGCTAATGAGATCACAGCCCCAGACTCAGGGCAGGAGGACAGGACCCGGCAGCCATCGGTGCAACCTTCTCATTGGCTGAAGGGGAACCAGAAGCCCAGGGTCACACAATGTTCTGGCATTGCAAGGACTAGAGCCGGGGTGTCCTCCTCCTCCTGTGGCCACCCCACTGTCACATGGGTCCCAGCCTCCCTGAGTTCCCCACCTTTTGGGGTGCCATGAATGAAGTAGGGGAGCAGACTTGGTGTGGCTGAGCTGCTGTGCCTGTGGTACAGGGTGGGTGGCGTCAGGCCTGACATGTGGGCATCCAGGCTGAGTGAGGCCCTTTCCATCCCCACCAGGGCCTGACTGACAGCTCTCAGCAGCCTCGTCTAGCTCCGCCCAGCAGGAGGCAGGACCCATGTGTAGATTTTGTTACCAACCCAAGTAGCTAGTATTGGGTCTCCATGAGTGGCTAGGGGGTAAGCTGTCACTTTCTGAGCCTAAGTATACCCACCTCTCCAACGGGGTCAAATGCCAGGCAAGGATGGCTAAAGCAGGGGTAGGTAGGGGCTGGCCCTGGGGAGGCTCCATCACTGCCAGGGGCTGGTTAAGGGGCCGGTGGGACTCACCAGACTGGTTTATTGTACATCAGGGCAGCAGCGGAGAGTAAGCTGGGGGCTTGGTGTTCCCCTCTAGCGGGGCACAGCACAGAGCTGGTAGGGGGATGGAGTCACCAGGAAGGCAAAGACACCGTGGTCGCTGGGGCGGGGCTGCCCAGCAGGCACTGAGAAGCTGAAGCGCTGCAGGAGGCAGGTGAAGAAGAGGAATAGCTCCATGCGGGCCAGGGGCTCCCCAAGGCACGAGCGGCGGCCTGTGGGTATGGGGGATCAGTGAGCCTGTGGCCTGGGCTCCACCCCTCGAGAATCCCCGCCCCCTGGGAGGATGCAGTGACCCGGGCACCCCACAGGCACCTGCTGAGAAGGGCATGAAGGCTGAATTCTTGACAAAGCGGCCCTGGGCATCCAGGAAATGCTCCGGGTGGAAGCGGAAGGGCTTCTTCCAGACTGTCTCATCCTTCAGCACTGATGACAGGTTGAACATAAGTGTCGTCCCCTGACAGGAGATGCCTGATATGGGTGGGGTCTGGGCTGGGGGATGCTGAGACCCCAGGCCCCAAGCACACATGGGCACGCACACTGCCTGATACACACCTGACCCGGCCCCTCCCTCTCCCCATGGCGGCCCAGTGCATGCACGGGCTCCTCCAGCACCCTGTGGCACATCTTAGTTTGTGTCCTCCACTCTGCTGGGGCTCTGAATGGACAGGGCCGGGCCTGGCTCTGCTCCATCCCTCCGCCCGCCCTCCCAGGCTGGGACAGCTAGTGCCTGTGGAAATGAGGACTCGGTGGCTTGGATTCCAGTCCTGGCCCCACCTGGCAATGGCCACGTTGTGGCTACCAGATGGCAGGTAGTATTGTGCTGGCGTGAGGAGGGGCACATACTTACCTTGGGGATGAGGAAGCCCTGCACTTCAATGTCACGGGATGTCATGTGGAACACACCCAGTGGGCTGATGTCCCCAAAGCGCTGCACCTCATGGACCACGGCCATGGTGTAGGGCATGTGGGCCTCGTCCGCCATCTCTGGTCGCCGTGTCTGCCCTATTACCTCATCAATCTCTTGCTGGACACGGCCTGGACAGACAAGCATCCCCGGAGTGCTCAGACCCAAGGGCTGGGCTCCGACCTCCTCCTGACTCCAGTTTTGGGCAGTGCCATGTGGAGGAGGAGGTCACTGGGACCTGAGAGCCAGGGCCCAGCCTCTACTCAGAGCTCCTGGTAGCCAAGCCAAGCGCAGGGGCCCCAGGATGCCTCTTCCTCCCTGCCACCCCACCCGGCCTCCAGGCTGGGCTCACACTGCACGTCCGGGTGCAGGATCATGAGCAGGAGGGCCCAGGCCAGCGTGGTCGACGTGGTCGTCATTCCGGCAGCGAACAGGTCAGCCACCACCAGGCGCAGGTTTGCATCATTGAAGCTGCTCTCGGGGTTCCCCTTAGCCTGGGACATCCAGAGAGGGTGGGCTCAGGGAGGAAGCCCCTAAATGGCCTCCCACTCTGCACCCAACAGCCTGGGTGCCCGATCACTGGGTGACACACAAGCCCGCCCCACCTTGCCCAGGCTCACCTCATGGGGCCTTCAACGCACACACCCCAGCCAAGTCTCTGGACGGTACCCCTCACCTTCTCCACCTCATCCAGGTAGGCATCAGTCAGGTCTCGCGGTGGCTGCGCTGGGTCCCAGGTCATCTTGTGCTCGGCGATCAGCTCATCCAGCATGGCCATGAGTTCCTTCTGCGCTTGGAAGACCTTAGTGGTCAACCCTGGGAGGCGCATGAAGATCGGGACAGCGTTCAGCACCTGTGCAGGCCACAGATGGGGGGTCCTGGGTCGGCTTTCGGTGCTCAGGTGTTCCACTTGACCAGCCAGGTCCCAGTACCTCCACGGTGTTGCCTCAGTGTGGGTCTGGCCCACGCTGCCAGACGGATAAACCTAAAATCTACCCCTCATGGGTTCTGTGGCTTCAATGAAGGAGATACCGGTTCTTTAGCCCTGTCCTGGGCCGGCTGACCCTGGGTGCCCTCCTCTCCCATCTCTGTCTGCACTTTACCCACCTCCAGGTCTTTCCCCTTGCAGTGGCCTCTCCTGAAATGCCCTTTCTCCAACGCCCCTCTTTATACTTTTCGGAGAAGCCGGGCTGGACTTCCAGGAGCTCGCCCAGCAGGGCCCCTGTCACCTTGCTCCCCCACCTGGCGCAGGAGTCCCGCCTCCTCCTTCACTGCATCCTCCATGAGGTCCAATAGCTTGCGGAGGCGCGGGTCCTTGTACTCGAAGCGGCGCCCATAGATTAGGGAGGAGATCACATTGCTCACGGCCTTATTCAGGAGGTCGGTGGGGCTAAAGGGGCTTCCTGGGAGGGGACGGTGCAGATCAGGGGTCGCTTCCATCTCCTTTTCCCACCTTCTCCATTCCAGGCTCCTGCCGCACAGCCCCAGCCACTCACCGGCCTGGTCAGCAAAGGCGGCACAGAGGCAGGTGGCCTCTTCGGTCACCCACAGCTCCAGTGACTTCTTACCCAGGCCGAAGTTGCGCAGGGTGGACACGGAGAAGCGCCGCTGCTCACGCCACTCTTTGCCGTAGCGCGCCAGGATCACCCCTGGGGGCGGGGAGGTGGGCGTGGCTCGGGTGTGCCCTGGCCCCGCCTCTGCCCGCGCACGTTCCTCGCCGGCTCTCCAGTCCTCTCCCCGAGACGGAGCGCGGCCCCGCCCCCTGCCCACAAGTCCCGCCCACTTCGGTTAGGTTCCGCCCCGTCCCTGCTCGCACAGTCTCATCCCTTTCGGGCACACTAAGTCGTCCTCCATCCCATCAAATCCTGCCCTCCTTGATACCCCTTCCAGCTGGGGACAGGTTCTACTCTGTCCGCCCACACTGCTCGCCAGCTCACAGTCCGCTGAGGGCAGGTCTTGGTCCCACTTACAGCTCGGCCCTCCCTGATCCCCACCTCCATTTGGAGGGTCCTGCCCGCCCCCTGCCCTGTCCATTGGTCCTCACCGCCCATCCTGACATCTCCTTCCTGCTCGCTGGGGCCCTGGCTCGCCCTCTCTCGGTAAGGCCGCACCCATTTTTCTTGCCCACCTTTGGCCCAAGCTCCCCCCACAACTTGGCGGCTCCTTCAAATTGGCTGACTCTTCCCTGCAACGCACGTCCGTGACCCTGCCTCCGCTTGGCCCAGTTCCCCGCCGTGCCTCGGTCGGTACCCTCCTCTGCTTGCCTTCCGAGTGCGGCCCCAAACCCAGGAGCTCGTAGATGGGCACAGGAGGGCGGTCGGCGGTGTCCTCGCTGTGGTACACCAGCGCCTCGCGCACGGCCTCCAGCCCATTGATCACGACCATGGGCGTCCAGGCCAACTGCAGGCTGAACACATCCCCGAAGCGGCGCCGCAGCTGCAGGCGGAGGGTCGGGGGTGTTGGTTAAGCCTGGCCCCAGACTCATGGCATTGTCGTTGTGGGACTTCTGGGCCATCAGCAGCTAATGGGTGCAAGTGCTTTATCTAGCCTTGTGACCTTGTGGGTCACGTCATCTATGGTCTAGGACCTCACGTTGGATCAGACCACCCAGCTATGGCTTTGCAAGTCACCAAAATTGTCAGCAGGCCAAGTGAGTATCCCCTTTTACAGGTGAAGGAACTGAGGTTCATAGAGGTGAGCAGTGAGGCCCAAGGATCCACAGAGGCAAAAGATTTGAACCCAGCCACTCTACATCTCTCACCCTCCCTTTCCTGATTTAAATAGGGCTCATGACCAGACTCCTCTCCCCCATTCTCAAGACCTTTCCTCCTGATGTAAACAGAAAGGACTGCAGCTCAGTTTCAGCGCTGTCCAACTGGATTCCAAACACGCTGCCAAGTCCCACCCCCTCTCCAGGCCTTTTCCCTCTCTGACCTTTGGAACACGCCAACGGTTCTTCAGGCCAGGCACAAATGCCCTCTCACTCCTGCCTTTTCTTGGCTTTGCTCCTGGTCCAGCCTGTGGCTTTGTCCCCCAACCACTGTCTGCCGCCAGGTGGGGTCCCCATCCCACAACCTTCCTCACCTGGGTAATACTGCAAAGCAAGTCGTGGAAGTCCAGCTGCAGCAAGTTGCCCAGCCCAGGCATGGGCATGGGGCCCGGTGGGTAGCGTGCGGCCCAGCGTGTGCGTCGGTGCATCAGGTCCACCAGGAGCAGGAAGATGGCCACGGCCACGGCCAGGGGCCCCAGAGCATCCCAAGTCAGCAGGCCCATGGCTGCCTCAGTGCCCACTGGGCTCCTCTGGGCACACTGGCACCTCTCACCACACCAGGCACCTAGGACAAGGCCAGGTAGGCACCCCCACACACACTCTGTGAGCTTGACCAGCCTGGGCTCTCTTTATAAAGGGAGCTGAGACTGGCCTTTGCCCTCTGCCCTGTGCCAATCCGTCAGGGTGACTGCTGCCAGAGGGCACAGGAAGGGACCAGGGAAGGTAGGTGCATGGGTGGCCACTGTCACTCCTGTCCCCTCCACGTGCTTTCCTAGGGTAGGAGCGTGGAGACAAGAAGTCGGCCCCCCACCTGACACCCCCGCTGTGTACAGGCTCCGAGGAAGAACCAGGGGTCTTCAGACTTGACACTGCCACCGTTCATATGAGGCTCACACTCAATGTGGTCACAGCCTTGTCCTCAGAACATGTCCCTGCCTTCCCATAGGTCACCTGCCTCCTCCTGAGTGGCCTTCACCTCCCAAGTTTGTTACTGGCCGTTGCCCAGCATCATAAGGAAGTCACAGTGATCAGAGGGACTACGGGGTAGCCGGAATGAGTTCTGCATGTCCCCTCACTTGACACTAGTACACTCAACAAACTACTCACCCATTCACAGACACTGCCCACATGCTCACATACTGACACAAACATGCATACATTTACACACCCACACAACACATGCATGCACACACGCACGCTCACACACACATGCACACCCAGTACCAAGTCTCCTAGTTTTCAGTGGGCCCGTGGCTGCCTGGACCTGACGCCCACCCTCACCTGCAGGCTGCTGGCAGTGATGCTGAGGACCCTTACTGGTGGCTGCTGGCCGAGTGTCCTGGGTTTCGGCCTTGTCATGGCAATCTCCCTCCCCACCCCAAATTCCCACATCCCACTCTGCTGCCAGGCCCAGGCCCAGAGGGCGTGGCTCGCTGGGGCCCAGCTGCCTGTGTCCTGGCTGTACCAGGGCTGGGATTGTGTTCAGCCCATGCTGGACGGCCCAGGTGCTGGGTGCTGGGCTGGGCACTCTCAGCACGGTGGGAGAATGAGGGTGGCTGCCTGCTCCCAGGTGCTCGTGAACCATCAGAGAGACAACATGCCAGGCCAGGACTGCTTTGAGGGGACATTGTCCAGGCTGGAGCAGGGCTTTCTGGGAAAACTTCATGGAGGACTTTGGCTGGCTTGGCACTCCCTGCAGGCCAAGGTGACCTGGCAGCGGGACCAAAGCACCCCCACAAAGCCCTGTGCAGGAGGGGTGAGGGGCACAGGAAAAGAGGCAGCTTGAGACGGGCTACAAGTCTGGCTGAGGAGTGGACTGTGAAGAACCGGGGTCCCTGGGCCTCCAGGAGGCAGGGAGAGCAGTTTTGAGGAGGTAAAGACCACAGGCACCCCAAAGACTTCTCAGATCCATCCTGTGGGCCTTCTGGCTTCAGTTGAATGTTCCTGTCCCAGTGGGCAGCAACTTTCTACGGACTGTCAGAGAGCCAGGTGGTGTTAGCAGGGCGGGTAGGATGGTCCAAGTGTCACACCGTGGCCCTCAATAAATTGCCTGTATCTACCCTTTGTTTTGGATGTCATGCCCTCCCCAAGCAGTCACCCTAATGGGGATATGAAGCGCAGTGACAGACATGCCTGTCATTCAGGGGCCACTTGTCCAGGGCCGGCAGCCATGAGGAAAACGTGCAGTCATGAGGCCTACAGCCTCTGCCAGCATTGCAGAACTGCAGCTTTCACTGATCAGGCATTCGCGTGTAGCTTTCACGGATCAGGCATTCACGTGCCAGGTACTGTTGTTCACTCAAAGTGCCCTTCCCACAGCCCAATACGGCAGGTGGCTTTATGGTCCCCAAGGCACAGAGGAGTCTCAGAGGTCACCGCAGGAGGTCAAGGCCACAGAGCAGCATTAGGGGCCCATCTCAAACCGCTCTGAGCTGCTGTTCCACATTGTTTGGGCGTAAACTGTAAGGGCCAACACGTGACTGAGATTTATTATTTTAGAAACACACTCCGCCCGTTTTCCCTGGCCTCTGCTCTGGGGAAGCTGCTGGGGCAAGAGGTGTGCGCACCCCCACCTCCCTCCGCCGACCACGTATGTCACAGGTGGTCGGTCCCCTGCACAGGGGTCCTCTGCAACCTGAGAGTGAGTCCAGGGTGACGTCAGCAAGGTGGCGGACCAGAAAGCGCCGGACCCTGTGTCCCCCAGGCGGGAAGCCCGGCCCTGGGGCTCCCAGCGCAACGCGGAGCGAATCCCTCGGTGAGAGCTCTAGAAAGCAGGCGGGGGCGGCGGCACCGAGCGGCACTTTGCTCGCCTTGCCCCCTGCCCCCCCCGTGGACTGGCAGCTCTCGCTGCACATCCCTCCCACGTCCCGCTCCTTCCTGCGGACAGAGGGCGGGGAGCCTGTGCCCAGCTGTGGTGGCGCCAGGGACCTGCCCTATCACCTGGGTGCTGACCGGCCCGCCGAGTCCCGCAGAGCGGCCCCGCCCCGGAGCGCCCGGCGGGAGGGGGCTGGGCCGGCCCGCCTCCGGGCTGGTTGTGCTTGCGGGGCCTCTGCTTGGCGAGATGAAAAATTCTGGAGGCTGTTGCCAACAACGTGACTACATTAGCACTCCTGAGCTGTACACTTCCTGGTTAAGATGGGGGATGTTTCTTTAAACCGCAATTTAAAATTTATTGTAAACAATACCTCACCACTAGACACATATTTAAAATGGTCAAGATGCAGAACACTGACATCAACTGCTGGCGATGACGGGGAGCAACAGGAACTCGCACGCACTGCTGCTGGGAATGCAATGCGGGCAGCCACTTCGGAGGCCGTTGGGCGATTCCTTACAAAACGCTTACCATAGGATCCGACAATCCCACTCCTTCGTACTTATGTTCACACAAAAACCTGCACACGGACGTGTATAGCAGCTTTATTCATAATAGGCAAAAACTGGAAGCAACCAGACGTCCTCCAGTAGGTGATGGATAAATGGTGGTAGGTCCAGGAATGGACTAGCATTCAGCGCTCAAGGAAGCCAGTCTGAAAGGCTACGTACTGTGATTCCACCCACCTGACATTCTCAAAAAGGCAAAACTATGGAGACCATAAAAAGGTCAGTGGTTTTCAGGTGTTGGAGGGGAGCGAGGGGTGAACAGGCAGAGCTCAGGGGACTTTTTTTTTTTTTTTTGAGGGCAGTGTCATTGGCCCTCATATGTGGGATCCGAACCGGGGCCGCTGGCTTCCCAAGTTGGCTCTTAACCACCGCGCCACTCGGCCAGCTCATCAGGGGACTTTTAAGGCAGTGAAACTTTTCTGTATGACATGCTGATGGGCACGTCATACATTTGTCTAAACCCAGAGTGTACAACACAAAGTGACACTAATGGAAACTATGGAATTTGGGTGGCAATGACGGTACACTGTGGTGGGGGCCCTGATAGTGGGGGTGTCTGTGTGGGGGGAGTCAGGAGATACATGGGAACTTTCTGTATCTTCTGGTCAATACTGCTGTGAGCCTAAAGCTGCTCGAAGAAATTAAATCCGTTAAAATGAATGCGCACAACTCAAAAGTGGTGGGATGCACCCAAGCAGCTGAAGCTTCCTGCAGAAGCTAGAAAGCTGGGCCTGGAGAGAGGTGTGGGGCCTGGCCTCTCCCCAGTTAAGTCATTTTGGAAACCAGTTTGAGGAAAGTACTAGGACAATCACAAGTGGGCAGAAGAATAAAATGCAAAATGACGAAGAATCATTTGCTGTCAGGAAAATATTTTCCTCCAGATGCGTATCTTTCAGGTTTTGTGGTTTAGCCCTTGACACCTGGAATCTATCAATTTCATTTGAGCTGTGTTACTGCCAGGCCAAGATCAGCTGGGAAGCCAAGTAGCTCCCCAAACCATCATTGCTATGTGGGTCCCATGGCCCACTGGCATACCCACCCACACCTCCATCCTGGCGGAGCAAAATGAGAAATGGATTGCACTGCTTGATGTAGCCATTAAAATGAAATTAATATGCCATTTCTGCAGCCCCAAATTGATGAGCACACAAGAACTCATTTATAATTGCTTATTTCTACTTCACAACATTCCTTCCAGTATTTCTGTTCTCTCAAAAAGTCCATTAACATTGCATGATTTTTTAATAACCTTTAAAATTAATGCTGATTGGAAATACGTTCTCATATCAGCCTAAGTAAATCTGACTGTCCCCCAACACTGGCTGAGGTCCCAGGCCGAGGGGCAGGGAAGAGACGCCTTTGGTTTTGTTTCTGCCCAGCTAGGGGGGTGGGGGTGGGGGTGGGGAACTGGAATGGGAGGAGGAAGAGACGCATTTGCTTTATATTAAACAAAAAGGAAACAAGGTTAAAATGAAGTTTATTATTTTTTTGATTTTTTTTTTTTTTTAAATAAAACTGTTTGTGAAACAGCTATTTTATCCCCACGGCAGAGTGACCCCTGAAAGATGCACTAACCCCTTCTTAAGGCCTTAACAAGAATTTTTTTTGTACTTTTTCTTTTTTTAAAACTCAGATTTTTAAAAATTATACAATTTACAAAATAAAACAAAACAATACAACAAAGAATCATGTAGCATGGGGCTGCTCAACTGACAGGTCCCCTTTTCCTTTATAAAAACGAAAACAAAAAAAAGAAAAAAGGGTTAATTGGGGTTTCCTGGTCAGCGTACCCCACACTGACACACTTGACAACCCTCCCCCACTCCACACCGGGTCAATTCCTAAGTTTGGATTCCCTGTCCTCTCCATCCCTGGAGGCAGGGCGCAGCTGCCTGGAATGTGCCCGGAGGCGGGCCACCCGACCCTGCCTGCCGTGCGCACTCAGTGGGACACTCCGAGTTCTCACTGGCCACAGGGACCCAGGACACAGCTGTGACCTTGGGGCATCTGCCAATTTCACCCCCCCCCAAAAAAAAAAGATAAAAAATTTTAAAATAATAAATAAATAGTGTTTCTGGAAATGAAAAAAATTTATTTTTGTGTTTAAACATCATTCTCCCACTCTTGAAAACATGGACCGTCCGCACTTCCCTCCCCCCAAAAGCTTCCCACTTTGAGACAGCTTAATGACAAAAGGATGGTTTTGGTGTGGTTCGTCTGCTTTCAGTCCTGGGTCTAGAGTTCTCTGAACTGGAGAGAGACAGGCTGCCGATCAGAGTCACACCCCCGTCCTTCATGAGATGAGTTTGTTCAGTTCAATTTCACATTTAAATTTCACTGTTATTGGAACAAATTTGGAGTTAACTAGATAATTTTAAAATAGAATCAAAAGGGATAGCGCACCTTTCATTTAAACAAAGTCTTTCCAGACTAAAAATAGATTTATATATATATATTTTATCCCTCCCTTTTAATTCCCCCCACCCTTTCCCAGCACCCCACCCCTCCCCCCTCCCCCCCATTGTCACTATGGAGATTGTGTCCATGGAAACAGCCATTCCAACTTCTTGGGTCTTTCCTGTGGCGTCACTGGTTTGAGTGTGATGTAAGAACTTAGGAAGGAAGTGCTGGCATGGGCAGGCACGTCAGGGCGGGCGGGGGGTGGGGTGGTGGTGGCTGTGCGTAGGACGGGTTCCATTCCCTCACGAGTGCTCACCACCTTCTCATCTCCACAGTCTCACCTGGAAGACAGAACAGACGCTGAGTGCTGGGAACCGCCACTGCTCCTGCAGCCAGTGGTGGCATCGGAGGGGGCTTTCTGCAGGGTCAGTGGCTGCAGACCCCTGTACACGGGCTGCTGGCAAGGGAGACATCCAAGAGCAGTGGTGGGGCCACCGTGTGGCTCTGGACTGGGGACACGGCTAAGGGCAGCAACGACCTGCAGTTGTGCTGCGACTGGACTGAGTACCCCTCACTCCCCGGAGGGTCCCCGCCCCGCACATGGAAGGAACCGAGACCAGGAGAGGGCACCCTGACCTTCCGGCGGGGGGGTGGCAGCTCTCGGGGTGACCCTCGCATGGGATGCCCCTCCACCTGGGATGGGCAGTGGGCTCAGCACTTGGTGGCACAGGGGGTCCTCACAGAGGTGGCAGAGCACCCTGCTGACCGGCGGGAGAACCAGCCATGACCACTTCCTACTTGGGGGTGGGGTGGGCGGGCTCCAGGCTCAGGACTGGGGCAGGTAAAGCTGCACTGTGGGCCTCCTGGAAACTGAAAGCCTCCTGGTCATTACGCACACAGAGGTCTCAGCGACAAAGCCCTTCTCAAAGAATTCAGTCCAGAGAAGTTACACCTGAAGCCAAGCCCAGGCAGCCCACTCACTCGGCACAAGGGGCTCACCTCGCTGTCTCCTCCAACCCTCTTTGGCACCCTCCCCCAACGAACAATACCTCAGGAAAATACCCCTTTTCATTTCCCATAAAACTTACTAATATGCAAAACTGAAACTGAAAGCTGGTCTGTGTGCACGAGCTACGAATGTTCTATGTAAAAGCACACATTCGTCTGCTGGCCTTTGCCAAAGGGAGATTCCTAACTGCCTGGCAGAAAACACGAGTGAATAGAAAGACACTTCACAGAGACAGCAGGGCAATAGCCCCACGTAAAACCCAGGACTCGAGCCGCCAGGCCCTGGGGACATGGGCCAGTGGCTAAGCCACCCTGCATCCTTGGGCTGTCCCTGGTGACAGCGTGGCCTCCCAGTCCTGAGGGTGCCTCTGGGCCCTGAGGTCGGGCCAGCCCTAGTGACCCACACCACTCTGCCTTTCCTGGGCTCTGGCGGCCCACAGAGGGAGAAGCAGCCCTCCTGATGCCACCCCAGGAACTAAAGGGCCTTTGGAAATGTGATGACAAGGGTGGAGTTAATGGGGGACTTCAAGCAATGATCAGGGGGGTAGAATCTTACTGGGGATGCGGGGCAGCCCCCCTTCCCCCGTCACTGCTGCCTGCCAGCCTTGCCAACAGGCCCTTTCCTTAGACTCTGATATTAGACTGGCCCAAATACAGGATACCCTAATTGTAAAGGGACCCTAACTTCTCAGCGTTACTTCTAAAAAACTGTTCCTTCGGTAGGGAGAATAGGAAGAAACTTCTTTAAGCACCTACTATGTGCCAGGCACTGTGCCAGGAGCTTTACAGATGTCACCTCATGGTAAAAGGCCTGACCCTGTATCTTGGTGGAGCTGAGAGGTGAGACATGTGGCCCAAAGCCACGCAGCTGGTTGGCAGTGGGATTGGGGCTCGCATCCAGCAAAGCTCCTGACTGGGCCCCAGGGAACTAACTCAAGTGCAAATGCCAGGAGGCAGGAAGCCCAGCCTCTGGGAACTGAAGGAGCCTCGCTGGGCCCGTCCCTGGGCCTTCGGAGGGGTGGTTAGGATCTGGGCTCGATTCTAAATATGACGAGAACCTCTGAGGTAGAGAAGGGACAGGCTGCGAGGGAGGTCTGCTAAGGGTCATGTGGAGACTGACAGGCAGGTCTGAGCCAGGAGCAGTGCGGGGGGGGGGGGGTGGCCGCGGGGGCTGCACAAGCCTGGGCTGGGGGTGGGGTGGTGGAGAGAAGTGCACATGGTCAAGTTCTCCTCTGGGGGTGGAGCCCCAGGACTCCCCTGGGCCAGCCTGGGAGGAGGGGGCCTCTAGGACGTGACACTCCATTATACACAGGCAGGCAGTGTGTGGCCTTCCAACCTCAGAAGCTGCTCGGGGCGGCCCAGCCAGGTCAGGGAGGCTGCTGTGTGCAGGTGGCAGGCCCTGGCACGCAGAGCAAGGCAGCAGAGGATGGAGGTTCCTGCTTTCCAACCCCTGGGTCAGGGGCCTCCGTGTTCACAGGGCCCGAGCGGAGACAGGTCCCGGGCTACGCTGTCCAAGCCCTGCTCACCACCCATGTGGAGCCAGCGAGGTGACGTCAGCTCAAGGACACAGCAGACAGCCACAGGCCTGTCACAGACCCTCAGAAACAGGCAGGAAGTGGCTCCCTGGATGGCCACCCAAGGACTTTTCCTCTCTGGCATTACTGGCCTGGCCAGGGACAAGTGCCAGGTACCCAGGCCCGGGATTTCCTGCGACAGGGCGGGTGCAGTCCGATCTGCAGCCCTGCACGCGCGAGTGCGGCCGACCAGAGGCTGGGAGCAGCACGCCGAGCACTTGCTGACGCCTCACCCACACGCCAGGCTGTGCTGGGCACAGTGCAGGCATTTCTTAGCTGAATCCTCAAAAGGCTGGCTGTTGTCAGTCCTCTTGCTACAGAAGAAACTGACAAACAGGGACATTAGTGGCCTGACCCGCGGCACTCTCCATAAGACTGTGAGAGAGTGGGGCATCGGAAGTGCGGAGCACAGGTGCACCCGCTGCCCCTTTTCGGCTTGGTTGGGACACCCAGTGATGGTGGCTCACTGTCGCTCGTATGGACCCCAAATGAATGCTCCTTTAGGGTGGGGGTTGCGTCTCTGTCCCTGCTCACGGGGGCTTCTGCACAATTCAGAGGCTTGACGGTGCCTTCAACGCCTGAAGGACAGCAGCTGCCCTGAATGTGACTGCTGAACTGAGGGACCAGGGCAGGGGTCCAGCCTATGGGGACAAACATTTCAGGCAGAGGAGCCTGGACGCAGGATGTCTGTCCTTCCCCCCAAGACATGAACCGTGTGACCTCAACTGACTCAAAACTGCCCCATATTGATGGGTCAGGCCACTTGGTCACTGAGGGCTGCGGTTGCTTGTGTGTAAACAGGATCAGGGCGCAAGCTTCCGAGGAATGAATGGTGCCCATTCCCCAAAGGCCGAGGGCTGTGAGGCGGCAGGGCCCAGGAGCAGGCGAGGTGGAAGGAGATGATGAACAAATGCAATTCCCAAGCAGAGGCCTGCCCCCAGGCCCAGGGCCCAGACCTCCTCCTCTTCTCAAACACAAGGGGCAATTCCAGGGGAGAAACAGCACTGAGGTGCAAATGGCTCTTTCTCCGCACTGGGTCTTCCAGGACCCTGCCAGAATACTCATCATGGTCCCCACAGAACGAAGCACTAACCGCCTGGGCTGGGCAGGGATGGTGGCAGAGCCCGCCCAGGCACAGTGACGCCATCAAGCTCAGGGACACGCAGAAGGGCCAGCAGACACCGTCCTGAGGAGCCAGCCAGGCTGCTGTCTCGCCCTGAGGGCTGCGAGCGGGCAGGGCCCAGATGCTGCAGAGCCAGTGGCCGCTGCCCATGGCGTCCCCAGGGTCTACCTGCCCGTTTGCTTCTGTGACACAACCGCTTGGCCTGCTCTGCTCCCCCCATTCCCACCCAACCCCACTGCCCGCGAGAAAAAGAGAGAGAGGCACGACTGCAAAGACCCCACCTGACAGGCAGCCACACAGCAGAGCAGAGGCTGTGACCCTAACAGGCGGCGCCGGGACCCACCTAAGAAACGATGGCTCTCAGAGGCAAGCCGCCACATTCTACATTTTCCTCTGATTATTGTTAGGTGTTCCAGAGAAAGGCAGAGCCCCGCGCTTGTAACAAGGGGGAGGGAACATTGCAGAGACAGGTCAGGGATGTCAACACAGGAGCCCGTCCTTTAAAGAGGAATGGCCCCTTAAGCAACACTGAGACAATGGGACCCTGTTCCATCCTGTGCAAGCACGTGCCCAGGTCACATTTCGGTTTTTGTTTTTCTTCTCTTTACAATCGACTGTCCTCATCCCTCAGTTGCTGCCCAGGGAGGCGAGAAAGCCAGAGGGAGCAGCGGGCCTGCGGCTCCTAGAGCCTCAAGCCCCGGAGTCCGGCTTCCTTTCCCAGGCGCAGCCCTGGCCACGGACCCCACACGCACTCACAGAAAGCACAACTCTATCGCTTGAGCTTTTTAAGATTAAAATGAGATCAGATGCTCACGTCCACTAAGCCTTTGAGGGGACTTTTCTTCCCTTTGTACTTCCGTGAAAAAGAGTCCTTCATAGTACTGGGGAAAAAAGATTTCGAACAACAAAACTTGGGGAGCTTTTTGTTTTTCATAGGAAAACCCACCATAAACTTTTCAGATGTGGCGTAAATTCAAAAGGAAAGGCCTCTGGCGAGATGAGCAAGGGTTGCCGGGGCAGGGCCCCCCGAGGGGCCATCCTGGAAGCCGCAGGAAGACCACACGTGATGCCTGCTTTCAGAACCGTCACCCTGAACCCCAGTGGGCAATGGGACAGTTTTAAAGCCCCACACCACCTCCCACGGATAGTCTGGGGAGCTACGCCACAAACGGCAAAAGGTCTTTCCACCTTGGTAGTCCATGCGATTACACGCTGGTGGCGCAGCCAGGCCGGGCGAGCAGGAGGGCAGAGGCCATGACAGCCAGGCGGCGTGCGACAGGGGCAACGCCCCGACTCACCTGTGCTTGCTGTACTTTCCATTCCCACGAACACACTGCCCCCCTCACCCCCGCTCCGACTGCTCTGTGCTGAGGCTGCCTTTCGCTGTCTTGTTCTGCAAGGGGGGGAGAGGGCATGGGAGGGGAGGCTGACACCGGCCAAGCCAAGGAGACAAGACAGGAGGGACAGAAGAGCGAGTGTGGGGGTCAGGGAGGGCAGAGGTGAGGGGAGGAACGGCACACGGAAAAGGAAAGAAAAGGCAGAGTCAGTACTGAGTGACAAACAGGAGATATCAGACAGGGTTTTCTGAGGCAAAAATGTCACCATTACAAAAGGGAAGTTTTTAAAACAGAAACATGTAAATTAAGTAAAAATGAAGAGAATACTATAAGATCTATGATCCATCTCTGGAAATATTTTAAAAGAAAAGCATAGGTGAGCGTCTTTTAGAAGTGTTTTCAGGGCAGACCTGTCAGGATGACCTTTTCTAGTACTTTCTGGCCCTAGTTGGAAGTTGAAGACGGTGAGAGGCCAGTCACCACCAGGTGTCAGTGTGACCTCAGCCAGAGGCGAGTGCAGCCACTGCAGGCGGTCCCAGGTGGAGTCCTGGGCCTCCTTCTCCGCGTCTCCCCTCTCCACACACATACGTGGCATCCCAGAAATAAGACCCTTTCTCCCTCATCTTCCATCCTTTCCTAAAGGAGGTAGGCAAGAGGCCGCCTCCTGAGCAGTGGCAGTCCATCATCCACTGGCAGCTTGGGACCACGGGTGGCTTCCGCTGAAGTCAAAGCTGGAAGAGACTGAGTTTCCTCAAACCGCCGCGGAGTCAACTCGCTCTCTCCTGGTCTGGGAAAATGCTTTCACTTATGTATCGAAGCCTACAACATGCCAAGTGTGAACCAGGGTTCCATTAAACTAAGGCGGAAATCAGTCGTCTTACTGAGTTTGATTTTCTAATTTCTCTTAACAAACAGACAAACATGTTTCTCTCCAACACACTTCTCCCAGTCGGCCTCCATGCTGCGGGCCTTGCTGGGGCCAGGAGATGGTAGCAGGCCTCTCAGGGGGAGTTCCCCTCACCCCCCACCCTGCTGGGGGCACAGGCTCTCCAGGCCTCTGACTCACCTTGTGCTTGGGGCACCTCACCGAGAAGTTCTCTTCGTGTAGCAAACAATCTGCAAGACAGAAGGGGACAGTCAGGTGGGGGTGGTGAGCAGCAGAGGTGAGTGGGGCCACCTGGCCGAGACGGACAGGGTCAGACACGGTGGTAAGAGGCCCACACACTGGCATCTAATGGGAAAACATCAGAGGCACCCCCAAATAAACTATTGTACTGCAATATGGTGGACTATCAGTCACTTGAAAAACTGATGTTTCAAAATAGTTAATGGTATGTGGGAGACACTCGATGCAAAACTGCTTGAAAAACCAGGCTACATAAATGGGTAAGTACAAGCCTAATCGTATCAAAATGTTTTATATGCATTAAAAAAAGAACATCGACCAAAATATAACAGTGGTTCTCTCTGGGTGGTAAGATTATAGGTGATTTAATTGTCTTTATTTTTTCCTGTATGTCCATGATGTTATCATATTCTTTTAATAATCAGAAAGAATCTCCAATAAACGTTGTTTTTAAAATCCCTGATTGTAGGCTAAGCCCCCTTTTACAGCCAAAGCCTCCTGGTGAGAACCTTTCCTCCGGTCAGAGCCACGTGTCAGAGGCAGGAAGGAGGCCACCCCGCTGTCCCCTTCGCCCCACGACCCCTGGAGACAGAGAGAAGCTCCCCACACGAACTCCATAATCCACACTAAATGCTTCAGAGAAGACTGAACCCCTGCGAGGTGGCTATTAATTCTCGGAGGAAAATGATTCATTCCAACTTCTAACACGGTGACAGCATCCTCGATGACAGCAAGGACGCGCATCCGCCTCCAGGTGAGTTGAGCTCTATGGCACAAGGGTGTGCGGGGCGCAGGCGAGGGACTCTCATTAACGAGTTCACTCGGCACAGCGCAGCTCCCGGAGACGGACAGCCAGGTCACTGAGCGCGGTGCGGTGGCAGAATGTTAATAAATATTGATCGCGCCTTCTCAGATGGCTCCCCAGGCGCCATGGCGGGAGGCAGCCATGCTACTTGGCCTTGTTAAATTTATAGTTTAACTCAGGTTTAAACTGAGGTCCAGATTAGCAGCCGGTGTACCCACAGATTTCAAATGAAATAGTAATAAGCAAGGGAACACACAAATGCAAAATTTTGAGTTCCTCTTCTACACAAATCAGAAAAACCCTTCTGTGGCTTAGACCTGTACCATCGCCACCTCCTTCTGGGCTCCGGGGGTATCTCAGAGTGAGCCTTCTCAGCTCACAGGCCAGCCCCGGGGCCCAGGAACTCAGCAAGGCCGCTAACCTCCGCAGCCCTCCCCCTGCAAGCATATAGCATGGCGGTAAATGAAATGTGTTAATTTAAAACCCACAAGTACACGGCGTGTCGGGGCTCCTGCTGCTCCAATCTGCCAGTGAGCAGCAGGAGGCAGACAACTGGCGCTCAGGGAAGCACTTTCTTCTCACCTGGGCTTTGGCAGCGCTGACTGCTTGCTGGCAGTTTCTAGTTTGGGCTAAAGAGAAAGAGCACAGCCCATGGGGGCTCGGCCACCTTGATGCCACAGGGGTTTAGAAACCGGGAGGTGGGCCATGTTAGTTGGCACAAGTGACTCAGGGCCCCTCGCAGCCCCAAACAGGGGCCAGCTGTGAAGGACCAGTAGTAAAATACATTTAAAACGAGAAAACACGGTCCCTTTTCAGTTAAAAAGCAGAAAAGAAATAAAACAACATAAGCACACACTACAGGCAACTTGGAACTAATGCTAGGTGCTTCTCGAAACCGAAGTGCCCCACACCGCTCTGCCAGAGCCGGGCCGCCTTTGGCGAGGCCTCCTGCAGGAGCACGGGTCACGCGCTCCCGTCTGTCCTCGCAAACCCACAGGCCACAGGGAAGTGCAAGTCTGCTTCCTGGCAGGGCGAGGGCTGGCTGGAGAGCTGACACCTGGAAGGGCACGGGGACCAGTCCCTGCTGGGGGAAGGGCCAAGAGTGGGGAGACGGGCAGCCAGCGTCTCCATTTGTTCCCATAAGCCCCTGGTGATACCCTGCACTGTCCAAAGGGCCTCATCACCACTTCCACAGTGAGCTCACAGTGAATGGCTCGCTGGATCGTCACACAAGATGGAAAAGACTCACAAGGTGGCTGGTCAACAAGATGGCCTCCAAGATGACACGCAATCTCAGCGCCCCAGAAGGCTCTCCACTTTCATGCTGCCTTGGAGCTTAAAGGCAGAGTGGACTCTGGGGAGCCCTCATAATAAGCTGCATGGAGCCTCAGATACCCCCAGCGTGCATACAGACCCCAGGCTGAGGGTGGGGAGCTCCCAGTGGGAGGAAGCGGGAAGCAGCTCTCAGGAGCATCCCCCAAATGCCAGACCCCAGACACTGTCTCCAGCTCATTGACAACTGACCTCAGAGCTCCAGTTACCACTTAGGTTGGCAGCATCCAGGCCAGGCCAAGGAAGGCCCTGGACCTGGTGTTCATGATGCAGAATGGCCTCTCCAGGGAGGGGCCAGACACCAGCTGCTCCTAGACCCGCCCTGGGCTGCAAGATCAAAGTCTGCAGCAGAGAGCAGCTTTAAAAGGCAGCTGCCAGGGCGGCCAGAGAGTGAAGTTTCCAGCTGTGTTTCTTCATGGGGGTAGAAGGAGAACCCCCTCCAGGCAAGGTTCTTTATGCACAGAGCAATTATTAATGAGCCAGCGCAGTGCCTTCTTCCTCGGGCCTTAATTGTTGTGGCTCATTGCATTAAATACATGAATTTTTTTTTTTTTTTTAAACCAGCACTCATGTTCTTATTACTGCATTTCCCACCTGGAGCCAAATCCTGTGCTGTGACATAACAAGCCGCACGAAATAGCTAACCATGATGTCACAAATGCAGGATCAACATCAGATGGGGGAAAGCTGCAAGAGCCACAGGGCCTCCTGAAACAAAGATTCTGTTTCCATGGAGATGTCCCCAGTAATCAAAGTTTGCCTGAAACACCAACAGCTCTGTAAAGGTTTGGGCGGTTGGCAGGAAGACAGAGGTGAAAATGTCCAACTTTCCCTGACTCCATATTGAAGGGACTTATTTTCATTATGATTAGAAACAGCGTCAATCAGTGAACACCTTTCCTGGATGCACAGGTCCTTCACATACAGAGTAAAATTCCCCAGAAGACAGGGAGGGGCAAATACGCAGCCGCCACCCAGGGCAGCGCAGGGCCTCTGGGTCACTGTGACTCGAGTCATCAAAAAGACTCACAGATGCCCAAGACACGGTCACCTCGAGGAACTGCTGCTTTGCTGCCAGCTCTCCACTCGGAGCAGCATCTGGGCCCCTCTGACCCAGGCAGCCTCCCCCTCACTGGATACATGTTACCTACTTACCTGGGCAGGCCGCGCAAGACAGACTTGAACAGATAGAGAGGCACAGGTGTCACTGGCTTATAAACCCTCAGCTGGGAAGGCAGCCCCTGCCTGCCTGATGGTGGGGTGGGGTGGTGGTCGACTGGGCAAGCCTCCCCTGGAGAGGAGGGGAATCACTGCACCTTTCTGGAGGAACCCCACCCCACCACCGGCACAGCTTGACCAACGTGGCGTTAAACAGCTAGCTGTCCAGACGCTAGCCACACATTTTCAAGTAAATTTAAGTTTAAATAAAATAAAAAGTTTGGTCCCTCATTCCCACTACCCCATTTCAAGTGCTCAATGGTCACGCATGGCTTGTGGCTACTGGAGAGCGCCCATCTAGAACATTTCCACCATCGCGGGAAGTCCTGCTCAGAAACTGCAGCAGGAGGCAGGCCGTGGGCCTGGCCCCTGACTTGGCTGGTGCCCGGGACCAGGGATGCACTCCTGCGGGGCCCCCACGAGATTACCTGCCTGTGCTCACCTGATGGTTTTGGGCAGAGCCTCTTATCCGGCCTCTGACTGGGACAGCCAACTCCAACAGTATTCCCCACAGAAAACTTACAACTGCCGAAAACTTAATATTTAAGAATCTTCATTTAAAAACCACGAAGCTTAAACCAGAATATAAAACATTCTGATGTAACTAGGGGCAATATGAAAATGAGAAAAGGCAACGGTTGGCTCTTGAGAGAGAAGGGTTTTAACGGCTGCTCTCTAGAACACTCCAGACCACAACCCAGGGTGAGGTGCGGCTTCGACCCGACATGGATGCATTCAGGGGAAGGGAGGGAGTGAAAGGGGCAGACTAACCCCCCCGGAACTGACATTTCAAGGTGCGCTGGCCACAGCTGCCCTTCAGTGTGTGCAAACACACACTTTTATGAGAATCTAACTTTGACACCAACATTAACTTTCTGTACCCCTTCCAGTTCTTTTTAGCTGTTCCTTCTATAGAAACTTTGCAAGAAGAGGGAAGAGGGATAAGAGAAGGATGTGAGAGGCAGGGGGACGCGCTTGAGCAGACGCACTGAACAACTGCTCTCTGGCGGGGAGTGTGGTCGAGGTGAACTAAGATTCTTTCCACGCCGGTCGGATCCCACTCCAGGCGCCTTAAGCCTCTGTACTTGCATCTATCACCTGTCAGCCACGCCAAACCCAAATCAAAGCACACCTCCCAGAGACAGTGCAGCTGCCCCCACGGAACCATATTCCCCCTCCGAGCCCAGGAAGCACTCAGAGATAAGAGGCACCGTGCCCCTGGCTGCCCTGCTTCCTTTCCATTTTCCTCTCCCTCCCTCCTGACCGTGAGCATGAGAGCCAGCTGGTGAGGGTCTTAGACACATCTCCTGCTCTAAAGTAACTGGTGAAAATACCCACTGAGAAGACAAGGCTTTAGAGGAAGAAAGAGGACTCTCCCAGGCTGCGAAGAACTGCATCAGAAACCAAGTCTTCTGCAGACAAAAGGCTTTCCTTCTTTCAACAGTTACCACACTGCAAAACGCAACTTGGATCATCTCAATGGACTTGGAAAAAATGTCTGTCAAAATGCAACACTCCACAAACACTCTACCAACATGGAACAGAAGGGAACCTCCTCAGCTGCATCAAGAACATCGATGAAAACAACCACAGCTATCGTCACCTCTACTGGGTCAGGGATAGGACACGATGTCAGCTCTTACACGTCTAGCCAACACTAACTACACTAACATTCTAGGCAGGGCAATTAGGTAAGAAAAAGAAATAAAAGGCATCTGATTGGAAAGGAAGAAGTAAAACTATCTATTCACAGATGACGTATCTTATATATAGAAATCCACTAAAAACCTATTATAACTAATCAATGAGTTGAGCAAAGTTGTAGGGTATAAGATCAATATACCAGAATCAATTGTATTTCTGTACACTTATAAGAACAATCTGAAAATTAAATTATAAAACCAATTCCATTTACGATCACACCAACAATAAAAAGAAAAAATACTGAGCCGGCCTAGTGGTGCATTGGTTAAAAGCTGGCTTGGGATGCCAGCGGCCCCGGTTTGGATCCCACATATGAGGGCCAGTGACACTGCCCTCTACAGCTAAGATGGTGAACAACAGCTCCACCTGGAGCTGGGTTGCGAGCCCCGGCGACAGTGTGGGCTGCAGCCAGCATGAGCTGCCAATAGCCGCGGTGAGTGACCATCCAGAGGCCGGCGACTGATCTGCCTTACCCGGGAAGAGCACAATGATGATACCAACATGGGCCAGTGAAGCAAAGTCCTCTGCAACTAGACGGAAGAACAAAAGGACAGCACTTGTCTGTTCCCCTTCCCTGGCTCCCCAACACTGTTCTCCTCCCCAATTCCCCAATAAAATCTTTGAAAAAATACTTAGGAATATATTTAACAAAAGAAGTGCAAAACACACACTCTGAAATTACAAGACACTGTTGAAAGAAATTAAAGACTGAAATAAATGGAAAGACATTCCATGGTGGGTTGGAAGACAGACTAACGTTAAGATGGCAATACACCGATTGGTCTGCAGATTCTATGCAAGCCCATCAAAGTTTCAATGGCGGGGGCTGGCCGAGTGGCATGGTGTTTAAGCGCTGGTTTGGGAAGCCAGCGGCCCCGATTCAGGTCCTACATATGAGGGCCAGTGATACTGCCCTCAAAAAACAAAAAAACAAAAAACAAAGTTTCAATGGCGGTGTTTTACAGAAATGGATAAGCTGATCCTAAAATTCTTATGGAACAGCAAAGGACCCAGAAGAGCCAAAACAATCTTGAAACAACGAACAAAATCGGAGGATTCAGATTTCCCAATTTCAAAACGTACTATGGGAGCCGGCCGAGTAGCGTGGTGGTTAAGCACTGGCTTGGGAAGCCACTGGCCCCGGTTCAGTTCCCACATATGAGGGTCAGTGACATTGCCCTGAAAAAAACAAAACAAAACAAAACAAAAAACGTACTACGAAGCTACAGTAATCAAGGCTGTAGTGGACAGTCCAGGAATCTGCGGCCACACATCTATGGCCAACTGGTTTGACAAAGGTGTCAAAATCACTGAATGAGGAAGCGACAGTCTTTTCACCACATGTGCTGGACAACTAGAATCCAAAATAATGCACTGGACTCCTCCTTCACAACACATATAAAAATTAACTCAAAATGGATCAAAGACCCTTGTGAGGGCTAAAACTATAAAACTCATAGGAGGAAACATGGGTATAAATAAATCTTTGTGATCTTGGATTAAGCAATAGTTTCTTAGATATATGAAAAAGCAACAAGCGAAAAAAGAAAAAAAACAGATAAACTGGACTTGATCAATGACATTCAGCATCATTAGCCACCAGAGAAATCAAAATCCCAATGACATACCACTTCGTACTCACTGGGATGGCTATAATACAAAGACAGATAGTAGTAAGTGTCGGTGAGGGTATGATGAAGCTGGAGCCCTCATGCACTGCTGGAGGGATAGAAAATGGTACAGCACCTTGGAAAACATTCTAACAGGTAGGTCCTCAAAAGGTGCAACAGTTACCATATGACCCAGTAATTCCACTCCCAGGTTATGCCCAGGAAAACTGAAAGCATCAAGTCTACACAAAAACTTGTGTATGAACACTCATAGCAGCATTATTCATAATAATCAAAAAGTGGAACAATCTAAATGTGTGCCAAATGATGAGTGATAAATAAAAGTATATCACTATAATAAAATATTGATGGGCAATAAAAATGAAGCGCTGATACAGGCTACAACATGGATAAGCCTGAAAAACCATAATGCTGAGGGAAAGCAGCCAGTCCCCAAGACCACATGCTGTATGATTTCATTTATATGAAATATCCAGAATAGGCAAATCCTTAGAAAAGGAAAGTGGATTAGTGGTGGCCTGGGGCTGGGGGTGGAGGGAGGGGCAAGTTTTATGAGGCGATGAAAATGTTCTAAAATTTATTGTGATGGTCGCACAACTCTGTGAATCTACTAAAAACCACTGAGTTGTACACTTAAATAGGTGAATCATGTGTGAATTATATGAATAAAACTGTTATTAAACATAATTACCCCATTTCACTCCTTTTTACTCTCCTCACTGCATTCCTTTAGAATTTACGAACAGGACAGGGTTAGAGGGGACCAAAGGAGCGCTGAGGAGGGAGCGCAGGCAGGGCACGGCAATGCCTGGTCCCACGCGCAGATGCTCCGCGGGGTCCACGCCGTCTTACCTGCGTCGATGGCACACGGGTAATGGTATCGGAAGGAGCAGCCTTTGTTGTAGCAGCCCAAGGTGGCGCCTGCCTCCTGGCAGTGGGAACATTTCTGGAAGGAAAAGTCGGACAGGTCAGCACCCCAGCGCCAGCCTTCTCCTCCAGGCCGCCCTCACAGCCCGCCGGCCAGGCCTCAACTCACGTCCCTGTGGTTACAGGAGTTGGTGGGGGCTGCAGGGGCGGGTCCATTTCAAACCGCCACTCGCTGGCCACACGTGGAGGGGATCCCGCAGGAACGTCTTAGGCCAAGCCTCACAAGTGCTCACAACTAAGGCAGACAGCGCACCACAGCGGGGAGGCTGGGGCGCTGCCGCCCTGCCCGGTGTCCGCCCAGCCACACGCCGGCCTGCCCCTCACTCCTCACTGCTACCTTGAACTGAACTGCCTGCGGCTCTCACCTGTTTGTTGATTTATTTTTAGAAATTTTATTGGGGAACAGTGTGTTTTTTCCAGTAGGGACCCACTGGCTCCTAGTCAAGTAGTTGTCAGTCTAGTTGTGGGGGTGCAGCTCCTTGGCCCATGTGGGAATCGACCCGGCAACCTTGGCGCTATGAGCCTGTGCTCTAACCACCTGAGCCAACCGGCAGCCTCTCACCTGTTTATTTCTGCTGTGGAAGTCTGGGGTAGGAGGAGAGGGTAAGATAGTAGTGTTATATATAAACCTTTTAGAATTAAAATAGGAATTTGGTTTCCAGTTCTTATGTATGTAAGGCTTTATTTTTATTCTACTTATCCCAAATGCCCAATACAAGTATAGTTCCTTTTTCAGAAAATATGGGCTCCTGTGTGCAAATGGTATTTTTATACATAGATCCTATTTTAAATGCACTAGGAAACTGCCATGAATTTTTGGCTAAGTGAGACATTATTCTGTAATTGAGATGCTCCTCCTTATATGGTCAGGTTTCCTTAAAGGGGGACCCATCTCTCAGCCCGCTGAAGAGGCTGCTGTGAGCGCTCACTCCTTCGGCATAGGAAATGTGTCTGGTCATCAATAATCACATTTGTAAAATTCCACCACACTGGCCAACAGAAGAAGGACGCTGGCTCTTCTAGTGGCCGAGGCCCAGCCAGGTAAGGCTACTTCGAACGTACAGGCACTTGTTCCTGATTTTAGGAAAAGTAAAAGTGCTCCCTAAGCAGTTGCACTTGTGGAAAAGAAAGGCCCCCAAGTGCCCATTGCCTCCCCGGGGAAAATAACTAAGGGGCTCCCACTTTCCTCTCCCCACGCGATGGCAGGCCTATCAGGGGTCAGTGTGGCTCGTAGGCCTGCAGCAGCCAGGAATGCCTCACCAAGTGGGAGTGAAGCCCAGCCAGACAGTGCCAGGGACAAGCACCTACAACTCACAGGGGCAGGGACAGGGACAGGAAGAGGGCAGCAGGGAGCTGCATCGATGGCCCGAACGGCCGATGCTGATGGTAAAATCACACTAACGCAGCAACAGCGCACCTGATGCAGCTGGCGGGGACCACCTCGCCAGGCCTGCCGCCTACTGTGGGGCGTCCATCCGCACTCCACAGTTGAGGTGCCTGAAGTTCCAGAAGGGGAAGTGGCCTGCTCTGGGCCAGGCTGAGCCAGGCAGACCACCCCTGGCAGGCATCCTCCAGAGGCAGGCGGGGCAGGAACAGGGTTGTAGGATGCGTCCTCCTAGGGCCTTGCTTCCTTTCAGACCCACATCCTCTGGGCGCTGATAATCAGTAAGTTTTTTTGTTTTTTTTGAGGGCAGTGTCACTGGCCCTCACATGTGGGACCTGAACTGGGGCCGCTGGCGTCCCAAGCCAGCGCTTAACCACCGCGCCACTCGGACGGCTCTGATAATCAGTAAGTTTTTACCAAGTGCCCTCACATCCTTGCCAAGAAATCAAAGATGACTTGGCCTGGCGTAAACCAAGGATAGCTGGCAGAGTTTTGGGGAGCCCTAGACTTTATCTACTTTTGTCTGTGTCAGAGCACCTTCGGAGCAAAAGGACTCTGTCAGCACGAGTGAACCAGGGTGGCTGACTTCTCAGGGGCCTGCTCACGGCCATTCCTGCTCCACCTGTTCTTACTAAAGGAGCCCCAAAGAGTGGGCTATCCAGAGGGCTTGTGCTCCAGGCCCTCCCCACCCAGGCGGTGGGCTGCGCATCTCTGTTAGTGGTGGCCATTTAGAAATGGGTGTGTCAAGCAGGGAAAGTGTCACCCCTCTTAAAAACCAGAGGCATCTTCTCGCTTGGCTAAGGATGGGATGGTGAGATCTCTTGCAGCCATCTTATCACCATGAGGGGTCTGCTCTACATATAAAGCTCAATCCACTGAGGACAGCAGTGTCAGGACAGAGGGACCCTGGATCCTTTGTGACATTGCTGAGCACTAAATTAACCACCTCCAGACACACCCAATTTCCAAACTTGTTAAGAGGGAGGACATTAATAATAAAAAAAAAAAAAATTCGTTTTTTAGTTGAATTTTGTGACTTCAAAATATCAGCACAGGAAAGGCCCTGGTACTCGAGGCACTGCTGTGGGAGTTCCGTGCGTGGGCTCTGGAAACGACCTCACTCCCTGGAAGCGATCCCACCACTTCCTTTCTGTGTTCTTGGCCAAATTACTAGCCTGTGTTTCCTCAATCTGCGAACATGGACCCAATAACACTATCTACCTCACAGAGATGTGAGGGTTAAATGTGTTAACCGAGGCCTGGAACAGTGGCTGGATCAAAAGTGCCCAGGAAATGTGACCCAAGACGGCCATGTGCCAGACACACGCTAGATGTTCCACACAGACCACCTACAAAAAGCGACCTGCAGAACAGGCCTTGTCAATCATGCGAGTTTATACACAGGAAAGAGAAGCGATTAAGCTCGGCTCTAAACTATGTCCGTTTCCTTCCTACCTCAACACATGCTCTTCTGTCGCCTGCAGGGCCTCCAAAGCTCTCTGCCCTGAACCAGCCCACAGGTCCTGTCTTTTTCATGAAGAACACGAGCTTACCCCTCACCAGGCAATTATGTCCATAAAACGCTTGCTTGCAATTAAAAAGCTCCGTTAACTTAGTACACTGCGTCCAGAGGAGCAGGGCCGTGCACTGCATAGTAGGGCCTTAAAGAAAGGACCTGGAGTTTAGCTCAGTGGTTCTCATGTGGCCCTTGGACCAGCAGCAGCAGCAGCATTTGGGAATTGGTTAGAAATGTAAATGCTGGGGCTCGGGGAAGATGGTGGGATAGGTGGCCCTAGGAATTTGTCTCCCCACCTAGACAACAATCACACTGGCAGATCTGTCTGCTGGAACTCTGGAGTCTGTTGAAGGGTTGCAACTTCCAAAGGAAGACCCGGATGGTAAACTGCAGTTAATTCTGGTCAATTTCGGCTCTTAGCACAGAAGCAGCTGCCTATCCCCACTCCAGTTAAGTGGCAGGCAGCTGAGCACACGTTTCTGAAGCAGCTTGCACACAACCTGCAGAAGCCAGGGTGGGCAAAGAAACCTCTGTCCTCCAAGTACTGGGAATCTCTTCTCTTACTTCTGATTGCTGCTTCTGATCAGAGGTGGAGACAAGGAGGCAGACAACCATGGTTTTTAACCCCCCAAGCCCTGCTGAAGTAACTTCCTGGGGATTTAAGAGTGGCACAAGCCCCATCTTCATTTTTTGCTTTTTGCCCTTTGTGAGCCAGATATTAAAGACTAGGACATTCAAAATAACTGCATGTATGGGGAATATTAAGAGAGTGATCATACATTCCCAGGGGAAGACTCAGAAAAGACCTGAGAGGACCTTAAGTTTATATAAACCTTTTACATCTCAGGCTGATCCTAGGCACAGAGATAGTCTGCAACAATTACCAAAAAAAAGAGAGCAAACCCTGGGGAAGAGGGAGCATCTGACAGGCATACAAATAAACAGTAAAGTATGGCCTTTTCAAGGAAACAAGTACATCAACAGAGGCCATCCTTTAGAGAGATCCAAAGGCAGATACACTAGATGAAAACTTTTCAAAGAACTGTCTTAAAGACACGCAAAGAACTACAGATGCGGAAAAGGTAAAAACAAAACCAAAAAACCCACAATGTGTAAACAAATGAGAATATCAGTGAAGAGACAGAAAACCTAAGACAGAAAACCTAAAAAGAAACCAAAAGAAATTCCGAGGTTGAAAAGTATAACTGAGATAAATAAAGAAAAAAAAAATTGGGCCGGCCGAGTGGCTCAGTGGGTTAAGAGCTCGCTCAAGAGTGCCAGCTGAGCTCTGAGCAACAGCAGTTCTATGCCCAGCCCGAGCTGAGCAGCTGCTGAGCTGCCAACAGGTGGCAGGATGGTTCAGCTAAAAATAAAACAAAACAAAAACAAAAACATTAAAAAAAAATCATTAGAAGGATTCAAAGGCAGACTGGAGCAAAAAGAAGAAAGAATCAGTGAACTTGAAGGTAGGACAATGGAAATTACTGAGTCTGAAGGACAATAACAGAAAGGTTGACGAAAAGTGAACACAGCCTAAGGGACCTGTGGGACACCATTAAGCAGACCAATGCAGGACTTTTGGGAGTCTCAGAAAGAAGGGGGAGGGCAAGAGAGAATGAATCTTGGAAGAAACAATGGATGAAAACTTCCCAAATTTGAAAAAAGACGTGAATATAAACATCCAAGAAGCTCAATGAACTCCATGTAAGATGAACACAAAGAGATCCACACGGAGACATATTAAAATCAAATTCATAAAAGTCAAAGAAAGAGAGAATCTTGAGAGAAGTAAATCGCCACAAGTGATCCTTTGTAACATTTTCTGCAGCTTTCTCTTCAGAAACTTTGAAGGCCAACAGACAGTGGGGCAATATATTCCAAGTGCTTAAAGAGAAAAAACTATACACCAAGAATCCTCTATCCCGCACAACTACCCTTTAAGTGAGGGAGAAATTAAGACATTCCAAAATAAACAAAAGCTGCGTGAGTTTGTGACCACTAGACCTACCAGCTGAGGAATGCGCAAGGGAGCTCTGCAGAGTGAACGGAAGGACAGTGGAAGCAGCTCGGTGCTGTGGGGGGAACAAAGGTCCCAATAAAGGTAATACATAGGCGACTGCAGAAGCGAGTGCCACTGTAACAACAGTTTGTAACTGTACTTTTTGTTTTCTACATGATTTAAGAGACTCAATTCAAGAAAAAAAACAATTATTAGTGTAAAAGCTAGTATTAATATAACTTTGGTTTGTGACTCCAAATCGTCTTTTCTACACGATTTAAGAGAATATAATGCATTTAAAGAATTATTAATTGATGTTTTGGGGCACACAATATCAAGATGTAATTTTATGACATCAACAACCAAAAGGGATTGGAGCTATAAAGGCTGGGTCTTATATGTTACTGAATTTATGTCAATATATAAAGGAAATAACCACATGGCCATCTTAATTGCATATGTGGGACCCGAACCAGGGCTTCTGGCTTGTCAAGCCAGCGCTTAACCACCGCACCACTCTGCCAGCCCTCAACACCCTTTTTTATAATAAAAACACTCAACAAAGTGGGACTAAAAGAAAACTACCTCAACATAACAAAGGCCGTTTAGGAAAATCCCCAGGGCATATCATAGTCAATGGTAAAAGACTGAAAGCCTTTCCTCTAAGGTGAGGAATAAGGCAAGAAAGCGTTTTCACCACTTCTATTCAAGCTCTGGAAGCTCTAGCCATTAGGGAAAAAAAGGTGTCCAAACTGAAAAGGAAGAAATTAAATTATCTCTGTTTACAGATGATCTTACATGTAGAAAATCCTCAAGAGTCCACAAAAAACCTGTTAGAGCTACTAAATCAATTCAGCAAAGTAGCAGGATACAAAGTCAACACACAAAAATCAGTTGCATTTCTATACATGAACAACGAACAATCTGGAAAGGACATTACAAAAACAACTAATTCTCAATAGCATAAAAAAAAAAATAAAAGGAGCCAGCAGAGTGGCTCAGTTGGTTAAGAGTTGGCTTGGGATGCCAGCTCTAAGCAGCAGGGCCCTGGTTCAGATCCCACATGAGGGCCAGTGACGCTGCGCCCTCTACAGCTAAGATGGTGAACAACAGCTTGACCTGGAGTTGGGCTGCTGTGAGTCGCTGGTTATGGCGTAGGCTGCAGTGAGCTGCCATGAGCCACCGTGAGCAGCCATCCAATGGCCAGCGAGCGATTGCCTCACCCAGGAAGAGCGCAATGATAACATGGGCCAGTAAAGCGACGTCCTCCACAACTAGACTGAAGAACAAAAGGACAGCAACTTGTCTCTTCCCCTTCCCCAATTCCCCAATGCTGTTCCCCTCCCCCAATTTCCCAATAAAATCTTTAAAAAATAAAGAATAAAATACTTCGGAATTAACTAAGGAAGTGAAAGACTTAAACAATGAAAACTACAAAACATTGCTGAAAGAAATTAAGACATAAATAAATGGAAGCATCCCATGTTCACGGATTAGAAGACTTAGTATTATGAAAATGTCAGTACTACCTAAAGTGATCTACCGATTCAATGCAACCTCTATCAAAATCCCAAGGACTTTTTTTTTTTAAGAAATAGAAAAATCTATTCAAAATTCCTATTGAATCTCAAGGCACTCTGAATAGCCAAATAATCTTGAAAAAGAACAAAACTGGAAGACTCATGCTTCCTGATTTCAAAACCTACTATAAGGCTGTAGTAATCAACAGTGTGGCACTCGCACAACGACAGAGATATAGACCAATGCAATAGAAGTATCTGGAAACAAATCCTTGCAGATACGGTCAAATGACTTTTGACAAGGGTGCCAAGACCATTCAGTGGATGAAAAGTATAGTCTTTTCAACAAATGGTGTTGTGGAAACTGGATTTCTACATGCAAAAGAATGAAGTTGAACCCTTCCCTAAAACCATATACAAAAATTAACTCAAAATGGATCAAAGACCTAAATGTGAGACATAAAATAATAAAAACTCTGAGAAGGAAACATAGGACAAAAGCTTCATGAAATTGGATTCGGCAATAATTTTTGGGTTATGACACTAAAGGCCCATGTAACAAAAGAAAAAATTGACAAACTGGACTTCACGAAAATTAAAAAACAAAACAAAATGTGCATCAAGACATTATCAACAGACTAAAAAGGCAATCCACTGAGTGGAGAAAATATTAGCAAATCACATATTGGATAAGGAGTTAAGAAGCAGAATATATACAGAACTCCTAAAGCTTAACAGCAACAACAACAAAAAACCATTTCAAAAATGGGCGAAGGACTTGAGTAGACATTTCTTCAAAGATGTACAAATGGCCAACAAGCACGAAAACATGCATCAACTCAGGAGGGAAATGTGAATCATAACTACCACCTCATACCCATTAGAATAGCTACAATCGTTAAAAAAAAAAAAAAAAGTAACTGTTGGTGAGGAATGTAAAATGGTGCAGCCCCTGTGGAAAACAGCATGGTATTTCCTCCAAAAATTAAAAATAGAATCACCACATGATCCAGCAATTCCACATGCCAGGTGCCAAAGAGAATATAAAAAACTTATCTCTATAATATCCTCTGTTTCTCGTCTTCCCTTCTATCCCCTAAATCAATACCCAGGCAAATACCACTTCCAATTAAATTCTTCTTTAGTTTTTATACCTGAAGAAACTATTTTACATTATCAATCTCCTATAATGCTAATAACATAACAGTCACTGCAGAGCAAATATCCTTTGTTTTTTGATTACACTGTTACAAGTTCAACGATACTCATTCTAGGAGAGGGGAAGTCCACACAACACTATGCTCCACACAGATCAGACACAGTGGGGCTTCGGTCATGGTTTCCAAATTGAGGTACATTTTTCACACAAGCAACGTCCAATCTTCTCAACAGTGAATTTTTCATTTATTATCGAAGGGAATAAAGGTTATTTTTAAGCAACTCTGACAAGAATCCTGCATTTCTTGATACTGTAACCTTGGGAAAGAAATTCTAAAACGTATTCTTTAAGTTTCTGGACATGTTTGAACATCAGAAAGTGGCCAAACGCCCTCCACCCCTTTCTCCAGCGCTCGTTGCTGTCCCAGAGGCAGGGCTGCCTGACTGGTGGTGGCAAATTGCAGGGGGCGAATCGCCTAGGAGCAGTTTAATCCATACCAGACGGATGCCTGGAGAATTGTGCCTCTTCATTCACAGAAAGGCCCTTTCCTATGAGCTGTAAGTGCAACCTGAATAATGGCTGTTTAATGAGCATCTCCAAGCAGCCTCGGAGCACTGAGGCGTTTGGGTCAGATGATTATTAGTACTGATGATGATCGGTTCTGTTTGAGACTTAAAGATCACACACGCTGCCACTTCTGTGCCGGAGCTGGCTTTTAGCCATCACTGCACACACTTCTGCTCACGCTTACAGTCTTTACTTATTCCTGTTTGTCCACCTCCCCTAAACTGGGAGCCTCATTCTGCGTCCCCAGGGCCTGGCATGCCGTAGGAACAGTAAATGTGGGCTAATGGAATGGATGTGAGCGCTGACAAATTTGAGAGCTTGGAGAAAACTAACGAGGCTGCTCTTCACCATGAATTAAAAAGCTGATGCTGGGAGAGCTTGGAGAATGTGAAACAGGGTACGTGGTTCCTTTCTGGCCACCAGCAAGAGCTTTCCCCTTTTCATTATGCTTTCCGTATCTAGGACAGAAGCCTCTGCTGCCCAAGCAATCTCCTCCAGCTCTCAGCAGCGGCCTGGGCCACACACAAGCTGCCCTCTGGGGCCCTGAAAAACGTCTTTCTCTGATGCGCCACTGCACCCTATCACCGCGCTTCAAGAGCACTTCCAGGTGCCAGCCAAAGCAACACAGACAAGCTCTGTATTTTTTTTCCCCCCAAAGATTTTATTGGGGAATTGGGCAAGGGGAACAGTGTTGGGAAATTGAGGGAGGGGAACAGTGTTTGGGAATTGGGGAAGGGGAACAGTCAAGTTGTTGTCTTTCAGTCTTGAGGGCGCAGCTAGCTCAGCTCCAAGTCCAGTCGTGCCGTTTAGCTCAAGATGCTGTGTTCAATTAATTGCAGGTGGACGTGGCCACCATCCCATGCAGGAGTTGAACCAGCAGACTTGTTGTTAAGAGCGCGTTCTAGCCACTGAGCCATCTGGGCGGCAGCTCAGCTCAAGGTGCCGAGTTCAGTCTGTAGTTGCAGGTGGGCATAGCCACCATTCAAACTGGCAGCCTTGTTGTTAGGAGCACGTGCTCTCACCAGCTGAGCCATCCTGCCACCTGTTGGCAGCTCAGCTTGGGGTGCAGTGTCACTGGCCTGTGTGGGAATCGAACCAGTGGCCCTGTTGCTCAGAGCTCGCACTCTTGGGCAAGCTCTTAACCAGCTCAGTCACTTGGCTGGCCCCAAAACTCTTATTTTTTGGGTCCTTGCTTCCTTAGAGCTCGATAATCTCCGGATGGTCCCTCATGGAAGTTCAAGAGACCAGCTGGCTGGCGCGTCCTGCTGCTGCGTGCCACTCTCAGGCTCGGGAGCAGGGTGGGAGCCGACCTCTGGAACACGCGCCACAGCCCAGGGCACCACCCGGGCCGCAAACACCCTGGAGGGCCAGAGAGATGTCAGGCTCTCCTCAGCTCCATTCGCTCAATACGACGAGAGGTCAAGTGCAATTTCTAAGGCCACTTTAGGTCCCATAGCTGTTCCAGCAAAACCACCAGTTTCGGAAGCTGAACTCGTTAATTACACGTCTTAATCAAGTGTGGCGATACCAGTGTAAATGCCAGTCACGTCAGCAGCATTCACTGGCTAAGACAAAGCTCCAGGTCTGACTGGCTGTTTAGAATAAACGTGGAGGGTCGAATGTGCATATCATCCAGGTGTGAAGCAGCATCAGGGCCAGTGGGAAAGAACCCGAGGGTCGGCTCTGGTGGGAAAGCCAAAAATCACATCGATTTTTATCATCTGTAAAACAGGGATAATGTTCGCTTTGCCTTTCTTATAGAGTTGTCTGAAGTAACTGTGCAAGTGTTTTATAAACTGAGTTATATAATTGTTAGGACTTACAAAATATACAAAAGATATCTTCATTGATAATGTGTCGTATTTTTGGCAGTTATTGATGTCAAAATTGGACATAAGACATACCACGTAGAGTCTATTAAATTAAGACAAACTAAGTTAAAAGATTATTTCTTGGAATGAATTACGGTCAGCTCTTGGCCAAATCTCCGAACGTTGCATATCTTAGCTATCATTCACCATTACTTTCATTACAGTTCCCCTAATTCTATCTGTGAACAACACACATCAATGGGAATTATTTTTAATGTTTTGCAAAGCTCTTGGAAGGAAAGGTGCTGAATAAAAGGGGAGTGAAAACTACACACAATGGAATGCAAATTCAACACTAGCAGGAGGTCAAAAGCATCAAAAACTTCCCCGAGAAGGCACATGAGAAGGCACACGAGCACAGCGGGATGAGGCAAGTGCCCAGGGGCTGGTGTGTTGTGCCCCGTGTTATGTGGAGAGCAGACTCAGGCCGCCTGCACCAGTGTCACCTGCCCCGTGTTCCTCGCCACCGGCTCTCCCAGCCCACCCCACCCCTGCTATGCAACCCCCCTCACTCACATCAGAGGAATCTAGAATAACTTCTGCCCCTGCCTCTGGGTCCCCCACTGGCACCAGGGGCTGGGGCCCAGCAGGTGGGACCTCTGCTCAGGACACCTCAAGCCTAACAGTCCATCTCCTCCTACCCCCGGTACACAAGTCATCTGCTTCCCATAGAAAGCAGGAGAAAACACATGCATAAACTTTCTTCAATCTGATCAGCTTTCAGCTATAAACACAATCCGGGAAAAAATGATCCATTTAGACCCTCATACCCTCCCAGAAAACTCCCAATCAAAAAGTGCACATGCTGCTGAGCTTGAAGAATATTAGCTTCTCTGGGAAAGCTTTATCAAGCCACATTATAAACCCTCAACGTGTCTTTGTGGCTGAGTGAGTGCAGGTCGAGGGGCAGCTGGCACCTGAAGTGGACCAGCATCAACATCCAGGTGCAGCTGTCTGGCAGCATCTCCCAGCTACATCCTGGCTGGTTGTGATCCATGAGGAGAGCCTGTACCCTGAATTCCCTCCCTAAGGTCTCTGTTCTTGCAGGTGGGTTCACAGTGAAGTCATGATAGAAACTTGGGGTTTACACTGTCCTTCCTCATTTTTCCGCACTTCACCTGTCACACCGAGGGGCCAGAATTTAGCTACAGCACTGAGCACGTGAAGAGTATATTAGAGTACAGATGCCTTCTCACAATGGTGTGTTCATTTCACCATTCAGTAAACAAATCCTGAGAACTTAGCAGGTCTCCGATCAGCTGGGAAAGGGGTCTTGTCTCTGGAAGATTCTATCACATGCATCTCCTTTTGTTGTTGCTATTTTACAAATCCAGACTTCCACGTGTATGGAAAGATTTGAAGGTGACCAGGGACTGGTCTGCATGGAATCATGAAATTCACGTTATTCTACTGAATATGAAGAAAGGGTTGTGACTTCCTAACAAGCTGCTCAGGGGGTTTTAAATTTGCCTTAATGTCAATTCTGAATCTACAGCATAAAACTGCAAAGTTCAGCAACTGAAAACATGGGCCAGAGGAAAAGGAGTAAGAACGCGACCCGCCTGGTCTGTACCGTCTCCGATCTCTATCCTCCTCCTCCTCTAATGCGCTGGCCTCTCCAAAGGCTGTGAGAGACCAGTGATCAAGGCGCCTTTGATTTACTGGTCTTTGCTTTAATATTTTAGGATTTCTTAAATGGTACAAACTTCAGAAATGGAACAATCTTCCCTTTTTATTTGTTCAATCAGTCTTTACTGCAGGCCTGGATGGTAGGCCAGGGGCTGAAATGAGGATGGGAAGTCCTTCTGTCTGTCCTCAGGGGATTACAGAATGGCGAGTAAGAAACCAAAGGGCATTGTTAGGATGTAAATAACTAGGACCTCAGTGCGGAGAGGCAGTGTCCCCACCTGGTTAAGGAGTTAGGAAAGCATGCTTGAGTGTTGCCTGAGCAGAAACACTCGGGTAAAGGGGGCAGTAAGACGCCCAGGATAGGCAGGACAAAGTGGACAAGCACTCTGGGTGTGGAGCCACACGGTGGAGGGGCCAGAACGGCTATGGCCGGGCTGGGGGCCATGTAAGAGTCTGGGTATGGGGGCGGGGGGGGGGGGAGTGCTGCATGGAGAGACACCCTGGAGGTAAAGCCTGGTGATGAGCTTGGCCGCGGGGGCCCGTGAGCCGGTGGGCTAGTGTGTGGTGGGGTGAGTGGTGGTCCCTCCACTTGGTGGGCACAGTGGACGGGGAGCCCTTTGGGCACCAGTGCAGCAGGGCTCTGATGAGGACACACGCAGGCCCTCCCTGTTCTAAAAGCTAGTTTCAGGATAGAATGTTTTGTACTTAGAGCAAAATCTCAACTGGGATGATCAGGAATGGGTTCAATTTCATTTTAAAATTCACTGAAGGGAAGACTAGAGACCCATTCTGGGACACACAAGTCCACACTATTTTGAATTAAACTGATTATTCTCCATTGTCCCAGGATGATGATTCTATTATTAAGAATATTCTTATAAGGGGCCGGCCAAGAGGCTCAGTTGGTTAAGACTTGGCTTAGAGCACTCTGAGCAACAGGGCCACGGGTTCGATTCCCACATGGTCCAGTGAACGCTGAGCCCTCACTGAGCTGCCAACAAGTGGTAGGATGGCTCAGCTCGTGTGACAACAAGATTGCCTGTTCGATGGTGGGCTATGCCCACCCGCAACTAACACTGAACTTGGTACCTTGAGCTGAGCTGCCGCCCAGATGGCTCAGTGGATAGGGCGTGTGCTCTTAACAACAAGGCTGCCTGGTTCGACTCCCACATGGGATGGTGGCTACGCCCACCCGCAACTAAGACTGAACACAGCACCTTGAGCTTAGAGGCCATGAGCTGCCGACGGGAAGCCAGATGGCGACTGGCGCCCTCCACAACAAAGACTGAAAAACAACAACTTGGCTGGTCGGCCCCCTTCCCCAATTCCCCAACACTGTTCCCCTCCCCCAATTCCCCAATAAAATGTTTAAAAATAAAAAAAAAGAATAGGTAAGACTTAAGGACTCACAAGTTTAAAACAAAAAAAGAATATTCTTATAAGATGCTAGGTACAGCTAAGCTTTATCAAAGTAACCCCAAGATATAACTTAAAACTTGCTTTTAAAAAGAAATCTGTCAGGCCGGCCGAGTGGCGCATTGGTTAAGCGCTGGTTTTGGGATGCCAGCGGCCCCGGTTCGGATCCCACATGAGGGCCAGTGACACTGCCCTCTACAGCTAACAACAGCTCCACCTGGAGCTGGGCTGTGCGAGCCCCGGTGATGGTGTGGGCTGCAGCCCCTGCTGCAGTGGGCTGCCATAGGCTATAATGAGTGGCCCGCAGACAGCATGAGCGGCTGGCAGCCAAGCATGAGCTGCCAATAGCCGTGGTGAGCGACATCCAGAGGCCAGCGACCGATCTGCCTCATCCGGGAAGAGCGCAATGACGATACCAACAGTGAAGCAACATCCTCCGCAACTAAACTGAAGAACAAAAAGACAGCAACTTGTCTGTTCCCCTCCCCCGATTCCCCAACGCTGTTCCCCTCCGCCAATTCCCCCATTAAAATCTTAAAAAAAAAAAAAAATCTGTCAGCAAGCTGTTTTTCTTATTATTCTTCTTGTTTATCCTGAAGTGGAGGGAAGGAAAAATCCACTGAGAGACACGTCCCAGGCGGTGAGCTGGCATCTCCTGTGTCCGTCTTCCCTAGTCAGTGGAGCATCCTTTTCTTGGTTCCAGCCTCAAATATGGGCAGTGTAAAAAGAGACAAAGGCATGAAATGAGAACAATGGAGAGAAAGCTGGGCTGGAGAGGAGGCTCCGGGGGTTCCCTTGAGCTGAACTGTTCAGGTGCTGCTGCAGTGGATCAGGGCCCTGGGGGCGGGGGGCGGGGGACTGTGCTCAGAGAGTGGAGAGCATCACCTGGCCTCTCACCAGTGACCTGAGCTGGGGCCACTGAATTCACTTCAGCCTCAGTTTTCTCAACAGTAAACTGGGGATGACACCCAGCTGGAAAAAAAGGAGGATGGTAGAGAATCTTTTAAGAAAATTTATGAGGGTACTCCCCACCCCCACAAAAACAAACCCTGAATGTGCTTCACAGGAAAAGAGTATCTTTAACATGAGTAGCGGGCCAGTGGAGTGGCACATTGGTTAAGAGATGGTTTTGGGATGCCCGTAGCCCCAGTTCGGATTCCACATATGAGGGCCAGTGACACTGCCCTCTACAGCTAACAACAGCTCCACCTGGAGCTGGGCTGTGCGAGCCCCGGTGATGGTGTGGGCTGCAGCCCCTGCTGCAGTGGGCTGCCATAGGCTACAGTGAGTGGCCCGCAGCCAGCGTGAACTGCCAATAGCCGCGGTGAGCGACATCTAGAGGCCGGCGACCGATCTGCCTCATCTGGGAAGAGCGCAATGATGATACCAACATGGGCCAGTGAAGCAACATCCTCCACAACTAGACTGAAGAATAAAAGGACAGCAACTTGTCCGTTCCCCTTCCCCGATTCCTCAATGCTGTTCCCCTCTCCCAATTCCCCAATAAAAATCTTAAAAAAAACACACAAAAAAAACACATGTAGGGTATTCCTAAGACAACTTGTACAAAAACAGGTGGAAAAAAGGAGCCCCAGCAGCGATCCCACATGGAATGGAGCCTGAACCCCTGAACAACTGAGCCCCTGGGCTTATCTGCAAGGCCATGAGGGCGCTGGAGACCAGGAGCGGCAGAGACCCTCAGGAAGCCCGGCTTTCAACACCCACTAGTGATCGAACCTAAACTCAGCAGTGTGGCCACTTAACGTGCACTCGTTCTGAACATTTATCCTTTTATTAGAGCATTTCTTCCAGGTCAGGCACACTATTTAACCACTCTTTATTTCCACCATCTACTATCTGTTTTATACAAAATTTTTATTGATTATAATATTCTTTACACAAAAACTAGTACTGGTACAGGTACTAGTAATTACTGCTACCAAGGTGCCCACAAAGCTAGGCCATTTATTTATTTATGTATTTATTTAAGAGGGCAGTGTCCTGGTCCTCATATGTGGGATCCAAACCCGGGTCACTGGCGTCCCACGCCAGCGCTTAACCACTGCGCCACTTGGTGGGCCCAAAGCTAGGCTGTTTATAATGATCACACCTGGAATAAAACCTGACTTGATGTGGTGGGCAATGACGCCGACCATGCACCCAGGGCTTTAAACGTTCCATAATTCCGTCTAATTCTCCTGTATTTTGCAGTCTTCAGGTTTGGCAATGAAACACTTACAGAAGCAAAACAAAGTAATATAAATCAATTTCCCAAATAATTGTTAATAACTTAACAATGTAAGTTAAATCCACTTGCCACAATTTTAGTTGAAACCAGTCTTCACTCCCCCTTCGAGAACATTGAAGTGTTACAAAAAAAGGCTTAATCATTTTCCTCTTGCACAAAATGTCTACTGTTAATACATATATTCTTCATAACTACACTTATCAAAAAGGCAACACGAGTTTTGCTCACGCTGTTCTCTGGGGCAGCCGGGTCTCGGTTTGCTCCTGAAGCACAGCTGCATTTCTAACTCCCAGGTACACATACTCCATTCGCCCTCCATCAGGCACAACTGAGCCCTCAGACTCACTGCGCACAAGTTTTCAAATGTCTAACAGTTAACTTAAGGATCGTGACTCATCGTTTCTGTATCTCACCCCTCTACTGTCATCTGTCGCCAGTCGTGTTTGTGACTTAGTAAAGACGTGTTTCATAGTGGCATCTTTGTGTGCAACGAATCTGTGAGGTCGATTGCGCCCAATGAAGGGTTAAAATAATTCTAATCAGAGGGTTTCGTCTATAGCTGGAGAAGACAGCTGTAACTTGTAAACATTATATATTTTTGTCTGGGCGAGTTTTTACTTGTTAAGAAAAGGAGTTTGTGCCCTTTAAAAAGCTAAAAAGGAGGGGCTGGTAGTGCAGGAGGTTTCAGGCTGAATCCAGGCGTTGGGCCCCGGCAGCACCATGAAAAGAAAGAGAACAGCTTTTAAGTATGGAGACAAACACTTATAAACGGAGTTTAAAACACTGAAGTTTAGGTTGCACAAGACTATGCGTGAACTAGGTAGCTTATTTTTATTTTACCCTTTTTCTCAAACATTGGATTGGCTTATAAAGAGGAATGATTATCTTTTGTGCTTCCTGAATCTAAAAAGTCATCTTTTAAAAGAATTTACCTGGGGCCGGCCGAGTGGCACGGTGGTTAAGTGCTGGCTTGGGAAGCCAACGGCCCCGGTTCGGATCCCACATATGAGGGCCAGTGACACTGCCCTCAAAAAAAAGGAAAAGAATTTACCTGCCAGGAAAGTAACTCCTAGTGTAATCCTGCTTCTCTCCCGTCTCATCCCACCCAGGAGTTGGGTCTACGCTTCCAGAAAACCAATTACGGGAGCCGTTGCTCATTTTCCAGGTACCCACATATATTCGCTGTTTACAGTTTCAGAAGCAGAAATGACAAACCTGCTGCCCCAACAGGCCTCCTGCAACAAAATCTCAAATCTGTGCAGCTTATACTGGAACTTACATCGCTGAAGAACTTCCAAACGCTGTGCTCTGGGGGCTCTGCCCTTCTTTTTACAGCCTGGCAGCCTCCTTGCACGTTTTATTCTTTCTTGCCCAGACCGACCTGCACCTCTCCATCTCATCTGCTCTTCTCAGCTGAACTGAGTCTTTATTTACAGGTCACGGCCTCGTCGGGCGAAGCCACCCTGTTGCTGAAGTGCCACGTTCTTCAGGGCACGAGTGGCCTGCAGGGACACACCGCAGACGCACGTTCACTTGGGGCCGAGTTCCAGCAGAAAGGTACTTTAACACCTAGCATGTCTTGGCATATCTCAGCTCCTGCCAGCACGACTATCCACAGGGTCACTGGTCCCCACTCTACAGCCAGCCTGCCATCCAGCGCCAACCCCTCTGCCTCTCTGTGGATGTCCACTTAATGAGGTGCTAATGTGTGTGACACCTCACAGGGCATTTCAGGTCACCCCGCGCCCACAGCTTTTTAACCCCCACACCTCTTCCCAGAAACCCTGCACTGGAGGGAAAAACGGTCCAAACCAAGAATGGGAACTTTGGGACCAAAGTTACGGGGCTAGCTTATGATCCAGCTGTAGCTGACTACCTAACCTGGGTGTTCAGAGTTGATTTTTGTCAGCATCCCAGGCGTATCTCATCCCCAGGAAAGTTTAAAAACTGTTGGCTCAGTCCATCTTCATGGAGATTTGCATTTTCTTCTTCAGTTCTGTTTTAGAAGAAACTTAATCCCTGAGTAGGAAGATACCCAGCAAGAGGCCAATCCAACTCCAACAGCTAAAGAGAAGGGAAACTCAGAAGCTGTATGACCAGCATTAGAGATCTTGACTAAAGTCAACACTTACCTCCCCCACTTCCAATCTTTAAATGACAACAGACTTATGACATATTTCCTTTTATCCCTTATAACGACCATCTGGTAGGGGGCTTCCGTTATTATCTCCATTTTACAGGTTAAGAAAATGGTAACTTGTCTACCATTACAATTTTCCAAGAAGGCAATTCCTATGAATATGTAGATAAAAAATAAAATGAGGTCTACAAGATTCTATGATTGTTATTCCTTGCCAATAATCTCTCCTAAGTGTCTTAAAAGACCGTCTCTTGGGTAAGTCCAAGAGCCCCTTGGGTGGCCGGGTCAGTGCACAGCGGTTATGTGATGCAAAGTGGCTCCATTACATGGGTTTTCTTTCATGAGCAAGATTACAAAGAGGCAACAGTGGATGGGGGGTTAGCTAAGTTATCTTTCAAAACTATAGTGATGTCTAAGGGGGTTTAGGATTCCCAAGTCAAATGAAGGACCCAAAGGTAACTGGTGTTTGCTGGTGGTCTCAGGGCCCTTGTATGTGTGTAGGAGGGCAGGGTAGGGGGACATTCCTGGAGTTCACAGAGTTAATTTGGAAGGTTTTAAATGTAGTTTTCTAGAACAGAGCAACAAGATTTCATTGGCATATTCACCTTAAACGAAACTCTTTTTTCCAAACGAGGGGGAGGGCCTGGGGGAATGGGCTTCCCTGGTGGTGAGGAAGCGTCCTGGGGGTGACTGGCTTTGATGAGGAAAGGGTGTTGACAGCACCCCAAAGCCTCGCCCTGCCAGGAGGCAAGGGGGAAGCAAGGCAGCTTATAAAGACACCTACCCACAAACACACAGTGACACGGAGACAGCCAGGTGAAGGGGCTGCTGAGCGTAGACAGCTAAGGGCGCCCTCCTGGCCACCGCGAGTCTCAGAGGCAGGATGTGGGGTGCGGGAGGGAGGTGTGCGCCCTTTCCCCTGAGCTCACTCTCCAAACCCCCACATGGCTGCTCCTTGCAGGTCCCAGTGCCGCAGGATGCTGGCTGGCGGGGCAGGCCTCTGGTGCTCACACAGACAGGCCCCTCCGGCACTTACACAGGGCTGGGCGAAGCGAAGCCAGAGGGGCTCTCAGCAGTGAGAAATTATCCGTCAAAAAGGCTTCAATTTGGAAATAGTCCTACTTCACTTGGATGTCTCAGAGGCATCTTAGACTCAGCATGAACATCATAACACACCTACTGCTTTCCCCCCAAACCTGCTCCTCACCGGGGGTCCTGTTTCAAGAAACCTGCCTGCCCTGTGTCCACCCCGCCCACACAGGTCCCAGCTCCCACCCTCTCCCTTCCCCACCTCCGCTTCACTACTCTGGCTTTCCTTCTCTTCCTCAAATTCACCAAACTCGGTTCCCCCACAACCCCTGTCCCCTGTCACAAATGCTCTGATCTCAGACGCTGGCCCATCATACACCCTCCCATCTCGGGGAACTTTATGTGGACCTCCAATCTAAGGCAGCTTTTTTTTCTTTTTTTAAGATTTTATTGGAGAATTGGGGGAGGGCAACAGTGTTGGGGAACCGGGGAAGAACAGACAAGTTGCTGTCCTTTTGTTCTTCAGTCTAGTTGTAGAGGACATTGTTTCACTGGCCCATGTTGGTATCATCATACTCTCTTCTCGGCTGAGGCAGATAGGTCGCCAGCCTCTGGAAGGCCGCTCACAGCAGTTCTTGGCAGCTCACGCTGGCTGCCGGCCACTCACGCTGGCTGCTGGCCACTCACTGTAGCCTATGGCAGCCCACTGCAGCAGGAGCTGCAGCTATGCCGTCCCAGGGACTCATAGCAGCCCAGCTCCAGGTGGAGCTGTTGTTCACCATCTTAGCTGTAGAGGGCAGTGTCACTGGCCCTCATATGTGGGATCCGAACCGGGGCCACTGGAGTTCCAAGCCAGCTCTTAACCAACGCGCCACTCGGCCGGCCCAAAGGCAGCTACTTTCTATCACGTTGTCTTATTTTAACTATGTGCCCTTATTTGGTTACTGGCACGTAACAGATGCCAACTGGATACTGGCTGAATGAGGACAAGGTGCCAGTAAACCAGGTTGTCAGCTGGCACGGGCATGACCATACTGGGTTTTAGAAAGATCACTTCAGAGTAGAGGATGGACTGAAGAGGGACAAACTGAAGGGTGAGGAAACCAATTAAGATGCTACTGTGATGAGAGGATGATGGTTTGGACTGGAGCTGGGGGTGGGGGATGGGATAAATAGTGGAAGGAGAGGAGTCTAAGATGGCACCAGGGTTTTGGTTGGGACACAGGAGGGCATGGAACTAGGTAGGAGACACTGGTGCCTGCAGGGAGGCCAGTGGGCTGCTGAAGAGACAGATCTGGAACTTGCATTTGGAGTGTCATTAGTTCATGTTCTCACACAGGACTGGTTCCTCTCCCTTCTCCTGAGTCAAGGTGGAAGCGGCCCTCTAGACGGGCAGTGTGGGACAAGAATCAGCAGTGTTAGGAGCCCGAGGTGGCCACGCTCTGACTCTCTTGTCTCTCTCTTAAGAGGCACACGGCGAAGCACATGAGCAGCCGTGCACAGATGCCTGCTCCCCCATAGCGAAGGCAGAACCTGCGGGTGGTCCCTGGCATGCTGTGTCTCCCAACAAACCACCAGGACAAGCCCCTAAGACTACGGCTGGCCGTCCATCTCTCATCCATTAACTCCTTTCCTGAAACTATAAAGTAGCTTACAGAAAAACTGTCATTCAGTCTCCTTACCAAAACATTTTAACATCTGTATTCAATTTTTTTACACGAAGATTAACATTCTAACCAACATGGTCACAAATGATTTGCAATTATTACATGGTTTTTAAACTAAACACTTGAAACGGCATCCAAAGGCCCACCGGACATTATGCTGCTCATCACACGCCTTTCTTAGGAGAGGTGGGCTGACCCACCCCTGGGGAACTGATCCAGCAAGGAAGACAATCACCGCACATGGCTAAGTGTTGGAACAGGCATAATGGGAGTGCCGGGGCCTTGCTGCCTGGGGAAACCAGGTGACAAGTGAGCTGGTTTTCTAAACCAATGTGCTTTTCATGAACAATAGTGGATTACACTGCCCAGGCTGCTGGGAGGTGCCAAGTCTTATGTCAGCAAACAAATATATTTCGTTTGCAAGGGCTGCCTTTTCAAAGCATTAATATATTTTGATTCCTTCCAGAAGGAAGTCGACCTAGAAACAAGCAAAGAGAACCATCTGGCAATTATTCTACTGCTTATCTTAACGAACTATTATCCCACCAAACCAGTAGTTTTTGGATGAAAAAAACAAGATAACTTTCAAGCACACCAAGGGTCTACGTGGCATCTGTCTGAGGCAAGTATTAAACCTCACAGACGCTGTTTTCAGAGTCTGGGGCCACCTGTGTCTCCACGGAGTCAGTCACAATATGAAATGAACATACATTTGACTAGACTCTGCCACCAGCTGCTTAGTGAACACGTAAGAAATGAAATGCCGGGCCGGCCGAGTGGCGCATTGGTTAAGCGCTGGTTTTGGGATGCCAGCACCTCCGGTTCGGATCTCACATGAGGGCCAGTGACACTGCCCTCTACAGCTAACAACAGCTCCACCTGGAGCTGGGCTGTGCGAGCCCCGGTGATGGTGTGGGCTGCAGCCCCTGCTGCAGTGAGCTGCCATAGGCTACAGTGAGTGGCCCGCAGCCAGCGTGAGCGGCTGGCAGCCAAGCGTGAGCTGCCAATAGCCACAGTGAGCGACATCCAGAGGCCAGCGACCGATCTGCCTCATCCGGGAAGAGCGCAATGAGGATACCAATAGTGAAGCAATATCCTCCACAACTAAACTGAAGAACAAAAAGACAGCAACTTGTCTGTTCCCCTTCCCCGATTCCCCAACGCTGTTCCCCTCCAACAATTCCCCAATAAAATCTTTAAAAGAAATGAAATGCCTCCACAGCTGAGTCCCACTCCCAGCACCACTTCAGACCTGAATGCATTTCAGATGGAAATCTGTTAGTTTGTTGACCTTGGTCCTACGCCTCAGTTCTGGGCCAGGTCTTCAGTTCTATCCTCACAGGTACATTCCTTGACAGCAGTATGTGGCCAACATGTTCAAATAAGTGTCAATTGAGAAGCACAGAGGCCAAATCACTCCACTGTACTTGGCTTACAGGGACGGGGCACCCAGGACTGAACTGTCTCTTCGGTTTGATTTCTACCTGATAAGCTTCGTGACTGGAACACATCTTTACTAAAGGACATGTGAGGATGCCTTCTGGGACTGACACTAGCCCACAGCTCTTACGTCCTTTAAAACCACCTCAACTCAAAGCCTCTGGGAAGAGTCTAGAACCCACCAAGGAAGCCACCTGGTCTCCAGCAGGGTTAACTTCACCCATAACAGTCTTCTGTCACTGTCCTATTTACAGAGAAGACGTCATCTAAGAGGTGCCCCATTTAGGTGGCACCCTGAACAAAGGGATTTTCTAGATAACTGAAGTTATTCAGAATAGGAAAAATATTCAGAAAAACGACAACAAATTGAGGAGAAACAGTAAAATTCCAAATTAATGATCAATGGACATAAAACATTGAAATTAATTGTAAACAATAGCAATTCATTTTATATAAGAAATGAAGTTTAAAAAGAAATTAACATTTAAAGATTATCCCAAGTCATTGAGACGCTAGTAAAACATGGGTTCACATGTATGTGTGGGTGATCATAACTCACTATGACCTTTTTTGGTAAAGCCACCAGATAATGCCCATCAAAAACCACAAAATGGGGCCGGCCGAGTAGTGCATTGGTTAAGAGTTGGTTTTGGGATGTCAGCGGCCCCGGTTCAGATCCCACGTGAGGGCCAGTGACACTGCCCTCTACAGCTAACAACAGCTCCACCTGGAGCTGGGCTGTGCAAGCCCCGGCAATGGTGTAGGCTGCAGCCCCTGCTGCAGTGGGCTGCCATAGGCTACAGTGAGTGGCCGGCAGCCAGTGTGAGCAGCTGGCAGCCAGCATGAGCTGCCAATAGCCGCAGTGAGCGGCCGTCCAGAGGCCAGCGACCGATCTGCCTCATCCGGGAAGAGCACAATGACGATACCAACATGGGCCAGTGAAGCAACGTCCTCCGCAACTAGACTGAAGAACAAAAGGACAGCAACTTGTCTGTTCCCCTTCCCCAATTCCCCAATGCTGTTCCCCTTCCCCAATCCCCCAATAAAATCTTTATTTAAAACAAAACAAAACAAAAAAAACCCACAAAATGTTCACCGTTTTTGACTCAGTAGTTCAAAACCTGGAAGATTTTCCCCAAATAAAACTCCATGACTAAAAATGTTTACTGTTGCATAAAGATAGTACAGTAAAACCTTGGATTGCGAGTAACTTGGTTTGGCAAGTGTTCTGCAAGACAAGCAAACATTTCTAATACATTTTAACGTGGTAAAAGAGCGATGTGTTGCGATACAAGTAGTTTGTTTCCAGAACGAATTCTTCTCGCAAACCAAGGTATTACTGTATGTTAACTGGAGACCTCAATATCTAACAGTGCAGGAGTACCTGAAAAATTACATTACATCCACACTAAAACAAAAACCCATAGATTAATATGAAAATGAAAATTACAAAATTAGGTGCAAAGAGTAACACAGAAACTTGCATCCATAGCGTAATGGTGGAGACTGTCTCATCTCAGAGCATGGCAAGACCCACCTCAGAGGGTCGTTGTGAGTTTTCAATGCGCTAATTCATGGATAGTGCTTTGAAAGCACCCAATACATTTGGCAATCATTACTACACTATTATTATATCTAGCAGAATAAGCACATGGACAAAATCTAGAAAAGAGGCAAATTTAAATTAGTTGGGTTATCAGGACTGTGACTGATGGACCACATTTCTATTAGTTTTACAACATGAATCACATTGTTATTATTTACCTTCATCTGAAATGTCTTTATAAACAGTATTTCCTGTTACAATGCCCAGGCGCCTCCTGCAGACCCCGTGGCCATTCCGTCATGCTGTCTCTTCCTGTGCCCTTTCCCCACGTTTCCTGCTGCTTCCTGTGCGTGACCCATCTCAGGCCCTCAGAAGGTAGGTGTCCACCCACAGTGACAATCTTCACCTCAGAGCTCAGGTGACTACACAGTTAAGTACATGCACTCTGTCTGGTCAGTTCAACACACAAAGGCCTTAAGCTACATTCTGAACTCTGAGGAAACGGGCTGCTACTGTGCACAAGTTTTTTTCCAGGCCCATGAAAGTAATGTTTCACATCCACTTCTTTCTTGCTGTAATGAAATGCAGTTCGGTATTCCACTGTACTGTCAATAATGTATCTTGAAAAAATTATTAGAAACCCAAAACATCAAATTACCCCTTCTGCCCCCCAATCGTAATTTAGGCAATGATTTTAATGATAGCTTAACTTCTTTGATCCTTTTTCAGGGTTCTCTATGTGGGATTTCATTTTTTAAAACATGACACAGATCTCATGATTTCCTATTCTCTTCCTCTCCCCAGGCTTTTTTGCAACTCAGATTTAGAAGTTCACCAGTTTTACATCTATTCAAAAAACTAAATAAAACCAAGCAGTCCTTATTTAAAGATGGCCCTGGAGACTCAGTGCTGACCGCTCGGAACACGTGCAGCAGGCTTTCCACCTAACATTGTCTTCCCTGTGCCACACGTTAGCCTCCTCCTCAAGCCCTCAAGCCCCTGTCTTCTGCGGCTGGTGTCTTACCCACCCCCACCCCACCCACTGCCCTGCTTGCTGAGCTGGGAGCCTCAGCTTCATTCCTCTCCTTCCTTTACCTGTCACATCTAATCAGTTTCTAAATTCTATCAGCTTTAGATTCCAAAATGTCCGCAGGGCCTGTGCACTCCTGGTTCTCTTTGACCACCACTTCCCCTGCCCTTGTCATCTCTTGTGCCAATTAATGCCACCGCCTCTCAACCGGCCGGCTGGCGTCTCATCTCTCCCTACGTCTTTCCTGAATTTCTTTTATAAAACACACACCTGATCCTGTGATTCCTACATGCTTCGAATTCACTAGTGGTTTCGCACTGCCCGTAAATTAACGGCTGACTCCTCAGACCACACCAGAGCCCCCGCAGTCCACATTCACCACGTACATTAACTGTTTCGGGGAGAGGTGGAGCACTGTCGTCCTGAATCATTTCACGAATTCATTATTTTGGATCTCAGAGTACTGGCCTGCCAACAATGTTTATTTAGAAAAACAACTTTATTACCGGGTAGCTCTTTACTTTGGCCTTAGGTCATCACTATCAAAAATTTACAACTCACAAGAATACTAACGCTTTTACTTCATGTGCAAGGCAGATTTTATTTATTCCCTTCCTTCTGCCTCCTCTCCTTTGAAGAATCTAATTCCTGAGAGCGTGCATGTGGGCTAGTGCTATTTCCTAAGACAGTAATTAATACTGCACCTTAAATAGCACACACCCTGCTCCCCCAAAACTTGAGTTTCCCTCAAGAGTAAATTAGGAGAGGGCCGGCTGAGTGGCACAGTGGTTAAGCGCTGGCTTGGGAGCCCAGTGGCCCTGGTTCGGGTCCCACATATGAGGGCCATTGACACTGCCCGAAACAAACAAACAAACAAACAAACAAACAAACAACCAGTAAATTAGGAGAAAACTGTTTCATATGTAGACCAAGTTTTCTATCCAAAAGGGTAAGTTCTGGACGCTCCTGGGAAGAACCACTAACAGTGCCAGAATGGAATGGCACGCAAACCACAGCTTATGGGGCTTGATGGCAGGGACCCGTCCTCACTACACCAAGGCCGTTCTCTGTTCTAAGGCAGGCGCCGGCCCCCAGCGCTTGCCCAACATTTCTCTAAGTATGTTCCCAAGAGTGACAACCTTCTTCACAGCAGGTGCTCTTAGTTTCCATACTCACAGATGAGAAGGTGAAGTACAGAGGTTAAGTGACTTGAGCAAGTCACCAGCTAGGAGATGGCGGTGCCAAAGCAGTGTGACTCCAGGGCTCTCACTGTGTCCCCAACCAGCATCCCCACCTCCCCCGCACAGCTGCTGAGCAGGACAGTAAAGGCGGAAAGGTGAGGAGAACATCTGAGGGCAACTATTAATTAAGCGGAATGGACTTTCCCTTATCCGACTTGATAATCAGGAAAATGGGGAGAAACTGGTCTGCAGCTGCCAGACTTCAGGCTCCTGAGAAGCTGGCCTTAGATTGGGGCTTGGGTTTGGATTAAGGAAGCCGCGCCTCCTGGAAAATTCGAGGCCTGTGCAGAAACTGCGTGGGGCAAGGCGCTGCTTCCCACACGAGTCACGCCAACCCTCCTGATGAAGGAAGTCGCGACCAGTGCGTCTCACGCACCAGCTGGGGGTCACGGCCCAGGCTCAGTGCCCTGTGAAGTGAGCTCAACTTCAGATTTTTACAGGGTTTCTAGCAAGGACTCAGACGATGGTTGACTGAAATGAATACCTCCTTTTACATGCTGTTTGACCCTGTTCTCTCTTTTAACACATTGTATGTGGGAAACGAGTAAACTCGTTATATAGCTTTTTATGCCCGCTTACAAAGTGTTAACATATTAGCTGACCTAGCAATACGAGTTTACGCCTCAGGAATGAATTATTTGGCCTAATAATATTCTTGTTTATGGTCCTTTAGCATTTTCAAAGAATAGTCTATCTTTTGTAAGTTTTAATTTAAAACTGCGTATAGGGCCGGCCGAGTGGCGCATTGGTTAAGCGCTGGTTTTGGGATGCCAGCGGCCCTGGTTCGGATCCCACATGAGGGCCAGTGACACTGCCCTCTACAGCTAACAACAGCTCCACCTGGAGCTGGGCTGTGCGAGCCCCGGTGATGGTGTGGGCTGCAGCCCCTGCTGCAGTGGGCTGCCATAGGCTACAGTGAGTGGCCCGCAGACAGCGTGAGCGGCTGGCAGCCAAGCGTGAGCTGCCAATAGCCGCGGTGAGCGACATCCAGAGGCCAGCGACCGATCTGCCTCATCCGGGAAGAGTGCAATGACGATACCAACAGTGAAGCAACATCCTCCGCAACTAAACTGAAGAACAAGAAGACAGCAACTTGTCTGTTCCCCTTCCCCGATTCCCCAACGCTGTTCCCCTCCACCAATTCCCCAATAAAATAAAAAAAATAAATAAAATAAAACTGCGTATAATGCTTTTCTAAAAAAATTTAAAAAATGAAGAAATAGACCGTAGGAAAATTAAGAGTCTTTCAACGTGTCACGATTTATTCTGTAAGGTAACATAAGCAACAAAATTCAAAACTGCAAATTTCACGAGATGCCTTAGCCAAGTCCTGAAAGAAAATTAACCCTTTCTCGGGAAGTTTAGTCTCAAGGTCATGGTGTAGAGATTAAAAAAAAGAGAGAGAGGTAAGTGTTCAGAAAAACAGGTAATAAAATAATCTCACAACTTTCTGCTATACACTAGAAGTGGTGGGGATAGAGATGACCAGGAATGGAGCCGTGATGTGAGATGCAGACAGGCTGTGACAGAAGTGTGAGCTGTGACAACAAAGAGCAAGCGACTGCCAGAGAGAGGGAGCCGGAGAGGGGGGCGTGTGAGGAAGTTGGGGAGAGGAGAATGGGGGGAGAGAGAGAGAGAGAGAGAGAGAGAGAGAGAGAGAGAGAGAGAGAGAGAGAGACTGTGCGAGGGAGGGGTGGGTGGCACCCTGGGGGGGTGTCACTGGCAGGTGGAGTGTGCGTTATGAGGGAGACAGGCTCTGCAGTTCAGGGCTGAGACCAGGAGTTGATGGAAGGCTTCGGCAGGGCCTGGGATGGGGTAACGCCTTTGTTTTACAGATAACCAGAGAGGCTAACTGACCTGTTTTTAACGTTTTAACATGCAGTCGCATTTTTGTAATGCAGAGTCCATGTATTAACTCTTTTACACTCTGTCAAACCATGTTTTTTTGTCACAATTTAAAGTAAATTAAGGAGGATGTTAGATTGGGAAAGATAAACTTTTGTCCATTAATTAAACTTGCATTTAAAATAAATTTTAAATATAATCTTTAATATACTGATTCAAAAAAATTTACCTAAAACCAGTTCTTTAACATGTAATGTGGGGTAAAAAAAAGATGAAAACTTCCCCATGGAGGCTGTAAGAATCTATTTAGAAGGGGTGCTGTCGCCCAGGTGGGGAAGGGATTGGAAGAAGTGCAGGCAGCACCCCCCACCACGGGTGGGGCAAAGCTGGGGCATGCAGTCTCAAGGGACACACCGGAGATCCACGGCCACCAGATCTGTCAGCCGCCACAGCCCTTAAGGCCTTCGCATTCCTAAATGCATCAAACATGATTTTTCCGGTTATGTGTATGCCTGTTTAGAGGCAATTACCTCTGTCACACCATCCGTGCCAGAAGTCACTGTGGAGTCACATAAATAATTACACCAAGGTAAGTGAGCAGAGGTGAAAGTTAGACAAAACCAAAGAGGACTACTGCGAGAAATGAATGGAGTAAGTCCCACATCCCGAACGGGAAGGGGAGTGAGGGCCGCCTGCACAAGAACGCTCCAGTTTTCAGCTATTTCCAGAGTAGGGTGACACTCACAGGGGGGGGAGCTACTGTCTCGAGGACTTCATATTATTCTGTTATAATATCATGCTTGTCAAAACACCTGATAAATACACAGGCCAAAATGGGTCTCTAATGAAATATATGTGGCTTTATCTCAACCTGATAGGACTGAGAGCATGCTTATTAAGCAGACCAAAATTGAATGCATCTGCTAAAACCTAAGATAAAACTAGACTCAAAGTGACCTTGACAAATTGAAACATCATCTATCAAATTAAATAAAAGAAGGTAAGTTAGTGTAATTTTAATTTGTTCTCGACTACATTAAAAAAAGAATAAAAGCTAGGCAAAACAGAAAAGGATCTTGTAGTCATAGTGGAACATCAGCTCAAAGAGCCAAAAAGCATCACTTTTTAAACCGTTTTTTAAATTAACACGTCACTGGGCTATGGCTACCTGAGTGTGTGTCAGTGAAGTCAAGTCATCCTTTATTCTAAGGGTAATGGAACAGTATCTTCTCTCTTCCTATCTCACTGGGTGGCTTTGAGAATAAAACAGAAGTGCAAAGGTATTGAAAAATTAAATTCAATGCACAAAGCTAGCATTTTATTCTGAAAGAAAGATGTAAAATAAATAGAATAGGACCGAGGAAAGGGAAAGTTAGTATTTTTAAACGACACTGGCATAGTGAATGGGAACAATATAAGGAAATAAGCTTAAAGCTGCAGTAGGAGATTTATTTAAGATTGGTCATGAAACTGATATGATGTTACATGTCAGTTAAATCCTCAATTTTTAAAAAAAAGACTGTTCAACTGTTTGTGCTCTGAAACCTGCTATTAAAGGAGATAGTGGACTCTGCGGCCCTGACAGAGCCAACGGAGTTCCCCCAAAAACCTAAGTTTAGAGCCTCTACTATAGAGAAGTATAGGGACAAAAATACCTGTGTTTATACCTTTTACCTTTAAATGAAGCATTCCAACTTTTTTCCCCTTAGAACATCTACGTAATGTGAGGCTCTTTTGAAATAGTTGAGGCTGTAATTAATATTTTAAAAAATGAAAACTACTTTCAATGGTCTCTACCTAAAGTGTTTCATGTTACTTTAACCATTTAGTCACTGAAAGCTGGGGAAGGCGGGGTGGGTTCAAGACTGGAACTGATTCATCATATTCAGTGGACTTGTTTCAAATGTAACATTCTGGATTTTATTTTGGGACCAAACCTGGCTAAACTGCAGTTGGCTAAATTGTCCCTTTCTGGAGACACGGATTCCTGATTAGAAGTTTTAAAAGGCAGGCCCCCTGCTTACCAAGCTTTTGGGGCTGGAGGGAGCTGCATCCTGGGTCCTCACTCCTGGTGCCCCCCACTTTCTATAAACTAGACCTGGGTTGAGACACACAATCCAGGCTTTGGCTGTCAGGACTTAGCCTGCTGACTCTGGTTACCAATTATTGCTACAAAATGTTCAAAAATTTACACATAAAAATTACTCAGAGAGGATCACAATAACTATGTTGAAATAAAGAAAACACTGGCATTTGGACAGGGAAACACACCAAAAAAGTAACAAACAAAACAAACGAACCCACCAAATACTGAAGCTTGTGGAGGAAAGCTGGCAAGCAGGCCATGAACTGGGGCAAGATATGATGAATGGGTTGTTTACTGAGTGCTCAGAGCCATTTAAAGAATTTCATACTTCAGGGTCTTAAACACTATATCCCTTTTGAACTTTTGCATTTTAAAATATCACTGTGGGGCCAGCCGAGTGGCGCACTGGTTAAGAGCTGGCTTGGGATGCCAGCGGCCCCGGTTCGGATCCCACATATGAGGGTCAGTGACACTGCCCTCTACAGCTAAGATGGTGAACAACAGCTCCACCTGGAGCTGGGCTACTGTGAGTCCCAGGGACGGCATAGCTGCAGCCCCTGCTGCAGTGGGCTGCCATAGGCTACAGTGAGTGGCCGGCAGCCAGCGTGAGCTGCCAATAGCTGCGGTGAGCAGCCGTCCAGAGGCCGGCGACCGATCCGCCTCATCCGGGAAGAGCGCAATGACAATACCAACATGGGCCAGTGAAGCTACGTCCTCCGCAACTAGACTGAAGAACAAAAGGACAGCAACTTGTCTGTTCCCCTTCCCCAATTCCCCAATGCTGTTCCCCTCCCCCAATTCCCCAATAAAATCTTTTTTTTGAAAAAGTCTCTGTGTCTAAGAAGTAAATCTATTCAAACTTGGGGTTTGGGAATGACAATGACGACAGACACAGAAGGCCGTGTGTGTGTGGGGGGCGGGGGGAGGGTTCTGAGCAGGAAAGGAAAAGCTCCTTGTGTGACTGAATTAGAATGTTCTAATTTAAAATATACATAAATGTCACATTAATTACATCTGACTATAGTTTATGAGTATTTCTTTTTATCAGACACTTTTAAACCCTGGGAATAATGCAATGATAAAACAGTGCTTTGGTGGGAGACGTAAGGCGGAAAGGACAGTATAAAGTGTACAACAATACTATGAGTCTGGCTGATAAAATCCGTACTGACTATGATCGAAAGTCATTTGTACATTTGTCAAGTATGATCAGTTTTAAATATAAATTAATACAAAATATTCTCATCTGCTTGAATATCGTAGACCGAACATACATTTACACATCTGTTTCCTTTCCACAAAACTTTTAAGACAAATTTATGAAGACATGAAGATGGGAGAGGAAACAAATAACACACAAGAGATGTCCAAATTCTGGAAGCTGGAAATAGAGACAGTAAGCAATTCAGGCTGAAAGGAAGCTGAGCAGAAGGGATGGAGGCCGGGGAGGAGCCACCAGAGAGCCAGCCGCCCTGTGGCACAGCCTGGGAAGGCACAGGTGTGTCAGGAGTGGGAGGGTGGGAAAGGGGTGGAAGGCATGCTGGGAAACCAGAACATTAGCTCAGAGTTTGTAAGAGGAGGTAGGTCCCTAACTCGGCCCAGTTCAACCAGGTAACTGTCTCCCCAGAAGGATATTCAGAGAAGAAAAAGCTCTTGAAAATGCCAGAAGTGAAGATAAATAAAAGGTCAGATGATCAAGTTGAGGAAAGCCTGGCGAAATTAGAACACAAAGCCAGGGAGATAGAACACAGAACAGGAGAGGGAGGATGGGGCCAGGAGGTGAAACACACTGAATTCACAGGAAGTCCAGATAGAAAGAGAGAACGCCGGGAAGGGAATTATCCAAGAAGTACCACATGACCAGCTTCCCACACCGAAACACGTGTGTTGCCGGATGGACGGCCTCGCAGAGGAGCCAGCACCAATGAATGCAAAGGCCAACCTGGAGGCCTCTCATTTTGAGACATCAGACCCTGAGGGAACAAGACAGGATCTTCAAACCTTCCTGAGGAGCAGGTTGGAACACATATACCGAAGGACAATCGGAACCCCAGTCCCCTCAACTGCAACACGAGAAGCTACAGGACAAGCCAGGAGCCAAGACACCAAGCTAGTGAGAGAAAATGATTTCGAAGCTAGAATTCTATACCCAACCGGCACTCATGACCGTGGACAGGCATTTTCAGTAGATGAGATCTTGACGGCTTTCCCTCCCACGCACCCTTTCTCAGGAAACCGTACTCCATCAAATGAGGGTCCCGACTAAGGTGAAGACGGGGGATTCAGGAAACAGCATTTCATAGAGGGAAGAAGTAAATGATGATGACGGTGGTGAACACCCCAGGGTAACAGTTATGAAACAGACCTAAAGAATAAATATCCCGATTGGGAAGTCTGAATTAGAAAGATGTGGTCCAAGAGAATAAAAAGCAAATAAAAACATGAATTAATAACTCCAGAGAAATAAAAGGCTTTAGAAGAAACATAACCAGAGTGTACTTCCTAAATCTGAGAGTCAGATGTTGAAAAATGGGAAAAACGATCAGTAAAGAACACAAACAGCAGTCAAAGCTTGCTGTTGAGACACGGGAAACTGGCAGAGGAATCGGGAAGCCGGCCTGAGAAGGGTAGCGCAGGGACTTGTTTTAATAATCTGTGTGGCACTGACGTGACTTTGTAACCTATGGACGCGTATCACTGATAAAAGTGTAACTTAAATGTTCCAAATTACTTCATTTTCTGCCCATCATTTGGGCCTAGGAGCCTTAATCTGGGGGAGTCGCCACGTGATATGTAAGCATAAAACAGGAAGGCTGAACCAAGCAAAGGCGGGAGACGCGGAGCCTGAAGGGAAGAAAGAGGGCGCCCGGCGCGGGCCTGCCGGCACTCACCATCTCTCTGGCGATTTCCAGGGCTTCCTGTAGGCCGTAGAGCCTGCCACAGACCAGGTAGATTCCATTGGCCCAGAGAATGCAACCCTCATGGACCCAAAATTCATTGCTGTCAAGAGGTAGTTCAGGGATTTGTAACTCCAGCTCGGGGCCACCTTCTGACGTGGTGGGCATGGGGGGCTTTGAGTCCAAAACAGTCTTCTCGCTGCCGCCCTCCGTGGTTGCTTTTTTACAAGGGAGCCCCCGGGACAGGGACCGAGGGCCTCCGCCACAGTCTTCCGAGCGGTGTCGCCGCTTAAACCGGGGGTGGGCGGCCAGGCTCCTCTGCTCCTTCTGCTGCTGCTCCTCCTCCTCCTCAGTGTCCGTCTTGGAGCCGTTGGAAGCACTTTTGTGCCGTACCTTAACTTTGCTCTGCATTTCCGTGGCCCTCTTAGGGGGCGGGTTCTTCGGGAGAGTGGCTGCATAATCTTGGGGATAAAAGGGTCCAAAGAGGTCACCCATGTTCCGGTAACTGGCCCACTTGCCACACAGACAGCAAACCAGGTGCCCCATAACAGAAGACTCTGTCACCACGGGTCCCTGCAGCATGAAGGACGAAGCTGGGAGCGCCTTGCTTTCGGTACTGCTGGGTGGAGGGGTCAGAGACCTCTGCCCCTTGCGGCCCCTCACCAATTTGGTCTGTTCCTCTTCTTCAGCGTTGATGATTGTACAAACGGCTCCAAGTTCACACTTATTAACTACGTGGATGTAAGGGAAAAAGGACTTGTTCTTGGCGTCAGTTTTATCCAGTGGCTGGGTGGCATACTTTAGTTTGATCTCAGGTTCCTGGGGCTCTATGATGGGGGCTGCTTGTTTGGTTTTCCTCTTCCTCGGCTGTGCCCCAGGCTTCCTTCTCTCCCTCCTCTGCCTCTGCTTTTTTGGCTTCGGCTCTCCATCCGCAGAACCTTCTGGGACCTGAGGGGGGGGCGGGGGCGGGGGCGGGGGCTGCTGTTTCTTTTGCTTATTCACACTACCTATGGGCCTCCCCTTCTTCTTTCCTGAAGGAAAATACCCCTTTGGGGGGAAACCCTCTTGTTTGGGGGAAATCGTCACTGTGTCAGTCTCCTTCTCTTCTGCCTTGGGGTTGGCCTCAGGGGCCAGCGAGCCCACTGGAGGTCCATTTTTCGAGTCTGGGAAGAGTAAGGGTGCTGCCCCACCCAGGGAGCCATCTGGTCTCCCCTGGTTACCCCCAGGCTTCTGTGAGGTTGCGGAGGACACGGCACCAGGGGGTTCCTTCCCGGCAGTGATGGTGTCTGGGTGTGTCTCGGTCTTCACTTTGTCGTCCCCACTGCCACGCCATTCCTCCGAAGCCCTCGCCAGAGGCTTTTCTACGTTCACCTCCTGGTTTGTTGGACAGCCCAGGTCAGACGCCGCCTCACCTTTCCTCTTCTCCATCTCGGCATCCTGAGCAGCAGCATCCCCACCTTCGGGAGGGCCGCTCTTCAAAGAGAGTATGTCATCCAGGGTAACTGTGTCTCCCCCAGCCTCTGCGCTGTTTGAGGACGCACTCCTCCTAATATTTGGGGACGTGATCTTCTGAACTATAGCTTCCAATTTCAGGCCCCGACCTTTCCGTGGGGGCAGTATTTTGGTCTTCGCAGGGCCTGTGAGGGTGACAGCAGGGCAGTTTCTACTGTCTGGACTCTGCAGGTCCTTGGCAGATTCCCTCTTAGGGATGGACTTGAAGTCCTGACTGTGAGAAAGATGGGCGTAAGAATTGAATGCTTTGTCAACGCCTTCTCTCGAGGGGTGAAGGAGGCGTCCTTTATCTTCAGTGTTACTGTTCTTCATGTCCTGTGACTGTCTCTTACTGGGAATGGGAGAGATAAAAGAACGGACGCGTCTCCTCATGATTAAGGGGTTTTGAGAAGAATGATCATCTTGACCTGGAAGCCGCAGCATAACATTACTAGGTTTGGATGACTGTGCGGACTCAGCCAGTCCATGCCCATCGGTCTCATGGGGCGGTCCATACCGCTTTTGATTGGACATTCCTGGAGGACCGCTGCTTTTGGCTGGAGAAGTCTGCCGAGAAAGGTCCCAACCAGATTCTTGTAACTTCTGGGAACCATGCTTCAATTCGATGCCTTTGTTCGACAGGCCGTCACTAGACATGAGGCAGCGCCCACCTTCCTGGCCACTGGGGTCATGGTACGTCCCCATCGGTGGGCCATACATCATGCCATCTTTGTCATTTTTCAGAGGGCTCCGCACTCTGTCAAGAAACTGCTGCTGCCGCGGGCTTTTCCGTGGCCCCTCCTGCCTGTGCTGGGCTGCGGCGATTACTCCCTGAGCCGAGCTGCTGCTCCAGTCTTTATATTCCTCCTGCTGCTGTTGGTACATCTGTCTCTTATAATGGAGCTGAGAATTCAAACCTGCGGTGGGGTCCCCATAAGCATGAGCTCGAGTGTTTGTGTGATAAGCAGAGGCCAGGCTTTCCGAGTTGGGAGGAAAGGGGGCATGTAAGGAGCTCCTGTTGGCCCTCTCTGAAAAGGCCATGTGGGGGCTCATGTGGTGAGGGTCTCCCCCTGGTCCCCTGCTCCGCCCAGGAGACATCTTCAATTTCTCTGAAAAGTCATGGTACTGAGCAGGGGTCCGACCCCTCATGCCCTCGCGGCCACCCACTCTGCCGGGAACCCGTCGCACTGGCGTGGGTCTGCTGTCCTGTGGGCCGTAGTCTGAGATGGACTCGTGGGTGGCTGCTCCAGGGCTGGCATGGCCTCGGTAAGACTCATGCTTGATGTTTGTGGGGTGGCAGTGGTCTCCAGATTTCTTGTTGTTGAAACTAGCTTGGGATTTGGATTGTTCAAAGTCTTCCTCTTTTATCTGCCCGCTCTGGGCTTTCAGCTTTGTTTCCATGGACACCAACCCACCTGGAAGAATGACCGACTGACTCAAGCCTGGATTGAGACGTTCGTTCCTCCCAAGTCTGGTGTCGGCACCCATGTGTCCCAGTGAGTGGGCCCCTGGATCCCTGACAATCTGTCTTAGTGGGGAAATATCACAGATCACTGATCTTCTTTCAGACAGGGAGCCCCCAGGCTCATGGGCTGATGACTGAGGCTCTATTTCAAACTTTCTGGGAATTGGATAGTCAGCCAAATTGATCTGCTTCATTTCAGGAGCTGTGCTGCTGGATTTCCTCTCCCAGGGGCCCCAGTGGGGGTTTTCTAATAGGGACCCAATGCTTTTGTTCAAAAGGCCCCTGCTAGCTAATTCATTGGTTTGACTAATGAGGACATTAGGCCTCGTGGCTCCTTCTAGGCCACCTGCCATGCCCTGATGCTCCTGAGTGCTCCTGGAGTATCTCCTGTCCGGGTGGTGGTGGTAACCCTGGAGCACTTCCTGCAGGAGGCTGGGGAACTTCTCATTTCTACCCTTTCGCTCCCCGTGGCCAGCGAAATCCCCCTTATCTTGTCCTGTAGGATACTGAGGAAAGCTGCTGACACTTCTTGGCACGGCTGACCCAAAACTGTCTTTGTAACTATAGCGTAGGCTGCCAGGAGATTTGCTGGGTTCAGTTCTGCCTATAAAGCCAGGGCCCACGGTGGGGTGCCCGCTCTGGCCACTGCCCTCTCCGTTGTGGTTGGAGTTATGATCTCCGCTCTTGTTTCCTTTGGCCCCTCCCCCTGGCGGCTCTGGCTGAGGCAGTGACGCGTGACTGCTTTCCTTGGCCCCTCCAGGGCTGGGTGGCCTTTGAGTGGCTGCGGGGTCATCCTCTTGGGAGCCTTTGTCTTGCCCACCAGGCTTTTCTACCCGACTTGTCATGGCTTCCCGGGAGACAATCACCCCAACAGTCTTCTCGTTGACTTTCGGGTTGCCCTCAGATGAGGCCGGCGTGTCCTTAGCACCTGGCGAGGCGGCCTCCTCTCTGGCCGCAGGACTGCCGCCGAGTCTGGGGGCTTCATTTGGCGCGCCCTGTGCCGGGGAGGGGCCGGCCCTCTCTGAGACCCCGCCCTTGGACGTGGTGTCAGAGCTGGCGCTCTGGCCGCTCAGCCGCCTCACCCTCTCGCCTGGCTCCTCCGAACTGCTGGAGCAGCCCCCATCCGGCGACTCTGCCACGGGGGACTTCAGTGGTTCCTCAGGCTGGGAGGAGCCTTCGGAGTTGGTGCAGCTGTCCGCTTTCTTAGAAGAGGAGGAGGGCCTCTTGGAGGTCTTCTTTTGGGGTGTCAGGGCATCGGAAAGCAGCATGTGCTGGACAGTATTTGGGAGATTGGCCACCTGCGTACTCAGGGCACTCAAACTACTCAAGCCAGGGTCCGTCAGCCGCTTCTCCGGCACCCCTTCCAGCCCAAAGCCTTTGAAGCCTGCGGCATGCGAGTTGGGGCTGGGCATCATGGACGGGGTGGGGCTGAGCTGTGGCATCAGCTGCAGGATTCGGTTTCTGGAGCCCACGGGCACACTGCCTTGCCCACACTGGAGGCTCTCCCCACCCTGCATAAGAGGCGACGGGGTAGAGCTACAGCTTGGAGACTGCACCACGGAGGCGGCGGGGGAGGGATTGGAGATGGGGCTGAAGTTCTGGTGGAACTGCATGGGGGACCTCACGGGGACCTCGGGCTGGCTGTACTGGCCCACCTGGCTCTGCAGGGGCAGCTTGGTGGCAGCGTTCGTGTACTGCATCACGTGCTGAGAGGGATGCTGCGGCTGCGGCTGTGGCTGCGGCTGCCCCTGCTGGGTCCCTTGTGGCATCTTTCCCTGTTCAAAATTTTTCATTGACTGAGGCTGATAGCTGTAGTTCGACTGTGTCCCGTAGGCCTGTGCATTCGAGCCCACGCTGTGCCCTTCATACTGGGAGCCGGCATTCACACTGTAACTGCCGTCGTAGCTCTGCCCGGACTGGCTGAAACGCTGAGGGGAAGGAAAGGAGGAGGAGGAGGAGGAGGCGGTGGCAGAGGACTGGTAGTGCTGGCCAAACTGGCCCACTCGTAACTGGTAACCAGCCGCAGAGGACGGCAGAGTCGAGGGCCGCTGCATGGGCTGCAGGTGGGATGAGCTGGACGCTGGCTGGCTGGTGGCTTGGGGCAGAGGCTGATGGGACTGGTAAAGCTGTTGTCTCAGCTGCTGGACTTGCTGCTGCTGCTGGCTGGAAGCCTGCTGTTGGTACTGAGTGCTCCCTGGAGAGAAAGGCCCTGTGTAATCCTGCTGATAATGAGACACACCACCAAGGGCAGAGTGCTGTGCTTGAAACTGGCCCACGTGGCCCTCACTCCCGTACTGATTGCCAAAGCTGCTTCCCTGGGGGGGTCCGTAGCTCTGCACGGGCCCGGAAGGCCTTCGCTGAGGCGCCTGCGGGGTTCCTGTGGCCACAGGGTCTTTGTTGCCTGCCATGTAGTAGAAGTCTCCAGCCTCTTTCCTGAAACCCTGGTAGCCCTGATGGCCAGAGGTCTCGCTAGCCATCGCCGCCGCTGCTGTAGCCGTCCCTCGTCGCCCACCACTGCTGCCGCCACTGCCACCACTGCTGCCACCTGTACCCCCAAAATTCTGGAACATCTGGGCCTGACGAGGGCTGAACTCCTCTATCCGGGACGAGCCGTGTACCTCCTGTGGGTAGCTCTGCTGGTTTCCGTGGTAACTGCTTTGCTCTCGAAAGGACTGCATACTGTTCAGCAGCACAGCAGCGGGCCAACTGCCCTCCTGAAAACAGAGAAAAGGGAGGAAAGTATGAGACACGCACCCTCAGCACAAATAGAATCAAGTCCAGATGACGGAGGGGTGCGGCAGTTCAGATGCCCACACAGAACTGACTGGTTTGAATTTCATCTCCTTTTATTTATCCTAGCCATTTCTGAAAATGCAAATAGGCAGAGAAATGGCCAAAGAGTGAGGCAGGAGTCTATAGTAGCATCAAAAGAAAACACTCTAGGTAAAAACAAACTCAATACAGTAAAAACCTCATTATTAGAAAAGTGAGCCCCTCAATTCAATTGGGTGAAAACATGGGGTTGTGTTATTACTGTCAATAAGAAACCAGCAATTTTTAAGTAAGTCTTCCAGTTATGGTGGCGGAGGGGTGAGAAAAACACTTGCATTAGACTGGTCATTGAACTACGAGTCCCAATGCTGAGGTAGTCACTCCATGGGCTGCCCCGCTCCTGGACTCTGAAAACAGACGGGCCTGGGAACGGAAGTCAGCCCCTCCTGTCCAAACCCGTGTTATTGCCGCTGTGCTGTAATTACCAACTACCTGTGCTGACTGGTGCCCTCAGGAGACTCAACTCTTATCACTCCGGGGATTCCGACTGCCACAGCCAGCCACTCCAACTTAAGGGCTAGCCTCTTCTTGGCACATCACGTGTCCAAGGCAGCCCTCTCAACCACCCATCAACTCCCAGGGAAAGGGCTGCAGCCTAAGCCAAAGGAGCAGTGACTATCCTTGAAGATTCCTTTTGGAGGTTTGCAAGAAGTTCCAGCACCTCTAATCCCCATGTAGTTTTTTTATTTCCCAATCTAGTATTCACAAAGTTACTGTTGGTTGTTACTATGAAAGAAGGAATAGAAACAGTTACTTTGCAGGACAGCCAAAGATACAGAGGAAAATAAGAATTCATCAAGCCTAGTACCCAGTCTCCTCCCAAGTCATCCGTCTGGGTCAATACTTTGCGTCACCTTTTGCTAATGTATAATTAGCGCATCATGTAATGCTCCTCTTAAATAGTTAATCGAGAGCTGATTTTATTTTGTCTTTTTGCCTGGGCCTATCTCCTTCTGAGTCAGAGATAAGTATGACAAAGCCAAACTGCTCCTAATAACTTTAAAATCAATTATTTCAGAAATAGGTTATGAAACACATATGGGCTAAGGTAAGTTAAGGCAAAAAGTTTATCTAAATGGTTTATGAAGCTAGTTTCTTAGTTCACCCTCCGGGTGGAGGGGCTGAAAATGGGGTTACCAGCAGGAAAGTCAGTGATCCTTTTAAAAGGTAAGTCGGATTCTTTATCTTGAAGCCCTGAAGTGACTCCTCATCTCATTCCAGGTGAGGCTGGTATGGGAGGCTCAGCCCACCCCATTCCGTCTCGGACCTCCTGCTGTCTTCTAGCTCCTGGGATGGATCACTGGTATTTCTTCACAGGAACTTTGTTCTCACCAGCAATGCTATTCCTCCATAGTCATATGGCTTGCCCCTCTTCTTCCTTCCTTCCAGTCTCTGGGCAAATGTCACCTGACTGGGAAGGCCTTCCCTGACCATCCTATTCAAAACAGCTACCTTGACACCCTCACCTGGGCTTTCCCAATCTCCCTCCCCACAGGACTCAGTCCCAGCAGACGCCGATATGCTTCTTGTGTACTGTCTGTCTCTCCCCCTCTAGAATGTAAACTTCCTGAAGGGCAGAGACTTTCAGCCTTGCTGTAAATCCTGCCGTTAAAACAGTAAGGAGCTCAGGGCAGGCATTCTGCGAAACAGTAAGTGGTACAAGAACCAAGTCTTAGAGAACTAGGCTAGAACTTACATACGCCCAGGTGGCGGTGTGACGAGAATGGCAGAAGAGAAAACAATGCGATCAATCTAAAAGCATAGCCTTTCAAATTCTCCAGGTCCAGTTCCAAGAGGAAAAACCCAACTTGAGTGGACATGAGAGCGTGAGGAGACTTCAGCAAGTAAACACAGATCACAGCTGAAGGTGGTCAGTAACTCCTCTTCGGGGAGCTTGACCCACTTCTTTCTGAAATATCTTAAGTCTACAATAGATAGACAAAGGTCTACTACTTGAATATTAAGTTTGATTATATAATCACATGACCCAAAGTCATCTTTAAACATACAAGTAATCTCAGAACCTAAAGGAAACCGCTTCTCATCCTCTTCAAAATGCCTCTGCAGCAGACTGCGCTGTGTTCCAGTGAACCTGCGCTGTCGGAGTGCCTGATTTACATGCCAATCATGTGATGCCTACAACACTGATACCCTCACCTCGCTTTACAGGCGAGGAAACCGAAGCAGAGTCCACAGGTTCCCACGCAGCACTCTGCCCCGTCAGGCCACATTTTTAACACTACTGGACCCAGAGGGTCTATGGTGGGTCAGTGACAGCTGCCACTCATCCTGTCAGAGGTTGGCTTTGGAAGTGGATGGCCATCCAAAAATACTTTTAAGTATGGCCCTTCTCTGAATCCCTCTTACAATGCTTCCCCCCTACTTCTAGGACTGTCAGCAATGATTTTGTCCACACAGGTACTTGTCCTGTCGCGTGGTGTGCTCCTACCCTAGTTCTCAGTGCCAGTGGCCTTCTCTATATGATAAAAGGTGACTGAAGAGTTAAATCCAACAAAAAGACCAAATCTGGCAGTTTAATGAAAAGCTTCCTAGACAGAATTGCTCCATAAATAAATACTTTACATGTTTTATTAATCCTTCTGTAAATAAAATCAGGCTTTCCAAAGATTCAAGTGGATAAACGCTGTTGCCACTTGCTCCCCATTTTTCCTAAACAGGAGCTGCCAAGAGCACCAAGCCGCTGACTTTAACATCAGCCAGTCCCGCCTCGGGCTGCCGGGTTCCAGGCCGGAAACAGATCTAGGTACAATTCCTTCAGGTCTGCTCAGCCCTTCTCCCTCTTGTTATGGATAGATGGAAAGGGAAAAAAAATCACAGCCAAATACCTCCTGCGGGGTACCGTCACACTAAATGGTCGTAGTCTACATGAAGTACCTAGCACATGAAAGTGGGTGCAAACCCATCTACGTTAGGGGTCTCAAGTAAAGCGATTAGGAAAACCAAGTATACTGGCAATTGAAATGTAAACCCAGTGTTAACTGTAATTTTAGCATTAGCATATACAATTATTTCCTAATAGATCATTCCAATACTATCCCATCATTTGAAAAAGCAAAACATCAGTGTAATCAGTTTATAGCATCATGATTAACGACAAGCGCCTGCATTTCCTTGTCTGCATGAACACAGATGTAGTAAAGCAGACACCCCAAAGGAAGTGGGTCACCCACAGGAATATGTATACACACTCTGGAAAAGGTTTACCAATGCCTCCCTCCCCCACTGGCCCCTGCCCTGACTTGCCCTTTCCTGGTTGTCTTGCATTTACCTAACTTTCTGAATGGTTTCAGGAAGCCCATGGAGGCGCACTAGTGACTGAGGTCCAGAACTTTCTATGCCCACATGCCGACCTCACTATGACCGCTGCTTCCAGCTGTGGGAGCGTGCACTCTGCACCCTATCGCGGGCCCTGACTGCAGTCTGCAGAAAACCAACATTAATCAGCTTCCTCTGTCCGTCCTTCAATGTCCAACCTCATCCGACTCCCATTCCAGCCTCTTCACTTCTCCACACTGTCCTTTCAAGCACCTGCTTCCTCTTTCATTTCAGGTTTAACCATTGCTTTTCTGCTTATTTGCCTTCCTTGCCTTGAAAAAAATGCATTAATCCTCAAAACATGAACACCACCACATATGTTTCTAGTTACAGTTATGGCCCCTGTCAGGTGGATGTTTCTGTTTGCCCTCTAGCCTCACTCCTCACCCATCTCCTCCCTGCTCTATGCCCACAGAGGCTGTCAAGAGGCTCCACCGCCCCTCTGGCTTCTAGCCCAGTTTGGCTGGAATGAGGCAGGAGTGAGAAGGAGGAATCTGCTCGCCAGCGCTCATCCCGCAGCTACTGAGGCTGGCTGACAGCTAACCTCCGGTGGGGCAGCCTGAACAGCCCCCTTGTCAGGCTCCTGCCGTCCAGGCCGAGGCGTAGTAACAACTCCTGCACTGTCGGCCCAGGAGACTGATTCCACTTTCTCCATCGCTGTCTCCAAACCCTGCTCGCCCTTTGTAAAGGGTCCCAGGTCTGGTCTGCTCAACTCAGCAGCAGCACCAACCATCTCCCCGTAAGTTCTCCCCTGCAGATCAGAGGCTGGGCTACCTTTCCAAAACCCCTTCCCAGCATGGTTCTGGGTTAGGGTTGGCAAAGAGAAGCACAAACAAGATTTGGAAGGCAGAAGGAAGAGGAGGCTGATGCTCCGCGGGGAGGCCCCAGGTAGCTGCGGCGGCCTGGAATCACAGCGATTCCTGCGTGTTCCGTGCTCCTGGGAACCGCTCACTGTGCGGCTTCGTTCAGTCTGAGAGACCAGCAGCAGGTTCCCTGGCCTTCCAATAGCTGGGTGAGCCCTTCATTCTGCTCGGAAAATGCTTTATACCTGAGGTGGAAAGCTCCCCCTTTCCTGAGTGAACCCTGAACAATACCATTAAGCAAGCACTCCTCAAATTACCCAGTTTGAGTGTGCCATCTGTTTCCTGCCAGGACTGTTAGCTCTTCTGTCATCCCTAGGATTTCAGGGTCGAATATTATCACTTGGGGAGCAAGAGACTTCTATTTCATGCAGTATGGCATACCAGAGGGACTAGAAATCCTCCCTCAACAAAACACCTAGAAATATCAGACAAAATTCACAGCCAAACTGCAAGAAACGTCCGGAGTTCAACATTGGAGGGGACACCAGGTTAAGAGTGGCTGGAGGGTGCTGGGCTCTCCAGGGGTGGGGTGGGGAGAGGTCTGCAGGGCTTGTTAGCCACATGGCAATGTTTTAAAGACTACACAGGGACAGAAGACAGGCCTCCCGCCCTCTTTAGGTGGTAAGGGGGAGATGGAATAGTCACTTCCACACGTAAAGACTGAGCAGTTCACTTGTGGCTGGAATCGTTTCTACAAAGATGACAAAATACTTTTATTCCTAGGCAGTCAACAACTCACTTTCGATGACAAAAATGTTCTTTCCTCAACTGGCCCAACTTACCATCCTCAAGAAAAGCCACAAACCCCTCAGATAGGCTAAGCAAGAAGCTTTAGAAGAGCCCCAAACGCATCCCTGCCGCGGACTCTGCATTTCAGACAGAACTGCCCTGCTCCGTCCGCAGCGCCTGCATTTGCCCTTTACCTCGTCCACCCTGTCGCTGCCATTTTCACCTGTCTTGGATTAGAGTAGCGTCTCCAGAAACCTGGCGCCAGTCCCCTGGAGCGGCTTCGCCCAGCCTGCCGCACCGACAGCACTGCCCACCCTTCCCACAGGCCTTCAAGGCCTCTGGCACCTTCCCACTCCATCCTCTCAAACAAACCTGCTGGCTCCCCTGTGGGGCAGCGCCCCTCTCTTACCTGGAGGCCTTCTCTAGGTCCATAAATTCCTTCCTGCCCTGTCAGGTCCCATATGGATCGGCTTGCAGAATTGTAGGAGCTCCTGAAATGTGATCCTCTCCACAAAGTCTTCCCTAAAGCAGAGACTTTGCTGGCTTTCCCCCTTAGTAAGAACTTAGTGAAGCGCAGCTGCCTTTCATCAGCAGCTAAGGTATGTGCTGATGTAATAGCTACCATTTATGCTATGTGTCAGGCGCTGTGTGGTTTTACATATATTTCAACTTATGGATGGGGGGAGGACCCAGATAAATTACATCATTTGCCAAGTCACTCTCCTAGGATAAACTGGAGCTGATATTCTGTAACTCAAAATTCTTTTGGTCTAAAGCCCATGTTCTTTTCTTTCACTGCACCACAAACTGAGCAAGGAGCACCCAAATCCAGGTTTTAAAAAATCATGACCAACGCCTCTGTCTGATCATTAGCTGTAAGCCATCGCCTACTGACTGCCTGTCTATCATGAGCCATACACTGCAATGGGTGCTTTCCATAAACAAACGTATTTAATCTTCACTATACTCTAAGCTGTGTCAGTGCTCCTTTTTGGCAAGTGACGCTCACAGTAAACAGAGGTGAGATACGGACTGCCCCCCAGGGCCCCGTCTGCACTTCTGGCAGAAGACTGCCTTGAATTAGCAGCAAGACTCTCACAAACCAGGAGGCCTTTTAGGAAGGCATTTGGAAATCTGCTGGAGGGAGCTGACTGCTTGTCCCTGGATATACCTGTGTTCTCTCTGCCAGGTGTGTGTACACACAGGCTCTTCCTAAGTCAACCAGGCACAAAGATTTGCCCAGCGACTTGATTTTTCAAATGTCCTGTTGGCAGCTGGGCAGAGGCTAGACTTTTCTCAGTGACTGGCAGGGGTCTCAGTACAGCTAAGCCTTTAGTAGATATGTTGAGGGTGCTGATCTGCACCCTGGCTTGGGAGCCCAGAAAGCAGCTTCAGGAATCAACTCTGAGAATCTGCAAGTCAGTCGTCTTCTAGAGGAAAAGAAACCCACGAGAACGCTACAGACCTAAAAGGTTTGGTCTCTGAAGGGCAAGACTTGTATTATATTAGTCATACGAGCTACAAAAAAAAATATCCACCTTTACCCATGATCACATACATGCGGGCAAAAAAAAAAAAAAAAAAAAAAGTGGGGGCACAAATTTATAGCTATTAAATTTTCTCAAAAAATTAAGAGATGACATTCCCCCAGGGTGAAGCTGGTACAAAGAATAACAAAAGCAGCATAAATTATTACAACTTTCTAAAAGAAATCTGGTAATACAGTCGTGCATTGCTTAACGATGGGGATATGTTCTGAGAAATGAGTTGTTAGGCGATTTCATCATTGTGTGAATGTCACAGAGGCACTCACACAAACCTAGATGGTACAACCGACCATGCACCTGGACTAAACGGGACAGCCCCTGGGCTACAAATCTGTTCAGCACGATGCTGTACTGAACGGGGAGTACAACTGTAACACAACGTTAAGAATTTGTGCATCTAAACATATCTAAACATAGAAAAGGCACAATATAAGTGTGACACAAAAGGTAAAAACTGGCCACCGGTACCGGGCCCTCGGGAGCTCAGAGGGCTGGAAGTTGCCCTGGTGAGTCAGTGAGTGACTGTGGAGGCCTCGGACATCCAGCACACCCCTGCAGGCTTTATACACGCTGTGCACAAGCCCTCCTCCCACTGCCTTCCGAGAGGTTCAGGAACAGAACATCGAAGCTGCCGGTGCTGCTCTATGAATGGGGATGTGGGCCGAACTGACTGGCAATGTCGCAAAGAAGCTCGCTAAGGTCCAGGTCACCATACCAGTGACTGTCAGGAGGGAGAGAAAGGCGGCCTGAGGCTCAGGAGGAAAGAGAAAGCAAGATGGACAAAGGAACACAGGGGACTGTCATGGCGCTGTGGCTCTGGCTACTGCGTGCTGGAGCAGTGGTCAGTGGGGGACCTTTGCGGCATTCATTAAAAGAGGGTGTGTGGGCCGGCTGAGTGGCGCGGTGGTTAAGCGTTGGCTTGGGAAGCCAGCGGCCCCGGTTCGGGTCTCACAGGTGAGGGCCAGTGACACTGCCTTCAAAAAAAAATAGAGGGTGTGCAACATGCAGAGGGTGCAGAGCTGAGGACTCAGTATTTTGACTTTGATATTTGTTTTTGGTTCTACCTGGCACTAAGGGCTCTCTCTGGCATTGAATCGGAAGAAATAAAATTTCTCTATGTTTTACATCATTATTACAACCTGGAGATATTTCCAAAGTCCAGGGGCAGGCTGGCTGCACCCGCAGCAGCAGTGGCTCTGACTGCTTGTCACAGCAGCCCCTGTGGGGTCCTCGTGCAGGAGCTCAGGTCCTCGGCAAAGAACTGACAGCAATGAACCCTGAAGACCATCAAGCTTGGTCTGCGGGAGCTGTGGAGCCAGCCCTCTGAATACGCAGTCTGGGGTGGCGGGGTGACACAGGTCAGGGGCTGACTGATTCAGAGGTAATGTGTGCACTCAAAACTGAGGTGCTGCGATGAGAGGGAGCCCACTGCCCAGCCCCACAGACATGGCTCCCAGCAGAGAAAGGAAGCTTCCTCTCCATGGTACTGCAGGGGACCACCACCAGATATGCAGCCTGTTGTTGATCCAAACAAAACATCACTATGTGGTGCAAGATGGCAAAAATATTAGTATCTTTTGACCTAGTAATTCTATTTTCTAGATTTCTATCCTGGGTGAATCTCAAAACAAGCAACCAAAGATCAAAGTACCAACATATTCACTCAAGTGATATCAACAAGAAAAGGTTGGCAAGAATCTAATTCTTTATCATTTGAAAATGATTAAGAAAATTATGTATGTCTGCTCAACAAAATAGTACATACTTATTAAAAATAATTATGAAGACTCTATGCCATGGGAAACACTTATTATGTATAGTCAGATAAAGAAAGCGGCATATACAAATTGAACACTTATGTTTCCATTTGTTTTATGTAAATTATACCTTAATAAAGTTGATTTAAAACCAAAAGAAAGAAAGAAAACAAGCATATAAACTCATTCCTGTGCTGCGGTTACAACTGTCTAGAAATCAGGCATTCATTTAGTCCAGGCCAAAGAGAACAGTATGGAAAAATGAAAACTTTTTCACTTTTCAGAGTGGCAGGATTGTGGATGCATTTTCTTCCTTTGTGTTTCTACTTACATTGATGCTGTGTAGGAAACAATCACTTTGAAGTTTCATTAACCTCATAAAAAAAATATACCCCTCACACTATCTCCTATGTTGGCGCAATCTGCTCCTACTGACTGCAAAGCACTTCCCTGCCTGAGGAGAAGGAAGGAGGCAGCGAGGGAGGAAGGTGGGGGAGAGAGGCACTTGCCAGGCAGAATCTCTGCTCCACGAAACCTGGCACCAACACCACACATGCACCGTGGTGCCCAAGCGAGTGTGCACACAGAAATCACCGCCTCTGAGCTATTTTTCAGAATCAGGCCTAAAAACAGCTGAATTCCACCCCACAGAGGGCAGGCCTATTTTTAGACATAATCTCTAACAGCCATGAGGTTGTAGTACCCTCTTAACTGCTTCCGTAGCTGCAGGGAAATGCCACAAATCTGCTCCTGGTCAGGCCAGGAAGCCTGGGACCCCTCCCCACTCAATGGCTACCTGTCTGAAAGTCACAGGGACATTCTAAGGCCAATTCAGATGATCACATATGTGGCAGGATGGCCAACAGCTCTAGCAAAGGGACAAGAGAAGGATGGGGGGGAGGAGGCAGTGAGGCTATCTCTGGGGCTCCCTGCAGGTTTTCCCTAACTGTGGAGGAGCCTAAGGTTTTAAGATGTTATTGAATTTTTTTTGCACTTGAAGGTTCCATGAGTGCATAATTTCTAAACCTTCACAGACAAAATCACAAAAAGCAATTAGTGTTGCCACTTACAGCCAAAAAGTGTTTCATTTTATAATAGCAACATAATTAAAAAGATACCAGAGGACTAATCCAAAGTGGAATCAGGCAAAAGCTACATGATGAAAATTAGAAACTTCACCCAAGGACCAAAAAAGAGCTCCAAACAAAAATAAACAATCCAGAAGAACTGACAATGTATCTAGACAAGAAGGCCCAGCATCATTACAGAGGCCGAGTCTCCACATTATCAGTGTACAGAACTAAGAGTTCCAGTCAAAATCTCTACAGGGTATTAAAAAATAACTATGTGCACAGAAGTACAAGAAACGTACAATGCTCACATACCCCCTTCAACAAGATTTCTCAGGGGGTGTTTCACAGCCTTTTGCTCTAGTACTTACACAGATCCATTCACATTCTCCCCCCTCTCCCCCTGCCCTCTCCATTAGCTCTTCCCTGACCTCCGGAGAGTAGGCTGAAGACCTGAAGCTCCACCACTCACATCTAGAACTGCTTTGCGTCTGCAGCCATCTATGTTAAAGAACCTGAGCTCATCTTCATGCCTCCAAGCCCGACACAACACCCTCAGGTTCTTTCTAACCTTTCATCTTTCCACCTTTGTAATTCCCTCCTAAGACAGTAAGAAACCCGGCTCCCGTTATCCTCAATATAAACTTACACTCCCTTAATCATTTTACTTACTTTGCTCAATGTAACAAATTCCCACACTCTGCGGCCTCATCCTTCACATCTGCACCCTTCACCCCCTCAAGCCATGGGACTCACCACTGCCTCTGGGGCACCCTTCCATTATGTTTTTTTTTGTTTTTTTCTTCTAAAGATTTTATTGGGGAATTGGGGGAGGGGAACAGTGTTGGGGAATCAGGGAAGGGGAACAGACAAGTTGCTGTCTTTTTGTTTTTCGGTCTAGTTGTGGAGGACATTGCTTCACGGGCCCATGTTGGTCTCATCATTGCGCAGCTCGGTCGCCAGCCTCTGGATGGTCGCTCACGGCGGCTATTGGCAACTCACGCTGGCTGCCAGCCACTCACTGTAGCCTATGGCAGCCCACTGCAGCAGGGGCTGCAGCCTACATCGTCGCCGGGGCTCACACAGCCCAGCTCCAGGTGGGGCTGTTGTTAGCTGTAGAGGGCAGTGTCACTGGCCCTCATATGTGGGATCCGAACCGGGGCCTCTGGCATCCCAAAACCAGCTCCCAACCAATGCGCCACTCGGCTGGCCCCCATTATGTTTTGATAAATGAATTCTAACAGTCATCTCAAGAAAATCTGCGAAGCTAGTCCAAGAAAATGTGGGAAACTTAAAAAGCAAGAGAGCTTTGCCCTACAGTATATCATAACTTTTTCTAAATTATAATTAAAATAAATTAGAGGGTGTTGGGATAATATGCTCTCTTTCTGGGAGAAAAATAATTGTCTAGACCCTATCTCACAATATCCACAAAAATACACTCCAGGTGAATTAAAAAGCTACACATCACACACACACATAGAAGCAGACCTGGTAGTTTTACAAGAAAGCACTAATAACCCTAGGGAGCCACAGTGACACTCAATTTTTTGAGTTTCTAAATTCCATTCCTCACTAAATGGAATCTAGGCTTCTTGGGATAATGGATGATTTTCCAAGGGGCAGGCAGAGGACAGGCGTGGGCCTGCAATAATCTTCTGTGCCGGAAAGCCCCATATGCTGCCAGCCTAGTGGGTACAGGCCAAACCAGCCTGAGGGGGTACTTGAGATTTTAGAGGACAGAGCTTGTTCTTTTATTTACTATATTAGATAAATTAACAATGGAAGTTTTCCAAATTAGCTCTCGAGCTCTGCATGTGTAAACAGGTACATTTTAGAAAGAATATTCAGTAGTCCCCCCTTATCCACTGGGGATACGTTCCAAGACCCCCAGTGGATGCCTGAAACCTCGGATAGCACCAAACCCTGTATATACTATGTTTTTCCTATACATACATACCTATGATACAGTTTAATTTATAAATTAGTCATGGCAACAGAGTAACAACAATAACTAACAAAATAAAACAGTATATATTGTAACAAGTTATGTGAATGTGGTCTCTCTCTCAAGGTAGGTATCTTATTGTTGTGTTCTCACATTTTCACTTTATGGCTTCTCTTTGGCATCTCCGAATTGCCAGCATCACTACTCTGGAGCTTTGGGGCCGTTATAAAGTAAAATGAGGGTGACTTGAACACAGGCACCGTGATACTGTGACAGTCGATCTGATCACCAAGATGGCTACTAAGTGACTAACAGGCGAGGAGCGTGTATGGTGGGGATACACTGGACAAAGGGGTGAGTCACATCCCGGGAGGGACAGGGGGGACAGCAAGAGATTTCATCGTGCAACTCAGAATGGTGTGCAATTTAAAACTGATGAATTATCTCAGGAATTTCCATTTAATATTTTCAGATTGGTTGACCACAGGTAACTGAAACTGGGGGGGGTGGAAAAAGGCAGAACCGCAACTTAGGGAGACTGCTGTGCACAAAGAGCATGGCATTTGTGAGCATGGGTCTTAGGGGCATGGGGAGGGACTCAGGAGGCTCTGACTGTGACATCCATTAAACCTGGGTGATGGGTACACAGGTGCCATGAGTCTCTGTGTTCTTCTGTGTGTTTGACTTATTTTTCAGATTAACAAAATTCTGGTTCCCCATTGAACCAGTTTGAGAAAATACCAGAGTTTATAGTGTGGGATTCAAGGCCCTTCAGCTTCTGATCCCCTCGGAATTTCTCGTGTCACCTCTCAGGACCTCACTTCACAGCTCCCGCTCATGACATGGAACTCTCTTCGGACCCCCAGGTCTTTGCCCACGGCTGCCCATCTGCACTGCTGATTAACCCAGGCGCTTCTGCCAAGACCTGCTGCGAAGCCCGCTTTGGGAGGCTCCTCCCAGCGGGTCAATCCGCCTGTCTGTCCGCACAGATCCTGGCAGCACGGGGCAGTGGGGAGGGACTCCGAACCTACACGCAGTCAGAGTGTCTGAACTGCGTTTTGCAGTTAACTACCAGTGAGATCTTGGGCAAATAACCTCTTTGCAACTCATTTTCCTAACTGCAGACGAGAAATGCCCCTGACAGGGCGAACGGTACATTGCACTCTTCTGCCAAGACTTCTGACACTGGAAGCAAGCTCCATCGGCAAACTGTGAAACAGTGAGTAAGTCAGACAATGACTGGGAAGCATACATACCAGACCATTAACCAGGGGGTGATGCTTCACTTGTTTAAGGCTGCACTCATGTGTTACTTACAGAAAAGTTTTTAAAGCTTTTCTGATCTGCCATCTGCAATGGCATCTCTGCCAGGATGCAGTTTCGTGAAAACCCTTACTGGGAAGACCCTCACTCTCGAGGCTGAACCATCAGATATGATGGAAAACGTAAAGGCCAAGACCTGGGATAAGGAAGGAATTCCTCCTGCTCAGCAAGGACTTAGCTTTGCTGGCACCAACTGGAAGGCGGGCGGACTCTGATTACAACATTCAAAAGGAGTCCACTCTTCATCTTGTGTTGAGACTTCGTGGTGGTGCTAAGAAAAGGACGAAGGAGTCTTGCACCACTCCCAAGAAGAAAAAGCACAAGACAGGGAAGCTTACGCTGCTGTCCTGAAATACTAGAAGGTGGGCGAGAATGGGAAACCAGTTGCCTGCGTCGGGACTGCCCTTCAGATGAATGTGGTGCTGGAGTTTTTAGCACTTTGTAAGCAGGCATTTGAGCTATATGACGAGTTTACTTGTTTCCCGCAAAAAAATGTGTTAGGACCAGACACTCTGACAGACAGTATCGTGGGAAATGTTGTCTGACCTATTGCTTCAACAAACCGGAAGACAAGTAATTGGATACAGATTTTAATAAAAGACATGAACTAACAATAAAAAAATTTTTAAGGGCCAGCTGAGTGGTGCGGTGGTTAAGCACTGGCTTGGGAAGCCAGCGGCCCCAGTTCGGGTCCCACATATGAGGGCCAGTGACACTGCCCTCAAAAAAAAAATAAATAAAATTTTTTTAGACAAAAATTAAATAAGGTTATAAAAAGCCCCTAGCAGTAGAGTTTGGCACACAACAGCTACTGAGGAATGGAGCTATGAGGGTGAGGAGGGAGGGCCAGAATGACGATTCAGGTAAACATCTAAAAAGCAAAAAAAAAGAATGAGGAAGGTCCCTGCCCTCAAGGCGCCCATGTCTAAGGGGACACATTTATGTCACTTGAACAAATACTGTGTTCCAGGTTCTGGGGAGACAGCCGTGAACGAGGCTCACAAAGTCCTGACACTCCATGAAAATAGCATTCAGACAGACAAAACAATTAACAAATAAATATATACCAGGAACTAAGAAATGCTCAGGGAGAAATACGGGGACAGAGGGAAGGGCGCAGGGGAAAGGGTGGGATTTAAACACGATGGTCGAGGCCAGCTGCCTGGAGGAGGTGATGTGTGAGCAGAGGCTGCAACGAGATGAGGGCACACACCACGCAAAGACGCAAAGGCCTGTGCAAAAGCCAGTGCAAAGGCCAGAAGGCAGGAATAAGTGTGGTGAGAGGAACAAGTGGCCAACGTGGCAAAGCCAGGTGCAGGGCGAGCAGACGGACACGCAGCCAGGTACAGGGGCCCTGAGCATACAGGCCACCCATCTCAGAGTCCATGGACCAGCAGCACTGCCATATGGGTGCTTAATGGGCAGAGTCTGCAGGTTAACAAGCTAACTGGTGAGTCGCACACACAGCGCAGTCGCAGAAGTACTAAGATGAAGGGCCTGGTAAGCCACGTCAGAATTTTGGATTTTATCAGAACGCTTTGGCGGGTTTTGAACTAGAGAGTGACACTCTGGTTTCAATTCTCTGGCTGTTTTGTGGAAAACAGGTTTTGGGAGGGGCAAGGGCAGAAGCAGGGAGTTAGTTAAGGAGCTATTTTGGTTGTCTGGGTAAGGGACGTTGGCCGCACAGATGAGTGTGGTGTTGATGGAGGTGGTGATATGCGATCAAATAAAGGGCATATTTTGAAGTTAGAGCCAACGGAAATTGCTAATGGATCAAAAGTGGATGTGAGGGACACACGATGACAAACAGCAGCAGCAGCACCAGCTGAGCAGGAGCCACCGCTCTGTGCCCTTTACAGGTAAAAACTCATCCGATCTTCACAACAGTCCCATGAGGAGGCCACAGCGGACAACCCTGCTTTATTAAAATGAAGACAATGAGGCAGAAACGGGTTTAGTAACTGCCCACGGCCTCAAAGCTGGTCAGGTGGCAGCAACAGGTCTGAGCACACGGCGTGGGAGCTTGTGCTCCAGCAGCGTCCCAATGAGGACCATGACCACGGCTCCACCAGTGGAGAGGGAGGAGGCACAGAGTGGAGCAGGCTGAGGGGATCGGTCGGGAGTGCTTTGCTGGACACGGTAACTTGCAGATCCCTAGTGGACATCCAAGTGGAGATGCCAGGTGGAGGGCTGGCACGTATGGATTCAGGAAAGGTGGGGATGGAGATATAAATGGCAAGGTCATCAGCACAGAGACAGTATTTAAGGCCAAAGGGGAGATGAGATCACCCGGAGCAGTTTTTCAAACTGAAGGTTGCGAAATCAATTTAGTGGGTCATGAATAGCACTTCAAAAAAATGAACTAGAACAGAATGGAAAATAACAGAGTCCATGGCTCAGAGTAAGATGAAGTATAAGAACTGTTTTGTGAAACTGTTTCAGTTGTGAGTGTCTAGTGTCTAGTGAGTGTTGTGTGTGTATGTACCAGATTGGCATCTGGTTTGGTTTAAAAAAAAAAAATGTTTTTTTAAAGCTGCTGGTCTAGGCATTATGTGTAGGACTGATCCCTAAATCACTCCAACATTTAGAAGCTGGGAAAGAGGACAAGCAGCCAGGAAAGGAGAGCAAGGGAAGAAACAGCTAATGAGAAAGGAGGAAAAGCCATGTGGGGCCCTCAAAACCAAGTGTGACATGCTGGCCAGCAGATGTGCTGGTGCGGGTCCTGTACTATGATCCCAAACGGTGTACAGAAATCCTTCTGGGGGGTCGGCCGAGTGGCGAGTTGGTAAGAGCTGGCTTAGGACTTAAGAGCAGCCCCAGTTCGGATCCCGCATGTGCGGGCCAGTGACGCTGCCCTCTACAGCTAAGATGGTGAACAACAGCTTCACCTGGAGCTGGGCTGCTGTGAGTCCCCGGGGACTGCATAGCTGCAGCCCCTGCTGCAGTGGGCTGCCACAGGCTACAGTGAGTGGCCGGCAGCCAGCATGAGTGGCTGGCAGCTGGTGTGAGCTGCCAAGAGCCGCTGTGAGCACCCATCCAGAGGCCGGCAACCGATCTGTCTCACCAGGGAAGAGCACAGTGATGACACAAACATAGGTCAGTGAAGCGATGTCTTCCACAACTAGACTGAAGAATAAAAGGACAGCAACTTGTCTGTTTCCCTCCCCCAATTACCCAATAAAATCTTAAAAAAAAAAAAAAAGAAAGAAATCCTTCTGGGGTGGAGAGATTAGCACATTGCTGTGGGAGCCCGGGAGAGGATAACCTGTTTAAGGCCTGGTGGCTGAGAGCAGAGCGAAAGGCAGAAGGGAGAGAGGGAGATTAGGCTTTTATTTTAGACCCTGAGTTTGAGAGGCCACCAGGATACCCAGTCTATAATTTCCATAAACAGCAAATATCCTTTCCCAGGCCTGGGACTAGAAGTGTGATGGAGACGCGGTCTCTGGAGGAGGAAACAGGTGGCAAGGTGAGGTCAGGGCCACGAGGAGCGGCTCGGGGGGTGGCCAGGGCGCCGGCAGGCCTCCTTCCCAACCACCTGTTCACTCCTGGCCAACCCAAGCCCACCGCTCTGATCAGGCCAGGCCGTGTGCTCGGGACCTGTACTCCCACCTCCTAACCGGTGCTGTGCTCCTCAAAAATCTTCCCCAATCCCCACATTCCTCAAGGCCCGACTCACATCAGGAGACTGCAGCTCAGTGATCTTGCCTTCCCTGCGGAGCTGCGGGGGGCCTGGGCCCTGCCTTGTCCCCACCCCCCCACCTCATGGGAGCACTTCAGCTCCCCACCGAGCCGTGCATCACTGAAGGCACGTAACAAGGGTGTCTGACGTCTGCATGCGCTCTAACAGCCAAGCAAATACTCGCTTCCCCATGACACGACTTCCTTCTAATCCGAGTTTCAGCAGTGTTACTGAAACAGATCCCATCAAGATTCTGAGCATAACACGCAAACAGTATCTTGTCTCAGGCATGCCACACAGCCTTCCCTTCCCTGCCTCCCAAATGCCCTAAAGCTGGAACAACGGCAGTCAAAACAAACAAAAAAAACAAAAATGTACAGAGATGAAATTAAAGGGAGACATTCTCCAAACTGTTGACTATAGCTGTCTCTGGGGGTGAGGCTGCAAGGGACAGTCACCCTCTAGAAACAGGTTTAATGGACATGTTAGCTTTAAAACAAGAAATAAAATTTAATAATTGTACCTAGTTTTACTGAGTGCTTGCACTGTATGCCAGGCAATCTAGTCTCATTGAATCTTAACAAGTCTATGATGTAGTTATTGGCAATTCTGCAGATGGGGAAACTGAGGTTCAGAAAGTTTAAGTAACCCTTACAAGGTTACACAGCTAGTCAGCCTAGAAGGAATGCTGGGACTTAAACCCAGGTCCAATAGAGACTGTGCCCTTAACCTCTCCTGTTCTTAGCCCTGCTCTGTGTATTGCCCAGTGCCCTGGCACATGCCTTTGGAGCCTTTCCTTTGTCCCCGCTGGTCCTTCTGCCTGAGGAATATTCACTTTGCTGATGCAGCACTCACGGTTCAAGCCTAGTGCAAACCCGGCCTCCCCCCGGCTCTGCTGAGCGCACCATGGCCAGTGTTATCCGAGTCACATGGCCCTCTATTCCCCCGCAGCTTGGGCCTTCAGCTCTCCCCTACTGCCAGGCACATGGCAGCATAGCAATGGTGAGTGAATTAAGTTGACAATACAAATACTCCTTCTGACAAAAACACAGATAACAGATGGAGACCCAAAGTTTTCATCTGTGAAGGAACTGAATCCCGAGAATGGCCCCTATAACGACCAACCCCGCCGCAGCTGTGAGCCTCACCTCTCGCTGAGGCCTAAGGAGGCAGCTGATCTGCACCTCTGCCTCAAAGAAGCTGAACATAATATATCACCACTTCTGATTAATAAAATTACTTACCATTCAAAAATGTAAATAATGTGAATCAAAAGGTATTCTATAAAGTGTTTTGAAAATTAGCTACCTTTTGGAGGAAAGCACTTTTAAGTTTAACACAAAGTAATGTAAAAATATTAAAAGATACTTCACACATACATGACCATGGAGGTACAAGAGCCCATGAACCAGACATGTTTAGAATGTGCAAATCTCCTCTTGGCATTAACTGACCACATCTGGATTTATGAACGGAAGTGGAGTCCAAACAAAAGCCTTCTCGGACAAAGCAATGAGAGATGCAGGCCACCAGAGCATTAAGGCTTGATTTTATTGGAGGTGCCAAGACCACAGGTCAACCTGTCAAATGATGCAAAAGGCAGAACCGAGTTCTACAGGTACGGTCCATTCCAGATAAAAGCCAGTGGACCTTTTTACAGTTTATGGGTCCTCTCCATATGGCTGGGCATGCAGGCATGGGAGATATATTGTCTGGATGATTAATTCCTGCCAAAGAGCACAGGTGTTAGGAGGAGCAGAGGTGAGCCCACACATTCCACAACTGTTGCTTCAAACTCACCACGACTCCACAATGCTGAGAAACAATGTGTTAGTTCTTGTTAAATGCATTTATAAGCTAAAGATTACTGAGATCCTTCTAAAGATTACTGAACTTCCCACTTGAAAACAAACAGAGAAACAGAAGACAAACCAAAACAAAAACCCTATGAAAATCCCACCTCTATAAATAGCTCAAAGGATTGGTTCAAACACATTATAAACTTAAAAACTCCAACTTGGAAGTAAAGAGAAAGGCTCACCTCTAAGTCTCCAGGAAGAACCTCAAAATTAATTTGGGGTTGGAAGATTTTGAAGAAATAAAATGGCAGATTGCATTTCAGTAGCATCAGATCTTTGTGAATGTCCTGAGCTCTGGACTGTATTTTGGGTTCTCATTTCATTTCAAAAAGGAAAACAAAAGGGCAATCCATAACCACAGCAAGGAAGGTGCCCAGTACACATACACAAGGCACCGAGAGACAAAAGGAGCTCCTGACCACCCTGCTGTCTCTCGCAAGGGATGTGAGGAGCAAAAACCATAACCCTCCTTGGATTAGGGTCTCAGAGGGACGATGGGACCAGGTGCCATCAGCACACAGCCACCGCTCCCCACTGGGACAGCGAGGCCATCAGCAATGCTTCTTACCTAGAGTAGGACTAAATATCTTGAAGAAAAAAACCAAGGAAAACATGTTTTAAAAAAAAAAAATCACCTGGAAATAGAATTTTATTTTAGCAAGCAAAACGAGCAAGAACACAACTTTACTTTGGCAAGGTACAACTGCTCCCCCTATTAAACTCATTTTCAACAGATTCTCCCGGGTGATGCATTGGAAAACATACCATATTTAGAATCAGGAAACCTATATTTAAATACTTCCTAGTTTTGCCACTTTCCTTATTTGCAAAATGGAGTTAACCTAACCTTGCTGCCTCACAGGAATGTTCCACGATAAATCTGTACACTAAGTACTGTATAAATTAAAATGATCATTATTAGTATTAGCTTTCTCTCTCACTTTCCCAGGTAAAAGCCCGAACCAATGACAAAACAGGCAAAAGGCAAGCAACAAGGGAACAAACTGGAAGAGGGGTTAGCCATCAATCAATCAAATGAAATACAACAAAACAAACCCTAACAAATGGAATAACTAACTACTATGACAGAAAGCCACTCTATGACAGTTCGTCTCTATGCCATTTGCTAATTAAGAAAGCTCCCACACCCTGGCATCTACATCCATTCATAAAAATCAAAGCAGGGTGAAATCCTCATCAGCCCTCCTAGTTCTGAATGAAAATGCCATCGGAGCACATTGTTACTCTATAGGCAAAAGCCACGAGCCACAAAACCAATCCCCACCCCCACTGAGGGACTGCGGCCTGACCATTGCAGACCCACTCTGGAGTAAAGGAGTGTCTCTGCCTTCCCTGACCAACTGGCATGAAATTAGCAAAGACCAACCTCAGTCATTCTGAAATATGGCCGCAGAGAACAGGTGGCTGATGGGAAGGCACCACCATTTGGAATCCCAAATTTTGAAAATAAAAGCCAAATGGATACAAACATTTTCTGAAAATCAGCTATTTCCAAATTTTCTGGATGGTTATAATTATAGCTAAAATTTATCTAGTAATTATTATGAGTCAGGCAGCATTCTAAAAGCTTTAGTTATTCACTAATTTAATCAGCACAATCACAGTAAATACAATTACTATTTCCATTTTTTTTTAGACAAGGAAACAGAGGCACGAAAGAGTTATTTTGCTTAAGGTTACACAGCTCATAAGCGGCAGAGCTGGGTTCAGAATTCAGGCAGCGGGTTGGAAACCACGCTCCAGCCACCGATTCCTGGAAGATCCTCCAGCCAGTGCTGCTCAGCTGACCTGACCAGCTGCGCCACCTTACACTCACTGTCACACTGAGACGCACACAAGGCGAGGGTGTAGTGTCTCTCACCTTATGATCGCCTGGTTTGAGGTGAATGTTAGAATACCATGAGCCCGTGAAAATAAGGCCTCATTTTCTGCATCCAATAATAATGCACTCAACAATTTCACACACACACAAAAAGAAAAACTGGATGAAACACACACACATCATTTTTAAAGCAACAAAAAGATAACAGGATAGTGAGGAATTATCAAGTCAATCTCCTGGAAAGAAGGGAAATCCAAAGAGATAAGACCTGGGGCAACTGCTGATCCACAGAGAGGGGCCTTGTGCCTAGCCCTTCTAGGGCCCTGCATGGGAGACACTTGGTAAGCTGCCCCCCATGAAAGCAATGGACTGGGGTCCCAAATGGTTGCATCCCAGGAAGAGAAACTGGAAGTAAATTAGCCTTCCATGGACTCAGCTTCAAATCACCTAACTAGTCCAGAAAATCTTGAATTCTCAACTTGGAGTAAAGTGATCTTTGGTTTGCTATTGCTCTCACACGCCTGGAAAAAGCAAAGAAAATCCTCCTTGGGACAAGGCATCCAAGGCCTCTAATTATTTCTATAAATAATGTTCCAAATACCATGTCCGGTACACAAACATACGAACAGACAAAACACCATGAGTAAGAACCACCATAAACAGACTCCAGATAATAGAATTGAGAGAAGATTATAAAACAATGATATTTACTCTGTTTTAGGAAATAAAAACCAACCTTGACAAATTTAGCAGGGAACCTAAATCCATAAAAAGCAACATAGCAGGGCCGGCCGAGTGGCGTATTGGTTAAGCGCTGGTTTTGGGATGCCAGCGGCCCCGGTTCGGATCCCACATGAGGGCCAGTGACACTGCCCTCTACAGCTATGCGAGCCCCGGTAATGGTGTAGGCTGCAGCCCCTGCTGCAGTGGGCTGCCATAGGCTACAGTGAGTGGCCCGCAGCCAGCGTGAGCGGCTGGCAGCCAAGCGTGAGCTGCCAATAGCCGCGGTGAGCGACATCCAGAGGCCAGCGACCGATCTGCCTCATCCGGGAAGAGCGCAATGACGATACCAACAGTGAAGCAACATCCTCCGCAACTAAACTGAAGAACAAGAAGACAGCAACTTGTCTGTTCCCCTTCCCCGATTCCCCAACACTGTTCCCCTCCACCAATTCCCCAATAAAATCTTTAAAAAAAAAAAAAAGCAACATAGCAGATTTGAAAAGAACCCAAACAGAAGAATACAACAAGCCCATCCACTGAGTTCTTAATTTCAATAAAACACAAATTAGTCAAAGAGAGAATTGGTCAAATGGAAGATAGGTCAAAGAAACTACCCAGAATGAGAAATAGAAACGGATAAAAATTATAGGAGAAAGGATAAGTAACAAAAAGGATCCAGTGAGAAGGTCTAACATATCCATATAACTGGATCTCAGAATGAGGAAAGAATGGGACGAAGCAACATGTATAGAGAGAATTGCCAGGAATTCTCGAGAACAGATAAAAGATGTCAAGCCACGGACTCAAGAAGCCTGGTAAATATGCAACCAGCGATCTCTATTATCCTAGAATGTCTTCTAAAAATGGCATGACCTTTTCTGGAAGTATAGTGCCACAGCTAATTAAACAAATATCTACTGTGGTCCTAACTAGGGGCCAGACACAGAAGAGACAAAGACATAACACTCCCAGCATGTGAGGAGTCCTAAGGCAAGCACTTAAAAGACCTAAGTTAAATCGTAACAATCTAATATTCCCTCTACTATGTGCTACCAAAAAGAAGAAAAAGAACAGAAAAAGGGAGGAAGAAAATGCCAGAAAGACCCACATAAATGTGGACAGAAAATTTTCAACAAAGGAGCCAAAAAGATACAATGAAGAAAGCCTCTTCAATAAATGGTGCTGGGAAAATGGTAAAGCCACGCGCAAAAGAATGAAGCTAGACTGCTATCTGTTACCACATACCAAAATTAACTCAGACTTACCCAGAAGACCTGAAACAAAACCTGCACAGAAGCAAGCATAGATACTAAATTTATGGACCGTGGGTTCAAAGAGGATTTTATGAGTTTGACCTCAAAGGCAAGAGAAATAAAAGCTAAAATAAATGCATGGAACTATATCAAACTAAAAAGCTTCTGCACAGCCAAAGAAACCATCAAGAAAACAAAGAAGCAACCAACCGAATGGGAGAAGATATTTGCAAACAATGCCTCCAATAAGGGGCTAACGTCCAAACTATATAAGGAATTCGTACAACTCAACAACAAAAAGACAAACAATCCAATTAAAAAACGGGCAGAAGACATGAACAGAAACTTCTTCCAACAAGACATACAAACAGTCAACAGATATAATGGAATACTATTCTACCATAAAAAAAGATGAAATACTGCCATTTGTGACAACATGGATGAATCTTGAGATTAAGCTACATGAAAGAAGTCAGTCAGACAGAAAAAGTCGAGAACCACATGATTTCACTCATATGTGGGATATAAAACTAAAAGCAACAAAGGAACAAGACAAACAAAGAAATAAAAACTCATAGAGAGACAACAGTTCAGTGGTTACCAGAGGGTAAGGGGGGAGGGGGTGTTAGATGAGGGTAAAGGGGATCAAATATATGCTGATGGAAGAACTGACTCTGGGTGGTGGACACATAATGCAATATATGGATGATGTATTTTAGAATTGTGTACTTGAAACCTATGTAGTTTTGTTGACCATTGGCACCCCAATAAATTGCAATAAAAAAATACCCGAGGGCCAGCTGAATGGCTCAGTTGGTTAAGTGCTCGTTCCAGAGTGCGAGCTCAGATCTGAGCAACAGCAGTTCGATGCCCAGCCCGAGCTGAGCTGCCACTGAGCTGCCAACAGGTGGCAGGATGGCTCAGCTAAAATAAAATAAAAAAAGAATACCCGAAAGAAGTATTTAAAAGGAAAGTGGGGGGCCGGCCGAGTGGAGCATCGGTTAAGCACTGGTTTTGGGATGCCAGCGGCCCCGGTTCGGATCCCACATGAGGGCCAGTGACACTGCCCTCTACAGCTACAGCTAAGATGGTGAACAACAGAACAACAGCTCCACCTGGAGCTGGGCTGCGAGCCCCGGCAATGGTATAGGCTGCAGCCCCTGCTGCAGTGGGCTGCCATAAGGCTACAGTGCGTGGCCGGCAGCCAGTGTGTGTGGCTGGCAGCCAGCGTGAGCTGCCAATAGCCGCGGTGAGCGACCATCCAGAGACCAGCGACCGATCTGCCTCATCCTGGAAGAGCGCAATGACGATACCAACATGGGCCAGTGAAGCAGTGTCCTCCACAACTAGACTGAAGAACAACAACAACAAAAAAGATAGCAACTTGTCTGTAAAAAAAAAAAAAAAAAAAAAAAAGGCAATAAACCTAAAAGGCACTTGCAGGAGTAGCAACAGGGACACCTGACGTCAGTTACCCAGTTGTGCGGCCCTGGGCTATCCCCCGTCTTCCCACTGCCCTAACTAATAACTAAGCACAGTGCACAATCTAACTAAACGTCCTCAGCAAGAGAGACTCAAAGAATCTTTTCTTTACATTCCCCCACAACCCTACCCAATAAAGGATTTTTCAAAACGATAAATCTAAACAGACAGTTCTTTCTGGGCTATTCAGCGTGACATAAATAAGCCTACTAAGCACCCTGTCCTTTATTACCTGAGCCCACAAGGGGCAGCTGGCTCCTGGAAGATGAGGCAAAGGAAGGAGAGCTCCACCAGGAGCTGCTGAGAGAGTGACAGGCCATCAGTGGGGAGCAGGGGCCACCAGAGCTGGTAACCAGGCAGCAAGGGCACCTACCAGGTGGACTCCTCGAGTTATATGAAAAGCAGTCTGGTCAATGGCCTGAGGAGCTGCCTTCCTTTGTATTAAGCTCCAACCGCTACATGAACCTGTCATCCAAGGAGGGAAGAGGGGGAACAGCTTCTGTCACACAGCACTCCCCATCCAGGGACTCCAGTGGGAGGGAACTGGCTGAAAGGTCAGTGTTAACGCACAAAACCCTGCACACCGCGCTGTGCTGAGGAAAGAAAATGGACCCTTTCTGAAGCACAGCGCCACTGAAGTTGCAGGACAGGCTGCCCATGACTGGGGAGAGCTCCTGTGAGTCTGTGTTTGGAATATGACCTTCAGATAAAGCACAGAGACATGATTCAATACATAACTCCGAATGTCTCCATCTCAGGAATAAAGTGGCTTACAATATTTTATGCATGCTGGGACTGACTCTCAAAGTTTCGTTTCTCCAGGTCTCATGGGTCTTATCAGCTGTATAGGCTTCAAAGAGATCAGGAAAAGATACAATGACTAAATAAAAATATAGACATCAAACAAATTTCAAAAATCACTCAAAATGTCTTCTATGTCTGGGAGTCCATTACTGTTTAAACCTGCATAAGGCTTATTCATATCTAAACCAATGTGTCTAAACTACCTTGTTCAAATGATGCTAGCAGAAAAGAACTCCAAATTGCCAGACATGTAAGGATATCTGGTAAGGGTCTATTATCTAAAATATATAAAGAATTCTTACAACTCAACAATAAAAAGATGACAACCCAATTAAAAAATAAGCAAAGGACCTGTACACATTTCTCCAAAGATACACAGATGGCCAACAGGCACATAAAAAGATGCTTAACATTATTAGGAAAATTCAAATCAAGCCACAATGAGACCCCTCACACCTGCCTGGATGGCTATAATCAAAACATGGGAAGGTACAAGTGTTGGCCAGGATGTGACACTGGAACCCACATGCACTGCTGGTGGGAGTGTACAATGGTGCAGCCACTTTGGAAGAGAGTTTAGCAGCTCCTCTCAAGATTATCCACAGAGGGCCAGCCGAGTGGTGCAGTGGTTAAGTGCTGGCTTGGGAAGCCAGCGGCCCCGGTTTGGGTCCCGCATGTGAGGTCCAGTGACACTGCCCTCAATAAACAAAAAAACAAACAAAAAAAAAGATTATCCACAGAGTTACTACATGATCCAGCAATTTCATTCCAGGTATATACGCAAAAGAATTGAAAATAGAGATGCAAACAGATACCAGTATGCCAATGTTCATAGCAGCATCATTCACAATACCCAAAACGTGGACACAACCCAAGTGCCCGTCCACAGAGGAAAGGATACACAAACTGTCATGTGTACACACAGTGGGATATTATTTCACCATTAAAAAGGAATGAACTTCTGATATACGCTACAACATGGATCAACTTTGAAAACATTAAGTGAAACATGCCAGACACAAAAGGACAACTATTGTATGACACCACTTACATGAACTATCCAGAATAGGCCAATTCACAGAGACAGAAAGTAGATGAGAGGTCCTGAGGCCTGCAGAGGAGGAGGGAATGAGTGCTTATTGCTTAACTGGTGCATAGTTTCTGTTCGGGGGGGGGGGGGGGATGAAAAAGCTTTGGAAACAGATAGTGGTGATCGTTTCACAACAGTGTGAATAATGACTGCCAGTGAACTGTATACCTAGTAATGGTTAAAATGGCAACTTTTATGTTACATATTTTTTTTAACCACAATAAAAAAAAAGAGAGAGAGAGAAAAGTTAACATATAGCCATTTTGCAAGATAGTTTGGCAGTTTCTTAAAAAGCTAAAATAGTCTTATCATATGATCCAAGAGCCATGCTCTTAAGTACTTACTCAAATGAACTGAAATTTATGTAAACACAAAAAGTTGCACAATACACATTCAAGTTTATAGCAGCTTTGTTTATAATTGCCAAAATTTGTAAGCAACAGAAATGTCCTTCAGTAGGTAAATGGATAAACAAACTGTGGTACAATGAAATATTACTCAGTGATTGAAAAAAAAAAAGAGAGAGCTAACAAGCTACAAAAGACATGGAGGAAATGCAAATGCAGACTGCTGAGTGAAAGAAGCTAGTCTGAAAAGGCTATATACTGTATGATTCCAACTAGATAGCACTGTGGAAAAGGCAAAACTATAGAGACAGTAAAAAGATCAGTGGCTGCCAAGGGTCAATGGGAGGGAGGAAGGGATGAACAGGTGGAGGACAGGGAAGTTTTGGGACAGTGAAATTATTCTATATGATACTGTACAGGTGGCTACATGATCATATGTATCTGTCTAAATCCACAGAACGCACAACAAAGAGTGAACCCAAATATGAACTATGGATTTTGGTTAAAAACAAGGTATCAACATTAGCTCACTGACTGTAGCAAATGTACCACTCTAATGAGGTGTTACTAATAAGGAGACATCTCAGGTGCGGTACTTTTGTTATAACTGAACCAGATACTTTATTGACTTATTATTAAGGACTGAAAAAAGATAAACAAATACACATACTGCATGCTCACAGCAGCATTATTCAAAGTAAACAAAAGGCGGAAGCAACCGAAACGCCCATCAGAAGGCCAAGGGCAAACAAACCGGTGTTGCCATCCAAAGGAAGGTCATCAACCACAAAAAGGATTAGTACTGACATGTGCTGCAACAAGGATGGACCTCAAAATGCGGATGAGCCTCAAAAACTGTAGGTGAAAGAAGCCAGGCACAAAGGGTCATGTATCGTACGATCCCATTTACATGAAATAATCGAAATGGGTGAATCCACAGGTAGAAGGAAGGCAGACTGGCAGCTGCCAGGAGTTGGGGCTATGGGGTGTCCACTGGGGTGCTGAAAATGTTTTGGAACTAGACAGAGGTTCGGTGCACAATATAGTGAATGTACTAAATGCCACTGAACTGTTGAATTGTTCACTTAAAAATGGTTAATTTTGGGGCCAGCCGAGTGGCGCGTTGGTTAAGAGCTGGCTTGGGATGCCAGAGGCCCGGGTTCAGATCCCACATATGAGGGCCAGTGACACTGCCCTCTTAAAATAAAAAAATGAAAAAGGGAAAAAAATGGTTAATTTAGGTCAAAGAGTACAAACTTTCAGTTGTAAGATTACAGAGCTGAAAAATATATATACATATATATGTATACATATATATATTTTTTAAAGATTTTATTGGGGAATTGGGGGAAGGGAACAGTGTCGGGGAATTGGGGAAGGGGACCAGCCAAGTTCTTGTTCTTCAGTCTTCGTTGTAGAGGGCGCCAGTCACCATCTGGCTTCCCGTCGGCAGCTTGTGGCCTCTAAGCTCAAAGTGCTGTGTTCAATCTTAGTTGCAGGTGGGCGTAGCCACCATCCCATGTGGGAGTCGAACCAGGCAGCCTTGTTGTTAAGAGCACACGCCCTATCCACTGAGCCATCTGGGCGGCAGCTCAGCTCAAGGTGCCGAGTTCAGTCTTTAGTTGCGGGTGGGCACAGCCCACCATTGAACAGGCAATCTTGTTGTTACACCAGCTGAGCCATCCTGCCAGCTCAGCGACAGCTCAGCTCGGGCACAGCGTTCACTGGCCCATGTGGGAATCAAACCGGTGGCCCTGTTGCTCAGAGCATGCGCTCTAAGTCAACTGTTAACCAACTGAGCCACTTGGCCGGCCGGAGTTGAAAATATTTTTATTGATTGATTGATTTTTTTTTTTTTTTGAGGGCAGTGTCACTGGCCCTCATATGTGGGACCCGAACTGGGGCCACTGGCTTCCCAAGCCAGCGCTTAACCACCACGCCACTCAGTCGGCCCCCGAAAATATTTTTAAAATGGTTCACTTTATATTGTGTGAATTTCACCTCGATTAAAAAAACAAAACAAAGCAAAACCCAAAAAAGGTATCTTAGTCTAAGAGAACCTAGGACACCCAAGAGGGGGTATTTCATTACTCCGTCTCCCTCAATCCTGGCTCAATCCTGTGACGGGGTCCCCAGCAAACACACGGATTTCTGAAGAACAAGCTGCTGGATGTGTCTTTCAACACTGACCTACTTCTCCCTGAAGAGCTGAGCTGACACTAAAAGCTAACCCTCATCGTCGTCCTGAAATACCTTTGTGATACCTCCTGCAATGTTCACTGACTCTAAGACTGTCTCCTGCTGCACGATGCCAGCCAGTCTTTGTGCCCACTTACTCAGGATACTCTTGATAGCTCACTGGATCTTCCTGCGATTATTTTTCTAGAATCAACCAGTGTTTTCTAGCATCTTCCCTTCTCTGTGGCCAAATTATTATAATGTATTATCTTTGATCTACCTATGTTTCCCTCACTATACTGTTGAAACCCCTGGGGACAAGTACTGGGACTCATCTCAGAATTCTGAGAAAGAATGGCTGCTCCTCACCGGGGCCTGTCCTCATCTGGCTTGCTGCGTTCTATCCCCATGCACGAGCATCTCTACACTTCCTTCTTTTTAAAAAAAAAATTTTTTATTGGGGAATTGGGGTAGGGGAACAGCGTTGGGGAATCAGGGAAGGGAACAGACAAGCTGGTGTCCCCTTTTTTTTTTTTTTTCAGTCTAGTTGTAGAGGACATTGCTTCACTAGCCCATGTTGGGATTATCATTGCGCTCTGCCCAGGTGAGGCAAATGGGTCGCTGGCCACTGGATGGCCGCTCACAGCTGTTCTTGGCAGCTCACGCTGGCTGCCAGCCACTCACGCTGGCTGCCGGCCACTCACTGTAGCCTATGGCAGCCCAGGCAGCAGGGGCGGCAGCCCACACAGTCCCCAGCAACTCAAAGCAGCCCAGCTCCAGGTGGAGCTGTTGTTCACCATCTTAGCTGTAGAGGGCAGTGTTACTGGTCCTCATGTAGGATTCGAACCCGGGCCCCGCTACGTACAGCTGGCGTCCCAAGCCAGCTCCTAATCAACACACCACTCGGCCAGCCTTACACTTCTTTCTTTACCTGCATCCCCTCCCTGCCCCCCACCGCCAGCTTCTCCTCAAAAGGTTCCTGACCACCAGACAATCCTTGGCTAAGGACAAGTCTTCCCTGTGCCAAAACTGAATACCACTGACTCTGTCTCTTGTCTACCTTTGTGCTTCTCTGCTTTGTGCTTCCCAGTCGGCTCACATACTCAATGCCCTGCAGAGCACACAGGAGTGCTGATGCCACCGCCCTCCCTCAGAGAGGACTGGGGAAGGAGGGCAGGAACATGCTTAGCAGGGCCTGATAAAAAGAGGAGATTAAATGGACATAAGAAAATTACAAAATGTCAAGAGAAAAACACCCAGTTAAGGGAATGTTAAATTTCATGGAAGAAGGAGCATTTGAGGCAGGCCTGGAAAGATAAAGATCTCAACAGACGGAGATTGGGGAAAGGGCATGGACACACGCATGGAAATGGGGACATAGAATCTGCAACAGAGGACCCGGGCAGGGAGTTGGGAAATGGGGCTGGAAAGGCGGGGCAGGGTCCCACTGCCTGAGTGACCAGGCAAGGAGTATCTATCTCATTCAGTGCACAGACAGGGATACGACAAGAGCTGTATTTTAGAAGATCTTTTGGCAGCAGTTAGGAAGAAACTGGCACGGACTGGAGAAGGCAAGTTATACCAAGGGCCTCTGACAGCAGCTCAGGCACGTCTCCTACCATGCTCGTGCAAACCACTTCCATCCCCACACCCACAAGAGCCTGTCGCCCACCTGACCAGTTCCTCAGCAACTTCTCAAGGGACCTCTCCCTCACTTAAATCACTGACTAAAAAGGAAAACAATGTAATAGTCCGTCCTAGAAATGTGATCAAAAGCAAATCTTATGGACTGATATAACCATAATCTTTACAACAGACATGTGTGCTCCTACTGTGTGTCATTCACTGCTCTAGGCCACAGAGGCGCAAAGGTGAAGGAGGCACAGTTTCTATCCGTGCAGTTTACATTTGAGTAGAAGAAACAGATAAACGACCAAAATGTCCGATAAATGCTGTGAGGAGAAGAGTGAGAGACAGAGGACCCAGGAGCATGTGTATGTGGGGGCTGCCTAGCTCAGGTGGAAGGGAGGGGAGCGGCTAGGCAGTGCGCGTTCTTACAGGGTATACCTTTTATGTTAAAAGGGAGAACCAGGCTTTGGAGCCACACAGAGCTGGGCTCCAGCCCTGCTTCTATCACTGAGTGATCGATTACTTGACCCCTCTTACAAATTACATAATCTCTCTTGAATCTGTTTCTTTATCTCCATTTTACTGATGAAGTACTGACCTTACATATGGCTGATCTTTGAGAATTAAATAATGAATACAAATACTGTGTACTGTGCCTGGCACGTGAGGATCTATAAATGTTAGCCATTAGATAAGTGGTTTAATATACACAGAAATTATTTTGTTCCTATATTTTAAAAAACTAAATAATAATTTAGCATAGGCTTTCTGAAACAAATACTTAAGAAGTCTTTGGGAGATGAACCCACTACCTGCAAACAGAAACCTGGGAATATTTAGTAAAATAGTATTAAGGACCATCCTCACCTACACATAAAAAGACAGTTCTATTATTCAGTGCGAAAAAGGAATGAGCTATCAAGCCGTGAAGACATGGAAGCACTTAAATGCATGTTATTACATGCACTTAATAAGGAGAAGCCGCCAACCTGAAAAGGCTACATACTGTGTGATTCTAACGACCTGACGTTTTGGAAAAGGCAAAGCTATGGAGACAGTAAAAATATCAGTGGTTGTCAGAGACTGGGGAGAGGGAGGGATGAACAGGTGGAGCCCAGAGGATTTTTAGGGCAGTGAAATTACTACGTATGATACTGTAATGGTGGATACATGTCCTATTTAAAAAAACAAAAAAACAAAAACCTAAATAATTTAGCATAGGCTGTCTGAAACAAATACTGCAAACAAAAGCAGCAGAATGAATGTACATCACTTAGAGTAAACTGTAATGTAAACTACGGGCTCTGGTGATAACGACGTGTCAATTATAACTAATGCGCCAGTTTGGTGGGAGACAATGCTAATGGGAGAGGCTGTGTGTAGGTGAGGGCAGAGGGCATATGGGGGAATCTCTGTACCTTTCTCTCAATTTTGCTGTGGGCCTAAAACTGCTCTAAAAAAATAAAGCATAAAAAAATATTTAAAAGATATATTTTTAAAGCATAGAACAATATGCACTAAACTGGCAACTAGTTATCTCTGGGCAGTAAGAGTATTCATCTCTGCATTGATTGAGTTTTATACCACAAGCACACTAATTTTATAATAAAAGGATACATTTCAATAAGAGTTCTATAAGTTGTTTAAACTGAAACACTATGCTAACATTCTTGAAATTTTTTCTTTAACATATATAATTATTTCCATGTACAACTATTGCAACAAAAGTAACTATTTTCATATGACCCTTTTAACTTTAGAACAGAAATACTGTTAGAGTAGTGGGACTGTTTCAAATTTTTAATTTAGTGGAGTCCAATCTTATTCATAAAAGAAAATACTAAGGTACATATTTTAATAAAATGTTAATAAGCTGAATCAGGTCAACAGAGAAATATACTGGCTTATGGTACTTAAGTCTTTCATTTATTTATAGGTGCAAAGAGACAGAACTTCCCATTTTCCTATTCCCAAACGATTGAATTTAGAACGAACGAAAACAGAAATAAAACCTTAGTCTGCTCTTTCTAAGGGACTTGCATCGCCTACTAACTTGCTAATGAAACCAGGCATGTGACAGGCACATGGTCAATGTTGGGACTTGCATTGGCAGAGACACCTTTTGAGGTGTATTATGTATCACCAAGTTCCAGGTATAGATTTAAAGAATCTCTCACCGAAGAAGCTTCTCCAGCAGATACAGATGGACCGGTATCGACTATTAAGAATACTAGCAAGAGGGCCGGCCGAGTGGCGCATTGGTTAAGAGCTGGCTTGGGATGCCAGCGGCCCCGGTTTGGATCCCACATATGAGGGCCAGTGACACTGCCCTCCACAGCTAACAACAGCTCCACCTGGAGCTGGGCTGTGCGAGCCCCGGTGATGGTGTAGGCTGCAGCCCCTGCTGCAGTGGGCTGCCATAGGCTACAGTGAGTGGCCGGCAGCCAGCGTGAGCTGCCAATAGCCGCGGGGAGCGGCCATCCAGAGGCCGGCGACTGATCTGCCTCATCCGGGAAGAGCGCAATGACGATACCAACATGGGCCAGTGAAGCAATGTCCTCCGCAACTAGACTGAAGAACAAAAGGACAGCAACTTGTCTGTTCCCCTTCCCCGATTCCCCAATGCTGTTCCCCTCCCCCAATTCCCCAATAAAATCTTAAAAAAAAAAAAAAAAAAAGAATACTAGCAAGAAAAGGTAAGTGGAGATTCAATGCTTGGTCTGTTGAGAAAGGATTCCATAAATATATGATACCAAATGCTATAATTAGAAGTCAATTCGAATCCTCTTTAGTAACATTTTCAAGGTTCACATCTTAAATACAGGTATATGAAAAACCAAAAGCACCATATCTTATTTATATAAAAAGATTTCTGCTGAAGTCTTAAAACCTACTACTTTGATTTTGAAAATAAATTGCTGATTTTTTAAATCTAGCAAAAGGTAGACTGAGCTGCATCCTTTGAAAGCTGAGCACAGTAAGTTCAACAAAAAACAGCAGGTAATCAACTTATGGGACTTTTTTATTCAGAAAGGGGCTGCGAGCAGTGAGCCAAGGGGAGAAAAGACACTAATACTTCCACGGCATATTCCTTTGAGAGCTGGCAGCAAAATTCTACTTCATTGATTAATCACACAAAAACTATTTGCTGAGCACCAACTACATGCCAAGCACTGTTCTAGGTGCTGGGACTATGATGGGGAACAGCAAGTCCTGCCCCACACGGATGATGCAACAGGGAGGGCCCCAAACGGCAATTCCTGGGCTCCACTCAACTCTTCAATCCAAACCCAAACTCTTTCCCTTCAAAGAGGTCACAAATGTGCTCTGCAAGAGTTAGCTTCCAGTTCATTCAAATTAAACACAGAGTTGTAATGTGTACTGGTCAAGGGCACAGAATCTGGAGCCAGGATGCCTGATTTCACATTCTGCCTCTGCTTTTTAGATGCGAGAGACCTTGAGCAAGTCACTCAACCTCTCTGTTACAGTTTCCTCATCTGAAAATGGAGAGAACAGTACTACCTCAGAGGTTTGTTGTTTTTTTAAATTGGGGAATTGGGGGAGGGGAACAGCATTGGGGAATCAGGGAAGGGGAACAGACAAACTGCTGTCTTTTTTTGCTCTTCAGTCTAGTTGTGGAGGACGTTGCTTCACTGGCCCATGTTGGTATCGTCATTGCGCTCTTCCCGGATGAGGCAGATCGGTTGCTGGTCTCTGGTTGTCTCTCACCGCGGCTCTTGGCAGCTCACGCTGGCTGCCAGCCGCTCACTGTAGCCTATGGCAGCCCACTGCAGCAGGGGCTGCAGCCTACACTGTCGCCAGGGCTCACACAGCCCAGCTCCAGGTGGAGCTGTTGTTAGCTGCAGAGGGCAGTGTCACTGGCCCTCATATGTGGGATCCAAACCGGGGCCGCTGGCATCCCAAAACCAGCTCTTAACCAATGAGCCACTCGGCCAGCCCTCAGAGGATTTTTTTATTTTTAAAGATTTTACTGGTGAATTGGGGGAGGGGAACAGCATTGGGGAATCAGGGGAGGGGAGCAGCCAAGAACTTTTGTTCTTCAGTCTAGTTGTGGAGGAGGTGGCTTCACTGGCCCATGTTGGTATCGTCATTGCGCTCTTCCCAGGGTGAGAGAGTCGCTCACAGGCCATTGGACGGCTGCTCACGGAGGCTCATGGCAGCTCACTGTAGCCTATGGCAGCCCACTGCAGCAGGGGCTGCAGTCTACACTGTCACCGGGACTCATGGCAGCCCAGCTCCAGGTCGAGCTGTTGTTCACCATCTTAGCCATAGAGAGCGCAGAATCACTGGCCCATGTGGGAATCAAACCAGCAGTCCTGTTGTTCAAGGCTCGCATTATTTATTACCAAGTGAGCCACTCGGCCGGCCCCCTCAGAGGATTTTTATAAGAACTAGGCAAATTAATATGTTTAAGTATCTAGAACAATGCCTGAAACTTAAGATTTTTTTATGTAATTATTTACATTTAGTATGTAGCATTAGTCAAGTTTTCGATAAATAACATGAAAGTGGATTAACGCTAAAAGATTCCTGTCAATTCATTTTATTGAAGCCAGTCCTTGCATTTTACAGCTTTCTCATGTAGAGTAGGGCGGTAGCAAACCAGAACAGGAAGGGCCAAGGATGGCTGATAGTCATCTCATCTACTTCCGGCTCCCCTCTCCTTCCCACCCCCACCTCTCCTCACAATCCAAACAAGTCTCGCAGCCATATGTCACACCTCTCATCACAAAACCTTGTTCCATTATGAGAACCAAGCGCCCTGGCCCAGATTCAAGCCCATCACCAAGCTCCCCCGCCTGACTCCCAGCCTACAGTCCCTCTGACCGCCCCTGCCCTGTGATCTCCAACCCCCCTGAGAACCTGTGCTTAGCTAGTCACTAGGCCTCATACTCCCGAGTCTCGGTTCTTGAAGGACCTCCTGCCCTTGGAGCGGCCCTTGCCCACTCGCCCACTTGGCTGTCTCCTCCCAACCCATCCTCCAGGTCCTGCTCATGTGTCCCCTCCTCTACAACCTTCTCTGGTCTTCTCCCCACACTGAGTCAGGAGTAAAGTCTCCTCCCTAGCTCTCTCCTAGAGCTCTGGCTACACATTATTACAGCCTCACAGATTCTGAATAGATTTTATAAATGTTAGTTTTCCAGGTCTGACTCTCCCACAGACACTGAACAACAAGGAAAGGGAAGATGTTTTATTTATTTTTGCACTTCTTGTGCCTAGCATGGTATATACTTAGCAATCCTGGTTGAACTGAAATAGAATTTTCTTTTTCTTGTATTTTCTCGGATGTCTCAGTCCCATCGGCTTCATTTGGCATGTGTCCCTTATCTTTAGCGATAGCCAACTTTCAGCACTCTGCTGGCCAGTATAACATTTTCAAGTTGCTGTTGTTGTTTGAGGGCAGTGTCACTGGCCCTCATATGTGGGACCTGAACCGGGACCACTGGCTTCCCAAGTCAGTGCTTAACCACCATGCCACTCAATAGGCCTTTTTTTTTTAAAGAGACATTTAAGGTATGATGCAGGCAGCAAAGTCCTTCCCTCCAACTCAAATTCAGTATGTTGGAACGTAAATCCTCATCCACAAAGACTTCTTCAACTAAATGGAGATGAAGAGTCTACTGCTGTTAGGTTTATACTCACATATCTCCAGGAAAAACCAAACCACTAAATTTGATGCAACGTGTACTTGTTTGCTGATGCCTGTTTGCGACTGCACACACCTGTTCATCTGCACAGGTTCATTTACACTGTGTCCGTCGAGTGAAAAGGAGCCATTTGGCTGGAATCATGAGGGCATGTTCTCCGCACCTCTGTCGTCAAGTAGGAACTCCCGAACACACACGAGTCCGTCCCACTGTTCCAAAACTCCAGGAGCGAGTCCCAGCTTTCCCCATATGGCCAGAGTTCCTTGGCTTGTTCACCGCCACCACTAGTCCCCCATCCTACCTCACCTGCTATTGTTTTCCTTCTCAGACTTGAGGCTCAGCCATCATTCAAACATACCCTAAGACCCTCATTAACTCAATACTTTCAACACTTTACCAGGCTAAATTAACGTAGTTCTTTGGCTGATGTTTTCTATGAATTTTTTCCCCACCCTTCAACCATTTTACTCACTCTTAGGAAGGCTTTGCAAGTTTTCTACAAATCCAAATTTAACATTACTTTAATACCTACTATGGGAAAGGGACATAAAGATTAACAAGGCACAGTGGCCATCTATGAATAGACAATCTTGTGGGGAAACAGACACATCCTATAGTAACTGTAATCTGAGGACAGAGATAGAGGGGAAGATAGGGCATTCCAGAGCAGAGGCTCAGAGGCAAGGCGGCTGCTCGCTCTCAATGCACTCACAGGCAGCGTGCCAGCTGCTGGGGCGATAAAGCAAAACAAAACACAGCCTTGACCGCAAGAACCTCACAGCCTAGTGCAGTGGTATTCGAAAATACTTCGCAGTTTCTCCAGCAAAACTCTTATGCAAATACCCAAAAGATAAGACATGATGACCCGAGCTGATCTGGCTGGAGTTGGGACGAGGCTGGATGACTCCCAGCTCTTGTGCCCCAGCCAGGCCACCTGGGCTCCAGGGGCCCCGCAGCCCCGCTCGGAGGGAATAAGAATGGCCCCATCTTTCACAACACTTAGAACACTACCGCCTCCCTAACACGGTGAATGAATGCTACAGAATACTGGTTACACAGAAATAAGATGCGAGAGCTGTGCAGTACTGCACATGTCACTGGTCTGCTGCATGGGACGGCAGAGGTACATGGGACGGACTGGAATTGCCAGACATGAGCCAGGAAAAGCTAAGTCCAAATCAGTGGGATCCAGAGAAGTGCAAAGGTCTGACCAGTCTCGAAAATCCCAGGAGGAAGAGAGCTCATCCAAACTACTTTTTACTTCCCCCCTGCAATATTTGTTTCCTTAGTGGCTTATCTGACTTGCCACAGCAGCTTGCCCAAATCTCTCCTGTGTTCTTCAAGCTTCCAACTCTCCGCCTCACTCTTGGCCCTCAGCAGAGGACCTGCAGAGAATACACCGAAAAGCACTCCTCGCCTTCCTGCCTAGCGCCCATCTGTCCCTGCCCACATGCCTCTGCTTTCCTGGGGAGGGGCTCTTCCTATCCAAAGCCGGTCCCCTGGGTCGCCTTGGCCCCGAGGCCTCCAGGAAAATCCTCAATCCAACGCTCCCAGCATCTCCAAGCGCCCTGTGCTGGCTCCTTTCCCCCTCGGTTTACACAGGCTCAAGGCTCTCCCGTGCTCACAGCCAAGCTTCAGGAAGGTCTGACTCCAAACTTACTGTCTCCACTTCTTCACCTCATCTCTCAGCAATACCTACCAACCAGGCTTCAGTTATGCACTCCCTCCCAACCGACCCTGCTCAGCACTCCTGGCCAGAAGCGCTCTTTCCTGGCCTCAGGCTCTCTGGCTTTTCCTCCTCACCTGTCTGGTTGCCGCCTCGCTGCTCTTTTCACGCCACCGGCTCCCTTCGTGCCCCCATTCCTCAGTCCTGCCCTGACCCGCTGAGCACTTGTCATTATTAGCAGCAATAACGTAACTGGGGGGAGAGGCGGTGTCTTTAAACCTACGGAACCTTCTGAGTCTGAGCTCTGTAAAGTGCCTGTTCCTGGCAGGAGAGGCCATCACCCAGGCAGGAAACACGGACGGAACCACTTCTCTGCACACTCACACCCCCCCCCCCCCGCTTGCTCCCAGAAGTGCCCATGCACACCTAGGGTGGCACACAGGCTCACCTCCGAGTCTCAGTCTCCGGCCCAGTCCCTCCTCCTCGGAGTCAGGCCTGTGCCTCACACATGCCACGCCTTCCTTACAAGCACCCAAAGGTAAGTCCCAAATGAGGCTCATCACTTTACCCCCCACCCCAGCTTCCCTGCTCCATTGTTTTCTACTTCAGTGAATGGCACCAGCATCACCTCGTTTCAGAGGCAAATGTCTGCCTCTCCTGGACCCCCTCCTCCCTCACAAGCATGCCTCCCAAACAGTTCTCGTCCCTCAACACCTTCCTCAACACCTCCACCTGGTCAGTGCATACGGCCCACTGTGTGCCAAATACTGCTGCAGACAGTAGCATTCAGCAGCGAACAAGCCAAGCTTAATCCTAGAAGGAGACAAGCAAACAAATACAAGACAAGATAGTTTCAGGTGGTGATCTAATTTAGGAACAGAGCCGGGTGATGCCAGGGGCACAACTTGAGATGGGAGGGTCAGAGAAAACCTCTCATAGGGGGAAACATTTAAACTGACTCTGAATGACAAACAGAAACAAGTCTCACCGATTTGGGAGGCAGAGTACACTAGGCAGAGGGAGGAGCCAAGGGGAAAGATCCTAAGGTAGGAAAGAGGTGATGAGGAACAGCGGGAAGGTCAAGGAGGCTGCAACTTAGGGAGCAAGGCGGAGGCCAGGCCAGAGGGGCTCAGAGGGAGGCAGGCGTCAGACAGGCCCTTGCTGGCCGCCAGGAAAGCAATGAGAAGCTATTGGCTGGAGGAAGACAACTGACATAATCCAATCTGGGTTTTTAAAGATCATTTTAGCTGATAAGTGGAAAAGCGGTTTGAGAGGAGGGCAAAAATAGGGGATTAGAAAACCAGTCAGGAGGCTATTAATACAGTAGTCCAGCTAAGGGGATGGTGCTTGGGACGGGAGGGAACAAATTCAGGATATATTTTGGACATAAAGTGAACAGCATTTATTGGGAGATTAAACGTTGAGTGTGAAGGGGGGAAAGGAATCTAGGGCAATTCCTAGGTTGTTTTTAGGTATAATTTACATACAGTAAAATTACATACAGTATATGATTCAATCAGAATGAATGCCTATCAAACTCAGAACATTTCTATCACTCTAGAAAGTTCTCTCCTGTCCCCCTCCCAGTCAAGCTCCGTCCACCCAAGAAGCAAGCCCTGACCTGATTCCCAGTAGCACAGTTTTTGTCTGTTCTAGAACATCTTATAAATGGGATCGTCCACGGTGTACTTTTTGTGCCTGGCTCTTCACTCAGCAGAAGAGGTGTGAGACTCACCCCTACGGCATGTACCAGCAGTTGGTTCCTTCTGATCGCTGAGTGCGGGTCCACTGTACACACACACAGCAGTGTGTTTATCCATCCCCCGCTGATGGACGTCTGGGCTATCATGAATAAAGCTGCTGTGAACATTCTTGTACAAGGCCTATTTGTGGACACGTATTTTCATTTCTCTTGGCTAAATATCTAGAAATGGAACTTCTAGGTCACAGGGTGACCATACAGTCAACTTTTTAGGAAACTTCTGGTTTTCCAAAGGAGTGGCATCATTTTATCCTCATTTGGGTTCTGGCTGCCTGACTCTCAGCTGTTTTGCTTGAATAACGCCACCTAGGCACAGCCAAACTCATTCTCTCAGCTCTTCCAAAGGCACTTTTCCTCCTTACCACACCCACTGTCTCATGCTATTTATTCATTCAACAAATACCCTGCAGGATGAGAAAAGGCTGGGCTGGCCATAGGAATCAGCATCGTCCCTGCGGTGGCAAAGAGCTGGGTGCCTTCAGGAGACTGAGAGCAAGTGTGTGGCTGGAGGGCGGCAAACAAAGGCAGCAGGGCAGGTGCTCAGGGAGGCAGCGGGGGCAAGAGTGCTCTGGGCATGCGAGAAGCGGCATGGAGTCTGGATCGTCTCCTAAGTGCTATGTGAAACCGTTGGCTATTCTAGGCAAAGTGGCATAAAGACAGGAGCAGAAATGGGGAGGCCATGGTAAGAGGCCGTCGTAGTGCTCCAGGTAGGAGATGGTGGGGGCTCAGAGGGACCAACTCCTGTCAGATAACGGCAACAGCACTGACAGTGACCTGGTGATGGGTTAGATGTGAGGGATCTGATTTGAGAAACTAGGAGGATGGTAAAGCTACTTCCGGAGGAGGGGAAAATGGAGGGAAGCGTTTGTGAGGAACACGCGTTTGCTCTGGACTTGTGACGCTCCAGTTACCGGGGAGCTACCCAAGTGGCAGCATGAAGCAGGAGTTGGAGAAGGTAGGAGAGGTCTGGCTGAAGATATCAGTGTGGGATCATCAGCTTATGGGCGATCTGGAAGCCTGGAGAGATCCAAGAGCACCCTGGGAGAGCCCAGAGAAGGCCAAGGGTCAAGGAGAAGGGAGGGATGAGCCAACAGAGGTGGGAAGAGAGGGCTGAGACAAGCGGGTGATGAGGAAGCAAATAGTCCTCTCTGAGAAGGTCCTGTCTGTGACCTTTGTTTGATTGTTTGTTTTAAGATTTTATTGGGGAATTGGGGGAGAGGAACAGACAAGTTGCTGGCCTTTTGTTCTTTAGTCTGGTTGTGGAGGACACTGCTTCACTGGCCCATGTTGGTATCATCATTGCGCTCTTCTCGGGTGAGGCAGATGGGTCACTGGCCGCTAGACGGCCGCTCACAGCGGCTCTTGGCAGCTCACGCTGGCTGCCAGCCGCTCACACTGGCTGCCAGCCACTCACGCTGGCTGCCTGCCACTCACTGTAGCCTATGGCAGCCCACTGCAGCAGGGGCTGCAGCTATGCCCTCCCAGGGACTCATAGCAGCCCAGCTCCAGGTGGAGCTGTTGTTCACCATCTTAGCTGTAGAGGGCAGTGTCACTGACCCTCATATGTGGGATCTGAACCAGGGCCACTGGTCTCCCAAGCCAGCTCTTAACCAACGCACCACTCGGCCGGCCCTCCTGTGATCTTTTAAGTCAGAGTTATATGTCGTGGTCTGGCACCTTACACGCCCCCATCAGAGCACTTCTGATACCCCTGTTTAATTGCCCTTCTCTACTGGGCAGATATTTGAGGACATAAAAGCAATAGGTTAGGCAGGAACCAGCCCTGCTCTAGTCTGGTGTCTCGGTACATAGCACAATGTGCAATACTTGTTTAATGGACAACTACCAGTCAGTGAGTTGTCACCTAAAGGGGCTGCACTCCACTCTATGTTTTCCTATTTTAGTTCCTTTTCCCAATGGCCCTGAGGAAGGTTTAGCTCCATTTTACAGATAAGGAATCTGTAGTTCAGGCAAAATGCAAGTCACTGCTGATGAAGTGATGGAGCCAGACTGAGGCTACACATCTTCTGTCACATCGTCTGCTGCCTCCATAAAGTACCCATCACATGAAAGTTTAGGGCAGAGTGGCCTCTGACATTACTGCCAAAGGGACACAACTGGAAATGTCTGGGGAAGCGGCCCTGCTCCAGGAATCCCTACTGTTGTCAGGCACAGTGAAAAAGCTCCAGGCTCTCAAAGCGATGCTTCATACTTAGGGCGCTTCTAAATGCAGAAGTGAAAGCTTCCCTGAAACTGAGGTCTGGAGGTGAAAACTCAGAGGACTGCTAGGGCCTTAACTCTTGAATTCTAGAACTCAATCTTAGCCACAGATCAGAAATTTCCCCTACATCTAAAGGGCCTTATTCTAACTTCACAACTAATGCTAAATATGGCAAACAGCTTCTCCAGTCATTACTCTGGACCAAGACATAATCAGGATGACATGTCTCAGTGGGGCCTAAGAAACCAACACTGCATCTTTGTGAAAACAGTGGTACAGTTTCTCTGTCCATACTCTGCTTTCAAGACTGATGTGCTGTCTGTCCCCTAACTTAAGAGTGGAACTGCACCGGCTTTTTCCCACGTGAATACATTAACACCAAGAGGCTTCCTTTCTTTTTCTACTCAAGAGCAACTGTTAAATATCAATCCTCTGGTGAGAGCATGGGCTATGTTGGAAAGAACATTAGCCTAGCAAAGAACAGGATCCTTGACTCTGTCAGTATAAAGCCGCATAATTTCAGGCAAGTCTCCACCTTCTCAGCATCTTTCCTGAGTTGTAAAGCCAAAGGGCTACACGAGACCATTTCTTAGGTTTCTTTCAGCTCTCCATATAACTATAATCAGAGCACAGAAAGGAGGGGTGAAGGTATGCAAGACACCGGCCAGCTGGCTGGGATAGGCTGGCAGGATGAACCCTCTGGGCCATGGGTAACCAGGACTGTCCGACCTGTACTGTTTCCGCCCCCTACCCAGAGCCCCCACTCTCAGCTATCCCTGCTTCCTTCAACAGACCCCATCCCCCACTCAAGTTCCACTCAGTCACTTGGGATCCTTCGTTTGAAGCAATACCTTGCAGAGTGCCCTGCATACAGATGTCACTAATATTTATTTGCTGGCTTCATCTGAAGCTTTAACAAAATACAATTATAACACTCCAATCCAACTCCCCAACAAAGAAACATACATACAGCCAAAGGGTGTTGCTAACAATGCCTAGCACTCACCAATATTTTAACACCTCTACATTTTTTCATTGGAACGATTTTTTAAAAAGCAAACATTCCTCTTTCTTACCCTTTCCGAGGTACTGCTAATGATCTCTCTTAAGCTCTTTTGAGCTAGGTCCCCATTCACAAAGTATAAAGATATAAACAGAAGGAAGACTTCAATCAACCCACTTCTATTCTTTGGATTTACTTCTTAAGATGCTCAGGGCTAATACAAATTATTTACTTTGCTTAATGCCATTTTCATCTATCCCACAGATCAAGTTTGACTGCCCTGCTGGCAGAAAAACCTTCAGAAGAGGCAACATTTTCATGAATGCCCTGAAGTAGCATGCCCTGAGTCACTTTTTATTCTCTTCATAGCTATGATCGCCACCTGACATTCTTATTTACTCATGTTTACAGTCTGTCTCCAGAGCAGGCTCCAACTCTATCTTGGCCACCACTGCATCTCCCATGCTTAGAACAGCGCCTATCAATACTTGTTAATGAAAATTAAAACACCACACACAGAAGACCTTTCTTAGTCCATGTTGAGGGACATGATGTCCAAACACGGGCCCATCTTCCAATCAGGCTGACAGTCACGTGTTAGGATGAACTCCCTCCCACCCTTCCCTGGAGAACAGCTTCCATGTACATACTGCAATACGGACATTTTCCCTTGTAGCAAATGTTTTCTCTTTCTTAACTTCCCCACAACGAAGCATCAGATAAACCAATAAATCACTTTATGGTTCATCTACCTGCTGGGTCATGTGCGTTACTGACAAAGCACACAGAGCTCTAATGCAGGAAGGCCTGATTGAGTTTGTCGCCACGAGAACTTTCTCACCCATGCTACAGGTACCACAGGCCTTAAGAGGACATTCAACAGCCTAATAATAAAACACCATCCAGTCTCAGCGCAAGGCGGCCAAATTACGCACTATGAAGGCCTTGATTTCATTATACGATTGTCCCCTTGAACAACATGGGGGTCCATTTGAATTGTGTGGGTCCGCTTACCTGCAGTTTTTTCAATAAATACTGAAATTTTATTTTCTCTTCCTTATGATTGTCTTAACATTTTCTCTATCTTACTTTATTATAAGAATACAGTATATGATACATTTAACATACAAAATACATGTTAATCGCCTGTTTATGTTATTGGTAAGGCTTTCGGTCAACAGTAGGCTACTAGTAAAGTTTTTGGGGAGTCCAAAGTTATATACAGGTTTTCAAGTATGTAGATTTGAGTGTGCCAGGGGTCAGGAAATCGGTGTCCCCAATGCTTACGTTGTTCAAAGTCAGCTGTAATATATTTCAAATATATAACTCTGATGTACAGTTCTGCTCCCACATACGTGGGTTTCATTGTTTTGCTTTATTTTGTTACCCTTTTACCTCCAGAAAAAGAAACCGAAGGCAACGGAGTCAGAAGCCTCAGACAGATCTAACGAGTACTAAGGTGTCTCGACAGCAAGCCCATGAGGAAGAGTGCCCAAGGCTGGGCACTCTACTGGGAAGAGGACTGTCTTTGTAAATCTTCACAGTCCCATCTGGTCAAACTGAGAGCAGTCACCAGATCACATGATTCTTGTGCACTGTAACAGACTCTTTGAGCTGATAAAAGAAGTTTTCAGCTCAAGACAGAATGGCAGAACTGGGTATGAAAGAGAAACCTCTTAGATTAAATCTCAGGCGCACTTGCAAAACTGGCCAGGTGTGGGGAAAGTGAAAGTTTAGAAAACTTCCAGGGCCACTAAACCACATGGCACAGTCACAAAAACCATGCTTTCCAGTATTTTGTCCACGTCTAGATTTCAAGTTCACCATAACTTTAAAAAGGAAGGGGGGGCACAACACAAAATATGGATTCCAAGGCCAACCTACCAGAAGCAGTCACTGAGCTATAGCACAAAACCTGACAAAGGCTTTGGAGCCAAGGGGAGGATGCTAACACCCAAGTCTTGACCCCTCGCTAACTATGACCTCTCTGGAAAGGAGCGGTGACTGACCTCTCAGGTCTGCTGGGTGGATTTTGGAAGGAAAACTCAAAATACCTCGGCCAGAACCTGGCATACTGGGTTAAAAACCAAACAAACAAACACCCACAAATGTTAGCACCCTTTCCTACCTATAAGAAGAGAGGGTTAAACTCACTAGGAGAAGTCCAACTCTAATTTCCTGGTCTAAAAAGAAGTGATTTCTACTACATTCCATTCCATACTTCTAAAAGGATGTAAAGCCTAAAAGGTGTCTCCTGACATCTTACTATGTTGGCAACCTTCTTTCACATACATACACACAAATTATCTTTGTAAAATAAGAGTTTTATAGTAACCTTTCCTTGTAACACAAAGATAAACGTACATGTGAAAACTGCTTACAATTTAAGCAACTAGGGTTTTAAAAACCCCACACCAAACACAAGGTCACAATTTAAATACCAATGTAGAACAGATTGCTTATTTTGGGAAACTCCAAATAATTAATCTGCATAGCACCATAAAAGCGTCTACCTATGTGACAGGCCTGATGTTAAGATACAAGAAAAATTCTGCCCATCCGTCCCCAAAGTCAACATTACGAGCACACCTCCCAATGCTGACATGACACCCTTTTTGAAACAGTGTTTGTACAGATAAACTAAAAAAGTGATTTAAGAAAGACTATTACACCACATTAGGCACATGTCCTTCAAGCATCACAGTCCTAGAAATTTAGGACAAAGACCCACTTCTGAGGCTGCTCTAGAAGGACTACCCAGTCAGAAGCATGGCCTACGGCCCTCACACACCGTAAAAATCACTGACACTAATTGGGGTTCATCAGCATCGGAGAGGAAGCATCCGGCTACCATTAAGGAATAAATTGGGGATGCAAATAATTAGTGCACCCTGAGGTGATAGTTAATTTCACTAGCATGCCATTTTGCAGGAGATATTATGGACTTCCACTTTATCCCTTTTCTAAAAATACTGAAACTGGAAATTTCAAATTAGCCAAACACCCAATATTCCTTGAAAGAATTGAAATAAACCCCTCCACAATCCTCTGTATAGGAAGTTCCTGGAACTCCTTGGAGCCAACAACACACTCTGACCCAAACACACCTGCGTTATCCACAGCTCCAAGTAATCGATGTTCTCTGAAAACTTCTTCCTGTTAACTTCTTCTTGCACAAAAAAAAAAAAAAAATACAGGGCATATTCAACATAGGCTAGGATATAATATACTTGCTGAGAAGCACACAACGGCATCTGGAATTTGAGTAAAAACTGTATACCCTGACCAACTGTTATGCTCTGTTGGAGAAGAAAGAGGCTGGAAGCTAAAATGTGAGACAGGATTTTAAAACCCAGGTAAGGTACAGCCTACATTTCTCAGGGAGGTCGCCTCTGGCTAAAACAAACGCACAGGACAGGAGAGACAAAAAAACAAAACAAAACTACCGCAAACCCCTGTAATGTCTGACCTGGAAGGGTCCTCATTTAACAGATGAGGAGGCTGGAGTCGGCAGAGAAGGTAACTAACTGGTCAGGGGCAGTTTACTGGTGGCAAAGCTGGAAGTAGATTCCTGGTTTCCGGGTCGGACTTCAGTGCAGTTTCCCACTCTAGGAAGCTGCCACCCCATGTAAGATGCTTTATAACACTCTTCACTGAGGCTGTTAACATAAGGGTCCAATTATCATCCAAGATCTGCCTGTTAGATAATGGCTCGAAAATTCCATCCATTTTACAGCAGTTACCAGAATCATCTCATCTTTGACAACCCCCCCCTCACACACACACACACAAACCAAATACCCAAAGAGGAAAGGAAGGGAATCCGAATTTGTATCTGTCCCCTGGAGGCAAACGAAAGGGTTTCACACTGACAGGCAGACAGTGCAAGTATCCACAATCACAAAAACAGACAATAATCTCCACCCACAGGCCCAGAAAGGCGGCCGCTCCTCGGCACCGCCCCCAGCCCCCCCCCCCAAACTCACTAAATTCCACTCCCAACCCCGCGCACGGGAGCCGTTCCGCCGCCCTCCTCCGCCAGAGCGGGCTGGGCCGGGTCCGCCACTCTCCTTCCACACCGCTCCCCGCGCCCCGAAAGGGACGGGAAGCTGGGAGCCTCGAGCCCCCAACGCGCGTCCCCTCGCCCGAGGAGACCGCCGGATCGGACACGCTGCCCCGCTCGGCGCGGCGGGGGCACCCCACGCAGGAAGCGGGTGCTGCGCCCCGCCGGCCGGTCCCTGCCCTCCGCGCCCCACGGGCACGAGGCGCCGCGTCCACATGGCCTCAGGTGTTCCCACGGCTGTAAACGTGCCCCGTCCCTCGCGTCCGCCCGGCCGGCCCCTCCCCGCCCGAGGCCCGGCCCCCGGCCCGCGGCGAAGACACCGGCGCAGCTGGACCCCGGGGGCCGCCCCGCGCAGGTACCTCCCAGGCGCCCAGACCCAGAGCCCGCGCCGCCCGGGGGCCAGGCCTCGCGCTTCCCGCTCGGCCGCCCTGCTCCGCGCTCCGGGTCGGGCCGGGCCGTCCCCCCGGCGCCCCGAGTCCAACGGCGCTCCCGGGCCGGGCCGGGCCAGGACCTCCGCCCCCGCCCCGAGGCCGGGCGCCCCGCCCCCGCGGCGCCGGTTACCTGCGGGAGCCCCCCGCCCGGCCCCGCGGCCTCGGCCGGGGGCGGCGGGGGAGGCAGAGGCGGCGAGCGGCGCCGCGCGGGGTGGGGGCGGGGGAGCCGCCGCCGCCGCCTCCAGCTCGGGCGCCCGGGCCGGCGGCGGGGCGGGCCGGGGCAGCGGCCCCTCGAGGCTCGCTCCGGCCCGCGCGCTCGCTCCCCGGTCGGGCGCGCCTCAGGGCGGGCTCCCCCAGCGGAGGCCGCGGCCGCCTCGCAGGGGCCGAAAGCGGCTCGGCTCCGGGTTTTTTCTCTCCATTCTCCCAACACACAGGAAATAACAGAGCGTCAGGTGACAGCGCGCGGCCAATGAGGAGGCGCCGGGCCGCGGCGCGCGGGCGGGCGCGCGGGCGGGGGCGGGGCGGCGGGGGGCGGGGCCGGGGCGCGCGCGGCGGCGGCGGCGGGGCGGCGGGGCCGGGGCGCGCGCGCGCGCGCCCACCCGCGTGTCGCGGCCCCCGAGGCCTGCGCGCGCCAGGCGGGGCCCGCGGAGACCCCCCCGCCCCGGCCCGGCAGCCGGGGTGGCGCGGGATTCCCCTCGGCAGATGCGGGGCCCGGCGCGCGGTGCTACCTTGGCCCGCGGCTCCCGGCCGTCTGTCCTGGGAGTGGCGCTAAGCCAACTTTCTGGGGAGTTGGTGGCCCGGAATCTCTCCTTGGGATTTCTGGAGTTCCCTGGAGAGACGCCACCCCCGGAATCGCGCCCCTGGCAGCCTGACGAGCCCGCGGGCCCAGGCCCGACCTCCCCCGGGCAGCCTGCTCCGCAGGGCTGGGCCTGGCTTTCGCCCTCCAGGCCAGGGACGCCCGCTCCCTTTGCTGCCTCAGCCCCTTGGCCCTGTGTCCTTGGATGAATGACTTGGGGGCCTCAGTTTCCTCTGCTTTTATTAAGCGAGGAGTGGGGAAGCCCAGCAACCTCCCGTGTAAAACAGATGCTAACCAAACGCCAGTTGCCTTCACCGCGCGGCGCCATTAAAACCTACCCTGCCTGGTTGGCTGGATCCAGAGTCCAGAATTAATTTGGAGATAAGGTGGAGGATTTGTGGTGCCAAGGCCTCAGGCGGTTCCCAGACTTCCTTTGCAAATCTCGTGTATGTTTTATGGAGCCACGGACTGGCTTGTTTTAAAAAAGAAAATCTCAGCTGTAGAACCGCCACTGAGATGTTTGTGTGACCCACTGCTTTTCAAAAGCGAGGCCAGTGAGGCTAGGATGTGTTTGCAGTATTTGTGATCCTGCCTGTGACTCGCCCAGAGACTGGGCCAGAGTCTTTCCCCACGCTGGGCCTCAGTTTCTCCTTGGTACAATGGGAACAGGGGAGAGTTTGGACTAGATGCCCCTAATGTTGGCTAAAATTGCTTGATTCTGAAGTAGGACCCCGTCTACCCTAGGTGTTTGAGGAGTAGTTCCTTTCCTGAAGCAACCCGCTTGAAATTAAATTGGAGTTGGAAGAGTACTTTGGGCAGCAGGTGGAGGCTGATAAGAACCAGGTGTGGCCTGGGGTGCAGATTTCAGTGTATTTGAGGTACACATCTCCCCAGGGCCTGGTTCTACCCTTTCACCTCTCACTCCGCCTAGCCAGGCACATTAACACTTTGCCTTGCCGCAGGCCACCCAAGGAGGGTCCTGGCTGTGGCCACACCTGCCCCCAGCATAGGGATCCTAGACAGGGCCAGAGCTGATTCTGGCCCCTCAGGAGGTGAGTGGGGAAGGCAGTGATTTCTCCTGGCTGCTGTCCAATCTCACAAAACGGGGGCCGGCTCGAGTGCAGGTCAGGGCTATTCTGGGAGACTTGGTTCCCAATCCCTCCTGCATGCCAGGCGGGGTGCCCATCTCTTCCGGGGCAGAGCTGAACAGGCCGACAGGCACTGCCCTTAGGCAGTTCCCATTGTTCTGTGAGTTTCATTTTCAAATTCTTTGGCACCAAGACTTTTAAAAGACCCGTGCTAGCTTCTGCTTGGATCAAGGCTACAGAGGGAAAGGTTGGGGGAACCCTCAGCACAGACCTGTGTTTTCTGGACAAACGTGGAAGGATGCAGCAGAGCTGCCTGAACCCTGGGTGTTGAGGGCACCCTCAGTTTGTTGAGAGAACACATGAAGCAAAGGGAGGCCTTTTTCCTTACAGCCTCCTGCCCCGTCATCCCTCCCTTCCTTTCCCCTCTTGCTCAGCTCACTCCGGTTTCAGACTGGGGGACTGGAAGGTGAAATGGATGGTGAAAAAGGGGAAGGATGCAGTCAGATAACTGGAGGCCAGGCTCTTGTTTGCTCCTGCCTCCTGTCCTGGAATTGACCCTACAGCCCCTTTGGGCCCCGCTGGAACATTGCCCAGCCGACCTCCACCTGGAAACTTCCAATCCTAGGGCCAGGCCAGCCTTGGCTTCTTCACCGCTGGCAGCCTATCACTTTCCCTTTTAGTACCAAATGGAAAAAAAATGTGTGGGTTTTATGGCCAACAGACACTTTGGGAGTACTGTTGGGCTGTGTGGCCTCAGACAATTCACTTCACCTCTCTGAGCCTTGATTTCCTCAGCTATAAAAGGGGGTAATGTGACCTCATAGGTGTTATGGGAATCGAAAGAAATTTTCATAAAAAAATTCAGTTCAGGCACATATTAACAATAGCTACAGCTCTGTGATATGGACACAGTATGACACATGAGCAGACTGAGGCTCAGAGAGGTTAAGTCACTGTCCAAAATACCATAGTGGCCAGAGCTCAAGAACTGGGAGTCCTCACCTCTTTGATCACATTAGCATCTTCCATTGTTCTCTCATTGTCTCATCTGCAAGAATCCTGTTTTTTCCTTCCACACTTTGAGAGAAAGACAAATTTGTTGTTTTCTTTTCTCTCCTAACCCAGTCCACTCAAAAAATATTTGTTGAACTCAATCAGGGGTTTCAATTCCAGAAGCAAAATGAATCCTTTCTCTCCTTCTCTGGCTCAGTGATGGCTTTTGGAAACCCCAGTCAAATAAACTCCTCTGCCCTCCTCCAGGGGCCGGGCCGCTCCGGGATTACAAATGGAGCCTTCTGCCTCTAGGTCACTGATTCCACTACCTCGTGTCAGTGACGACTGATTGAGACTGGCCCTGCTCGGCAGATGAGTGGCTTGTGCGAGTGAGCCGGGTGGCGGGCCTGCAGCGGCAGGCGGTGTCCTTCCTCCCACTCGTCGGCTCCGAGCGTACGTGCGGCCCTCACCTTGCTCCTTCGGGCCCCAACTCCTTCCTCTTAGGAGGGGCCTCCTGTGAGCTTGAGCACACCAAGAGGGAGGCCTGGAATTCCAGCTCCCAGTCCTCCAGAGACAACTGACAAAAGCTTCACAGAGTGGGGAATCCCCCAAGCATCCTGCGGAGCCTGTCCCAAGCCAGGCACACCCTCCCCGCAACACAAAGCGGATGGATGCAGAGTCCCAAACAGCAGGGGTGGCCTGGTCTTTTGTGGGGCGCCTTAATTCCACACAGAGCACCTGCTGCATGCCAGGCTGTCAGCACGATGGAGAGGACATAGGGGCTCAGAATAAGTCTTTCTGGGGCAAGGTCAGGGCCAGCTCTAGCCTAAGGTCAGGGAGTCTCCAATCCAAACAGGGGGCCAGGAAATACGAAGACTTAGCAGTGTGGGGACAGCCTGCTCTTTCCAGGAGGGCTGTGCCCAGTGCAGTGCTAGTGGAATGAGAGGTGAGGCTGCGGAGGTGGGCAAGGGTGGGATCCTACAAGGAGACAGTGTGTCTGTGACATGCTTGGCATGAATTTGTATCATAGGGTTTCAGTGACTTCTGTTCAGGTTTGTCCCTCAACCCTGACCTCCACCCCATTCCTCCAGGATGGAAGCTGTGGCTCCCTCAGCTCCCACTGGTCACCCTGGGCTATCTGTGGGACTGTGTCCATCTCTCCCATGGGACTCTAAGCATTTGCAGGGCAGACACCTCTGCTTCCCTGGGGTCTCCAGCATCCTAAGCCAGGTATGAAACTATATCCATAAAAATGATAACATTAATAATGAGTCAGCCCAGAGGAATGCAGGCCTACTGTGAACAGACACTGTGTGTTTACAACCTGATGAGGCTGGTACTGTTATCACCGCCACTTTCTAGATAGGGTCACGGAAGCACAGAGAGCTTGAGTAACTTGTCCCAAGTCACACAGCTTAGAAGAGGCCAAGCTGGGATTTGAATCCAGATCTTTAGAGGTTGTACTCTTAACCACCAAGCTTCCCAGCACTTGGTAAACACTGGAAAGATGGATGGACGCAGACAGTTGGTGTGTCCCAAAGTCTGCAGGTGGACAGGGAAAGAGGCGTGAGAGGACAGCAGGGCCGGTGCCAGCCTCTCCCCACAAGTAACATGGTAAAGCCCTAGAGACTGGGCAGTTTGCAGATGATGGACTCTTGGACCCCAGCCTGGAAGACCGTGGCCTGCCGAGCAAGTGGCAGTTGCTGTGTGTCTTCCCACAGGTGAGCAGAGAGAGGACACGGGAGACACAGCGGAACAGCTGGAGGCTCTGGGCCGCACGGGAGATCACCCCTCAGCCCACTCGGCACTCCTGCCTCTGTGGCATGACTCTCCCTGGGCAGCCCCTGGCATGGCGGCCCAGCACAGGTCACTGAGCTAGGGGCCCAGTTTGGTCTCACCAATGTGTGTCCTTCCGCTGATCATACAAGGGCTCCGAGTATGAATTTCTTCTTCTGGGAATTGCAGTGGGTGCGAGGAGGGGCTGAGGGATCTGCCTGCTTCCAGGGAGTCGGATCCCTTACCTGGGGGACCCCATTCACTATTCCCAACAACCTATGAGGCAGGGACTGTCATCTTCATTGTCCAAAAGGGACAGAGAGGTTAAAGAAACTAGCCCACAGTCACACAGCTAGCAAACAGAAGAGGTGGGGTCTGAACTCAGGCTTCTGGCTGGAGCCCCCCTTGTGTCACTTACAGCACACTACAAAGAGTTAAAGTGAAAATAAAGTGATCTAACAATAGTGGTGACAAAGGCATACTGGCAGCACTTCACCTGCCTTAACTCACTTAATGCTTACCACAGCCCTATGAGGCGGATACTGCTATTACCACGTCTCGCAGATGAGGAAACTGAGACCCAGAGCAGCTAGGAGGGGGCAGAGTTGGAATCTGAAGCCAGGCAGGCAGGGCTGCAGAGCCCCTGCCTGGCTTTATCACAAGATAACAATAGGGAGGTTCCTTTCCACTGGGATTATTTCTGCTTGAAAGCTCAAGACTTTTAGCCCCATCTCTGTAGGGCTCCACGGGAAGGCAGTGCCGCATGCTGAGGCATGCTGGGAAAAGACTTTGTTCCATCCTGTTTTGTTGACATGCTCTTCATTTTAAGCCTGAAACCCAAGAATTCCTGCAAAGAATTCAAACGGGAGAAAAAAACGCAGCCATGATACAGCCACCACTTCCTGAGCCTCCAATGTTCCCTGTGCTAGGGGCTCCATGTGTGTCCTCGCACTTAACCTTCACAGCCCCCTCAATGGCCCCCACTTCACAACTGAAGAAACTGAAGCCCAGAATTGCTAACAAGACGCCCAAAAGCACAGTCCTTCTTGAGGATCCTGGCCCTTCTGACCACATCAGCTGCGTCCCCTCCAGGGACATGAAGGTGAGTCGGGTTTGCTAGGCTATGACAGCATTTCTTCATCTGGGAACTGCTTCTGCCCATCTGCCACAGGCTGGTCCCTTAGTGTCATGATTCCTGGGCCACCGGGAAGGCACCAGGACACAGGTGCAGAAATGCAGAGCTGGATGCTGCCTTCTCGATCAGGGAAGCTGAGAAATGCGGACCTGGGCGCTCCCTCCAGCCCATCTCTCCCTCCAGTGACTCCAGAAAGGCTGCCCTGCTACCACAGTGAGTGTCTTCTCGAAACAGCCACACCATGTGAGGTTCCTCGTCACTGTCCTGCATCTCCCTGCAAGCTTGCAAGGACAACCGCCAAGGCACATGATTCCGGGAAAACAGAAAGCAGCCGAGTTGATGGATTCTCCAACTCCCAACTGGTCCTCGTGACTGCAGCCCCTCTTCCTGGCCCACCCTTCCCTGCAACAGGTTCCTCACAGTTACCCAAAGCCAGCTCGGACCCCACTCCCCGGCTCAAAGCTTTCCAATGGGTCCCAGGTGGCTTCAGAATTCAAGTCGATTCTCATCCACCTGGAATGCAAAGCCTCATCTGGCCCCAGCTCACCTCTCCAACCTTCTCTCACATGTCCCATTCTGCCTCTTTGCCAAACCAAATGAGTGGTGTTCCTGCCATGTGCCTGTCTGCACCCCGAAGCAGGAAGCTCTCCCGTCTCCCCTACAGATTGAAATCATACCCTCTTTCAAGTCTTACTCAAATGCTGCCACCTCCACGAAGCCTTACCTTAATACTCATCAGAGATTCATTCAACAAACAATCAATTGAGTCCTTATCGTATGCCAGGCATTGAGCCCAAGGATCCATGTTGTCATGGAGCCTACAGTCCCATGAAGCCATTAGAAAGAACAAATCATCACATAAATAATCATTGGGTAACAGCTGTGACACACATTAATAAGAAAGCGTGGAAGGTGCGCAGAGGGTGCAGAATGGGGCCCTGGGTCTTGGGGATCCAGGACATTTGAGCTGAGATAGAAGCAGCCATGTGATGATGCGTTTGGAAGAGAGCTCCAGGCGATGGGCACAGCTTGGGTCAAGGCTTGAGGCAGGAAGGGGCGAGCCGATTTCCAGGAAGGGAAGGGAGGCCTGTGCGATTTAGGTGAAATGAAAAGCTGGACATGCAGACAGGGCAGGCCACAAAAGTCTTGGGGACTTTATCCCAAGGGCAAAAGGGGGAGCCACTGAAGGAATCCAAGCAAAGGCAACAGTCAATATTCATTTATATGAATATTGTTCATTTATATGAATAGTCGATATTCATTTATACCGATCCTGCCAGCTGCCCTGTGGCTGCGCATCTTCTGAAAAGCCCAGGCTTTATATCCAGCCAACCCTGAGCCTTGGACATCTGGTCATTTGGGTGTAGAGTTTTCCAGTCCTTCCTCCTGGACCGAGCTCTCAAGGGCGGGGCCGGCCTCTGTTTCTCCCGCATCATCCCCAGAACATGAGGCTGCTCCAAATACATTCGAGGGGACAAACTAACGGATAGGAGAAGACACTTACCAGCATTTCCCCTGGAAGGGGCCAGGCTGCCTGAGAGGCCTTCCACGTTCTCTGGAAATCACAAAATTCAAGGGTTTTAGTAAGGCCACTACCCAGGAGTCCCTGAGAACAGAACCAGCACCCCACTGATGTCCATGCCCAGGGTCAGAATCCAGCATGACACTGCACAGGCATCTCTATCTGCCTGTGACCGTCTCATAAAAGGTGAGAAACAGAACCAAAGGCCCTCCACAGCTGTAAAGTGCGAGAAACAGAACCAAAGGCCCTCCACAGCTGTAAGGTGCTTTTGAGTTGACAAAGCACATTTCATAACGAGCAATCTCGCCTAGGGCCAAAGCTCTCTGGTGGGTATGGTTACGGCTCCGTTTTACAGATGAGGAAACTGAGGCCCAGGAAAGGGAGGGTCCCCGGCAAGTCATGGCAAAGCCAAGACAAGAACCTGACAACAGTTCAGGCTATTATGGCCCTTACGGGGTTAAGAAAGCTTTCCAGAAATTTCTTTTAAAAATATCTTAAAGTGACATATTTCACCAGGATGTCTGTCACGCCAGCAGTGGGAGCCAACACACCAATTCTCTCGCAGGCTGATCCCCCTATAGTCAGATCCACACACTCAGGCTGGTGGCCCAGGGCACACCAGGGGCCTGAGTGGTGAGTCCCTGGCTCCCTGGGCTTGGTGCTGGCACACGCTCAGTAAACGCGGAGTGTTCCAGGGGGAGTGGGAGCTGATTTGAGGAGACAACAATAGAAAACATTCCAGCAGCTCTCATGGATGCCGAGCACCATGCCGAGTTACCTGCATTAACTCAGGTCATCCTGAGGTGAGTTTACAATTGTCCCCACTTACAGGTGCGGAAAGTGAGGCCCAGAGCAATTCCCAATTCCCTGTGATCACACAGCTGGTGAGTGGCAGAGCCGGGATTTGAACCCAAGCAGGGCTCTTAAGCCAACCCCATGCCCTGGCTGAGTGAAGGTGGGTAGAAACCTCCCAGGCAGAGGGAACATCAACTGTGCATTCCTCAAGGGCTGTGACCATGTGCAGTGCCCCTCTGCACACCAGATGACCATTATTCCCATTCCCCATAGATCCCTTGTGGGCATGACAAGCTGGCATAGTCACCACCTCATCACAGGTTTTGTGTCTCCCCAGCCTTCTTTCCCATGTGGTCTCTGGGCTCCCCTTACTTGTCCTGCCTCAATGGGCTCCCAGCATTATCACCGCCTCAGCTCCTTTTTGGTGGTAGGTGAGGGGTTAAAAGGAAAGGGAGGGTTGAGGGCAATGCAAACTTGCACGAGCTCCGTAAGTCCCTGGAGCCTCAGCCTTTTTTGTCTGTAGAATGGGGACACTAACATCACCCACCAGGAGGGCTGCATCATGCAAGTACTAAGTCAGTGACCTCACACCTAAGCACTGCTCCATTATTCTGGCCCCACTTGTCCCCATGATCACCCAGCACTGACAGTAGAACAACCTGTCAGATTCCAAAGCTTGTGCTGAGAGGAGGGAGAATAAATGAACTGCCCACCAGGGTCTTCTGGGGCAACTCAGCCTCACAGCCAGGTGTGGGCTGGATGTGGTCTCCTAGCCCTCCATACACCTACTCCCAGGACACTCCCCAAACATGGCGCATGTCCAATGGTGTTGGGACAGCCCTATGCTCTCAAGGGGTCTCCTGGGAGCCACCACCTGCTGGACCCGCTCTGCCCCCTACCCTGGCCCAGGTGAGGTGTGCTGGTCGGGGCAGGAGAGCAGTGGAGGGCTAGGCACTGAGGTTGTTCATCTGAGGGCTGATTGCAGAATAGAAGGGAAGAAAGCATCCTTTCTGGAAAAATCAATGGGCTGATGATACTGACCAAGTCACAACCTACATGGAAGCCATCCAAGAAAATCAAAGAGACAACAGAATCACAGCCCCTTTCAGCAGCGGGGGACCTGAGAGGTGAGGGAACCCAAGCCACCATCCGACAGAGGAGAAAACCGAGGCTCAAGGTGGAGACCACAACTGGCTCGGGGCTCCGTGGTATGTCGGCGGCTCTGCCACGTGTGAGGGGTGTCCAGCACCATGTGCCCTTGCTGGTCTGCATGTCTCACTCCCCCACCATATGGTTCCCTCGGGTCTTGTCCACACCACCAAGGTGCCAGAGAACACCCAGCCTCACCCAGAAAAAACAGCAAATCTCTGGGGCTCTTCTCTGCATGCTTTTGGCTTCTGGGACGCACTGTCCGCCTCCCCCCAACCCCCACGTTAGGCGGGGGGGGAGACTGTATTTAATAAGCTTCTACATAGTTATGCAATTAGAACAGAGCCTGCCTAACTCACAGTAAGTGCTTACAAATGTTAGTTATTCTTACCAGGCATGATTATCATCCCCATTTTATAGCAAGGGAAACTGAGGCTCAGAGGGATTGAGTGATTGGCCCACAGACACTAGGTGCTCGATCCTTCACTCTCCTAGGCTGACTTTTCTTTAAGCTAACAGTTATTGAGTGCCCCCAGGAGCCAGGCTCTGGGCTGACTGCTTTGTAAAAATTATCTCACGTAATCTTCACCACAGCCCTATGACTTAGGTACTGTTATTATCCGAGGAGACCAAGGATCAGAGAGGGCAGGCCACTTGCCAGAGGTCACACAGCTGGTAAATGGCAGAGCCAGGGTTGAACCCAGGCAGCCTGGCCCCCGTTATGCGGCCATCTCAGTCGGGGATGGATTAAGGGGAGTAGCCATCCTGGCCTCTTGCAGGAGCTTCCATTCACCTCAGGGTTCCAGGCTGGAGAAGCTGCTCCAGGACCCCTCACCCAAGTCAGGGACTAGGTGTCCACTCTGCTTCCCCAGCACCATTGGCCCCAGCTCAGAGTGGGGCCTGGGCTGGTCCTGGACCCCAAGAGTCCTGAGACTCCAGATTAAAAGAAGACCCAGGGCTGGTCCTTAAATTCCAATGTGGGGCCACAGCACAAGGCCAGCCTAAGAAGCCTGACTCTGGGGAGCTAGAACTGTCCGAAGTTCTAAGATATGAATGCCTCCGGAAGGCGAGTGTGCAATGACCGAGATGTTTGCATGAGACCTGCCCACTCTGTCATCAAGCCAGGTTCTCCCTTCACCCAGAACCGGGTCCCACTGCCCAGAAAAACAGGGATCCCTCTCCCCCTACCTCTCCCTGGGCTTTGGCCACGTAAGGTGAGCAGCCTTTTACACTTTGCTCTGCCTTTTTTTTTTTTTTTTTTTTGAGGGCAGTGTCACTGGCCCTCATATGTGGGACCTGAACCGGGGCCACTGGCTTCCCAAGCCAGCGCTTAACCACCGCGCCACTCGGCCAACCCTGCTCTGCCTTCTAATGGTATACCCTTCCCTGCCTTTGCCTGGCTAACTCCTACTCATTCTTCAAGGCTTTCAAACGCCACCTCCTCTCTGAGGCCTCTCTTGATTGCCCTGTCAGAATTCACGGGGATACCTCAAGGAGAACATTTTTCATCATTATTCTAGGTTGCCGGCACAGCCAGCTCCTTCATAATTACCGCTGCACCTGTAGTCTCCTTTATACCCATGACAAGCCTGCAGGTAGAGGGTCCTACTCCCAGGTCACTGCCTTTTAAAACTGCAGTTCTGAGAAACTAAGTAAATTGTTCAAGGTCGCAGCTAAAATGTGGCCAAGGAAGATGGTCACTCAGGGCCATCTGACTCCAAAGCTCCTGGGGCCCAACACATTAGGGGTGTCCAGAGGGAGGGAGCCTGCTGTGCTTCTCCCATTTCTATATGCCTGGAGGACGCCAGCTCCAGGTGGGCAGACTCTGTGAAACGGGGCTGCGTAAAGTGAGCTGACCGGCCAGCTGGCCCTCACTGTGGCTCCCGCCTCGTGCTCCCAGCACCTCTGGCCAGGAGGGTCTTGAGCCCGCCTGGAATACACCCAACACCTCGGCATTGGGCAGAGCCTGTCCCCTTTTCCTTCCTCTTCCATCTGGCACAGGAAGCTCCATGGGGCACCGAGCTGTGAAGCCCAGGCGGGCAGCTGCTCTTCACGAGAAGCCCCTGCAGTGTTCTCTGGCTCCCCTATGCAGGTTGGCATGGGAGCCCTGGACCTACAGGAAATGCCAGGATAAGTAAAAGAGCCTACCACCAATTTCTGCAGGGAGGGACATTACTGAGCCACATGAGGCTCTCCAGAAAGGGACAGGCATCCCCTCACAGGCATAGCTGCAGCTTGTCCCCCATGTGAGGCTCCATGGGGAAAAATCCCCTTTGGGTGGGTTTGCCCAGAGGAGGTGAGCCCATCCCCCTTTCTAGGATAAGAGGCAGGGTGCCTGTTCAATCCTGGTGGCCTCCCTTCCTGGGGGATCTGCAGGTCCAGATCTGCTCTCCTGGCTTCCAGGCACAAACCTCCGCAGTGCTCAGCTCTGAGAGGACGCCTTAAAAGTCTGAGTACCCAAGTGGTCACAGCGTGGTCAGTGTTATGAGAGGGGGTATGAGGGTGGGCATGGCGCAGGCCCTAGCCCATCCAGGTGGAGGGCAGGGTGGGCTTGCTGGAAGAGGCAAACTGAGTCCAGAAGGACTTGATCTGGCAAAAGAGGCAGTGAGGTCAAGGTGAAGAACCAGCTCCCGGGCAAGGAAGACAGAATTAAGGCCACAGCATGAGGCTTAGTGTGTGATGGGCTGGACCCAGCTGGCCACAGCCATCCCCCGGCCCTCCATGTGAGGGCTCCTGCCTTGGCTTCTTAGCTCAGAACTCACCGTCCCTGCTAGGGCCTGAGCTGTGGCCTGGCTCTGGTAAAGTCCTACCCTGTGCGTCCTGCGGATATCCTCCCAAGACTGGCTGCTTGCGTGCAGACCATTGCACCTGCCTGAACGCTGTTGCAGCCCACAGCCTTGGGCTGTGGTCATTTCCTGGCCCAGGTCAGGCTCAAGCTCCCGGCCCTCGTGGGCCTGTCACAGGAGTCAAGGTCCTGGCACACTTTGCCAACACCAGCCTGGTGGCAGAACCCTTTGCCAGCCTCCTGGGCAGGCTAGGCCAACACTGCAGCCAGGGGCATGCCCAGCGCTGGCCGTGGGTCTCTGAAGCCTCATCTCAGTCTCCATCCAGGGCTCTCTGCCCCTGCTCACCCTTGGGAAGCAGCTGTGGACAGCAGTAGCCTTCTGAGGCCTGAGGTCATCCAGGCCAAGGGAACCCTGGACCCATGACCTGGCTGGGGACAGAGACCTGGCAGGGAGGCAGCCAAGATGGGACAGTGGTTGGGGGTCAGGAGAGAGGCCCGGGCCTCCCACAGAGTGAGGAGGGGGCTGGCATGCCAGGGAGGAGGAGGGGCCAGCTCCTCCCCGCCATGCCGGCCTGTCTATCTTCAGCACTTCACTGTAAAAATAAATGGAAGAAGCACACGCCAAACAGAAAAAAGGGAGGAAAAAAAAACCCAAACCGCCCCACACGGACTCTCTTGGCGGGTTTGGGCCAAGGCCTTGGCCTGGGCTACTTGCTGCTGCTTTTCCTGGGAAGCTGCTGGTGCCAAATTTGCATTTACCACAAACAGAGACAACACAATGTCATAATCCTTCTCCTGTCATTCTCCCTTCTCTTCCTCCTCCCACCTCAGACACACACGCGCTAACACAAAATGACGGCTCCCTCGACAGCCTGAATGAGCAAAGCCCTCGATCTGCCTCTTAATTGTTGGCGTTTCTCTCTGGCCATACGCTCTTTCCCCATCGCCCAACTTGCAGCAGACCACCCACTGCCCCCTCCTTTGTCCCAAATCGCTGCTGACAAATGGCCTGCTAGAGGTGGAAGAATATGCCTGGAAATAATGGTGGGGGGGGGGGTGAAAGGGAGAAGCCAGCCCCGTCCCCCCCAATGCCTCTGCACCCTCACTGCTGGGTTCCCAGCCACCGACACTGGCTGGATCAGAGGGGACAGGGGGCAGTGATCATGACTTGGCCCCTGGGACTCTGACCCGGGGCCCTGCCCTTCACACCCCTGCTGCTGCGGGGCTCTCAGAGCAGCCCCCGTCACCCCTCCTCTCCCGGCCATCCTCACCGGCACTGCTCTGAACATCCTCCGTGCTCTCCTCCCTCCATCGCTCTTTATGGCAGTTTCAAAGCTGCAGCCGCCACTTGAGCAGCTGCGGCCTTTGATGGGGACACGGCAGTGATGGCCACCAGGGAGGCCCCTGCCCGCCCTGCCCTGGCCCTGCTGCCCCCGCCTGCGCCCCTCCCCACCAGCCTGGGCTGGCAGCGGGGCGCGGCGGGGCGCCCAGCGGGCACGCCTCACACACCAGAGCAAACTTTCACGACCGGAGGGAGAGGCGCTGTGCACGCCGCGTTACCTTTGCAGCAGCATCCTTCCTGGCACTTGCCCTGGACCCCTCCGGCAGACCGCGGCCGGCCGGGAAGGAAAACAACTCCAGAGTGAGGCTGGGGAGGAGGGAAAGGGAAAAAGCAGAAGGAAAAGGAAGGGGGGCAGTTTCTTGTCTCAGCTCCTCACAGCTCCTCCTGCCCAAGCCAGCAAGTGAAGTCACAGGGCCGGGGCGGTGACATCAGCTGAGCCTCTGACATCACGGCCCCTGCCGGATCTCACCTCTGCAGGGTGGAGATGGAGGAGCAGCAGGGGGAGGGGAGGGATGGAGGAGGGAGGGGGGCAGAGAGCGCGTGCCAGCGTGGGGGGGGAGGGGAGGGGCAGGCAGCTCCTCTCGGAAGAATATGTTTTATCTCTATAGATAGGGGTGATTATGTGTCTATTTATAATTGGCCCCAGAGTGAATGGCTTAAAAGGGGTGACCGCCCACCACAGGAGAATCACAGTCACTGCTGTTCTTGGAGCCCGTGGGGGTAAAGGCCAGTGGGACCGTCATGGAGCGCCTACTGTGTGCCTGGGGCTTGTGCCCAGCAGCTCAGGCGGTAGTCACAAAGACCTGGAGAGGTTCAGAAGGAAGTGAGCAGGGAGTTGAGGCAGGGGCATGAGAGGGTGGGAAAGGGCTGGTCAGGGCCAGCAGAGCGGCTGAGAGCCTGAAGGGCCAGCCAGGCAGCTTTAGGGCCTTTTGAAGCTTCGCCAGTTGCTGGAATGAGGCCTTGGGTCTGATAACAGCCCCAACCATCCTCTGCAAAGGTTGGCTTCAGTTGGGGCAAGCAGGGAGGATCGGTCCCAAGCACCCCGAGTCCCATGGCGGGCGGGGGAAGAGGTGAAGGCGGCAGCAGCAGGAGGCCTATCCCTCAGTGCACAGCTGGCAGCGCTGGTTCTGCTGGGCTGAGCACTAGGGACTCAGGCTCCTCCTCTTACTCCGTGGCAACATGTGAGAGGCTGGTACCAAAGCCCCCTGTCAAGATGGGGAAACCGAGGCCCACGACATGATGGGACAAAACAGGGACCAGGGCCAGATCCTTGGCCCTGCAATGTCCTCGGCCTGAGTCTCCTACTCCTTAGCTGCTCAGGCTAGCCCCAGCCTGGTGGGGTGACCCTGTCTAATGCCACCTCCTTTGAGAAAACCACGGGTGTTCCAGCCACTGCCCTCAGATAAGAGACCACACAGCTCAAGACTCCAGCCCAGCTGAGGGTTCCTCCAGGCCCCTGTGCACCAACCCCTGCAGCACCCTCTTCCTTGGCACCATGGGGCATCCAGGCTGCTGACCACTGGTTGCCCCAAGCTCGGCACACCTTCCTCTGAGCGCCTGGGCCCGACATTTGGTGAAGACCTACTAAGCGCCAGGCTCCAGTTTTCCCATTTCATCCTTCCCATCTCTAGGACGTCAGGGTTACAGGTCAGGACACAGGCTGCTCCCACTGTTGTTAAGTATTTCCATGTTTCCCAGGCTTTCCCCAAAGCCCAGAGCTAACGTTCCCACTTCCATTGTTGGGAATCCCGCCGTGCTTTGCCCCGATTCTTCCCCACCCAAGACTTGACATGGTACAGAATCCACACCAGGCGCTCAGTAAGCCCTTGTAAACCGACTCCACTGACAAAAGATGTGTTTGCACCTGCAAACACCAGCCAGGAAGCCCAGAACAAACACCCTCATTTGGTTCCCTAAACAATCTATGCTCTCTCTCGCCTCCAGGCCTTTGCACATGCTGTTCCCTCTGCCTGGAACACCCTATCCCCACCGCTTCTTCCCTGGTTACATGAGGGTCTCAATGGAAACATCACTTCCTCTCAGAAGTATTTCCTGACCCCAGGTCCAAGTTAGCCGCCACTTTCTGTGTTTTCCCCCCATCGCAGCTCCTACTCACAGTGTCCTGGGAAGCAGCAGGAAGTGGTGGAAAAGGATGGAGGCTCTGAGGCAGACTGCCAGGTTCAAATCCCAGCTCCCCAATTTTCTCACTGTGTGACCTTGGACAAGCCCCTTGACCCCTCTAAGTCTGTTTCCTCCCCTGTGAATGGGGGAGGGGGTAATAACAGCTGTGTCCTTAGGAGGGTCTCAGCGCAGTGCAGACCCACACCAGAACCTGCAGAACAGTACCTGACCTTTGATCTGCCTGCCTCCCTAGCCAGGCTGCTAGATCAACCAAGGACCTGGGTCTGTCTTGTGTTCTGACCCCTGGCACAATGCCTGCACACAGTAGGCACTCAAGAAATATGCACTGAGTAACATAGGCAAGGTTGGTTAAAATAGTGGATTGGAGAATTTTAATTCACTGTGGTAGGTAACTACATCAGGCTGCCTGGTTTTAAATCTTAGTTCCACCACTTCCTTCCTGTGTGATCTTGGGCAAGTTACTTAACTTCTCTGAGCCTCACATGTTCCACCTGTAAAAATGGGGAAAAGAACAGAACCTACCTTATAAGGTTATTGTAAGACAACATGAGAGAAGGGATGCAAAATGATTACAGCAGTGCAGACTTAGCAGAAGCCAGATTCGTGTTAGTGGCCATCATTATTCCTTTATCTGATAGGGGCTTGCAAGATGCCACAGAGGACAGAGGGAAGTCTGAGAGATATGGTGGGACCACGGGAAGGACGTGGACTTCAGAGAAACAGACTGGGCTCCAACATAACCTCACTGAGCCTCAGTTTTCCACTCTTGCAGCAGCAGGGTAATGCTCCTGACTTTGCTGAGTTTTTGAGGAGGTGACTGCAGGGGAAAATGAAAGTGCCTAGTTCAGGACCAAGCACTTAGTAGACAGGCAATAAATGTGGGTTCCCTTCAGTCTCCCCAAACCGTGGACATACATGCACAGTTATTCAATAACTTTTCACAAACATCCTGACACGGGTGAGGTGGGATCGTAAGCAGGGGCAACAGATGCAGAAAAGAGGCTCTGAAGGAAGGGCAGCTGGGGAGAGGCATGAGGAAAGGCTTCCTGGTGGAGGAGGCATGTGAGCTGGGTCAGGAAGGCTGGGGGAAGAGAGGAAGGAACAAATGCATGGTCAGAAGAGTTGGGACACCCAACCCTGCAAAGGAGAAGCACACTTCTGAAGCAGCAACTCACAAGCACACTTGGGTGGAGGGTGCTCTGTCACCTCTGTTTCTGTTTTTTTGGTAGCATGATGACTGAACTGGAAGGCTCCGTGAACACCAAGCCTCTATGCTGGGCATATTATCATCAAGGATAAAGGCCAACACCACACTGCCCAGAACAACTGATATGGGAGGGAAGCTGGACTCATCGGGCCCAACCATTATACAGATGTGGAAACTGAGGCCCAGAGGAAGGAAAGGACTTGCCCAAGGTCACATGGTAGGTGGTAGCAGAGCTAAGGTCTGCCCTTAGCTTTGTAACTCCTCGGTCAGAATTCTCTTAATAACTACAACAGATAATGATACTTACGTAGTGCTTACTGGGTGTACCCTTCCTGCCCCTCTCCCCTGCTTAGCTTCTTAGGATGATGAACTCATTTGAGCCCCACAACTACCCTCTAGTGAGCGACTACCATTTTACAGATGAGCAAACTGAGGCCCAGAGAAATGAACTGAGCTGCTCAAAGTCACACTGTTAATAAGCAGCAGAGTCAGTATTCAACCCCAGGCTGTCTAGCCCCAGAATCTTCTGGGCTTTTAACCAACACACCCCACTGCTTCTCATCATAGCAGGCATCCATCCCATCATGCATGCATGCACCCATCTATCCAACCAAGCATGCATGCCTTCATTCAAGCAGTGCTCATTTGAGCTCCTATGGTTCCAGGCACTGTGCATAAGCAGTGAATGCAGACAACCCCACGGAGCCCTGCCCACCTCTCTGTGACCCCTGCCGCCTTGCACTGTACCCAGCTGTTTCAGAGCTCACTAAAAACGATCCTCCTGAAAAGCCCAGTTTCAAATTTAGCTGCTCAAGACCACAGCCCGATCTACTGTTAGGAAACCACAAACCAACCCCCTTTCAAAGGCCATTATGTCACCTGCTTAGGAAAGGGGGAGCGAAGACGATTGATCCAGTTATCAATTTCTGGGCGGAATGGTGAGTTGCATGGAAGGCTGAGACCTCACTGGCAAAAAAAAAAAAAAAAAAAAAAAAAAATGCTGCAAATCAGATTTGGGAATGTTCAGTCCATAGGGCTCCAAGCAATTGAGTGAAGAAATACAACAGTGGAGTTCTGCCACCACAAGAGCTTTCAACAAGTCTGGCCCCCTGAGCAGAGGAGGCAGGCCAGTCGCGTGTGCTGGGCACCCTTGTAGATAGCCCTGCTGATAGCAAAGCACCTGCTCTGTCCCAGGCCCACTACACTGTTTTACCCCCAAAAGGCTGGCATGACTATGCCATTCCCCAGATGAGGAAACTGATGCTCAGAGAAAGGAAGACTTGCCCAAAGCCCACACAGTCTGCCTAGTTCCAACAACTGTGATGCCCTCCCAACAGGGCCACTTCAGTGCAGGCTTGGGCACGCCCATCCCTTCTCTGATTCTCCATCTCCTCTTCCTTAAAGGGAAGACATCAGGGAATAAGAGCAGCCAGCTCCCTTCCAGCCTTGATATGATGAGGCTGCCACGGACAGGAAGGAGGACCAGGCAGATGTGCCCCTGAACTGACACCACCACCTTCATGTCGCCTCCGCCAGTACCTGAAGTTAGTTTGTAACCGGCCCCAGAGCAGCAGATCTCAATAGGAATCCACTTCAGGGAGGGGAGGTATTTTTACACCCATTCTACAGATCGAGCTATAGATTCAAATCTGTAAGATAATCAGTGCTCTCTCCCTGCCACTGTTTCCCCCCAACACACTCTGGGAGGTTCCAAATGTCATCTGCTGTGGCCCACAGGGCCCAGATAAAGTGGAAGGAACTGGGTGGCTGAAATCAGGTTATCAGTAGACTTATTAATAACCCCCCAACATCTGCATGGCATGGTGCCACTGACTGCAAATGCTCACAGCCTCAGTTTCCTCCTCCATAAAATGGGAATAATGGTAGTTATTCTTCCCTGAGGTGGCAGGACAGAAATCATGCATCCCATTGTACAGATGAGGAAAACAAGGCCCAGAAAGGTGGCAGGAAGTGCAGTCTAGTCACAACTTGAACATGGGTCTGTGACACTGAATGTCAGAAGCTAAAGGAAGATAAAGGCCTGAGATTTGGGGACGCGTGGGGGCTGGGTGGGCTGAAATTCTAAACCAAACACACTTTTATCTGCTGGCAGAAGGCCAATGGCCACAAACAGGGGTGATCTGCCCACCTGGGAGCCATCAGGGGCCTACAGCCTGCCCCGGGCACAGCTGCTGCCCTGGCAGACCCCCAAAGAGCCCCCCAAAGAGCCCCCCAAAGAATCGCTGCGCTCCCGAGCTTTTTTCCCATTCCAAACATGCCGGAGCCCCGCGGACCCCGGAGGCTGCTACTTAGCGCCAGATTAATCACACCGAATTCTCCATCCAGATATTGCGTGCAGGCCGAACTCCCACCGCTAATCGCCGTAATATTCTCCTCGGCGTGTGCAGGCGGCCGGGGCGATGTTCCAGGAATATTAATTCTCCACAGCCGGCTCACTCCAGGCGCACGCATGCGCCCCCTACCCAGCAGGCTGCTGCTTGGGGATGGAGGGCCGGGGGCCCGGTACGGGCAAAGGGGGCGGGCAGGAGGCAGAACCGAGGCAGACACCCTCCCTCCCACCCCCCACCCCAGCTTGCCCAAGGGGAAAGCAGCGGCCCCAGGGCTGGGCTGACGTTCTAACAGGAGCCATGGAAGGGCTGGAGGTGGCTCATGTCTGCAGTGAGAATCGCCCACCTCAGGGAGTCTCTCCACCCAGTTCTGACCCGGAGCCCCCAGCCCCGGCATCTGCAGGAGGCTCAGGACCCCTGAGAAGCCAAACAGCACAGGTCCTCTGATGTCCTTTCAACACAACAGAGCTTTGAGGAAACAGGCAGCTAGGGACCAGCTAATCCCAGCCACAAAAAAAAAAAAAAAAAAAAAAAAAGCACACAAAAAGGAATGAAAATCTTTCATCTGCTCAAAATATAAAAACGTGGGCAGCAAAGAGGACTCAGGTAAAGGAACGCTGGTCTCTGCTGTGGGCCTGGCCGGGGCCTGGGAGGGGCAGGCCTTAATACAATTAGGGGACCCCCCTCCCATAGTGGTCATTAGGAAGGGGAGCCTGGGGCAGGTGGGGGGAAGGGATTGGGGGGATGGCTTCTAGCTTCTGGAGGGTCCCTGAGGAGACAGCACATACTTCTGTTCCAAGCCCACAGGCTCTGGCTGAAGTGTAGGCTGCTGGGCCTGGGGATAAGACACTGGCCTGTCCTCAGAGAACTCCCAGCAAGGCGGCAATTCAAGGCAGACATCAGCTTCCTGCCCACTCTGACCCTGAGGCCCCTAGAACAGCACTGGGAGGAGCCACAACTTCAGGGGCTTTGCAAAGTGAGCCCTCTTGGCCTTGGTTCAAACTCAGTACAACTACGGAAACAGTTTTAACACGCCAGAAACTGAGGCACAGACAGGTGAGGCGAATGCCCAGGCAGAGCAGCCCTGAGGCTGTCGGAATTCAACCCAGGGCCCTCTCCTCTTTGGGACTCCATCACCGCTTCTCTGCAATGATCTTTAGAGCCCTTCCCGCTCTCACATCCTCTCCACCAGCAGAAGCATTTGTTAAGCACCTACTGTGTGCCAGGCCCAGGGTTCCAGAATGTATCAGGTTGCTCAAGGAGCTCACAGTCTGGTGGGAAAAAAGGATAAATAAACCGATAACCACAGTCCAGCCTCAGCCCCAGGGGAAGGGGCCCTTCCCCATGACCTTGGAGGTTAGGGAGGCTACCCAGAGGAGGCAGTCACCGGGGAGAAAGGGCAGCGAGGACAGGGGAGCCTTACAGTGGAGTCTGGACCAGAGTGGAGAGGTCAGGCAGAGAGCAGTTTTCTTAAGTGGTGCAGTGAAGGCGGCCTCCGGGTGGGGAATCAGATGAGAACAGGAAGGGTGTGGCTGACAGTGGGATGATGTGGTGGGCGGGACAGGGCTGGGTGTGACCGGAGCCCCAGGCCTGGTGTGGATCAGGTGCGCTGAGCTAGTCCCTACCTCAGCTGTTCAGGCTGGCCCAGGCATCGCAAAGGCAGGGCCCTGGGATCATGGGACACTGAGGAGGGGTGTCTCATCGGGTGTACCTGAGTTTCCTCCTTCTCGGCCCAGTGCTCTGACTGGGAGGCAGAGCTAGTAAGAACACCCAAAAAGGTGGGTTCAGCCTGACTAAGTGAGGCATGAGGGTTTGAGGTTCAACCCAATTCCTTTCCGGCACAGACAGATGAAAAGAATCAAGGTTTAAACCACAGACATGAGGATGTAGTTCAAGGCCCTCCCCTCCCTGGCAGCAACCAGCACCTGCACAGCCTAAGGGCCCCCATAGACCTGAGGTGTCTGACCTGGGCAGGTGCCAGGAGCCTCTCACACGCTACCCCTCACTTAAGTCTCACAAGCATTAGAAAACCCAAGGGGGTCTCACATCCATTTCCCAGATCAGGAAACTGAGGCCTAGAGACAAAAACAAACACTCATGAGCCTCCTACGTGCTGGGCTCTCTGCCCACAATCTCACAGGGTGGGATTGCAAGAAGGGCACTTACCCAGGTCTCATAGGCAGCAGGAGGCAGCATTTTATGGCTCCGAGATCTGGGCCTGGGTGTTCAGGGTCTTTCCCCCAGGCCAAGCTGCTCAGTCCTGATCAGAACGTGCACGTAGGGGCACCCACACACAGGGTCAGGATACAGTAAAGGAGCCCTTCTCGCCCTCTTACTGTGCCTACAGCCCCAAGCACCAGTGCCCTGGACTCAGTTTACAGATGAGAAATCCCAGGCAGAGCTAAAACTCAGCTGGGACCCAGCAGATGTTCTGAGAGAATGGAGGACAAGCCAGAGCCTAACCCTGCCCTCAAGAAGGTACTATCCAGTGTGTCAATTAACCAAGGTAGGACATGGGAATTCAGGAGAGTGGGCAGCAAGTCAGCCTGGGAAAATCCCAGAAGGCTTCCTGGAGGAGGGTGTGTCTGGCAGCAACCTAGAGGACAAGGAGGCCTGTGTGAGCTGCAAAGTGCCACACAAGAGACACAGGGCCCTACGACACTGAGGGAGAAGGGGCCCAGGGTTGACTCTCAGCCTCCCTTCTCCAGGCCCCATTCCAGGCCAGCCCCGCCCCTCCTTTGCACTTGTGTCCTCTGCCTCTAGGGTACCTATGTCTGTGGTCTGGTCCCAGTGCAGGCCCAATCCCAGGGGAAGTCCTACTGAATGACAGGTCAGACCATGGTGGCACAGAGGTGCGCTTGGTGTGCCCCTGGGCTCCAGATCCCGAACATCCCCTCCCATTCAGGACCGCCAGCCAGGAGTGGCAGGGACTGCGTTTCAGATTGGGCAGATGGACCAGGGAGTAGTCGGGCCTTTGGGCTTTCCCTAGACTTGGCACGGGAGAAAGGCAGGAGGCAGGGCATGAAGCCGGGATGACGCACAGGAGGCCTCCCGGTCAGGCCCAAGGCCCTGGAGGAGGCTGACGAGGGTCCTTCCTGGGCACCGCTGCCCCCCACCAAGATTCAACAGTTTCAATGATTGGCTCCCAGCTCCTCCAGCAGGGGAAGGGCCACTCCTGGCTCAGGCTGAGCAAGCTGCCTTTCTGCTCATCCCAAACACAGACTGGCCACACCTATCTCTCAAGGTCATTGTGAGGATTTGAGTGAAGAGTTGTCTCAAAGGGAATGACTAACAGAAGGGGTAAGTGTTGGCTCCTTCCCTAGGGCTGGGTATTTAGAGATCCAAGCAAATAAAAACAGGTCCTATCCTAGACAAGAGAATTCATTTACCTCCTTTAGTGCTCATTGCAGCCTGGAGAAGCAGGGACTGCTGTTCTAATTGCACAGGTGAGAATCTGAGGGCAGGCAGGTGAGGGAGCATGTCCAGGTCTCAGGTGTGCCTTGCCTGACTCTATCAGTGGTGCTTTCGGACTATGGGAAGGGGTGGGCAGGAAGGAGGCCTAGGCACCTGGAACCAGCCCACAGGCCAGCCCCAACCCCTTTGGGTAGCCAAACCCCAGGTCGGGAAGAAAAGAGCTCCCATCCCCTGCCTCCCTGAGCCTGCAGCCATCTTGGCCCTGGCAGGAGTTTTGCTTCAAAAGCCAGGAGCATGATAGGACCAATCAAGCCTAGGTTGGAAGCCAAAAGCTAGGAACTGGGAACATCCCTGAAGGACAAGCCTCCTGGTGGGGAGTCACCGCCAGCTAGAGTCCCACCCGCCATACCTGCAGTGCGGTGCATTAACGCAGCACAAATGCTGGCAGGCACCTGCCAATCTCAGCCCACGCCCCTACCCCAGCCCCCTCTCCCGGAGGACAGATAATTCTCTTGCTCTCCCAGCCTGACAAAATAACGAATGCTAACTCAATAAAGTCCCCCTTGAAGGTTTTTAATTACCAGACTGTGCCGAAGACTAAAGACTCCGGGAGCAGGAGGGAGGCCAGGAGAGGTTGACAGAGGTCCCCAAGGCTGAGGCAGGGAAAAGGCATCCCTTACAGCTCAGGGAGAGGGCAGGGCCAGGCCGCTGCTGTCCAGGGTGCTGGCACTGGCGGTCACAAGGATTTAGGATTCACATTGGCAACAGCGGCCACTGATGGAGGCCAGGCTAGGTTCCCGGCAGGGGCTGGACGGAGGTTATCTCATTTAAGCCTCACAGCCAATCACAAGGTAAAAGCTGATGTCCCTACCACACAGATGAGGACAATGAGGCTCAGAGGGGAGCAGTGGTGTGCCGTGGTCACACAGCCAAGCCTGGATTGTCCAGTTATATTTGGTGTCAGGCAGGGTGCCTGCTGCAGGAAATTCAAACCAGGGATGTGGTTCAATGGAGGGTCTGAGGGCACAGCGAGGGCCTTCAGGAAAAGGCCTAATGATGTGCAGTGGTTTTCAAACTGAAATATGCTGGACAAATGAAGCCTGCCTCAGGGGACCTAAAGGCAGGAGCGGCCTGGCTGGGGCCTGCCTGGGACACCTCCAGTCATGGGGCAAGGGGGTTCTGGGACGCCCATGATGAGCCCCCATGGCCACTGAGGGAGATGACAGGGGAGGGGAAAGCATCACGAGAGGGGGTGACACAGCCCAGTACCCTAGCCAAGACTCCAAACCCTGGCCTGACACTTCCTCCTTGACTGAAGAAGATGGTAGCACCTGAAGGGGCAAGCATGGCTGCCTCTGCCCCAGAACCCCAAGCTCCTCCCCAGCCTCCATGAGCCAGCCCTGCTCTCATTGGCCTCACCCACTTGACACCTTCCTTCTGCTCCTTGCAACGCACCAAGCCTGTTCCTGCCTCGGGACCTTTGCTCCGGCTGTTCCCTCTCCATGGAACACTCTTCCTTATGTTTCCACACAACTGGTTTATGTCAGCTCCAATGGCACCTTCTCAGAGAAGCCTTCCTTGAACTTCCAGCTGCAGCCTTCTCTGGCAAAGGAACTGAGTGGGTGCCCGCAGAAACGCTGTGCAGGCTTCGGCTCCAGCTCACACATCTGTCCCCTCCTCCAGGCAGCTTTCCAGTGTCCCAGGCAGAGTGACCGGCTCCCCCACAAGGCAAAGGCCGCCCTCCACACTCGGACCCTAGACACCACTGAGGTGCGGACTCCGAAACCGTCTGCTGGGGTTCAAATCCTGCCTTAGCCACCTATTAGCTGTATGAACTTCTCTGAATCTGTTTCCTGATCTATAAAATGTGGGCAAGTCCCCTATTTGCAGGGGACTCAGAACAGTGCCTGGTGAGTGCTTGGTGTTGCCTAGCAACATCACCACCATCATTAGCCCATCCTCCCCCGACCAGGCCTCAGCTAACTGCCCCCAGCACAGGCCCTGGACACGTGAGGCACCCGGCAAGCACTGAGGAAATGTCTCACTCTGCGAGACATGCCATGAACATATAAATGGCTCCATTTTCTAGATAAGGAAAGAGAGGCTGGGGGAGGCTCAGTGCTGTTCTGTGGACTCACTGCCCCAGCCATGCTCTTTTCGCTGCTGCTTCTGCAAATCTGCTCTTCCCAGCTCTGCGGAGATGCCAACTTGGGGGGGCGGTGCTGAGAGCCTGTGCAGCTGTGCCTGGCTCCCGAGGGGTGTGGGGGGCGGCTGGAGGCCCCAACATCCAGCCTTGCCTGGAGCCTTCTGGCTGGGATCACAACCCTGCGGCGTTCGAGCTGCTGCCCACCAGCCGGCCCCCTGGCATCAGGCCCGGGATGCCAGCCAGCCGGGAGAGGAGGCAGCTTGGCTGGCAGCCAACTCACAGTGCCTGAGCTGTCAGCTGGGAGGCAGGCCAGGCAGGGCTGAGACCCCTGCCCCAGAACGGAGCCCTGGCCAGGCCACCGGGACAGGGCCAAGCTTCTCACTGCCACCATAGCTACAAGGGGGCCATGTGGATCCAGCCCCAAGCAAGGCTCTGGGATGCAATCTCTCTGGGTGGGGACCCAGAAGGGCACATCCTCATTTATTCAGCTCAGCTTTTCATTACTGTAGAAGCAGCACGTGGAGCAGGGGGAATTTTCAAGTCAAATAATAATAAAAACAGCAACAACTCCAGCTGACATTTAGCAAGCACTTGGTCCGTGCCAGGTGTTTTATGTGCTGCTGCACTGACTCCTCCCAGAGGGAGATGCGATTATGATCCTCCCTCTACAGATGTGGCAACTGAGCTCAGAGAGGTACAGCAACTCACCCAAAACCACACAGCAAGCTGGAGAACAATGCAGATTTTTATATTTTTATTTTTTATTTTTTTGAGGGCAATGTCACTGGCCCTCACATGTGGGACCCGAACCGGGGCCACTGGCTTCCTAAGCCAGCGTTTAACCACTGCGCCACTCGGCCGGCCCAACGCAGATTTTTTTTTTTTTTTTTTTTTGAGGGCAGTGTCACTGGCCCTCATATGTGGGACCGAACCGGGGCCGCTGGCTTCCAACGCCAGCGCTTAACCACCGTGCCACTCGGCCGGCCCAACGCAGATTTTTAAACTCTGGCTCCAGAAGCTGTGTCCCAATATCCCCACTCCACTGGTTTGGGCAGGACTAGTCGCCCACAATGGAGGACCCAGCTGGGTGATCTTGGGCAAGGAAGCCATCCATCTGTAAAATGGGCACTACCAGAGGACCACACTGATACAGCTCTGGTAGAACTGACCAGAGGCTAATGAGAAAAAAATGGGCCTGGGCTGAGGACATGTTCCTACATAAAGCTAGGGGTTGGACATACTCATCAAACTGCAGGAATGGATCGAGGGGGAGGACGCCCATCTCATCAGAGCCTCTGCCAGCTTTTCCCACCCCCACAGCCTCCTGGGCACCCTCCGTGGGCACAGCTGGGCCAGAGGGGGCAGCCACTGAGGAGGGATAGTTCTCGGGGCCAACCATGAAAGCCCCCGATGCAGGGCCTTGAGGCTCAGACCCCGCAGCTGCCCTTTGGTAATCGCCTCTCCCCACCCCTACACAAGGTAAACTCAGGAGCCAAAGGCCAGTCATGCACGGGCCGAGGAGTTCAGACCGACGTGTGCAGGCTCTCTCCTCCCACAGGATCTCTCCTGCCTCTGGGTCCAGGGAAAGGCTCAGGGTGTCTGTCCCCCCACCAGCTGGGACCATCAGGCAGGGGCCACTCTTTCTGGGTCCAGGTCTCACAGAAAAGGCCCAGAACAGGCACTGGTGAATGTATGCCAGGTTCAGGGCTGGGGCACTGGGGTGCAAGGGTGACCTCTCAGTCCAACTGCTCACCTTTGTACAAAGTGCTGGAGTTTTGGTTGTTGTTGTTGTTGTTTTACCATTTCTATTCTCGTGCCATTTGAAACAAGCCCGTGGGAGAGAAGGACTGCCATCGTCCCCATTTCCTAAGTGGCACTGAAGCTTTGAGGAGGGACTCTGGGCAGATGCCAGGAGTGGGCACTCCTGCTGCCTCCACCATGGGAAGGAGGGCTAGTAAGAAATGGCCAAAGCTCCACTGGCTTCACTGAAGTCCGCCCTGTGCCCTCCTGCCCAGACACCCGGGCAGCAAAAGGTGCCCTGGCCCGGGTGAGGGGTAAGGGTGGCAGAGGAGGGTCTGAGCTCTAGCCCTGCTGTGCGGCTCTCCGAGCCTGGGCTCCTCACCTGTGCAGTGATGGAGGACAGGTAACACCCTCACTGCCTCTGTGAAGGGGCTGAGCACACAGTGGGCCTACTGGCTGGCTGGCACAATTACACTTTTGCCCTAATTGCTTCTATCTCCCCACTTGCCTTTCATGGACATGCCTGCCAAGAGGACAAATTTAACCACAGAAAGTAGAGCAGGGACAGGCCAGAGCCTAGGGGCTGGCCGGCGGGTGCCCCTCCCCCACTGCACAGAGCTCCCTTCTCAGGCCAGTCCAGAGCCAGCCAGCCCAAGGCGCTGGACCCCATCCCTGCGGCTGGCACACAGGAGGCCCCGCTGCTGTATTCTCAGCCTCAGGACGGTGGACCAGTGCACTGAGCAGTGCATCTCAGCCACCAAGGGTTTCCACACCCAGGGCCTGCCCTCTGGGGGTCAGGGGGATGGAGGCTGGAAGAGGTTCAGCCTTTTGAAAGCTTGGGAGCCACAGGAGGGCGTGGTGGGCAAAGGGCAAGGGTCCCTAGGGCCACCAACTCAAGCTCTAAGGGAACATTTACTCAGCAGGATCAACTCCCTCCCTCAATGGGGGGCAGGCAAAAGTGGGGGGATTCTGCTGGGGGCGGGCTGATGGGTCCTTCCCCGCCCTTCTCCTCCCCCCAGTCTCCTCAGGTGCCCATCTGCCTCTCACATACCAGCCTCCCCCTGCACCCCCATGCTCTCGGCACTGCCCACTCCTCCATTCCTTATCTCCCCCATCTCTCTCCCTCCCAGTCCACTCTTTCCACTCCCCCCTCCCTTCTGCCAGTGGGCCTCCAATGCCCCAGGCCTCAGTTTACCCCCAGGACAAAAAGGCTGCAGCCCTGAACTAGGCAGCCTTGGCCTCGAGGCCTCATGAATAAAACCAAGTGGCAGTGGCAGGTCACCCGGGTCCACGGTAAGACTTTATCCACAGTGGACACAACCCCCACTTGTCACCAGTACCAACTCTTCCCCTTCCCTGCAGCCAGCACCCATCCAACCCTCTGCTCCTCTTCCCCCGCAGCAGCCTCCTGGGGTGACCTGGCCAGGCCTGTCACCAGGCCAGGTATATAATATCAGGAGTGCAGGACAATCAGCAAATACCTGGCGGAGGAGCGGGGAACAGAGAACAGCAGAAGAGGAGGAAATGGAGGGGAGGATGGGAGAAGAGAGAAAGGGGTAGGAGGGAAAAATGAAAGGGGTAGGGGGAGGGAAGGAGAGAATGAAGGGAAGGGGAGGGGTTGAGGATGGAGGAGGAGGGGAGGGGGAGGGGCGCTCTGAAACCTGTGCAACATCAAAGCCTTCCCAGCCGCAGAGCACAGTCACGTGCCTCGGCCTCGTTCCTTCGCTGGGAAAAGCCACTGGGCCTGGGGCTGCTGACGGAATTTTAAATTGAGGCAGATTGCCTGGAATATTGGGGGTCAGGGGGTGCAGTCAGAGAGCTTTATCTCAAGGCACGTTTGGAAACCTTTCCCCCCAAGGAGAGCGTCAGGGTAGAAGGGGCCTCAGGTCAGCCGCTGGGCAGGTGGCCAAGAGTGGGGACCACCCAGCTACTCCCAGCAGCTAGCTGGTGGGAGGCTTGTGGCAGGGCCAGCCCCTTATCAAGAGACGCCAGAAATCTGGATTTTTATGTGAAAGCTTCCTCTTTTTAATATTGGCTCAAATGAAAGAAAACACACACACACACACACACACACACACGGACCAAATGGAGCATGTCCTGATTTGGGTCCAGGACCTTGCTCTGATGGGCTCCAACCTACGTGTATCACAGGTGGGGAAACTGAGGCCCAGAGAAGAAGGTATTTGTTCAAGGTCACACAGTGGGTACCCCAGGGAGATGACTAGAACTTGGGGATGTCAGGACTCCCAGGCAGGAACCTCAGTGGTCAGACAGGCCAGCCCTAGGGTCCCAGAGCCCAACGGGCAGACAGGGCTGTGACAGATGGGGGAAGGGGTAGGGGCAGGGGAGGGTTTCAGAGCCCTGCCAGGTCCAGCCCAGGCCAGAGTGCCCACCGCTAGGCCCACCTCCTCTTCCTGAACTAACCCAGGCCTGCGTCTCCACCTTTGCTCAGCCCCCTTCTGTCCACGTCTTGAGGGCAGTGTCACTGGCCCTCATATGTGGGACAAGAACCAGGGCCGCTGGCGTCCCAAGCCAGCGCTTAGCCACCGCGCCCCTCGGCCGGCCCTCCCTGTCCACTTCTTAATGCCATCCTGACCCATCCTCCACGTCCTCTACTCCCTGAGGCCCGGCCTCAGCAGTTAGTCATTCACTCAAGCATTCACTCTGCTGCCAGCTCCTACCAGGAGCCCCACCCAAAAATAAGGTCAGGACTGGGCAGAGAGGTAGGATTTCCAAGGAGGGAGCAGCTGCCTCTATGGGGTCTCCCCAAAGGAAGGTCCCAGGGCAGGGGACATAGAATTCTGGGCAGAGCGCCCAGCATCTATGTTCAATTGTGGGGAAGGGTAAATGATGGATAAAAAGGCTGGGCGGGAGGTGGATGTGTGGAGCCCTGAAAACCAAACTCAGACGCTCAGGCCACCAATCTGGAGGGCCCTGGGGAGCCCCCAGAGGTATCTGAACAGGAGGGAGTCGGCTCAGATCTTCACTGTGGGGGTCTTGGGAGCAGGGCTGGAAATACTGTTCTGCACGTCCTTCGCTCCTTCATTTGCTCACGTGACAAGTATTTGCTGAGCACTTACTCTGTACCAGGCCCCAGGCAGATGAGGTGCCTGCCCTCCGGTGGTGGGGGAGCAAACGTGAACACGAAAGCCACCACGGGGTGAGAGGCTGTGATGGGGCCTGGTCTGGGTGGGGCAGGGCACTGGGCCTGATCTGGTCCCTCCAGCTAGGAGCCCATCTGCAAGGTGAGGGCAGGAGCCATAGAGGGCAGCAGAGGAACAGGACAGTGTCCAGAGATGAGAAGAAGTGGGGTGGGCAGGGGGGTTGGAATTAAGTAATAGAAAAAGCAATGCAGCAGGCTGAGGTGTGGGCAGGAGCCACGTGGAAGGTGAGAGAGCTTCTTGACTTTATCCCAAGGGCAATGGGGGGAGTGACGGAGGGAACAGAAGAACCGATGCTTGTCGGGTGGGGCATCTGGCCGCACGCCTTGGCTCTCCAGGGCTGTCGTGGGGGAGGCACTTCCTTTCTATCTGCAGAGCCCCAGCACATAAGCAGCTGTTTCCTCAGACAGACTTCAGTTCCAGCCAAGGAAGAACTTTCCAGTGTGCAGAGCCCGTTGGCTGGGCGGCCGTATGAGCAAGACTCAGGTGGACAGGCCCAAAGTCTGGGCCCAGGGCCCCCAACTACAGCTGGATGACCTCAGGCAAGTCCCTCAACCTGAGCCCCCAGAGGGAGCGCCCTGGGAGAAGAGCTGCTGGGGAACTCAGCAGCGGGCAGTGGGCCTCGCTCGGTGCTGACCGCTGGCCCTGGAGCCGGCAGCAGAGGGGCAGCTGGGGAAGGGGCCATGCCTGGGGCAGTTGGGAGGCGCCCCGCACTGAGCAGAAGCCTTGACGCCACTAATCACAACACTACAAAGTGTTAGGAGCCCCATTCTCCAAATGAGGAAACTGAGGCCAGAGCAGTGAGGAGTGGTGCGGAGGCTGGTGGAGAGCAGGGTTTTTGGAAGGGGTGCTCCCGCGGAGGGGCTGCTCTGGAACAAAGCCAAGGCCTCTGGGGAGAGGGTCCAGAGAGTGGGTGGCCTTCTTTCCCAGTCTCGGCCACAGACAGCGGAGGGTTGGGGCTGAGGGGAAGACTACTCAGGCGCCTGTCTTCATTGCTCATCCATTCTCCACCGGGTGCCCAGGGGCTCAGAAAACCCATCACTATCCTCAAAGAGCTCCCACCCCGCCTCCCAGCCACTAAGCACCCCGTTTTTACAGATGAAGAAACCAAGGCCAGGAGAGGAGCTTGACCAAGGTCAGCAGCCGGTGAGAGGCAGAGCCAGGTGCAGCCCTCTGCTCCCAGGTCTCTGACAGGTGGGACTCCTGATGTCTCCCGGGGCCGGACGGACCGGAAGGAGGAAAGGAAAAAGGAAGGAAACCGGCACTGCGTGTGGCCTTGCTCCAGCCAGGCTCATCCAGGGTCCCTCCCGTCAGACTCAAACCAAGGAGCACCCAGCACCCTCCTGCCCTGTCTTTCTGGAATGACTTCTTTCCTGGGAGCTCCTCCAGCACTGGTGCCTCATTTGGCTCAACCCCAGCCTGGAGCCTGCACACAGTAGGGGTTTAGTAAACATTGGGGTGAATTATTCACAGAAACCACCATGTGCCAAGTTCTGCAATACACACCTAAGAGCGGGGTGGGTGTTATTCACACTATTGTAGACGAGGAAACTGAGGTTCAGAGCGGTCCAGAGGTCCCAGAAACAGCCAATGCTAGCAAGCAGAGTGCCTGCTCCGTGCACAGCAGAAAGCCAAGCACCTTTCAGGATGTACTCATCTAACCTTCCAACAGCCCTGGAGGCAGCTATTACCTTCCCCCCATTTTCCAGATGTGGACCTGGACGCACAGAGAATTTAAGTAACTTGCCTGATAAGCACAAGAAGTGGGATTCGATCCCAGGCTGTCTGGTCCCAGTGCGTACCTTTGAGCACCTCTCCCCAAATAAGCCTCCTGGTGGGGGAGAAAGCAGAACTCGCAGGCCTATGGATGAGAGGTATGCACAGCTTGGAAGAGGCTCAGGCCAAAGGGAGGGGGAGGGGGCAGGGGGAGGAGGGGAGGGGGGAGGAGGGGGCGGGGGAGGAGGGGAAGGGACGAGGTGGAGGGGGAGGGGACGGGGAGAGGGGGAGAGGGAGGGGAGAGGGAATTGGAGGAGGAGGGGGATGAGGAGGAGGGGGGAGGAGGAGGAAAGAGAGACGGGAAAGGGGTGCCGGAGCAGGGGGAAAGGAGAAAGGGAAGGGGGAAGGAGAGGAAAGTGAGGAGGGGCCTGGTAGACCACATTCCAGTCTGGCTGGGGCCGAGACCGGCAGTGCCAGGGAAGATCTGCCCAGTCCCAGGGCTTCCAGAACATCAAAGCTGGTTCCCAGCCAGCCCCAAGGTAGCGTCCTTTGAGGTTTGGCAGAGATGGGGCCATATTTCAGGCTGATACAAAGCAGGCTGCACCCCACCCCCTCCGGCCTGAGATCCCCATCTGCGTTGTCAACTTAATACCCCATTACAGGAGAAAATATACAGCCAGCTCTGGCGGGCCTCAGCTGCCCATACCTCCCTCCAAAAAGATCAAAGCTGGGCTAGATGCCTGCCCAGAAATTCCGTAAGCAGAACGCAGAAGCCGGAGAGGCAGGTAAAGCCCAACACGTGGGTGGGAAGTGGGGAAGCCAGGCAGGTGCTGTGGGAACAGGCTTCCAGGTGGGGGCTGGGATGGCTGGGTCAGGAGCTTAGCAGGAGGGGTGAGCCCTGGGTTTGGGGTGCCTACCTGCCCCACCCCTCTACTCCCTGCAGAGTGCTCCCAACTCACCGACCCCTTGGCTCAGAAGGCCTGGTGCTCTTTATGTCCGTGACGCCCTTCTGAGATCTTCCCTGGCCCCACTGCTGGCCCTGGGAGGCAGGTGATAGCAATGGGACAATTTGTATCTATTGTAATTGGCATGTCACAGCTGGGGGCCTGAGGCGTGCCAGGTAGACACTCCAACAAATGTTTTAAGTCTCACGACAACGCTGTGACATGGGCAGAACCATCTCGCTGGAAACAGGCAAATTAGTTAGGGGACTTGCCGGGAGTGGTGAGCAGAGCTGGGCTTTGCTATCCAGTGTCCACTCCTCCACACTGAACCACTCGGCCTCCATCGGGGAACGCCCCGACTTCAGGGTGGTCTCGGTGGCATGTGCACCAGGTGTCAGTCTCCCCCCAGGAAGCGGACAGCCACATCTTATACTGTGGGGGTGGCCACTGGACCCTCTTCCAGGCTAAGGACTGTGTCCCATGGAGTCCCCAGCTTACCTGACCCTAGGTTCCACCAGTGGCCCCAAGCGATAGGGTCTGTTTGTCTCCATGGCTTGTGCTCTTTCCAAACCAGGAAATAGGTTCAGAGAGGCTCAGAGACCTACAGAAGATGTGCAGCCGTGGGAAGCTCTGGGTACCCAGCAGGGCGGGAGGGCAGGAGCTGAACTGCACACCCTCCAGGTCCCCCCGACCAGCGCAGCCCCACAAGCACTGAAATGACCGGAGCAAAGGTCAGCCTGGCTCCTCCAGCACTGTCTCCTGGACCCTCCAGTTGCGGGTGAGAATTAGTCCATAAGCTGGTCCAATTCTCTAATTCATACTAGGGAGTGACTGACTCCGTCCTCTTTATGCAGACCCCCTCCACCCAAACAAGTGCTCCTCCTCCTGTGTCTCCTTGACCCTTCTCAAAAAATGACATTGTCATTTACCTGGGGCCAGAAACCTGGGGACATCCCACCCTCTCAAACCCCAGCATTCTTCCTGGTCCTCCCATGTCCGCTTCCCATTCTTCAGAATGGCTGTCCCAGGGGTCTCTCTGAACTGCACATCTAACCAAGTCTCTCCCAGCTCTCACGGGGAGACCAGACTCCTTGCCCGGGTGGACACCTGGCTCACCCCTGAAGTCCATGTCCTTATTTCCCCAGCGGCTGCCTAACTGGCATCTGTGGGGTGAACGGATGGATGAAGTCTCTGTTCCTCGGCACGTTGTTCCAGCATCAGGGTATCTCTGTCCCATCACCTGTCCATGCTCCAGACCATGGCCTCCCAGGCTGCCCATCCTCTGGTCTCCATCCCTGTCAGCCTGACAGTGACCCTGGGCCTGGTGTCAGTGTCGGTGTGCCGCCTGCCTCCCCATGGCTGGAGGCCCGGAGGCCCAGATGGTGCCTGTCCATCCCCACGTGGGGCCCGGCCCTCAGAGGCACTCAGCTGAGAGGCAGGAAGAGCCTCTCAGGAAAGATACTCAGGGCACTGGCAGCGCCATGCTCATTCCAGCAGGAATCAGACGCAGAGGCAGGGTGCCCCTGGGGGCTCAGAGACCTCTGTCCCTTCACTGATCACCAAAGGCTGACCCTGACAGATTCCCTGCCCCCACCTGTCCTCCCCACTGGGGACAGAGCAGAAAGCAGAAGGCGAATCAAGCAATTTTCCAGACCTAGTGGGGCTCAGCAAGCCAATTTGAACACGGAATAAACCTCTGGCCTCGGTGAGGGGGCACAGCACACAGTGTGAGCACAGTGGCTGCCGGGGCCCCCACAGCCACCCCCCACCTGGAGCCAGAGCTCGGCTGGCCCGAGATGCCACGCTCGGCTGCCAATTCCCCAGCTCAGCAGAAAGCCTCCATTTTGCAGGGAGAAATTAATGAAAGGGAGAAGCCTGGGAAATGACGAGTTGCCACCTGCAATTTCTCCTTCCAAGGAAAGTGGCGCGATGGCTGATTACAGCAGCAGCCGCCCTGCCAGGCTGGGCCAGCAGCTGAGGGCCTTGTCTGCCTGCTAGGAGACAGGTGGGAAGCAAATGGGGGACTTAGGTGCCCCTCCCAGGCACCTCCGAACCTGGGAAACAGTGCTTCCTTACCCTTCCATTACTGTTTATCAGCAAGCAGTCTTGTGACCTGAGAAACCCGATAGAATAAAAAGCATGACACCCACCACCCCCCACAACCCGCTCCCCATCTCCCCACCCTCAGGTGCTGGGTTCTTCAGACTTGGGGGAGAATTAGGGAAATGGCGCTGATGGGGCGTCAGCCACACCTGGGGCTGTGCTGGGTCCCTTCATCTCGGAGTCTTCAGCGCCACAGGGATGGGGCTGCGGAGCCATTTCACAGACCAGGAAACATAGAGGCTCAGAGAGCAACACTTGTCCGTGGCCGATGATGGCACAGAGCTGGGGCTGGGTGTCAACCCAAGCCATTTGGTAGCGATAGTGGGGCTCTGTCAACAACACAGGGTTGCCTCTGAGAAGGACAGTCGTATAAGACACTCACTGCAGTAGCTACGACTTGCATCTGACCAGTCTGTCCAGTGGCACGGAGCTGTCAAGTCACCGCCACCCTCCCTCCTGAACTGGGAGGGCAGAACCTGGCCTGGTCACCACCTCAAGCCTCTCCTTCAGTAATCAAACCAAGTTCCTCGACTCCCAGCCTGCCATCTGTACTAAGGGCTAGGCCAGTGAACAGCTGAGGAGGAAAGGTGACTTCGGAGCCACTGCTCTGGGTTCCACTGCCTCACCTAATCTGACGGGAGCCAGACCATTCCTCCCTTTCCAATAGCTCTCAGGGTCCCTCAGATATCAGCCCTCACCAGGATATGAATTCAGACTAAGGTGTGAAAGACTGACACCAGCTTTACCTCCTCCTCTAGGGTTCATGCATTCTGAGGCACTACACCTGACTTCCCAACTGTGAGGATGGTGATTCACAGGGGTGAGTGACAAGCCACCTGGGGTAAGAATCTGGATGGCTGGCCTGGCCCTCGCACCAAGCATCCAAAACAATGGAATGCAAGCACCGCAGTGGAAGACCAGGCCTCCTGAGCCAGCCCACCGTCCTTTAGCCGTGTATCTTATGGCAAGCCCCATGCCCTCTGAGCCTCAGTCTCCTTACACTCTCCCCTCCCCAGTGGTGTGACCCCGGCAAGTCCCTCAGCCTCCCTGGACTCCAGCTCGGAAAGCCAGGAGGCAGCCTCCTGTGGTATCCTTCGGAAGGCAAACTTTGAAGCACCGCTATCTCCCAGCTCCAAGGCCTGGCCATATATTATTATAATGGCCTTGGCCAATAGGGGCGCAGGCTATTAGAATGAGTTAAGACCAGATTAATCTGCTTAAAAAAATATGCCTGGTTTTTACGCTGTGTATTCCCTCCTAACAACTCAGGCTTCTTCCAGGCCATTATCTCGTTTTATCGTTAATTCAATTCCATAAACATGTATTAAGTGTCTATTATGTGCAGAGCCCTGGTATGGTAGCTGGGGGCAAGGGGGGGTGAGGTGGCTATGGGGGGGGGGCAGCCCTAACCCTCAAGGTGCCTACAGTCAAGCAGGGGACCCACCTGACCCTAAGACCTCACTACTGGGACATGAAGCAAGGGAGCCAGAGCTCAGAGGAGGGCGATGCTCACCAGCCTGGAGGATCTGGGAGTGCTTCCTGGAGGAGGGGGCCCATGAAAACTGGAATTGGAGACAGTACCAGGTGACATGAACAGAGGACCGACTATGTGCCAGGAATTGTTCTCAGCACTTTACACACAGGGGCTCAATCCTAACAACAATCTAGGGGGCCGGAGCTAATGTGACCTCCGTGTTACAGATGAAGAAACTGAGGTTCAGAGAAGTAATTTATCAGAGGTCCCAAAGCTGGTAAGGGTGAAGCCATGAAATCCAACCCCAGAGCCTGGGTTTCAACCTCTATGTAGGGTGCTCAGTGCCCAGAACGGTGCTTGAGGTGGAGGGCTGGCCCAAAGGGTCTGGGAAGGAAGAGAGGGACACCGAGGGGAGCGGGGACAGGGCGAGGGAGGAGGAACACTCAGCCTCTGCCATGTGCCAGAGCTGAGTCTGGTCCTTCCAAGAGGGCCCTTGAAGGACAGTTGGATTTTGGTGAGCAGAGATGAGGCCGTGGGAAGGGGATCCCCTGGGCAGGGCTGTGGAGTCAGTCAGAATTGGGTGCATATTGTGGCTCCACCTCGCTGGCTGGGTGATCACACGCGGTTACTTAACCACTCTGAGTCTCCACCCCTGTGAAAATGTGGGGAAGAAATGGGCTGGGACTGCCCACTGTGCACGCAGGGTGGGCATCGGTGCCTGCAGCCTGGTGGGGAAGGCTGACAGCACACACGGGGGGAGCTGGATGGCCCAGACCACTGGCCCAGGGGCTCCATGTGAGAAGCATGGACTGTGAGCCTCAGAGAGGTGGCCCAAGGTTGCACTGGGAGGGGCAAGTGAAACCAGGTAACAGAGGGACCCAGAAAACCCCATGCAACAGTCACTGGACTCATTCTCACATTCTCCCCTGAAGATGCATAAACAGCAAATGTTCCCCAGGGCCCCCGCCTGCTCTGTCAGCCTGGAGGGAACAGGGTGGAGGCTGGACAAGCAGAAACTACGAACAGGGACAAGCAGGGACTATAGAGGCTAGAAGCTGCCAGAAACCAGGGCCTGCAGTGGCCAAATGCCAGGAGCCTCACTCCATCACCCAGGCCCCCGGCGGCACCCATGTCCTGGGCCTCCTGGCACTGGCCTGCCCACCTCCCCAGCCTCCTTCCTTACCACCCTCCTTCTTCCCACCAGGCAGCCCCAGGCTCCTGAATCTCCCCACCCCTCTACCCGTCCTGTACACCCCTAACCCTCCCCCTGCCCCCAGCTCCCAATGCCAGCAGTGCCCCCTGGTTCCCTCTTTGTCTGGAAAAATGTGCATTCTTCCAGTCTCAGCTCAGACATTTTTTCTTCTGTAAACCTGTCTCTGTGACCCCACCCCACCCCCAGACAGGGGGAGGGGAGCTCCTCTACATTCTTGGAGCCCTTCACAAGCCCCTCAATGGAAGCAGAGTAGCAAGTGACAAGAAATGCAGCTTTGAGTTCAAGTTCAGCTTTTCATGAACTAGCTGCAAGTTAGGCCACCTCTCTGAGCCTTGCTGTCTATCATCTGTAAAATGGGATAATACCAGCACCTCACAGTGTGGTAGTGACGATGAAATAAGAAAACAAGAAAACTGCTTGGAATAGTGCCTGGCTTTTGTCACCATCATCACCATCATGATGCTTGAGATTGTTGTCTATAGAGCTAACTCCATCCACACTCCCAGCCCCATCTCACCAGTACCCTGCGCAGGGCCTGGTGCCTAGTTGCTGCTGACTTAGAGGACAGAACAACCAACTCTGCCTGGGGCAACCATAAAAAAAAAGGGGTACCTATTGAGGTTTTGAAGGATGCATAGGAGTTCACCAAGTAAAGGGAGCAGATAAGGAGAAAACTCGAACCACAGGGAATTGTTTCAGTTAGACCTTGCAGGCCTCAAATGCCACACTGAGGAGTTTGGATTTCACCCTAATGGCAGTGGGAAACAGATTTTTTAATTAGGGCAACAATAGTCATTCATCAAACATTTGCTGAAGGCCTGCTAGGTACCAGGTACCGGGGATACCGTGGGAAACAAGGTGAATGTGGTCCTGGGGCCTCAAAGCCAATGTTCCAGGGGGGCAGAGAGAAAGTAACAGAGAACCTCATAAATAATTCATTGATTCCAGCTGTCTGGAGGGTTCAGCAGGAGAGGTAAGTGGTGCTCTGAGACCACTGACAATAACAGGAGTCCAGCTGTGTGTGTGTGTGTGTGTGTGTGTGTGTGTGTGTGTGTGTGTGTGTGTGTTGGGGTGCGGAGCTCTGAGGAAGCGGGGGTTTCAGCCAGACCTTAACAATTGGGCACTAGCAGAGAGAAGAGGGGATAGAGCAGGAAGCAAACATTCCCTGCAGAGTGAAGAGAACAGGCATAGCCCTGAGGTGGGAGGGAGTGGCGGCCTGTGTGGCTGGGACATAATACTGGGAGGCTGGCTGTGGCGATGGGAGTGCAGGGGCAGGGCCCCTGGGCCCAGGTGAGATCCCCCAGGCGATGGACAGCCAGGCCAGGAGGCTGAGGATGGAAGGTTGCCAGGTCCTGCTCACCCTGTAAGTTCCTAGACAGGGAGGGATGGTTTAAGACCGCACTGAGGCCCCGGCAAGGCCGGGACCTGCACACAGCCCGGCCCACACAGCCCCACCTGCCCTGCCACCCACCCTCTCCCCTCCCCAGTAGAGTGGCCGCCGGCAGATTGATGAGCTGAAGAGTCGATTCGTCTTGAGTTTAGCTCAGCTTCTGGCTGCATCTTGGGTGACACTGGCTCATCAATACTGGAGAAAATACAGCCTAGAGTGTGGACCAATTAGGAGCCGCACAGCTGGCCAGAGCAGTGTCCACCGAGGGCTCTCCTCGGGAAGTCAGATACATGAGCACGGGAAGGGGGGTGGGGGTCATACCCTGTCTGTTCTGGGACCTGCCACCAGCTCTCCCATCTGAAAAAGGCTCCAAGTGGGGGTCCCAGCAACTGGACACATGGTCAGGGAGGCAGCGGGAAGCTGCCTGGATGCTACGTCCCCTAGCATCAAGACTAGGCCCGAGACCCTCACTCCCCATGCAGGGGGTGTGGGGGCACTGGGTGGTGTGTCATAAGAGGGGGTGCTCTGGCTCGAACACACTCTCACTGGAGGGCCATGGGTGAGGCCCTTGGCCTCTCTGTGCCTCAGTTTCCTCATCAGAGAAATGGGGACATTTTTGCTTCAGAGGATGGTTGCAAGGCTCAAACCAGATTCTGGACTGATTGCCTTTCATCAAGTACAAAGTGCTCCGAGGATCAGGCATCCTTCAGCTGCGAGCCAAGGAGCTGTCCTTAGAGCCCTGCCAGTGACACAACCACGTCTTGGGCAGGAGTGAGATGCAGGCAAAGGGCCTGGGTAGGAGCCAGAAACCCCGGTCCTGGCCCTGGGCCCTCTCAGCTGGGGAACCTGCTGGGGGTCCATCCCCACTGGGAATACAAACACCTTCAGGTCAGGGCTGAGCCCCAGGCGCCCTGCAGGCGCGCAGGGCCTGCCACTTGTCCCCCTGACTCTGCCTCTTTTCCCGGTTCTTCCCACAGACCCGAGCCAGAGTCTTGTACACTCGACAGCCTTAGCCTCCTAGGCACAGGAGTCACTCAGAAACTGGGACTCACAAAGGTCTCCTTCTTGCGGGGGAGGTTGCTGACTTTAGGGGTTTGCATTTTAGAAGAGGAACTTGGACAGGGCAATAGTTCTGCCAAAGGAATGAATCACTAACGATAAAATTTCTGCCAACAGGCAAGAGGCAAGGGAGGAAGACACTGAGGGCTGGGGAAGGTCCTTCACAGGTCTTTGAAATCACCTTGCAGATATGGGCAGCATTTACAGGGTATGTACTATATGGCTGGCACTGTATCAGGTACAGAGGACATAGAGAAAATGGAGACTCCCTGACGTCTGGGAGGTGCCCATCATGAATGAATGAATGAATGAATGAATGGACAAGTGACTGGGGGTTAGAGCATCAAGGACTTGACTATAGGCTGTGTCCTCCCCGGTCAGGAGTCTGCCTGCCTGGCACCAGGACAGTACATGCAGCCATGGGCCCACCAGTGTCTGCTGGGAATGGGATCCTAACGGGCACAGCAGAAAAGATGGGTTCCCAGGCTGGACTTAACCTTACTAATAAGGGTCTGACCTGTTCACGGCCACTGCTGTCCGTATTGCCCATTCCCCAGTATGTGATATGTCCTGTAAGACATACCCATGGCTGCCCTGGCCCTGGTCACCTCCCATCCCTGCTGCTCTGAGCCTCGGGCTCCGCGTCTGAAAGATGTAAACAGCCATCCCTGCCATGAAAAGCCAGGAAGCAGCAAAATCAGAGGGCGTCTCCTTCCCCTCCAGTGTTTGGGCAGCAGGTAAGAGCACGGGGCACACAGCCCCTGGCCCCCAACTTCCCATGTCCAACACCATCTCAGGTGCCTACAGGAGGACAGCTGGGTTCCTGGCTGCTGGCTGGGGTGTTGGGGGTTGTTCCCCATTGTTCTCATTCAGGACAACCAGGTTCTCACAAGCTTCCCTGCTTGGCTCGCACCAGCACCACACGGGCCCCTGGACAAGCCTCTCAGCTTCTCTGGGCCTCAGCTTCCCCACCTGGAAGTGTACGTGGTAATGCCCACCTGTGGGTGGTGTCGTGTAACTTATGTCCAGAGTATTTCAGTGTCTGGCATATAGTAGGCCTGTGATGAGTGGAAGCAGCTGCTGGGATATGGATGGACTCCCCGGTGCACAGTAGGACTTCAACCCCAATGCTGCTGACTCCCATGGTGCGTGGCCAACCGTGAGGTTGTCAAAGGCCCTGAGAGCCTGAAGTGACCTGGAATCACCTGGCCCAATTCGGGGGTCCTCTCCCCACGTCAGGGACTCTGCCCAGTGTGCCATCTCCTTCTCACCCCTCCAGGCCTCAGTCATGCTGTTCCTACCTCCTGGAAGCCCCCCTCATATCTAACTCCACCAGGCAAAATCCTGCTCCTCTTCATGGCTTACACCCACCTCCTCCTCAGGGGTTTCTTTGATCACCCAGGATGCATCTTGCTTCCTCTGGACGCCTCTAGGGCTGTCAGAACCCTGGCTCTAACCCTGGATAACTCCTGGGCACCTGGGACTCATTGCAGCCTGAACAGAATTCTTAGTCAGGACCTTTACACAGGCTGTTCCCTCTGCCAGCAATGCTGTTCCCTAAGACCTATGCATAGCAGTCTCCTTCCCGTCCTTTACCTCTCAGGTAAAACGTCACCCTCTCAGGGCAATTCAAGGGCTCTGTCTATTGTGTTCTGTGCCACATCCTGTGCCCCTAGAACAGCACCAGCAACAAGGCAGATAGGAAGCAGCAAGGATCCCCATTTGAGAGAGCCCCCAGGCTTCTGCTGGGGCTACCCCCACCAAGGGCCCCACATGACCCCAATATGGAGAGGAGACACCTCCACTAACCTCAAGGCAGAAAGATAAACTTAGCGGCGATGCGGGGCGTATCTGGAATTGGCCGGAGCCCGTCTCTGCTGGACATGTGCTCTGGGGCAGCCGCCTAATGCGAATCATTTCTGTCATCAGGACACGGAGGGCCTTGACACGGACCAGCTGCTGCTGCCGACGGACAGGCTGCTGGAGCGCCGATGGGCTCTCAGCAAAATTGATGGCCGTTGTCAGAAAATGATTTCCCCACAGCCCAGCGCAGGCCCTCAGAGGAGCTCGAATCTCAGGCAGCAATGCCTCCTGGGGCAGGCGGTCAGGCAGGCAGCCAGGTGGGCGGCCCTTACCTGGCCCGGCTGCTTCCCAGGGGGTGGGGAGCCCGCAATTCCCAGGTGACAAGAGCCAGCGGGGCCTATGCCAGGGGTTGTGGGGGTAGCAGGAAGCTTGGCCTCCCCCGAGGTGAGAGTGGAGGCTCCTGCCTACATCCCTTTTATTCACTTCTGTACTTCCAAGCCCAGTGCAGAGCCTGGCACAGTGCAAGCACCCAGAGAATGTTAAATGAATGAGCAAATAATGACAATTCTAGAAAGCTTCAGAGGACACCAGACCAGCATATGGAGAAAGGACTCACCAAATGGACAAGGAGGGCAGAAGGCAAGAGGACCAGCTGCCCAGCGCCGAAGCATCCACGCACCTACCCAGTGAAGGAGGGAGTGACTGAATGGTGGGAAATGGTGGAACAAGCCCCCGTCACAGCCCAACCTGGACCAGAACCTCCCCTCTCTGGCCCCCTGACCCAAACGTGCTCATACCACAGCAAAATTTTTTAAATTTCAAATGGACTGTGCCTTCTTTTTTAAAATGACAGGAAATTGTATTTGATGATGCAAAGCTCTTTCCATAGTTTTTTCAGAAACATCCAGAATCAAGGAGTGGCCTGGAAACAGGGAAGGTTCTGAAAAGGTTCAGGCCATCAGCGGTCACCTAACCACCTGACCACCTAACTGGGGGCCTGAGGTGCTGGAAAGTGGGAGAGGCCAGCTGGGGCCTCAAGATACTTGCACCGAGCTGGGGGTCCAGAGGGATGGACACTTCTGAATCCTCATGGAAGGCAGACTGAGGCGAGCACAGGCTCGGAGAGGAAGGAGACTGAAGGGCTGGCATCCTGCAGCAGGGGCTTCTGGGCCCGGCACTAAGGGTAAGAGGAAGGGCATGGCATCCCAGGCAGGTGGAGTGGGTAAGACAGAGGCAGGAAGAACACCCACTCATTCACTTATTCATTCAACAAACATTTGCTGACTTCACTGGGCAAGGTCCTGAGCTGGCCACAGGGCCCAAACTGAGTAAGACTCGCTCCATCGAGGGTCACGCTATAGGCTGGTGGTGAAGCAGGAACAGGGGCTGGTAGTTACAGGAAGGTGTGGGTAGTACCATGAACAGGGCGCCTAGGGACCGGGCACATAAAAGACACCCACTAGGATAGGGCTGGTCAGGGAGGACTTTCCAGAGGTGGCATCCTCAAATACGCCAGTGGTAGCCAGGCTAAGGAGAGAGGAAGGGTGCCCAGGCAGAGGGAACCATGTGAACAAAGATACAAAGACAAGAGGTCATATGAAGGGGCTCGGACTTTATCCTGAGTCCCAGGGGACCCTGGGTGGGTTCTGAGAGGTGAGTGACCAGGTCATATTGTGACCTGCCCAAACAGTCACTGACTACAAATAAGACAGAGGCTGGGGCCGGCCGAGTGGCTCAGTTTGTTAAGAGTTGGCTTAGGGCGCATGTTCTAAGCAACAGGACTGCCGGTTCGATTCCCACATGGGCCAGTGAACGCTGCGCCCTAGCTGAGCTGTCCCTGAGCTGCCAACAGGTGGCAGGATGGCTCAGCTGGTGTAACAAGATTGCCTGTTCACTGGTGGGCTATGCCCACCCGCAACTAAAGAATGAACTTGGCACCCTGAGCTGAGCTGCCGCCCGGATGGTTCAGTGACTAGGGCATGCGCTCCTAACAAGGCTGCTGGGTTCGACTCCCACATGGGATGGTGGCTATGCCCACAACTAAAATTGAACACAATATCTTGAACTTAGAGGCCACAAGCTGCCGACAGGAAGCCAGTGACTGGCACCTTGCACAATGAAGATTGAAGAACAACTTGGCTGTTCCCCTCCCCCAATTCCCCAATAAATCTTTAAAAAAAAAGACAGAGGCTGCAAAGTGCCATGCAGACTTCTGGGGTCAGGCTGGTGGTGAGGAGGTGACCCAGCATGCTTGCAAACACTGACCGTGTGAACATGTGATATTCAGAAGTCGGGGGGGCGGGGTTCGCGGCTCAGCTCAGTCCTCTGGGCTCGTGGGGCCTTTACTTCACCCACCCCAGGGCCCTCTCCCAGCTGGGCATACTGTAGGCACTCAGTGAATACAGACTGACCCACAGATTAACCTGGAAGTGCCAGGATAAGAGGAACCTGATCCTCTGAGCATCCTGGCACTGACAGGGTGAGGGGTTGGAGGCTCCCAGCTGCACCTGGCCCAGGCAAATCACACCTGCTGCGCCCTCAGTGCCTTTGCTGCTGCTGTGCCCTCTGTCTGGAATGCCATCTCTTCCTGTCTGAGTGTCCAACTCTTCCCTCAAGACTTAGCCCGAATGTCCCCTCCTCCAGGAAGCCTCCTTTCACCCCAGGACTGGGTGAGTGCTTCCTCAGGGCTCCCACAGAGCTTGGTGGTGACCCCACCCAGCAGGGATCCTCTAGATGGGATCACTGTTCACATGTACACCCCCAGTTCCACTGGTGAGCCCCTGGAGGACAGGGCCATACCTGGTCATTACAGGTGCCCAGGGGCCTGTCAAATCCTGGAACTAAGCAGTGGCTCCGAAACTGAGAGCTGAGAGGAAATGACGTTTGTGGAGAGGGAAGGAGGTGATGAGGGCCGAGACCCTCTTGGCTGCCAGGAGCCTCAGGGGTAGCCAGGAAGAATCCCTTCCTCCAAGTACACAAAGCCACACCAGGCCAAGGCCAGACACGCCCGTGAAACCTCAGCCCAGCCAGAAATCAGCACCCTACCCATCTCTGCTGTCCCCTCCTTCCAGAATATTTGGGGGCAATAGTTGGGGCCCAGGAGAACAAATGTTCACACTACTGTGTCAATACAGTCCCCACAACCTAGTACTATAATTTGCCCCATTTGACAGGTGAGGAAATAGAGGCCCAAAGACAGAGTATCTTTCCTGATCCTTTGCCCATGGAGAGTGACTCATGACTACAGGGGCTCCCCAGAGGGACTGGTATTCCTGTTTTATCATCCATGACTACCTCCACCTCTATTTGAGCTGCCTCAGGCTGGCCCATCTCCAGCCCACCTTTTCTTTCTGAAACCAGGATTGGATCACATCAGTTCCCTGCTCAAATGCCATCAATGGCTCCTCCTGCCTCCTGAACCATGTCCAAACTCCCTGGCTTCCAGCCTTTCTCAGACTGGCACCTGTGGAACTTTCAGGTGTCGTCTCCATTGCTTTACTCCAGTCACAGCCAAATAGCGCCCTTCCCCCAAACGCTGTGTGTCCTTTCCCATCTTGGAGCCTCTGTGCCCACCCGCTTCTCTCTCTGGGATGCCTTTCTCTGCCCTCTTCACTGCCAAGGCCTCTGACTGGACCTCAAGGCATGGCTCAAAGGTCCCAGGCCCTCAACAATCTTCCCAGGCTCCCCCAGTGGCCACTAGCAGTCTGCCTCCTCGTGCTTGGCCCTGGCTGACTCACCCCTACCTTCCCCACCGGCTCTCTCTCGGCACACCCTCAACATTTGCTGAAATGAATAAATTATCTCATTTAGCCACAGAGCACGCCCAGCTCGAATGTTGGCAGTCCAGCCAAGAGCCCTTGTGTGGAAATCACCACAATGAAGGTGGCAATATTTCACCTCGCCCAGATATTTACTGCAAGTTCGTGAGTCTCACCAGTCTGTGTGTGGGGGGGGGGGGCAGTGGGAGCGGGGAGTGCTGGGTGGCAGAGCTTTGATTTAAACAGAGGCGACAGAAAATCCACTCCTCCAAATGTATCTGGCCTGTCAAGGTCCTCAGGTCCTTCCCCAGGGCCTGTCACCTCATCAGCCCCTCATTATCCTGCCAGGTAGGTGGGCTGGGGAAAAATACCCCCATTTCGCAGAGGTGGAAATTGATGCTCGAGAGACCAAGTGAGGAGTGGGTGGTGTCAAGCCACAAATGAAGGGCTCTGCTCTTTCCGCCCTGTCGGGTCTGGGTTGGAAGAGGGGTGTTGGAAGCAGCAGTGGAGCAGCTGGGAGGTGTCTGTGGGCCTTTCCCACGGCTTGGAGGTGGAGGAGGGGAGCCAAGGTGGGCACTGGGCAACTCCTCCCTTGAAGACCTGGAGAGAGAGGTATGGCAGCCAGCCAGCAGGGCCCAGTTAAGAAACTGGCTTCCAAGGCCAAGAGGGGCCAGATCCCAGCCTGGCTCTGCACCATGCACACCAGCCCATCCCCTGGCAGCCCCGCTGGCCACACTCCCAGAGCCCCATGGGGAAGGCAGACGCAGGCAGCCTGGGCCCCACACTGGGGGCCAGCACAGAGGCATGTGCCAGGGGAGGCCTGGGCCCTGACCCCCCCTCCCCCCCCCAGCCTGCTTACCTGCCAGGGGCCCTGGCCATGGCCCCACCCTGCTTGCCAGGCCTGATTTGCATATGCTAATTAGCGGCACATCCCTTGCTCCCCTTGCCAGCTTGTTTGGGGAACGGCTGGATCCGGCTATACCTGTACCGTGCTGATGTCACGCCGAGCTATTTCCAGCCCAGTTACCATGGAAACCACAAGGCCTCAGCTTCAGTTAGGAGTTCAATATATAATTTACTTACTCCCCCATCCCCCCAGCCCCACCCCAAAGAGACTGGGGCGTACGGGGAACAATCGGCTAAAATATACAATAACACCCTCCACTTCCCTCGGAGGCCTGTGAGAGGAGAGAGGAGGAGGAGACGGGGGAGAGTGGTGCAGCGGAACGGTAAATCCATTTTGGAAGAAGGGGGGATGGCGCAGAGCGCTTTCCTCATTAAGAGGAGAACAGAGGCTGGCATCAGGGGACAATTCCAGGGAGCGGGCTCAGGCCCGGAGACAGGGCCGGGACGGGGCCCTCTGCCCAGCGACCCCCAGCACTGCCCACCCTGGCCTTCATCAGGGACCTTGGGCGAGGGATGACTCTGGGCAGAGCCACCGGGCTGCAGGTGACCAGCCTTGCTCTGTGAGACCCCGGGCTCAGGAGGGCACTGTCATCTCACTGACACCAGAATGTCACCAGGGCCTCCTGTTCAGAAACTGTCCCAAGAAAGGCCACTGGCCACCTCCAGGCCTGGGTGATCCACTGCATGGCCAGCCGGGGCCCGGAGCCACGACATCAGCCAGGGCTGGCACTCCCCAACAAAGTTCAGGACCCTGCCGTTCCCCTGGCCTGAGGCCCATCCGGCTCTGTTCTACAGGCATTCATTGACATCCACTCTGTGACATGCCCTGTGAGGAGCACCAGGGAAGCGGCAAGGCTGGGGCACAGTTCCACAAGCGGGGGGCCCAGGCTGGTGGAGGCACCTGGTGAAGTCCATTCTGAAAGTAACGTGAGCACAGGACTATGGGGGCACTAAGCTGGTGTGTGATTGTTCGGGGTGAAGTCTGAGAAGGCTTCCTGGAGGAGGTGCTAGGTAGTCCTGGTTTTCTGATACCAAGGGCAGTGCCGAGGTACAGCTGGGCATCTGGGCGCCCCTGGCCAGGCCTTTCCCTCCAACCCAGGTCCTGGGTTCTCCCAGCCTTGACTCTCCCAGGAGTTCCCCTCTCACTCATCCCGCTCCACAAAAGCCCCTAGATCCTGTCCTACCATACAGCTCTGCCCTCCACTGGTTACCATTCTCCCTCTGTCTCAGGGACATAAGGAATAGGACAAGGGAGCACAGTGAGCCCCCACTTTCTACCATAGCCCTCAGCTTCTCACCCTCCCTTCATTCCCTCCTCTCCCCACACCCCACTCAATCTGCCCCAGCCGCACTAGCTTTCCAGGTATTCCTCAAACCTACCAGCCACGACCTGGCCTCTGGGCCTTTGGATGCACTGTTCCACCCATTTGAAAGGCCTTTTCCCCCAGGGAGCCTGGGATAGGCCAGTAAGACCTTGGATGATGGAGCCAGACAGCCTGGGTTTGATGCCCCTTTGCCACTTAGCAGGTGCTGACCTTGGACATCACCTGTGCAATGGGCAGGCTGAGCCTGCGTGGCCTTGTGTGGGTTAGAGGAGTTAACACGTGCAGAGCCGGGCGCTGGCAAGTCACGGCCAGCTACTGTTACCATGACCACCTTAGAGCCACATGGCCGGCTCTCTACCTCCTTCAGCTCTCTGCCCCAACGTGTCCTCCCGGCCCCCAACCTATCCATCCCCACCTCAACCCCCACTTCCATCTCCTTACCCTACCTTCCTTCCTCTCAAGGCCATCGCCGCCCCCATCTGTCTGTCAGGTTGATGTCTATCACCCCCAGCACACCACCTCAGGAACACAGGACAGTTAGTTGTATACGTCGATGTCTCCGGATTGGGTGCACAGTGGGTGCTCCGCATGTGTCTGGGGATAGATGAGGGACAGATGCACTGGGACACAAATGAATGGCAGACATGTGACCCCCAGTCTTCACCTAGTCTCCACAGCCATCCCTAACGGCCCAAAGGTTGCCAGCCACACAGTGGCATCTGCAACTCCAGGGGCAACTCAGGCACTGTGAACACCTGGCTGGCAGGAAATACCGATCATGAGGGCCCATGTGAGGTGGGGGCCCCCTGGTCAACCCCCAGGGCTGGATGCACTACACTCACAGCTGTGTTTGTCCACGTGCCTGGCCATTCCCACTCCCCCACCGCCCAGTAATGTATACATGGCCTCCCAGGAAACTGCAAAAAATGAGTTAATATAACATTATGGCTGAGAATTTAAATACACAGGAGTCAGGCAACGCAGACTTACAGTTCCCCAAGCAACTGTAAAAACCGCACAGGCAATTCAGGAGTGAGGGCTGGGAATGGATTTAAGGCCTTCTCATTCACAGGCACACCCGGGGGCTGCCGTGCCCTCACTGGTCAGCGACAGACAGAGGCTTCAGACAGACGGTCTCAGGGCACAAGGGGCACCAGGGACATGCAACTCAGGCCTCATGGCTCACTGGACACTGTCCCTTGGGGGATACGAGGAAGGCCCTGCTATAAGCAGGGTCCCCAGTTCTCCCCAGCTCTGGCAACACCCTTACCCCCCAGCCCCGACTCCTATGGCCAGCTCACTCCACGGGCTCAGGACACGCGTGCAGCTTGGCACTCCTATCTGCAGAGGCACGCCCCATCGGGCAGATCCCAGGCCCCCTGTCCTTGCTTCAGCAAAACAGGCTCCTGTCTGTAATGATGGATTTAAGAAAATGGGCTCTGGGGGCCCTGCCGGGCTTACATCCCACCGTACCACTTAGGAGCCTGTGACCCTGAGCAAGTTGCTGGCTTACTCTGTGCCGGTTTCCTCATGTAAATGGGGTCGCTAATACCTGTCCCATGGGACTGGCATAATAGGGAGGAATTCACACAGTTAAAGCCTTTAGAACAACGCCCAGCACAGAGCAACCGCTTGATAAACACGAGCAATTATCACTAGAGTTATTGTTTTCCCTTCTAATTCAAAAAGAATTTGAGGAAGCACAGTGGCACTTAAGTGAAAGAAATGGAGTGAAGAAGCATTCATTCATTCTTTCATTCTCTTAGTAGGCTTATCGAACCAGGGCTTACTGTGTGTCTGGGCACTAAGAGGCAGCTGGGAGCACTCAGGGTACACAAGATGATGACCCTGGGGAAAGTGAGTCCCAGCACACGACATGAGGTCCTTTTAGAAGCTGGCTGCCCATCTGGCTGGGGGTGTCCCAGCAGCCATCACACACAGAGGGGTGGCTCAAAGATGTCAGTGTGACAACAAGCCCTCTTCTTGATCATGACATCAAACGTCAACAAGGGAGGGTCCAGGGTCTCCCTGGGGAGGATGCAGGGACGGAAAGGGGCCAGGAAAGGCTGGAGAGAGGTAAGGACAGACATTCGATCCTTCACTGGAGAAGCATTCATTCAGCACAAAGTATGTGGCCAGCAAGAAAATTCCCAGCACATTAGTGCTGAGTGACTAAATAAGTGAGTGAGTGAATGAATGAATGAAAGGCTGAGTGCATGAAGATGTGCTCTGTGAGTCCACGCTCGGATCACTTACCTGGTTCAGCTTTTGGGCCTCTAGTTCAGAGGCTACAAGCCCCATGGGACCACCCACCCAAGACCTCTGAGCTCCAGGACCCAAGTCCGGGAGTCTCACAGAAAGATGGGGTGGCTGACAGAGGAGCGGACAGGGCCCAGCACGAGGGAGGCCGCTAAGACAAGAGCAGCTTGGTTCTGAGGATGCCGGAGCTGAGAGGCCGTCCAGCTCCAGCTACTGGCATCACAGGGAGGAGCCGTGTATTCAGATGAGGGGACAGAATGACAGTGAGAGAGGCAGGGGTGTTACTCTCAGTCAGTCAGGGGTGACCTCACTGGGGCGGTGACAGCTGAGTGCAGCCATCCATGGCTCTGGGGTGAGCGCATTCCAGGGAGGGGATCCTGTAAGCATAAAGGTTCAGGGGCCGGAACGAGCCTGACATGACAGGGGAACAGGAGAGAGGCAGGCGAGGTGACCACTGGTGACCTGGTCTCCTGATTCCAGCCAACTGGCCCAGCACAGCCGCACTTCTTCACTGAGGCAGAAACACAGGAAAAGCTGAGGAGCAGGGCCCTATGGCTCAGAGCACAGACCCCGGAACAGGGAGGAGCCCAGGTTTGAATCCAGTTGAGCCTCAGTTTCTTCATCTATAAAATGGGATGACAGCTGTACACACTTCAGAAGGCTGTTGAGAGGATTAAATGGGGCAATGTACACCCCAGTAGGGGTGCTGTTAATATTGTTATTATTATGGGAAGGGGCAGGGACCAAGGGAACCGAGGATGTGGGAGGCAGGAGGGGCAAATTAACCAGCAATGGGAACAAGTAGATGTTAATTGCTTTCACTGGGCCTGACTGGGAGAAATGGAAAGGAGGAGGCAAACAGGAGTGACATCAGAAAATCATCCCGATTTGAGAAATAGCCTCCACTCCGCCATTTGTTCTGAATCGTGTGGTTTGCTGATGTTCTTTTCCAGCCCTTGTCTCATAATGATCTCCTCCCGGACACCTTGAGAGTATCACTACGCTCATTTTACAGGTGAGGACACCGAGGCCTCAAGAGGCAAAACGGCTGGCCCAAGGTCACCAGCATGTCTGTGGACCAGGTGAGGCCAGAAGACGGCCAGGCCTGGATGCCACAGGCAGGACTCGGCAGCCACAACCCAGTACTGGGTCTCTCCTTGGCCCTGGCCGGGCGCCTCTTTGATCCACGCTCTGCACAGGGCTGGGGCTCAGGAGACAACTGCTACATGAATGAATGAACACATGAACAGATGAATGAATGAATGAATGAACAGATGAACCAATGTCAAGCAAATGTGAGTCGGATCTCCTATTGGCAGCCCCAGTGCCGGGAACTTCTCCCAGCCAGCTGGCCCTCCCTCACCAGACCTCTGCTTCTCTTGGCCTCCTCCATACTGGGCATACGGACACTCAATGGAGCTACCAAAAGGTGCTGGGACAGGAGCCATCGCTGGGCCTCCCCAGCTGCTCCAGGGCAAAGGCCAGACAAGGAGGGATGCCTCCCCCGGGAGCCCAGGAGAGCAACAGCCACTCCTGGGCTGACTTTGAGAGGGATAACCTCCAGGAAAAGTGTCCCCAAGATGTCCCTCTGCATGTTGGCCCCTGGTCACTCTCCTCCCTCTTGTTTCACCAGGAAAGGCCCCTGGGGCCAGGTCCAATTGACTGTTTCCCGCCCCGCAAACCCTGACTTCCTCCCTGTGGGCATCACCCAGAGGCAGGGGCTGGCACCCGCCCAAACTGTATGCTCAACAGCGAGTCACACTGGAGAGGGTGGTGGCCGGCGGCTGAAGGTGTAATGCAATCCTGCCAGTGTTTGTGCAGCGCCACAGACCTGGGCGTCATGCCATGAGTCTCGGGTGGCAGGACACCAAGGAGGGGCCACAGCCTGGCCCTCAAGGAGCTCCCAGTCCAGACCAGGTCAAAGCCAGGGACGAGTGACCCCAGTGAAGGCTTGGCCCAGAGGAAAGGGGCCGTGAGGCTAGGTCAGGAAACGGTTCCTGTGCCAGGACTTTGAGAAGCTGTGGTGGAGCCCAGGTGGCCTTGAACAGAGAGAGAAGAGGGCAGTCCTGGTGGGAGGGGCTGCAGGAGCAAAGGCCTGAGTTTGAAGCGCACGGTGTGCAGGGCAGTGGAGGCTGTGGGGTGCAGGCTGCCAGGTTCAGACCCCAAGTTCTGCCACCTACTTGCTCTGAGGCCTGTGCACCCCTGTGAGCCTCAGTTTCTCAGGCTGAAAGTGGCCCTACCATGCAGAGGGGTTGGGGGTTCAGAGGCAGAGGAGGGCCAGGGGTCGCTGTTAATGCCATCCTCGCAGAGAGGAAGCCGCTTGGAGCCTGGCTGTTGGTGCCACAGGATGCCTGCCACGGTGCAGCACCCAGGCTCCCTGCAGGGCTGAGGACGGGTTTCCCAGCTGCCAGGGGTGCACAGCTGTCTGTGGGAGGAAAGGAGCCCTCGCTTCCCCAGGCATGCCCTCCCCCTGGGGACAGCTACTGCAGCAGCAAACACAGGGTGTGATGGTCTCCATCTGCAGCAGCTCTGCAGGACCTCCCTGGCTCCAGAGCGCCCAGGAAACGTCCCACACAGACACCTTGGAGTCTGTTTCTGGTGAAGCCACTAGTGACAAGGCCCCTCCCGACTTGGCTGGGGCTGGAAGCCATGCAGTCAAATTCCCAGAGGACAGGAAACTCAGCACCTTTGCCACAGGTTATTCTGCAGCCACACCTTGAACACACTTGAAATGCACAACCAACACCTTGCTCTAAGTCGGGGTGTGTGCTGGTGTCCAGCTACCCAATGCCAGGTTCTGGGCGAGGACAGGGGACATCGCCCCAGGCACACCCAGCACAGCCCAGTGCAGAAGCACTCAAAGCTTCACGGAGCTGCGCAGCGTCCCCGGATGGGCTGCCCCAGACCAGCACCTCACCCCGCTGGCCTCAGTATCCTTATCTGTAAAACCCCAACTGTGGTCTGGACAGAGCTTTTAAGTTGGCAGAGAGCTGTCAAGTTCACTGTCTAAGAGGGGAAGGCTGCACCCAGCCACATTAGCCTTGCTCACCTTCTACAGAGGAGCTCAGAGCGGGTGCGTGACCTGCCCAACGCCACACAGCCAGGTGATCCCAGAACCATAGGTTGGGCACAGCCTGCCCTGCTCTGCTAGAGGCCACTCGGCCATGCAGTCAGCCCTTTAGCGAGCCCTTGCTGAGTGTCTATGCTGATGAGGAAAGGGCAGGTCTTTCTCCACAGCCTGAAACAAACGCCTGTGGCATCGGATCAGGAAGGGGAAAGGAATGGACACGGATGAAATGAACACTGTATGTCAGGCACGTCCCTAAGGGACTCTAGCCCTCATGACAGCCGCATGAGGCACGCAGTGCCACCCCAGCTGAGGGGGAGGAGCTGAGGCACAGAGCGGTCACTCTGTGGTCAGCTGGTCAGCGCTGCTGTGGTGCGGCTGCAAGGAAGCCTGGGGCACAGGGTCTGGAAACACTGCTGGGCGCAACCATGCCTGACAGTGTCGCCGGTGGGGCGAGGCCCCGTGCTCATGGAGGAGGAGGCGGCGGTGAGCACTTGGCCATGGCCCTCAGAAGACCCTGCCTGAGGCAAGGAACCTCTGACCTTGGCCATGGACTCATGCTCCCCCAACCTGCCAAAGAGATAAGACAAAGATGGGGGGTATAGGCCTCCCCACCAGCCTACAGAGGGTGAGTGGGACCCTCGGAAATGGGGGAGGAAGGAGGGCTAGGGGAGAAGGGAGAGGTCGCCTCACACAGGCATTTTTCCCCACAGTCCCACACTGAGTCCTCACATCTAGGCTGCAATGGGGGGAGTGAGCCCATTTTACAGATGGGGAAACAGAGGCTCAGAGATAGCCCCTTCCTTACACAAGAGAACACAGAGGAAGAGGGTGAGCTGGGCCATGAACACTGAGATTCCAGGCCTGGGGCTAGGGGGACTCTTCAGGTTCACAGAATCCAAAAGTGTATGTGTGACATCTGATTTGACCTCTCCCCAGCTTAAGCCAACTCCCTGGAGGTCCCGCCTCATCGGGCACCACACCTCACCACCCCGCCCCTCCCCCCACCTCTCCTTGCGCCAACCACACACGCCACATTCTGCTTCCTCGAGTTTACAACACTCCCTACCACAGGGCCTCTGCAAGGGCTTTCCCTGAGGTGGCACACTGTCTCCTCTTCCATTCATTCCTATCTATCCCCCCCATCACAGCTTTGGGCCCCCTCCACTGGGAAGCCCCCCTGATCTGCCTTAGTCTTTGCAGCCCTTGTTTCAGCCACAGTGTTATCTGTGTATCTGTGAGCAGCCAGTGTGCCATTACTGTTGTGGGGTCACACCTTGGCTTTTTAAAAAATTTTTTTAAAAGATTTTATTGGGGAATTGGGGGAGGGGAACAGAGTTGGGGAATTGGGGAAGGGGACCAGCCAAGTTCTTGTTCTTCAGTCTTCGTTGTGGAGGGCGCCAGTCGCCATCTGGCTTCCCGTCGGCAGCTCGTGGCCTCTAAGCTCAAGGTGCTGTGTTCAGTCTTAGTTGCGGGTGGGCGTAGCCACCATCCCAGGTGGGAGTCGAACCCGGCAGCCTTGTTGTTAAGAGCGCACGCCCTATCCACTGAGCCATCCAGGCAGCAGCTCAACTCAAGATGCCGAGTTCAATCTTTAGTTGCGGGTGGGCATGGCCCACCATTGAACAGGCAATCTTGTTGTTACACCAGCTGAGCCATCCTGCCACCTGTTGGCAGCTCAGCGACGGTGCAGCATTCACTGGCCCATGTGGGAATCGAACCGGTGGCCCTGCTGCCCAGAGCTTGCGCTCTAAGCCAACTCAACCAACTTGGCTTTTCTTAGGTGAACTGATGCATCCTCTCCACCCACCCTCCCAGGCCGGGCCACAGAGAGGTTGTGAGCTGCTCCCTCTGCAGGACTGCCCCTCCCCACCCCTCTGGTTGCTGTGCCCAGCTGCTCCCTCCAGCCAGGCTGAACGCAGAGCCCAGCTCTCCAGAACATATTTTTCAGCCAATGACCAGGGAGCCCTGGACTCCCTGAGGGGTAGTGGAGAGCTTCCCTGAGGCAGGAAAGGATGGGCGCCTTTAGGATCTGGGTGCCTGGCGGCCTGAGGTGCAATCCCACCGAGGGTATGTGTGCAGGCAGCACGGCCCCAAGACCCCAGCCGCACTCAACCCACAGGGCTCAGGCTGATTCTCACGGCTCCCACTCCACAACCAAACACCCTGAGCAGCCCCCTTTGTTAGCCTCAGTCTCTTGGTTGAGCCCAGTCCTTAGCTTCAGACTGCCCAGGATCAAACTCCAGCTCACTCACTCCCTGGCTGTGTGACCCTGGGCAAGTCACTTAATCTCTCTGGGCCTCAGTCTCCTGATCTGTAAAATGGGGAGAGGGAGGGACCAAACTACCTCACAGGATGTGCGTGGCATACTTAACCTGCCCCAGCACATGGCAAGGGCGACACACCTTGAGGAGCATCCTTGGTCATTCCCGGTGAATTCATTTGTTGTGGCCCCAGAGGAAGCCCCTCAGCCAGGGAAAGGCATTCCAGGTGGGAGAAAGGACATGGGTAAAGGCTGGGGTGGGGGAACCACAGCATCCTGGTGCTGTCTCACTAGTCCTCGCCAAGGCTGGAGTCCAGCCCATGCCCCCGGCCCACCATCCATGAGGCCTGAGATGCCTAGACCACGATACAGACCCGGGACAAGCTCTGTCCACACCTGTGGCCCACCAGCCTCCCTCCCATCCCCTTTGCAGCCTCGCCTCGCCCCACCCTTCTCTGAGCCAGGGCAGAGGCCTCATGGGGTCTCCCAGAGGGGAGGGTGGGTGAATCTGATAAGCCAGTCAGAGCCACCACCTCCCAGGCAGGCGGCAGTGGTGACAGCAGCAGTCACACCACGCAGCAGCAGCAGCAGCAGCAGCAGCAGCAGCAGCAGCAGCAGCGATAAGAGGGGAACAGAGCAGTGGGAATTCCTCCCTTCCTACAGCGAGGCCATAAACCCGTCCCTCATCCTGGCTCCCAGGCTGCCAAGAGCTGCTCCTGCGCGCCCAGCAGCAGGCGGAGTCTGGCACCCTTCCTGGACACACCTGCTGCGAGAGGGGCGGCAGGATGGAAGGCCATGCGGGCCCCAGGGCCCCTACTCCCCTCTCCAGAAGGAAGAGGTCGTGGTTACTCTAGGGAGAGTGAGAAGTGCAAGGGGGCAGAGAGAGGAGAGGAATGGGGTGGGGGCAAGGCTGGGAGGCCATGAATGCTGGGCCAAAATGTGGGCTCTGTGCTGGGGTAGCAAGGAGCCATGACAGTATGGGAGGGGAGTGTTGAGACAAAACGTGTGGTAGGAACAGGATGGCTGCCAAGATGGCCACTTACTGGCATGCAGGAGGGTGCAGAGAGGGCAGAGCTTCGACAGTGGCAGACAAAACTGGGAGGTGGCAAAGGCTTGGCCATGGGGAGGCCAGTGTCCTCCCTCCCTCCCTCCCTCTGCCCACCCCATCCCTGATCCAAGCCAAGCCCTCAGAAAAGGGTGGCCTCAAACTGGTTGCAAACGGCTTGGTGGGTGGCACAGGGAGTGTGCGCTCAGGGGACACCAGGTTCAAATGCAGGTGGTGGCCCAGAGTGAAAGCAGACCCACTCACTAAACAGCAGAGGCCCCAGGCTACCCACCGGCGGCCCCTTTCCATGCCCTCTTCTGTCATGCAAGGGCTTAAAAGCCCTGGATGGGGTTTCAGGGCCCAGCTCAGGGCTCCCCCGACCCCTCACCAATCTGAGTGCTCCTGTGGACTCTAACCAGGCCGAACCAACAGCGCATGGTCCAGGGTCTCTCAGGGGGCCACCAGGTAGACCTGAGGCTACAGTGGCCTGCAGAGCACCACCCTCCCATGATGTGGGCCTCAGTTTCCCCATCTACAGCATAGAATAATGATCTTCCTAGAGCTGTCAGAAAGGTTAAATGAAATAGTACACAGTGAACTTGTTCATCATGGGCATGAAATAAGTCCCTTCCCTGGGGAGCACTGACATCTTTAGTATGTTGCCATATGACTTACATTCCTCCCCCAAATAATACTCCCTCTCTACCTCAGGGCCTTGGCACATGCTGTGCCTCCTGCCTGGAACACTCTTCCCTGTCTCTCTCTCCCCTCCGGTTGTTCTAGGTTCAGCTGCCAACTCCTCCAGGCAGCCCTCCTGGTTCCCCAGATGAAGTCAAGGTCCCATAAGTCTCTCCATGAATGCAAACTCCATGAAAGTAGGTGGAGGTGGTGACTGGCTTGCCCACTGCTGTGTGTTCTCATAAATATTTGCTGCATGAATAAATGAGACACACTGACAACCACCCAGACCTTCAGCGATAACACAGGGCCATCAGGGGGTGACAGACCTGCCCTGAGGGCTCTGGATGCCTGTTTAGGCCTCTGACTAAGCCCACAGGGTCTGAGAAGATTCCCAGAGGAGGTGACACCTCAGCCTGAAATCTGAGACTTAAAGCTGCAAGGTCCCCAACACCCACTTTACAGATGGGGAAACTGAGGTCTAGAGTCAGGGAGCTGCCCTGTGAGTGTCCTGAAAAGCTGCCCTGCTCCACTGTCCAAGGGCCTGCCAAGTCCCCCACCCCAGGAGGGCCCATCCCACTCCCCTGGGGCCACCCCACAACCCCTCTGGGGCCACTGGCTCCTCTTCTGGTCACCCTGGTGGCAGGGTTGTTCAGCGCTCGGCGGTGCCGGGCGTGCAGCTTCATGGCTGAGTCGGGCAGCTGGCAGCAGCGCAGCTCCGAACCAGCTGTTTGGATGACAAACTGCGTTCAAGCTTCATTAGGGTAATCACGGGCTCCCCTCCCGGCAGCGCCGCGGAGCGCGACTGTCAACCTGAACTAATCAAACCCGGCCCCAGGACACCCGCCCGCCTGGCTGACAAACCGCTAAGCCGCTGAGCCACCTCGCGCTGCACAGCTCCCAGCCGAGGCCATCCAGCTGGGCCCTGGAGAAGGCCAGCTCCACAGAGACCTACTCAATGCTCCCCAGGATCTTGGGAACCTCAGAGGCCCCATCAGGGCGGGACCATCATGACTGTCACTCTCATTTTTACAGCTGGGAAAACTGAGTTCCATTCATGAGGGGAAGTGATCTGACCAAGGCCACAGGGCTGGAAGGGGGTCAGGCTCGAAGCCAGGACCACTCGGGCCCCCATCTCTCTTGTTCCCACTGCCTCCCACACCCTGCAACCATTCTTTTTCCTTCCTTTCAAGGCCCAGCAGGCCAAGCCTGGAGCTCAGAGGTTGGGTCAGCTGTGTGGCCCTGACAAGCCCCTTCCAGGACCTGGGCCTTGAGCCGTGCACCCCAACAGGGACATTGGGGATTCTGGTGTGGCCCTGGGCCCAGTGCGCAAGCAGCTGTTGCTCTCTGCCCTGTAGCCTGTGGCCGCCTTCCTGCTCAGTAGGGCTGCCCTGAGCATCTGCCGGCCAAAGAACCCATCTGCCCTACATCCTCGGGATCAGAACCCAGCTGGAAAAGGCAGGTCTGGCTCCTTCATGTGACAACAGGGGAAACTGAGGCCAAGAGGTCATATCAGAGACGATGGGGTGTAGTGGAAAGAGTATGGGCTTTAGAGGCAGACAGACATTCATTCATTCAACCATCCATTCACTCACTCAACAAATACTAGCTAAGAGGCTGCAACATAGCAGGCACTCAGTACTGGCTGAACAAACAGATGACTAGAAGGATGGGTGAATGAATCAATGAATGGCACTGGGGAGGCAGCCGTGAACTCAACAGACACCATTCCTGCCTCCTGGGATTTACTGTCTAGTGGGGGAGGCAGATGCTTAACAATTAATTACAAATGACATGGCCAGTGAAGAAAAAGCATGAGCCAGCCTGCTGACACCCACTAGGAGGGCCCAACCTGGTCTGGGGAGGTCCGGGCAGGTAAGCTAGAGAAGGTGACACTCCAGCTGAGGGCAGAAAGGAACAGGGAGGAGCATGTGCAGAGGCCTTAAGGTGGGTCAGAGCTTAGGGCTTTGGAGGACAGAGACCCACCTATCTATGTAGCTGGAGCACAGTGGCAGGTGTGGGAGCTGACGCAGGCAAGGCCAGGGGGACGTGACGGGTCTTTCTTCCAAGGGCGATGGGAGCTGCTGGGGGGCTATGAGCAACAGTGATCTCTGGGTGCCTGGGGGAAAGTTAGCAGGAGGGTTCAAATCCCAGTTCTGCCAATTTCTGCTAGAGCAATCGCACGGACAGTTCGTACAAACATCGTGCTGAGCGAAAGCAGCAGACACGAAAGGGGACATACTGTGCAATTCCGTTGACATGAAGTGCAGAGACAGACAAAGGCAAACTCCACTGTTAGATGCCAGGTGGGTAGTTGTCGGCAGCAGACGGGCGATGACTGAAGGGGCACGAGGGGGCCTGCTGGGGTGCTAGGAATGTTCTAGACCTGGATTTGGATGGGGGTTACATGGCTGCACACATATGTGAAAACCTATGCAGTTGTACACTTTAGGATTTATATACTTCTCTGTATTAAATTATACCTTCAAAAAAAGTAAATAATGGGGCCGGCTGAGTGGCACGTTGGTTAAGAGTTGGCTTAGGACACCAGCTCTGAAGAGCAGGGCCCCGGTTTGGATCCCACATGGACCAGTGATGCTGCACCCTCTACAGCTAAGATGGTGAACAACAGCTCGACTTGGAGCTGGGCTGCTGTGAGTCGCTGGTGATGGCGTAGGCTGCAGTGGGGCTGCAGTGGGCTGCCATAAGTTACCATGAGCAGCCAGCAGCCGGCGTGAGCTGCCGTGAGCGGCCGTCCTATGGCCAGCAAGCGACTGCCTCACCCGGGAAGAGCGCAATGACGATACCAACATGGGCCAGTGAAACAACGTCCTCCGCAACTAGACTGAAGAACAAAAGGACAGCAACTTATCTGTTCCCCTTCCCCGGTTCCCCAGCGCTGTTCCCCTCCCCCAATTCCCCAATAAAATCTTTAAAAAAAAAAGTGCATAAGAACAAAACCCTGGCTCTGTCTCCCTGCCTCTCTCTCTGTCTGTTTCTGCATCTGCAAAACGGGGCAGTGACAGGGCCTGCCTCACTGCACAGAGGGTTTCAGAGGATGGTGTGTACCCGGGCTGTGCACAAGCCTGGCCGATGGCCACTGCACAGCGAACGCAGGGCGCACCAAAGCAGAAATGTATCCGGCTTCCCCCACATCTTGGCCCTCTGTGGGCCTCAGTTTCCCCTCTGCAAGAGGCCAGTGGTCTCCACCTGCCCGAGAAAAAAGGGTAAAAACTTTCATATCCAGGCCCCTGTCAGCCCGCCTGCTCACAGTCACACACCTGAGAACAACTCAGAGGTTACGACCCATGGTTCGCAGGCATCTCTCCTGGCTACACACACAGCGGGTGCTGAACCAGTGACCTAACGCCCAAGGCCACACGCAGGCTGGCAGCAGGACCCAGGCCAAGCCCAGGCTTCCAGGTGCCCAGCCCTGAACCAGGCCCCTCCTGCGTAGCTACTACGTGCCAGGCCAAACCCAGGGCTCCAGGCTCCCTTCCTGTGCACCTACCACATTCACAGGGGCCTCCCCTCTAAGAGGCCAGCCCACCGCAGTGGCCTCTCGGGGACCCACTGGGACGCTGAACTACAGGCACGGGGGCAGTGGGAGCCCAGCTGGTGGGGGAAGCGGGGAGGCTTGCGGCAGACTCCGGTGGGGACGGGCTCTGTGAGGCCTGAACGCGCAGCTGGACAAAGCTGGTACAATGTAACTCATTACCCTTGACACTGCAGGGGCCGCACAGCCAGGTGCCCCTCGTGCCATGGGCTGCTGGAGGTAGGGAGGGGTCTGGTTCCCTGTTTGGACACTCAGCATCTCACCAACCTCCTGGACACTTTGGGCGGCCTTTGGAAAATCAGCTGGTGTCATCACCAGCATTCCTGCGGGCTCAGCGGTCCTCAGGGCCCTCCTGATATCGTTTTCTCATGCACCTGCCAACAGCCTGGGCCCGGGTCTTGGAGATCAGAATCGCCATCAACTCCATTTTACAGAGGAGGAAACTGAGGCTCCGAGAAATTTGAAGTCCTAGGGCCGCCTCAAACGGCTGGGGTCTCAATGGTCAGCCGACAGCGCAAGCTCCTCGAGGGGGAAGCCAGTGTGGTCTGCGCCCTGTCCTCCCCACCACGGAGCGGCCGCCACTCACTCACATGGTCAGGTCACTCAGCCAAGCGGTCAACAAACACGGACAGAGCACCCACCGTGTATGGCAGGCACTATTCTAGGAACTAGAGGTAGAAAGGGGAACAAGGCTGCTGGGACACAGATTCCAAACCCACAATGGCCCTGTCAGTTACAGTGGTGAGGGCAATGCACCCAGTGCCCGTCCTGTGCCAGGTGCTGCATTAAGTATTACCTCATTGAATCCTCCGAGCAGCCTCATGAAGGAGGTCCAGGCCCGCCCATTTTACAGATGAGGACGTGGAAGGTCAAGTTCAGTGACTTGCCAGAGGCCACTCTCACGGTCCCTATAGGAACCAGGACCTAAGCCCAGGCCTGCAGGCCCCTCGGTACTGTCTGTCTGCCGAGTGGACGTCAGCCCTTCCCAGGCCTTACCTCACAGGACTCCGTGCCCATCCCGCGTCTCAGGCTCAGGCCCTGGCTGGATGCTGTGCCCAAAGCTGCACAGCCATAACCCATCCTGGCTTTGGCCTCTGCTGACACTTCTGGGGTGTGGGCTCCAAGGGGCGACCACAGACCATCTCTGACCCTGGAGACGCTCCCCAAATAAGCTCAGCCCCCATGAGGCATGAGGAGTGAAGACAGACAAGAAAGCAGGCAGCCCTGCCTGGAATGCTCTCCCCCGACACCCCTCATGGGCTGACACCTGCTCTTCCCTCAGCTCTCGGATAAACGCCTCCCTAACCACTCTGCCTCCATGTGTGCCCCCACACCCTCTCTCAGCCCCCTGTCTTCTTACACAGCTCTGCCCACGGTCCAGCACTAGACATGTGTTTGCTTGTTTACTAGTTGACTGTCTTTCCTGCTGTATTGTGAGGGCTGAGACCTGGTCTGTTTGATTCACAAATGCCATCCTTCCCCACCTCACCCCCCAGCAGAGCATCTGGTGCATAGTAGGGCCCCAATAATCTTCCTTATTAAGTGAATACATTTGCTGAGTGAATGTTGACGGGCAGAGGGGAAAGCCCAGGGGTTGTGGGAACACAGCCGGAGCATCTGTTACCCCTGGCCCGAGGGGTGGGCCGGGGAGTGGAGAGGTGTTTCAGGCAGAAGGCACAACAGACGCAAAGCTCCGCTGGCAGCAAAGACCTGGGCTCTGAGGACCTACTCTGGGCTCCGTCGCTGAGGCTGGGAGGACAGCAGGCTCCTGGAGGAGGTGACGCTGAGTCCTTACAGAGCTTCAGCTTGTGGGGCAGGAAGGGGGTCCCCTGGTATTCAGATCACCCCCTAGCCCTGCCCCAACCCCACTCAGAGTGGGCAGAGAAGGTCTGTGGGCCAGCCATTACCCCTCCCTGCCCACAGGTACCAGGAGCATCGTCCAGCGCGCCAGCCAGCCAGCCCACCATCCATGCAGGCTGTAACCTGTGACCTTGGCCCCATTACCATGGCCTCCTCCAGACAGACAAACCAGCTGGCACCAAGAGACAGAGCAGCTTGGGGGAGCTTCTCATTGCAGAAGGTGGCATGGCATTGTTACGGGCCTATGTGCCCCAGCCAGGGCCTGGGGCGTGGCAAGAACTGCCTGCGTGCAGGACAGCGGACGGCTCTCACACCCCCCACCAGCACCACCTGGCACACCTGGCACACCTGGGGTGGTCAGGTGAGAAAAACCATTTGATGTCCTCGCCCTCTCTGAGCCCAAGCAGGGCCTTGGCTCCCAGCTCTCCTCCAGGACAACGAGCTTTAACAGCCACCAGCTCTAGCTGCCCCTGGGCCCCTCCACTCAGTTACATCCCCTAGTCCAGGCCTGCCCCAGGCCTCCCATCTCCCCGGTGGCACCTCTACTGCTCAGCCCAGAAACCGGAGCCCTGTTCGGTCTCCTCTCCTACCTCCCCACACCACACACACTCCCCGGGTCCAGCCCCACTGTCACCTCCCTTCTGCCTATCTCTGCCTCCAGACCACTACAGAGACCCTCTAAAGATTCTCTGTCCTTACATTTCAGCTCCAATCTCTCCTCTCAGAGGGGCCTCCCCAGAGCATCCTGGCCAGTGGTACCCACATGCCCACCCACCCGTCACCATCATTTAACTGCTTCACGTTCTCATGTCTTCTTCTTTGCTCATTGTCTGTCTCCCCATCAGCCTGGGAGCTACAGGACTCTGAGACTGTGCCTGAGTGGTCTCTGCTGTGTCCCCAGGGGGCTGGCACATAGTAGATGCTCCACAAATCTGTTCAATGAATGAATGAATGAACTGCTAGTCTCCAAGGTGCAGCAGATCTGACCACCTCGGGGGCTCCTGGGACCCCCTGGATGCTGCCGCCTCACCTCGAGGCCGCTGTGGTCTGGCCTTCTCTGCTTCTCCGGCTCTGTCTCTGGGCTCCTCCTCTCACTGACTCAGAGCCATGCTGTGCCGGGATGCCCACCCTGCCCCTTCTCTGCCAGCCAAGTCCTACTCATCCTCTCCATGGCACCTTCTCTGACCTGCCCACGCCCACGGTCCTTCTCCTACCTGTCCTTTCCACAGTCCTCAGCACCTTCAGCCTGTACCCCTCCTCACTCTGGCATTCACACCCTGGTGCCAGCGTCTATCCCCCAGCTCCGTCATTTGTGTTTACAGGCCCTGGTGCCACAGGCAGGACTTGGTGTCCCCCACATCGTGCACTTTCACACCTTCATGGCTTTGACCCCTGCTATTCCCTCTGCCTGAGTCCTCTTCCTCCTCATCTCTCCTGTACAAACTCCTATTCATCCTGCAAGACCCAACTCAAAATGTCACCTCTTTTATAAAATCCTGTCTGATTTTTCTCATCAGTCAGGGCTCAATTGGTTGCAAGAGAAAGTAACCAACTCAAGATAGCCTGGGCCAAAAACAGAACATGTCTGTTTTTGTAGCTGGATGCTCCAGGGGTGGTTTAAGACATAGCTGGATCCAGGGGCCCAAAAGCGGTCATGTATGCTTCCATCTCAGCTCTGCCTCTCTCCTCTGTGTGATGGCCTTACCGGAGGTTCCCCGCCCTGGGTATGGCTGTGGAAGAGGGAGGCCAGCAGTCCCATATTCACACCCTCGTGCTCAGCAACCACAGCCTTGTCAGTCTCTCCCAGGGATAGCGTCCGGCCCTTTAGTAGCCAGCCTCTACTCCAAGAGAGCCTCCGGAATGGGCCATGTGCCCATTTCTCAACCAATCATTGGCCAGAAGGATAAAGTGTTTGGGCCCCCCGGGACTCATGCTCATCTAGGCGGTGGAGGGCTGTGGGTCCCAGGACCTCTGGGTGCCAGGTAGCGAGTCCTCTCAGGCCCCGGTCCCACGCATACACCCCCGCCCCGCAACAAGGGTTCTGTCTACCCACCCAGGGCCCTGGACATTCACAGCCTTACAGCACAAGGAATCCCATCTCCCTCCCAGCTGGGTCCCCAGTGCCCACTTGGTGACAGCCCCAGAAAAAGGCCTGAAAAGCTTTTCACCTGACTGAATGGCGGTGGGTTACACAGAGACTACAAGTGCGGGGTGTGTAATAACGGGTTAACTGTCACCCCTGGCAGGCAGCAGATCTGCATTTTCACGGAGGCCTCAGGGGGACACAAAGCTTAAATGGCAATGCAGAAAAGTCAGGAGGGGGTGTCCACGGGGCCCCTGCGGAGCCCGGTCCCAGCAGCTCAGCCTGCAGGGGCCACTCGGCCAATTCCGAGCTCGAGCTCAGGGAATGGGCTGCGAGTGGAAGGGCTGGGAAAATAATTACCGAGGAGGCTGGGGAGGGAGGCGGGGAGGCTGGCGAGAGGCTTAATGAAACTGCTAACGCGTTAGTGATTCCTGCCTGCTCAGGGAAGGCGGAGGCAGACAGCCATGTTGCCAGCTCCTGCGACGGAGTCTGCCAGGCGGGCTGGGCTGGGCACAGCGAGGCGGCAACAATAGGCACCTCTTCATCATCTGCCTCTCAACACGTGACTTTCAAAGGGCAATCTTAATATATTAAAGTCTGGATGACAGTACATTTCAACACATCGCATATGAAATTGAGCTGGAGTCCATTCAGATGCATTTATAAATAGAATGGCTACAATTCTGATTAAATGCAGAACAGAGGTCTAAGGACCAGGGTGAGCAGGGTACCTGGTCCCATTTTCCAAGCAGGAAGCCAAGGCCCAGGTCAGCGACCTGTGGGAGGCCAGGGTTGTTCCAGGATAGCGTCTGGCCCTTCAGTAGCCAGCCTCTACTCCAGTGCAGCCCCTCGCCCCCGACCCACACGTCCTCATTCTCAGAAGTGCTCTGTGAGGCAGGCAGATGCCAAGGCTCCCCTTTACAGATGCATCCAAAGGGTCTTGCCCAAAGTCACACCACAAGGCCAAGGGGACAGGAGCACCCAGGGCTCAGGCCCCTGGACCAGTGCTCCATCCTCTACACGAGGTGGGTGCTTATTCATCAGTGAATGAAATCTGCAGTGTGGTTTTCAGTTTACAACATCTCATTTCAGCTCCAAATGAGAAAACTGAGGCACAGAGAGGTTACGTGACATGCCCAAGGCCACACAGCTAGCTGGCTACAGAGCAAAGACCCAAAGCTGGGTTTTCTAACTGCAAAACCATGTACTTTTTGTTCAAACATTCCATAGTGCACAGTGCGTGCTTAGTACCCCTGCGGCGGGTTGCAGGAGAGATTTGAGGCCACAGAGAAGTCTGCACCCCACTTAACTAGGGTTCTTGGGGCAGCAAACAGGAGTTGAGGCAGAAATGACCACACAGTGCTTGCTGTGCCCCACTCTATGTCAGGTGTGTGCCAGGCACTTAGCGTAGGGCCGGGGACATTGCACAACAAGGAAACTGAGGCTTGCAAAAGCTAAGTCGCATGCCTTACAGAGTGACCCTCAGCTACTGAGTGGCAGCACCTGAACCATTCAACGATCCCACAGGGTGACCCTGGCCCAACTGCTGCCTACTCCCAGCCTCGAGCAGGCACTTAGCCAGCCAGGTGCTCATGGCATCCAGTCTGAGGCATAGGCTGGCGGCCAGTGAGACCAGGTACCAAGTCGGGCCCACCCTGCCTCCTACCACCCTGGATGCACAGGAAAGGCTGGGAGACAGGTATGGGCGTCTCATTACGTACTCAGCAAAGCATCAGGTGCTCCCAACCTGGTCAGGGGGCCAGGAGGCTGGTGGCTAGCTGGGTGACCCCATTTCAGACTCTGGCACAGAGAAGCTCTACAAAGAAAGGCTGTACCATCTCCACCTCACAGGTGTCCCCTTGGAACCTTCCAGATATCCCTAGGCTTGGGGAGATTGCTTTCTTGGGATCCCAGCAGCTTATGCAGCCCTTTCCCCATCTGTTCTGGGCTTGCTTCCCCAGGGAAGCCACCAGAGGGTGAGGCCACTTCTGAACCCCTCTGTGAATACAAGTCCCCAGTGCAGGAGGCATGTCCTGGATGAATGAATAAGTGACCGAATCAATGACAGAACAAGCCAATGCCACCTGACCTGCTGCTGCCACAGCAGCCTGCACCCAGCATGGAGGTTGTTTCTATCCGTCAAAAGGGACTCACACCCATGGGACCCATCCCTGGCCCTCAACCATCACCAGACAAGGAAACTGAGGCTTGTGAAGCCAAGGCTTTTCACAGGAGGTGGCAGCACCAGGCTTCGGACCCGAGAAGCTGCACTTCAGTCTATGCCTCAGCCCCAGGCTCTGCCTTGTCCTCATTTCCAAAGATGAATCCACACACACTCCCTTGTCGGATCCCCACCTACCCCAGGGGGCACAGCCATGCCCACCCCAAAGACAAGGACGCGTGGGTGTAGAGTGGGTGAGGGCCCACCCCAAGGTCCCACAGTCATCAGAACGCACAAGGTTTCAAATCCCTCTGATCTTCCAATCGTCATCATCCATCCCACAAGCCAAAGCTGCCTCCTTCCCCATCATCAATGCAGTAAAGAAGGGGAGGGGGAGAGGGAGGCGGAGGAGGAGGAGGGAGCCCCCCAAGTCTGCAGCAGGCTCCTTTCTGGTCAGGGGAAAGGCCTCTAATGAAGGCCCCACAGATGCCGCTGAGCTGGCGGTGTCAGCCCGGGAGCCCTGCGGAGCTGCAGGGCGAGCATCTCTGCTCCCAATTAGCACACACGTCCTCCATCAAAGCGCACGCCTGCTGCCAGGAGCAAAGGCCAGAGGGACGGCCCTCCTGACAGGAGGAGGAGGCCGCAGCTCTCTGGCAGGCTCTGGCCCCTGCCCTTTGCCTTTCTGGGGGGAGTGCAAGCCCCCCAGTCCCCTCACTCACTCACACCCTCTCCAATCAGCCAGCTCAGGGCAGACGCCGTCACCCCAGGGGACGCGCTAATGAAGATGGCCGACATTAATCTCTTCCCTCTCCCGACAGGTCAATTTATAGTTCCATGGGGAGCCCTGGCGCTCAGCCAGAGGGCCTGACATAACTCTCCCTGTTCCCCAGGAGGACGTTGGGGGTGGGCTTGGTGGGGCAGAGGGGGCCAGGAGTCCCAGGGGACAGGGCAGGAGGGCTACTCCGCTTGAGTGCCCACCATCACTGCCTCAACAAATCCAGGCGGGACGTTGGCCCCTGAAAGAAACGGTTGAGGGTCAAGGACTGCAGGTACCTGGGAGCAAATTGGGCCCTGGGCTCCTCAATCCAGGGCACCCTGCTCACCAGCAGGAGATCTCAAGGAGGCAGGAGGCTTGTGACTTTCTAGTCCTCACTGACTGCCCCTCAAAGGCGCGCAGGCCCATGTGCTTCTGACAGACTCCCCAGTGTTCATTCCTCAAAGATCAATGAGCTGGCCACTCTGGGTCTGGGTCTGGGTCAGGCGGGCCCCTGCTCTCTCAGCGCTCCTAGTCTGGTGGGGGAGGCCAACACGGAAGCATGTTGTGCCATGCTGTACCAGGCTGAGTGCAGTCATGGAGGGATTCGCCAAGAGCTGGGGGTGTCCGGGGGAAAAAGCATTGACTGCACCAGCCCAAGAGAGGTGGGGATCTGGGAGGATGACAGGGAGCAGAGGACATGGCTGGGCCCTGAGGATGAGCAGGAGTTCAACAGGCCCGAAGCCAGCAGGGAGGGAGGGGGTAGTTTGGGGAAGAGACTATCTCAGGCAGGGGAGACCCAGTGCTCAGGGACTCTGTGACCAGGCAGCATCTGACTCACAGGGTTGAGGCTGCAGAGGTGGGCAGGGCAGACCACAGAGAAGCCCAGCCTCAAGGGACAGCTCAGGAGTTTGGCCTAGTTTGGGTTGGTGGACAGTTGAGGAATTCAGAAGTTCAGACCTGCATTTAGAGAGACAGCTTTGAAGATGGTGTCCCAGACTGATGGTCAAGGCCAGGGAGGGGAGATGGGAACGTCCAGGTCAGAAAGTAAAAGGAGGGACAGACGTTTGAGGGACCAACAGAACCGTGAGGGTGACTGGACGGATGGGCAGGTAGAGGCGTCTGGGAGGCAACAGGCCTGGGGTTTCCAGTTTGGGTGCTGGTGGAGGTGATGGCACTGGTCTGGGGTAGGATAAGGAACTGGGCATGATGCTGAACTTGCGAGCCTGGAAGGTATAGTCCCAGCAGGCCCCCTAACCCAGGCCTGGAACTGGGAGAGGGCGGGACCCAAATGTTGGCCCTGAGTGCAAAATTCTGAGCAGCGCTGGACTCCTCCTGGAGACAATTCATTTCCTTGGCAGAGGTGAAGCCAGGGGACTGCTCCCCTCCCAGACTCGCCAGGAGAAAGCAGGGGCCTGGCAAAGGCAGGGTGTGGGTTCAGGCAGGCCCACAATGCTGGACAGAGCCCTCCTGCTGGAAGCATACGGGCAGGGCTGCCCCCACCTCGCCCAGTGTTAGAGCCCAGCCCTGGTTCAGAACTTAATAGGTGCTCCATGAATCCCTACAGAATGACGCATGCCCCTTCCCCCCTCCCCCACCTCTCTTCACCTCCTCCCCCTCTTTCAGGGCTATCCACCAGGTCTCACCTAATCTGTTCTGTAACACCGGGAGTGTCCCCATTTTCCTAGGCGCTAGAGTCCGGAGGGAACCAGGATCCAAATGACCCCCAAACCACATACTCTTAAAGAAAGAGGGGGAAAGAACAAGGCCGAAATAAAGAACCAAACGCTTACAGTGCCTGCATTCTGATGGTGGGACAATGGCTGATTTTTTTTCTTCTTTTCTACAATGAAATATTCATACCCTCACTGGGTGGCTGTGTGTGCCCTAGTGGGGAGAGCTCTGGCTTTGGCGTCAAGCAGCCTGGGGGTCAAATCCTGGCTCGGCCACTTCCTAGATGGGGACCCCTGAGCAAGCTATTTGCCTTCTATTAGCCTCCGTTTTCTCATCTGTACAATGGGACAAAAAAAAACACAACACAACACAAACACTTCAGACGACCGGGTCACGCCCAGCGCACAGTAGGCACGCAGTCAATGCCAGCCGTAGAGCATCACACCCCCGCGTCCTCGCCACCTGTCCGGCCTCCAGAGGAAACTTGAGACGCCCCCACGTGCCAGACGCTGGTGCTGGGCGGGCACTGGGTCCCCGGGGCGAGCGCCCGCCCGCCCACCCGCCGCACCCCGCCGCGGTCGCGCTGCCCCCTTACCCTGGCAGCCGGTGGGCCGGCATCGGTCCCGCAGGAGAGCCCGGGCAGCGGGGCCGGGCTCCGGAGCGCGGGGCGCGGGCGCGGGCAGGGCGCGCGGGGGCGCGGGCCGCGCGCTCCGGGCCGTGCGCCCCGCGGCCGCCGCGTCCTCGCCTCCAGCGCGGGCCTCGCGCGCCCCGGCCGGCCCGGGGGCAGGCCCTGCGCAGCGCCGCGCCGGGTGGGGGGCGGGCCTCGCGGGCCCTGGAGAGGCGCCCGGGCGGCGCGGGCTCCCAGCGGGCGCGGGCGGCGCCGCTGCGGTGGCCCCGCTGCTGAGTGGTGGGACGCGATTTACTGGCTGCAATTCCCGGCGCCCCTCGATGGCACTTAAGAGAGACCGGGAGGGAGCCGGGGAGAGCGGGCGGAGGGCGGGCGGGCGGAGGAGGGGCGGCGGGAGCCGTGCGCGCCGGCGGGGGAGGGGCGCGGGCGGGGGCGGGCGGGCGGGAGGTGGGGAGAGGCCCGGATGGAGGCGGCGGGCGGCCGCGGCGCGGGGCTGAGGTGGGGGGTGGGGGCCCTTGCCTCCAGCCCCCGCCCACCCGTGCCAACCTCCACCCACGCACTGGCGCAGTTGGTGGGGGTTAGGGCGGCCCACCCCACCCGACCCCTTCAAGAAAAACCCTCCATCCAACTGGCCTAGCCCACCACAACCTCTCCCTTCTCAGTCTCCCCACCATCCAACTGGCCCACACTGCCCAGCAACCTCCCCTTTCACAGCGCCCCCACTTCTAACCAGCCTGCTCCACCTCCATGCCCCTCCCCATCGCCACTGCCAATGGGGATCAAAACTCTTGGCCAGCAGGACCCAATCCAGCCCAAACCATGCTTGGTTTGACCCATGATATTTTTTGTTGTTAATTAAGATGAATTCCCAACATTTAAAAAAATCAGGAATGTTCACATAAAAAATCCACACTTCCAGTTTAGTGTGGAAAAAAGTAGTCCCAGGCAGAAGCCTCCCCCGCTTGCATGGCCTCTCGGCTCCAGTCTTAACAGAACACTGGCCTGCAGTTTACCCCAGTCCCCACCAGGCCCACCTGCCTGGTCCAGGAGGCGTGTGTTCTCCTGCAAGGAGCCTTCATACCCCAGTGCTCTTGCAGGTCCCTTTCTGTGGAATGCCCACCCCCACCCTTGAAGGCCCTCTTCTGGGAAGCCTCCTGGCAGTGTCCCCTGCCCTCAGTGACTACCCAGCCCCTCCCTGCTCCCACAGCCCGACTTGCCTGGTTTGTTGCTGGCTGGCACGGTGGCCCTCTGCGGCTGCTGCTCTCTGGCTGGATTCTCCCTCCCATCCTGGCTGTGAGCCTGGCCCACAGTAGGCGCTCAGTAAGTGTTGGCTGAGGGGCAACCAAAGAAGAACAGCCGGATCGGGATTCCACAAGGCGGCCTGGGCCATGGTGGGCACAGGGCACTAGTCCCTGCAGCTGATGTTCATTTTAAAAGCCCCCAAATGTTCATTCAGGGCGGCTCTTGCCAACCAAGGAAGCTAATGATTTCCACGCTTAATTTTTCTCCACCTTAATCCCACTGCCAAGGCTTGAGGGCCGCTGCTGCTGCTGCCCGCAGACTGGCATCAAATCCCTCCCAGGAGGTGCAGTCCACCTGGGGAGTGTCCAGGAGGCTCAGGGAGGGCCCAACTGTGCCGCCCTGGTACCTGTGAAGTCACAGCAGTCTCAGCGCCACAGGGCCTAAGGCCAGCAGCTGACAAGAGCCCATGGGGTACAGAGTAGCCCAGAGAGCCTTACTGGGCCAGTGCAACTATGATGACTCCCCTGGGCAGGTGTCTCCACACCCCTTCATCTGACTACTTCCTGAGCAGAGGATAAGAGGGAACCAGGTCAGAGCCACCCTTTTCCACCACCAGACACACCACAGGCATTTCTAAAAACCTTTGTCACAAACCCAGCCAGATGCCAAGATCCCATTGTACAGGAAAGAAACAAGTTCAGAGAGGGTGACCTTGCCAAAGTTACAGGCCAATAGGGCATGATGCCAGCAGTCTGCATGGCCCTCCAGAGTGCCCCTACCAGCCAGGAAGTGAGACCATCCCCCTCAGGGTTGGATCCAGAGATAAGTCTAGGAGGTGGGACCAGTCTGTAATGGAGAAGATGCAGGCACCTGGATCCAGCGCTGGCTCCAGGCAGGCCTCCCTCCCACAGCCTTGTGTACCTGGGCAAATGTCCAGGACCCTGTCTCCACCTCCTCAACCACCCCCTGGCCACAGTGGCTGGGCCAGGAGCCCTCTCGGTGAGGGGGCTGGGAAGCAGGCCTCGCTCAACAGCCAGCAACCATGCACAAATCACAGCACACCTTCCTGAACCTCCATCGTGTGTCCATCCACGATATGGGGGATCAGCCCAGTCTCTGTGGGCTTTTGGGGGCACAAACAAGACAACAAAAAGGATGCAAAGAGGAAGGAGAGCCAGGAGGTGAAGCGATTAGGTTCTGGGGTGAGCTAGCCTGAGCGCGAATCCTGACTTCCCAACCTCCCAGCTGCAACTCACCTACTCAGGGCCTCTGTTCCGTTCTCAATAAAAAGTGTCCCTACATAAGAAGATCATAAGAAGACCAACTGACTAAAGAGGCTGTAATGAAGCTGACATGGGACAAGGCATGTGGAACCATTCAGCATAGTCTGGCAATCATAAAGTTCAAGGCTTGTGACCTTGACGAGGAAGACAGAAGGGAGGAGTGAAAAGTGTGGGCCCTGAGGGTTCACATCCTAGTTCCTCTGTACCAACTGTGTGGCCTTGGGCAAGTTACACAACCTCACCGGGCCTCAGTTTCCCTGTCTATAAAATAGGAATATTAATGACAGTTCCCACATTGTGCTGGGGATTACATTAGATAACTCAGGTCCGGTATTCAGAACGACACTTGGTACCAGTAATGCTCAAATAGCATCAGTTCGCTTCTCATTACTCTCAAAATTAATAAAAACAACCAGCCCCAAGCTCAAGGACCCAGGGCAGCCTTGACCGCAGGCCTGGGAGCCCTGAGGCTACCTGGCCTACAAGCCTTAGTAGTAATAATGGGCAGGTGCGAATGCAGGATCGGCTGAGCCCTCAGGGTCCAGGACTGTCCTGGAGGCCACAGAGAAGGGCCCACCTGGAGAGTGGGCTCGGAGACACTCGGAAAGGCCTTTCCTGAAGAGCCAGCTTCTCCCCTTTTACTGTCTCTGTAGTCAGGATCAGTATTTAAAATGGTCTGTATTCACCTGTGGGTTGTCTCTCTTCACTGTCCCTCCACATAAGCCCTGTAAGGATGGGGAGTTTTGCCTGTCTGATCCTTGCTGTAACTCCAGCATCTAGAGCAGTGCCAAGCACATAGTAGGTGCTCAACAAACATTTGCCAATGAAAAAAATAATTCTCTGACGGTCACAATTAGCTAGAGGGTGGGATGGCAGAGCTCCCTGCCTGTAGGCAGCTCCCCTTCCCAGAAGACAACCCAGTCCAGGTGCTGTCCCCTTGTTATCGCGGCCCCCACAGCAGGGTCAGGAGGCCAGAGTCCTCCCTGTTCGGCAGCCAGGAAGCATCACCATCATTTCAGTGCAACTGAGCCTCTTGGGCAAGGGAGGGACCCGGGCAATTTTCTGGCTCACAGCTCATTCCAGAGCTGCCTGTGCCACAGATGGGCCTGCAGGCCCCGGAAGCCCTATTCCGGAAGAAGCAGCCTGGGACTCCACCTTAGGTCCCAGCAGGGCTTCTCCACCCCAGGGCTAGGGGGGTTTCCCTGATGAGCCCCAGGATGTCATCTAGGGGCCGGGCTCCTGCCCCTACCCCAGCCATAGTCCCTCACATGTGCATGGCACTCCCCCATTACAGTTTACAAAGTGCGTTCACAGACATTATCACATCGCTCCTAAACGCCCCCTAAAACCCACAATAAATCTCTCGCTCTGGCTCCGGAGCCCACCGGCTGCCTGCTTCCTAATCAGTGAGCAGAGAGCCTCAGGGCGCAGAGCCTGCCAAAACTGCGCTAGCAGGGGCACAGAGGGGTCCACGTGGGCAGGTGGCAGGTGGTGGGTGGTAGGCTCAGCTGGGGTGCTGTGGGAGCGAGGAGAAAGCCCTGAGGCCCAATCCTGCAAAGGAAAAAAATGCTGTCTGGGCTGGGATGGCTCCTGGGAGAGCACCACTGGTGGGATTTGAGAGGAGGGTTCAGAACCAGACCCCAAGAGCATCAGGGCAAACGTTAGGGAGGGGCCCAGAGGGTTCCTTAGCATGTAGGAGCACCACCAGGGAGGTGGGCTCACGCCCAGGCACGCGGGGCCCAGGGACTGTCAGCCTCAGCTGGCTTCTCACCTGCTTCTCTCAACCCCCCAGATAACAGCCTTCGAATAGTTCCCCAATGTGCCAGGCCTGTGTGCATGCTGTCCTCTGCCTGAATGCCTTTTGAAACCTTACCCCTCCTTGAAAGACAGTTCAGAACTTCCCCCACCTATACATAACCTCCCCAGCTTCCAGAGGCTGCACCTCAGGCTCCCCCAGATTGCCTGGGCCCCTCTCCCTGAATTGTCAGGCCCCTTTCCTTCTTTGTACCTTGTGCTCCCGAGGGCATCTGCTTTGCAGTGGCCCAGAGTGCCCCCACTCTCTTTGCACAGAGTCAAAGCAATGACATGAGGCTGGGGGCTGCTGGCGGAGCAAACACCCCCGCCCAGAGGGTTATAGGGGGAGGTGAGACCCCACGTGGCAGGACCAGCAAGCACTGCTCCTATGTTTTCAGTCCAGCCCACAACCCTGAGCAGCCACAGAGAAAGAACCCCCCAAATGTCTGAGCCAAATCAACCAGCAGCCGTGGTTGGGTTTTGTTTTTTTACCATTTCCCTTGATTCTCAAAGTTATAGCATCTCAACTTACAAGCTGTGGAAAGTTCAGGAAAGTTTAAATAAGCAGGGCAAGGGAGGGCCTGGCCCGAGAGGGCTGCGGCGGTCCTGGCAGCCATCCCTCCCACAGCACAGGCCTGGGTCTGCCCCCTGCTGCCTGCGCATCAGGCAGCCAGGCCTGTGGGAAAGCCTGGAGCTTGACCTCTGGGCCCAGCCAGAGGCGGCTGATCTGTCACAGACGTGGTTGTGGCAGTGTCACAGCAGGCGTGGAACAGGTGGCAGGCTCTCTGCGGTCACCTCTGAAAAGATCGCGTTTTCCCTCTTCCTTGATGTGAAAGCCAGCTGCTGGCTCTGGGCCCTGGTGGGCGGAGACACCATAGTCCTCATGAAACATTTGCCATGTAGTATCTGAAGTGGGTCAGGGCAGCGGACTCAAAGGAGTTGGAGGAGGAAGGTGACTCATGGGGTAAACGTCCACCCGCCCAGGGGACACTAGAGTCCCTTTGTGAGACCTCAGGGACAGACACCAGGACTAGGAGTACAGAGCTCCGGGAAGCCCTAGGGCCTGTCTCCTTGGCCTGGAGTTCTAGCTGTTTTCCCCTGATAAGGGATTTGTATCCAAAAATACAAGGAACTCATGCAAATGAACACTAAAAAGACAAATAACCGGTAATTTTAAAACAGGTAAGGAATATGCATGACATTCTCCAAAGAAGATATACAAATGGCCAAAAAGCACCTGAAAAGATGGCCAACACCCTTAGTCATTAGTCAAACCCACAAGGAGACACCGTTTTTCTCCCACTAGGATGTCTATCATCAAAAGACAGGCAATGACAAGTGTGGGCGAGAATGTGGCGAAGCAGGAATCCCAGGCACTGCTGGGGATCGCTGTGGGAAACCATTCCTCAAAAGGTTAAACAAGGAGTTGCTCTAGAACCCAGCAAGTCCGCCTCTGGGTGTCTACTCAGGAGAAATGAAACCACACGTCCACACAACTTGTACAGAATGTTTATGGCAGCATCACTTACAATCGCCCCAAAGGGAAACAACCAAATGCTCTCCAGCTAATGGGTGGAAAAACAAAATGTGGAAGTGTGGTCTATCCATACAAAGGAATATTATTTGGCCATAAAAAGGAATGAAGTACTGATTCATGCTACAACATGAACGAATCTTAAAAAAAAAAAAAAAGAAGATGCTAAGTGAAAGAAGCCAGACGCAAAAGGTCACATGTTGTCTGATTCCATTTAGATGAAACTGGCAAATCCATAGAGACAGAAAGTAGACTAGCGTTACCAAGGACTGGGAGTAGGGGGAATGGTGAGTGACTGCTAATGGGTGTAGAGTTTCTTTGGAAGGGTGATAAAAATGTTCTGGAATTAGATAGTGGTGATAGTTGCATAACTCTATAAATATACTAAAAACCACTGAATTGTATACTTTATAAAAGGGTAAACTTTATGTATGTGAGTGAGATCTCAATAAAGCTATTTAAAAAAAATGAGTCTGCCTCATGGGCTTCCAGGAGCTGGCCTTGCCACCTGCCAGGCTCAGCCCCTGCCCTTTCAAGCAGCCATCTTGGGGCAATGGTGAGGTACCAGGTGGCAGATGCCCTGATGTGGGCACAGGAGCCTGCTTCCTCCAGTGGGCCCAGCCCACGCCTGCCTCTGGCCTTTTGTCTAGCTATTCCTCCTTCCTGAAACGTTCTTTCGCGGCTTCCTACTCATTCTCCGGATCTCAGCTCAGATATCTGGTCCCAGAGCCCGTAACCAATTCTCTTTCCTTTCACACAGTCCCCACCCTTCAGTGCAAGCATGATGCCAGCACAGAGTAGGTGCCCAGCAAACCTTGGCCAAACAAGAAGAAGCTTCGTCTGAGGCTGGGTGTTGGGGGGAGGGGCAGGAGGGGGGGTTGGTAGGCTGAGGAGGGCCTGTGCCAGATGGGCTTTCCTCAGGGCAGTGGGGAGCTGTGAGGGTGAGCGGGTGGCACGCCAGGCTCACATTCTACAAGGATCCGTTTGACTACTCTACAGGGGGTGGACCAGCAGTACAAGGCTGGAGACATGAGATGAGGCGGCGGCCATGGCCTTAGTCCAGGTCTGGAGAGGCAGGGCCCGGCCTGGGACAGAGGTGCAGAGGAGGGGTACACCCAAAAGGAATTTGGGAGCCCAAATCAAAGTGACTTAGAGATAACACCAGTGGAGGGGAGAGGGAGTACAGCATGATGCCAGCCAGGTTCTGGTGGTGCCGAGGGCCAGGTGGGAATGCGGACATTTCCGAGGCGGGGAGCATCATTACAGAAGGAACACTGTGAGGTTATCTGAGGCAGCCGACTGTGGGACCCAGGCAGGCAGTGCCACCCCACTTAACAAATCCATCTAGTCACCCCCATGGTGCTCCCCAGATCCACCCTCCTTGACTCCCCATTTTTCTGGATCAGGTCCCAGCAGTCCCTACTGACCAAGGCCACAGAGTCTTCACTGGTCTCCCCACCTTGAACCACTTGCCTTTTCTCATTCACCCTCCTTGGTGCCACCAGCAGAGTGGGTCCGTCCCCAGCTCGGAAGCTTTCCGTGGCTCCTCACTGCCCTGGAAACGGCCAGATGCTGCTCCAACGGGGCCCACCGGGCTTTGCAGCCTCCCCCACCCCCACACACCCTCCGCTACCCTGTGTGCCTTTGGGTGCGCTGGGCTTCCACCCACGTGCCGTCTCCCCCTCTCTGCCTGGTATAAAGGTCACCTCCTCACGCCCTCCCCGAGCCTCGGCAGCACAGAGCCCTCAGCTCTGCCAGGCTTTCCTGGAGCCCAAACCAGGAGGCATGACCTGACCAGGGTCTTCTAGTAATAATGACTTTATTTGAAATGACTTAGAAATGTTTAACAATCAAATCACATGTGGTCACAAACTTGTCGAGTGACCTTAAAATGGAAAGAATGAAGAGTGTCCTTTGGTTTTATTCTGCCCCATGGACAAGTTGCTTCACTGGATGTCAAGTCCACGAGAGTGGGGACCTGTTGAGTTCATGGATACAGCCCCTATCCGGGGACGGCGCCCAGATATTGGGGTGCTGAGGAGGGCTGGATGGAAGGATGGGGGTGGGAGGAAGGATGGTGATAGAGAGGAAGCGGGGAACGGGAGGGAGGACAGGTAGATGTGTGTGTGGATGGATGGGCAGAAGGACGAGTAGGCAGAGTCCAGACTGGCCCAAGCATCACTTTAGTCCAGCTGCCAGTCCAGATCAGAGAGGATGGACCTTCTTGGAGCTGGGCTGGGATCCATGTAGCCCCCATGGTGTCAAGAAAGAGCCCTCTCTAATCCATCAGTCCTCATCCCAGCCCACTCTGGGGTCTCCTCTGAGCCTCTAAGCCAGCAAATGGACCAGAGTTGTCTGGAACCATCCTCAACCTCCCCTCCCCTCCCCTCCCCTCCCCTCCCTCCCTCCCTCCCTCCCCTCCCTCCCCTCCCCTCCCCTTCTCTCTCTCTCTCTCTCTCTCTCTCTCACACACACACACACACACACACACACACAATCAATCAGCAAATCCTGTTAGATTATTTTCAACAGCTTCCTATCCTCTCCCTGGTGGGGCCCTTGCCCCTCCCCCAGCCTATTCTCAACCCTGCAGCCAGAGGGATCCTTTTAAAGGGTGAGTCCAGGAGGCCTCGCCATCTGGCCCCCATTTCCTCTCTAAGCTCATCTGCTATGGCCTCCCCCGCTCAGCCCCCTTCAGCCGCGCCTCCTCACCACTCCTCACCATGCCAGGCACGCTCCTGGCTGCCGGCCTTTGCCCTGGCCGGTCCCTCTGGCTGGGACGCTCTTCCCCCAGAGGGCCACCTGACTCACCTCCTCACCTCCTTGCAGGCTTTGCTCAAATGTCACTTTCTCAATTAGACCTTTCCTGGACACCTTATTTATTTATTTTTTAAATCTACCCCTTGTTTCCTTCCCTGCTTTATTTTTCTTCTTAGCATTTATCACTCTGGATAATAATATATTTTACTTTCTTATTACATTTTTCTGCCTGTGTTCCTCTATTAGAATCTGATCTCCATGAAGGCAGAGGTCTTGTCCACTGCCCAGCACTGAGCATGGGATCTGCAGGGCACATAGGAGGCGCTCAATAAACATATACAGAATGAATGAATGAATGAATGAATGAACGAACGAACAAATGAATGAATAAGAAACTTTTCCAGGTCCAGTTTTACTCCTCCTGGGCTAGCCTGCCCTAGGCTTAACGTCCACATAGGTCCTCCCTGCCCCATTGCTATCTTTATCCCTGGGCTTCTTAGCCCTCCACAGGCCACTTTAAGGAGTCCTGGCCCCTTGGGGACTGTCTTCACCAACCCCCAGGCTGCTCACACTCTCCCAGAGGATGCTGGGATAGACATGGCCACGGTGGCTCCAAGTTGAGCTCAAGAAAAAACAACCAGGGCTCGTTCAAAACCATTCAGAACCTTCCGCAATGGGCCCACGTGGACCTCAGCACCCCCAGCCACCAGTGGACATTCCTCTGCTCTCCCCACATCAGTCCACATTCACTTTTCTACTTGAGCCTCAAATCCAGCCTGGCCAGGTAGAGAGTGTGGGGTTGTAGGGTCATTGAACAAATGAGGAAACTGGAGCTCAGAGAGGTCACGTGAGCTGCCCAAGGCCCCCAGCAAGGTCCCAGGTTTCCCTGGTGCTGGGTCCCATGAGACGGGATGGAGTGTGCTCGCTCTTCCCTTGCCACCCCCACTGCACTGGGACACTAAGCCAAGGATGGGGTGTCTCCAAGCCTCATCTGACCCCATGAGCGAGGAGTTCCAATGCAAGCTCCAATGCTAACAGCTGGGGGAGGACTGAGGCCAACAAATCCATGGGCAGTGACAGCTCAACCCACAGCATTTCATGGGAACTTCACACGTTATTTGGTTGCAGAGACCTCTGGAGACCCGTAGGCCATGGAGGTCAGGTGCATGTGTGTGCATATATGTGCACTTGGGTGCCTGAGTGTGTGTATGTATTATAGGGCACAGATCATTGTGGGCCCCAAATCCATGTCCTCTCACCTCAGTGACATCAAAGGGTAGTCTGGAGATGGAGAAGGAGGCAAAAAAGGGGGTGCTGCACCACTCAGCCAGCAGCATAATAGGACAGGGTCCCAACCAACACGCAGCACAGCAAAGTCAGCCAGACCCAGGGACAAAAGTTGACTCAGTGAATTCACTGGATTTCAGGCCAGCAGCCTAATCTCTCCACGCCTCAATTATATTATCTGCCAAATGGGTTTAATAACTCCCTGGTCGAAGGGTGGTCAAGATTAAACAAGATGATGTAGACATTCCATACATGGTAACTATTCAGGTTACTGGTAGTTTTCTAAGAGCTCACATTTGCACAGGAGGACAGGCTGCCCATTCATTCCAGAAGTGATCACGGAGCCACAGTTCTGCCTTGCCATGAACAGGGCACCAGACACAAGGCTTTGCCCTCAAGGGACTCACAAATAATAATGATGTGCATTGAACGTATGTGTCCCAGCTGGCTGACTTTTAGAGGCAGTAGGGTTTGCTGCTTTATAAGCACAATCTCATTCAATCCCCTAGAGAACCCTGTGAGCTGGGGGCTGCTACTGTCATCTCACAGATGAAAAAACAGAGAGGTGAAGTAACTTATCCATGGTCACCCAGCAGGAGAGAAACAGAGCCGAGATTTGAATTGAGGATCTTTCCACCGCACTCAGGCAGGACAGAAACCTCCACAATCCGGGTCATTGCGCAAATCAAGACAGCACTTGGGGCTGTGGGAGCACTGGGGAAGGGGCGGCTCAGGAAGAAACTGATAGGGAACACCGACAAGCAGGGACTTAAAGTCATGAAGACTGGGACAGGGGTACAGCCCTGGCCAAGGCCCACAGTGGGGGAAGGGCAGACCAACCCAGGCCTCCTGTCCTCTGCCTGGCTCCCGGCTCTACACTCTTAGCTGATGCAGCACTGGGAGGTCCACTCACATCATCTTGCCTTTGCCTATGCTGGTCCCTATTTGCATGCTGTTCCCCTGACTCTTCCCGTTTCATGTTCAGTGGCGGCAGGGCAGGGTTTGAAAATAGGCCTGTGGGTTCCCAACCATGTGTCTTTCCTCTTGCACTGCCCTCTTGAGGGTGGGACTCAAGCGTGCAGAGACCCAGGATGGAGAGGAGTCTGCAGGAAGAGCATGGCGAGCAGGGGGAACAGAGCATGCAAAGACATGAGGGTGGAGTCAGGGTTGTGCCTGATCTGTCCCCCTGCACAGCCCAGAGTCCCCCATCACATTCCAGGGCTCCGAAGCCAGACCTCCTTCCACTGCCCTGCCCATGGGCTGCCAGGACGCAGGCAGGGATGCCCATGCCTTGGGAGAGAGCTAAGCCTCTGACGTGGCCCAGCCAGGTTGCTTCTCTTCCCTGAGCCTTGGCTTTCTTTCCTATCTCACCTCAAGAATTATTTGAGCAAAGGTAAGGAAAGTCCCTAAGAGAGTTGGTGCTCAACAAATACCAATTGCTTGAAGCACCGTGACAGAGCGCACTGGGTCCTGGCATTGAGCCATTTCCTAGCTGAGGAGCCAGGAAGCTGTGGAAGGCAGGGAGAGTCCAGGTAGGGCCTGGGTGGGGCTGTGATTAAAGCAGTGAGGTTATTACAAAGACAAAATGTGAGTCCTCCCTCCTGGAGGCCAGTGGCAGGGGTGGCAAGAGGCCCACATCTGCCCTCCAACCATGCTTTCCAAAGTATCATTCTGGAGCCTCCGAGTTACTCAAGGCGCTGGCCATGGCCCAGCCCAGCTGACAGATGAGACAGATAGGCAGATGTGTGGAGCCAGCCCACCCCTGGCCTGGACTCCCAGCTCCCCAGACAGGAAGGCAGCGGCAGGGGGGTGGGGGGAGGGGTCTGTGGGGCTGCTTCACAGTGCAGGGCTGCTTCCAGCAGCCCCTTTCCCACTCTGTCCTCAGAATCTGGCCACTATAGGAGAAGCCTGGGAGCCCTGGAAGGGCCAGCGACACACACTGGGTAACTTCCATGGGCCGGAAAAGGGCTGAGGGCTTTATGGACCTCCTTGACCGCTATTGCCTCTGACAGCTAGGTATTAATATCCCCACTTCACACATAAGGAAACTGAGGCTTGGAGAGGTCAAAGAAATCTGGGCTGCTCGGCCCAGCAACCCCTTCGACCTAATCTCCCCTCCTCACATGCAGAGGTTCTTGGAACTCCAGTGATGACAGACGGGGAGCGCGCTCCTGCCAAGACTCCACCGTGGGCAACCTGAAAGGAAGCTGTCCGTGTGCGCTGAGATTGGCTCCGTGAAGCCCCCACCGTAGGCCCGAGCACAGCTCTCAGCTGCACATGGAGCCAGGCCCTCTGTCCGCACAGCAGCCTTCAGAGAATGAACACAGTAGGACAGCCCAATCAACCATGGTAGGTGCTCCTTTCTGAAATGTTTCCTGAGCGGTAAAATTCTGAGATGTTTCCTGAGCTGCTTGAGGGGGTGGCTGTGAGGCTTTAGGGAGTCAATAACTCTGGAACATTCCAGGAGTATCCAGGGTCTTCAGAGAAGCTCCAGCCAATGGGAGAGACTCAGAGAACTTTCCAGAGGCCTGACTCACCTTCCCAAAGGAGGAAGCGGCCTTGATCAGAGCAGCCCCGTGGTGAGGGCTGGGGCTCCATCTCAGAGCCTGTCATGTGCAGGCTTTCACTCGTGCGACCCTGGCTCCCTCAGAATTGGCACCAGCTCCCCCAACCCACCCAAAAGATGTGGCTCAGTCTTGCTAAAGGGAATGGGGCCGGGCAGGTCTGGGTTCAAGGCCTTCCTTCGCCTGCCATTCACCAGTTGTGTGCTAACGAAGCTGTCGGTCACCTCCCTCTCTCCAGCTTCAAGGAGGGGCCTGTGTCACAGGGCTGCGGTGCTCAGCAGAGTATGAGGCCAAACTTCAGTGGCTCCTCGAGTGAAGCGCCAGGCATGCCCCAGGCCTGGCCCCGTTGGGGACAGCCAGGTCACCCTCATCATTGTCTTGGCTGCCTCCCTGCTCACGGAGGGGAGGGCTGGAAAAATGCAACCTGGGAGAAGGGCCCCATGCCTTTGCATATTCTGTTCCCCTGCTGACCATGCTCTTGCCAGCGGACTTTCTCTCCCCTCAGTCCCTCCACGCTTGAGTCTGCTCCTCCTGGTGAGGCAGGACAATGCTGCAGGGAAATCACGTGGTCAAGAGTCCACCGATGGGGAAACGGAGCCATAGAGAGGGCAAGCGATGCATTCAGGGTCACGGGGTCGGAGAAGGAGAGCTGGGATTCCAAGCTAGGCTCTGCTGCTCCTCCTGACACCTCTCCAGGCCGCACTGATGACCCACCCCACTCCGTCCCCACTGGCCAAGCTGCCCACATGCATGCCCCGTACATTCCCACCTCGGGGCCTTTGTCCACATGGTAACCCCAATCTGGAAGACCTGCCCTTTTCTCCACCCCAAGTGGCTCTTATTGACCTTTAAGGCCCCACCTACTCCTCCCTGCCCACCAGCCCCAGCCTCAGCCCCCGGAGCACATGCCCACCTGTCCACCCAGCCCTCCTCCTGCCCAATTCCTCTTCATCTTTCAGGTCACATGTGTGCCCCCTCCTTCAGAAAGTTCCCTCTGACCAGCTGGGCCATTCTCCCGCTCAGTGCCTGTCTCCCTCCCCAGACTAGGGCTCTTTGCAGGGCGGGGGGGTATCTTGTCACACGTGTCGCCTCAGCACCCAGCACAGAACCTGGCACAGACAAGGCGTTCAATACTTGCTGACTCAACATGGCACCCATCCAACTATCCTTTCATTTGCCCGGGATACAGCAGTGAGAAGACAGGCAGAGCCCTGCTCTAATGCAGGTCATGTTCTAGTAACATCTACATACATGTATAAGGTCATGTGGGAATGAGTGGTATGAGGAGAGAGCGTGGGAAAGGATGGGGGTGGGGCAGTAAGGGAGAGTCTTCCCAAGCAGGTGCCATTTGCTCAGATCTCTGAAGGGAGTAAAGAAAGAAGTGATGTAAATACCAGAGGAAAGAGTATACTGGGGGGAGAATCAGCAGGTGCAAAGGTCCTGAGGTGGAATGCACATGATATGTTGGAGGAATAGCTTGGAGGCCACACAGGGAACACGCAGGGTCCACCTGCAGGACCCTGACCCTGAATGGGCTGGGAGCCATTGCAGGTTCTGGGAATAACCTAAGTGTCACCAGGATCACTCTGGCTGCTGAGTGGAGAATGGATTCCAGGCACTGAGGGGCAAGCAGGAGACCTGAGGAGGCTCATGCAGTGGGCAACGTAAGTGGTGTCAGCAGAGGTGGAGAGACGGGTCAAACTGCTGATACATTTTGAAAGTAGAACCAATAGGATTTGCCGATGGATTGAATAAGGAAGGAGAGAGAGGGAGGGAGAGAGATATCAAAGATGATCCCTAGGTTTGGGGCCTGAGCAAGGAAGGGAGAGGAAAAATGGAGCCTCCATTACTTGAGACAGGAAGGGTGAAGGAGTGGGGCAGGTTTGGGGTGAATTTCAGGAGCTGAGTTTGTGACCTGCTGAGGTAAAGCTGCTCACTGGCCATCCAAATGGAGATGTGCAGAGGCATTGGCTGGACAGGTCTGGAGTTTGGGAGAGAAGCCCAGGCTGGGTGCGGGCACCTGCCATATCAGGCCCTGTGTCTTGCACATAGTAGGTCCTCAGTACATGCCTGCTAACTTGGACTTCAGGGCTTTGTGGGTGACACAGAACTGGCCACAGCCCAGCTTCTGGCCTCTAGGAGAGGTGGACAAGGGGTCCTAGGGCCAACCATGAAGAGCCACATCCCCAGAGATGGGCAGGTGAGGCATTCCTTCAACGTGGCAGGAGGGTGACCTGGGAAGTCCTGTTGGCTGAGCTGGCATAAGAGTCTTGACAGACAGAGGTGGGATGGGCATTCTGGGAAGGTAGGTGCTCTGGCTGCAGGGTGAGTTAGAAAACAGGGGAGAGGGTCCAAGGGAGCCCGTGGGGCTGGGGTTACATGGATGGGTCCAGGAGCCCGACCCCTGGCTCCAACCCAGGCTCTGGGACCTTGGGCAAGATACTTCACCCCTGAGGCATCCATTTTTGCCTCTAAAATAGGAATGATAACCGTACTCCCTGCATGGGTTGCTGTGAGGATCAAGTGAGTTGAACCATGTAAAATGCCTAGAATAAAGTGATGGCAGGTGCTCAGAAACCTGACCCACCCATTAGTAATTCATCCAAGGAAGGTAGCATGCTCCAGCTGCCTGGGAGGATGGACGAATAGGAGAGAACAGTGCACAAGGCCCGAGTGTGAGCTGCCTGGGGCCCAGATAAGGAGGGGGGCTTTTTTCCCTTTGGGCAATGGGGAGCCATGGAAAGCTCTGTGCAGAGAGATGAGGGCTGATCCATTCAGTCCTTGAATATCCTTCACCTGTGCTCAACTTGTCATTCCCCTCCCATCCCAGGCCCAACAGTCCTACCCGGCGTCCTGCCTGTGGGTTCAGAGGAACATCTCATGGTAACAACTGTGTCAGTCCTCACAACAGCTCATGTATGAGGTTGGTCCTAGTATCATTAAATGAGGAAACCAAGGCACAGAGGACATCACACAGATCAAGGCACAAGGACATCACACATCATGCAGATAATGGCTGGCAGAACTGGGATGCAAACCCAGGCAGAGGACTCAACTCCAGAATCGACACTGGCCTCTCCCAGCTCTATAATGGACCTGGAGACCTTTGAAGTGACAGGGTATTGTGAAGCGTCCAGCACTGTCAATTCTCCCAGCTGGCACGGCAAGGTCATTGTTCACAGGGCAGAGACTAAGAGGTCACGTGACTTGCCCAGGGCCCCACAACTTGTCCACAAGGAGCTGGGACTCCAATGCAGGTCTGTTGGACTCTCAATGCCTGCACTGGGGCCTGGCAGGCATTACACATGGAACCCTGAGCCCCTTAACCGGGGTCTGTATCAGGGGTGAAGTCTCTCAGCCTGGAGCTATTACTAAAGCCCTCGCATGTCTTTGGGAGGGGAGAAGACAGTGGATTGCCCCTTCCCAGACTTCCCTGCATCTTGTGTCATAGGTCCCTTTACTGTCTGTTCCCCTCCTGACTTTGTCCTTTCAAAGAGGTTTTTCATCCCCAAAACCACCCTGGCCCACCAATCTGGCCCTGCCCTATGGAGGGGAGACTGAAAAACAGGCTTAACTGCCTCCTTTTAACAGTTTCACAGGCAGAAAAACCAGCAGAGGGAAATACAATGTTTGCAGACCAGGTCAGGTCCACGGGTACACCATAAAAATGGATTCCTGGAAAAACATGAACCAGCAATGTACCTTGTAAATTTTATTGGTCTCAAAAAAAAAAAAAGCTATCGCATTTGAATAACAAGGTAATGAGGGGAGATGAACCACTCCTTCCATAGTGAATAAAAACACACAAAAACTCAACAGAAATGGAGCGTTCACACGCAGCTTCAGGTCTGATTCATTAGTGGCTTTCCTTTAGCATTTCTAGTAAAATAAGATGATGTCCAAAAGGTCTGTTTGCTTTCAAAAATTGTATTTAATACAGGGCAAGGCTTAGGTTGATTTTTTTGTTTGTTTTTTAAACAAAGCTCACATTCTCCTGACTTCAGGCCTGTTACTACAGCCGGAGGGGAACTGATTTCAGAAGCCATCTGATATGTCGGATTTCTTTGTGGCATCCACTTCATCGCTCAGCAGCCAGCCATGATGTCATAAGCCCATCAGATTTCCGGTAGGGGGGAAACACTGGGGAATTGGAAAGAATGGATGTTTCTTACCCGTCAGGAAGGGGGTGGGGAGGGGCTGGGTGTGTTTAGAAGGCAGGGGGACGGGAGGCAGCCTCAATGTTTGTGATATTAAATGTCAGGCAGAGACCTGAAAAATTCAGCCACCCAGATGTTTTCTAAATATCCAGATGTCTGGCACCGATCAGACCATGCTCCCCCCCGCTCCAGCCCTCATCTCAAGAGGCAATCGGCATTTGGGCTCTGACCCCAGGTCGACAGCAAGTACGCACTGCCAGGAGCCAGTACATCCCCCAGGCTGCCCACCCTCGGGTTTGGAATTTTTTTCTAAATCTTTACACATGGATGACAGGAGTAACTAGGTCCAGATTTTTAAAAGCTGTTGAAGCAGTGATTTGAAAAGTTCAGTCCCTGGAATTAGCTTCCACAGAATACACTATGGAAGCCAAGAGGGAGGAAAAAAATCCCTCAGCCAACATACACACAAACATATGTGACTCTTAAGCCATAGGACTTAAAAACCCAAAACAAAACCAGCGAGTCTGAGAACCAAGGACTCTCGACGCTGAGAAGCGAGGAGCCCTCCCCCAGGAGCACGCTTCCCCAAATCAGAAAAACACCCAACAGCTTTGTTCTTCCTGACAAAGCCCCCTGCTTCTGAGGAACAGGCAGTTGCCAACAAAAGCTCAGCGTAGAACAAATTTACACTCAGACTCGGGAAGTCGAGGAGTCATAAAGGACAGAAACGGAACCGGCTTCGCCTGGGAAGCTGCCTCCCCACCACTGGCAAGGGGATCCTGCGTCTGGGGGAGCCCCGCAGTTCACAGACCCAGCAGAGTCCTGGCTTCCAGGCCGGCCTGGCCACACGCCCACCAAGGCCACCTCTAAGGACTGTGACATCATGGCTAATTGCTCCTGAAAATGAGCCAAGAACTGCAGCCCCCAGGGCCCAAACCCTACAACTTCACAGGGAGCCAGGAGGAGAGGCAGCTGGGGAGGGGGACCATCTCCAATTAGAACTCAGGGCTTGGATGATGAGAAAAGGGATGGCCGAGGGGCTGGGCGGGTGTCTGACAGAAAACAGGAAGAGGTGAGTAGGGGCGCAGGGCTCGAGGTGGGGGGCTCTGTGGCCTCATCTCCTAGAACAACCCCTGTGCTTTTCAGATTCAGAAACTGAGGGCCAAGAGTAGCTGAGTGGCTTTCCCAAGGTCACCAGGCTAATTAGTGGGACAGCCAGTCCTGGGGAACAGAAAACACAGACCTGGCATGGCACAGCTCTTCCTTGAACATTATCTAATTTAATCCCCACAATACCCTGTAAGGGACGGATTATCATTAACCTCAGTTTCCAGAGGAGCCAATGGAGGCTCAGAGAGGTTAAGTAATTTGCTCAGGGTCACACAGCTCATCATTAGCAGAACTTGGCCTGAACCTCTGAGCCGCTGACTCCAAATCCAGTGCTCTTTCTGCTGGATGCGGGGAGGCAGTTAAGGTTGATCGGGGAGCTGTGAATCTGATTTAAATACATATTTTAAAAGCTGGTGATCCCCACAGAACAGAAGGGAGTAAATCACTGCAAATTAATTTTTTAAAGCAATTCCAGTCAGAAGGGCTGGCTGGCTAGGTGGGTGGGGAAGCTGCTTTTATTCTATCCCTGCCAGAGCCTGAATAAAAGCATGTAGATGCTCTCTAGGCCTGCATGCATGGAGACCGCTCAATCCTCTAAAGTGGGGAGTGTGCGCTAAAAGCTTTGTCAGGCATCCCTGAGAGTATAATCTGCCAGAGGAAAGGTGCCAGGCGCACAGGTTTGACAGAGTCAGGGGGAGGGAGAAATTCACTGAGTATAGAAACTACAAAAAATAAAAATAAGCGTCAGTCCCTCTAGACCTGATTCTTATTTTCCAGTCAGGAGTTTAAATGACCTGCAGCTCACCTGGGCAGCTATTTGTGCCCAGAGGCCTGACTCTGGGTTAGAGAGTCACTGCCCTGGGTTCTGTCTGCCTAGGCTGGGGGTGGTCTGGAAGGTGGAAGCCAGGCAGTTACTGTGTAGCCCTGTAGCCCGGTCATCCTGGGAAGCCTGCTGGCCACCATCTTCTCCCAGAGTAGCATTTGAAGAGCTGAGACAGAAGAATAAAGAGTAGGCTGATCTGAGCCCAGAAAACAGGACAAGCACCTGCCCCCAGACCTCCCCCACCCTTCCTGGCAGGTCTACTTCCCTTCAGTGGGCCAGCCTTGGCACTTCACTGGGCCATCAGAGCCAGGTCTCTCCCTGTTCTCTTCCCCACCAGGCTGATTTCTTTCATTTTGTTTCTATGAATGGTAAATGGGGTGTAGAGTCCAGGACTCAGTCCAGTGAAGGGGAAAGAAAAGTTTCTGCCATCTGGATACTGACCTGGCTGAGCAGCTACCGTCTTTCTGGGGAAAGTTTACTCATTCTTTTTTTTTTTTGAGGGCAGTGTCACTGACCCTCGTATGTGGGACCTGAACCGGGGCCGCTGGATTCCCAAACCAGCGCTTAACCACCGCGCCACTCGGCTGGCCCTCTACTCATTCTTTATTTGCATTGCCTACAATCTACCCAAAGGAGATTCACATCTGCCTCATGGCACTTATAATTGATGGGGGGAGACAAGCATTGATCTAATAATGACATAAAAATGTCCATGGAGGGCGTGGTCCCCAGGCTAGGAGAGCTTGTCATGGGGGGGGGTGTCAGGTCAGGGAGGTCAAAGAAGGCTTCCTGGGGCCCAGAGGATGAAGAGGCATTAATCCCTCTGACTTATTGTCACCTCTGCAGAGAAGCCTTCCCTGAATGTCCATGCAAGGTTGTCTCCAGTCCCCACACCCCATTCTCTTATGGCTGTTCATCACCTATGTCCCTGCCCTGGTCTGGAAGTCCCATGAGGGCAGAGGATGGGCTATCTTGTTCACCACAGAGTTGCCAATGCCTGGGACATACTAGATGTTTGATGACTAGTTGTTGATAAAAAAAAACAAAACATGTGTGGGCCTGCCTAGTGGCGCATTGGTTAAGAGCTGGCTTGGGACACCAGCAGCCCTCGTTCAGATCCCACATATGAGGGCTAGTGACACTGCCCTCTACAGCTAGCAACAGTTCCACCTGGAGCTGGGCTGCGCGAGCCCTGGGGACGGTGTAGGCTGCAGCTGCAGTGGGCTGCCATAGGCTACAGTGAGTGGCCAGCAGCCAGCGTGAGCTGCCAATAGCCACGGTGAGCGACCATCCAGAGGCCCGCGACTGATCTGCCTCATTCGGGAAGAGCGCAATGACGATACCAACATGGGCCAGTGAAGCAACGTCCTCCGCAACTAGACTGAAGAACAAAAAGACAGCAACTTGTCTGTTCCCCTTCCCAGATTCCCCAACACTGTTCCCCTCCCCCAATTCCCCAATAAAATCTTTAAAAAAAATAAATAAACATATGCAAAGGAGCTGTGGTAGGAGGAATCACAGAGACTAGGAGGATATGGAAGGAAGAATAGAGCAAGAGACACAACGAGTAGTGGGAGATGAGACTGAGGCACCCCCAAGAACCACCCTGGACACATAGGTATCTCTGCCAGACTTTGGGCTCCCTTCTGCCCTTCCCCTTTGGTAGAGACTGGTATTGAGTGTCTTCCTCCCCTACAGTAGAGTGTCATATAGATACCCTGCCCCACTGGATTTGCCCTAGGCACAGCATCCCAGGGGGATGAGTTAGGTGGGCAGTAGCATCAATCTGCTCCCTCTCCACCACCACCTTCCCTCCTCCATTCATTCCGTTGCCTGGTGCTGTGAGGCCACCTGGAGCCACAAAAAGGCAGCGGAAGGCAGATCCAGGGGTTCCAACCCAGGGCCTCCCTACACCCCCTCGGGTCCCATCTGCACCCCCCTAACGCCCCCTTCCACACCGGCACCCTTTCTCTTCACTGAGACAGCAGTGGAAGGAGAGGAGTTGGGATCCGGGCTTGGACCAGACCCTCGCATCCCCTGTGTGGCGCGTCAGGACACCAGGCTGGCCTCTGTCCCTGATTCCTCACAGGTGACATGGAGACAGGGCAGCCTCGGGGTGCAGAGAGGGCGCTTGGTGAACTGTCTGAAAGGCTCAAAGTGAGTCTCCTCTGCAACAGCCGAGGCCAGGGCTACCCCGGGAGGCTGCTGGAACTCCACGTGGGGGCGCGCCGCGTCCCAGCCCCCAGCGTGGCGCCCCCAGCGGCGCCCAGACCCCGCTCCGCACCGCCCGCGGCGCGAGCTCCAGCAAACTTCCCGCGTCTGCCGCCCGCCCGCGTCCGCACCTGTTACCGGTGCTGCAGCGCCTCCGCCTCCGGCGCGTGTCCGCACGGCCGCGCCTGCCCCCGGGTCTGCAGAGGGCGCCTGGGGCACAGCGCGCCTCCACGGCCTCACCTGCTGCGAGTTAGGCGGACTGCCGACCGCAGGCTGCGGGGCCTCGGGGGCGCCTGGGTGGCCCTGAGATCACAGGAGGGCCCCCGCTCCGGGCCGCGTCCACGCCGCGGAAGGCTCACAGACCTCTCAGAGCGCGGACTCGCACGCAGGTCCCGCACCAGCCGCTCAGCGTGGCACGTGCCCGACCTGGTGCCCCGCGCCGGGCCAAGCCCTCCGGGGGCTGCTTACCTTGCCCGCGCCCTCACGCTCCTGTCCCAGCGGTGCCGTCTCTTTCATACATTTTGCAATATTGTCGATGGCAAAAGAAAATGTTATAAATCCTCTCCCGGTCACGTAGCTGTCCCCCAACCTCCCTCTTTCCTTTTTTTTTTTTTTTTTTTTTTTGGCCTTTCGGACAATACTCTGCCCCAGCCACCGGCCGCTGGCGAGGGGGCTACAAGCAGGCGCGGCAGGCGGGGCGGGGCGTGGTCTTGGGCGGAGCCTGGGCGGACAGAGGGCGGGGTCGGGCGGGGCGCTAGGCCACCCTCCCGGGGGAAACCGCGGCGGGCGACGAGCGCTCCTCTTCCCGCTCCTGATTGGTCGGCGGGTCAGCGATGCGGACACCTGATTGGCTGAGACGAAGACGGGCCTGAGGCAGTGGGGGTGGGAGATTAAGGGTTTCATTCTTTGCCTTTTCTTTCCTGTGGCCGCCGCTGCTCTTTTGGGACCTCCTGACATCTGCAGACTTTTCCTCGCTGCTTCCGTGCATCCCATCATAACACTTAACCACCCCAAATATAACTCTTTTTTTTGTTGTTCTTTTCTACCAAATAGGTAGTACCTTAAGATCGGGACACTGAGTTTGTGCTGCTCATCACTGGTTTCTCCAGGGCCTGGCACACAGTAAAGTGCTCAAAACATGTTTGCTTGAATTAATAAAAAATGTACACACAGATTTTTAGAGCTCTCTTTGCGGCTGGTAACACCCCAAGAAGATGGTATTACTGTTCTCCTTCAAGAATGGCGAGATTGAGGTGCTGAGAAATGCTGTCCCCTGGGCGTGAATGACAGAACTGAAACTTCTTACACCATTGGACCTCAGATTTCCTCTTCACAGCGGTGCCCTGTGGAGTGTCAGGGCCTCAGCTTCCCATCTATCACAAGAAAGTGTTGAGGGCCAGTCGCGTGGCGTGGTGGTTAGGCGCTGGCTTGGGAGGCCTGCGACCCCGGTTCGGGTCCCATATGTGGGGGCCAGTGACACTGCCCTCAAAAAAAAAAAAAAAGAAAGTTGGATCAGAGCAGAAGATGAGCTTGGCAGTAGGAATGAGACATCCCCAGCCTCCACGTTAAAATGCTGGTAGTCTGCTAGGCCCTTTCCCTCCCTGGGACCCCCTCCTCTCTAAATCACAGGGGAAGTTGGAAGCACTCTGCTCAAACCAGGCCACCTTGCTCACCTCTGAGGGTGTGGAGGCATGTGGGAGAAGCCACGGGGGCTATCATTAAGCAAACTGACTTGAGCAGGCATGCTGTTGGGGGTAGGGTAGCCCTTGGAACTCCTCCAGTTGGTCCTTTCAACAGTGGATGGTCTCTGAAAAGGGATAGGGGAGAGGGCTTCCTCCAACAAAGGAGGGTGTAGGAGCTGCTCCTGGAATTGGGTAGGGAGGGTTAACCAACCGGAAAATTTGAGACCCTGGGCAGCCAGATTTAGATGTGTAGAGGAGCCAGCTTGGTGGCACAGCGGATTCTCCCTGTGTCCCTGTCTTCATGTGGCCTTCTTATAAAGACACCAGTCATTGGATTAGGGCCCACCCTACCCCAGTATGACTTCATCCTGATTATATCTGCAAAGCCCCTATTTCCAAATCAGGTTACATTTACAGATACCAATGGTTAGGACTTCAATATATTTCTTTCGGGGATGCAATACAACCCACAACAAGGCTCAATGAGGAAAGAACATTCTGGTCAGAGGGGAACATGGGCAGAGGCCCTGAGGCTGCCTGGGGTAGATTCCCTGCTAGCTGCCCACCGCTCTCTTAGGGTTTATCTCCAGCTCATCTAGGTTCCGGTCGGTCGGGACCTGGCAACTGTCTGAACAGAGCCAAAAGGGAGCTCACCCTGTGGACATCAGGTCTTCTCAGGCCTCTCCTTGCAGCTGACCCTGCCCAACCTGGGGCCCTCGGGACAGCCCAGCTTGCCTCTCCCCCCTCCCGCTTCCTGACTGGCCCCACCCCCACCCACATCCCAATTGCAAGATGGACAAGGACAATAAAAGCTGTTTCACAAGCAGGTGGTGATTAATCGCCAAGTTAATTAAAGAGGCAGTAATTACACTCAGATTTCAGAGGAAGGAGTGATGTGTTAGGCAGGGGTGGGTGGCCAGCCTAAGTCCCCCTGAAGAGGTGGGGCCAAAAGACAGAAAGGATTTGAAAAGGCAAGAAGAAAAACAAGTAACATTTTTTAAAAAGTGGATGCCTCAACCATAGCTATAATGTTTTATTTGTCAAAATCAGATGGTGGACTGTTTAAGCTTATCTCCATACTTTTCCATGTCTTTGAAATATTTAATTAACAACAATGACAAAAAAAAAAAATGGCAGGGGGGAGGTTAAGCATTTCTAAGCTCCAGTTTGGGATTTATAAATGGCCTCGAATACCAGCGTGCCTCACTTTACACAATGGAGAAGGCCTTAAAATTATGTGTAAATCGAATCCCGTTTGCCCACCAGTACGTCCGAACGCCAGTGATGCTCTATCTTCATTTCTGATTGATTTTCCCTGGCAGAGGCGCAGAATTCTTCGCTTTAAGTGTCAGGCTCTCTCTGTCAAGTAGTTAATGACCTATAAAGCACTTAAAACATACTGGAGGAGATGCTATTTGGAGGCACCCTGTGGTGTACCCTCTCCTATTGTCAGTAATCACCACTCATTTATTTGCTCTTATTGGTTTGGAATTTGCTATCGGGTTTCCCTAAAGTGGAAACGTCCAATTCCATACTGGTCCAGATGGGTGCTGGGGTTTGCACCCAGGAACAGCAGCAGCCGGCGAGGAGGGAAAGGGCCTTTTTTTTGAGATTCCTTGATCATGGGGGCCCTGGTCCCCTCTCCATACACCTTCCATAACTACCTTATTCCTCCTGCAGCTGTGGCCACCGTGACCGCTCCACTTTTTTTCTCATCATCTCTCTCCAGTCTCCAGAGTCCTGACCCATTCATTTGGCTGCCTTTGGGACACCTCCTCCTGGTCGCTGCCTGGATTTCTCTTCCTGGATTTTTCTGATCCACTTCTGTGCTTTTGGTTGTGTTTGCTGAAGCCAGCCTCTGTCAATTGGATGGGGGTATGGACACCTCTTCATCCCTGTGCCTTGAGGCCAACAGGTTAACAGGTCTTTTTGGCCCCCCTCTGAAGTGGCTCTAGAGTCTGGTCCTTTGCCCCAACCTCTGCCACCACAGCCTCAGTCCCAGCCCCTAAGCTTTTGCCTATGTCAGCAGCCTCCAGATTGGAATAGGTCACCCTCCCCAGAGCCACTCACTCAAGTTGTTTTCTAAAAAGCAGTGTAGGGGGATTTTGCCCTCCTGTTTCCCAACCTCTGTGGCTCCTCAGACTTGGTATCCAAGGCCCCTCACACCCTGGGTCTAGCGTCATCTCCTCAAGCTCCCCCGAGGCAACTCACATTCCCTGCCATCTCACTCCCTCTGTCTTCAGGCCTTTGTTCATGATATTCTCTACCTGGAGTACCCTCATCCTTCAAGGCCCTCACTTCCAGGAAGCCTTCCTTGATTTGCTCAGGCAGAATAATTGCCCTCCTTGGGGCTCCCATAAGCCTTACTTACCATGATGCATTTCCCCTGGGTTCCCTGGGTGTCTGCCTGCCCTGTCATTCACTCAGGGACATTTGAGTGCCCACTGGAAAAGGAATTGTTCAGAGCATCAGTTCTGGAATCAGACACGCCCAGGTTCAAATCCGTCTTTGCCCCTTGCCAGTTGAATGACCCTGGGCACTTGCTACTGAGCATCAGCTCCCTCCTCTGCAAATGCCCAAACTGGTGCCTGCCCCAACTGGAAGATGACGCTAGCCTGGCAAGGTCAGTGTTGAGGGTGAGAGAAGGGGCCCAAGGTTGGGGTGAGCACAAGGCCTTGGTGGCAGCAAGGTCAGAGCTGTGGTGGCACAGGAGCATGTCTCAAGGAGGAACCAGCCTAGGAGGCTGAATAGGCTCTTCCAGGGGGAAAGTGTATCCATTTCCTGGGGCTGCTGTAACCAATTACCACAAATGTGGTGGCTTCAAACAGCACACATTTATTCTCTTACAGTTCTGAAAGCCAGAAATCCAAAATCAGTTTCACTGGGCGGAAACCAAGGTGTCTGCAGGGCCACACGCCCTCCAGAGGCTCTGTTTCATTGCCCTTTCCAGCTTCTAGAGCTGCATGCCTTGGCTTATGGTCCCATTTTCAAAGCCAGCACCGCAGCATCTTCAAATCTCTCTGATTCCATGTCACATTGCCTTTTGCCGGCTGTCTGTTATCTTTCTCTGCATCCCTCTTACCAGGACACTTTCAATTGTAATAATCCAGGATAATCTCCCCATCTCAAAATTCCTAATCACATCTGCAAAGCCTTTCACAGGTTCTGGGGATTAGGCTGTAGCTGTCTTGGGTGGGGGTGGGGTGGGAATGGCAGATGTCATTGAGCCTGCCATAGAAGGTAACAGAGCCAAAGGATCTCGGTAGTCACTTCTGGGACTTGAATCTCAGCTGCACCATCTGCCAACTGTGTGGTCTTTGTCAAGTTGCTACATCTCTCTGATCCTCAGTTTCCTCATCTACAAAATGGGAACAGTGCCTAGCTCCAGATAAGAACTCAGTGGGAGTTTAAATCTTAGGCAAAGGGAGCTGCATATGCCAGAGCCTGGAGGTTGAGAGAGGCCCCAGAAAGACCCCTTTGTAGGAGGAAGGGAGGGAGGCCCAGAAAGGGGGCAGGGCAAGACAGGCTGTGGTGGAGGGGTGAAGGGCGGGGCTGGACCAGGTCTCAGGGAAGAGAGAGAGAGAGAGTGTGTGTGTGTGTGTGTGTGTGTGTGTGTGTGTGTGTGCATGTTCTGTCCTGGGAATAATGGAAAGGGGACACAACGTGTTTAAACAGGATCGTTTTTGTTTCCTCTTATTGAGATACCCACATATCATAAAATTCACCCCTTCAAAGTGTGCAACTCAGTGATTTTTAGCTTAGTGACAAGGTTGTGCGACCATCAGCACTCTCTAATTCCAGAACATTTTCATCACCCCATAAAGAAATCCCATACCTTTTGGCAGTCGCTGCTCCTCCGCAGGGCAGGGCAGTTTTAGGGTGGAGCCTCCTAATGCTCTCCACAGTTTCCAACTCCAGGCTTGAACGCAGGAAGAACTGAGATGTGGGGTAGGAGTGCCTGCTGAGGGGTTGGACCTACCTGGGCTCATCTTCCTCCCCAGCCCCTCCCAGTTCCTCACTTTATCCTAGGAAACAGAGATGACCCACCGCACAGGCAGAGGGAGGCTGGGGACGGCAGCTCAGGGCTCACTGTATGGACCACAGTTACCATTTTTCTTTCTGGAACTACCTGGTCACTTGGTTCCTGCCTCTTTCCCCCTGGGACTTACCTGTCATGACAGGTCGGGGATGGGGGGCATGCAGCAGCTTTCCTGACTCCCCCCCACAACACACAGCACCTCAGGGCTCCTCCCACACGAGGCAATACCTATGGGGCTGCTAGAGGAAGGTGGAGGGCATTTGAAGCTGGGTCCTGACAAGTGTCCACGGAGGCTGGAGTGGGGAACCTTTTTAAGGCCTGAGCAGCCCTGAGCCTCTCCTACTCTTTGGGTGGCTGTGACTCAGCTAGCACATGAGGGACCCATGGGGGCTTCTTCAGTGCTCCCACCCTGCACCTCCCACTGGGCTCAGTCCTGCTGGCTGCTGGGAGGGTCCCAGGCCCTGCATGGTCAGGGCTGTCTGGCCTAGCCCAGAGGCAGCTGAAGCAGGAGGGGAGGCCATCTGGTGAGGCGAGGGACAGCAGTCAGGACACTGCCGAGCCGCTGAGGCATCCGCTGGCAATGACAGGGACTTCTGGGATCAATTAGCAGAACCACCCTAATAGGGCTCAAGGCCCCTGATGCACACTCCACAGGCACGTGTCATCGATCGGAGCCTTCTGACAGCCTCAGCAGCCAGGCAGGGAAGCAGGGGCTGCTGCTGGCCTTTCCCGAGTGCCTGGGCCTCACTGCCAACAGCTGGGCACAGAGCCTGCCCCTTTCCATCAGGCAGGAGGGGGCGGGCCTTCCTAAACCTTTCATTGCCTTGCCTCTCCTGCTGTTGTGGGTGCAGCAACACGTCTGTCTCAATTGTCACATATGTAAAATGGGTCGCGTACTAATTAGAGATCACTTCCCGGAAATTGGAAAAAAAAAGAAGAAAAAACGTTCTCCCTCTTCCGGCAAGAACTGGCACTAAATTGCTAGCCAAGGAAAAGGTTCACTTATTTTTTAAACAGATGGCTCTTGAGCCTCTGTTGTGAGGCAGGCACGAAGAACACGCAAAGTGTTCCCCCATTCCATGTTCAGGAAGCCTGGAGCCTTCTGGGGGAGATGGGTGCGTGTGAATTGATTGAACGCGAGGCTGTCAGAACAATGAGAGAGATAAATTGCTTGGTAGGGGAAGGGGTTTCATGGAAGAGGTGGCATTTGAGCAGGAATTCCTGCTCAGATTCAGAGGTGGGGAACAGCAGCTGTGGATGGGAGCATGGATGGGCCTTGGGGTGACTTTGGGCCAGCAAGAGCTGGTCAGAAATCACACTGATAGACTCCATGAGGACAGAATCATCTGTCTGTAGCCCAGCCCCAGCACAAGGCCTGGTGCGTGGCTGGGGCTGAGGGTTGGGAGAGCCCTGAGTGCAGGGCTGAGGGTCCAGGTCCCATCCTGTGGACAGTGGAAGCCACTAGGAGGCTTTGTGTCGGGTGTGAGGTAGGTAGGGGTCCAGCCTCATCCTTTTGCATGTAGATGTCCACTTCTCCCAGCACTATTTGTTGAAAAGACTGTTTTTTCCCTTTGGATTATCTTGGCCCCTTTGCTGAACAGAATTGACCATAAATGTAATGTATTGAAGGGCTTTGAGATGGGAGTGATGTGGTCAGATCTGTGCTATCAAAAGATCAATTTGTTGACAGAGACTGGGGAGGGTTGGAAGGAGGAGGAGTTGGAGGGAGACTGGATGGGTCGGCTTAATGGGGGAAGGAAGAGGGCAAGGAAACCAGATCAGAGCCGGCGGAGTGGCGAGGTGGTTGGGCGCTGGCGTGGGAAACCAGCGGCCCCGGTTCGGATCCCACATGTGAGGGCCAGTGACACTGCCCACAATAAAAAAAAAAAAAAGAAAAGAAAACCAGATCAGCCTGGGGCCCACGGTGGGGAGCCAGGTACAGGGCTGTGCCCTGAGTGAGGTCAGCCAGAACGTGATCCCCTGGCCTGTGGCACTCACTGGGAATTGGGATGGGGTGGGTACGGAAAGGGCGTGGGGGTGACAGAGAAAAAACCTGTGCTCCTGGGCCTCTTAAGGTCTGCAAAGTGGTAAAATTAAACCCTCTCTAGATAGAGCCATTGCAAGTAGGTTTTCAGGTAACGAGGGGACTGTCAATGTGGAACAGTGCCAATTACGGTGGCATTATCCCGGATTATAAAGCTTCTGAGAGGCAGCTCACACTTCCAGGTGTGCTGTGCGGGAAATTTCCAGGGGAGGTTTGGGGCCCAAATGTCTAGGCTGCCTGAACCAGGCCCCACAGTGGGTGTGAGCTGCCAGGTGGGTGTGACCCCACCACCTCTATTTACCTGCCTCCATTTCCCCCAAGGAGATAGACCACTGCTGGGGGACAAAAGGACACCCCCAATCCCCACAGGTCTGAGAAATCAGGTATGAGCAATGTAAGGCTGACAGGACATTTATGAAGGAAACTCGTCCCTTCGTGAACTGTGTCCCTGGAGTCCCTCTAAGTATCTTTCTGTCCCCCTCCCTGTCCCCATCCCCCTTTCCCTGACTTGCAGAGGCAGTGGGACAGCATATAGTTGGAGCAAGCCCAGCGCTGCCCCTTCTGGGCTGTGTCACCTTTAGCCAGTCAGCTTTTCTAAATCCTAGTTTCTGCTTTGGTAAAACAGGGAGACAAGCAGTACGTGTCCACACCCTGACAGGTCTGCAGCTGTGTCCAGGGTTGATCCCTGCAGCCCCTTCTGTGAGGTTGGAAAACTGTGGACTGACAAGGCCATTATAAGGGCCTGATTTAATTAGGTCCACGGGTCCCACGGAATCCTTTGCTGTGAGCAGTCTGGCAGCTCCAATGTGCTGTCATGGGCAGGCCCCCACTCGTGGGGCGGCATGAACAAAGCAGGCACAAATAACCCCTACAGAAGGATGCCATTTAAGCTTTTCAGAACCCTGCACGAGAACTATCTAGTTTATATCTTCGTATATATGTAGATGCAATAAAAGCCCAGGGGAAAGCACACCCAGATGACCCAGTGGTCACCTCTGGGGAAGGGACTGGGATGGAGGCTGCAAGGTGGCAGGAGCATCAGAGGGAATGTCACTTTGTTGTAGTTTAATGTTTTACCACAATTTACACCCACGTCGCCTGCATAGATACGCCCATGAAAAAACACAGGCTAACACTGAGTACACAGAAGACGGCCTGAACCATGCTGGGTCAAGGCTCTGAGGCCGCAATTGTTACCAGGTCAGAGGAGCCTGGGAAGGAAGTTGCCTCAGTGCCGATGTCCCTAACTCTAGGAGTCTGGTTTCAGGGATGGGGAAGCCCCTCAGGTAGACAAGTGGCATCCCCTGGCATCCAGAAGGGATAGAGAGGTGCCATTCTGTCAGCCTGGCTGGGCCAAGGCTACAGCCCACCTCTTCCGGCTGAGCGGTCTGCCAAGAAAATTATTGAACTACATAAAAACCCATCCTGGAAACCCCAGAGGCATCTTTAGAATGGAGCATGGTCTCTAAATTAGAATGTTAAAAAAAAAAAAAAAAAGGCAGATTTGCCTGTAACTTGATTTCAGGTTAGTGAGGGCTGGTGGCCAAGATGCAGTGGCTGTACCTTGCAGAACACATCCCGCTCAGCCCAGCCCACCCCTCACCCCAACCCGTGCCAAGGTCCTGCGATGGTGGTTGTGAAGGTGGGGTTCCATGTACAACTGGCACGTGTTCCCATGGAAACTCTGCTTCGCAGAATCCTCTGGAAATTGTTGACGGGGAGGGGCCACCACGTCTCACACCCACTTTGCAGTTTGGCTTCCAGGGATGGTTTTCTCCAGCAAGTGCTGAGAGGAGCAGAAGCAGAAGGGAGGGTTGGAGGCAGAAACCCGCCCAAAGGGGCAGAAGGGGCAGTTTCTGAGCCGCTACCCTGGAGAGGCCGGCGGAGGCTGGGGTGTCAGAAGTGGTTGAAATGTTTCAGATGCCCCAAGGCTCCGAGGAGGGTGGCAGGGCATGACCTAGGAGGGAGATGGTGGGACCCCCGGTCAGAGCAAGGGCAGGCCAGGCCAAGAAGCATCCTCTGAGAGCCCCTCTGTGGTGGGGTCTTGGGGCAGGGTCCCAACAAGAGGAAGCAGTGCCTGAGGACTGGCCCTCAGGGCACTCCCCGGGCTTCTCATACCGGTTCTTGGCCTAGGGTCCACCTGCAGAATGGCTGCCATCCACCCTCGGGGTCTAAGACTCCCCTGCACCAGGATCTCATCTGTTACCCCTCAGGGCACCTTCCCTTGGGCACTCTCCCAGTTGCCCTCTCCTCCTGATGACACATGTGCAGGTGCGCGCGTGCGCGCGCGCGCACACACACACACACACACACACACACCCTTCTCTGCTTGCCTTGCCCCCACCCCCCAGGTGCTCTCTGTGGGTCCCCACCCCCCAGCAGGCAGACCCCCTCCACCCTGCTTCCTGGCAGCCTGCATTTCCTGAAGGATTAATGGAGAAGGAAACACACCCACTGAGCCTCTGAACAAGCAGGGAGTCCCCCATTTGTCCTCTCTGAGCAGCTCTAAGCAGGCTTGCTTGTCACTTAAATCCAGCCACAAGTGGACATCGTTGTTGGGAGGTGGAACCTGGGTTCAAAGAACTCCAAAATGACCTCTCCTCTCCTCCACCCATTCAGAGCCACAGGCAGGCTGCTGTAAGAGCACTCTTCTCCCCCCACCCCCACCGTGATGGCCCTCCACCCCTGCACCTCCCATCTCCATAGGCCCAGTCCGGGGCGGGGAGCAGGTGCTCAGTCTTCTTTGCTCCACATCGGGAGTGCCAGAACATTCTTCCCTCATGCTCCCTCGTGTCAAAGCCCCTCCGATGTGCCAGCCTTCCTCACTGACCCTCCGATGTGCCAGCCTTCCACACTGACCCTCCGATGTGCCAGCCTTCCACACTGACCCTCCACACCCCTATATCTCCCCTTGCTCGCTGAAGACATTAAAACCTCCTGGTTTCACAGCCTTATCCTGAACCAGACCTGGGAACCATGCTGGCAATGTCCGTGTCCACAAGAGGGGTGACAGGTTGGTCCCTAGGGGCCCCACAGGCCACAGGGAGGAATTGGGAGTTCGTTCCAAGTCAGGTGGGAACTGGAAGGTTTCAAGGGAGGGACAGGACCCACGGGGAGAAGAGACTGGAGGCAGGGCAGCCGTACTGGTACCTGGATCCAGGTGTGGGGATAACTCTGCCAGGTACCCCTCTCTACCTGTGGGGCCAACTGGAAAATGTTGATTCCCCGGGTTCCAGGGGTTGAGGACAAGAGGCCAGGCCCAGCGAGGTGGCTTCCTCCTGGTCTTGCTGGCTTTGGTCTTTTTGGGGAGGCTCACTGCACCCTAAACAGCACTATCTCCCTTCACCCCCCACCCCCACCCTGGCCCGGCCTCAGGCTGTTGGAGTCAGGAACCTGGAAGGTCCTGCTGGAGGCTCAGGTGGCTCTGCCTTCCTAAACAGTCATGAAGTTCACTAAACTCCAGCCTCCTGGGGAGGAGAGCCGGCTCCACTCCACCTTATAATCCAGCTCAGAGCCCCCCTGGCTGTGGGCTCGAAGGCCAGGCCCAGAACCAAGCTGGGAGGCTGTAGGCTGTCCTGTGGTCCCGGGGAGGCTCAGTGTCACCCTAGCAGAGGGGCTGAGGCTTCCTCTGGACATCAGCCTATGCCCCCACCCCACCTCTAGTCTTTCTGTCCCTGCAGTGAGAGGCCTGTGCCACCAAGGCTGGTAGCCCAGTGCTGCTCAGGGGCAGAGTTGGGGCTGCACCTTGGGTCCTCGACTCTTCCCAGACACATTTGGGGTTCGTGTGTGAGGGCACCTCAGGGACCTTGGGGCAGGGGGAGTGGTGGTGAGGGAGGGTTGTCTTGCACATTTTACAAATGAGAAAACAGTGGAAAGCTGAGGGAGAGATGCGGGCGAGCCTGGCAGATAGCCGGGGTGATCCGGACCCTTAGCCCCTGGCTTCCTGTGACATGGGTTTCCCCTTACAGCAGCACGGGGCTGCTGTGGGGTGAAATGAGGTCAATGTAAGCAGAAATGGCTCAGGGCCAGGCACTGAGGGACTACCATCCACACGGGGCCCAAGCTTTTGCAACATGAACCCCTCGGCCCATTCAGGGCAGGTCCCAGGCACCAAGCCACGCAGCAGACCACGATTGAGAGAAGTGACCTTGAAGCAGCCGGGCTGGCTCTGGGCCAAGCGGGAAGGTGCTGGGCTGAGCTCCATCTCCGGGCCCAGTGGCTGGACATAAGGCAGATAAAGGCGGAGGTGGATGGGGTTAGGATGGGCCAGACAGGGGCTTTGGGGGACTGGGCCTCAGGTGGAAGGAGGAGAAGATGAGGCCCAGAGGGTGGAGAAGGGTGGAGGAGCAGGGGGCGACAAAGCAGTTGGCACAGTAAGTATAAAGGACCAGGCCAATGGGAGACAACCTTGGTTGGGGTCCTTATTGGGGGCTTGGAGAACCTCGGGTTGTTCAGCTTCCGTTTAACCAGCACCTGCCCCTCCCTTGCTCAGAACTGCCCAGATCTCCTTCCTCACCAGCCTGTGCCCAGGCCCCCCAGGCACTCAGCCACTTCCTCGGCCTCCAGCTCTGTCCCTGAGGCCAGCCCAGCCTCTGCATGGTTCATTCTTACCTACGCCCCATACTTCCCACGCCAGCCCCTGGTCCATATTGCATGGCCGCCTTGTGCCTCCTAGATGGGCAGGGTTCAGGAGGAGAGGCGTTTGCATAGTTGCTCCTTTATTCATCCACTCCATGATGCTTGCGCGCTCACCACCTGCGAGGGTCCCTCCCAAGGAGCTCCAGGTCGGCCTTGCAGGCAGATGCCATGAGACCCTGTGCATCTGAGGGTGTGAGGCGGCTCTGGAAATGGGTGGTGTCCGAGAGAGCCTTGAAGACTGAGGAAGGGCCCACCTGGCAGAGGGCCTGGAGATGGGAAACGCTCAGCAGGTATGGCTGGGGCACAGAATGGGGGTGGGGCAGGCCAAGGCAGGGAGGGCCTGAGTGTGGGGGCGAGGTGATGGGGCCTCACTCCTGGTACAGGTCAAGTCCTGTGGAGGGGCTGTCCAGGGCCTCTGATCCAGGGCAAGACCTGTGGGCAGATGGAGCCCCTCCTTACAGATTTTCATAGACCTCGCTAAATTCACTGTCATTCTCAAAACCGTGTGGTTTCTCCTAGGAAAAAAAAGAAAGAAAAAAACAATAGGTAGGGAAACTAACAAACTTGCACTGATTTAGTTTTAGTCAGATGGCTTCCTGCATAGCTGTGACAGGGAAGCCTGTCCTTGTCCCCAAGCCAACCTCGCCAGCCTCTTCTTCCACCATTCCACCCCACCCCTGCTCTCTGCTCTCCTGCCCTATGGGCCTCCCCTTTTCTGTCTCGGGGACTCCCTACACGCTCTTCCCTCTGTCTGGGGTGCTCCTTCAACCCCACCTGTTCCCCAACTTCCTCCTATTCACCCTGTAGGGCTCTCTCAGTGTCCCTGAGAGCCCCCTCCCCAGCCCTGGTCTGGTCCCTCTCCAGAACCTACCCCTCTGAAGGGGCCACAAATGTCTCTGTGCTTGTTGAGTCAGTGACCCTATTCCTGTAGTCTTGAGGCGCCCAGAGGGCAGGGGAGTAAGTGTCTAACCATCCTAGCCAGCATCCCAGGGCCTGTCATAGGGCAGGCACTGCCTGGGGTGACCCAGGCATCCTTGGGGGTCCCAGGATGGGGAAGCCCTGCTTCCAGTCAAGGCCTAGGTCAGAGCTGAGCATAGAAAGGGCTTTGAGAATAGGAGACTCCCAAACAGTGCCAGCCTGGGCCCCCTGTGCTGGGGGAGGCCAAACTCACTTCCTGGTGGTTCTTCCACGGTGCCCACAGGCCCACCTACAACCCACAGACTCCTATACCCGCTTAATAATCCTTTGTGCCTCATGGTGTCCATATCTCTGGTGCAGACTTTTATTAACTTGGAACTCGTTTGAATTCAGAGGCAGTTGGTTTTGGAGCAAAGTGTCGCTCATCCACTTTACCGATGAGCAAACAGAGGTTTACAAGAGAATCACGATCAAGTGAAATGTTTTAGCCCCAGCATGATAATAAGAGAGCTCTGACTGGGCCAGCCCTAGGTGGCACCAGCTCCTGACTTCAGCTAACATCAGCCTAGGGGCAGCTAGAAGCCTAACGCCCTCTGCCTGACTGGCCACTGTAGATACTACACTAAGCCCAGCAGTAGTTACAACGGCTCACATGGCATGGGCGCCTACTGGTCCCGATACAACATTTGATCCTTACAGTAAATCCATGAGGTGGGTGCTATTTGGCTCCTCAGTTCACAGACAGGATACTCGGGCACAGAAGGAGCCGCTTGGCCAGGGCTGCGCAGCTGGTGAGGGGTAGAGGCAGGCTTCCAGCTCACCAGTGTTTCTCCCCACCAGGCCAGCTGCCTTGGGAAAGGCTCTGATTCAACAGCAGCGGCCCCCTCCCATGGTCCTACTTACCCCCATTTCACAGATGAGGAGCGGGTCAGGTGGGGGAATGAGAGGTGGAGCCGGCTGGCTGCCCCGCACTCTGCATACCTGGGAGAGGAGGTTCTGGCTGGAGGGTGGGCTGCTGGACTCGGTCTGCATGCAGGCATAGACTTCAGTCTCTCGGCGCTGCAGGGCCTGCGGGAGACGGCATGAGGGTCAGAGGAAGGTGGACCGAGGCCAGGGCCCCAGCCCCAGCAGCTGGGCCTCCCGGCCTGTCCCATATGGACCACTCCTGCCTGCAGGAGCCCAGGGGGTGGGCAGAGCCCTGAGGGCCACAGCCTGTGAGGAAACGCCCGCTTTGCCTAGCGCCCTGCCTTGATCACACTGCTGCACCTGTGGACCTGCCATTCCCTCTTTTGGAAGCACCTCATCACTTTCCCGCTCTTACAGGGTGACTCCTCTCTGGGCCCCCTGCCACCTCCCTCACACCATCTCAAGTCTCCGGCCAGCAGCCTCCAGCCATGACACCTGTGGCCACAGCTCCACGCCGATGCTCTCCTGGCATCCATCCTCACTCCCCTGGTCCAAAGTCCCTGCCCCTTTGAGGGTCCTAACCGCCCTCCCACACTGTCCTTTGACCCCCACCCCCCACCCCAGCCTGCACTCATGGATGACCTAGATAACCTATTGGGGTCATTCTTCTCTCCCATAAAGCTGTGCCTGGTTTGTCTCTGGGTCTCTGAACCTCACCAAATGAGCTATAATGAGGGGGCCCCTCACTCCCCTGAGTGTGTATCTTGGGGCCACACTCACTCTTGGCTCAGATATGAGCTGCCTGACTAGAGGCCTCAGAATGGTAGAAAGAACCAGGGCTTTGAAATCAGACAAGACTGGGCTCAACTCTCAGTGCTGACACCTGCCAGCCATGGGCAGCCTCTCTGTGCCTCAGTTTCTTCATCTGCAAAATGAGAATACTATCTATGTTGTAGGCTCAATGCAGTAAATGCATTAAAGAGAGGCCGTGCAGGACAGGGTCTGGTAAATAGTAGGTACTTAATAACTTGAATCATCATCAGTTGAAGGATCATCAAGGGAGGCTTGATGTCTCCCTCCCTGCTCTATGGTCACAGCCTGGACCCTCCCTCAGACCCTGTTGGGCTTTGGGGTCCCACGCGAGGGGCAGGCACTGCTCTTTGAGACTGTCAGAGCAGAGCCACCAACAGCCTAACCAAGAGGCAAGAACCTTTCCTTCCCGCATGTACATGTCATATGGAAGCCGGCTGGTTGCCAAGGAGGTGGTTTCCCTGGCAACAGGCAAGCCGGGGTTGCCGAGGCATGCTGGAGCTGGAGAGACAGGTGGTGCTCTGAGGCAAGAAGGAGGGGAGGGGGGCAGGAGGGGTGCCGAGAGGTAGCTGGGCATGAAGACCCCTGTAATAAACCATTTGGCTCTTGGGAGACCCTCACTTCAGGGGCATCGCTCACAGGGATGGCAAGGTGGCCCTGGGGACCAGTTCAAGGAGCCTCTGAGTCAGAAAGAAGGTGGAGCTCGGGAGAGGGGCTTCCAACCTGCCTCCAGGTAGGAAAAGGGGCAGGGCCACCCCAAGGAGGAGCCCCATTTCCAGTGGAAGGCAACTTCCAAGCCCTGCTCTGGCCTGTCGGGTCATCAGGCCTGCCCAGAGCACCAGCTACCACTGGCAAGCCTGGCACACGACACAGGGATCTGCTCCTCGGCGGCCCTGCGCCCCTACCCTCTGCCCATCCAGGCCTGGATCTCCACAGATCTGACAGCCCCTCCAAGGTGGACATTTCTGGTCATAGAGAGAAGAGAGGCAAAGGGCCTCCTTGCTGACATTTCCGTAGGGGAGAAGATCTGGGGGCCCACAGGTAGCTCCCTCCTCCCTTGCATCCATCCTGGGCTGCCCACCACACATTAGCCCAGAGAGGCCCAGAGATGTCTCAGGTCACATAGCCCTTCACTGGCGGAACTCAGATCGGAACTCAGGCTTCCAGTCTCCAGCTCTGCAGGTTCCCCCTGGCCTGGGCATGCGGCCAGGGGCTTTCTAAGCCAGAGAAGAACACCTGGGACCCCGCAGGCCTCTGCCCCACACTGGAGGGTGGCCATGCTGTGGGGCAGACGCAGCTGCAGGGCTGAGGGCAGGGGAGGCTTCAGAGCGGCTGCCAATTAGCAGCTGCAGAGTGAAGCCTCTGACAAGTCCTGACCTGCTGGCTGCATTTGCATGCAGGCTGTGACCTGCATCAGTAGGCTGTGAAATGCAGGCAGCCTTGTCAACAGTGCACCTCTGGGGCTCTGAGCCAGATCCTCCTGGCCTTCCTGGGGGAGGGTGCAGTCTGTCTCCCTCAGGGTGTGTCTGCCGGGAGGCAACTGCCCAGGCCTTTGAATGGGCTGCCCTGGCTGGGCTGGATTGGGCAGCGCTGGAGCTGTGCTGGACTTCGCTGTGTTGTGTCTGCTGGGCTGTGTGGTACTGTGCTGGGCTGCGCTGAGCTCGGGCTATTTATCTGGGACTCAGGTACTCCATGTCCTTTGCCTCCTGCTGCTCAGTAGGCAGTGGTGCTGCCCTGAGTGGGCATCAGCCCTGGCAGAGGGGTGAAGTCCCTGCCAAGACCTTCCTCCCCGCAGGCTGAGGCCAGAGCTGCAGTCAGCTACCTGGGTCAGGAACAGATCTGAGGTCTCTCTGTAAACACCAGCCCACTCCCATGGCCAAGGAAACACAAGTGCTGTGCCCTCATGGGCACCTACATGCAGAGATTTGCACGATGCCCTCTAGGGGCAGATGGGTGAGATCTGGAGGCTGTTCAGAAAGGAGCGTTATTCAGTGGAGAAGGGGCACCTCCGCTCTAGGTCAAGGTCCTGGCATGTCTGAAGTGAATGGCCCACTGCAGTGACAGAAGTCCAGGGAAACAGTCCAAGGATAGGTCTCCAGTACAGGCCTCGCGTGCCAGGCCGGGGAGCTGGCAGGGAGCTGCTGGAGGTTTCTGAGTGGGGAGTGACAGCATCGATGGTGGTGTGTTAGGAAGGTTCCCGCTGCTGCAGTGAGGAGTGGGAGGGGCTGGAGGCTGAGAGCAGGAAGGAGGGCACTGGGCCAGGCAGAGGCTGGCACAGAGCTGGGGGGTGGCAAATGCTGCCGAGGGAGAGTGACACCACAGTGCTGATGCCACAGGCGTGCCCATTCTGTGCCCAGCACTGAGCCCCACAGAATCCCAGGCACCTGGGAGGTAAGAACAGTTCTCCACTCGTGCATATGGCAGATTGTTGAGTACCTACTGTGTGCCAGGCACTGGGCTGGTGCTGGGAGGAGGGGTGCAAGATAGACCACAATAAAGAAAGTAAAAGGTGACCATAAGGGCCACGGAGAGACACAGAGATAAAGAGACAAGGAAGATAGAGAGGCTGGGCTATGGAGGGGGATAGGTAGATTGCAGTTTTAAAAGGGAAGTCAGGAAAGGTCTCGCAGCAAAGGTGCCATTTGAGCAGAGCTGGGGGTGAGGGAGTGGCACATGGACAGCCATAGGAAGGACACTCTGGAGCAGAGGGCAATGCCCACACCAAGGCCCCGCGGTGGGGGCATGCCTGGTATGTTTGGGTAGCAGCAAGGAGACCAGTGTGACAAGAGCAAGGGAGTGAGGGGGAGAGACAGTGGGAAGACACGTGGACGGAGCCCTTAGAGGCCACTGTCAGGCCCCTGACATTGACTCTCACTGACACAGGAGCCTTCAAAAGGATTACAGCAGTCAAGAAACTGTGCTTTGCAGGCTTCCAGCTGCAGGGGTTAGCACTGACCAAGGTCCCCAGCCACTGAGCTCTGAAACCCATCATTATGTGTGCACGGAGGCCATGTACCCTGTGGGCTAATCCCAGCCAATGGCTGAGCCTGGCAGGGGTGGCATTACAGCTCTCACCCTGGGAATCAGGAGACTCCCGTGACTTGGGGCTCCTGATGGCCTTGCCGAACCTTCCGGAGACTGTGTGGTGGTGGGTCCTTCCTCTCTGCCTCCTTCCCCCTTTACTTAACTCAGGACCAGCCATCTGTCTGATGGCTCTGCCTGTCTTCCTCATTTTCTCTCACTGCTGGTCGCCCTAATGAAACGACAGCACGTAGAACCCCAGCTTCGTGTCTGCTCCTCGGAGGACCCAGACTCACCAGGGTCTCAGAGCAGAGCGGACGTGATCTGTCTATGGTTGGACAAGATCACTCTGCTGCTGCTGGGAGGAGAACAGACTGTGGGGCAAGGACAGTGATAGGCCAGCTGATTCAAAACCAACTGCAGGGCTCCGGGAGAGGCTCGGCGGAGGCTCCCACCTGCATTAGCCCTGGAGGGGTGAGGAGGGTCAGCTTCCGCATGTGCTTTGAAACAAGATGTGCTGATAGATCAGACATGAGCAGTGATAGAAAGACAGAAGGAAAGGACAACTTCAAAAACTTTAACTGAGCAACAGAAAGGATGGAGCAATCATTCCCTGTGATGAGGACAGTGGAGAGATGGGTAAAGAATTGGTTTGGCCTGAGAGAGAAGCCGATGAAACATCCTAATGATGTTGACTGTGGTGTTCAGAGAAGATGTCTGGGCCGGAGACATACTAGGGAGCTGCCAGAGTAGAGATGGTCTCAAAACCTTGAGCTGAATGAGATCACCCAGGCAGCGGAGTAAAGATCAAAGAGAAAGGGTCCCAGGACTGGACTCCAATGTCCCCAAGCAGGAACCAATGAAGGAGGAGGAGGAGGAGTGGCAGTGAGTCAGAGGGGCGTCAGGAGAGAGTGGAATGATCCAGAAGCAAGAGAAGAAAGTGCGTCCAGGAGGACGGACAGCTCAGTGGTGTCAGATGCTGCTTATTCATCAAGGAAGATAAGGACCAGGAGCTCACCATTGGATTTACCGTGTGACGGTCAATGTTGACCTTATTTGAGAAGGAAGGTTTTGGTGAAGAAGTGGGCAGAAAGCCTGAGTGAGTGGGTCAGAAAGGAGAGAGAGACACTGAAGACAGAGAGCTTCATTATAACGAATTATGGAGAAAAGGCAGCGTCACTGGAGGGAAATGTGGGCTCAAGATAAAGAATTTAAGGTGGAAGAAATCATACCATGTCTGCAAGCTATAAGTGTAATATTGTATCATTAGCCCTATTTTGCAGATTATGGAACCAAGACACAGAAAGTTTAACAAGCAGAAGCTGTGAGCAAAAGAACTAGACTTTGAACCTCAGTCTGTCTGACCCATTCCAAATCGGTGCTCCTTAATTGGTCAGTTTTTTTTCAAAACCAAATTGGAGTACTATAGCTTTTCTTTTTTTTCATAATATCTCATGAGTATTTTTCTACATGAATAAAAAGTAAGAAGTGAAAATTGACATATTAAAAGAAGAAATATAGGGCCGGCCTAGTGGCTCAGTTGGTTAAGAGCTTGCTCAAGAGTGCGAGCTCTGAGCAACAGGGTCGCCAGTTCGATTCCCAGCCCAAGCTGAGCTGCCAACTGGTGGCAGGATAGCTCAGCTAAAAAAATAAATAAATAAAAACAAAAAAATAAAAGGAGAAATATACAAATCTACAATCATATGGGCAGATTTTAACTTCTCTTAATATATGTTAGACTAAATAAATAAATATATGGAATATTTTAACAACATAATCAATAAACTTGACCTAATTGACATATATAGAACACTCATGCAGCCATGTACAATGTAAGTTCTTTTTAAGTGCACACAGAATATAAGATGAGCCATAAAGCAAGTATCAACACACTTCAAAGGATAAACTCATACAGAATATATTCTCTGATCACAGTGGAATTAGTGAGAAATAAAAACAGAACCATAACTAGAAAATAATTAAACATTTGAAAATGAAGTAAAACACTTTTTTTTTTTTTTTAATTGAGGGCAGTGTCACTGGCCCTCACATGTGGGACCCAAACCTGGGCCGTTGGCTTCCCAAGCCAGCTCTTAACCACCACGCCACTCGGCTGGCCCGCAAAACACTTTTAAATAACGCAAGGGCAAGGAGGAAATCTCAATGGGAAGTTAAAACTGAAAGATAATGAAAACACAACATACCAAAACTTGTGGGATGCAGCTAAAGCCATAAGTAAAGGGAAGTTTATAGCCTTAGGTGCATACATTTAAAAAGAAGAAAAATTGAAAATCAATGCTCTAAGTATCTATCCAAAGAAAGTAGAAGGAGGAATGTACAAAAATCCTTCCCCAGAGGTTGGGAACAAGACAAGGATGCCTGCTGTCACTGTTGCTATTGCTATTCACCATCATACTGGAGGTCTTAGCAGCCAGAGAGAGAGAGACAGAGACAGAGACAGAGAGAGAGAGAGAGAGAGAGAGAGAGAGAGAGAGAGAGAGAGAAACATTCTGAGAATAAGGAAGGAAAAAAGAAACTTCTGGGCTGGCCAAGTGGCTCAGTTGGTTAAGAGCTTGCTCAAGAGTACAAGCTGAGCTCTGAGCAATGGTGGTTCGATGCCAGCCCGAGCTGAGTTGCTGTTGAGCTGCCAACAGGTGGCAGGATGGCTCAGCTAAAAAAAAAAAAAAAAAAAAAGTTAGATTTTATTTGGGCCGGCCAAGTGGCGCAGTGGCTAAGTGCTGGCTTGGGAAGCCAGCAGCCCTGGTTCGGGTCCCACGTATGAGGGCCAGTGACACTGCCCTCAAAAAAAACAAAAAAAGAATAAAAAAACTTCCATTATTCATAGATGACATGACTGGGTTCATAGACAATCCAAAGGAGTTTACAGAAAAACCATTAGAGTTAATGAGTGAATTTGGCAATATAAAGTCAATATGCAAAAACCAATCATATTTCTACATACTAGCAATAGACAATTAGAAAATAAAATTAAAAATGGGTACAATGCCTGTATCCCAACGTTCATTATGAGGATTAAAGGGGTAATGGGTGAAAGTCTTATCACAGTACCTGGCACATGGTAGGTAATCAACAAATAGCTCCTGAGATCCCTGTTCTTAATGTCATTCTTCTCTGGCCACGTCCAACCCCAGCTGGTAGGGATTTGTCTCAGTCTGTGGCCTCCTGTCACATCTCCTTTCTGGTCCCCAAACCCCTCTAAGCCACCCTGCAACCCCGTGGGGCAGCCAGGCCTCTTCCCCACACCCCAGAGAAGTCCGCCTGAGCCTCAAGAAGCCTCAACACAGCCAAGAAAGACGTTCCATGTAAAAGTGAGCCTCTTCCATCAAAAACAATCTTGCGAGAGGGTATTTATTCATGTGGGAAAATGTTCATGAGATATTGTAACATGAACAGAAGAAGTCTACACTATCCCAATAGGAAAGAGAATGCACGTATGGGTCTCTTTGTATGTATTTATTTAAAAAGGGCTAGAAGGTATAGAAGTCAATGTTACGAGTATTTAACCTGGAAGAAGATAGAATTGGGATGATAGTTACTTTCTCCTTTTTGATATATATATAGAGAGAGAGATCTCGTGTGTGTGTGTGTGTGTGTGTGTGCGTGCGTGCGTGCGTGCGTGTGTGTGTGTGTGTGTGTGTGTGTGTGTGTGTGTAGAGATGGGGAGAGAGAGAGAGAAACGTTTTTCTTTAACAGCTGACACCAGAAGTCCTCATAGAGAAAATACCACGATGAGTTGCTGGGAGAGAAGAGAATATGGGGAAGTCTGGGGCTAAGTGGGAAGCCGTGGCTGGTGGAAATTCCCCGGGTGGAGGGGCTGAAGGCCCTGAGAGCTGGCTGTGCTGTGTTCCACTTGGAGCTGTCAACACTGCCCCGAGAGGGACAACCCCCTTGCCTCGTCCTCATCCTCAGTAAACAGTGCATATCCTGCATGCCCTCTGTGTGGGGCTTTGTGGAAAATGAAGGACCCGAGTTTCATGTGTGAGTCAGGGTGGTAGGGCGAGGTACAGCCACAGCATATACAGGCAGAATCCTAGTGCAGGGGCAGCCCCAGGACACTGCAGAGCTCTGCACCTCCCAGGGATGGAGCCAAGATCCCAACCTGGCGGCTCTAGAATTCACGGCTGGAGACCTCAGCTGACACTGGGTGGCATTTATTCTTCACTCTCTACAATGAGCATATGTTACTTGAACTAAAATAGGCGTAACTGAAAAAGAATGTTTGTCACCTGCCTAGCTGCTGGGCAGCGTGGCTGTGTGCTGACCAGGTGGGCAGGCTAGGGTGGGGTGCGCACACCCATCAGGGTACATGGCTGAGTCTCCCCCCTGAGATAGTTATGGAAACCACTGCAGTGATGGAAAACACTGGGGCAAAACAGAACAAACTGCATCCCTGCCCATGTCTCCACTTGGTGGTGAGACTATAAACAGTGTCTGTGTGTGGTGGGAAGGGGGAGTGTGAGGAATTAAAAACTGTTCCTGCATTCAGGGGGTGGGACAGTGCCTGACCTTTTCTTCTTTTTGTGATTCTTGCTGCTGCTGCGATGCTGTTTGTGCAATAAAAACAGGAAGGAGTTGGTAAGCCAATCAACAGTGTCACAACTGGTTGAATGAAGGGACCTTCTTTGTCCCTCAGCAACTTGGGCCCTGCTGCCACTTTTCCAGAAGTCAGGGCTGGGCCAAGAAGGGGACGCAGGGCACCTCACGTCACCATGCCTGCCAGGGCTCAGGGCCACACGTGTGATCTCAGTTTGCCGTCACAGGAAGCCCATCAGGACTTCTCATCCCCAGTTTAGAGATGAGGAACCTGAGGCACAAGGAAGTCACACAGCTGGCGCATGACTGAGCCAGGAAACCAGGCCTCGAGTCAAGCCTGGGCGAGGCAGCGCAGCCCAGGGCCAGGGCACTCACCGTGTAGAGGGATTCGGCCCGAGGCTGCTTTGGGCTGGCCGTGCTCTGCGCCGGGCTCTTGCAGGCCGCTTTCTTCTGTGGAGTCTGCATCTGTTTCTACAAGGAAGGGAGGCAGGGCTGTCAGGCCTGGGCACGAGTGACTGCCGCCCTGGTCTCCCTCCCGCACAGACCCACCACGGGAAAGGCTGGCCGACTGTCATGAGGCCACACTGAAATTGGTCACTCAGCACCTGCCCTCTCCAGGGCATCCTGCCAAATGCCTCCAAGACCTGTGTCAAGCCTCTCATCTGCCCAGAGCCACCAGAAATGAGGAAGACCCCACAAGTCACCGCCCACAGGCACAAGGCCGTCTCAGGAGAGGCAGGAGCTTCAGGGCACTGTGCCAATGTGACGGCCCCTGTTTTTGAGTCGATTGTTGTGGGTGGTCCTGAGCAGATGCCAGCCGGACCCGGTGTCCAGTCCCACTCTGCCCTCACTAGCTCTGTGGCCTCGGGCAAGCCGCTTTTCTCTCTGGGCTTCAATTTCTTTGGCAACAACCCTCCTTTGCAAAATTGCTGCAGGGGTTCAGGGAGGTTGTGAGGGGGTAAGTGCTTGGCACTTGGGAGGCACTTAGGTGGCCCTCAACCACCACACACTTGTGAGGCACCTCTTGTTAGCCCGCCAACATGAAGAGATGGACACTGTCCCTGTCTCCCTGGAGCGTAGGACCCAGTGGGGACACGGCCAAGGGACTATCAGTGTTACCAAAGCTTGGTACATGGGCTGACCCACAGGGACTGAGCCTCTGACCCGCAGGGAGGGAACAAACGTGGTACCTGGCAGCAAGGGACGTTTAGGACCTGGAGATTGAGAAGTTCGTTTTGAAAGAGAGGGAGGAGAGGCAGAGGGAACAGCATGTGCCAAGGCCTAAAGGTCTCGAAGAATTAATAGAGAGTCCGCGTGGCCAGAGAGGCGTAAACCAGCCTGGGTCAGGACGGCCATGCCGGTGCAGTAACGAGTGTGGACAGTGGAAAATATCCGCGGGCTTTAGGTGGGCGGGGCTAGGATCAGAAGGCAGTTTCAGAAAGCTCACGCTGCCTGCTGCGTGAGGCACTAATGGTGGCTGTGGAGGCAGGGGCGGCTGCGCGGGGGAAGGCGAAGGGCTCTGGGAGTGTGTAGGAGGCGGCCCCGTCAGCTCTCTCTGAGGCCGAGGGAGGCCATCGCATTGTCCCCCCTCAGCACAGGCACCACACTGCCAACAGTGGAGCCACAACAGCCTCATCTCTGGGCAGGAGCTAATTAAAAACCCTGGCCGCCTGCCAATCCCCAGCCCATTTATTCAGGATTAGCTCTTGAGAGCTCCTTCACTCTCAGGCAGAAGCTAGCACCACCCTGTCACAGCATAATAACAGCTCAGGACGATGCATGACTTGCCTCCTTCTTTCTTTCTTTTCTTTTCTTTTTCTTTTTCTTTTTTTTTTTGAGGGCAGTGTCACTGGTTCTCCTATGTGGGAACTGAACCGGGGCTGCTGGCGTCCCAAGCCAGCACCCAACCACCGCGCCACTCGGCCGGCCCTACTTGCCTTATTTCATGCGCCCCTCAACAAACCTGCAAGATAAGTCTTCATATCATCTCTGTTCCACACATGTGGACGTGAAGGCTCAGAGAGGACAGGTGACTTGCTTGAGGCCACAGAGCCAGGAAGTGGCAGAGGTAGGATTTGAACCCAGGTCTGTCTGATTCACCAAGACGCTGACCTGACAGTACATGGAGTTTTCATTCCTCGGTTTTGTCTGAATGTGTGGGTCTCATAGACAGTGAGATAGGGGCTGGCATCCATTTCTTGGTTTACAGTTTACAAAGAGCTGTGGGACTTGTTCTTATCTTCATTAATTCTCATAAAACCTGAAGAGGTGGGCGTGAAATTCCCATTTAACAGAGGGGGAAACTGAGACTTGTCTACCTTGTCAATGACTGCCCTTGATCGAACCCAGGTGCCCCGTTCTCAAATCTAGTGCCCTTCCCCTGACCACCTGTTTTGAGGGGTTTGTCACAGTCAAGACAGCTGGGGGGCTGATGCCTCTTCCCTGGACACTGCCAAGGCTGGTGGGTGTGACACACAGTCAGGGACTCTCCTGGACCCTGTGGTGAGCAAGACCCAGGACTGGCCTCACGGCACTCCTACTGACACTGGTGGGGTTGCTGGGGAGGTAAGTGCCACTGTGGGGACATGGGAAGGAGCCCCAAGCCTGCCAGGGACTGGGGCAGGCTTCTCAGGGCCTGCACTGTCTCCTGAAATGGGAGAAGAGTCTTTTGTAAAGTCCCAGGCCACAGACACAGCGCAGGGTATATCACAGCGACAGGGATATCAGGACATGTCAGGGACAGGCAGAAGGGTGAGTTGTCAGAAAGTGGTCGGATGGAAATAAAAGATGAAAGGAGGTGAGCTGGGAGGCTGGCCAGGACGGGGCCACAAAAGGCGGGGTGTCACTGTCTCTTTACTCAGGGGGCAGCAGGAGCTGCTGGGGCGGGGAAGGGGTCAGATTTGGTAAGATCTGCGTTTTATAAGTCGTCCCCCCGCTCCCCACCCCACAGATGTGGGTAGATTGAGAGTTGGGAGGGGTGATAAGGGGAAGAGGCAAGAGAGCCCGAGGAGTGATAGGCCTCCCAGGGCCTGATAAGGAGGCCTGGGCTGTGGCCAGGGTCCTGGGGAGGGAGGGGGAGCCTCCCTTGAAGAATCAGGGGGGTAACATTTTGTTATAGGCATGGGGCTGCTCCACCCCTTGGAGCCAGCCTTGCCCCATCCTGGCCATCAACATTTCCTTCCAATTGTGATTTTAAAATGAATACATCAATCAGTGTGGCCATCAGCACCTCAGGAAGCTTGCAGAGCCTCAGTTTCCTTCTCTGTAAAATAGAAGCGATGCTGTTAGCCTGCCTACCTCGTGGCCTGGCCACCTGTGACCCACCTTTCAGGTGTCAGCCTTCACTTACCAGTCATCCTTTCTACAAGCACTTATTACGTGTCAGGCTCCCCCAGGCACTGGGGGACACCAAATCCCTGCCCTCTAGGGTTTGTACTCTGGGGTGGGGTGGGGCAGTGATAGACACCTAAGCAAGGATGTGGGAAGCAGAGTGAGGGGAGGTGAGTGTGGAAGCAGAGAGACACATATTCCAGGTAAGGGGTTGATGGAGCCCTGGGCCAGGGCGGGAGGACAAAGGTCAGGGGAGAAGGGCTTGGATCCTGAACAGAAAAGGCTGAAGAGCCCTGGGGTTTTTTGCAATGATATCAGAAGGGACCCGGTGATGATGAGTTGGCAGCTCAGGCCCAGCCACAGGGAGGATGAGGGAGGGGCCTGGTACAAGGGGACACAGGGAACCCCTATCACAGGACCCCTCCCCAGGGCTCACCAGGACACCTGTGGGGCGGGCAGGCCGCCCCTTGGCCCTCAGGAGCTCCCCTGGGCCACAGTGCGGGGGAGGGCAGTGTGCCATGTGGTTGCATCCTACCTTCTTCCAGATCACCAGGGCCGTGCCCAGGACACTCAGCACACTCAGGAGGCCGATGAAGCAAAAGAACAGGACCTTCTTGGGGGGCTGGGGGGGCTCTTGGTAGCCTGTGTCTGGGAAGAGGACAGGGGAGCGGAGGGCTTAGTTATACCCCACCTCACCCACCCTCCAGGCCCCCAATTCCTACACCTCCTTTACCCAGGACCCCCCTTACACCACTCCCCTCCAAGGACCCCCCAGGCCCCACCTCCCTGAGGTCCTCATTCCCGCACTGACTTTGGCTAGGCCTGAACCTGTTTGCTTCCTGATTCTTGTCAAGCAAGGACCACATCTTTTGTTTCTTAAGTGTCCCTGCCTCAATGAGCTCGCTCCACTGAGAGCTGCTTGTGGGACCCGGGGTGAGTCATTTCACCTCTCGGAGCCTCCCGTTCTCCACATGTGAGCTAGCGATCATATGGACAGGTATGGTGAGGCTGTTTTTTCCGGGCCTGGCAGGTGGCTGGCCTGTGCCCTGGGGGAGGTGAGAGGCACAGCCCAGTCCCTTCCCCAGAGCCATCCATCCTTTCCTCCCTCCCTCCATCCATCCCTCCATCCATCTCTCTGGCAAAACATTTCAGAGTGCCGACCACGTGCCGGGAACATCAGTGTGTGTTATTTATCAAGTGCTTCCTATTACAGGCTCCTGCCCTTGAATGCAAGATCTCATTCATCCCCATACAAGCCTTTGACAGGCAGGGTGTTGCCATGAAGACCAGGCCCAAGGCCACATCCCGGCAGGCAGTAGGACTGGGGTCCATACCCAGGTCCGTGGGGTTCTAAAGCCCCAGTTCCCCCCCACCACCACCGTGGGAGTCACCGAGGCAGGTCAGGGAATCCTGGCTTCCGTGATGGGCTGTTCTTAATTTTTCTGTGTCATCATTCCTTTGAGAATGTGATGGAAAGCAGGAATCCATCTCCAGAAAGATGTACGTAAGCTGAATGCTCGCTCACACGCGTGTACACTGCACTCACTCAACCCCCACCTGTGCCGAAGGGTCACTGGACCAAGGGGCCACGTGATCTCAGGTCACCTGAGATCCACATAAAGGTGGATGTCTCAGCACCTGCACAGCCCGGGGCTCCCCTAGGACGCTCTGGTCTGTTTTGCCAAAGCTGAAAGATGAGGTCAACATTCCCCACTTTAGATCCTGTGCCCCAAACTCTGCCTCATGAAACCTCTGGGCCCTTTGCCCTGGGAAGAGCGACGGAGCAGGACTCACCTCTGACCAGGATGAAGGTGCCGTTGCCTCTGCCTGTGGAGCCTGGCCAGTGGACAGAGCAGTAGTAGGTACCAGTGGCTGATGAGCTGGGCAGCGTGGGGGTGACCTGGCACTCCGTGGTGCAGGTCTGATTCTCTACGCCCATGCTAGGTTGGCAGGGAGCCTTCTTCTCAGAGCTCTCCTGGCCCTGGAGGTCCACGTAAAAGAAGCCGACTGTGAAGGTTTTGAATTCTGGGGTGTACGGGTAGGTGATATTGCAGCTGAAGGAAACAGCCTTGTTGGCCAGAGAGACCATTATGGGGGGGCCAATGTGGATCACCGACTGCCCTCCTGCAGGGGAAGGAAAAGGAGAGAGTGGCTTACTCTCCACGCTGCTTTACTCCCACCTGCCTCCCCGGGAGGACTGCAGCTCCCACTCCTACTTCTCGTGCACTCACTATGTGCAGTGTGGTGCCCTCCCCTCCTTGACACATATGACGCCCTATCTCCCAACACACCCAAGGCAAAGTGTATAAGAGCTCCGCTGTACAGAGAGGAAGAGTCTGACGGTCAGGGAGGTCACGCTGCTAGCTTCCAGTCTCTCAGCCGGCGTGGAGTGGAGTGGCAACCCCACCTGGGCCAGACAACGCCAGACCCCACACTTCCACCACTCTCCTCCCCAAAGTCCAAGAAGCCACATTGGATAACAGCCCAGGTCTGAGAAGACCCAAAGCTGGTGAAGATGAGAAGACGAAGGAAGCAGGACACAAAATAAAGAAGCCCTTCCTGGCTGGAAGGAGCGCTTTCTGGCAACAGACACACGGAGGAAGGGAGGCAGGTCTGCCCACTGCTCTCTCCAGCCTGGAGGAGGAGGAAGGCAGGCATCAGGAGAGACAGAGCTTTCCTCGAACCTGAATTCGGAGAAGAATTTGTCAATTTTTTATAGAACGTAACAAACAATGCCCTGAGAGCAGTTTCCCGATAACGCAGAGGAGTTCCTCGGGCGGCCGTTTTTGGCCGTGACTATGATGTTCAATGACTGTTGCAAAGGCACATCCCTGGGAGCTGCCTACTCCCCTCCTCCACCCACCTAGGAAAACAGTTTGAAAGCTCAAAGCATCAGCCTGCCTGGCTGGGACTCCTGCCCTTCTGCAGGCTCCTGAGATGCTGGTCAGCTTCTGTATCAGGTCTGCGGCCACCACTTCCCAACCCCCAGACTTCAGTTGCACAAGCCCCTCATCTTCCATCTGCCTTGTCCCCTCAGCATTTTCCTTCTCCAGCAGCCAAACAACAGACAGTTCTAAATTGAGGTCGGCAGCGAGCAGCCAAGAACATGCTGGCCAGGTTGTTAATCGGGAGATCATGCGTTTGAGACGCGCAGGAGCAGCAAGATTTATTTTGTTGGGGAAAGTGGGGCGTGGGCCTCCTGCCTGTCGTGCGGAGCTGGCGTGAGGCTAAGCTGGTTTCTGCTCAGGTCTCTTCAGCTCAGGCCTGAGCAGGATCCCAAGCGGGGGAGGGCCAGGCCTCCTGGAGGACTAGGGACAAGGACTGAGACGGCCCTTCACACCAGTTAGCCCCTCAAAGCTCCAGCCATGCTGTTATTTTGAACTTCTTATTGAGCAACTAAAGAGATACCCCCTCCCCCAAAGTTCTGAAGTCACTGACAGTTCCAGGAAATCGAGGAGCATGTCTGGGTGTCACAGTGGGTCGGCTTTGTCATACGTCAGTCCTATGTCGATTCTCAGATGTGGGGAACCCACTGAGATGGGGTGGGGTTCCCCTCGGGCGGATGGAGATTTCCAGGGACGCACATTTTATGTCCCTGGGCTCTCATACAGCGTGGCTGTTGTTTAACAGTATGTTAGTTTGGTCATAAAACAAGAAGTGTTGATTCGGGGCTGAGGTTTGTCTGAGATGTGGCAGTGGCGGGGAGTGGGAGTGCAGAGGCATGTCCCCGGGGGTCGCAGATGGGCCAGGAAGGACAAAAGACAAGAGGGGTGAGATAAACATTACTCGCCCTGCCCAGCCACCCCACGCTGCCATCCTTGCTGCAGACACACTCCCTGCTCTGCGTCTACCCCTGCTGCCCCTCTGCCTGGGACCTCCACACCCTCATCTGGCCTGCTCCTACTCATTCCCCCAGACTCGGCTCAGGAACCATCGCTGACTTTTATCCACGTGCTCCCATTTGGTGCTTGCAGGGACCCTGGTTGGCAGCCAGGGTGAGGACACCAAGCTAGTGTTTCCTCATGGAAGCCGGGAGGTTGGAACATGACCAAAATTACCAGGAAGGACCTTCCTGGAGGCCTCTTCACCTCCGCTGGGCCCTCCTGCTTTTCCACTCTGTGTATCTAAGGGGCCACTCCAGGCCCGGGGAGTGGTGTCAGTACTATGAAGTGACCTTCCTGTTTGTCCTGGCAGGAAGACATTTATCCAATTGTCTTAAAAAAATATTCTGTACTTGAGGTATTCTTCTAGAAAATGATGGACTCTGCTGCTGTGATTAAGCTGATCTTTACTATTCTGGGGGACTCTATAAAAATAGATGACTATTGGGTGGGCCGAGTGGCGTGGTGGTTAAGAGCTGGCTTGGGACACCAGCGGCCCTGGTTCGGATCCCACCTATGAGGGCCAGTGACACTGCCCTCCAAAAAAAAAAAGAAAAGAAAGAAAAGAAAAAATAGATGACTATTGTTCTGTATTCTCCCAGGATTCGTTATTTTAAGGTCAGAGGGTTAGGGTCATGAAGATGTATGACCCCTGGCTCAGGTTTGCCACAGAGAGGAGAACCTCAGACCTCCAATGAAAGTGCCATCTCCCGGGCCGGCCGAGTGGCGCATTGGTTAAGCGCTGGTTTGGGGATGCCAGCGGCTCCGGTTCGGATCCCACATGAGGGCCAGTGACACTGCCCTCTACAGCTAACAACAGCTCCACCTGGAGCTGGGCTGTGCGAGCCCCGGTGATGGTGTGGGCTGCAGCCCCTGCTGCAGTGGGCTGCCATAGGCTACAGTGAGTGGCCCGCAGCCAGCGTGAGCGGCTGGCAGCCAAGCGTGAGCTGCCAATAGCCGCGGTGAGCGACATCCAGAGGCCAGCGACCGATCTGCCTCATCCGGGAAGAGCGCAATGATGATACCAACAGTGAAGCAACATCCTCCGCAACTAGACTGAAGAACAAAAAGACAGCAACTTGTCTGTTCCCCTTCCCCGATTCCCCAACGCTGTTCCCCTCCGCCAATTCCCCAATAAAATCTTTAAAAAAAAAAAAAAAGAAAGAAAGAAAGTGCCATCTCCCAAAACGTGAGGAGATGAGGCAGTCTCCGTCGATCAATTCCAGCAGCTAATCTGGGGACAGCAGGCCAAACACAGGGGCGGGAAGGAGGCATGCAGTTGTCACGAAGGCCTGGTGATGTACTAATTGCCTCCACTTTCCCTTCTTTTTATTGAGGTGTCAGCACTCCGGAGCCTGGACCACAGCTGCCTCGCTCCCACTTCTCTCCTGGACCTGTGCCTCCAAGAGGCCCCTTCTGGGGTGCAGGCTGCTCTAGTGGGCCACCGAGCGTCCCCCAGTTATGACTCGGTGCTATTGATAGGTTCATACTCATTTCCGAGTCCACAAATTCTTTTCAGCTGCCATTTGTGCACCTCCAACAGACGTTTAAGGGGTGGCAGTTAGGTCACAGGCCCTGTCTGAGACTGGAGAGGCACTCTGCCCTGACAAAGTCCCAGCTGAACAGGGAACAGAAGGAGCCCAGGGTGGGAGGGCTGGTGGGGAAAACCCCACTAATTCTGGCTGGGGAGGTGGGGGAGGGCCATGCTAGAATCCCGGGTTAGGAGGTCATCAGTGAAGCAGAAGCAAGAACACTCAAGCAGTGGGCTAGAAATAGCCCAAGGGCAGAGGGGAAAGGAAATATATAGACAACGTACCCTAGCTGAGCACAGCCCAGGCCCATGTCAACTAAACACCACAACAATCCTACGAGGCAGCTATTGTAACCCTGCTTTGCAGACAAAAAAATAAACAAACATGCCCCAGAGGGTCTTAGAGGGTCTTAGAAGCCCAAAGCTACGGATTTCCAAAGTGGTAGCGTTGGGATTTGAACCCAGGTTGTCTGTGCTGAGGAAGAAAAGACAGCATCTGGCTGGGCAGTGGAGTCAGAGACCCAGCCAAGTATGACCTGGCATAGGGCTGGGGGTGTTCATGGTGACACCAAACACAGTAGACATCAGATGCTAAAGAACGGGATTTGTCAGACCCCTGGCAGAAGTCACAATTGTCACAGCTGAGGTAAGCGAGTGGCTGCATGGCAGAGAACAGGAATGAGGTGGGGGCTTGGAGAGAGCTGCCCTGCGGTCCCTGCTTCTCACTCCAGACCAACAGGGGCTTCGGTGGGACCCTCACAGAGCTTAAAGTGTGTCCTGAGTTCCACAGGGATGGTACTGTGACTGGTGTCCATCATGCACCTGGTGATGGCTATATCACACTTTATGCCTTGTTCAGGCAAAGCCAGGCAAAGGGATTGTATCCCCATGGGACAAAGTGGCTGGGTGCAGGGTGAGCCGGCCTTGGGGTCCTCTTAGATTCTGCTCGTGGGCTGCCGAGAGGGGCAAATGGCCCAGGGAGAGGGACTGGGGGACCTCGGATTCCTGGGCTGAGGAGGCAGAGAGAGAGAGCCACAGGGGCCCGGTTGGCACACTCCAGTGGGGGCTGCTCAGCTGCACGAAAGCACCCAAGGGGGTCCACCCTCAACCCTGCAGGTGAAGGGCCACCTGTCAGCAGGACCTGACTGGCAGGCTTCTCCATCCTGCTCGCCCTTCCTGGGCCTTTGACTGAATCAAGTTCAGAATTTTACTGTTACTCGGCATTGGAGATTTGAAGAGCTAGGACTCCTTTGACCACAGGACAGAGTGGTTGGAGCAGCCCAGGCCAGCCTGGCTTTCCCTCTGGGCACCAGGGGACATCTGCCCATGCTAAAGGGTGGCAGGAGTGACACCAAGTTGCTCTTGGGATAATTCTCCAGGAGACTTGGGGAAGCAAGCCCAAGGGGGACAGGCCCAGGGGGGAAGCACTTCAAGCAGCCTCAAGGGTTTTCTGGGGGAGGGGCGGACTCATTCAATTCAAAGAGCTCAGGAGGATTTGCCTGGTGGGGGCCTGGAAGTGGCCGAGAGGAGCAGTGAGGGCAGAGTTGGGGCAGTAGGCAAGGAGAGGTGAGAGTGCAGACAGCCAGACCTCCCCCTGCCCGCATGCTGCTCTGTCCAGGGTAAGTGGGAAAGGAGCCGGGCGAGCGGGAGGGGCGGGAAGAGTCCAGGGCGAGCGGGAGGGGCGGGAAGAGTCCAGGGGGAGTTTTTCTAGACGGCAGAAGTGTGAGCCTGTGTGAATGTAGATGGTGCGGAGCAGAGAGGGGGTGGCAATCCTGGAGGGCCAAGTCCATGGGGGTGGGCTAGCCAGAGGCTGGATTGGGAACAGTTGCAGCCTGGTGTCTGGGACGGCCCTGCTGCTGCCCAGCCCCATTGCCTGAGAGCTTAGTTGCTCATTAGGCATCTCCAGGTCCTCCCCTGCCACCCCCACAAAACAGCAAGCACAGATGGTTCAATGGGGCAGCACAGACTACCACCCGAAGCCCTGCCCAACCCCACCTTGCAGGAGGGATGGCACGGCCTCCATCTCTCACTTCTCCTCAGCATCAAGGACTAAGGCACTGCTAGGAAGCCAGGGACTGGCCAGAAATGGAAGTGGGGATGACTGGGACAAGTCCAGTTTTTGGAGGCATCAGGCTCGGATTTGGAACCTGGCTCTGCCACCTAAAAGCTGTGCAACCTTGGGTGGTGACTTTCCTTCTCTGAAGCTCGGTGTGTCCCCTGTAACATGGGAGAGCAACAATGCCAACCTTACAGGGTTGTCATGGGATTAAAAGGGGCCAAGAACATTCATTCACAGGCTGCCATAGGACAAGGCTGCCTTTCCCAGAGACAAGAAGGAGGCAAGGAAGTCAGATGAGTCCTGAGTCCTCCCTGTGACAGGCCACAGTGCAGGGTGCATGGCACAGCACGGGGTGGCCTCCAGAGCCCGCCCCATGGCAGCCTCCTCCTGCTCTTGCTGTCTGTCACCCTTGTTGGGAAAGACTTTGTCTAAAGCCCATTGACCCGATTCCTTCCAAGTTTCTTCTTTTGAATCTGTGGCCACTTGAACTGTGGGTCTGAGAGCTTGACCGCTCCAGAACCCAGCCTCCTGGCCTCCCCAGCCAGGGCCTGCCTGGCACTGCCCCCAGCTGATCCTGCCTGACTGCCCCACTAGAGGACACCTAGGAAGGAGTCTGAAGCCAATTCACAAGGTCAAGACAAGCAGTTAAGAAAAATGGGACACAGCATTTCATACGTAGTAAAGACACTGTTTGTGACCTGGTTCCAGTTATAGTCACACAATTGTACTCAGACAGGATCCCTTAACTTTGGGCCATCGTGATTTTAAAAAAATCCAGCCCATGCCTCCAGGCCCTGCATAGGCTCCGCGGCCCTGGCCCTCAGCTCACTTCCCCACAGATGCCAGGCCTGGCAGGCTCCGAGCCTTTGCCCAGGTTATTCCCACTGATCAGAATGTCCTGCCATTCCCTTCCCCTCTTAGCCTGCAGGGCTCACTCGCTTCCTCCCCAAACCACTTCTTGGTGCATGGCTCCCCCATACAGCAGATTCTCCAGCGTTGCTGCTAAGCCACGTGATGATAGGAGCTAACATCCCCGGGCACACTCCCCTTTTGCAGATGAGAAAACTGAGGCTCAGAGAAGGGAAGAGCTTTGCCCAAGCAGCACAGCTAGTCAGTGGCGGAGATGGGATTTCAAGCTGGGTCCCTTTGGGTCCTTAACCCCACACTCTTTTATATCTATATCTATATCTATCATCTATATGTAACAAAGCTGACTATATTTGGGCCGGCCAAGTGGTGCATTGGTTAAGAGCTGGTTTTGGGACGCCAGCGGCCCCAGTTCGGATCCCACATGAGGGCCAGTGACACTGCCCTCTACATCTAACAACAGCTCCACCTGGAGCTGGGCTGCAAGCCCCAGCGATGGTGTGGATTGCAGCCCCTGCTGCAGTGGGCTTCCATGGGCTACAGTGAGTGGCCGGCAGCCAGCGTGAGCTGCCAATAGCCGCGGTGAGCGACATCCAGAGGCCAGCGAGCGATCTGCCTCATCCAGGAAGAGCGCAATGACGATACCAACATAGGCCAGTGAAGCGACGTCCTCCGCAACTAGACTGAAGAACAAAAAGACGCAACTTGTCTGTTCCCCTTCCCCGATTCCCCAACGCTGTTCCCCTCCCCCAATTCCCCCCCCCCAAAAAAAAAATATGACTATATTTTATGAAGCCTAGTGGTAGGGCTGCAGGGGAAATAAGGATGAAAAAGATGCGGTATCCAATCTAGAAAAAGATTGAGATAAGAGCACAACTTTTAATACAAAATCAAAAGGGTTAAGTACCATAAGGGATATATAATAAGGAATTATATAAACTCAAAGGCAGGAGAAAAATGTCTTGGTCAGACCTGTCAAGCTTTGGATTTTAGGCCTTGCTTCATGTCCCAAAGATTGTCAGCCCTTCCTGGGTGTGCAGTTTCAGCTGGGATTAGGCCAGCGTGGGGGCCACAGGGGCTGCTCCACCACACTTTTAAGTCATTTTGGTTGGGTCACGACAGAAGTCCCGGTGGGACAATCCCAGGAGTCTTCTTTGCTTAACCCCATACTCCTAACCACTACGCTATAATTTTAAAATCTCAAAGCAAGCCAAAGAAAAAAACTTCTTAAATGAAAAAAGCGTACTCTTTTAAAGGGAGCTAAAAATTCAGAGGCCATTTCCATCGATTTGGGTCATCTAACAGGCACACACGTCTGGCAGCACATAAGGGTCTGGGGACCATGGTACTCAGAACTGATCCTGCAGCTTTAGGGGGAAGACTGCGGTTGCCCAGCTCAAGCAGAGTCTGTGGCTCCCAGAGTGAAGCAAGTATCCCCATGAGCCCTCTACAGACCTGTCCAGTGGCAGGGCCAGCCAGCATCCCACCCCCCTGCAGTGATGACATCCCCTTGTCCCCAGAACCTGGTGCCCTCCCCATCACTCCCCTCCCCCCAACTCCCTCCAGCTCCCCTGACCTCCTGGCTGCTCCTCTCTGCCTTGGCCCCAGCTCACTGTCTGCCTGGAACTCAGTCTCTTCTATGACACTGAGCATCAGCCAAGGGTGTGGGAGCCCAGACGTGCTGATCAAAGGTGCCTGTTCCGACGAAGGTCGATGTTAAAGAAAAACACTTTGATTCCCCAGCTACAGAAGAAAGCAATTCCCACGGTCTTTATTTTAGGCATGGAGCTTTGCCCTCCGATTTAATTCTGGCATCTTTCAGAGCCATGCCTTTTTTTTTTTCTTTTTTAAAGCTCATCTGAAGGGCTGCTGGGAAGACGCAGGTGCGAGGCTGCTGGTTTTATCATCACAGAACTCCAGCCATTTGCCTAAGCATGAATGCCAGGACGTCACAGAACAACGGTGCGTCCTTCAGGACACACGCATCAAACACGGAGGCGCGTGGCCAAGTGCCTGATTAGGGAGAAGCGTGGAGCAGGCGTTGGAAGGCAACGTTTGAACAGGGAGTGTGTATTATGGAGCTGTGAGTGCCGATGGCCTCGGCACACTGCCATCAGACTGCCTGTCACATCTTTCAGCACCTCCAAATTAGAGAGATGCATACGGATGTGACTTGCCTTGTGGGCCATTTCCACAGCCTGCCCACAGTTCTCACGCCTCTGGACTCTGGACCCTGGGTGCGGGACACCAACCAAGTACAGAATGCCAAATGTTTGGTCCCAAACATGTAAAAACGTCATGGGTGTTAATAGACATTTTTATAGCAGTCACCTCTCTTTTGGCCGGGCTTGAAAGGCAAGTTGTTCTAACTGTGGAGCTCTTTTGAGGGTGTGGCCTGGGGACAGCAGGGGAGTCTGTTTCTCCCTTTATACCCTCTTTTCTCCTCAAAAAGGGGCGTCAGAATGGGATGGAGGTGGTGTTAGGGCCAAAGGGGTGGTGGGGAGGGCCCTGCTCCTTGTTTCTGAACGGGGGTGAGAGAAATGGAGGGAGGGACTGGACCCCACGGGGTGCCCCTGGGGGTTTGTGCCCACCCAGGTTCCCGCCAGGGAGGGCCAGGCCCCACCACTGGGAAGGGAGCTGACCGACAGCAGAAACCCAGAGACAGAGCCCCATCCAGCTGGGAGGCGACCCTTGCTTGTTTTTTAAATTAGAATCCTTCAGCTCCCACCCCCTTATTAAAGTGAAACATGCCCACTACAGAAATTCTAGACACCACAGCGAAGGATCAAGAAGAACGTGGAACTTGCCTGCAGTTCTGCCACCCTGACATCACAGCTGTGAACATTTTGATCTTCCTTCCAGGTCTCTTTACCCAGCCGAACTTTGAAGGAAGAGTAAGGAAGCAGCCAGGTTGTGGGGTAGGGCACGGTGAGTGGGGGCTAAACACAAGAAAGCTCTTGGGTGAAGCTTCTAGAAGTCTTGAAACAGGGCACTGAGTTGGAGCACTCGAGAGCCTAGTGGAGTTGAAAGGAAGGGATTGGGGGCGGGCCGGGGAAGTGGGGGTGTGGGCTGAAGGCTGTCCTGCAACACCCGGAGAGCTCTGTCGGCTTCTACATGGGAAAGGGACGTGATCATATTTCATGTGAGAAATGACAAGAGAAATACTAGAGAATTTCAGTCTTCCTCGGCTGCCCCAAGCCCTCAAATTAGTGATTCGTTCTGTGGGGTTTTGCCCCTCCTCCCGACTCCAGCCTCCTTCTAAAATATAAATGCTTCTAGCTGTCAATACACCAACTCTTATTTCCTGTGGACACCGTCACCAGATCACTTTTATCCTGACGTCTCTTAAATCTCTCCCTCCCCAAAGACCCCGGACCCTCCAGGCAGGAAATCCCTCCTGGCCCTCCACCCCGCTGCCAGCGTCCTTCCCCCCACCCCACACCGAGGTCGGCAAAGACGCGGTAGCTAAACTGCGGCTCCTGCTGTTTCTGGCCTTGGTCCCGACCCTCAGACGCCTCCCTCTCTGCCCTTCCCTCCTCCCCGCAGGGTTTCCCCAGCCTACACCTTTCTTTGCCCTTTCTCTGGCTTTTCTTACAGAGTCCATCTCTTAAGGGTGGGTACTTGTTCCCTGACTCTGTCTGCACCCTCACCTGCCCCAGGTGAGCTCAGTCATGGCCCCCACGCCTTGGAAGAAAGGGTAGCCCAGGGCAGGAGGGGGGGGGTAGTGTCAGCTGATGGCAGTGAGGCTGTCTGCAGCTGTGCTGGGTGGGCCCATCCAGGATCACCCTTGACTATGTAGGTTGTCTCCTGGGCCCCTCGCTTTTTAGGACAAGGTCTGAGAAAGGGGGTTGCTAATTCAAAGGTTATGCATACTTGACACTTTTACATATGTTGCCAAGTAGCCTTCAGAAATGTGCCCTTGGGGGCTGGCCGAGTGGCGCGGTGGTGAAGCGCTGGCTTGGGAAGCCAGCGGCCCTGGTTCTGGTCCCACATGTGAGCGCCAGTGACACTGCTCTCAAAAAAAAAAAAAAAAAAAAAAAAAAGAAAAAGAAATGTGCCCTTGGAACCTATGACCAGTGCTGTAAGGAGTGCCTTCTCTGCCCTTGGGCTTGGGCTGTGCTCACTCAGTGTCCCCTCCCCGGGCCCATCAGCAGGGATCTGGCCCAGAGCCTCAGAGGGGCCCCAGCTCTGGTCCCACCCTTTCCCCATCATAGCCCACGCAGTCTTGGGAAGGAAGCAGATACCTTACAGGCGGACCATTTCTTCCAGCCACCTTGTCCCCAGGGGGTCCTTGGAGGTGACTTCCTGCTTGCTGTCCACCAGAAGCCTACATAGAAGGGTGCTGAACACCAGGACAAGGAATCAGGCTCAGAGTGGTCAGGTGATTCAGCCAAAGGCTCCGGACTCAAACCCAGGTCCTTCAGACTGCACTTGCCAGAGAGCCATGAGCTTCACTGCCTGCCAATTTCACATCTACTTCCTCCTCCTCCCCCTCTCCAAGCTCAACCCAGTCACCACCTTCCCTTTCTCAGGCTTGGGCCACCATCCCAGTGCCTGACACCCACACTCCCACTGGGGTAAGGCCTCGCCTAGATCCACAACACGCAAGGACGCAGGTGCAGGGTCAGAGGGAATGGGTGAGGGTCAGATCCTGTTTCCAGGTCCATGTTTACCCAGCACTCCTGCGTCTACTCTCTCTCTCACAAGATATGAGGGGCTCGTGAGCCCACCTGGGCCAAGAGGACCCCGAGGCTCAGGAAGGGCAGGGGGCTCACCCAAGCCCCACCTCACACCAGGACAACCTCTGGACCCTAGGCGCCGATCCTGGTGGCTTCAAGTCCCCACTCTGCTCAGAACCACTGTTGCGGTTATCTGGCTGAGGAGTTGAATTCATCCTGTATATTGTTAGTGTTCCCTGGGCATCCCCTGGTGCCAGGCACCATGCTAGAAGCCAAGGAGTTCTAGGCCAAGTGAGTCCCTCACAGTTCCTGCCTTCTGGAAGCTCACGTCCACATGGGCAGGTGGACAGCGAGCACAGAGAAGCCTCAGTGGGACCGTATACCCTGGAGGCACCAAACACACGTGTGCCGGGAGATCACATGTGAGTGTTTGCAACCCCAGAAGGGAAGCATCTGAAACGTCAATCATAACTAAATAAATTGCAATATATTCATTCAGTGGGACACGCCACAGCAGGGGTTGACAAACGTGTTCTGTAAAGGGCCAGATAGTAGATATTTTATGCTTTGTGGGCCATATGGTCTCTATCGCAACGACTCAACTCTGCAGTCGTAGGGCGACAGCAGTCATAGATGATCTATGAACGACTGAGCATGGCTCTGTTCCAATAAAACTTTATTTATGGACATGGAAATGTGAATATTGTATAATTTTCACATGTTATGAACTATTTTTCTTTTTATTTTTTCCCCAACCATTAAAAAATATAAAAACCATTCATAACTCGTGGGCCATACCAAAAAGCAGTGGGCTGGATTTAGCCCATGGGCCATGGTTTGTGACCCCTGCTCTTTATTCTTTTTTTGAGGGCCGTGTCACTGGCCCTCATCTGTGGGACCCGAACCGGGGCCGCTGGCTTCCCAAGCCAGCGCTTAACCACCGCGCCCCTCGGCCGGCCCACCCCTGCTCTTTAACAATGAAAACAAACTTCAGCCACTCTGTCAACTGGGTACGTCCTTAAAATCCTAACACTGAGGGGAAGAAGCAGGTCCCAAAGGAAGACACACAGTGTCATTCTGATCATACACACAAAATTCAAACCAGGCAAGGCTAATCTATAGCACGCAGGGACACTTAGTGCAGGGGAGTGAGGGGTGTCTGGGGGGTACGGGGTGGGGCACTGGAATGCTCTCTTTCTTGACCTGGGTGGTAGTCACACAGGACTTTGCTTTATAATATTTATTGTACCTTTCTGTATGAGTACTATGTTTCACAATTTAAAAAGAGAAAGTAGTGACAATAGGACCTATTGGAATGGCTCTGAACACCTACCTCACAGGCATTTATAATCCTCCCGGAATCACAGCCCGGTGGGGATCGTGTCCCACTGCTTTGCTGAGAGCCGCCCCTCCCCAGTCTGCCTGAACGTCCGTGACCGGCTCTGCCTTCTGGCCTTCCAGCCTTCATCCATGCTGGGCCTGCCACCCACCCACCTGTTCTGTGTCTTCCCCATCTCCGCTCCATTGCCCCCTCCGACACTCCCCCGTCCCACCTCCAGCAGAGAGGTCCTTCTAGTCTGCCTGCCTGGAAGGCTCTTTATTGGGATTAGACAAAGATGAAAAGCAGAGGCCAATTCTGACAGAAGCCAGAGCTGTGTGAAGGGAGGCAGGAGGCTCCCGAATGTCTTTTGGACCAACAAAGGGAGCAGCGACACCTGAGTCAAGAGCACACGGGCGTGTGCAGATGGCAAACAGGAATTGGAGACTCCCGCCTCTGGTAATGACTCAACGTTCTCCAGGCCAATCTCCAGTCTCACAGTTTCCACCAGGCTGGCAGCGGGGGCTGTGGCGTGTTCATCCCCCAGTGCCTAGAACTGGTCCTCCTTGATGGATATTTGAGAAATAAGTAGAGCCCAGAGTCCTGGAAACGCCATGAGAGAAAAAGGACTAATATTTGTTGAGGACATTGAGGCTCAGAAAGGTTAAGTAACTTGCCTGAGGTCACACAGCAGTCACTAGGAGAAAGCAGGACTTGAACCTGGTCCGCCAGGCTGCTAAGCCCGTGGAGGTGACTGAGATCTGGTGCAAGCTGAGCTAGAGCAGGAGTGCAGCTGCTCCCAGGAGCGCTGAGCATCAGGCTCAGATGGTTCACCCCAGGGAGAGCGCTTGACTACAAGTGGCTGCAGGACCCTCTGAGAAAAGTAGAGTTTGCAGAGGGCTCAGGAGAGCAGAGGAGAGCAGGCCTGAGTCCCAGCTCACAACAGGAAGACCAGGGTTGGGAGCAAGAGAGGTCCTGAGATACCATCCCAGAGTGTGCTAGAGGCCACTGGGAAGGAGGCCCTGGGCTCACCAAGTTGTGGAGCGGTTTGATTGGCTCTGTAAGGCTGGCAGGCAGCTGGCATGCTCTGAGCCGTAACCATGGGCCCTGACCACTCAGTCTCACCAGTCAGGCTCTACTGTGGCACCCATTTAAAAGATGAGGCAATGACACAGTGACATTACAAACCTGCCCAGGGTCCCGGGATGAGTCACAGAGCTTAGATTCACACTCAGGCTGAAGGGCCCTGGCCTGTCCTCAACCCTGTGTCATATGGCAGTTTAGGGATACAGTGCATTGACCCTGGGCTTCAGTGACCATGCTCCCCAGACCACCTTGGGGATGCAGGTTGGGTCTTGGTGCTGGCAGTTGATGGAGCTGGTTGCCCCAGGCTGATGGATGAAGTAAGGGGAGGTTTGGGGAATGTGGGAGCAGCAGGATTCCTTCATCAAACCCTCAAAATTCAAAGACAAAAGGGTGGGGAAGGGGCGTGGAGTGACAGAGGCAGAGCTACAGGGGCGGGCCCAGGAGTAGGGTGCTGTCTGCTGCTCCCAAGAGTTCCAGGAGGCACGAGAATGCTTTCACCTCTTGTGAAAGAGCAGCGTTTCTCTTTTGTGTAACTCAGCTACAATACGGACAGACGTGGGAGTGGGGATGGGGGTGGGGAATCTGTTGTTTGTTTGCGATTGAGAGGATTGCAAAAGAGCTTTTCACAGCAGCACCCTGCAAAGTCTCTCTTCCACTCAGTTTTCAGGATGTGCCTGCTCCTTTATGGGGAGGAGGGACCACACAAAAAGAAATGGTAGGAATTGGGGGAAATTAAGTTAAAAATGACTAAGAGTGAGTTCGAATGCATTGTCCCCAACAAGCTGCATTTCCTTGGGCCATCTTTGCACTGGCCCATCTTTGAGGGGTAGGAGCGGGTGCGAGGTGATGAGATTCAAGGAGAGATGTCACCAAGGGCCCACCGTCAGCTCTTGCCTCTCTGGGGGTAGGGGGATTTTTCTGTGAAGAATGTTCGTTAGAAAGAAAGGCAAGAGGAACTTCACTGCCAAGGGTCCTGAGCTCCAGGCTCAGGCTGACCTGGGTCTGAACCTGATCTCTACTCACCTGCTAGGCCTTGGGCAAGCTACCTGGCCTCCTTGGACCTCCATTGCCCTGTTCTTACATGGTGCCGGTGGGGACAGCACCTCAAGGGTGCCTTGAAGAGGACTGAATATGATAATAACATAGCTGTTATTGTTCATGGCATAAGTGAAAGTCAGAGGATGAAGCAGAAGTGGGGGCAGCTCCTGGAAGCCTCATCAGAGTCTGTGTGACGAGGAAGAAACGCATCTACCCTGCCGAGGGCAGAGGGGATCCTGGGAATGCAAGATGGAGAGGCGGTGCTGCCCAGGGAGAGACTGAGCCCAAGGGGCCCCAGTGTGGGCAGCCCTGTGGGCAGCCCTGGCAAGGGACACTCCTGGGGGTTCCCTGGCCTGTATGAACTCACCCCAAGGCCACCCACCCCAGGTCCTGGCTTGTATGCAGGCCACCCAGTTTCTGAGAGGGCCTGGGACCAGACAGGGGGGCACAGTGACGGCCCCCAGAAAGGCCTAACTCCGGTTGTAAAATATGATGTGGCTTCTGGTTGTATTTCAGGAAGTGGGAGGTGCCACCCTTTCTGGTGACAGTGACAATTTTGTGCTCCAGGTTACAGTGCTCTGGGGGGCCAACCGCCGGGCTTCCCTCCTGTTCCTGGCTATAGATGCGGCAACAACGCTGAGGGTGGCCCTACCACTCAGCAGGGTCCACCTGGTGCTTCCACCATACGATTCCTTGGGGGTGAGATCGATGTCCCTCCCATTGACCCCTACACCCAACCCCAATGCCCCCAGGCTGCTGCAATAGCCCACCCACCTTGTTTAAGGACCAGGAGATCAGTCTGTACTAGGAGGGAGGGCGTTAACATAGCAGCCAGGAGGGGGGGCTGTGCCCCCCCAGCCCCTTCAAAACCCACCTTGACAAGGCATTAGCTAAACATCTCCTAGTCCCCACTTCCCCTGCAAAGTCTGCAATGTTCAAACGCAACCAGCAAATCCCCCGAGACAGGAATTAGCTGCACGCAGAAGGGCGGGTGGATGAAAGCGGCTCTGATGTGCAGAGCCAGCGAGCACATGAGAGGAAGGAAGACCATACCTGCTAGCTGCAGGGTCCAGGGGAACAGAAGCAAGCCCAGGAGCCAGGGGGCCGTGAGGGGGCCCCGCGGTGGGGCCCACCACCGCGGAGGCCGGCTCTCCATCCGGGCCTGCTGCTCAGTGTCCCTCCTTCCTCTTTAGTTCACAGAAGGGGACAGCCTGCCGGCAGCCACAGTTCCCCTTCGGTCCCCACCAAGCTCCTCCCTGGCCGCCCTTCTGCTGTCTGGAGGCCTCACTGGGCCTGCTCCTCTCAGTAACCCCGGACTTTCCACTCAAGTGGCCCCAGGCCCCAGGTGGAGGGGTCGGGTGAGGAATCCGCAGAGGAGCTGGGCGGGGCCTCCCCACCTACCAGGTGGGTGGGCTTACCCTCCTGCCCTCCTTTCCAGCTGGTGGTGGGTGCAGAGACGCTGGTGACTGAAAGGGGCCTGGATTTCCAAGGGTAACGCCAGGCTTGGTTCAGCGGCTCACTTATGAAACTCTATAGAAATAACCATGTTTGTCTGGACTTCCCCTTGGAAATAGTCCAAGGAGCACCCCCTCCCCGCTTAGTGTGCTCATCAAAAAGCAGGCTTTCGGGTGAGGGTGACGTGGTTGCGAGCATCCAGGAAGGGGCAGGTGCGTGATGGAGGAGGGGCAGGAGCCAACGTTCCCAGCCCCACAGGGACTGGAAGGTGGCTGGTCGGTCATTGGCCCAGCGCAGGCCACCCTGGGTCCCCCAGAGGCCCAGCAGATGCTTCCTCTCCAGCGCACCTCAAATGTCTTTCCTCCCGGAGACTTCCCAGAACCTGAACTCCCCCCGCCCCCACCGGGAGCCACCTGAACCGCTTCCCCTCCGGCCTCGCACCTCAGCCGCTTCTCCACCACCAGCAGGCACCAGCCCAGGGACAGGAGTCATCTGCAGACCGGGAGCCCATGCCCTTGGCATTCTGGAGCCCAGCACCAGGCCACGCTGGATGGGACAGGGGGATGGGTGTCTGCCTGTTCATCTGGAGTGGCAGAGGGCGGGGCCCGGCGTTGGTGGTGAGGGGCGCAGCATGCTGGCCCGCAGACGGAGCGGGGCGAAGGTGCTGGCACTTCACCTCCTTTCTCCACGAACCCTCAAGAGAAAGGCCGTCCTGTTTACAAAGGAGAACACTCTGCCCCCAAGAGGCCAAGCAACTCGCCCAAGGTCAGGACAGGGGCTCGGGCGGCCCTGAACACCCAGCCTCCAGCCTTCCCCCTCACCTCCCACTGCAGCACCCAAGGCTTCCTTCTCCCCTCAGCCGCGCTGCACATGAGTGATGAAAGCCAGAAGACGTTCCCCACCAACACCAGGAGTGCTGGGGGGACGGCTGGCAGGAGCGGGACCGCCCACCAGGTGAGGAAGACGTATGAATGCAAGATGGTTCCAACTGGCTGGGGGGCGGAGGGGACCCCAGTGGTACTGACTGTTGATCCATCACAATGATACATGACCGCATATGTCACAGCGAGACACAGATAATCTGCTTCACGCTGTTTCTGAGCTCCTGGGGGGAGCAGGTTGTCTAAGCACCTCGATGCTATGGTGATAGACGTCATGGCGATGCCGCTGTGCGCGGAGGGAGCATTTTAAAAGCATCTGTCTGTGCCTCTAGGAGTCTCTTTGTGACTTGGCATCGGGAGGCGGCTGAGGGCCAGGCTGCCTGGGAACAGGGGCACAGGCACTGCCTCTGCTCCTGCCTGCCACACAGGGGCTGCTCTGCCCCTCTGCCCCCTGCTCCCAGCCCTGAGCCCCTCGCCCTGCAGCCCACGTTCCAGTCTCAAGGTGCCCCCTGTCTAGAGAGGAAAACAGACCCCCCCCAGCCAGGATTTTCACCTGCCCCAAGAGAGCAAGTGGGCGAGAGACGCCCGGCCTGGCCGCGTTTCGTTCCCATGCTCAGGAGCTGCCTGTCTTCTCTGCATTTCTCCCCCAGGCTGCACTGTGGGCAGCAGATGGACAGGAAGGAGCAGTGCCCTGGAAAAGGGACCACTCTTCTCCCTACCCCCACTGCAGGAAGTCACTTCCTTCCTCCCCACAGACTCCAGTGCCGGGAGCCCACCAGTTGGAGGAGCCTCCTCACAATGACCCTCTACAATGGCCTGGTACCTGAGATCCAGAGCGTCTCACTCCTCCAGTCCTCAGAGTCCCCACTGCCCTGGGATTCCAGGGGTGGATCCATCAGCTCTTCGTTTCCTTCCATCCTCCCCTTCATGCACCCCTGTATTGGAGAGGGCTGTTGTGGAGGGTGGCCTCTCTCCCCTCCTAGTGACTCCCAGGTGTGCTTTGGGGGAGAGGGGGCGGGGTTCCCCTTTCTGCACCGTGTAGCAGTGGGCAGTTGGGTGGCACTGACTCCACTGCTCTCTGGGAGAAGACCTGACCACTAGGCCAGGGGCATGATTTGGTCCCTGAGAACCAGCTGTGACTCAGTTGAAGGATACTCATCTAATTGTGAGCTGGGCTGGCCCACAGTGAACCAGCCTCCATTCTCAAGAGGGAGTGAGCTCTCTGTTACTGGAAGTGTGCAAACCCTCTTGGAAGCTATCCACCCTGCATGCTCTTGGGAGATTCCTGTCGGGGCTGGAAGGCTGACCTGGCCCATCTCCAAAGTCCTTTCTCAGGACTGTATTTTCTCCTCTTTATTAAGTATTTGTTTCACGTATTGACTACTTCGGTCTTCACAGACACCTGGAGGGGATGGTAGGTGTTACTGCCCTGATTTTACAGATGAGGAAACCGAAGTTCAGAGAGTGTAAGCCACCAGGCCAAGGCCACACAGCAAGTAAGCAGTGGAACAAGGATTTGAACTCCTGTGACTGTGCTTTGAATCACTGTGTTCTCCTGCAGTTCGCTTTATGCTCCCAGCAGGGCTCTTATTATAACCCTCATCCTACAGATTGAGTGACAGAGAAAAATGAAGTGGCCTGTTTGGGGTCACAGAGGGGATCAGAGGCATACCTGGGGCCAGAGTCCAGGGTTTTCCTATGGGCCGCATGCCCAGAGTGAGATAAGACTTTCCTTGCTAACTTGGTTGGGGGGAGGCAGTAAGGAGCTAGTGGTGTCCCCTGCCACACTGAAAACAATGCTGAAGGTCTGAAAAAACAAGGTGGCATCATTTCTCAATAGTTACTCCATGTTCACCACGTGCCAAGGTCTTGTGAGGTTTAGGTCCTTCGTACCACTGTGTCCCTGAGAGACAAGCACCAACCAGGAGGCCAATCACAAGAGGTCCTTGGTGGCTGGCGCCAGACCCTCAAAGTTCCTTCACTAATTGTGCCACCCTCTTCCCCTCCCTGCTGCAAAGGACAGCCCCTGGCTGTCCTGTGTCAATGGCGCCACCTCGTGGCCTGTGGGAATGCTCTCACCTGCGATTTCTTCATCTCCAGGTGGCTTCTTCCTGGAGGGCCAGGCCAAGGTTTGAGGCGCAGCACGATAGAGTGGTGGAGAAGGTCAGGGACGGGCAGTACCAGGACTCTGCTGGGGAGGGGGCGCAGGAATGGCGTGCAGGACATGCCGGCTGTAGGACCCCATAGGACCCCAACCTGCCTCTCTAACACCCTTCCCTGGAGCCCACAGGAGCCTCCTTCAGAGCACGCCCTCTCTATCCTAACGAGCTGCTGTGGCTGGGGACACTTCCTAACCGCTCCTGGGGAACCGTCATCGGAGCCCGTTATAGGCCACCTGGCAAACCAGCCCCTGCCTGGCAGTGACAGCCTTTCTGGGCAGGGCTCCCCATAGGGAGTTCAGCCAATTAAGGAAACAATTAGCCTCCCCTGAGGCTAATTCAGGCATTGTCACCCCACACAGTTTTGTGGTTCTTTGGGGCAGAGGGCTCGGTCTCCTGTGGGCAGAGGCGGGTGTGTAGGAACCACTAATTATGCAGATTCCTGCCCTTACCTGAGACTCAGCTCCAGGTGGCTTTAGGAACCCAGCGGATCTGTGTTTTAACAGACCCTCATTCTCACATTTGAGAAACTGCCCGAAGCACTTCCAGAGGCAGATTCCCCAGGGGCTGTGGGCAGGGTGACGGGCAGCCTGGCCATGGGCCGGGAAGAGCCCTTCAGAAAGATTTGCTCCTCCCTCCCTCCCTTTCCCCCTCTTCCTTCCCGCCTGCAAGGCCAGCATGGAGGCTACATGGAGACTACAGCATGCCCCCTCAGGTTGCTCCCTGACCTTCTCTCCTAAGCCAATGCAGGCAGTTTCCTCATCTACAACATGATAGGGGGGGAACACCAGCCTCGAACGGATTTGATCAACCACTGGGGTAACAAGAGATGAAAGCATTTTGCAAAGAATAAGACGTTGGTTGAAAAGAGCTGTTTTGCCATAAATACTTAGTGAGCCCCTGTCTCTGCAGGTTTCTTTCCTAGGGGCTTGGGGGATTTGCAGAGAACAAGGGTCCAGCAAGGGGAGATGGAGCAGGTTCAGACCCCGAGGGGGGGTGTGGTTACAGATGAGGAGATCTGTGGAGGGCGGCTGCTCTGCGAGGGGGCAGCAGGGGGTCATTCGGAAGGGTGGGGAGGGGGACCAGGAGAAGGGACAGGAGAGGGAGGCCCTCCAGGCAGCATGGAGTCCATTCTTGGATCTGGTGCCCGTTAGGGCTCCAGCGCCAGAAGCGGGGTGCAGAGGGCTGGGTGGCGACAGGAGATTCTACCCCGAGGACTCTCCCACCAGGTCAGCCTGGCTCCTTAGCTCTCACCTCTTCTCTGTACCCAGCAGCTTCTTTTCCTTACTTCCCTTCCCACTGCCCTGTGGCTGAGCTAGCTCCCACAAACCCCCATGGGGAGACCTAGTCAGCGTCAGAAGGCCCTAGGTTCACAGACAGCAAAGCACCCAGGCCAGCACCTTTAATCCCTACAGGAGTCCAGGAGTCCAGGAGCAGCTTCGGGTCACTTGTTCCTTCATTCAACAAACCTCTCCAGGGCCAGGCCCTGTCCTGGGTACCCTCTGTCTAGGGCACAGCTTGACACCCACACATCTAAGTCACAACCCAGTGGGAACCCAGAGCGAAAGGGACACAACTCCAGAGCAAGCTGAGCCTGCCATGGAAGCCAAGGCCACACAGCACTCACAGAGACTCAGTGAGAAGCTTCCAGGAGTAGAAGAGAGGGGGCCAGCGGGCGGGGGTGGGGGTGGGGGAGGCAGGGGCAGGGTGTGAGGTCTAGGCCGAGGGGCTGAGGCAGGAGAGGGGGCCGTTTATTTTTCTGTTTTAAAAATTACTGGTACTGCAACTAGTATCCGTTTCGACTGTTTTCATTTCACATGCACAGATTTTTCAGGCTCTCTGAGTGAAGCAGCTTTCTGGCCATCCCTGGAAGCCTGGCATCATTGATGATAAGGTTTCCAAGTGGAAAGACTCCCCAGAAGACACCTTGTTGGAAAGACTCCCCAGAAAACACCTCATTTGGAAGCTAAGAGGCTTCTGCAGTCATTGGAGTGAACTCCCATTCTCTACAAACTGCCCTCAAAACTGAAGAGACACTGTGGTCTTTTTAGGACCAGAAATCTCCAAGGGACGTGCTGATGGACAAGAACCACTGTCTGTTCTTTGTCCACCTGGATAGAAAAAGGAAGAGAAAAAAATCAGCCTAGTCTTGGCCTTTGGATGGCGTGACTGTGAAATTTCCAGTAGATCACAGCAGAAGAGCAGCAGCCAGAGGGCCCTAAGATTTCACTTACCTAGAAGCTTCCTTCCTGGGGAAATTCCCCACCCCCGCTGAGGACCAAAGGAAAGTGATGTCAGGCTTTTTTCATTGGACTTGGCCGAAAGGATTCACAAGAAGCAGCCGCCTCAGTCACAGCTTCCCTAAGTCCTGCTGGCCATTGCTTTTCCTTTCTTTCCTCCCCACATCTGTCTGGAAGATGAGGTGCACCTGGGACATGGCCATCCCCGAGCTGTCCGTGGGGCTCGGACTAGGGTCCTTGTTGGATGCAGCTGACCTCAGCTTGGGCAGGACGCCCTTCGTCCCCTGGCCCAGAGCCTGGACCTCACTCCTCACTCACAGCCTTCCTGTCTCCTCTGACCACCCCCTCCTTGTTGAAACATCCCCTGGGTGATCTGGGGCTGAGGTGAATGGGGGAGACATGGCCCAAGGAGGAAATGGAAACTCATTTCTGCCCAATATTTGAACCCACAAGCCCAAAGCCAAAATTAGGTACAACAATGAATATTAACTTCACCTGCTAATGAGACCAGACATCCACAAGTTACAAATTCTAAGAAGCTGACAAATACTTTAAACATCAAGCAACTCAGGAAAGTAACAGGATATGTTTGTATTAACCTCCTGACCTCCTCTGTAACACATTCCCTGTGACACCATACACTCTCGTCCCCTCTTTGTCTGACAAGGATGCTGTCTGTATTCCTTGATCTATAGACAGAATACAAACGTGGACCACGGGTCCCTCATAGAGGAGCAGTAGGAATTCAGGGCATGTCAAGTTTTCTCACGCAGAGACCAGTGCTCCTTGGATGGACGACACTTGTTATGCAGTGTGGCTTCTGTGCCCTCGCTGCATGGGCCCATTAGGAGTTCTGTGTTATCTTTGTTGATGTCACTATTTCACGTCACATCAGCAACACATTTAACTCTTTTTCCACGATGTTCACTGGGTTCACTGTTTTTTGACTTATGGCTTCCAGAAACACTCCTGCTGATGAACAAAGACGGGATTGGAAAGAGACTTAACTGAGGTTAAAATGTCTTATATTTGCAAACTTTACAGGAATGGGTGACCGTGGGAACACACTGCAATTCCATATTGCAATTCAGTGGCAAAACCAGAATTAGTTTTTACTGAATGGCACTGACTTGGCAGGTACATCCAGGCAGAGAGGGCCAGGCTACTCCTTGGCCTTTCTAGAGAAAGCGCCCCCAAAAGAACACAGCAGCCAAACTCCTGCTAGTTTTTTATCTCGCTCAGCAAGCCCAGCTTTACCTTCCCAGGAAGGGTTGGCCTCTGCCTTAGAGAAACCTGAGTCTGGACTTGGAGGCAAGAGGTCTGGGTTCAAAGCTGGGCCCTGCCACTGCCTACCTGTGGGGCCTTGGGCAAGTCGTGAGAGCCTTCTGAGCCTCCCCTTCCAATCTGTGAGGTGAGAGCAGTTCTTTTCCCGTGCCTGGAAAGACAGATGAGGAGAGGGAAGGTCATAAGGAGTGGAAAAATGCCTGTGAACTGTGAACGGCCATGGCTGTGTATGGGGGTTTTTCTCCCTATAAGGCAGCCAGCTTCTGTCTGGGGAATACTGTCATTGGGAGTCCTGCTGGGATGGCCCCAGGAGCCTGGTTTGGGGGGCTCATCTATCCCCCCAGGCATAGGGAAAGGGTACTATTTCTGAATCAGGCTTCTGAGCCAAACTCTAGACTGTACTGTGGTTTACCAGCGAGCAGGGCCCCAGCATCCCCATCACCCTGGCCTGCACCGGCCCTGCACACCCTGAGCGCTCTGCCCTCTGCCCGTGCTGCATCGGCTAGGCTCCGAGAAGGACAGACAGGGTGGAAGTCTTTTCATCTTCCCTTTCAGGTTTGATGGATGATGGAAGACTCCGCTTCCAGCCGTCAGAACTCCAGCCCACACTTTGCCTGCAACTCCACGGTGCTGGACCCCCCCCCCGCCCCCCGCCCCCCCCCCGCCCCCCCATTCATCCCAGCATCAAACGTCTGTTTGATCAGCTTTTCATCCATTTTCTACAAATGTGGCGATTTAGGGATGTTCTGAGTCTTGAAGGACTATAGGTGTTGCACCCTAGCAATATATCAGCGAGGCTCCGCACGTGACATTGGGCGGGTGCCGTGCTCTCTGCCGGCCCCTTATCTCCAGCCCCCATCCCCCACAGCCCCTAGCCCCCTTCCTTTGCCACACTAGGTGGAGATCTGGTGCCCCCTGGAGGTCAGATAAGAAGGGCAGGGGTAGGAGAGAACAGGGTTGGTCGAGGTGGCTGGGAATCAGGTGGCATCCTTCCTGATGTCACAGCCCCTCAGCTCGGCCTTCCTGATAGTAAAGGTGATTGACTGAGAGCGGGTTAGGTGCTCTGTATCCTGTGTCTTTCGTGATACACAAGCTGTCTTATTTGGTAGCAAAGCCCAGTTTTACCCAGCATTTTTTTCAACCATTTTCTTCCTTGAGCACAGAACCTTATGGGGGCTGGTAGCCCCCATGTTTTCAGAGAAAGGAGCCAGGGATCTGAGAAGCTGTGTCAAGTTCACAAGTTACTCGAAAGGAGGGCCACAGTTGGTCAAGTGATGGCAAAGGCCAGGGGACCCGTGGGCATCAGGGCCGGGGGGCCAAGGGCGCTAGCAGGCAGGGCTGCGGGTAGTGGAGTGGACCCTGGACCAGGGCTAAGGATGGAAGCCCTGAAATTCCAAGGGTGAAGAAGGAAGCAGAGCAGAGCAGGGCAGAAGCCAAGACCCAGCGAGGAGTGCTGGGGTGCAAAGCAAATCAGAGCTCACCAAGGGCAATAGTCAAAGATCCTAAAGAAAAACCTAATCACCCACACCCTCCCGCGCTGCCCCTCTCCCCAAAGGTGTCTGTACCCTCAAGCTCACCTGCAACCGTCCTCACTCTCAGACTCTGCAAACACAGAGCCACAGCCAGGAACCTGGGCTTGTTTTTCCTGCAATCGGCCATCCTCAATTCTCATGTTTTTCACTTAAATGCAATTTGCTTGGGGCTGGTGGGCAGGCCTGCGTGGGGCAGCACCAGACTAAATCAGCGGGGAGGGCCAGGCAAGGCTGCAGAAGAGCACAGACCTAGGGAAGGGAGTGCCAAGAGAAGGATGCAGGGAGCTGAAAAGAAGCCAGAGGGAGGAGCTGGGGTGGGGATAGCCCCAACCAACTACAGGACTGTGACCTCGGGGGCCAGGAGCCCCCACAGGAAAGTCAAGGCTGTTCCTGGGGGTGGCTGATGGAGGGTCGGGGACGATGCTGGGCAGGTCAAAATGAGCAGAAGCACCCCATCCTAAAAGGATACGTTGTCAGGTGCTTTTCTCATCCGTAGCCACCTTCCTGTCAGCTTGTTTCAACACGGACACCACAGGGAAACCTCTGGGAGAAGGAAGGAGGGAGAGCAATGGGGTTCATTAGGAAGGGTGAGTTCGTGATTCTCTGCTGCTCAGTGGGAAGCTCCGGCTCACCTCCCCAGGCCCCGCCCAGGCCCCGCCCCCAGCCCCCCAGGCCCGCCCCAGGCCCCGCCCCAGGCCCCGCCCCAGGCCCCGCCCCCAGGCGGGTTGAATTGTGGGTTGAATTGTGTTCCCCAAAAGACATGTTCAAGGGCTGACCCGCTGTTCCTGTGACTGTAACCTTATTTGGAAATAGGGTCTTTGCAGATACAGTTAGTTCCTTTCATCTCGAGATGAAATCACCTTGGGTTTAGGATGGGCCCTAAATCTAATGGCTGGGGTCCTTGTAAGAAGGGGAGGGGACACTCAAGGACACTGGAAGGAAGGCCCAGTGAAGACGGAGGCAGAGACTGGACGGAGGAGGGAAGGAAGGGCCCTTCCCCAGAACCTTCGACGGGAGCGCGGCCCTGCTGACATCTTGGTTTGGACTGCTAACCTCTAGAGATAAACGTCTAGAAAATAAATGTCTGTTCTTCGAAGCCACCCAGTTTGTGGTACTTTGTTATGGCAGCCTTGTGAAACCAATACAATGAATAAAGAAAGCAGGCCAAAAAAAAGTAAATTTAAAAAACAGGAAGAATCAATTGAAAGAAAGGTGACTTTTCTTAAAAGGCAAGCAATCTTAACACCTCTAAAACCATGCTGTGAGTAGCCGGTTCACAACAAAGAGCTGAGGAGGGAAATAAAACAACCTTTTATTATGAAGCCACATAAACTTGTGAAAAGGCTGAGCGATAGAAAAGAGCACGATGCCCTTTGGACTCCGCAGACCTGGGTTCAAATCCCTACTTTATCATCTTCCTTTTGACTTGGACATAATTCACTTCTCTGAGTCTCAGTTTATCATCCTTGGAGCAGGGATACTAATCCTGCCCTCCCAGATTTGTTAGGATTAAACGAGAAAACACACATGACGTCCCAGCAGCATCCCTGGCTGCTCATCTGGTCTTAGTAAGGAGCTCATTGAATACCATTAAAAACAAGCAAACAAACAAAAACCTCCAAAATAATGAAACTAGATTCGTCTCAAAAATCCCTAACTTTGGATATATCACAACTTTCTTCTTCCTTTATTTGGAAACAATGAGGTTTTTTGTTTGCTTGGTTTTGTGTTTTTTTTTTAACTTTAAACATTTTACTTTAAAACTGACAAACGGTAAAATTCAAGCTTTTTTGTATACATTTCTCTGGAGTTGATTAATGCATCCAGTCGTGTAACCACCACCACAGTCAACACAAAGAACTTTCCTCTGCCCCTTTGTGGCCAGCCCCTCCCCCAGCGCCTGGCCACCCCGGGTCTGCTCCCCTTTGGCCTTTTCCAGAGCGTCACAGACATGGAATAACATGGCAGAACTGATGGAGTGATGCTTCTGAAGTGAGGCTACAACAGATGATGATGCGCTGACCCTCTCGCTCCTTCTCTCTCCCTCCCTCCCCCCTCCCTCCTACCCTCACTTGCTTACTGCTACTATATTGTAAGCTGCTTTGTGGAGAGGCCCACATGGCGAGGAACACAGGGCAGCCTCCAGCCAACAGTCTGCCAGAAACTGAACCCTACCAACAACCATGAGGGTGAGCTGGACGTGGTCCTTCTCCAGCCAGGCCCTGAGATGACTGCAGCTCTGGGGACACCTTGACTGCAGTCTCGTGAGACACCCACAGCCAGAAGACTCAGCCAAGCTGAAGCCGTACTTCTGACCCACAGAAACTGTGAGATCATAAACGTCTGTTGCTTTCAGCTAAGATTTTGGTCTTTATTTGTTACACAGCAATAGATAACTAATATAGCATATAAAAGCCTCGCTCAAGGCATACACTCAGTAAATGACCAATGATGACCATTCTGTGTGTGTACGGTGGGATTCAAAAACACTTAGAAAATTGAAAATTATAAACCTATTCACCAGGCTCTTGACACGGCTCGTTAACAATGAACCTGTATGCTTTGCCACTTTATAAAGTCACAAAACAGGTGCATCAACATTAAAAGGGGCCAGAGGAGAAAAATGTGGACAGTGTGATACTATTGAACTAAGAAGGGGAGGTGGTCCAAGTATATAAAGGTATTTGTTTATATTTTTAAAAAGGAAAACCTCAAAACTAAGATCACGGAAACAAGGAAAGGGACCAGTGTAGAGAGGACAGAAATTAGACTTGTCTAAATAGACCTTGTTTTACAATTTTGACTTTGGAACCATGTAAATGCTCTATTTAATTATAAAACAAAATGAAGTTGAAATGAGAAAAGAAAATCCCCGAAAAAACAAAAACAAATAGGGCCAGCTAAGTGGCCCATTGGTTAAGAGCTGGTTTTGGGATGCCAGTGGCCCCGGTTCGGATCCCACATGAGGGCCAGTGACACTGCCCTCTCCAGCTAACAACAGCTCCACCGGGAGCTGGGCTGTGCGAGCCCCAGCGACGGTGTAGGTTACAGTGATTGGCTGGCAGCCGTTGTAAGCTGCCAATAGCCACGGTGAGCGACATCCAGAGGCCGGCAACCGATCTGCCTCATCCTGGAAGAGCACAATGACGATACCAACATGGGCCAGTGAAGCAACATCCTCCGCAACTACACTGTTCCCCTCCCATAATTCCCCAATAAAATCTTTAAAAAAAAAAAAAAATTTTAAATTGTTTTCAGTAATCATATTGTTAGCAATAATATTCGTATTTTTCTGAAATATATCATATAAATTAAATATATTATATATTATAAAACACGTTATATTAATATATGCTAATATATAAATATATATAACATGTTATATTAATATATAATATGTACTATATATATATGTAAAACAAATAAGTATAATGTTAATGGTTTTAGGAACCAAGATTTTCAGCATGAGAAAAACAGAAAAACAAATATAAAATCAAAGAAAATAAGTACAACCCTATCATCCTAAATTTAAGCTGGGAATATAAACATGAACTCATTATACATTTTTCTCTTTAAAATAAAGAGTTTCCCAGCTCTACTAAAGAACACCTAGAAATTAATAACCAACCTGAGTAGCAAAGCACTCAGCTCCCAGACTGTGGTCTCTAAACACCATTTTCCACTAAAAAGAACTAAGGCCCCTTGGTTGATTCAAGTCTGGGCAAAAACAAAAGACAAGATGAGCCTGGAATACCTGGTCGTCCTACAAAGGAAGGCAGCTCTCACAGACTATTGCAGCTCTTCCTCCTCTCTTCCCTACTTTATAAAACACTTATTGGCTTTTTCCTTCCCTTATTCACCAGAAGGCCACCAGGCAGATGCGAACAAAGTAGGTTGTCAGGAGCACACAGACCCTAATTGGGTTGGGGGGTGGGGGTCAGCCCACAGGTGAAGGGCAGTTCCCAGGTCAGGAGACTGATGTCAAAAAGAGGCATTGAAATAATGGAAGCCCAGTTTCTCACCGTCAGACAAGGGAGATATAAAAATGGAAAGGCAGAAGCTAGAATGAGCCCTCAGTACTGGACTGGAATTGTAGGTAATGCTGGGAACTCAAGGTTTTTTAATGGATGGGGGAAGAATGGAAACACACTATCGTAAGGTTCTTTTACTTTCCATGAAGTAGTATATTATCACTTAAAGGTGGACTGTGGGCTGCAGCCCCTGCTGCAGTGGGCTGCCATAGGCTACAGTGAGTGGCCCGCAGCCAGCGTGAGCGGCTGGCAGCCAAGCATGAGCTGCCAATAGCCGCGGTGAGTGACATCCAGAGGCTGCGACCGATCTGCCTCATCCGGGAAGAGCGCAATGACGATACCAACAGTGAAGCAACATCCTCTGCAACTAAACTGAAGAACGAAAAGACAGCAACTTGTCTGTTCCCCTTCCCCGATTCCCCAACGCTGTTCCCCTCCGCCAATTCCCCAATAAAATCTTAAAAAAAAAAAAAAAAAGGTGGACGGTGGATGAATTGAAGTTGTACTATAAACCGCAAGCAACTATTAAAATAATAAATGAGGGCTGGCCGAGTGGCGCGTTGGTTAAGAGCTGGTTTGGGATGCCAGCAGCCTCGGTTCGGATCCCACGTGTAAGGGCCAGTGACACTGCCCTCCACAGCTAACAACGGCTCCACCTGGAGCTGGGCTGTGCGAGCCCCGGTGATGGTGTGGGCTGCAGCCCCTGCTGCAGTGGGCTGCCACAGGCTACAGTGAGTGGCCAGCAGCCAGTGTGAGCAGCCGGCAGCCAGCGTGAGCTGCCAATAGCCTCAGTGAGTGGCCATCAGGAGGCCAGCGACCCATCTGCCTCCTCTGGGAAGAGTGCAATGACAATGCCAACATGGGCCAGTGAAGCGACGTCCTCCGCAACTAGACTGAAGAACAAAAGGACAGCAACTTGTCTGTTCCCCTTCCCCAATAAAAATCTTAAAAAAAAAAAAAAAAAGAGCTGCCTCGGGATGCCAGCTCTGAGCAGCAGGGCCCCGGTTCGGATCCCACATATGAGGGCCAGTGATGCTGCCCTCTCCAGCTAAGATGGTGAACAACAGCTCCACCTGCAGCTGGGCTGCTATGAGTTCCCAGGACAGCATAGCTGCAGCCCCTGCTGCAGTGGGCTGCCATAGGCTACAGTGAGTGGCCGGCAGTGATTGTGAGCAGCTGGCAGCTGGTGTGAGCTGCCAAGAGCCGCTGTGAGTGGCCGTCCAGAGGCTGGCGACTGATCTGCCTCACCCGGGAAGAGCGCAATGATGATACCAACATGGGCCAGTGAAATGACATCCTCCACAACTAGACTGAAGAACAAAAGGACAGCAACTTGTCTGTTCCCCTTCCCCAGTTCCCCAACACTGTTCCCCTCCCCCAATTCCCCAATAAAATCTTAAAAATAATAATAATAAATGAGTTATAACTAATAAACCAACAAATGAGATATAATAGAATCATAAAAATATTCAGGGCTGGCCGAGTGGCGCTGTGGTTAAGCGCTGGCTTGGGAAGCCAGCGGCCCTGGTTCGGTCCCACATGTGAGGGCCAGTGACACTGCCCTCAAAAAAAAAAAAAAATTCAATTATGCCAAAAGAAATCAGAAAAAGAGGGAAAGGGAAACAGAAAACAGACAGGACAAATAAGAAAATGAATATCAAGATCATAGATTTAAACCTATCCATATAATAATTATATTAAATATAAATTGTTTAAATATCCAAACTTAAAGGGCAGAGATCCTCAGATTGGATTAAAAAGCAAGATCAAGTTATATGCTGTCTATAAGAAACATACTTCAGGGGCTGGGCAAGTGGCTCAGTCGGTTAAGAGTGCGAGCTCTGAGCAATAGGGCCTCTGTTGCGATTCTCACATGGGCCAGTGAGCTGTGCCTGAGCTGAGCTGCTGTTGAGCTGCCAACAGGTGGCAGGATGGTTCAGCTGGTGAGAGCACATGCTCCTAACAACAAGGTTGCCGGTTGGACTCCCCCACAGGAGGGTGGGCTATGCCTATCCGCAACTAAAATTGAACATGGCACCTTAAACAGAGCAGCCATGAGCTGCCCACCAGCGGCCGGATGGCAACTGGACTTAGAGCTGAGCTAGCTGTGCCCTCCACAACTAAGACTGAAGGACAACAACTTGGCTGTTCCCCTTCCCCTATTCCCCATTAAAATCTTTTTTAAAAAAAGGATTCAGATCATACAAAGCATGCTATCTTACCACAATGGAATTAAATTTCAAATTTAGAATGGAAACATCTCTAAAAATGTCCAAATAGTTGGAAACTAAATAATATACTTCTAAATAACCCATTAGTCAAAAAAAGAAGTCAAAGGGAAATTTGAAAGTATTTTGAAACAACTGAAAAGGAAAACACAACTTTATCAAAATTTGTGGGACTACTGGCTATAGACTTTTTTTTGTAGATGCACTTTATCAAGTTGAATAAATTCCCCTCTATTCCCAATTTCCTGAGAGTTTTGGGTTTTTTAAATCATGAATGAGTATTAGATTTTTGTCAAGTGCTCTTTTTGTATTAATTGATATGATTTTTCTTCTTTAGCCTGTTGATACAGTGGGTTCTATGAACTGATTTTTGAATATTGAAATAGCCTTGCATATGTAGAAGGCATCCTATGTGGTTGTGGTATATAATTCTTTTTATGTATTGCTGGATTTGTTTTATTAACATTTTGTTGAGATTTCTCTAAATTTATGAGAAATATTGATGTCATTTTTTTTTCATGCTGTCTTTGGTTTTGACATTGGTAATACTGGCCTCATGAGTAGAGAAGTATTCTCTCCTTTATTATTTTCAGAAAAGGATTGTGTAATACTGGTGTTTATTTTTCATTAAATGTTTGGTAGAATTCTATACTGAACCCACCTGGACCTGGAGATGTTTTTTAATGGGAGATTTTTTTTTTTTTTTTTTTGAGGGCAGTGTCACTGGCCCTCCTATGTGGGACCCGAACCGGGGCCTCTGGCTTCCCAAACCAGTGCTTAACCACTGCGCCACTGGGACGGCCCAATGGGAGATTTTAAATTATGAATTTAATTTCCTTAATAGCAATAGGACTTTTCAGATTATGTATTTTCATCTTGGTTGAGTTTTGGTAGTCTGTGGTTTTCAAGGAATTGGTCCATTTCATCTAAATTATTAATTTATGAGTGTAAAGTTGCCATAGTACTCCTTTATTATCCTTTTAATGGCTGTAGGATCTGCAGTGATATTCCTTGTTTCATTCCTGATATCGGTGATTTGTGTTTTCTCTCTTTTTACCTTGTCAGTTTTTCTTGAGGCTTATAAATTTTATTCATTCTTTTTTCAAAGAACCAGTTTTTGTTTCATTTGGATTTGTTTTGGTTTTTTTTTCATGGAATTTAGGTTATTGATTTGAGGCTTTCCTCTTTTCAAAGGTAAGCACTTCATGCTGTCTATTTCCCTCTCAGCCCCACTGTATCTGCATCCCACGAATTTCTATATATTTTCATTTTCAGTTCTATGTACTGGGTTATGTTTGAAAGGGCACCGAGGCATGTTTGGCGGAGACAAACACAGCCATCTACCAGAAGCCATGTTCCTCCCCGAACCGCACAGAGGTGTTGCCAGGAAGTGCCTCTCCAGCCAGTCACTGTTTCCAAGTTGTCCTGCCTTCGGTGAGGCAATAGGAACAGTTCTTGGTGTCAGAAGTACTATATGTCACTTCCAAGCCAGTATAGCTAAGAAGTAAATATTCTTTCTCTACCCTCTCCCTTTGCGCTGACAAACAAAGCCTGAGCGGGTAGTGGAGCCAAAAGAAGGGGAGGATGTGGGCCTTGAATCCCTGATGTGGGGGAAACCATGAACCAACCAACAATGAACACACTCATTTAGGTCTGTTTTATGGGAAACAAACATGTCTTTTGTGTTAAGCCATTAATAGTTTGGGATTTGTTTGTTAACAACAGCTAACATTTCCTTGCTGTTAACCTCGAAAATCAGCAGCACAACTCGAAAGACACCTTCTAATAACCCGTTAGGGACATGGCACCCATGAACGTACCTGAATTTATTGATTTTATTGGAAACAATTCTTGGGTACTAGGGGTCTTTGGTTTACTGCCTTGTTCTCCCTGTTATACTGAGATCATTAAAAAGGTGGGAGGTTTTGGGCATGAGACCTGATCAGAAACCCCAGTGCACAAATTCCATCATTTGGGAGCAGCTCAGAAAACCACAGCCATCACCATCAGAGCCATCACCTCTGCCGACGACGCCGGCCTGGACCTCAGCTTTCGCCCAACCACATCTGCCGAAGGCAGGTGTCTGGAGAAGTGAGGACCCCTGTACTGCCTCACAGACTGTTCTGTTTCTTTCATCCCCATGATGGGCACACAGGTGCCTCTGGGAGGAGTTGATGCTCTTAGTTAGGGAACCTGTTCTCAGGTCTTTATGCTTCATTTTTGTATGTCAGGGAGGACGGGGCCGAAACTGTATACAAAACAGGACCCCACTGCCTCTCAGTGTGTTTTCAGTTAAAAGAAACCACCTGCTCTAGTCTTAGATCTCTTTCATGTCATTTGCTGTTATCTGTCTCATTGGCCCCCTCTTTTTCAGCAAAATGTACTTATATTTAAAATAGAAAGTGAATGATTATATTTTTAAAAGATAAACATCTTCTTCCCTACTAGGCCAAACAAATGAGCGCGTTTCCCATCCACCCACCCCCTTTTCTCCTGCACTTCCTCTCATATTAAAGCTATTGAATTTGAGCTCGATTAACTCCGATCTGCTTTATAAGCTCTGATTTATAGGGCAAATTACCTGTGTGGCACTCAAGAAGGAACCTGCCTGTCAGATATCGCTGGAGTTTGATTTCAGTGCCCTGCCCCCCGCCCGTTTATTCATTCACAGCATGGAGGGATCTGGAGGCCAGAGCAATTTCATCAGCCCTTGGATTTCTGTACCGTGGGCCTCCTCTCCCCAGACCATACCACTACCATAAATAGACATCACGTGGCTTCCTTTTATGATAAGGTCAGAGCAAAACGAGAGCCCAGGGAGAAGCCGTTAGGAGAGTCAGGGCTCTGAGTTCGGGGTATAAAGCCTGAACAGCGCTAGCGCTCGTGCCGACGCCGGGGCAGGGGGGGGAGGGGGGCGGTTGGCTCAGGAAGGAGGGACAACGTGGAGGAACGGGGTTCGCCTCCCAAGGCGAGGCCTCTGGATGCCTGAGCACCTCCCTGACTCCCAGCAGCAGTCTCTAGCCTCAGCTCTCTTTACCCCTCTAGATGAGGTCTGCAGACTTTGCTCCCCACCTGCCTTGCCAGGCTCGGTGGCCCCCGGCTCATTTTCTGATAGAGCTGTCAGTTTTTATTGCTGATAGGAGAAATCATTGTCTCTCTTAGCTGAATGTTAATTGGCCTTTTCCCTCTCTTTCATTCAGTTAGCACATGTAGGCCCCCCGAGTTATTTTCCCCACCCAAGGGAAAGGTACCTTAGTAGAGAAGCATTCCAGAAAGACAAGGAAGGTGGATCTTGTGAAATTGCTAATTGATGATTGCTAAATCAGAGGTTAAGAAAGCGCGAGGGAGGAGTGCGAGGGAGGAGGTTGGAACCGTGCCTTGAGTTCACCAGCCACGCGCCTACACAGGCCTAAATTCAATAGGGGCACCCATGCAGCCAGCTGGGTCCAGCTACACGTGGACTGAGCATCCTCGAGCTGCCAGGCACCAGGACAGGTCTGAGAGAAGCAGAGTGACTGAGATGACGTGCCAGGAGATAAACTGGGACCCTCCGTTCCACGTGACCAGAGCAGTGGCAGAGGTCACCAGATACTTAAGGACTCATGGGGGTCCGAGAAACTTCCTGGAGAAAGCCATGCTGGAGCTCAGCAGCAGAGGACAACTCGGGGTCAATGGCAAGGGCGCCTCAGGGGCGGGGACAGTCTGTGCAAAGTCATGGTGCACTGGGCAGGGGGGTACATGGGAGGGACCGCGGGAAGTTTGGTTTGGCTGCAGGTTAAGGTCATATGGATGAGCAGGGCTTGAGCAGGTTTTTTTCCTCCCCCATCTAATTTCATGCACTAAAAAAAAAAAAAAAAAAGAAAAGCCTTATTGAGATTTAGTTTATATACCATCATCAAGTTCACCACCTTCAAGAGTACAGTTCAATGGTTTTTAGTATATTTACAGAGTTGTGTACCATCACCACAATCTATTATAACTTTCAACCATTTCTTTTTTTGTTTGTTTGTTTCTTTTTTTTTTTTTTTTGAGGGCAGTGTCACTGGCCCTCATATGTGGGACCAGAACCGGGGCCACTGGCTTCCCAAGCCAGCGCTTAACCACCGCGCCACTCGGCTGGCTCGACCATTTTCATTATCCCCCAAAAGAAACCTTCTGAGCAGTATTTTTCATAGGGGTCTGGCAGCAGAGGAGGGAGGGGTTTGGAGGGGAAAGCCTGGCCCCCTCATTGAGCCCAGAACATAAGCAATGACACAGCAGCGACTGTGCCCAAGGGCTAAAGATCTGTGGCCATGACAGGGTGAAATGCGCTCCATCTCTTAGATTCTTCTTGACAGGAAAATAACTAGGCTATGGGCACTCAGGCCATTTTCTGCTGGCTGGCTATTTAGTGGCAGTGATACAAATCAGTATTATAGATGAAGGTAGCTGATTTACAAAGGACAATGGACAGAGGCCACATCACAGCAACCTCCAGAATTCTGAAGTTTCTGCTAAATGGGAACAGCACAGAGCGCTATCCATACGTTTCATGCAGTAAAAACCACAGCTTGTTGGTACCAAAAAAAAGGGCAGGGGCTCTGTCTTCGGAGGCTGTGTAGGGTGACTGAAACGCAGTTGCCATGGACCGGGGTCATGAGTGGGCCTGTCCTGGTGTAGTGCAGGTGACGCATTCAAACCAGAAGCCCTTAGCAGGCCAGGACCAGAGAGATGGGTGCACCGCTGCAGTGGCTTCTGGACAGGTGAATCTGATCTGAGCATGAGGCTATGACGACGGTTATCAGTCAGTTAGTTTTCAAATTGTGAGTAAGAAACAAATTAAACTACCTTTCACAATAAAGAGGACTCAGTTCTGACAAAATCTTGACTAGGATAATGTGCAAAAGCTCTCCCCACATAGACATGCATGATAAAATACAAGCACATACTGTAAATACACTGGAAGCGCTTGGCTGAGTTAAAAAGCAAAGGAGGGGTATCTCCAGCAGCCAGAACAAAGAAGGAAAAATCAGGGTGGTAATCTTGTAATTTTATGCCACAGCTGCCTAAGGGCTGATGCAAGAGAGGTGGAAGGCTATCAGAGCCAGCAACACAGGGGCCTTGGCTCCATATTGAGATGAGATGTGGAGATAAGATCTGAGCCAACAGGAGGTGGAGGGTTGAAGCTGTGACTCTGAGGGCTGATCTCCCGGGGAAGGGGTGGGCTAGCAAACCCTGCCTCCTGGCACAGGGAAATAACAGGGAAGCTTGTCTATTGCAGCACAGGTAAGAGCAGTGGGGGCTTTAAAAATGGTCCTCTGGGGCCAGCCGAGTGGCGTGGTGGTTAAGCGCTGGCTTGGGAAGTCAGTGGCCCTGGTTCGGTCTCACATATGAGGGCCAGTGACACTGCCCTCAAAAAAAAAAAAAAATGTTCCTCTGATAAATGCAAACTGTGTGGCAGTGCTTTGAGTGGGCTTGAGGTCCAGACTGCATGCAGGGTCTGAGAGTCTCATGTTAAAAGAAAACAGTTGGTCCCAGGCTGGAGATAGCCCTGGGCCACCTGGTAAAGCAGATGCAAAAATGGCTGTAGAGGGACACTCGTGCAAATCAGGTAGCAGGAAATTCCCATGAAATAAGCAAGCTCCTCCAAATGTGAGCTCACCATATCAAATCTCAGGATATGTGAAGAAAGAGGTCATCTTGAACACGTCAGCAGATGCCACCAACAGGAGGACTGAGCCCTAAACCTCTATATGAATAAGAATGTTTATAATGATTAAAGGCCAAAAGGAAAGATTCAAACTCTCAAGAAAATCATAATACATCATGAAAACAAGCATAGACAGATTTGAACAATATTTACAGGTAAAATGATACAGCATCTGAGACTTGTCTCAAAATAATCTCAGGGTGGGGAGCTGCGGGAAGGAGCAAGTATAAAGGAAGACTGGCTGCAGGTTAATACTTGCCCAAGGTGAATAATAATAAATCCACAGGGTTTTCTTATTCTATTGTCTCTAATTTTATATGCTTTTGAAAATGTTCATCATGAAAAATTAAAAGACAAACAAAATGAAAGCTCCAACTAGAACTTCTAAAAATGAACAATATAAATATTGAAATTGAAAACTCAGGTTGTTGTGTTTTTTGAGGTCAGTGTCACTGGCCCTCTTATGTGGGACCTGAACCGGGGCCGCTGGCTTCCCAAGCCAGCGCTTAACCACCGCGCCACTCGGCTGGCCCTTGTTTTGTTTTTTTGAGGGCAGTGTCACTAGCCCTCATATGTGGGATCCGAACCAGGCCGCTAGCTTCCCAAGCCAGCTCTTAACCACTGCGCCACTCGGCCGGCCCAGGACAGGTTTTAAGGGCAGATCGGACACAGATAAAGATAATTGATGAACTAGAAGACCTAAAAAAAAAAAATCCAGACTGCAAAGTAGAGCGATAAATACATGAGAAACTTCAAGAGATTTTAAGAGACACAGAGGACAGATGACCATGTTAGAGCAATTTGACACTATCTAGTGACATGCTATGACCCAACAATTTTGCTTCTGGTCAAACATCCTAATGAAACTTTCATGTATAAGTACTAGATCTATGTGTAAGAATGTTCACAGCAGCATTATGTGGAACATAGAAAAGATGGAAATAAGCTAAATATCTTTTGGTGGCAGAGAAGATAAATAGATTGTATTTTATTCACGTGACAGACTACTATAGGCCAGTAAAAATAAATAAATGGCAACTACACGTACCTACGTGAATAAATTTCAAAAACAAATTGCAGAGGAGTACTTCCAAATGATCATTTTTAAGTTAAAAAAATATTAAACAGCACTATATATTGTTGAGGAATAGATACTTTTAATAAATGTACTATTAGGAATAAACAGCATTGTTGCAAATACTAATAGAAACATCAAGAAGATATAATAAGTCTGAACTTTTCTAAAACGATGGTTTTTAATGGGATCCAGAGATATGGTTACAATTACATAGTCCAACACAAAAAACCCGTGGGTGATCAGGAGTTGGAAGATTACAAAACAAGGGGGGGTAACACTGGGTCTGGAAGAAAAGCTGTTCCAGAACCTCCAAAGGTGGCTAATAGGGCCCTCCCTGTGGTCCAGTCTGTGGTCACCCCTGGAGTCCATCTTGCCAGGGCCAAAACCACCTCTGTCCCCACCACCCCGGCCCCCTTGGAAGCCCCCGCGGTCTCCGCCTCGGCCTCGGTAGCCTCCCCGATCATAGCCGCCTCTGCTATCACAACGATCATCTCCATAGCTGCCCCCCATGTGAGAGCCTCCTGGACCCCCTCCAGGGCCGTCTGGTTTAGGGGCCTTACACTGGTTGCATTGATTCCTGCAAGAGAAGTTCATGTTCTCACATGTAGGGTCGGGGCACTTCCAGTCGCGGCTCGCTGCTGTCCCCCGCCACAGCCACCGCCACTGGGGAACCCGCCCCGGCCACCGCCACCGCCTCCGCCGTAGCCTCCACCGCCCATGGGTCCTCCTTGACCTCTGTCTCCACGCCCATTGCCACCACCCGGGTTGAAATCTGCTCGCTGAGTAGCACATGAGACCTTAACAGGATTCCCAGAGAATTCTTTACCATCACACCAATCAATAGCGACTGCAGCTGAAGGCGGGTCACCAAACGACACAGTTGCCTCTCCCTTCAGCTGCCCGTCTCCCTGTCTGTGTACAGATTAACCATGGGCTGTCCCATCCTCTTGTTCGTCTTAATAATGCTGATCTGCTTGAAGTGGCCACAGACTCGATGGTGACATTCTTGCCCAGGCCTTGCACGAAGATGGTGTTGTTGTCGGAATTGTCCTGTTCTGCAGGGTCGTGGCGTGATCCTTGGTCCCGAGGGCCACCAAATGTATTGAAGCCACCATGGTCACTTCTGCCCATGCCGCCTCTGCCTCCATGGCCACCTCCACGGCCTCTGGGTTCATAGCCACCAGTGCTGCGGTTGTAACCGCCACCACCGCCCCGGCCGCGGCCCCCTTGGTCCTGCTACCCCCCCCCCATAGCCACCGCCACCACCAGTCTGGTCCTGACTGCCATAACTGCCGCCACCGCTCATGGGGGGCTGATCTTGGCTGTAGTTCCCTGCCCCACCTCCACCGCCCCCTCCGCTGCTGCTGTTGTACTGGTTCTGCTGTCCGTAACCCTGAGGAGGAGGATGGGAGCTTGGCTGCTGTCCACAGCCTGCTGTTGGCCACCATAGCCAGACTGGGGACCGTAGCCTCCACTCTGGGGTTGCCCATAGTTGCTGCTCTGAGAACCGCTACCGTAACTTCCTGATGTGCTGCTAGGAGCTGGCTGCTGGCCATAGCCAGGGTAGGAAGACTGCTGCCCATAAGATGACTGAGAACTCTGGCCACTGCCAAAGCCTCTCGCTGAGCCATATCCCTGGGGAGCTGACTGAGTGTTATAGCTGTTCTGGGTCTGTCCGTAGGAGCCATAGCTGCTCTGGCCGTAGCTGGACGTGTCTGCTGACTGGCCGTAACCACTGTAACTCTGCTGTCCATAGGGCTGATTGCTCTGCTGGGAATAGCCCTGTCCAGGCTGGGTGGGGTAGGCCCCATAGCTTTGGGTTGTTTGTTGGGTATAGTCGTTTGAGGCCATGTCGGCGCACGCGCGCACAAGCCGACACGCAGCAAGATTCCAACACCACAGCGCACCGACGCCTAGAGGACAAAAAAGTGTGAACTTTTATGCAACTAACAACATGTCTGGAATTGTCAGAGTTACAAGGAGAAGCCAACAAACCCACTGTGCTGGTTTGGATCATCCAAGAAACAAATGCCAAGATGGGATTAACCACACAAGAGATTTATTGGGGAAAACAGCTGTCGGGGTAAAGGGAGAAGGGGAGAAGCAGGCTGGGGGAGCCTCAGGCAAGTCTGACATCTGTGAAAGGAGGGAGGGAAGGAAGGAGGAAGACGCAGACTGCAATAGACTCAGAGAAAGCTTTGGCCAGGCTGAGGGGTAGTCCCCAAGCAAAGACTGTCCACTAGAGGAGTCTTGCGAGGGACAGTCATGGTGTGGCTCTCTCTCGTACCCCCTGGTGATAAGTCATTGGCTGGGGCAGCCCAGAGAGGGGGGAGGTGGGAATGTGATTTTGGTGTAAATGCCACAGTGTCGCAGTTGGAAGCTGTAGGCTAACTACACTCCCTGCAGCAGGGGAATCTAAGTGTCATCTATCCATGGCTGCCACACATACCATCATAGGAGAATATCATAATATATGTACTATACAGCCCTTAGTAATAGATAGATCGAGCAGGCCAAAATAGGGATATTCTCTTACATATTAGTGGACAATAACAGACTCCTAGATCCAGGAATTAAGAGAATATAGAATTTGGGCCAGCCAAGTGACATGTAGGTTAAGAGCTGGCTTGGGATGTCAGTGGCCCCAGTTGGGATCCCACATATGAGGGCCAGTGACACTCTGCCCTCTACAGCTAAGATGGTGAACAACAGCTCCACCTGGAGCTGTTATGAGTCCCGGAGACGGCATAGCTGCAGCCCCTGCTGCAGTGTGCTGCCATAGGCTGCAGTGAGTGGCCAGCAGCCAGCGTGAGCGGCTGGCAGCCGGTGTGAGCTGCCAAGAGCTGCCGTGAGCAGCCGTCCAGAGGCTGGTGACCGATCTTCCTCGCCCGGGAAGAGTGCAATGATGATACCAACATGGGCCAGTGAAGCAACGTCCTCCAAAACCAGACTGAAGAACAAAAGGACAACTTGTCTGTTACCCTTGTCTGGTTCCCCAACGCTGTTCCTCTCCCCCAATTCCCCAATAAAATCTTTAAAAAAAAAGAGAGAGGGGCCGGCCGAGTGGCGCGGTGGTTAAGCGCTGGCCTGGGAGGCCAGCGGCCCCGGTTCAGTCCCACATATGAGGGCTAGTGACACTGCCCTCAAAAAAAAAAAAAAAAAAAAGAAAAAAACAAAAAAACAAAAAAAAAAGAGAGAGAATATGGAATTTTATTCTTGTACATGTAGCAGGTCACAAAGCCATTGTTAACCCATATAAAAGATTGCTATTTGGCCACAATGAAATAAGATTAGAAAAAAATCATAAGGCTAATTTTTTAAAACAATATGTTTTGAAATTTCATTTCATGGATCACCCAATATAAGGGTCAAAGATATCATAAAGGAAATCAGAAAATATTTAGAACTGAAAGACTATTCGATCACTCCTTGCTAAAGCTAGAAGGATACTGCTGAAGCAGAAAGAGAAAGGTTTATAGTCTTAAACACACACATTAGAAAGGAAAAAAAAACATTCAAAATGAATAAGCTAAGTGTCCAACTCTAGAAGAAAGTAGAATAAAACAACAAAAACAGTAGAAGGAAAGAGATAAGGAAACACTAAAGATAAGTACAGAAATTAAAGGAAAAACATGAGAGAGGATCAACAAACCACAGGTGGATCTTGGAGAGGACTGATCAAACAGGCAAATCTCTGTCAGGAGTGGCTGAGGATAGAAAGGAGCAGGCAAGAGGCAAGATGGGAATGAACAAAAAGAACATAACACAGCTACAGTGGAGATTCAAAAACGATAGCTCACGTTTAGGGCTGGTCTTTCATACCTCATTCTCTCATGCAATGTTTCTTTACAGTTTAGGTTGAAACACACATCCTTTCCACAGCATCCTCTGCCTGGGTACCGTCGCAGTGATGGGCTGACATTTATACAGTACATACTACGAGCCATTCACCGCACCTCTGATGTGTCTCTTGCCTCCAAGCCTTTGCTTAGGCTGTTCCATCAGCTCAAAACCCCCTTCCATTCTTATGCCTCTTGCAAAGTTCAGCTAAAATGCAATTCCTCTGGCTGTTCCTGCCAGCGGCATGCCCATCATCCACTCTGCCCTTCTTCCTTACCAGTAGAACCATAATTTTGTTCAGGATGATAACATGCCCATTAACATTTTATTTATTTATTTTTTTGAGGGCAGTGTCACTGGCCCTCATATGTGGGACCCGAACTGGGGCCGCTGGCTTCCCAAACCAGTGCTCAACCACTGCAACCACTGCGCCACTTGGCTGGCCCCCAAAATGATTTTTTTTTTTTTTTTTTAGCTGAGCCATCCTGCCACCTGTTGGCAGCTCAATGGCAACTCAGCTCGGGCTGCGCATCGAACTGCCATTGCTCAGAGCTCAGCTCGCACTCTTGAGCGAACTCTTAACCAACTGAGCCATTCGGCTGGCAACATTTTAAATGATCACAGCTACCAGCTTCCCCTGCATCTAAGCGTGGCATGTGACACAGTTTTAGTCAATGAGATATAAGTGGAAGTTTGCTAAATATATCCTTTGAAGGTGCTTGATCTATCCATACATCATTCATCCACCACCCATCCTTTCACCCATTTACCCATTCATCCATCCATATATCCATTCATCCATCCATATATCCATCCATCCATCCATCCATCCATCCATCCATCCATCCATCCATCCATCCATCTATCCAGCTGTCCATCCACCCATCCATCCATCCATCCATCCACCCACTTGCATCCCTCCAGCCTGGGGGCTGGCCCACCAGGTAAGAGGCCTCCATAGTCAAAACCCAAGAGGCATCTATCTCCCTGTGTTCTAGGCTTCCCCAGCCTCACAATCAAAGTGGGGCTAGTGTCAGAAATACTGAGGCCTGATTCTGGCCCCACTAGCAGCCTTTCCAAGGCCCTTTCCACCAAATATTTCAGAGTCTCCAGGGACATCTCATTTATTTTCAAGTACAATCTTCTCAGCCGCTGCATGGTTTTTGCCACATCCCTTCTCTCCATCCTGGGAGAGCTGCCTTTGGAGCCCTCAAGGCCTGAGAGTACAGCCCGCCACTCAGCGCTCCCCATCCCCCTCTCCACCAGCACATTAGTCTATTAATAGCTATAATGTCTGCTATGCCTTGTATGTGCCAGGAACCCCTCCAAGCACTTGACACATTTAATCCTCTCATCAACCCAACAAAGAAGGCACTAAACCGCCATTTTCCATATTGAGAGACAGAGGCACAGAGGATGTGCGTGGAGTAAGGGAGGAGTTAGGATTGGAACCCAGGCAGAGAAAATGGTAATTATAAGGATAAAACAAAGCATGTCACATGTCCCTGAGATGGCATGTTGGAAACATGAATGCAGTAGCTGAATATAGCATTGAACCTGCCAGAAAGGATCCTGCCAGCCAACAGGAAACACTGACTTTATGGTGATAATGCACCCAGTTTGGAGAGCTTGGGGGTCCCACCTTGTGATGCCCAACAGCAGGGAGGGTGTTTGGGGCAGAGGAACATGGGGTATCAGAAGGCTGGTGGTGCAGACACATCCAAAATCCTACATCGAACCACTCACCTCTGTCCCAGGCTGTTGGGGTTCCAACGCAAGATAAGCCAGAGAGGCAGCCAAGTCCCCACTCTAACTCCTGAACCCTAACTCTAGTCTAACAAGGTCAGTTGCAGAAAGTCATAATGCTAAGTCTGGTTGGTTTAGAAGCCAGAGTTAGAGTTTAAATTTTTAATAAAAATGTTATGTACTTAGCCATAGCTGACGCCGTTGAAGGTCACCTAAATTTCTCTTGGTCCATGGGGCCCAATTCAATTTTTAAGGCTGACTCATTCCTCCCTCCCTCACAGGACTACAATCTCATGGAGCCCTCTCCTTCCTCTCTGACCCCAGGCCCCTCTCTGCGTTTCCCCTTCCAGCGGTACCTGGAGACTCAGGTGTTTCTGCCCACCTGTGGTTGTTGTCACAGCCCTTTCTAAGAACAGATAAAGACCCCTGTTACCCAGAATCCGCAGCCTCCCCAGCCTGAAGCATGCCTGGAGGAGGCCGGGGAGAGGAGTGTTTTCTGTACTAGTTTCTCCATCTCACAGCGATCCCTCCCGAAGTGGCCACCCATTCTCAAACAGAGGTTACACCTTTAAGATAACTCTCAGCAAATTCAGAGCTATGACATTTTGCTTAGACACCTCTTTACTTAGATCTTTGCCAAAGAATCCTGGAATTAAAATTCAGTGCTTTGAAAATCGAACCTAATTTTTAGAATAATATCTAACTCTGTGCTGTCTGTATGTGGGTGCAGACACGCACTCACGCACGCGTGTTAAAGCCTCATTAGTCCTTTGTCAGCTCTGGAAATAAATGAAGACCCACCCAATGAGAAAAGCAAAGGCTATTTGTTCTGAACTTACGATAGCAAAGGAGCAGGCCAGTGTCACTGGTTTTGGCAAAGACTCAAAGGCAGGCAGAGAGGGAAAGCTTTGCAGAGGAAAAGAGGGAAGGCCCAGGTGAGCCTGATTGGAGGCTGTCACGGGCTCACTAGAAGCGGGGTGTCCTTTGAGTTTGGTTAGGGGTACATATTTGTCTTCCTGTGGTTGATCCTAAGTTGGAAGCGGGGACAAACATTAGGGAAGCTGTCAGGTGTTAATCTAGACCTGGTCCTTTTGGATCAATTGTTATAGAAGTTGTTTAACCCCTTGGATTGGCACCAGAGGTAGGAAGGTGCCTTCCTGCAAGCGTGATTGATAGCAGGCTGGCTTCCTGAGCTGCTTACTGTAGGTAAGGGGGATGGTGTCCTGGGCAGGTTGCTGTAGGTTATGAGTCAGTCTTATTTTTAATATATCACTGGCCATTGCCTGATTGTATCTTCGGTTTCTCATCAGAATTGGTCCAATAAGTCCATTCCCTCTCTTTGAAGGCTAAATCAGCCCATTCAGCAAATTGAAAAGGTGACCTTGTTGACGAGTAGCCATTATCTGCTTTCTACTGCCAGATTGCAAACAACTTTACAACTTCGTAGTGCAAGCCCACAAGAGTCACACATGACCAAAACGCAGCTGCCGCACACAGAACCGAGCTCGTGTTTGGCAATGGCATCCAAAACGTCTGTGACCTAGACTGGGAGAGAGAAGTGCACAAAGCCACAGGCAGCTGCTTCCATCCCACCTTCCCTATCTGGGAAAATTAGGGAAAAGGACAAAAAAAGTAGTTGGCTAATACAATTCAGAAAAATGCATGCTTTCCTCCTAAATTGTTAGGACAAATAAGTTGGCAAGGCTGCCCCCCAAGAGTCGGGATGAAGCGAGTACTTTGGAAGGCGTGTCCTGCGTCCCATCTGTCCTGCCGCTGGAATGGAGGTGGCACTCCTGATCTCTGTGGGTCTGGAACTCAGTGCCCTTTCTCGTATCAGGAGCGCTTGGAGCTTTTCTCTGTGAAATCATCGTTGATGCCTCTGCTTTCTAACCCGGGCACTTCCAAGGCCATTCTTAATGATGGCACCACATTTCAAAGTCAAGGGGACAGGCCACGGATGGGAGGCTGAGAGGCGGTGAATCCCACCAGGCCAGTACTGCGAGGACCTGGGATCAGCCCTGCATTGCCCCTGAGTCAACCATGACTTTGGGCAAGCCGTTTCTTTCATTTCTTTGGTTTCAGATGTCGTATTGACACAGTGAAAATGAAAATGCGTTTCTTTCCATCCATTCTTCCACTCCCCGCAGGCGTACTCTGTCCCAGGCTGGGTGCTGTGCAGGACAGACACGTTCCCAGCCCTGTGGATCCTCCAGCTACACAGAAACCGGTGATAAGCACATCAGCACATCAGCAACTTAAAGACTTGAAAGCCCCTGAAGGAGGTGAGATGGTCACCTGGGGTCCCCTCTTCCTCGCCCCACTTCCTGGCCGAAGGCAAATCCTTTCTGCTCCACCATCAGACTCCATCTCCCTGCACCCCCTACGCGGGAGTCCTGGGGGATCCTGGGCCTCTGCCCTTGTGCCCTTTTGTTCAGTTCTCACCACGCCAGCTACAGCGATCCTTTTGCAACATAAACCCCGTATTATTCTGCTCAAACTCCCCCACGGTTTTCAGCCCCCATCCCGCAGAATAAGAGCCAACGTTCTCAGAGGCTGCAAGGTTGTACCAACCGGCCCCTTCTTCTCTCATCTCAGTCAGACCACATTCTACTCCCCCCCGCCGTGCCTCATTCACTGTGATCCAGCCACCTGTCCTCACTGCTCAGGGACCCTGACAGGTGACCTGTGTCCAGGTTTCTGCCTGTTGGTCTGGCACAGTTATTAAAAGTGCCACTCTCATTCTCAAAGGCCCTGCTTTGGATGATGAGTTAGATGGCTGCACTGGCCTCTGCACTGGCCTCTGCTCCTGTTTTCTCTCCTCTGCCTAGCCCGCTCTTACCCCAGATAGCAGCCACCTTCCCGCACCGGCTTCAGGTCTCTGCCCACATGTCACCTTCAGTGATGCGGTCCACGGCACAGCGCACTCCCCTGACCCCAGCACCCTCTCTTCTCCTGCTGGACCTGCTTTTCCTCCCTAGAATTTCTCACCATCTGCCACACTGTTTATTTTTCTTATTTGTTTATTGTGTCCCCCCACCCCGACCCCCACGTAGGCTCTGTGAGGACGGGTACTTTTCAAGTCTTGTTCAATAATGTATCTCTAGGGCCTAAAACACTGTTTAGCCCCTGGAGGTGCCCAAGAGAGGGACTAGGTGAAGGTGGGGTGCTGGTTTGGATAAGATGGTCAGAGAAGGCTTCTCTGAGGGGTTGGCACTGAAGTTAAGATCTACATTAGTTTCCTATTGCTGCTGTAACAAAGTACTACAAATTAATGGCTTAAAACAACACAGATTTATTACCTGATGGTTCTGGGGGTTAGAAGTCCAAAATGGGTCTCACTGGGCTAAAATCAAGGTGTCGCCTTCCTTTCTGGAGGCTCTGGGGGAGAAGAAGGACCCTGGCCTTTTCTATCTGCTAGAGGTCACCCACGTTCCTTGGTTTGTGGCACCCGCCTCCATTTTCAAGGCCTGCAATGGTCCATCAAGTCCTCGCAATGCCATCTCTCTGACTGCCTTTTCTGCCTTTTCTCATCCCCATTTAAGGACCTGTGTGATTATGCTGGGCCACCAGGAAATCCAGGATAACCTCATTATTTTAAAGACAGTTGACTGGCAAAGTTCATTCCATGTGCATCCTTAATTTCCCCTTGCATGGAACAAAATATATGCCCAGGTTCCAGGGATTAGGACATGCACATCTTTGGAGGGGCCATTTATTCTGCCTACCGCTGTGGGGATGCTACTTTGGATAGGGTGGTCAGCAAAGGTTTCTCTGAAGAGCTGGCATTGGAAGCAAGATCTGAAGGACAAGGAGGCAACCATGTGAAGAGCTGGAAGAGCCTTTCAAGCAGAGGAAGTAGCATATGCAAAGGCCCTGGGGCAGGGAAGAGCCTGGCATATCAAGAAGTAGAACGTAGCCCAGGGAGGCTGCAATGTATTGAGCAAAGGGGAAAGTGGTCCCAGGTGAGGTGGTGGGGGGGCGGGGGAGGCAGGAATCAGTGCAGAAATATTATAAATGTCTGTTTAAGCCCCCCAGGCTGCAGTATTTTATCCTTGCAGCCTGAGCTGTCCTTGGCATTCCTGCCTGTCTTCACATGGCATTGTCCCTCTGTGTCAGTGTTGCTGTGTCCAAATTTCCCTCCTCTTATAAAGACGCCAGTCATTGGATTAGGGCCCACCCTACGCCAGTGCAATCCCAGCTTAACTTGATGACATCTGCAAAGGCCCTATTTCCAAATAAGTTCACATTCACAGGTACCAGGTGGACATGAACGTCTGAGGGGCAGTGACACCTTCAGCTCCACACAGCTCTCCCTCACAAAGCCTCTCTGGGCCACCCCGCTCTCTCTCCTTGAGCTGCCCTCATCTAGAGCCACCTCCTCACACAGACTTCTCTTGGTTGTGGGTCTACATACAAGTTCCCCCTCCTCTCCATCCCATCACACCCCTCAGCCTTTGATTCCAGCTACAACATTTTTTTTTAAATCAATAAGTCTTTCTACTGTGCATTTTCTCAGCAAGCTGAATGCAGTTTAAATCCTCTAGATACCCCCTTTCAGATCCATTTCTCTCTGTAAAGTGCTTATCTTAGAAAATCTGGGTAGAATCTGAGTTTGATCTTTATACCAACTAATCAGCACTCACACAAGCTCACTCTGCTAATCGGTTAGAGCTACCGACACGGGCTGCGGGCTGACTGCAGGCCAGGCTGCCCAGGAGGCTTGGGGATGGAGGGAGTCTGAATGGCAGCATCCTGTGCTCTGTCACCCCGAGGGCCGCTGCTGCATCGTGGTAGTCAGGTAGCCTTAGAACCCTGGAGGCTACTGGCCATCCTCCATTTGGAAAAGGAGGCAGCGGGGACCCTGGAAGTTTACTGGACTTCCCTAAAGCCACAGCAAGTACGTAATAAAGGAAGATTCTGGAATCCTGCCTCCACTTCCCTTTCCCATCTCCCACCCTGCCTGGGCTAGGCCATCAGCACCCATGTCTTGGAAGGACTTCCCACCAGCCAGTCTTGTAAGATGACCGCAGCTACACGTTGTGCTTGTAATAGCCAAGAGTCCCCCCTCCAGTTAGCTCAGGTCCTAGAAAATGTGCCAGTTACCTTTTGCCACAAGGCGCCACCGCCCAAGGGAAGTGGGACATGATTGTCCCAGGGGTGGGTGGAAGGCTGTGAGGGGAAGAATTTACCAGATGTTTAAATTAGGCTGCACCCCTTCAAACACTCTGCTGGCTGTGCCTCCGTAGCCTGGCATTTGTGGGTTCCTACCTTTCAGGTCTTCTAAACTCGCAAACGACTAGGCAAGCAGTAAGACCTTCCATGGTTAAAGCCATGATTTCCTCAGCAGGAGGAGGCCGAACACTCGGAAAAACTGTAATAATCAGCACATTGCAGCAAGCACTTTTTCTTCCTACTTCTTATTGCCTCACTTTGAGAGGAGACGAGTGCAACCGCTCTCACACGCACATGGTTACAAAGAATCACTGGGAAACATGCTGCGGGAGGCCGCTCTGTCACCAGGAAAGAATGGAATACATTTGAAATGTTTCTTCCCTGTGCTCTGCCAAGCAAAAGCATCGGAACCCGCTGGGAATTCACTTTACAAGGGAAGAAAACGAGGCTCCGTGTCTCCAGCCCTACTGTCTGCGCCACGTGCGCTCCCACCGGACGTCGCCTGGCGCTAGGCGTTCCGCGTACTTTTGCAGAGGCCCTAGTAGGGAACACAGGCTCCCAGGGGTGGCATTGTTGGGATGCATTCACAAAAGGCAGGTGTCCTCTGCAGTGGCTCGTGTCCCTTTCTGGTTTGAAGTCGCCTCTGTTTATTCCCATCGAACCCACACTCTGCAGAGGATGAACACAATTACAAAGTCCCCTGAGCGCTGTATTTGGCTCTTTCATCCCCACTGGACTGGCCCGTAAGGCTCTGAGTGCTTGTGGTGCACTGCAGAGGACCTGGCGAGTGGGCCATCCCCACTAATGCTTGAGGGATGGACCCCTATGCTGTCTCCAGCATGAAGCTCCCAAGGGAATGCCCATCTCTCATGCTTCAAAAATTCCTCTTGAAAAAAAATTTAAGTCACCAGAGATTTCAGCCAACGGGAACTTTAGGGATGGAGAGCTTGAAATCACTCACTCTAAACGTACTTCTAACCCAGCAGGGTCATTCTGATCACTGATCTGCAAACCAGCTGGGTAAGGAGTCAGTGCTGGTCCCAGAGCTGGTGACAAGGGTGTCTGACAATCACAAATTTGACCCGCTTCAGGGAGAAGCCAGTCTGAAGCAGTGAAGGGTCTGAATTACACAGTATAATAAAATAGAACCATTTGAAATGATCTCTTTATAACATTTTTAAATGATTTTATTGGGTAATTGGGGAAGGGGAACAATGCTTGGGAATTGGGGAAGAGGAACAGCTAAGTTGTTGTCCTTCAATCTTAGTTGTGGAGGACGCAGCTAGCTCAGCTCCAAGCCCAGTTGCCTTCCGGCCGCCCATGGCAGCTTGTGGCCACTCAGCTCAAGGAGTCATGTTCAATCTTAGTTGCTGGGGGGGTGGTGAAATGGGGGATTGGGGTTGGGATGCAGCTCACCATCCCATGCGGGAGTTGAACCGGCAACCTTGTTGTTAAGAGCACATGCTGAGTCATCCTGCCACCTGTTGGCAGCTCAGCGGCAGCTCAGCTTGGGAGCATTGTCACTGGCCCATGTGGGAATCAAACTGGCGGCCCTGTTGCTCAGAGCTCACACTCTTAACCAACTGAGCCACTCGGCCAGCCCTATAATCTTATCTTAAACTATTCATGCATATTGTAAGGATAGGGTGTAATAGCTAAATTTGGGGGTGGTTCTTTATCAGAATTGAATGAAATGATATTTTAATTCTTGCTGTAAATACATGTGGAGACCAAAGTAAATCATTTCAACTTTCACCACTACTCAGGAGGAATGAATATGCAGTATTCATCATCAAACAAGACACTCAAGTACAGAAAATTTTTCTTGGGGCCTGATGGGTGGCTCAGTTAGTGAGAGTGATTGCTCTTAACAACAAAGTTGCTGGTTCGATTCTCGCATAGAATGGTAGGCTGTGCCCCTGTCCCTCCCCATACACATCCCCCATGCCCACCCCCCCACAACTAGATTGAAAAAAAGGCGACTGGACTTGGAGCTAAGCTGTGCCCTCCACAACTAAGACTGAAGGACAATGACTTGGAGCTGATTGGTTCTGGAAAAACACAATATTCTCTTCCCAAACTCCCCAATAAAATCTTAAACAAAAAAAACTAACTAATTAAAAAATTAAAAGCTTAGGAAACAGGATAATAAAAGATCTGTGAAAACATGAATAATCAATATTTTTTTTAAAAAAATCAATATTTGGCTATTTAAAAGCTAAAGTATCCTTCCATACCCAGAATTAAGGTTCCTAATACCAGAAAAATCATTTTAACCATGATCTTTGACCATCTTGTATTAAATTTTCTTTGCAGGTAGGACTTTGTAGGAAAGTTTAGCCTGGCGCTAACTGGTGCTAGTCCGAGTTCTGCAGGAAGCCTTGCTAAGGCATAAATCAATTCTGGATCAAGAGCAAGACTCTAACCAAGTCTGAGCTCCTCACTAAGAGTTGCAACATATTGATTAAATGCCTTTAAGAGAAAAATGATTAAGTCCACTGACATTATGTATCTATCATAGACAGCCTACACGGAGCATATGTTTATGTATTTTTAAAATTTAAAATATATTCACAAGCAAAAGAAACATTTTTCAGAATCCTTGTGCTTAATAATGGTGCAATTACAGAAAGTGTGGGCCAAACCCTGCTCACAATTGTTATCTTTGAAAGACATTTTGGATAAAGATTATGGGATAATTTCTATCTTAGTTCCTAACTATCCCAGATTGTGGTTTTTTGTTTTTTTTTAAGAGGGCAGTGTCACTGGCCCCTCATATGGGATCCAAACCAGGGCCGCTGGCATCCCAAGCCAGCTCTTAACCACTGCACCACTCGGCCGGCCCCCCAGATTGTGTTTTGATCCCTTTTCTTTTCTATTTGCAAAGGTCTTCATCAGCACCCATGATAGACCAAGGAACTAGAGCGCAGAGGCCACTCTGAGCCAGTGACAGCCCTGGTCTGAACACGAGCTGTCCTCTTCTGCGGGGACCCTATAGCCCCTGGGGGCTTCACACCCACCCACCCATCTGTCTGTAGGACTAAGTATTTGGGATATCCAGTTGAACAAGTCAGTGTCTAAATGCAAACTTGCTTTAAAACACTGCCCAATGTTCCAATAGGGTTTTTTAGTCTTATTTGATGTTTAATATAGAATATTGAATTTTAACCATATATTGAGGTTTTCATAAAAAATATAATCCAGGACTCAGGCTTATACGTTAATAAATGACATACAGGGCCGGCTGAGTGGCGCGGTGGTTAAGCGCTGGCCTGGGAAGCCAGCGGCCCCGGTTCGGGTCCCGCATATGAGGCCAGTGACACTGCCCTCACAAAAAAACAAAACAAAAAAATAAATAAATAAATGACATACAAAGTGTGGAGTTGATAAATGCTGTCCGCATTGTAAGATCCAGCGTGCAATTCATATGTCAGGTGACTTTTCATGCTACGTCCTTGCATTTTAGGGTTCACTACAATATTCCTTAAATACTGTACAGATTATCACATAATATAGATTATCACATAATAATAATTACATACACATGGGTTTAACATTTTTATAAACCTGTAATTTTAGAAAAAATATTGCTAACAATTTTTAAAATTGGGACTACATAATAATATCTCAAAATAATATAGCACAGGGCCAGCCGAATGGCTCAGTTGGTTAAGAGCTCGCTCAACAGTGCGAGCTGAGCTCTGAGCAACGGCGGTTCGATGCCAGCCCGAGCTGAGTTGCCATTGAGCTCCGCTGGAAAAAAAAAAAAATAATAATAATATTGCACAAAAATAGTTTGGAAAATGATGTTTTCACACGAATCCAGTGAATTTTAAGAGTATGAAAAAATGTTTCCTTTTCCTCCAAAGTTTAAAAAAAATCAAACCAAGAATACAGTGGGCATGGTCTAGGAAAACACCCTACAGGTCGGTCAGTAGGGCAAATAATTTCATTTCTCCAGGTCTTATTCTTGCTTCCCAAAGTCCAGGGTTCAGCTCACCCTGGAATCTATGACCTAGACTTTCCTCTAGTAGTCTGTCTAATCCCCGAGCCTCAGTAGAGAAAGCCCCTTAAATTACCAACCCCCTTTCTGTTTGGAGTCGGCCTCCTACAAGGCTGCTCCCCGTGGGCTCAACACAGTTTTGCTAAGTGAATCAATGACCCTAGAAAGCACATAGCAATTACTGTGATGTGGTGTATGGTGGTGTGAGAATAAAGGAACAGGCATCTAAAGCACTGTCACTAAAGGGAACGTTCGTCAGACATTTATTAAACTACTTCAGCTTCTTATCTTTTATCTACCCACTAATATATTTATGAACATCCTACTTTGGGCTGACTTGCAGAGTTTACCAGGAGCAAAGGAAAGACGGGTGGCGGAAGGTGAAAACCCCATCCTGCTGGACACGAGGCCGGACAGTTAAGTTTGCGAACTCATCCTAGAAAAAGTGCTGCCTACCTCACTGCTGAATATCACTATGGTCACCTTCGAAGTACTTCCCTTGGGAAGCTATACACTGATGCCAGCGCCTAGTTCACCCTTCAAAGCAATTTTGGAACTCTTTATCTGGAATGGCAATCAGAGCTGTCGTCATATTATTCTTGATGTCCTGAATGGCATCAAAATGTCTTCCTTTCATGGGCCGGCCGAGTGGTGCAGTGGTTAAGCGCTAGCTTAGGAAGCCAGCAGCCCCGGTTCAGGTCCCACACATGAGGGCTGTGAAACTGCCCTCAAAAAAAAAAAAAAAATGTCTTCCTTTCAATATTTCCTTTATCTTTGGGTAAAGAAGGAAGTCATTGGGGGCCAGATCAGGAGTGGGAGGGTGTTCCCAAACAGTTATTTGTTTACTGGCTAAAAACTCCCTCATAGACAGTGCCGTGTGAGCTGGTACATTGTCGTGAAGCAAAAGCCATGAATTGTTGGCAAAAAGTTCAGGTCATCTAACTTTTTCTCGCAGTCTTTTCAGCACTTTCAAAAAGTAAACTTGGTCAACTGTCCAGTTAGTACAAATTCATAATGAATAATTCCTCTGATACCAAAAAAGGTTAGCAACATCGTTGTAATAAGTTCGCAAACTTAATTGTCAGGCCTCATATGTGCTTCTACTGACACCAAAGGTTTATGGTGAAACTGACTAGGACCACAACCTCCGCTGGCCACAAAGATAATAAAGTAGACATCTGCTCTGGCTAACAAAGGCACACGAGGAGCCATCTTTAATAGAAAAATGAGCTAACTACTGACCAAGTCCCAAATAAAAGTTGATTTCCCACTGTTTCTGGTCTGCATCTAATTCTGCAGGCATGTATTAGAACATACCCGCAGTCACAAAACCCCCATCTTGCCCTTTCAAAAGCTGTAAAGAAGGGAAGGAATTAATTATGCTGAATGTAGAACCATGGGGACTCTCTCTGGGGCCAGCAGTAGGGGACCAGGATGATCTGCTCATATTTAGGAGCAGACAGATGGCTTCAGGCTTCTCTCTAGTTTTATATGTACAACCACCATTTAAAAATAATCATAATAACCTAAAATAAGACCGGCCTAGACATCCTAGAAGGGGCAGCAATGCAGGATGTGACCACCTATTGACTTATTGCCAATACAAAGAAGCGTGTCTCAAGTGCGGAAGCAGTCTCTGGCTGGGAGCCTGTGCCTTCCCCTAATCAGTAGGTCCCTTCCCCCACACAGCCTGTCCTGCCTGGCCCCCAGTTCAGTGGAGAAAGCTGTGATGAGTGGCTTCCACCACCCTTTCCAGAAGTACCCCGCTTCCCATAGTCAGTCAGAGAACAGTTCTTCAGCCAGGAGTATTCCCTTTGGAAGGAAATCCTGAGGGTGGTGAGCCGGACTGCAAGGCCCAAGGCAGCTAACAGGCAGGTCCAAGAGAAAGCCGGCCTTAGCACATGGCCTTCCCTGTGTCTGATCTGGGAGGCAGGGTGGGGTGGGGACTAGGGCTAGCTCAATACTCAGGGCACCATCTCTCCCAGGCTCACAGCAGGATGGACACACACGGGCTCCACCACTGACACAAACCTGCAGTGACTGAGGGTGGGGCCTGTGTGCACAGGTGCCTACGTGTACCCGACACACGGCGGATGCTTTCCAAGTATGCAGACTTCAACAGCAACGCCGCTGGCCAGATTTAGGGAGCTGCCTTCAGAGTGTAAGAGGCCTATTTTGAGGCATTCTTTACCTTCCTTTAAATAATTATTGGAGTAGAATTTAGTCCCCAGAAATGTGTGCTTATTTTAAAGTGTACCACTGGATAAAACTCTTTGATAAATGTATACACTTATGAAACCGGCACAGGTCACATTTTTTACTGTCCTCAATACTGGCAAGTTTTCATCTTTGAGAGGTGAATTTAATTTCTGGAAATATGTGGAAGTCATTATAACCCAGCCTGATTAATAAAGATATTGATCAAAATAAGTAATATCGTATAGGACCAAAACCGAAACAAAACTCAAATATGGCCACAAAGTAATTCATTTGTTGTGTAGCTCTAACTACCTCTGAGCTTTCTTTTTAACAGAAGTTCCAAAAATTTTTCTTGATCAATGATATGGCCAATGTAAATATTCTAGAGATCACTGATGAGGGTATAAAAGACATTGTGTATTTCATTGGGGAAAGTATTTTGTTGTATTTCATATTTCACACATACTTCTATCTAATTTTTCTTTTTTTTTTCTTGGGGAACAGCCATGGTTATTGGTTACACGTTGCTTTCATGCTACAATGGCATAGTTGACTCTTTTAAGAAGGAGGGCACAGTTCACAGTGCCCATGAGGGAATCAAACTGGCAACTTTGGTGTTATCAACACCACGCTCTAACCAACTGAGCTAATGGTTACCCCCTCTACCTAATTTTTAAAAGCCTTCCAGGAGCCAAACCTTCCAAGTCAGATATTCACTGACATCTAAACTCCTGGTGTTACAAATACTGACACAGTCCAGTCTGTAACACTAATGGGATTTAGTTTCCAGAACTGAGGCCTGCCCATCTGAGTAGGCCCTTCACACCTCAGGTTATAACGTAACTTATCAAGTTGAAATATAAGTCCTTCCTATAGGATATTGTGCCCTCGTACCATATTATCAGTGAAGAGAGCCCTACCATGTGCCACTTGTTCAACACAACTCATTCCTACTTTACAATGAAGGAACTGAGGCTCAGAGAGGAGAAGTAACTCTCCCAGGGTCACACAGCAGCCACATAGGCCATCAAACCTAGGTCATCCAGCTCCCGAGCCTGAGCGTGTCCCCTTGTGTTGCATCACAAAGTAGCTCTCCCAAAAGTTATGGCACCATTTCAAAGTGGGTAATGAGAGGCAGAAAGGGCCAACAGTGCTCCCACAGGGGTGCCCAGGTGGCAGATGGTCAGTGGCACTCAGCAGACGTACCTGAGACTGTCCTGAGCCAGTGGCTCCTAACCCTTTGTGGGTCACGGTTGTCTGAGGCTCCAGGGAGGGCTGTGCAATGCTCTTCACAAAACACGCACAAGGGTACAGCACACGAAACCTCGCAAAGCCCACGGATGGCGAAAAGGGCACCGGATCCCGATTAGGAATGTGCCCTGCTCCCCTCCCACATCCTAGAGCAGTTTCTCCTTATCCCAAGTTTTAGAATTTTTGATCCACTAATTCCAATAAACAAAATATTTGGAATAATACATCATTTTTTTCTTCATGACCAAATGTCCCATACATCCTTGCCTCCTAGCTCCTCCCGCCACTAACCCTCCACCCCAATACTGAACCCCGCTGAAATTCTGAGAAGAAGCCTGTCTGAAACCCAAGGTTTGATCCCAGTAGGACGCTAGCACTGATCGCAGGTTGGCAGCGGCCAAGATGGTCAAGGTGAGCGTCCACTCAGTTTATGAAGGGCCCACTGGGTACCAGGTGCTTGGCACACGGTGTGAGCAAGACAAACCCTGCTGTTGTAGAGCTTCCACTCCAGCAGAGGGAGACACGTGACAAAGAACAGACCCGGAGAACACTTCAATCTTGTTTGGAAGACTGAGGAAGTCATAATACAAAGGAAAAGAGAAAAGTAGGTGGGATGAGAGGCTCTGGAGGCTGCAGTGCAGACAGATTTGAAGTCAGGTGTGGGGAGGTAACAATTAGGAAAAGACTCTCAGGGAGTCATGGAGCTGGTCACGTGGACATCTAGGAGACAAGCACCCACTCATTAAAGGGGACTTGCGGTTTAAGGGCCCAGGACAGAATATGCTGGGTACGTTCTCAGAGGCTGGAAGGCAGCAAGCAAGACCAAGGTCAGCAGATGAGCTCCGAGAGGTACTGGGACGAGTGGTGCATTGAGAGGGACTTTAGACACCATGAGGGGACGCTGGCACTTAGAGGGAAAGGAGCCATTGTGAGGTTCTGAAGAGGGCATGGCTCTGGCTGCTGTGTCGAGAACAGGCATTAGGAGACAAACGGAGAAGCAGGGCAGTATTCCAGACAGGACACGAAGTGGTTCTGACTGGTAGGCAGCAATACAAGTGGGGAGAAGTGGACGGATCCTGCATTTATTTTAATGCAGAGTCAATGGCATCTGGGGACAGACTGGCTGTAGGAGGAGAGGGGAGAAGGAAGCAGGGGCGAGTGTCAGGGTTTGGGCCTGAGCCACAGGGGGTGTTGCAAACACTGAGAGGTTAGCAGGCCTGGGGGCCAGATGAGATATGGATGGGGACAGCCGGAGCTGGATGTGCAAGGGCGTCGCTGAGGCACCTGGGCGCACGAGGCTGTTCAGGGGAGAGGGTCCAGCCAGAGATGTGAAGGGAGAGCTGTCAGACATGATCAAAGCCATGAGAAATCGCTGCCAAAGGAGAAAAAAGGTAAAATTAAAAAATTAATTTCTGGTTCATGCTGAAATGTTAATTTTGCCCGAAGAAAGAAGATCATGAATATATTCATTAGGACTTCACAGAAAAGCACATTATCACGGATAAATTTGGTGCAAGATGGAATAGAGTAGGTGATATTCTGAGCTCTTACTTCGGCCCTCTCCCTTGATCCTATTCTGCTTTGTATTTAAATAGGATAGAAACATTATGTGGCATCTGAGGTTGTCTCAGCTGCTGGGTTTGTCTACTTTATTCGGCTTAGAATGATGCTGGCCTCTCCAAATAACCAAAAAGTCTGTAAAATTTTGGATGTCAAATCAGGAAAGACGAACATAATTTATTTGAAGGTAAACATTTGGTTCTGAATGTTAGTAGCTATCTTATTTCAGAACTTCCACTGGCGTGGCATTTAATGGTTTACATCCGTGATCTGATTTGATGCTGAAAACACGAGAGTAGGAAAGCATCATCCACGAGTGCTGAGGCGGACGCTTTCCACGCTCACGGAGCGGACACCTGCCCCATTTCCTTCACTGGACACAAAGCTGGAGGATTCAGAACCTGCCAGGCTCCCCGCCAGGCCCTCTGGCTCTAGCCGGTTCTGAATCTCCGCTTTGTGTGGTTCTTCTCCATTGAAAAGGAGTGCCAGGGTGACTGAGGAAGGTCAGAAGGGGTGGAGCAAGTCTGAGGAAGGCACGAAGCAAAGGGAAGCAGAAAGAGAAAAGGGCAAACAGCCGTCCGAAGACATGAAGGAAGCAACACAGACGAGGCAGGGAGAGCAGCTCTTCAACTCGCATCGCTCAAAACCCCATAGATCACCAGTGCTGCACCTTGGCACATATTTAGAAGATTTTACATTTTTTTTTTTTAAAGATTTTATTGGGGAATTGGTGGAGGGGAACAGCGTTGGGGAATCGGGGAAGGGGAACAGACAAGTTGCTGTCTTTTTGTTCTTCAGTTTAGTTGCGGAGGATGTTGCTTCACTGTTGGTATCGTCATTGCGCTCTTCCCGGATGAGGCAGATCGGTCGCTGGCCTCTGGATGTCGCTCACCGCGGCTATTGGCAGCTCACGCTTGGCTGCCAGCTGCTCACGCTGGCTGCGGGCCACTCACTGTAGCCCATGGCAGCCCACTGCAGCAGGGGCTGCAGCCCACACCATCACCGGGGCTCGCACAGCCCAGCTCCAGGTGGAGCTGTTGTTAGCTGTAGAGGGCAGTGTCACTGGCCCTCATGTGGGATCCGAACCGGGGCCGCTGGCATCCCAAAACCAGCGCTTAACCAATGCGCCACTCGGCCGGCCCCAGATTTTACATTTTAAAGGGTAAGATACATCTGCTGCCCTACCCACCCCCCGACCCCCCAGGGCCCTTTACCAGACATGACCGGCACAGCACGGGATGCAGCACCCAGACCTTCAAATACCAGGAACCCTGGCATGTCCTGGTCTCACTATCTTTGACCCCATTTCCCTCTCCATAAAAATTAGCCTCCTTTGTGCCTCTTGAGGAATACTAGTTATTTTATGAACATGTACACAGCTCAGAAGCTTCTATGGCCTATTTTAGAACTCCAGAGAGAGTGGCCTCCACCTTGAATTATTCAACTTACATCGAAGCCAGAGGATATCTTAGAATGGACCCTAGATTAGAAGGGGAAGAAAGGCTAAGATTTCCTGCATATTCGATGGTTAGACATAAGAGACTCATCACAGGAGCCGGACTTAGCGTCAGAAGACCAGGGTTATTGTCCTGGGGTTGTCTCTTAGCTGGGTGACCTTGGAGAAGTCCTTCATCCCCATCAGGTGGTGACTCAACTTCACTGGCCTGTCTCAAAGGGATGCTGTGATCCTGGGGGAAAATCCACCCACTCAGTATTTATTAAATCATGCATGCAGAAATGCTAAATTGTAAAGTGCTCACCAAATGAAAGATACTGTTGCTTTTCAGAAGGCAATGACATTTTAGTCTGTTATATCCAAGATCTCAAATGCTTAAGCGCCTCGGAATTGTCGGGGGGAGAGGACAGCTATGTGCAAAGTCCTAAGTGGGGTTTTACCTGCATACTTGCCAGTTTTTAAAAGAAATAAGGAACAATGACTTAGTGAGTGACTACTTCATGTTTTCCACAGCCCTTTTGTTCTCTGTTGGTCACTGTATCCCCATCACCTTGAAAGGTACCTGACACAAACTGTATTCCATCATATTTAAGGTGCTTTTGACTATAAAACACACGGTGGGCCAACCCAGTGGCGTGGTGGTTAAGCGCTGGCTTGGGAAGCCAGCAGCCCAGGTTCGGGTCCCACATATGAGGGCCAGTGACACTGCCCTCTTTAAAAACAAACAAACAAACAAAAACACACCATTGGTGTATGTACCATTAAGAAAGAAAGAAAGAAAAATAGGTGGTTAAAGTATGAAATCCACTCATAGGAAAATTCATCTCAAGAAATGTTAAAATGTGAAAAAAAAAATGGGCATTTTGCAATCAGTGAAATACAGACATTTGATAAATATTTTCTGAGCGAATAAACACTTTCACATAAATTGCATTGTATGTTACGTTCCCATCCAGCTAAAACCAAGCTACCTGAGGGCAGAAAGTATGTCCCATGCTTCTGTGGGACAGCACAAGAGGCCTTCCACAATGTGTGTTCCGGTGATGGCAACAGTAGATATTCTGAAAATCTAAACTAAGGAGAAGAAAAAAAATTATCCCAGAAAGTGGGATACCCGACTCTATTCTTTGGACAAAACTATAAGCAAAAAGGGTCAGGTGAATGAAAAGTTACATTTAGTATTTAATGGGTATACGTTTCAGTGTGGGAAGATGGAAAAGTGCCGGAGATAAATGGCAGTGACAGTCGCACAACCATGTGAATCCACCTAATGCCACTGAGCTGTACACTTAAAAATGGTTAAAATAGGGCCGGCCGAGTGGCGCATTGGTTAAGCGCTGGTTTTGGGATGCCAGCGGCCCCGGTTCGGATCTCACATGAGGGCCAGTGACACTGCCCTCTACAGCTAACAACAGCTCCACCTGGAGCTGGGCTGTGCGAGCCCAGGTGATGGTGTGGGCTGCAGCCCCTGCTGCAGTGGGCTGCCATAGGCTACAGTGAGTGGCCCGCAGCCAGCGTGAGCGGCTGGCAGCCAAGCGTGAGCTGCCAATAGCCGCGGTGAGCGACATCCAGAGGCCAGCGACCGATCTGCCTCATCCGGGAAGAGCGCAATGACGATACCAACAGTGAAGCAACATCCTCCGCAACTAAACTGAAGAACAAAAAGACAGCAACTTGTCTGTTCCCCTTCCCCGATTCCCCAACGCTGTTCCCCTCCGCCAATTCCCCAATAAAATCTTTAAAAAAAAAAAAAGGTTAAAATAGTAAATATGTATGCTATATATGTTTTACCACTATATGTATAAAAAAAAAACCCTCCAAGCAATGGCACTGGTAAGTAATATGTTTTATCAGCCTTGTGCCTCTAAAACAAAGAGAATGACAAAAATGCAAACAATGTTCCTCCACTCCCTACAGGTTTTTTTGTTTTGGAAAGTTGTTATCTTTCATTAAAATATGCTATATTTCTGTTAATATCTAAGGGACATTATTATTATTTTCAAGTGTATTAATACAAATATTTTTTTTAATTTCTCACCTTTAGTGTTAATAGATATAATTCACATCAGCCAAAGCTCTTTGGGGTCTTTGATTTTTATGAGTCTAGAGGGGTCCTGAGACCAAAATGCTTGGGAACCGCTGGTTTAGTGGAAGAGATAAAGAAGCACATAGAGGGACAGCCGGTTAGAGCTCAGTGCTCATAGCACCAGGGTTGCCAATTCGATCCCTACGTGGGCCACTAAGTTGCGCCCTCCACAAGTAAATTGAAACAACTACTTGACTTGGAGCTGATGGGTCCTGGAATAACAGTGTTCCTCAATTGAAAAAAAAAAGCAGCACATAGATAAGTAATTAATCAGGAAATGTCCAGTGCCACGAGCATACACTGGCTGAAAGGGAAGGCCACCAAGAAGCTGAGACCTGAGGACAGGAAGCCACCAGCCTGCAGAGCTTAGAGGTCAAGCAGGGGTCAGACTAAAGGCAACACCAGTCTCCTTCCTTCCTTCCCACAATACAGACACTGTTTCACATTTCTGTAAATCTCTCAATGGTTCTAGAGGGAGGACTCTGAGTGCGCGCACTCGTGTGTGTATGTATTCTTACATACATACATACCTACGTATGTATATCTATACATGCAGTGTGTGTGTGTATCTATACACACATACACATGCACTGTTTTACTTTTTTACAATTATTACGTGTTATTTTTATTTTATTTTTTTTAAGATTTTATTGGGGAATTGGGGGAGGGAAACAGCGTTGGGGAATAGGGGAAGGGGAACAGACAAGTTGATGTCTTTTTTTGTGTGTTCTTCAGTCTAGTTGCGGAGGACGTTGCTTCACTGGCCCATGTTGGTATCGTCATTGCTTTCTTCCTGGATGAGTCAGATCAGTCGCCGGCCTCTGGATGGTCACTCACCACGGCTATTGGCAGCTCACGCTGGCTGCCGGCCACTCACTGTAGCCTATGGCAGCCCACTGCAGCAGGGGCTGCAGCCTACACCATCGCCAGGGCTCGCACAGCCCAGCTCCAGGGGGAGCTGTTGTTAGCTGTAGAGGGCAGTGTCACTGGCCCTCATATGTGGGATCCGAACCAGAGCCACTGGCATCCCAAGCCAGCTCTTAACCAGGGCGCCTCTCGGCCGGCCCACGTGTTATTTTTATAATTTAAAAAATGACACCTTTTCCCCCCAAATCCTGTCTGGCTCTTGCAGGCAGTGCCCTGCCAGGCTGTATTTCTGGCTCCTAGCTTTGGCTTCACTCCCTGGACCCCAATGAAAGCCACTTTCCTTTCGGGCATTGCCCAGAACCCCCCATCTGGGAACGGCCCTCACGTCCAGTTCCTGCCCTGACAGCCCAACACAACCCCTAACCTCTCCCGCACCCTCCTGTAACCAGCCTCCTTCATGCCCGTGCCCCCATGTCTGACTAAACCACAGATCCACTTTAAACCACTTCCCTGCCAGGAAACTCCCCAGGTTTCCATTGTCTGTGAAACAAAAGCCAAACTCTCTGGCATGGGAACAAAGGCCCTTTGCAAACCTTGGCCCATTTCCCTGCCCACTTCTGGCCACTCCAGCCTCCTGTTTACCCGGCTCCAGCCACGCCAAATCGGTCCTGGTTCCACAGGCTTTAGGCTTTTTTGTCCTTTTGTCTTTGCTCAAAGACTCTGGAATATGGCTCCTCACTTGTGCTTATCCACCCCTACCTCCCCCCAGGCCATCAAATGCTTAGCTTTCAAAGCCTGTGCAAATCTCCCTCCTTCTAGAAGCATCCTTTGCCTGCTCTGTGCTCCTCGGCACTTTGTACATACGTTTATCATAGTCCATTTCAGGAGTCAACCCGAGATGGACCCTAGCCGAACCTGGTCTACCCCGGGCTCCCGTGTGGCCTGCAAGCTGCGTGTGGTTTGTATGTTGTTAAATGGGTGAACAAAAATCAAAAAAATAAAATTTTCGTGGTACGTGAAAATTATACGAAATTTCAATTTTAATATCCAAAAGTGAAGCGATGCTCACGTGTTCAGTTACATATTGTCCATGGCTGCTTTTCATGCTGCAATGACAGAGCTGAATACTTGAAACAGAGACCGTCTGACTGCACAGCCTAAAATGTTTATTATCTGTTTTTTTACAGACAAAGTCTGCCAGCTCCTGGTCTACCCTATTTAGAGATTTATATGTCAGTTTTCAACTAGACAGTAAGCCCACAGAAACAAGAATACATTTTATTTATTTATTTATTTATTTATTTATTTATTTATTTATTTATTTTGAGGGCAGTGTCACTGGCCTTCATATGTGGAACCCGAACCGGGGCCGCTGGCTTCTCAAGCCAGCGCTTAACCACTGTGCCACTCGGCCAGCCCAAGAATACATTGTATTTAGTGAGCAAACGTCTGGCTGTTCAGCACCGGCGAAGTGTTCTTAGAAGGGAGAACGCACTGGGTCCTGATTCACAGAGGAAACTGCCAGAGAAGAAAGGCCAAAGTCAGGTGTGACTGGGGTCGGGACGTTAGCATTTTTTTCATGAAATGGAGAGTAAAATACAGCACAATCTCAATTCTACTCACTGTTCCTACTGCTTAAGGATGAAAATTGAGATACAAAGAAAGACTTAAAAGGAAAGTTGTGGGCCAACCGAGTGGCACGTTGGTTAAGAGCTGGCTTGGGATGCCAGCGGCCCCGGTTGGGATCCCACATATGAGGGCCAGTGACACTGCCCTCTACAGCTAAGATGGTGAACAACAGCTCCACCTGGAGCTGGGCTGCTGTGAGTCTCCGGGACGACATAGCTGCAGCCCCTGCTGCAGTGGGCTGCCATAGGCTACAGTGAGTGGCCGGCAGCCAGCGTGAGCTGCCAAGAACGGCTGTGAGCGGTCGTCCAGAGGCCAGCGACCAATATGCCTCACCCAGAAAGAGCGCAATGATGATACCAACATGGGCCAGTGAAGCAATGTCCTCCACAACTAGACTGAAGAACAAAAGGACAACAACTTATCTGTTCCCCATGTCAAACCCTGTTCCCCTCCCCCAATTCCCCAATTTTAAAAAAAAATCTTAAAAATAAATAAAATAAAATAAAATAAAATAAAATAAAATAAAATAAAATAAAATAAAATGGAAGTTGGTTCTCACGAATAATGTCCAGGCCCACAATCCCATTGGGCTTATCCTGACACAGGCTCTTGTAGTGGAAGCCTACAATGACCTAAGACGTTGCTTAAGACACACAGCAGCTACTTCCTCTTTTGTCATATCTAAAGAGCTGTCTAGTTTCCAAAGTCCCCCATACTTGGCTCCCACCCTGTTCCTCCAACCCCAAATAGGAATTCTCTCTCCATAGACAAGCTTGGCTGCTTCCTCACTCAGCCCTGGTCACAGTCTCCTGCCAAGGCCACCTATCAAACTCAAAGCATTCTTGAAAACCCACCTCAAGCCCACTCCCTCCTTCTTTGAAGATTCCGACTTCTCTAGATTGCCAGGACATGTACTGAAAACAAAGCCATTACCTGGGTTATGCCCTTTGGCACTTGATAAGTTTTGAATGGGCCGGCCGAGTGGCTCAGTTGGTTAAGAGCTTGCTCAAGTGTGTGAGCTGAGCTCTGAGCAACAGCAGTTTGATGCCCAGCCTGAGCTGAGCTACCAAGAGGTGGAAGGATGGCTCAGCTGAAAAAAAAGAAAAGTTTTGAAATCTAGTGGTCATAATGGAGCTATATCCTCTTTGTGAAAGAAAACGCCATCTTACTCCATTTGTGTACCCCAGAAAATGCTTCAAGGTTCGTGGAGTTGGGGGATTGAAAAGAAGAGTAGCTAAGATTAGACAAGAACCCCCAAACTGTAATACATGCAGAACTAAAGTAAATTCCATAATATACATGGGATGCTAATGGCATGTCAGTGCGATCAGCAAGGGGTTTAGGGTACAGTCACATCTGAAATCATCAGCGAGTGCAGGAGAGGTTTTTAAGATACAGAAATGGGTAGATATTACAGACCAAAGGTACAAAAGCACAACCACAACCCTTGACCCTTTCCAGCACACGTAGGCCTGAGTGGGGGAGGTAATAAGAAATTGGATTAAACTGGTTAACAATGATTAAGGGCTTTACATGGATTAATTAACTTAACATTCACAACAACCCTATGAGGTTATCATCCCATTTTATAGGTGTGAACACTGAGGCACCAAGAGAATAAGAGTGATTTGTCACGAACACACAGGTTATCAGTGTCAGAACCAAGACTTGAACCCAGGACACAGGGCACACACGTTTTTATGAGATTAGTCCCAGGAGAGGGATAATAGTTCAGACGTCTTTAAGAAAAACTCATCCTTGGGTCGGCCGAATGGCGCGTTGGTTAAGAGCTGGCTTGGGATGCCAGCGGCCCCGGTTCGGATCCCCCATATGAGGGTCAGTGACACTGCCCTCTACAGCTAAGATGGTGAACAACAGCTCCACCTGGAGCTGGGCTACTGTGAGTCCCTGGGACGGCATAGCTGCAGCCCCTGCTGCAGTGGGCTGCCATAGGCTACAGTGAGTGGCCAGCAGCCAGTGTGAGCTGCCAAGAGCTGCTGTGAGCAGCCGTCCAGAGGCCAGAGACCGAGCTGCCTCATCCGGGAAGAGCGCAATGACGATACCAACATGGGCCAGTGAAGCGACGTCCTCCACAACTAGACTGAAGAACAAAAGGACAGCAACTTGTCTGTTCCCCTTCCCCAGTTCCCCAATGCTGTTCCCCCTTCCCAAATTCCCCAATAAAATCTTTAAAAAACAAAACAAAAAACTCAGCCTCAGATTGATTCTTTTTTTTTTTTTTTTTCCTTTTTTAGCTGAGCCATCCTGCCGTCTGTTGGCAGCTCAGTGGCAGCTCAGCTCGGGCTGGGCATCAAACTGCTGTTGCTCAGAGCTCAGCTCACACTCTGGAGGGAGCTCTTAACCAACTGAGCCACTCGGCAGGCCCAGATTGATTACTTCTTTACATGCAGCATTGATCATTTTTGAAACAAGCAATCTCCATTTAGTATTTGCCTTCTCGAAAATAGCTTGGGTTTATAAAACCTTCAACACACTGGCCCCAAATGTCCATAAATAGGGGATCATCAGCCATGAAAAGGAACATCTCTGCCCCTTTGAGATGTATATGTGTCTCCCACAACACAGGAGTGTCACTGTCAGGGACCTGAAGGCCATTCAATTGAAATGTCATCATCAGGAGAGATGGGGCAGCTGTCTCTCAGTCTCTGCAGGAGGGCAGAAACCTAACTTCCATCATTGCCAGTTAGCAGACACACCTGGTCTAATCGCACTGACATTGACCCAACACTCTTGCTCACTTTCAGCGATTTTTCACTTCTCTGACTTGCTCCCCTGAATATTCCTTTATTCTCTCTTTAAAATGCCTGGTCACCTCTGCACAAGTCAGCAGGGACCTCAACTCTGTCCCGGATGCAGCGGTTATGGAATAAAATCTGTTTTCACCACATTCACTAATGTCCGGCTATGTCTTTGATATGTGTTCACCAAGATACACTGTGGAAAGAGCAACATACGAAGTGTGGGCCTGGGTGGCTGGGGACAGTGTGGGAAAGACCACACTTCCCCAGGTGCCTTCTCATGCTTGTCATTTGGAGAGCTTACATAATTCTTGTTTTAAAAGAAAGAAAAACATGCTCAACCATGCTTTTTAAAGACAAGCACCAGTGCTGTAACAATTTTAGGGAATATTTCTGGAACACCAGGCACGATTCTAACTGCTTTACCTGATTATCTCATTCCACCCTCAAGGCTCCATTGGAGTGGGACCATATTGTACCCATTTTCCAGATGAGAGCCTGAGGCATTTTACAGATGAGAACCTGAGTAGCTTGCTCAAGATCACAGAGCTAGTGAGTGGCTAAGGCAGGTCTGAACTCCACACTCTCTGTCAGAGCAAGTCTGTTCATAAAGACATGGGGACAGCATTTATAGCAACTTGATAACAAATTTGTTCATGTTTGAAAAAACAAAGTACAGCATTGAGCACATAGTCATTTTAAACCAAATAAAAACCATTCATCACTTCCTTAAGCTTTTTCTAAACAAAGAAAATGAAAGGAAAAATGCAAACAGGGGAAGAGGATGGGGGAAGGAAAAAGACCCAGGGAGGGGCAGGGGAGAAGGGGCCACGGAGAGAGAGAAGGGGAGACAGACAAAGACAAGTAAACATTTCTCTCACACGCTTCCTGTTTAAGATTTCAATCATGTACCTTTCTACCAAAAGAAAGGAAAACAAAAACCCAAATTCAAATTCACAGAAACCGGATACATTTGACATTTAAATACACATGCTTCCTTTTTCATAATTAGATTTATCTTTAATTATGCAATTTCTTAACGAACGGAAGTAAATCACCCATAAAACCAATTCATTCCAGCCTCCAAAATAAACCAACCTTTATCTTACAGATAGGAGGCTTCTTGCCTTTGCAAAAGTTAAAATCCTGCCAACTGTCCCCCTTATATTCTCTTATGAGTAACACATTTTGGAGCATTTCTGATGACTCATTTCAACAGGTGCAAAAAGCCTGGGTGATACCAGGACTAAATACACAAACTTTCCCAAAGAGGGCTGGCGTCTGGAAGATGGTAACTACAGACGTAGCCAATTTCTTCTGAGCTGTGTAGTTTACATTACCACCTTTATAAAACAGTTAAACATTTACTGCAGTGCTATTCACAATAGCCAAGACATAGAAACCACCGAAATACCCATTGGTAGACGACTGGATTAAGAAACTGTGGTACATTTATACAATGGAGTATTACTCGGCCATAAAGAATGAAATCGTACCATTTGTGATCATATGAGTGGACCCAGGGAACATTATGCTAAGGGGAATAAGTAAGATGGAGAAAGACAAATACCATATGATCTCACTTATATGTGGAATCTAAAGAACAGAATAAATGATCAAACTAATCAGAAAAAAAAACTATTAGACATACTCTTTCAGGACATTCTACTGAATGACAAGCAAGCTGGTGTCTTCCATTGTACTCACTGGCCCTAATGAATTCAAGAATATTTTAAAATAGTTATGTCTGTCATGGATTTTTTTTTATAATGATTTAATTTTTTTTTTAAGATTTTTTTTTTTAAATTGGGGCATTGGGGGAGGGGAACAGACAAGTTGCTGTCCTTTTGTTTTTCAGTCTAGTTGTGGAGGACATTGCTTCATTGGCCCATGTCGGTATCATCATTGTGCTCTTCCTGGATGAGGCAGATCGGTCACTGGCCTCTGGACGGCCGCTCACCATAGCTATTGGCAGCTCACGCTGGCTGCTGGCCGCTCACGCTGGGTGCTGGCCACTCACTGTAGCCTATGGCAGCCCACTGCAGCAGGGGCTGCAGCCTACACCGTTCCAGGACTCGCGCAACCCAGCTCCAGGTGGAGCTGTTGTTAGCTGAAGAAGGCAGTGTCACTGGCCCTCATATGGGATCCGAACTGGGGCCGCTGGTGTCCCAAGCCAGCTCTTAACCAATGCACCTCTCAGCCGGCCCTGATAGATGTTTTTATTTTGACAGTTTATTTCAGAGGTGAAGCTGATAACAGTAATAATAATAACAACAGTTGTCATATATTGAGCACACACTATTATAGCAAAACTAAATATTGTATATGTATTATTTTATTTAATTCTACAATAAGTTGTAGGTATTTAGCTCAATTTTTAAAATATTTATGCATTATAAGTCAATAATGGCAAAATATGAATATTCAAATGAAATTTATGAAGCTTACAATAACTTGACATATTCTTAAGCTTAAAATACATCACTCCAAGGAGTTTAAAAAGCAATTAAAAATGTAACCTATTAACATTATATGTTTTCATCTACATAATAAAACAGAAGAGTTTTGACTGTTAAGAGAAATAATACTTCCAACAGTCTAAAGTAGCATTAAGAAGTTTCTATCAGGGTCACCTGAGTGGCTCAGTTGGTTAAGAGCACGAGCTCTGAGCAACTGGGTCGCCAGTTCGATTCCCACATGGGCCAGTGAGCTGCCCAGGAGCTGAGCTGCGGCTGAGCCGCCAACAGAATGGCTCAGCCCGTGAGAGCACATGCTCCTAACAAGGTTTCTGGTTGACTCCTCATCTTGAGCTGAGTGACCAAAAGCTGCAGACGGGCAGCCGAGTGGCTACTGGACTTGGAGCTGAGCTAGCTGAGCCCTCCACGACTAAGATTGAAGGACAACAACTTGGTTGTTCCCCTTCCCTAATTCCCCAACACTGTTCCCCTTTCCCAATTCCCCAATAAAATCTTTAAAAAAAAAGAGAAGTTTCTATCTACAATCTCTTTTCTCATTGAATATTTTTTTCTTTTTTTAAGGGCAGTGTACTGGCCCTCATATGTGGGAACCGAACCGGGGCCGCTGGCTTTCCAAGCCAGCGCTTAACCACCGCGCCACTCGGCCGGTCCATTGAATAATTTTTTTAAAGCTATTTTTATCTATACCATTTATTTTATGCCACTGAGCCAAGTACCCTACTGGCATTATCTCACTGATTAAATGATAAAATACAAAGTTCTAAGAACTGTGCTGGACATAGCAAGTGCTCAATAAACGCTCCCTATTATGATCTCATTTTATCTTCCTAGTGAGGGAAGGATTACTACTATACTCCACTTAAATGAGGACACAGTGTCCAGTTCAGAGTGACCCAGCTATCTGTGGCAGAGCCCAGCAGGGGGCAGGTTTGTCCCTTTCTACACTGCTCCTTGCACTGATTTCAGAACATTCATGAAAAGGTCTGGTGGCTTGTCAAAAAAATATATGCACTGAATGTAAGCCCGGTTCAGACACACAGCACAATGTAGATTCCACGGGGACTGGAGAACACCGTGGGGCTTGGAGGAGATCCACGGGAGAGGAGACAGACACGGGGTGCAGAGACTGCCCGAAAACCAAATGAAAACTGGTTCCACCTTGCACAGCCTCTTGAGAGGGTCTCTGCCTCCAACACCCGTGTGCTGACAGCCAGCGCTGTGTCAGGCCCAGGACTAACACTGCGGAATCAGACTAAGGTGGGTAAGTTAGTAGTGCTGACAAACAAAAACCAAAAAGTGGTAAAACAGACCAAAGACAAAAGGAACTGCAAACCAGGGTAAGAGAATAAAGAGGATGCCAGAGCTAGGAGTAGGGTTACACCGTCAGCTGTAGAAAACTGCTTCTCAGAGCTTGCCCTATTTTCCTACTAAGTGTTTTAAAATCGAATCCTATGGACAGGATGCGTTCCTCAGGCACCGAGAAGTGGCAAGACATATGTACTTTAGAGCCTTTTATCCCGTAGGGGTCTTTGAACCAAAACGTTTGGAAGCCCCCGCCGAAGCGTACATGCATTTCTCTCCATTCCCTCACGCGAGGGGCGCGGACGGGGACGGGCCCTCTGCCCCTTGCTCTTTAACTAAGCGCGCAGGGGACGCGGGCCTTGGCAGCGGCGGGGCCCCCGCTCCGGGGATGCGGCCCGGGTCCCGCGCGGCGGCCCGAGGGCAGGGCTGCAGGGCGGCGGGCGCCGACAGGGGGCGCCGCGGTCCCCCGGGGCCGGGCCCGCGCCGCGCTGTGCGCCTGGGGCCGCGGAGCGCCCTGTGCCGCGTCTGCGCCTCTTCGGCTCGCGCGCGCCCCACACCGCGCAGCGCCCGCCGCCTGGCCCCCGAGCAGCTTACGCGGGGCCGGTCAGGGCCCCGGGCTTAGGAGCGGCGGGCCTTCCTCCAACTCGCCCCAAAGCCTTCCACAGACGCTGGCCACCGCCCTCGTCAAAACAAGTCGCACAGGACGCGCCCCGCTCCGAAGGGCTTCTCGAAAGAGCGAGACGGCGGTGGGGGCGAGGGGAGGACGCCCCCACACACAGACACACCCAGCTCTGCTCAGCGACCGACCCCCACGTCAGCAGCTCCTCCAGCCCGAGCGCGTGCCCGCCAGGGCGCGTGCCCGCCCCGCGCGCTCTCGACCCCGCCCGCGCGCTCTCGCCCCCGCCCCGCGCGCTCTCGCCCCCCCGCGCGCTCTCGCCCCCCGCGCTCTCTCGCCCCCCCGCGCGCTCTCGCCCCCCCGCGCGCGCGCTCTCGACCCCCGCCCGCGCGCTCTCGCCCCACCCCCACCCCCGCAGTCCCGGAGCGCGCCGGCCCCCCCGCTCCCCGCCGGAACCGCGGGCACTAGGAAGCAAATCAGAGCCACGAAACCACCAAAACGGAGGCAGGGCCCGGTGGGTGGCGGGAGAAGCGAGTCGAATCGAGCCGAACATCAGCCCGCGAGAAGCGTGTGCGCCACCCGCCTGCCCCCGGCTGCGGGATGGATAAAACACTCACCTCTGTTTCCACAGGTGCAACACGAGCGGCTCGGACTGTTTTTTTCTGGGGCCCCGGTGAGGCCCTCTGACTTTCTGTGCCTTCAGCCTGGAGAGGTTTCCGTACTCTGAAATGGGAACTGAGCTGCTGTCGCACCTCGGGAGGAATTCCCTGAGATGAGGGACAGGAGCCCGGTGGGAGCAGCGGCAGTGGCTGCACGGGTGCGTCGCTGGCTAAGGCGACCCGAGTGGAGGGGACCTCGTCAGGACACTGTGATGGCGAAATGCATGAGAAAGGAGCCCTGCACTCGCATTCGTGGGTGCTCAGTCCTTGTTGAATGAATGGCTGGGTGGGGCTCACATCTTGTCCCTCAGGCAGTGGGGGGACCTGTGGGAGAGAATTCCAAAAAAAAATTGGTTCCAAAACCAAATTTGAACTCCCTCATGCCGTTGACCGGACCTGCCCTGCAATGCTCGAGGCCGAATGACTGCCACCCCAGCCTGCGCCAATCTATTTCATTAACTAAACATGAATTTAGTGAGGCCTAGCGCTAGGCCCAGCAAGGAACCCCAGATGCAGCAATGGGTGTAATTACTGGCATCACAGCAACCATAAGCTTCTCTAACTTTTCCCTGAGCCTCCTGTCTTAGGTTGGGTTCTCTGGGAAACAGAAATGGAGTCTCCGGGATGTACATGCACAATACTTGGGCAGCGCTCTCAGGAAACAGCCCCTGAGCAAGTAAGAGAAGTTGGGCTGGCCGAAAGTTGTACTGGGATGCAGCCGGGAGCTCCGGATTCCTCAGGCAGCTCTGGAGCTGCGGTAGGCCTTCAGAGGTGTCCTGAGTGAGGGTACCCGGGCCAGCCCTTTGTACCCATGCATGGACTGGTCTGTGGCTGAGGAGAGCATAATCTTGGGCATGGCAGCTCCTCCCTTCAGGAAAGGGGGTCTCAGGCAAGAACTCAGCTGTGAGCTGTCACAGTGAGGCCCCCTGGCAGCTGGAGGCGTGGTATATCAGCCCTGGCAGGATTCTGGGTGGCACACCATGGCACCCACTACACACCTCGAGGGTAGGCAGCCTGTTTCATTCTCCTCTGTTCTCTGCACATCTGATTTTTTCCCCCCTGCTAACTTAGGCTGCAGGGGTGGATGATGGTCATACCACAGCTCCTTTTTTGTTGTTGTTTTTTTTAGGGCAATGTCACTGGCCCTCGTATGTGGTACCCAAACCAGGGATGCTGCCTTCCCAAGCCAGCGCTTAATCACTGCACCACTCAGCTAGCCCAAGGATTTTGCAAGCAGCCAGGTCAGGTTACAGACCTTCAGCTTCTTTTTTTTGAGAGCAGTGTCACTGGCCCTCATATGTGGGACCAAACCAGGGCCGCTGGCTTCCCAAGCCAGCACTTAACCACCGCGCCACTCAGCCGGCCCTGATTGTGGTTTTTAAACTCAGTCATGCCTTCTGCATTTCTTAGTTAATATTTCACTGTGAGGGCCTTTCCTTCTCCCTTACTTCTTTAGTTCTGTCCATATGGATCCATGGATTCTGATTTTTATTCAGTGGGTGAGAATCCATGACTATCATTGCTTATTTTGATGCTCAGATCATCCCAGATTTGGCCAGTGGGAGCTCCTTCAAGCTGGCCTCTGTTCCAGTCATTTTTTGAGCACATTCTTGCTTCTGGCACAGACAGTCCAGGCTTACTCTCCTAGCCCTAGCCCCTGACTCAGCCATTTTGCTAAGGACTCCTGGTTCTTGTTAGTGGAGAGTCATATTAAAACCCGAGACGGGCAAGCCGAGTGGCGCATTGGTTAAGAGCTGGCTTGGGGTGCTGCCTCTGAGCATCAGGGCCCCGGTTTGGATCCTACCTATGAGGGCCAGTGACACTGCCCTCTATAGCTAAGGTGGTGAACAACAGCTCCACCTGGAGCTGGGCTGGGCTGCTGTGAGTTGCCGGCAACAGCATGGGCTGCCATAAGCTACAGTGAATGGCCGGCAGCCAGCGTGAGGGACTGGCAGTCGGTGTGAGCAGCCAAGAACCGCCGTGAGCCGCTGTCCAGAGGCCGGCGACCGATCTGCCTCACCTGGGAAGAGCACAACGATGATACCAACATGGGCCAGTGAAGCGACGTCCTCCACAACTAGACTGAAGAACAAAAGGACAGCAACTTGTCTGTTCCCCTTCCCCAATTCCCCAATAAAATCTTTAAAAACACAAAACAAAAAAACCCCGAGATCTGGAAGCTGGGTGTGCTCATTGCGACTGAGGTGTCATTGCTCTTATCCTTTCAGTGGGCAGACTGGGGAAAATAGCCGTTTCAAATAAGTCTTGTTTTTCACCATTTTATATTTGTAGCTCCTTTTGCTCACCATGAGAAGCCTGTCTCCCAACAAAATCAACATATTTACTTGTTTGCTCAATTCTACAATGCCCATAAACTTGCTTCAGAATTACCACATCCACACCTCTCTTAACAAACAAACAAAAAAACCCAACTCTCCTATTAAGTCCAATTTAAGTGTTCTTTGCAGTTCTTTTGATCCTTTTGTCTTCAGACTGAGGGGAGTGAGAATACTGTGGCTCAAAGTTACTTGGACGCTTTCGTTTGCATTGTTCTTTAATATGGTTGTTACCCATTTGGTATACAGTCAAGTTTCTTTGTTTCTGTTTGTTTCCAACTTTAAAGTTAAGAAAAATCCTTGCTGATTTAACCTTTGGCATTTTAATTATAATGTGGGCCTCTTTGGGTTCATCTTGTTAGGGACTCTGCGTTCCCTGGAGCTGGATGTCTGTTTCATTCATGGGGTTGGGGAAGTTTTCAGCCATTCTTTCTTTCTTTCTTTTTTTTTTTTAAGATTTTATTGGGGAATTGGGAAGCGGATCAGCATTGGGGAATCAGGGAAGGGGAACAGACAAGTTGCCGTCCTTTTGTTCTTCAGTCTAGTTGTGGAGGACGTCGCTTCACTGGCCTGTGTTGGTATCGTCATTGCGCTCTTCCCAGGTGAGGCAGTCGCTCGCCGGCCTTTGGACGGCCGCTCACAGTGGCTCATGGCAGCTCAAGAAAGCGCACGCCAGCTGCTGGCCAGCCCCAATGTAGCCTACACCGTTGCTGGCGACTCCTGGCAGCCCAGCTCCAGGTCGAGCTGTTGTTCACCATCTTAGCTGTAGAGGGCGCAGCGTCACTGGTCCTAATGTGGGATCCGAACCAAGATCTGCTCAGAGCTGGCATCCCAAGCCAACTCTTAACCAACACGCCACTTGGCCAATCCATAATTTCTTAATTTTTCAATTTCAGTTGACATAATATTAAATTAGTTTCAGGTGTACAACATGATGATTAGATATTTATAGAACTTATGGAGTGATCATCCTGATAAACCCAGTACCCACGTGGCACCACACATGATAAATAATGTTATTGACTGTATTTCCTCTGCTGTACTTTACATCCCCATGACTATTTTGTAACTACCAACTTGTACTTCTTAATCCCTTCCCCCATTTATACTCCCTCATACCCCTCCCAATCAGCAACCATCAAAATATTCTCTGTATCTATGAGTCTGTTTATGTTTTGTTTGTTCATTTATTTTGTTCTTTAGATTCCACATGTAACTGAAATCATTTGGCATTTGTCTTTCTCTGTCTGACTTGCTGCACTCAGCACAATAACCTCTAGGTCCATCCATATTGTTGCAGATGGCAGGATTTCATTCAATGTATGGTTGAGTATATATGCACCACATCTTCTTTAGCCATTCACCCATTGATGGACACCCAGTTTGCCTCCACATCTTGGCTATTGTAAATAATGCTGCAATGAACATATGGATGCATATACATGTCTCTTCAAAATAGTGTTTCAGGTTTCTTTGGATAAATACAGAGAAGTAGGATTACTGGGTACTTCTTTGTCTCTTGTTATAGTCTTTGTTTTAAGATCTATTTTGCCAGCTTTTGTTTGTTTGTTTGTTTGTTTGTTTCCATTTTCATGAAATATCTTTTTCCATCCCTTTACTTTCAGTCTGTGTATCTGGTTATTGGTGGAGGGAGTGGCTGTGTGAGCCGGACCCGGGAGCCTGCGGGGACGGACTGAACTGAGCATCTTTGGTGCAAAGGCTGGAGGTTTTTGGACTGTAGTTCCCGTGGTGTGGAGCCTGCACGCGAGTGGTGTAAGGAGGGCGCCATTTTGTCGGGCTTGGGCCCGCCCAGCCATTATTTCTTTAAATAGGTTTCTTGTCCCTTTCTCTCTCTCTTCTCCTTCTGGGACTTCTATGACTCTAATGTTGGTATGCTTGATGTTGTCCTAAAGGTATCTTAAAACTATCCTCATTTTTTATTTTATTTTTAAAAGATTTTATTGGGGAATTGGGGAAGGGGAACAGCCAAGTTGTTGTCCTTCAGTCTTAGTTGTGGAGAGCACAGCTAGCTCAGCTCCAAGTCCAGTCACCATCCAGACCTCCTTGGGCAGCTCGTGGCCACTCAGCTCAAGGTGCTGTGTTCAATCTTAGTTGCTGGTGGGCGTAGCCACCATCCCATGCGGAAGTCGAACCAGAAACCTTGTTAGGAGCACGTGCTCTCACCAGCTGAGCCATCCTGCCACCTGTTGGCAGCTCAGCTCAGGCGCAGCTCACTGGCCCATGTGGGAACTGAACTGGTGACCGTTTTGCTCAGAGCTCAAGCTCTTACCCAAGTGAGCCACTTGGCTGGCTCCATTATCCTCATTTTTTTTTTTTTTGCAACACGTTTATTTATTTTTGAGGGCAGTATCTCTGGCCCTCACATTTGGGACCCGAACCGGGGTCACTGGCTTCCCAAGCCAGCACTTAACCACTGTGCCACTCAGCCGGTCCACTATCCTCATTTTTTAAAACTGTTTTTTCTTTTTGCTGTTCCAACTGGTATTTCGCATTACGTTGTCTTCCAAATCTCTGATTTAATTCTCTGCTTCATCTAATCTATTGCTTCTTTATACATAATATAGTCTTCATTTCAGTTATTGTATTCTCCATTTCTGACTGGTTCTTTCTTTATGTCTCCTGTCTCTCTGTTGAAGTTCTCCCCGAGTTCACTGAGCATCCTTATAACCAGTGTTTTGAACTCTGCATCTGGTAGATTGCTTGTCTCTGTTTCATTTAGTTCTTTTCCTGGGGTTTTGTCCTGGTCTTTCGTTCAGAACGTATTTCTCTGTCTCCTCATTTTGGCTGTGTCTCTGTGTTTGTTTCTATGAATTAGGCAAAACAGCAACCTCTCCCGGTCTTAAAGGAGTGGTCTGGTGTAGGAGCTATCCCTTTGTAGATGTCAATGTCTATAATCCTTCCTCACCGGGGGGTGGGGGTGGGGGAAGGGGTCCTCCATATCCCCAATGTTCATTCATTCACCCATACAACAAACATTAACATGGGTTTGTGCCAGGGAACTGCTGAGGATCCATGACATGGTGAGAACACAGTGGATGCAGCCGGGCTGAATATTAACCATTAAACAGTTGCCCCACCTTTAGCCCTAGAGTGTCGGCCAGTGAGCACTCAGGGGGTCCCCCAGGGGTGCTCCCCAAGCCTTTGCCAACCTCTGGTCCCACACAGGAGTGGGGGGTGGCCATGGGCACTGCCCTGGAGTCAGGGTTCTGCAACCTGATGATACAAGTAAAGAGTTAACAGGAGGGCCGGCCGAGTGGCTCAGTTGGTTAAGAATTGGCTTAATGGGCCAGCCAAGTGGTGCGGTGGTTGAGCGCTGGTCTTGGGAGGCCAGCGGCCCCAGTTCGGATCCCGCATGTGAGTGCCGGTGACACTGCCCTCAAAAAAAAAAAAAAGAATTGGCTTAAGAGAGCGAGATCTGAGCAACAGGGCCGCCAGTTCGATTCCCACATGGGCCAGTGATGCTGCGTCCAAGCTGAGCTGTTGCTGAGCTGCCAACAGGTGGCAGGATGGCTCAGCTGGTATAACAACAGGTTTGCATGCTCAATGGTGGGCGTAGCCCACCCACAACTAAGACTGAACTCAGCACCTAGGGTGCGTGCTCTTAACAACAAGGCTGCTGGTTTCACTGCCGCATGGGATGGTGACTATGCCCAACTGCAACTAAGATTGAACTTGACACCTTGAGCTTAGAGGCCACGAGCTGCCTACAAGAAGCCCGATGGCAAATGGCGCCCTCCATAGCTAAGACTGAAAAACAACAACTTGTCTGGCCCCCTCCCCCAATTCCACAACACTGTTCCCCTCCCCAAATTTCCCAATAAAAATCTTAAATAAAAAATAAAAAAAAGTTAACAGGAGTAGGCTTGTGAGCTGGCAGCATGGGACAGGCACAGAGTTAACAGGAGCAAGCTGAACATTAACTGCTTGGCTCTGGCCCCCTGGCCAGCATTGCACCTGCAGGCTGACAAGCACCTTACATCATAGGTAGGAAGAGAACAGTTTCTAATCCCAACTGGCAACTCCCTGTAAGGTGACATCCATCATAGATGGGAACAGGACAGTTCCCAGGAGAAGACAATTGTAATGGCAGCGCCCCCTGCAAGCTGACAAGCACCCTACATCCTGCTTAGAAAAATATACAACTAGAGCTACACAGAAGCGGGCTCTGCTCTTTCTTTCAGACTGCCTTGGCAAAACTTCTTCTGCCACTTACAAACAGAACTTTCTCTCTCTTATTTGACTTTTAATACATATTTTCTTACTGTTGTCGAGTCTCGTAAATTCTTTTACATTCTGCGAATGACCAGGGGTTAACTCTACACAAACACGCAGCCCACGTGTCAAACAGAGCCTTCTGGGCTCCCTGCGAAACCGAAACCGCTTTGGTGTAACCCGCACCCCCAACAGCGATGCCGTGTGGCCCCCACGCGGTGCGCACCAGGGCTCTGCTCGCGGCCTCCGCTGAGCTGGGCGGAGAAGCGTGGCCCTCCAGGCTGGGGGCGATGGGCGGGGCTTCGGGCGGGGCGGGGCCGACCCGCGGGGCGGGGCCCAGGGCTCTAACTTCCTTGACCTTGGGCTCGACCTCCCCTCCTAGTGTAGGGTGACAGCGGCCGTGCGACCAAAGGACGAGAGCGATGGGTGAAGACTCTGTGCCCAGGGACCTTAGACCGGAGTGGGATGGGGAGGCCACGCGCGCGCCCCCACCCGCCCACCCATCTGCTTGGGACCTGGCCGCCCTTCTGGGAGTCGGGTCTCTCATCTGCAGCCTGGGAAGCGGGCCGAGCCCCACCGGCGCGGGGGGAGAGGGAGGGCTCTGGGAGGCCCCGGTTAGAGACGCAAACGCCTGGGGGTGAGAGGCTGGCAGGGCTGCAGCCCGTGGGCAGGGCCAGCGGGTAAGGAGGTAAGCTCCGGACAGTGCAGAATGCAGCCCTGACCAGAGCAGACCCGAGACAGCGCGGTCAGAATGGGGTCGCGCCGCGTGAAATCCTCCATCCACCTCGCTCTCCCTGTGTGACTTTGGGCACGGACTGCACCCCCCCATGCCTCAGTTTCCCGGTCTGCGAAGGGAGAGGAATAGTGATCCCACTTAACTGTGAGGCTGTGGGGAGATGGGCCACCCCATGTGGCCCTCGGTGAAGACTCAGAACACGTTGGCTAGTCTTATTACGGTTTACTCCAGTTTTACAGGGAAGGAAAGGGAGGCTGGGTTTGTTTTGTTGTTTTTCAGTAATTTACCCAAAGTCACACAACCAGCCAAGTAGCAGAGCCCAAACCGAGCCCACCCCCCAGCCTATGCTGCTGTGAAACCCTGGCAAGGTTTTCTTCACCCAGCGGACCCAGTTTATTTTTCCCCTCTCTGGGGACCCCCACACCCACCCCAGGCTCTTGCCTCATAACCCCCTGGGGGCAGCAGGAGACCTGAACCCCTGGGTGGCGCTGGACATATTAGGGCATAGATGCGGGGCTCAGGAAGTGCCGGCTTCATCACTGAACGGGTGGCTCTGTCTATTTTCAGGTCTGTTCTCAGAGCTGAGGCTGGCTGTGCCCTGGGGCCACATCGCTGCCAAAGCCTGGGGCTCCCAGCATGGCTTCCCGGTTCTCTGCCTGCATGGCTGGCTGGACAATGCCAACTCCTTCGACAAACTCATCCCTCTTCTCCCAAAAGGTGGGGTGGGGGCTGACAGGCAGCAGAAAGGCCAGGTGGCAGGACTGCAGGAGAATGGGAGGGGGGGGGGGAACAGCTGACCTAGACGCCTTCTTCTCCTTTCTCTCTGTCTCAGACTTCTATTACGTTGCCATGGATTTTGGGGGTCATGGGCTGTCGTCCCATTATGGCCCAGGTCTCTCATATAACCTTCTAAACTTTGTGAGTGAGGTCCGAAGAGTTGCAGCAGGTGAGTAAGAGACAGAGTGTGTGTGTGTGTGTGTTGATGGGGGTGCTCTGGGACACCCCCTTTTCTCATTGAAGTGGGGTGTGGTAACCAGGAAGCAATGCTGGCCGGGGGATGACCTGCCAAGAATTCATGGATAACTTTGGGAAAGTTGGAGAAGGCTGCCAAGAAGAGTTCACTTTCTCCTGGGGGTTCTACACCTAAAGTGGAGCTAGGAGGGCTGGCGGAGTGGCTCAGCTCTGAGCAACAGCAGTTCGATGCCCAGCCCAAGCTGAGCTGCCAACAGGTAGCAGGATGGCTCAGCTAAAATAAATAAATAAATAAATAAATAAATAAATAAATAAATAAATAAATAAAGTGGAGCTAGGGCCCCTCTAAGCTGGTCTCCTGAGTGGGGCACCCCAGATGCCAGGATCTGGGGAGGGATTTCCGGAGCACAGGGACTGCAGGATGGGGTGGGGGACCTGGGCCCACGCAGACCTGGCTCCTTGTGCTTTCAGCCTTGAAATGGAATCGTTTGTCCCTCATGGGCCACAGTTTTGGTGAGTTCACTTTGGCTAGGACCTGCCCTGGGCTCCTGCAGTGGGGCTGCGAGGGAGAGAGAGGAGTTGGCGCATAGGTGCCTCTCCCCTGCACTCTGGAGCTGCAAAGAGAGATGAGGAGGCACTGACCTTTGGGCACTGTGGCCTTTGGCCTCAGGCAACTCCCCTGAGGCACATATGGCCCCCATAGGTGGCTATCTCCCCATTTGACAGGAAAATGTGGCCTTCTGAATGGTCAAGTCTGGTGAAGGGGCCACCTGGCCCCAGGAAGGGAGCGCCAAGTTTGACATCAGATACAGAGCCCCGTCCACTGGGAGACAGGAGCCAGGCCCTAGCCTGAGGGTGGGGCAGCCCTGGGGGGAAGTTCTAGTAGGCTTTTGACTGCTGGGGAATATCAACCAGACCACTCTTCTGTGTCACAGGCGGCGGTGTGGGCGGAATGGTGAGTGGATGGCTTTTCAGTGACCATCTCTGGCCACTGAGGAGTGCCCCTTCCAGTGGGGTGGGGAGAACTCCTGAGGAGGAAGAGGAGGTGAGCTGGGAAAGGAAGCAGCTCCTCGCGTGTTTCAAGCCAGCGTTTTCTTAGCTGGTGCTGGTTTGCTGTGTAGGTTGTAGGAATAATCATTATCACGGAGAGGTAAGTGGAAATGCAGGCTCTGGGGGAGGTAGGGGCTTTGACATCCCCTGTGCCCTCTGTCACAGAGAATCCTGGAGTCCAGCCATCACCAGCGTTTGGAGCTCTGTGCTGGGTGTGGACTGCATGGTGGGGAGGGGGCAGAAGGAAGGTTCCCAGAAGAGATAAGAGTCTCGTTCTAGCCTCTTGGTCAGCACCCTCTCCCCAGCCTGAGAGATGTTTCAGGAACACCAGTGTCCCCAGAGAAGAGTGTGAGTCCCTTTTCCTTCAAGTTCCTCTCCTATTCATTCTTCCCTTTCTGTGTCACATCACAGTTTTCCTGTGTCTTCCCTGAGATGGTAGATAAGCTCGTCTTGCTGGATTCAATCCCCTTCTTCCTGGACTGTAATGTGAGAATGGGGGCTTTTGTGCGTGCTGCCACCGGGCCCGGGCAGGGCCCTCAGCCCTGGCTCCTCTGGTGGATACCAGGGGGGTGGGAGGAGGTGGCCAGAGGGTAGACAAGGGGAGTCAGGGGGCCCCCCAACAAAGAAAACAGGGCTATGTTGTGCTGCTTGTACCCCTAGGAATGGGCAGGGAAAGGGGTGCAGGGGCCTTTGTTATACTTGGAAGCCCTGTGTGTGGCCTGGGATATGCAGGTCAATCATGAAGTCACAAGGGGTGGGGGAGGGTAGGAGCCCTGAGTTAAGGGAACTCTGGGGGCATCCAGCCTGGCCAGCCCACCCACACTCATGCTCAAACGCCTTTGTGCCGTGTATACACTGCATAACCGCACACCGAAGCCCTGTGTGTGGGCTGACCCCTCTTGCCACCATCACCAATGACAACAATCAGGGCCATCCCTGCATCTGAGTCCTGGCTCTGCCATTTACCTGCTCTGTGACCCTGGGCAAGCCACGTCACCTCTCTGGGCCTGTTTTCTCACATAAAACGAGGAGCTTGAACTAGATGACCTGCCAGCTACTGTCATCCTGTCCCCGAGGGCTTTCAGTTGTGACAGCTCCTTTGTCAGTTTCGGTTTCCGTGTCTGTCAAATGACCACAAACTCCATAAGGGCAAGAATCATGGCTGTCTTTTTATCACCATGTGCCCAATCCTGGCACATAGTAAGTACTCAGTAAATATTCGTTGAATGGATGGATAATTTGTGGGGTATTGTGAGGATCCAGTGAGTCTGGGTCTCACTTCTTTATGTGTTTCACCCACTGAGTTGACAAACACAGTGTCCCCCGGGTCCTTCTCCTGGGGAGTCTGCTGAGTGTTTGGTCCTCCCTGGCTGTACTCTCATAGGGCGTGGATGCCAATGTCACTTCCCACTGTTACCCCAGGCAGTGCACTGTAGACAGGGCCAGTCCATTCCCAGAGTGAGCTGGGCTGGAAAGGGGTACACACTGGGGAGAGGCTGCACTGCACCCCCTCCGGCCTCTGCTCCACCTTTCAGCGATAGCATTAGTTAAGCCTGGTGAAATGGCCAACCCTGGATTCCCGACTTATGGACCCTAATATCTCACCTTTGCAAGCACTTGGCAGCTGAGATTTCCTTCCCACTCCGTCATCTGGTCTGACCGCTCCAGCTGTCTCGCGCCACAGGCAGGGCTGGGATGGCTGTGACTAGGCAGACAACTTGCTCTGGACCCCAGTGTTCACCAGCAGGGGCTTATCCTGTGCCCCTCCTCACTGGGTCAGAAAGAATTGCCAGCTAAGAGGGTGCACCGCTGAGGGGCTCCTGAGGGCAGAGGGTCGGGGTGGGCCCTTTTGTCTGCAGGCGAGAGCCCTGCCCACCCAGCGGAACCATGAATATTTAGGAAATAGAGAACCTGCTGATCTACAAGCGGAAACTGATAGAGCACACGCTGCAGCTGGAGGAACTCTCCCAGAAGCCCGCGCGCGTGTTCAGCCAGGAGGAGATACTACACAGGTGGGTGCTCTCAGGTGAGAAGGGGGTGGAGGGCGGCCCTTGGGAACTGCAGGACACCTGGGGAGGAAATCTTTGGAGGCATGGAAGAAGCTACTACCTCCCACTCACAAATCCACACTGAGCCTGTTTCTGTCTGTGCCCACCCTGGGCATCAGGCCTCCTGGCACTCCTCAGATGCCCAGCTTTGACTTGGTCCTCCTTTCGCTCTCCCCGCGCTGTAGCCATGCCCTCCAGCTCTCCCCACACACTCACTGGACCCCGTCCCCTCCCTTCATGCACACTCGCCTCCCTTCATGCACACTCTCGCCTCCCTTCATGCACACTCTCGCCTCCACAGCTTTTCTTCCCGCTGTGGCCCCTCTCTCAGGGCACCTTGCTAATTGCCTCCCTCCTTTGGGCCTCAGCCGCTGGCACTTCTGGAAGCCTGCCCCGAGCCCACCTCCCTGCCCTGTAGGTCATCTCAGGTCTGCAGGTGGTGAGTAGGGCTGCTTGGTCACCTTTGTGCCTCCAGCATGGGCCAGTGAGCCTGGTAGTCAGGGCTCTGTAACTATTTGTTGTCCAAAGGAGTGAAAACATGCACACACTCCCCGCTGATGTGCACGTCCCCTTGCACACATGCTTTTGTCCCCGTGGGGTGGCCTCCCTTCCCCTGCCCTCCTCTCCTTTCCACATGGCCTCTCCTTACGCAGCGGCCCCGGTGTCCTGTCTCCCCAGGTCCCTGCAGAATAACAGCCATCTGAACGAGGAGTGTGGGAACCTCCTGCTACAGAGAGGAACCACACAGGTGGCCACAGGTGAGATGATCACCGTCTCAGGCTGTGCGATGGGCACTGGTCTTGGCGAGGAATGATAATGGCTAGGTGGGCTTTGCGAACAGTATCTCATTTAATCTTCCTACCGCCCTGTCACATCCCATTGAGAGTGGAATGGAACAGGATTGGAAAGGCCGAGTGACTTGTGCCGGGTCAGACAGTACTGCACGGCTCAGAAAGCCACGTCCTGTGGGGAGCTTGGTCAGGTGTCTTGGGACTAAGCGTTGGGGAATGTCACAGCCCTGCTGTGCGGGTCCTGTGGCGGGGGGGGGGGGGGCGCCCGGTGTCCAAGGCCAGGCTTTGACGATGTCCTGTGGGGCCAAGTGCTTTTGAAGAGGTTTTTCAAAACGGAGAAGTGGAATTGGTGGTCCCCTGGCTTCAGGGCAGCGTCAGCCTGTGTCTTCTGCACTTTGTTCCCTGATATATTCACATACCAAGAGCGTGCTTTGTGCCTGAGCAGGAACTGACATGGGGGCGGGGTGTCAGTACCTCTGGCCAGCACAACTCCAGGGGGAGCCATTCACAAGTGAGGGAGGAGGAGCTGGGTAGGAAGGCCATTCTAGGAGGAGACGTGGACGATAAGCCAGTAAACAAACTTATCAGTAGATGTTTTATTATAAGTATAATGAAGGGAATGTAGCGAGGGCTCTGGAAGAGACCCGTGGGCAGCCTGCTCCTGGAAGGGACTCGCAGGAGGTGAAGAACAAGCCCAGGGAGACAGCGTGATAAGATGGAGCATGCACTAAATTGAGCGCAAGGACCAGGGTTCAAGGCCTGACTCTGCCGGCTCAGCCATCTTGGCAAGTCCCTCCTCCCACTAGACGCCCCCGGTTTCCTCAGGTGACAGGTCTTGGGATTTTTGTCCTCCTAAGCTGATTGGATCAGGCAAGGTGGTGAATGTCACTTCAACCAAGGAGGCAGGGGTCAAAAACCCAAGAGCCTGTGGAAGCTAGGCCAGTTTTGGGGTTAATCAGGCTGCTGGGAGTGAGGCAGGGGGCAGTGGTGGGGACTGTGGGACCGGCCCAGCCAGTGGTCATATGGAATCGGTCTAATATGGCTAGAATCCCCAGCTGCTCAAGGGAAGCCAGAGATCGAAGCCAGAGATCGCTGTGCTGTACTATTTTCTAGTAATTAACAACACTCGGCAAGGTCAAATGGACCATACGGTACCTCTGGCTGTGTTAGCCTCAGCTGCCAGTTGGCGAACTGTTGTGGGGGACTGTTGTCATGATTATTTCTGAGACTCTGTCTGCTCCTCCATCCAAATCCATCGTGGAAAGGGGAGGTCGAGGGCAGAGGGCCGTGGGTCCAGGCTTCCTGACGTGCCCACAGGTGGGTGGCCCAGGGGCCCCCAGGCTCAGAAGTGGGCTAATCTGGAATCAGACGTGCTCCTGGCCAGGCTACAGAAGTGAAATGGTGACACTGAACTAATTGTCAAAGAGAGTGAGAGAGGAGGAAGGCGGTGCAGGGGGAGTGGGCAGGGGGCTGGACCGTTGTGTTGGGACCAGCTCCCCTGCAGCAGTCGTGGCCCCTTGGGGCCCGGGGTTACCCTAAAAGACTGACATCACCGGGTGGGGTGACCCTGGGGGAGCTGGTGTTCCTGCCCCCCTGAGTCCTTTTTTCTCAGGCCCTAGGGGGCCCCTGCCAGTCCCCATTCTGGTCTAGAGCAGGGCAGAGGGCTGGGAACCTCCCTCCATCACGCAACCTGACGCCTCCAAACTCCGAATTTGCTTCCTAGGGCTACTGGCCCGCAGGAAGTTCCCCAGACTGGACAGTTGAACAACAGACCTTTTATTTCCTCACAGTTCTGGTGGCCCAGAAGCCCAAGGTCAAAGTGTTGGCAGGGCCGTGACAGTCTGTGTTTATGTCCTTCTCCTGGCTTCTGGTAACCTTACGTTTTCGGTGGCTTGTGGATGTGATATTCTTCCCAGTCTGCACAGTGTGTGTTAGGTGAGAACCAGCTAATGGGCGCGGCGTGTGGGCAGAGCTTGCAGTGTGATCTTCACATAGGACAAGCTGGTGGACCTGGAGAAGATGACTTTTTTTATTTTATTTTTTTAGTAGCAGCATTTTATTTATTTATTTATTTATTTTAGAGGGCAGTGTCACTGGCCCTCACATGCGGGATCCGAACCGGGGCCGCTGGCGTCCCAAGCCAGCCCTCAACCACCGCGCCACTCGGCCGGCCCGAGAAGATGACTTTTGATCAAAGCCGCTCAGGTGAGGGAGCTGGTCACACGGCAATCCAGCAGGAAGGTGATCCAGGCAAAGGGAGCCGCCAGGAAAGGTTCGGAGGCTTGAGCACGATCCGACTGACTTGTGGGTGAAATCAGGAAGCAGTGCACCAGGGCGGGGAGAGAGGCCAAGCGCTTATCTTATCTGCTTTCTTATCTGAGTCTTGTTTTAACTGGCCAAGGCTGGCCTGGAAACAAGCTGGCAGCGTTGGCATGGAGGAGGGAGAGCCCAGCTCTGGTTGGGCCCCTAATGACAGGACAGTCCTGTGCCAGCATCCAGCCCCGGCAGCCTGCCCACCTCGGGAGACGCTCAAATCCTTACCACAGGCTGTCCTTAGATTATATAAACACAAAATGTTGGCATGAGGGGAATTTTGAATAGGTTGTTCATACTTAAAATGGAAAGATTTTATGTAAAAATGGAGCTTTTCAGTTTCTTTTGAAAAATGGAAAGACCTGGCAACACATTGTGTGTCCCCCACAGGCAGCAGCGGCTGGCAAACTCCGCTGCCATGGCCATATTGAGTGGGCACTGCACTCAACCCTGCTTGGCCCCTGCTGCAGGGAGCGAGTTGAAAGGTTTTCTGAGGTTTACATCTGGGGCTGATGTTGTCTAACTGGTCACACATCCATCAGTCCTGGACCCTGCTCAGGGCAGCCTGTGTGCTCCAGCCTGGGAATGACTGGGCGAGCAGAACCAGCCTGCCCTGCACTCCTAGACTAAGCCTGGGGGTGGGGCAGGGGCAGGTGCTAACCAAGTCACATCACCTTGATGGTTACCTAACCTGGGGGAGGGGCGCGCAATCTGTGGGAACCCTGCCCAGGAGCCCGAGGAGAGGAAGAGAAGGTGGCATGGGGAGCAGTCCAGGCCCAGGAAACAGAGATGCAGAAGTCCTGCCCATTTGAGAACCTGACGGAAGGCCAGGAACTTTGAGGGAGGGGGCGAGGGGCTGCATGGGGGGAAGCGGGGAAGCTGGACTGGACAGGGCCCAATTAGCTGCTGCAAATTGATGGCTGATGGTGGTGTTTATTCCAAAAGCAAAGGGAAGTTCTTGGAGGGCTGTAACCGGATGTGGGAGGTGGGGAGGGACAACCTCCAGCCCTTCTCTACTCCCCCAGGATGGGCTTGATCTTCCTGGTGACCAGCCCCATCCTGAAGCTCTCCAGGAGCCCACCCAGTCCCCCCTCGTGAGAACTCCCAGCGCTTTTTCCACTTAGGAAATTACACAGTGTTTAGGAGCTCTACCGGGAGCCAGGGACCAAGGCTGAGATATATTTTTTATCCTATCACAGCCTCTAATTATTGGCTGTGGCAGGAGAGGGGTAGTCTAGGGCCCTGATAACATCTACATTCAAAACTGGTCTTATATTTTTAATTTATTTTTTGAGGGCAGTGTCACTGGCCCTCATATGTGGGACCCAAACCGGGGCTGCTGGCTTCCCAAGCCAGGGCCCAACCACCGCACCACTCGGCCGGCCCAAAACTCTGGTCTTATAAAATGTTCATTGCATGTAACTTTTCTGGGCTCTTGAAATCCTTGGAGGAGGCGTGTGTCCCGAGCCGCTGGCCGGCCTGAGGAGCCCAGCAGTGCTGGTGCAGAGTCCGTCCCGAGCCGCTGGCCGGCCTGAGGAGCCCAGCAGTGCTGGTGCAGAGTCCGTCTCTCTGGCCGGGCCCAGCCTCCCTGCTTCCTTTCCTTCTGGGAAAACAGAGGTGCTGACATCGGCCTCTGCTTGGTTGTGGAAGGAACTGACGAGTTCATGGGAAAGGCCGGCTGCAGGGCTGCTGGCACTTATGTCCCTGGGATCTGAATCTGATTGAAAAAAGGAAAGAGTACTAACCTCTCGCTCCGCAGACACCCGGGCCACTTGCTCTTGGATCTAATGGCCGGACTCCTTATTTAAGGGACATCCGTGCTGGACTGCTGGTCTGAGAAACATAGTTCTTGTAATACACAGGTCACTGTCACAGGGGAGGCAGATGGAAAAGCAGCTGGGCGTGGGGGTGCCTGGCACAGCCAAGATGAGTGGGAGAGGGGGATGGGCCCCGGGGAGGCGGAGCCAAGGCCTCAGGGCAGAGAAACAGCACAGTGGGGGTCCTCAGATTCTTTGGGGCTCAACCCCCCCCCCAAAGATAGCCCTGTTGTAAGCTTTTTCACATCCTCTGAGCAGCTGGAGCCCAGGCCCAAAGGAAGGAGGGCAGCAAACCCAGGTGGGGACCAGGCGTCACCCAGGTCCTGCACAGACAGCGGGGGCTGGTCCTCTGTGCAGGGAGGCCGTGGCCAGAGCTGAGGGTGGCCCCAAGGCCTCAGCCTTGGTGTCAGTAGGCTGACATGATCTATTAGTACAGTGGCCAGAAAACCTTCCAGTTACATGGTATTTTGAGTCACATATGCCTGACCAAGAACCTCTGTCAACAATTAATCATCTAAATGTATCATCTCAAAAGTTCCATCATCTCTAATTAGAGGAGGAACCTAACAATTATGGAAAATAGCTCTTCATGTTTCCATAATTGTTTCTTTCTCGGAAACTCGCTTTGTATTCAAATATCAGTCTTCCAGAGGGGAGCCCCAACGCCTGCCCCTCTCCCGGGGGACCCCTGCCCAACATGTCCCTCCACCCAAGGGGTTGATGGCATGTCCTAAGGGCTGAGCAAAGGTGCTGGCCTACCTGTCATTTTGTTTTTATTTTATAATCTGATATTACTTTCTGAACAGGTCCTAGGTCACATGGTTTAAAAATCACCGCAAACATACATGCCGGTCTTGCCAGGTCTCACCCCATTCCCATCTGTCTTGTTCCTCAGCTCACCCCATTTTTAAGTTGGCTCCCGGCCTTCTGGAGTTTTCTTAGGTCAGTACAAACATGTGTACATATCCGCCCTCAGTGCCCTAATTTCCGCAGCAGGTCCCACTGTACAGCCAGTTCTGCAGGCTCCTTGCTCTTCACCGTGGACCCTGGAGACGGGGCCACGTCCTTTTCATGGATGCAGAATGTCCCCCACGTGACGTGGAAGCTAACTTAGCCAGTTTCCTACAGGGAGACATGGGGCGTTTCCACTCTATTACGAGCAGGGCTGCGCGGTGCAGTGGAGCCCCTGGCTTCGCAGGTGTAACGGCCCACAGATCGTGGGCGCACAGACAGCTGAAAACCACACTGAGGTCTCACTTGTCCCCTGGCGAGGATAAAGGCGCCCTCCAGGGCTGTCCTTTAGCAGCCCGGCCTGCGATGGATGAAACCTATGTCCCTGGCTGTCACACAGTTGGAATTTTTCCCAGTAGAAGTTATATCAATGTGGTTTTAATTTGTTTTCTTGGCAAGGATGAATATCTCTTGTATTTTTTTTTTTTCCTGACAACTGTACATTCCTGTCCTCTTGCCTATCTTTCTGTTGGGCTACTGGTCTTTTCTCAATTTTTAGGAACTCTCCATATATGTGTTGGGGAGATTGAATTACAAACACTTTTCCCCAGGTTGTCACTTATCTTTTGGCTTTGCTTAGAGTGTTAGTTTTTTTTTGTTTTTTTTTTACAGATTTTATTGGGGGAATTGGGGGAGAGGAACAGCGTTGGGGAATTGGGGAAGGGGAACAGACAAGTTGCTGTCCTTTTGTTCTTCAGTCTAGTTGCGGAGGATGTTGCTTCACTGGCACATGTTGGTATCGTCATTGTGCTCTTCCCGGATGAGGCAGATTGGTCGCCGGCCTCTGGATGGTCGCTCACCGTGGCTATTGGCAGCTCACGCTGGCTGCTGGCCACTCACTGTAGCCTGTGGCAGCCCACCACAGCAGGGGCTGCAGCCTACACCATTGGCCGGGGCCCGCAGCCCAGCTCCAGGTGGAGCTGTTGTTAACTGTAGAGGGCAGTGTCACTGGCCCTCATATGTGGGATCTGAACCGGGGCCGCTGGCATCCCAAGCCAGGTCCTAACCAATGTGCCACTTGGCCGGCCCAAGTGTTGGTTGTTTTGTTTTGTTTCCTGGCAATGCAGAATTTAATGTCATTGAATGTCTATGTCTTTTTTTATGGTTTCTGCATGTTGAATCTTAAAGCTCATGTTTGGTTCTAATACTGTTTGAAGTTGAGTGCATTTAAATATTTGCTACATTGGGCTTTTATCTAGTGTGCAGGGTGAGGTTTGGGTCTGCCTTCATCTTCTTTCACACCTCGGGTGCCTAATGTCAGTTTTTAAGTCTGTCTTTGCCCTCATGGACGTCATACCCTGACTGCCCATCTCTATTGTATCTATCTCTGGACCCCTTTCTATGGGCCTGGCTGCCTGTCACTTAACAGCACTATGCAGTTTAAGTTATTAAGTTACAGTGTGTTTTACTATCTGTAGGACAGTCTCCTTTCATGGCTCTTTTTCAGAGTTTTCCTGCTATTCTTGTTTGCTTATTTTTCCATATGAACTATAGAATTGGGTACTTTACTTCCCCTAAAAAAATCTTGTTTGTGTATCATATGTTGGTGTATGTCTAATAATAATGCTACTAATACCGGGCCGGCTGAGTGGCGCGGTGGTTAAGCGCTGGCTTGGGACGCCAGCGGCCCCCGTTCGGGTCTCACATGTGAGGGCCAGTGACACTGCCCTCAAAAAAAAAAAAAATAATAATAATAATGATGCTACTAATAGTAATGACAGCACTCGTGCCCATTGCCCAGCTAAAACCATAGAATGGCACCCATTCCTTTGAACCCTGCCCATCTCAATCCCCTGCCACCCAGAAGTAAACATCTGCTTATTCACTCAACAAGCACTTTTGAGCACCTGCTGTGGGGCAGGTTCTGGGGACCCCGCTGTGAATAAGAGAACAAACCCCTTGTCCCCATGGAAGCTCTGTCCCAGAGGAGGAAAGAAGCAACAGAGAAGTGACAGAGTGTGTTAGAGAGCGCTGAGTGTTATGGGGGGAAATAACCCAGGAGATGGGGAGGCTGCAGGGAGACGGCTGTGACTGTAAATGGGTGGGAAAGGTGGCATTGAAGCAAAGGCTTGTGGGAGAGATGGAGCAGCCTGACGTCTGGGCAGCACAACAGTGGGATTTACCCAGTTGACGTCTGCAGTCTCCCCTGAAGAGGGTCCCTGAGGGACCACCCCACAGCTCACTTGTCCATCCCCTGCTAACATCAGGCAGCCTCCAGGGCCTGTGATTCTGTGCCCTCCCTGACACTCCTGCAGCCATTTCTCAAGGGGACATTGCCCAGATGTGGCATTGCTGGGTGTCCACCATCCCTAGCGAGGCCAAGTTGTCCACCATCGGGATTGTGGAGCTGGGACCACCGAGGCTTCTCAAGGCCCCCCAGCCTTCCCTTTTTCGCTCAGTTTCTCTTTGGCAAGTGATGACTCAACTCTGTCACTGGTTATCTCCTGGTGTTTAAAGATCTGCACGATCATTCAAAAGTTCTCAGAGACAAGAGCTACGATGCCAGGTGGGGTAACTGTTCCCACCACCATCCTGCACCACCCTCTGGGGTGGCCAGGGGAGGCACCTGTGTGGGCCACATCGGTCCATGGCAAGGGGGCTGTGGACAAGCTCTGAACCCCAAGAGGACGTCAGGGATGGTCCTACCAGTCCAAGCTGAAGAAACGAGCCCCGGCTCCAGAGCCCGGCTCCCAGGGACCTCACCTGCCAGACGGCTGACACCGTCTTTCTGCTCTCCTCCCAGGTGTGACGCTCAACAGCGATCGGAGGATTGGCTTGGTGAGTTCGGCTCTCTTCCTGCTCCCTTCGCGGTCTGCCTGTCAGCCTCTTTTTCTTTTGTGGTAAAATCTACATAGCATGATATTTATCATTTTTAAACTATTTGTAAATGTACAATTTAGTGGCATTAAATACATTCCTGAGGTTGTGCCACCATCACCCTCCCCAGCCTTCCATCACCCTCAGTATACTCCGTACCCAGTAATCATTCACTGCCCATTTCCGCCCACCCCGCCCCGCCCCTGCCGACCACCGTTCTGCTGTCTGTGTCTTGAGTGGGACTACTGTAGGGGCCTCATGTAAGTGGAATCATGCAGTGTGTAGCCTTTTGTGTCTGGCTTATTTCCCTTAGATAATATTTTCCTTCATCCATGTGGCAGTGTGGGTCGGAATTCATTCCTTTTATGGATGCACCACTCATCCACTGATGGACACGCAGGTTGCTCCCACCTTTTGGCTATTTGTGGATAATGCTGCTGTGAACACGGTGGACAAGAATCAGTTCTAGTTTGGGCTGGCCGAGTGGCTCAGCGGGTGAAGAGCTTGCTCGAGTGCGAGCTGAGCTCTGAGCAACAGCAGTTTGATGCCCAGCCCGAGCTGAGCTGCTGCTGAGCTGCAAACAGGTGGCAGGATGGCTCAGCTAAAAAAAAAAAAAAAAATCAGTTCAAGTTCTCTTTCAGTTCTTTTGTATCTACACAGGACTGGAACTGCTGATCCCATGACAATCCTGTTTAACCTTTTGAGAAACCACCAGACTTGTCCCCAGTGGCTGCACCATTTTACATTCCCACCAGCTATGTATGAAGTTCCATTTTCTCCACAGCCTTGTTAACACTTGTCATCATCTATCTCTGGATGATGGCCATCCTAGTGGGTGTGAAGTGGTGTCCGGTCTCTTCTGAGTCCTCGATCTCCTTATGGCAAAGGCTGGGGGCGAAGGAAAGGTCCACCAACCAGCAGATTCCTGAAGTCAAGATGTGTCCCAAACCGGGCTGGCAGGGGTGGGGCTTGTGCTGCACCTGGGAGAATGCAGGGCCACCAATTGCTGGGCTTGGGGCCCAGTGACGGTGCCTCCGGTGTGTGAGCTGCTAATCCACAGGGTAGCTTGAGGCAGGAGCTACTGTCACCCACATTTTACACAGCAGGAAGCTGGGCTGAGACAGCACAGCTTGAGGGGTGGGGGGTGCGTGTCACACCCAGGAAACAATTAAAAAAACAAACCATGGGCTGGCCGAGTGGTGCAGTGGTTGAGCGCTGGCTTGGGAGGCCAGCGGCCCCGGTTTGGATCCCGCATGTGAGGGCCAGTGACACCGGCCTCAAAAAAAAAAAAATTTAATTAAAACAAAACAAACAAAAAAATACAATCATGACTGACACACAGGTGTCCATAGAGCAAAACGTGAAAGTTGGCCCCGTTGGTCATATCATGGTCATGTCACAGGCTGACTTGCAGTCCCATCTGTGTGTTGTCATGCGTGGGCCCTTTTTTTTTTTGGTCATGTTTAGGTTTCTTAAATAAATGGCTGCAAATGCATAAATGAATTAACTGGAAGGGCAGTAGGAGATGGGGAAGCCATCTGGCAGCTGGGGGAGGGTGTGGTCAGGGGTTCATTAGAGTAGATGGGACTTGTGCTGGGTCCAGGCGGTGGGATCCAGCGGGGTAGAGAAGGAGAAGACATTCCAGGTACTTGCTGTCACAATGAAAAAGACCTGGAGTAAGCTCAATGCATCTGTTGAGACTGGACGGGGGAGGGGTGCTCTAGTGAAGACTAAGAGGAGAGGGGCTGGATAACAAAGGACTTAAAAACCAGCCAGCAGTCGGGAGAGCTGAAGGTGTCACAGGAGCACTTGTAGAAACTCAGCTGTACGGGGAGACTGTGTGACCTTGGACAAGGCACTTACCCTTTCTGAGCCTCAGCTGTCTTGCATGCAAAAAGAAAGTGCATTCATTTTATTCATTATTCACTCATGCTGATAGTTAATGAGCAGCTGGGAGGTGCCAGCCCCTGGGGTCACTGACACGCCAAGGTCACGTGTGTGGAGGGGCCTTAGCACAGTGCTGTCACTTCAGGTGCTCACAGACGGTGCTCTTACTGAGACTGTTCAGAGGATGAAAAGCTTGCACGCACGAGACAGTCATTAGAGGTGGGAAGCTCTGGCCTCAAGGCCATTGAAAGCCGCTGCCCAGGCTTGGACGTGAGGTGTCCAGGGCATCCACCAAGGGGATGGAAATATTTGACTTGTTTTTGATCCAACTAGGATTTGTTCTTAAGAAGAGTATGAGTGGGAGCATTTGAGATCTTGCTCCCCTACATTTGTCATCAATTTGGCTCAGAAAACTCTGCTGTGGAGAGTGGGGCAGAACAGCCAAGCTGGGGTCCCATGCCTGAGCTGAGGGAGTCCCGGCGCCATGTCCTGTTGGCTGTTGACTGTGACAGACTTTCTGATCTTCCGGAAGCCCTTCCCACATGCAGGACCCACCTGTCTTTTCCTCACCAGGCGCTGTGCCTTGGGAGATGGTGACGTGGCCTCTCTGGGTCCTCAGTAAAGCTTCACTCATCTGTTGCAAATGATGTGGGAACCTGTTTCTGGAAAAGCACCCAACATCATTTTGGCCTGAAGAGCAGGAAATGGCTGGGAGGGGGTCGAGGCAGAACAAAGGCAATGAGTTTTCAGTGCTGTGCGTGCGTGTCCAGAGCCTTATGTACGTTGCAATGGTGTAGGGGCCTTGGGCATGACTTAAGTCAGTCCTTATGGGAGCTTTTGTGAATTAATTCATGTTTATCCTGTCAGGCTGTGAGCTCCAGACACAGGTCATTCTGATGCCCTCAGGCAACAGCAGCACAGTCCAATAGAAGTATAACCTTCAAGTAACTTTACATCTTCCAGTGACCGTATTAAAAGAGCAAAAGGAAACAGGTGAAATCAAGTTCAGGACATTTTTAAACTCAGTATTCGAGATGCTATCATTTCAGCATATATTCAGTATAAAACACTATGAAGACAGCTGACACTTCTTCACACTGTCTTCAAATTCCAGTGTGCAAGTGACACAGGACATCTGTTTGGACAAGCTCCAATTCAGGCACTCAGTCACGTGTGGCTGATGGTTCTGTTAGGGAAAGCACAGCCCCAGACATCTCCAATGGTTATAAGACGTGCCCAGGGCTATGACAGAGGCCGGCAGGGACTGTGAGGACATTAAGGGACACTCCTTCTGCAGTGGCTTAAGCAAATCTTGCCTAGAAGCTGCCAGTGCAGGGAGGTGGGCTCTGCTTGGCCAGGCCCCAGGCTGGCTGGGCAGCACTGCAGAGTGGTCTGTGGACGCAAAAAGAGGGTGTGAAGGGGCCACATCTCAGTCCTAACCTCTAGGCCCAGAAGTAGCCTGAGTCCCTTCTCTGCATTTAGTCACAAGGCCACACCTGACTGTAAGGGAGTTGGGCACTGGACTCCGTCCTGGGGTAGATGGTGAGGTGGCCCACTGTCCTCAAGAGACAAGCTTTGCAGCCACAGCAGTCCTGGTGCCTGATGCTGAGAATTCACTGTTTTTTCTCTCTGCAGCCAGAGAATTCCTTCGATTTCATCAGCAGGGAGCAGTTTGAACACTTCATCCTTAAGCTACAGGCCCACACCCTGGTCATCAAGTAAGTCTGCATCCAGCACCCAAGATAAGCTGTGAGCACCAGGAAGCTCTGGTTCTGAGACCACACTGCCAGGTTTCCTGGGAAGTCCCCAGCAGCTGGTGTGTGGAAGGCAGGCAAAGCTATGGGAGGGCTCGGGCAGCAGGGCATGGGGCAAGGATTACACCATACGCCCCCACAGGTGTCTGTGCAGGGCCACAGGTAAGGCAGTCTGGCTAACCCTGGTTCCCAATCCTCCCGCTACTGCAGATCCCTCACATCCCAGGCCTCTGCTACTCCTCCCTCTGCCTTCCTCCACGCCCCCGCCAGCACCCAGCAGGAAGTCCGCTGCTTTGGGGTCCCACAGCAGTGAACCTTTATTTTTTTTGAGGGCAGTGTCACTGGCCCTCCTATGTGGGTCCCAAACCGGGGCCGCTGGCGTCCCAAGCCAGCTCTTAACCACCGTGCCACTTGGCTGGCCCGTGAACCCCCTTTAGTGTGGCTTAGATACCACCCCCACTCCACTGCAGCCATCTTGGCCATGGCATGCCCGAGGCAGGAACTGTGATTTCCAGGGACACGCCTGTGTCTCTGGTGCGACATACTGCATACCCACTAGGATGGCTAGACTCAAAGTGAGAGAACAAGTGTCAGCAAACACACGGAGGAAGCAGAGCCCTCACACGCCGCTGTGGGACTGCGGTGTGGCCACTTTGGAAAACAGTCCAGCGGCTTCTCAAGCCAGTAAGTTACCATGAGACGCTTGGTCCCAGCAATGCCACTCCAGTGTGTACCCAACATGCACACGATGGCTCAAGCAGCACTGTTCATAACACCCAAAAGATAGACAAGCAAAATGGGTGGACAAGCGAAACGGGGTCTAGCTGGCCACTGCACTACATTTCAGCCATAAAAAGGAAAATGCACTGACGCAGGCTGTAACCTGGGGGAACCTTGAAAACATTACACGAAGAAATCAGCCACCCACGTCCACATACTGTACGATTCCATTCCCACGCAAATCTAAATAGGGAAATCTATAGAGACGGAGAGTCAATTAGTGGTTGTGTAAGACGGGGATGTGTTTGTGTGTGAACAGGTTTGGGATTTTTGAGATGACAAAAATGTTCTACAGTTGACAACTGACTGGTAAATGACACAACTGAATATACTAAAAACCATGGAATTATACAATTAAAATGGGTGAAGTTATCTCAGTCAAGTTGTTAAAAAAAACCAAAAAGCAGACTCAAGAGCCGTTCAGATCCTGGCTCTGCCACTCAGTGACTGAGGGTGACTCCCGGGAGCCCGCCGAGCCGCAGCTGGTGCCGGCCATGGTGGGCTGAGTGCGAGTGGGTGTATCTGAACTCGGAGGGACTCACTGTGGGCATCCAAGGGCAGCGCAGGCCAGGGCCGAGGGCACTGCAAGGCAGGAGACCTGAGATGAACCCTGCTTTTCCAGAGCAATCCATGGATACTATGATGTGAGGAGAGAGAATGACGCTAAAAAGGAGCCTGCGTTTTTTGCGCTTGACAAGTTGAAATCTGTCTTAAAAGAGGTAGGTGCATGGCCGGCCGAGTGGCGCGGTGGTTAAGCGCTGGCCTGGGAAGCCAGCGGCCTTGGTTCAGGTCCCACATGTGAGGGCCAGTGACACTGACACTGCCCTCAGAAAAAGAAAATAAAAGGAGTTTAATAAAAAAAAATAAAAAAAATTAGCTACGTTAACAACCACAATTACATGTTAACATAAATAACACATTTGAAAAAAACCCCCAAAAAAACCCCAAAGAGGTAGGTGAAGAGGCCCCAGGGCGGCTGGGGTCTCGGAGGCGGGGGCCAGGCCGAGGGGCTCCCCCGTCCCTGTCTCGTCTTGCACTGGGATTCCCGGTCTGGCTCAGCCCAGGTCTAACAGCTGACCCTCAGGAGCCAGCAGGCATCGCTTCAGCTAGGGTCACCCATGAGGCAGCACAGGTACACACTATTCACTGGCAGATTCTCCCGGTTTTATTGTTCTCACATGTCCCTGGGCCAAGCCCAACTCAACCAGAGGCTGTCCCCGTTTTCTAGGGGACTTGTGCTGTAACTGTCCCTGAGAGCACCTGGCATGTTATGATCGTCCAGCACAAACACCTGACTTGGGGCCTCTGCAGTCATCGTGGTATCCCCAAAGGCGGCAGGGAAGCCTGTGTGTGGCTGTGGCCTCAGGCAGCACCTTCCTGTCTTGTGGGCCGTTGTCCCAGGCAGCAGTGAGCTTGGAAAGTTGCTCGTTCTTTTCTTAAGTAGACCTCGTATAATTATCAGAACCAGCCGCTGCCTGACTCCTGGCCCCACACATTCGCAACTCAGAGTGGCTCAGAACCCCAGTTTGGACCATCAGGCTTCTCACTGGCTTAAAGCCAGGGCCTGACTCGCCCGTGGGGCACTGTGAACAGACTGGGGCCCTCAGGGCTCTGGGTCAGTGGGGGCCCCACAGCTCACTATGGGGCGGGACACACACCACAGGAAAGCCCGGCCAGAGGGCCCGTGGGGTCACACCTCACCACGTGTCCCTCCCTTCTCCAGCGGCTCCAGTTTGTGGAAGTCCCAGGCAATCACTACATCCACATGAACTCCTCCCACCAAGTGGCCAGTATCGTCAGCTCCTTCTTACACAGCAGGGACAGGGTCCCAGGCCAGCTGTACCCCGGGGCTACCGAGACCTCGCACTGACCACCCAGACCCCGGACGCCTGGCTCCCACGCCCGCAGCAAGGCCGGGTGTGGCGGGGACAGGCCTCAGTCTTGAGCAGCGTGGGCTAGCAGAGTGGAGGTGTTGGGGTGAGGCTCCGACATCTGTGACTGGACAGGGGAGACTGCGTCTGGACTTGGGGGGCTGTCTGCTAATTAGTGGCCTGCAGCCCGGCCCATTTTGCAGCCTTTTCCTGCTGCCAGCTGGATGAGAAATAATAAATGGTTCTTGTAATCTCACTGGTTTTGAGGCTTTCACTGCAGCGGGGGCTTTTCCACTGAGTGGCAGGGGAGAGCAGAGCAGACACTGAGCTTTCAGAGGATCCAGGCACAGGCTGGGAACACCATCCCGCGGCGGGAAGAACTGCTTCTTGGGCTGGTGGCCTCGCCTGCACAGGTCCCCAGGACGGCTAAGCACGAGGACCAGGGGGTGGCGCTGTCCTTCATCCCACCCTGGGGGGGCTCAGATCTTTGCTGTGTGGTGGGTGGCAGCCCCTCAGCCTGGGCAGTCTGGCAGCGTCCCAGGCCTCAGTCCTCACTGGCCACGCGCTGCCCCTCTCCATGCTGGCTCAGTAGGGACGGAATTTGCGTTGGGCCCGCATCAGTTCAATCCTCTGCTTGTCCTCCTCAAACTTCTTACGCAGCTGTGCTAGATCTGGGGCACAGGCGGAAGGGGGAACAGGGCCAGGATCAGACAGCTGCCAGTGGGAGCGGCGCCCACTGCCCCCCACTAGAGTCCACCCAGCCGCTCCCTCAGTGCCCACCCCCAGCTGGGGAGCTCGGCATTGCCTCCCCGCATTGGGTCTGCTTCGGGAATGGTCTGGATGCTGCAAGGCAATGGGACTGGACTGCAGGCCCGTACAGGGACCAGAGGCTGAAGTGGAGAAGATGGCATACCTGAGTTTTCAGGTAGGAAATGCACCGGTAAAAAGGCCCTTGCTCTCTTAGTAACCCCCATCCTAGCACCCACACAAATCCAAGGGTAAAGGACGACGGCTCTGGGAGTGCTGGGAGACCCCTGGGGACACCAGTCCCAGCCCCTCCCCACTGCAGCCATCAGACTCGGGAGGACGTCGGAACAAGTAAAGGGACGCCACCCCCAGGGAGCCACAGAATTCAGATGGCAGCTCTAGTCACTGGATGACTGGGTCAGCGCGGTGTGTGGGGCCTGGAGTCAAGGCGGGAAGGCTGCTGGGAGCCTGCTGTCCAGTGAATCTGGGGACCACAAGGACAGGAGCAGAGGTGTGGGGGTGGGCAGTGTGGGAGGAGCAGCCAGGCTGGTGTGACCGGGCGGTGGTGAGGGCTTGTCCCTCCTCCGGGGCTCACGGGGAAGCTGTCCTGCCAGGAGGCGAGCTCAGCACTGTGACCACCCAGAGCCGGTCAGAGGTGCTCGGGAGCCCACGCCAGGGCATCCTCCACGCACATGCACGGACACACACCAGCACCGGCAGTGACCCTCTCTGCACCCACAGCAAGCACTTGACACCCACCCTCTGCAATCTGGCTCCTTGTGGGAGGCTGACAGTTTCCAGCCCTAACTGTTCAGAGGTCTGGAGGGGGGTCCTGCATCCCAGATGCCTCTAAGTAACCCAGGACCCCCCGCCCCCCCAGTGCCCTCTGGGGAGCAACACGGGGACCGCCACCTGAGGTGCTGCCAGGCTGGGACCCTAACCCCAGAGCCTGTTGGGAAGTGTGTGCCTAGGACACTGCTACTCAGCTGCCGGGTCCAGCGCCCAGCCTCTGGGACTCTGTACTGTGGCCACGGGGACGGGGACGGGGGCTGGGGACGCTCCCTTACGCTCCATCTTGGTCTCGCGGTGCTGCCAGGCATAGAAGTTGAGCAGCTCCTTGCGGGCGCGCTTCCGCTTCTCCCTCTCCAGCACCCGCAGGCTGGCTGCCTCCGTCCGGGGGAGCACGGGCCGCCGGCCGCGGCGGGTCACCTTCACCCAGCCCTCATCATCGGGGACCCCGTCCTCCTCCTTGGCCTTCGCGTCCTCCTGCAAGGAACACGACCGTGATGGGCAGGCGCCAGGACTGGCCCTGCAGCCTCAGGGGCGCCTCTCCCCCTCCCCACGGTACCCAGAACCACCCCGGGCACCCACTGGCACCTGCTGCTCCCGCTGCCCCCAGCACAGTGTTGGTGCCTCAGTTGGGGGGGGAGAGGAAGGGAGGATGGCACAGACATGCCAATGCTGCCTCCTCCTCCACCCTCAGGCCGTTCGTTCCTTACAGACCATCTAGAGACTAGATGTCACCTAGTTAGTTAGGTGGCCTAGGACTCAGCAGGGAAAAAGGGAGCCTGGACTCTACATGGTGGCCTGGATAGGTTGCCACTGCCCCTCCCCAGGAGCCACACCACGACAACCGTGGCCCCACCTCAGCTATCCTCTTGTCATACGCCTCCATGAATGTGTCCACTTCAACCCTCAGGGCCTCAGGGTCCAGCACGGAGTCTGTGTAGTCACTGATCCACTCTAGGGAGAAGTGAGGGAGGGAAAAGGGGCTTCCTCAGGCCAGCTGGGATCATCTTACCGCTTCACGGGGGTTGGCTGCCCACCCAAGTGCCAGGCTCAGGCCTTGTACACACTGCTTTCAGGACAAGTGAACATGGCAGACGCCTCCCCCACAAAACCTCCCCCTAAACCAGGGCCCAGGAAGGAGGCCGCTGACCCTCCCACAGTACTGACTGCGAAGGCCGCTCTTCACGGGGTAGCTGTCGGTCGAGACCAGCAAAGGGCCCTTCAGAGCTAAGGCGGCCGACACCCCACTGGGCTTCTGGAACACCACGTGAGCTACCTGGAACCCCTGGAGAAACGGGGAGAGGTGTCACAGTGCTGCAGCCTTCCGGTTCTCCCGGCCACCCACGCCTGACACAAGGGCTCCCGGCTGCCCTCAGCCTGACTTGTCGCCCAAACCGTGCAGATAACCAGGAGGCTGTCCGTAATCAAGGGGTGGGACGGCCGCGATTCAAGCTGTCCGACTTCTGCGAGAAGTGACGTGTGCCCACCTCTCCCCCAGGCCCCTTCTCCTCCCCGAGGGCCTCAGTGAAAAGCATGCGCACCCTAGACCAGGGGAGGATGGACACATGGGGTGCACACGAGTTCAAATTCCACTAAACCAGGAGGAGGCCTCAGGGAACACAGGGAAACGACCCTGGGGCAGTGGCGGGGACGCAGCGGGGGAAGCAGACCGGGAGCTCAGGGAGGCCCCTCTCGGAGCTTTCACCCAGGACAATGGAGAGGGCCAGGAGGAGGCTGGAGGGCGTGCCCATCAGGGAAAGGCATCGGGCTGACACACCTGAGGGTCCTCCCCGTCAGGACTGACCAGGGCCCCGGGGAATGCTCTGGAAGTCCCACTGCCACCCCTGCCTCCACTGTCCCCTCACACACTGGGGACGCTGCCCTAGCCCCACCCTACGCCCCCACTCTCACGGACCCCAGTACTTGGAGGCTTACTGGAACGGGCTTGGGGTGAAAAAACTTCGACTTTGGCTCCTTTGGGCTCTCGGCGAGGTCCGGCTTCTGCTGTAGGTCCACTGACTGGACGGGGCCGCAGGGGGACAGGAGGCGGGACAGACAGTCCTGCTATGGCCGAGGAAGCAGTGTGAGTGGCTGCAGGGCCTCCCAGGGCCTCCCTCCGCTCCTGAAGCTCTGGGAGCCCATGTCTGCACCCAACCTGGGAGCACGCAGGGATGGCCTGAGTAGGCCACTTCCTCCTCAGCACACAGGTCACAATCCTGCCCTCCCAGAGCCCAAGGCAACAACTTTGTTCATTTTCCCATTAAAATCTGTGGGCAAGCCGCGCCTCCCTGGCCAGGGGACCTGGGACATGGAATGTGAGATGGAATGCCAGTATCATCAGCTTCTTTGCACAGTGGCAAAGCAGGGCTGGGGCCGTAGGCCCAGGGTGCCTATGGTTTTCTCACCAGCCTGAAAGATTTCTCACTTGACAGGACATCTTGCTGAAGGATCAGTCTTTCCCTATCAACTACTCTGGTTTAATGATCCAGAAAGTAGGATTAGGCTCTAAACTTTCTTTTTAAATTATTACAAGAATAGGTGGGAACATTTTTGGTCTTGTTTGGATTTTTATGAGATAACCAACTACTTGAGTCAGCCATCTAAAAACTGAGTTAAGGGGCCGGCCGAGTGGCGTGATGGTTAAGTGCTGGCTTAGGAAGCCAGTGGCCCCAGTTCGGGTCCCACATAGGAGGGCCAGGGACACTGCCCTCAAAAAAAAAGTAAAAACTGAGTTAAATCTATGCTGCTGGAATCAGGATGATGGCTAGCTGTGTTGGGGGAGGGGCATGCAGGGCTTTCTGGGTGCGGGTGATGCTGTTTCTCCATCTAGGTGCTGATTACACTGGTATGTTCAGTTTGTGAGCTATCAGGAACTGTATCCAGCCGGAGGCTGTCTCCATACTTACACTACTCTTCAGTGAAGGTTAAAAACGACACCCTCTCGGGGCCAGCCTAGTGGCTCAGTTGGTTAAGAGTTGGCTTAGAGTGCAAGCAAGCTCTGAGCAACAGGGCCAATTCAATTCCCACATGGGCCAGTGACTCTCCGCCCGAGCTGAGCTGTCGCTGAGCTGCCAACAGGTGGCAGGATGGCTCAGCTGGTGTTAACAACAAGACTGCCTGTTCAATGGTGGGCTACGCCCACCCACAACTAAGCCTGAACTCAGCACCTTGAGCTTAGAGGTAGATGGCGACTGGCACCCTCCACAATGAAGATTGAAGAACAACAACTTGGCCGGTCCTCTCCCCCAATTCCCCAATAAAATCTTAAAACAAAACAAAAAAACGACACCCTCTCCTCTTAATGGTTCTTCCTCTCTGTAACTATAATCTCTCATGAATTTGTATTTGTTTTGAAAAAAAATTCATCTAAAGTCCAGCAATTTCCTTAGTTTCTCTTCTACAAACTTACATAATATTGAACAGTTTTGTGAATAAAGTTGACATGTTTGGATAGATCTAGAAGTCATTTTATTTCCTTATATTTTCCCTATTTTTTCTTATGGACATGCATCACTTTTATAATCAGGGAAAACCAACATGCAATTTAAACCATTCTGGGTAAATAATAAAAAGCTTTGGGCTCCTTAGAACTGTATTTTTAAAAACACATCTTGAAAAAGCCAATTTCCTGTCATAGGAGAGAGACAGCCCTCTGGATACCCCTCCTTAGGGCTACAGTTAGCTGCTTCCATCCCACCACTCAGGACTTGGCAGGGGTCAGGGGCCCCAGTTCTGCCTGAAGCCGGTCAAGCCTACATGTTCCCTTTCGATACCAGCTCACCTCTGTGCAGTATGGGGGCACATTGAGGACAAAAAGGGTCCGTTTCTGAGGCCAGGAAGAGTCGGTGCCTCCTCGAACGCGGTGCTCCCTCACATAGAGATAATGGCACGCCTGCTGCTTTTCAGAGAACTTGATAGGAATGGCTGGAAGGGAAAGGAGGTGGGGAGGGATGGCATCGAAGGCAGGTCAGGCTGCCCCTTTCTAGTCCCATCTGTCTGTCCACCCACCCATCCATCCTTCACTGAGCCCTTCCCCAGGAAAGGCCTGTACAGGGTGCTGTGCTGTCTATGAGAAGGAATGAACAAAGAATCTGCCAGGGAGGGGCCCCCAAATGGGTGGGGGAGATAGAACATAACTGGTCAATTACTACAGGTGGGGAGTGAAACAGAAGTTCAAACCCTACCGCTCTTGGGGTAAACAGCAAAATCCTTGCCGTGCCTGGAGGCCCTGCTACCCTGACTGCTTCTGTGGCCTGTTCTCACACCATCCTCCCCTCACCATTCGGCACCCGGACACCCTGGCTCTCTCTCGGTTCCTTGTTCAGCCAGGGCCTCCCACGTGTTGCTCCCTCCGTCTGAAACATCAACCCTCTTCCTTCCACCTGTTCTTCAGGTTTTAACGTCACTTCCTCAGGAGAGCCACATATGCCAGGTTAGATCCACCTGCTCTGTGCCCTCATAGTTTCTCATGGTCTTAAGTCTGTACCTGTATGATCATCTGGATAATCAGTCATTTCCATAAATTTTAATCCTCATAAAACTAGGGACTGTTTTCTGTATTTTTCAGCACCTCCTTCAGAGCACAGGGGGCTACAGCTGCAGTCCCTGTACTCGGAAGCTCAGCGTAGCGGAAAACGACAATGAACAAGCAGGCCCATAACAAGACTGTATGAAACATAGGAGACACAGGGGCGGCAGTCCGAGGTGACGGGTGGCAGGTGTCGCAGGTGCCTTTAGTTAATGATCAGAGTGGCCTCTGAGGAACATTAAAGCTCAGATGCGCCTGACACAAAGCCGGTGGCCAGCTGGGGCTTAGCGGGCTGTTGCAGGAACTGAGGAAAAGGGCACACTGCAAGTGCCAAATGCCTGACAACGCAAAGCGCTTGTTGCTTCGGAGGAACAGACAAGAAGGCTTCAGGTCTGCACCAGCCAGCACATGTGGGGCCATGCGGGGCAGTGAGTGGTCAGGAGGCCCGATTTGGTCTTAGGCGCTAACTTGAGCCTAAGTTAGAGGGAGTTCAATGGGCATGGGGGGGGTAGGTGGGAGTGTGGAGCAGGATCTGATTTAAACCTGACTTTAGAAAGAACTTTCTGGCACCTGGGTGCAGCCCTGAAGCAGTTGCAAAACCAGAAACAGAACCAATGAGAAGGGCACACAACTGCGCAGGTGAGAACTGGCGGGGCCGGACTAGGAACTGCAGACAGGTGAGAAGTGTTCACCTGGCGGCGCGGGGGGCTCGCCCCAGGGAAGAGCGTGGACGGAGCACGGGCCACCCGAGGGGCCAGAGCGGGCCCGTCCCGGAGGAGCACAGCCAGGCGAGAGCAGGGCGCCGCGTGCGTCCTGGGGGCCCGGAGCCTCACGACCTGCAGGCCGCCGCCGACCCCCAAGCCGCCTTCCGGCGAGGCCTGACCATGCCCGGCGCCACGACCCACGGCGCCTCACCTGAGTAGCCCGACGGGCTCGGAATCTCCTCCCGAGGGTCCCGCGCCGCACGTTTCCTCCTCCGCGCCACCATCTTGCCGACCGGAAGCCGCGAGGGCCGCTGGGAGTTGTAGTTGAGGCCCGCGCCACCATCTTGCCGACCGGAGGCCGCGAGGGCCGCTGGGAGTTGTAGTTGCGAGCTGGGGGCGGCCGGGGCGTTTCTATGACGACGGCGCCCAATGGGCTCACCCCCATCTCGGCTACAGGCTCTCCTCTCTGGCCCACTCACCCGAAGGCCCAACTTGCATTTGGTCGGAATAAAAGCAGCGCATGCACGTGGGGGTAAATGTCGGCGTGGACGCGGGCACTTCACGGGCGTGAACTCAACTCTCCATTTCACAAATAACAGTGAATGCTCCAAGCGCTCTCCTAAGCACCAGATACAGAGGTGAAATAAAAGCCAGTCTTCCTCGTTATTCTAACGAGGGAAACAAGCAATCAGCACATAAAGAAGCAAAATATAAAGCATAGGCATCAAAGTGCTAGGAAAAACTGGAGGGGGGATATGGGGAGGGGTGACGTTGCAATTTTAGATAGGGTCCCAGAGTTTCCTTGAAGTGACATTTGAACAAATAGTTGAAGGAGGAGAGGGAGCAAGGCGTTCAGGTGTCTGGGAGGCATATGCTGAGCAGAGGGAACGCAGAGAGCAAAGCCTGAGGCTGTGTCTCCCTGGTGGGTAGGGAACCAGCAAGGTGACGGTGGGCTGGAACAGAAGAACCCGCAGGGCGGCAGGGCCTGGGGCCCCCTTGGGCTCTGGTAGACTGCACGAAGCACTTTGTTACTCTGCCTGTGTGGGATGGGGCCATATTTTGAGCAGAAAGGAATGATGTGTAAGCAGCCATTTTGGCTGTTACATTGCAGTTAGATTGCGGGAGGACGATGGCGGCAGCAGGATCGTTGAGGACACCATTGCAATAATCGTTGGAAAGATGATGGCTTCATCACCAGGGAAGTGAAGATGATGAGAGGCAGCCAGAGTCGGGGTATGTTTCAAAGAATTCCAATAGTATTTGCTGACAGATTGGATATGCAGTGTGAGAAAACGAGAAATCCAGGACTACTGCTAGGTTTCCGTGTCTGAGCAGCTAGGATGGTGTTGTTTGCAATACTCTCTTCCCACTGTGCCCCATCGCAGTGCAGACAAGTCACGCGTTCCAGCTAGCCGTTGCATAAAAAGTTTAAATGGTAAATGTATATATTTTCTTACCACAGTTTTAAAAAAAGGAATTGAAATACTGATATAACCTACAACACAGATAAACCTTGAAAAAATTATGCAGTCACACAAGACCAGGCATTGCCTGATTCTGTATATGTGCAATGTCCAGAATAGGCAAATCCACAAAGAGGATGTTAGACTAGTGGCTACCAGGGCCTGCGGGTGGACAGGAAGGGATATGGAATGATTTTAAGTATGGGTGTTTTTTTTAGGATCCTGAACATTTTCTAGATTTAGTCACGCCCCAGGCCTCTAACTAGCATATGGTTGATCTTTGCCTTAAGCCAGCTCTGCCCATTGTACTTGTGAATATAGGTTACCTAACAGGACTTTGAAGAGCCAGGGTCATCGTTTTTTCCCAGACCCCCCAGGGAACACATGGTCTTACCAGTATATCCTCCGTATTTACTAATTCATAGAACGTTCTCTCCATTTGGTTTTAATTCAGTCAGTAATTCTCCACCTTGTTTTCTCCCTCTCCTGAATCTACCACCCATGGATTTAATTTTCATGTAATCTTTCTTATGTTCCCTGCTTTGATTCCAAATGCATAAAAAGAACTGCCGAACTTCCATTCTCTGGGGCATTTTCTCAATCTGTGGAGAGCTTGCTTTCAGGCATGTCTACATTTTGGCTCAAATAAACTCTACATTTTCTATAGGTTTGGATATCCTTATGTTGACAGGTGTACAGACCACATATCCATTCATCTGGCAATGGACATTTGGGTTGTTTGTACTTTTGACTATGATAATAGTTATAAATGTTTGTGTACAGGGTTTGTGCAGACAAACCCTGTCTCTTGGGTATATATATATCTAGGAGTGGAATACTGTTTAAGAGTAACTGTTCAACTTTTTGAGAAAATGCCGAACTGTTTTCTAAAGTGACCACACCATTTTACAATCCCACCAGCCACGTATGAGGGTTCCGACTGCTCCATTTCCTTGTCAACACTTGTCATTGTGTCTTTTCCATTACAGCCACCCTAGTGGATGTGAAGTGATGTCTCTTGTGATTCTCATTTGCATTTCCCTACCGACTGATGATAATGAACATTTTTTCATGTGCTCATTGGCCATTTGTTTTTTTGTTTGTTTGTTTTTTTACAAATGCTACTCAAATCCTTTGCCCATTAGGTTGTCTCTTCTGGGTACAATTCCCTTGTCAGATATATGATTTGCAAATATTTTCTTTTATTCTGTGGGTTGTCTTTTCACTTTTTTATAGGTGTCCTTCAAAGCACAGCAGCTTTGAATTTTGATGAAATCAACTGTTTTTTTTTGTGTGGATATCCAGTTGTCTTTTATCATGTATTGAGAAGACTATTCTTTCCCCCACTGAATTGTCCTGGCACCATATTGATAATTGACAAGATCTATGAGGCTTTATTCCTGGACTCTCCATTCTATTCCATGGATCTATATTTCCATCCTTACACTACTACCACATTGTCTTGCTTACTGTAGCTTTGCAGTTAAGGTTTGAAATTGAGAGATGTGAGTCCTTCATCTCTATTCTTTGTGTTTTTTTGTTTTGTTTTTGAGGGCAGTGTCACTGGCCCTCATATGTGGGACCTGAACCGGGGCCACTGGCTTAACCACCGTGCCACTCGGCCGGCTCCTCAACTCTATTCTTTAAGACTGTTTTGGCTACTCGGGGTACCTTTAGTTTTTTTTCAACAATGTTTTGTAGTCTTCAGAATATAAGTTTTACACTTTTGTTAAATTTATGCATTTTATTTTTTATATTTAATTTTATTTTTTTTGAGGGCAGTGTCACTGGCCCTCATATGTGGGACCGAACCGGGGCCGCTGGCTTCCCAAGCCAGCGCTTAACCACCGTGCCACTCGGCCGGCCCCGGAATTGTTTTCTTAATTTGATTTCTAGATTACTCAGGCAAGTGTATCAATTGGTCTTGAATCCTGCAACCTTGCTGTCATTAGTTCTAGTAGTCTTTTAGAGTATTCTGTAGCATTTTCTATATACAAGACCATGTCATCTACAAACAGATAATTTACTTTTCTTTCCAATCAGGATTCTTTTCCTTTTGCCCTAATTGCCCTGGCTAGAACCGCCAGTACAGTGTTCAATAGAAGTGGTGAAAGTGAACTTCCTTGTCTTTTCCCTCTGAGAGAGGGAGAGGTTTCAGTCTTTAACCCAGGAATTATTGATTCCACTGTGACCAAAGAACACACTGTATGATTTCAGTTTTTACATTTGTAGAGACTTGTTTTATGGCCCAGGATATGGTCTATCTTGATGTATGTTCCATGGGCACTTGAAAGGAATGTTTTCTGTTGGGTGGAGCACTCTACATTGATTGGATCCTGTGAGTTGATGGTGTCAAGTCCTTGCTGATTTTCTGTCTAGTTGTTATCCAATTGTTAAGAGAAGCGTTGGAATCTCCTAGTGTGGATTTGCTATTCTTTCCATTCTACTAGGATTTGCATCGTTTTACAGCTTTATTATTTGGTAGATCCATATTTAGGATATGTCTTCATGGTGGGTTGAGCCTTTCTTCATTATGTCCCTGGTCACTTTCTTTGTTCTAAAGTCTACAATATCTATATTAATTATAGCCACTTATTTTTTTATTGTTTGCATATTTACCATTTTTCCATCCTATTACTTTCAACCTACTTATACTGTAACATTTGAGGTGAGTTTCTTGTAGACAGCATAGTTATGTTGTATTTTTTCATTCACTCTGTGAATCTGTCTTTCAACTGATATAGACCATTTACATTTATGTACTTAGTGGTATGTTGGAGCTTAAGTCTCCCATTTTATTATTTTTTTATTTATATATATTTTTAATTAGCTTCAGGTGTACAACGAAGTGCAAGTTATACTTTTTACCCCTCAAAGTGACAACCCTCCTCCCCCAATTCTCCCCTCCCACTCCTCCTCCCCCATATCATACTATCTATTACAATTCCTTTGACTCCCTTCCACCATATAATCACATCCTGTGACTGTCTATATATTCAATTACAGTTGGCTCCCATTTTATCTTTTGTTCTTTTTTCTGCCTTCCATTGGGTTACTTGAACTTTTTAAAAAATTTCATTTGGCTTTATCTCTACTGTTGTTGGGTACATTTCTTGTCACTTTAGTGGTTGCTCTAAGAATTACATTTTATATATATATATATATGTATATGTATATATATATATATATATATATATATATCCACAATGTACTGTTGTCCACATTTTACCAGTTTGAATGTAGAAAACTTTTCTCTTTGCTCTCTCCCATTTATAAATTATTTTATTTCCTCTATATACATTGAGAACCACATCAATGTTATAACATTTGCTTCAACCATCAACCATAATTTAGAAAACTTCAAGAGAAGGAGTGTTTTATTTACTACCCAGTTTTTTGTTTTGTTTTTTTGAGGGCAGTGTCACTGGCCCTCATATGTGGGACCCAAACCAGGTCCACTGGCTTCCCAAGCCAGCGCTTAATCACCGCAACACTCGGCCGGCCCCACTACCCAGTTTTACTATTTCTCTTTTTTTCTTTTCGAATGTTCCAGGTTTTCTTTTTTTCTTTTTTCCTTTATGTTTAGAGAACTTCTTTGGCCATTCTTTTCAGAGTAGGTCTGCTGGCAATAAATTCTTTTTGCTTTCTTTCATTTGAGTAAGCCTCAAGGTTTCTTAATTCCTGAAGTGTATTTTTGCTGGATATAGAATTCTTATTTGACAGTTTTCTTTAACTATTTGAAAAATGTGTCATTTTTTCCGGCCTCATGTTTTCTGATGAGAAATCTGCTGTCATTCAAATTTCTTTTTCTGGGGCTGGCTGAGTGGTGCGGTGGTTAAGCGCTGGCTTGGGAAGTCAGCAGCCCCGGTTTGGTCCCACATATGAGGGCCAGTGACACTGCCTTCAAAAAAAAAAAGTGAAATCAAATTGTTTTTTTCCCCCATAAATACGGAATTGTTTCTCATGTGTTTTTAAGATTTTTTTGTATTTAATCTTCAGAAGTTTGACTTTGATGTGTGCTGATGTGAATTTCTTTAGGTTTATCTTGTTTGGGGATCCTCTGAACTTCTTGAATGTGCAGGTTTATATCTCTTGCCTTTTCCGGAGGAGTTAACAGCCATTATTTCTTCCAACTACTTTTTCAATCTTTCTTCACTCCCTCTGGGACTGACACAGGTTTTACACTTTTTGTTATAGGTCCCTGAGGTCCTTTTTTTTTTTTTTAGCCGAGCCATCCTGCCACCTGTTGGTAGCTCAACGGCAGCTCAGCTTGGGCTGGGCATCGAACTGCTGTTGCTCTGAGCTCAGCTCGCACTCTTGAGTGAGCTCTTAACCAACTGAGCCACTTGGCCGGCCTTTATTATTGCTCTTTAAAGTCTGTTTCCTCTCTGTTGTTCAGATTGGGTCGTTTCTATAGTTTGAACTCCCAGAATTCTGATTCTTTCTCCTCCACTGGTTTTTGTTACTTTTCAACTCCACATGGCTCTTTATATATTCTGTTTCTTTGTGAAGACTGAAGTGTGTTCATAATTGCGTGTTGACACATTTTTATAATGGCTGCTTTTAAATCCTTGACAGGTAATTCTAACATCTCGTCATCTCAGTATTGTTGTCAATTGTCTTTTCTCCTTCGGGTTGAGACTTTTTTTTTTTGAGGGCATGTCACTGGCCACATGTGGGACCCAAACCAGGGCCGCTGGCATCCCAAGCCAGCGCCACTCAGCTAGCCCAAGGTTGAGATTTTCTTGGTCCTGGATATGTGATTTTTGACTCAAACATGGACATTTTGGTTATGTAAACTCTGGATCTTATGTAAATCTTGTTACAGCACACCTCCTCTGATGGGGATGGAAAGGCCTTCGTTACTGCCAATGTGGGTAGAAGTTCAGGTTTCTTATAACATCTGCCGACACCCAGGTTGGCAGTGTCTCCTAGTTACTGCTAGTTGGGGGTCACTTTCATCATCATCCTGCAGCTCTGCTGGTAGTACCCTGGTTGGGAGGGGCTGGGTGCCTCATCTCTCCTCCTGTGGCCTACACTGATAGGAACGGACAGTCCCAGCTCCTTACTTGAGTTTCTTTGATGTCATCCCTGCAGGGATTTTGTGGTGCCCCCACTACCTTACGGCTGGAAGTCTAGGCTCCCTACTTGGGCTTTCCTGGTGAAGTTGATGCTGGTTTTCAGTCTACTAAGCTACTTTTCTGGTCCTTACTTGGGTTTTTTTTGGGGGGAAGGGTCCTGCTTCTCCAGCACCTAGTTTGAGATATGTGAAGCAAAAAGAAAATCTAGGGAACCCAGTGTCAGTCATCCCCAACCAGTCTGCCTTCTTCTCTTCACCTTTCCGTCTTATGCTTGTTTTATATAAAATGTCCAGGGTTGTATTTTGTGAAAATAGGGGTTAAGTAATTCCATTCCCTCTTCCCAGAAGAGTTTCACTTTTAATACCATAATACAACTATATGGGAGTGTCAAATGGTGCAGCTGCCGTGGAAATTGGAATAGAATCCTCTAAAGCTGACCATATGATCCAGCAATTCCACTTCTGGGTATATACCCAGAACTGGATGCAGGGTCTGAAAGTGGTATCTGCACATCCATGTTCACAGGAACATTATTCCCTTGAGCTAAAACATGGAAGCAACCCAATTGTCTATCCACGGATGAGCAGATAAGCAAAATGTGGTCTATATACACAATGGAATATTACTCAGCCTTAAAAAGGAAATTCTGATACATGCTACAATACAGACAAACCTTGGGAACATTATACTAAGCCAGTCACAAAAACACAAATATTCTATGACTCCACTTACATGAGTAGTCAAAATCATAAAGACAGAAAATATAATAGTGGTTGACAGGAGCTTGGGGGGAGGGCGGGAGGGAGGGAAGAATGGGGAGTTAAGACAGTAAAATTTATGTGTATTTTACAATAAAAAAATATCAACTAGTTAATTTTTGTCTAATGCATAGTGGATTGAAGAGGCATATTTCTGAGTTTCACTTCTTCAAACTAAGGCAAGGGCCGGCCGAGTGGTGCGGTGGTTAAGCACTGGCTTGGGGAGCCAGCGTCCCCAGTTCGGTCCCACATATGAGGGCCAGTGACACTGCCCCCCCAAAAAAAATTAAAAAATCAAACCTAGGCAAAAGGCCCTGTCAGGCCCCTTGTTCCCCATGACCAGCTGCGCTGTGCTTCACCCCCACAAAGCGCTGTGGGCCAGGAGGTCCGGAGTTCTGTGCCCGGTGCCTCCACAGCCCTCAGGGCTCACCCCGGGGTCACAAGGTCCTGTGAGGAACTGTCCAAGGTCAGGGCTGGTGAGAAGCAGAGCAGAGGCAACTTCCGGTTTCTGGTGTCAAGTCCCACAAGGTCACTTAGTAACAGAAATGACAGCTCAGAGGTAGGAATAACAAACGTTTATTCAGAAATGGGTAAGTAACAGACTCTCCTCCACCCCTAAATTCTTCCTCTCCTTTTGAACAAGAGACACCGACGGGGTTCGGGGGAAATGGAGGGAAGCACGGACTCAGGGACGGGCCCAGCACCTTCTCGTGTTTCCCAAAAGGACACCCTGGAACCAGGCGGAGGGAACCCACTGCTTGCCTGGAAGGGCTACTTAACTCTCAGCTTCCTCCTCACCACCCACTGCCAAGGCAGGCAAAGAGCCCTCTGGTCATGGACAGCAGGTCCCTTAACAATTGTGGGGGTAGTGCCCCTTGGTGGCAGCTAAATATATGCCTCTCAGCACCCATGACCATTGTCCTGTAGACACATCTGAGGCCAGCAAGGAAGGGCCAGGAGCAAGTCCACATCTCCCTTTTCAAGTCCTCCAAACCCAGTGTCACAGAATTAGAGAGCTGGCACTGACAGATACTACAGCCAGGCTGTGACAAGGACTGGGCTAGTTAGAACTGGAAGGACTAACAAGACGAGCCCCAAGCAATGATACCCAGAAGCCATGAGCTGGGGTGGAGCACTCAGCATAAGCCCAGGGAAGAGGGGAATGTGAGCTCAGGATCTCCTCTGGGCCGGCATGGGCCCTCCAGGCCACGAGCGGGGGCACTGTTCCCAGCTGAGCTGCAGCCTCTCCCTGCCCTTGGCACAGGGCCCTCTCCAGACCAGGGTGGTCTGGAGCCAACTGTGGTGAGAGGACAAGAGGCCTGTGACTGGACCCTACCCAGGCCATCTCCACTGACCAGGCAGGGGGTGGCAGAGCTCTGGAGCCGACCTGGCTCCCCTGAGGGTGGCAGGGGCTTCATTCCCCACTGGAAAAGTTTATAGAAGAAAAAGGAGAGGCAACCCTTCCCCCTGGAGAAAGCAGTGTCGTTCAAACAGCCCCTGCCCTGTGTTCCATGGAGCCGCAAGAAAGCCACGCAGACAATTCAGGGCACCATTTCCAGACAAGGAGTCAGTCCGGGGCTGAGGTTATGGAGAGGGACACTCGGAGCCACACGCCTACCTTGGTGCTGAGGTGGAGGGGGAAGAAACACACTACAGGAAGTGTTAACATACAGAAGAACACAGGGTAGAACACAACACAGAGAGGCGGGTCCCGTCCAGGGAGGACGCGCCCAGGAGCCTCCAGTCCGATGGCCCATTGGTCACAAGCTTGGCTTGGGGAGACAGAGCCACCCTCCTCTGCCCCCGCTTCTGCCCGCCTCACTCCCCGCTCAGAGCTTGATTTTGAATTCTGTGGGCTGTGCGGTCACAGAGGCGCCCGAGGACTTGAACAGTGCCTTCAGGATGGTGTCCGGGTCCACTTCGGCAGGAGGGTTGGACGGGGCGGCAGAATTCACCCTGCGAGGCAGCTCGCTCTCCTTTTTCACTGACGGGCTGTCACTCAGCCGTCTGTGGAGGGCAGAGAAGACTCAAAATCCTTGTCAGTTTTCCCTTACACAGGACGGGACCCACTACTCACTGAGCTTCTGTTATAAACTAGGCATGAACGTAATGCTTTCTGTACTCCTTTATCTCATCTGTAGCAAACTATCACCTTTTTAAGTTGCTGACGAGAAAACTGAGATGCAGCCTGTTGTGATCTGGTTTTAAGTTTAGAAACAGGCATGTCCTTCACGGGTGGTCACACACATCAGCATATTACACATTCTGAGATGTCTTCAAATAAAGAAATCAATTCAACTCTGTTTAGTCCAATGGTTTCCCAACTTGTTAGGTTACAAAACCCACCTTTTTCAGAATACAATTTAGCCCTGGAATACAGTTTACAAAACTTGTCCAAACCACACTATTCAATATGCAGGTCAAATTCTGATCTTTCTCAACTTCAGGGTCTATTTCAGGCCTACCCCGCACCATCCCACCCACCTTGACAAGTTTAATATCCTCCCTGGGTCTCTGTCTCCTTGTTTATAAGGGGATTCCTGCCAGTCTGGACACTGTATGCATCTCGGACTCCAAAACAATCCTCAGTCCCGGGCCAGGCACGCATGCCCGGGTGGGTGTAACAAAACGAGGGGCGGCAGCCAGCACTGTCTCCATCAGTCAGTCACAAGGAAGCATTCCGTTCCCTTGGACCAGGGGTCAGCAAACTGCGGCTCGCAAGCCACATATGGCTCTTTGGGTACATTCTGTCTCAAAAGTTGGCCGACCCCTGGAGGAGCCAATCCTGTCCCTCACAACAATTTAAAAATTATTCAAAGGGCGGGCAGAGTGGCTCAGTTGGTAAAGAGCTCGCTCAAGAGTGCAAGCTGAGCTCTGAGCAACAGCAGTTCGATGCCTAGCCCGAGCTGCTGCTAAGCTGCCAACAGGTGGCAGGAGGGCTCAGCTTTAAAAAAAAAAAAAAAAAAAATTATTCGAGAGCCATAAATATGTTTACATAATCACCATTATGGGAATAATATCCTTTAAAAATCTTATAAATGAAACTATGATCGTTGTATTTTCATTTTCAATTTTACTTCAGAGCTTGCAGCAGTTTGCTGAACGCTGGCAGCTCTTCCATCTCAAGTTTGCCAACCCCAGCCTCGAACAATGCACACAGCTGTGCAAAGAGGGCACACCTGGTGTGCTCTCCACTTTCTTCTCCGGTGTCTCTAAATTATCTGCTGGGACTGGGTCTTAGTGCTAGCCCCTGGGAGCTCAGCTCCCTGCACACATTATGAGACATGCCGCTCTGTACCAATTCAAGCACTCCAATCCACTGCCTGTCACAGAGCACAGACCATGGAATGGAGCTGCGATGCAGGCATCTACCCTTCGGAATAAAGAGGCAATGGTGCAGAGCAGGTGAGCAGAGATGCGCCATCTGGTCCCCGGCACCACGGCCTTTGAACTTACAGCAGGATGGGCTGGTCCGAGGTGATGACGTTTCCATTCATGTGAAGGTTGCACTTCATTGGTTGCCCTGAAAAACCAAAGAAAAGGCTCTGCCATGAGACATGGATCTCATGCAAAAGGAGAGGGGCTGCCACCTCCATCAGCAGGGGTCAAAGCACCCACCACCCTGGGGATGGGGCTGCCAGGTTTCAGCAAAACCCAACACTGAGAAAACGCCACTGTGTGAGATCCAGGAAACACGGGCAATGACAGCACCGATACGCAAAGTGGCAGCGAACCTTGCTTCATACAGGAGGACATGAGAGTGAAGTAAGAGAGAAAGTGGACTCAGTGTGAAGCCATCTAACCGTGTTTGTGAGGCAGTTAGTAAGGGAATGTTTATGCTATGAAATTACGAGAAAAGAGGATTCACAAGCTTAGGTACAGACTTCCCCTTTGTCCGTGAAAGGTTAATAACTGCTACTGAGTACTGCCCGCCCACTGTATAGAAAATGTGATAAGGAAAGTAATAACAAAGACGAGTAAGATAAAGAAATTTAAAATTTTTAAAGATTTAAAAAAAAAAAAAAAAAAAAAAGAACCGCACAAAAAGACGGAATAGAGCCACGTTTCTCTCCCACTGGAATTAAGTTGGTATTAACCTGAAATAGATTCTAATATATTCTATTTGTCAAAGACACATTCAGATTCAAAGACACAAAAATGGTTCAAATAAAAGGAGATATGTCACCCAAACAGCAACCCTAAGAAACTTGGAATGGCTATATTAACATAAGACAAAACAGACTTTAAAATGAAAAACGTTACTACAGATAAAGAGGGACATTTCATAAAAGATAAAAGCGTCGATTCATTAGGAAGAAAACAATTAGAACAATTATACACATACATGCAACTAACAACAGAGCCTCAAATACATGGAACGAAAACTAACAGAAGCGAAAGAAGTAAACAAACAATAGTTGAAGGTTTCACTACTTCATTTTTAGTAACAATCAGGCAGAAGGTTAACAAAGAAACAAAAGATTCAAACAACATGATAAACCAACTAGACCTGACAGATATCTACCCCACAGCAGTAAAATACATATATTCTCCTTAAATACTAAGAAGGAAATTTGGGAAATTCACAAATATATGGAAATTAAACAAAATAATCCTAAATAATCAAAGAGTCAAAGAAAAAACTCACAAGAGAAATTAGAAAATACTCTGAGATGACTGAAAATATGGACACAACATATCAAAACTTATGGGATGCAGCTAATGCTGTGCTTAGAGGGAAATACATTGATCTAAATGCATATATTGAAAAAAGAGTGAAGGGCCGGCCGAATGGCTCAGTTGGTTAAGAGCTCACTCAAGAGTGCAAGCTGAGCTCTGATCAACAGCGGTTTGAGGCCAGCCTGAGCTGAGTTGCCGTTGAGCTGCCAACAGGTGGCAGGATGGCTCAGCTTAAAAAAAAAAAAAAAAGTGGAAAAAAAGAGTGAAAAGACAAAACTGTAGAATGGGAGAAATTGGCAAAGCATTTATCTAAGAGACTTCTATCAAGAACATGTAAAGAACTCTTACAACTCAATAACAAAAGACAACTCCAAAAGTGAGCAAAGATGCTGAACAGAGATTTCTGCAAGAAGATAGACACACGGCCAGTAAATAAGCACGTGAAAAGATGCAAACATCATTAGCCACCAGGGAAATGCAAACCCGAGCCCTACTGACTGGGTTTTCTTAGTCTCTGCATCTCTTATTTCTAGCACAGGGCTTTGGTTCACAGTAAGTACTCAACGAACACTGGAAGAAAGAATGCGTGGACAACAGGAGCATGGCAGACAGAATTAGTCTCTACAGGCTCTCCTGAGATGAATGATGTGAATCTGAAGTCAGTGAAACCAGTGGTTTACTCACTAGGAGCAGTGCTTATGCAGGTGCCAACATTTAGACAAGGTTCCTTAAAGGAACCCGTGTCCTAGCAGTGAGCAGAACATTGGGAAGGGAGGCTACGCTGGTGGCATCCTGGCCAAGACTCGCTAAGAGAACCACCCACGGAGAAACGGTGTTTCCCCACTAGCTAGTTTAAGTGCTAGAGCTGGGTGGAAACCCAGGGCCCTGGGAACGGGCAGCTCAGCACTGCCCAGAGAATGCAACTCCCTGCCTGGTCTTGGCACCTAGAAGGCTCCAGCCATCTCAGAGGAAGGATAGTTCCAGAGGAAGGCCCGCTGCCTGACAGGAAGCAGTGAAGAGTGGAAGCGTGAAGTGGGTGCTTTCTCCCTGACTCACCGTCCAGACACCGGTTGTTGTATTTCTTATATGCAGTGATGGCATCGTCCTTTTTCACAAAGACCACCTCTGCTACCCCAGGATGGACCAGCCGAGCCCGCTTCAGGGCTCCACATACACAGAAAAGCTCCTGCGAAGCACAAGAGGGGTTCGAGTTAGGGGAGCATTTCGGACTCTCATCCTGCTTGCCAGTCACACACCCCAGAGGGCTCTTGGTTACAGACAGCTGCACTCTGGCTGAAAATGACCAGCACCCAGATTTCAGGGAGGCTCTGTTTTAGGTGGTATTCTTGGAAAGTCCATAGGCCTCAGCATGGAATCAGAAGAGGGGACAAGCTGTGCTGGCAGTGAGACGTAGGCCTGGGTTTCCAAGCCTTCAAGTCCCTGTGACCTTTAATAAGTCACCCCCAAAGTCCTCCTGCCTCAGCGCCTACTTCCCCAACAGGGATAACAATTATGGACTTTCTCTCAGAGAACTCTGTCATGAGAATGAATGTGTCAGCTTATCAAAGAAAGACGGTGGCTAATACGTCACATAGGAATCCATTAGGAATCAAGTCTGGAGTTTTATGCAGAGGGACCAGCCCTCCCAGCTTAGCTGCACTGAGGTGATTTCCAGGACACGGCACTTTTACTGCTAACCAGGAGAGAGTCCCCAGCAAAACTGAGACGGCTGGTCACCCTCAGACAGGCAGGCCTGGGTGTCATCCCTGGGGCCTGGCCTCTTCTCAGCTGTGTGACCTCTAGCTCCAGCAAGTTATTGACTTATCTGAGGGTGAATTTTCTCTTCTGAAAAGAAAGACTGGTCTAGCCTACCTCCCAGGGTCACTGTAAAGTGTAAATGAGGTCATTTTCTTTTTTTCTTTTTTGAGGGCAGTGTCACTGGCCGTCATATGCGGGACCTGAACTGGGGCCGCTGGCTTCCCAAGCCAGTGCTTAAGCATTGTGCCACTCGGCCGGCCCAAAATTTTTAAGAGGGCAGTGTCACTGGCCCCTCACGTGAGATCCGAACCGGGGCCGCTGGCTTCCCAAGCCAGCGCTTAACCACCGCACCACTCGGCCGGCAAGTGATTTTTTTTTTTTTTGCTGAGCCATCCTGCCACCTGTTGGCAGCTCAACGGCAACTCAGCTCGGGCTGGCATCGAACCGCTGTTGCTCAGAGCTCAGCTCACACTCTTGAGCCACTCGGCCGGCCCCGGAAATGACTCATTTTTAATGATAAAGGAGAGTGTATCAAATATTAAAACCAAGACATGGACATAAATACTGGCTGTGATCCCAATCTCCCTGCTGTTGTTCTTTCAGCTTTACCTCCTCGGGCAGCACAGAAGTGAGGGTGGCTATTTGGGCAGTTTCGTCTGAGTGGTAACAATTAGAGGTGATTCGTTTTTTCACTATTCTATACTTTCAAAGATCCTGCATATAAAGTACCTGGCACACAATAAGTGCTCAGTAAGTGACAGCTATTATTACTTTTATAATCAGGAAGAAATTTGTAAAATTCTTGATAACTTGTCAAGTATTACAAAGTAGGCTATAATGTCCATCCCTGTGTGCAGCGTTCACTGGAGTGCCTGTTCAGTTTAAAGCAATCACACAGCACTGTGTATTCCACAAAATCATTAACACACACGGTGGCTAGTGTGGGCCGTTCCAGAGCCCGGAACTCAGCTGTACGGACAGGCGGAAGTCTCCAGCTGCATTCATGCTGTGATATGTCAGCTCAGAGTTAACGGATGCCTGGATTTCTAAACTAACAGCTTTTCCTGGTGACTGAATGAAGATACGGTTGAAAAGAAGCCGTGGCTGCATCTGGGGCACCAGGCACCTGAATTAGGTTTGCCCAGGTCGGCCACAGGTGGGGCAGGATGGCCCCAGAGCAAATCCAGAGGGCCAACCACCAGGTAACACCAATTCATCTTGCTTCTTTTCCTTTGGAATCATCATGTGAAATCCCTAGACGAGGCAGAAGTTCTGAAGGCTCACAGGAAAATGTGAAGCACTGGGCGTTGCACCCAGAACTAAGGGATCCCATTCAGGACCCGTTCCAGCACAAACCCTGAGCCCCGGTTGAGAGGCTCTGCAGAAAAGGGCTAAGAGAGCCAGCCTGACTGCTATCCTTTGAAAGGCCTGCTTCCAAGGTTGGCTCTTGGCTGGTATCTGGAAACTGGGATTCGGGGAGGGCTCCCATCATCCTAATTGATAAGAGTGGCTCACGGGGCCTGAGCTGTTTGTGCAAACAATGTGGTTTATGTCGAACACCTGCTTTCCTTCTGGGAGTCTGGAACTTTGGTTAGGTGCTAGGCAGAGGGTGCCTACACAACTACTCCCTTATAAAAAAAACCAAAAAAAAACCAAAAAAACTGGGCACTGAGTTTCTGATGAGCTTCCCTGGTTTCACACATGTGCTGGGGGAATAAAGTATAGCCTGTGGGCTGGCCGAGTGGCGTGGTGGTTAAGCGCTGGCTTGGGAAGCCAGCGGCCCTGGTTCAGGTCCCACATATGAGGGCCAGTGACACTGACCTCAAAAAAAACAAAAACAAAAAAAAACCCGTAAAGTACAGCCTGTGTGACTCCATTGGGAGAGGACTCCAGAAGTCTGTGCCTGGTTCCCATGGCCTTTGCCCAGGAGCTTTTCCCTTTGCTGATCTCACTTTGTATCCTGTAATGAATGAATCTTAGTTCCGATTTGACTCTATGCTGAGTCCTGTGAGAATCAGGGCCCCTGGCGGTGGTTTTGAGGACCCGACACAGAAAATTCTGGCAGAGCACAATACTCACCACAATGTCCTCTTCGGTGACGCGAGGGTGCAGGTTATTCACAGTCATCTTGGTGCCTTCCAAAGGGCTCAGGACAGGCTGCCAGAGACAAGCGTGTTACGAGACAGAAGACAGCCATGTGTTTGAGCAGCAGAACTCACTCTGGGCAGGTGACTGACTGGGAGGCTCCCAGAAGCTCCGGAGGGCCCGTCTCCAGTGAGCGGACCTCAGTGCCCATCACGCCCCCCCCCCATGCTAAGGAATGGAGCCTCTTGCTTCCCAAGCAAGCCAGGCCCTTTCAGCCTTCAGAGCCTCTGCCTTGAACGTCACTCCTGTTTCAAGACCCACCCAGCTCAGGCGGCACTCTCTCCCTTAAAGCCCGCCTGGATTTGCCCAAGGGAATTCGCCGCTCTCTCCTCAGGGCTCGCAGCTGCTCTCCTCTGGGCAGACGGCTGTGTCACCAGACACAGTGCTCTGTCTGCAGCTGCTTTTCCCACTCGCCTGTGAGCTCTGGGCTCAAGGGTCTTGGTTTGCTCATTTGTAAAATGGTAATGTTGACTTCAGAGAAGCGCTGAGGACACAACAGGGTACACACGGCTCAGACCCACCCAGCACGGCTGACTCCCAGCTGGAGTGATCACTTCTTCTCCTTCACCTTACCTCGGCAAGGGGCAGCTCCTTGGGGGCGTCCTCCTTGTTCACGAGTGTCCGGGACATGCTGGTCAAGGCTTTTGTTCGGACAGAGGCGGGGAGGGCAGGAGCTGTGTACGCATCATTCTGAACCACTTTGGTGAGAGCAAGGGCCTTGGACATAGAAAGCTTAGAACTGCCCAGCCCAGCCTAAACAAAGAGGCAGACAGGAATCTGAGATGCTAGTGACCCAGCTGACAACCCCCACCCTTGAGGTCTCTCAGCTTCCCATTAGTGGTCTGAAGCCAAAAAGGTTGCCAGTTGACTTCCCACAGGGAAGGGGGTGGGAGGGGAGCAAACATACCGCCTGCATAGACACTCACAGAAGGCACTTTCCGGTGTTAGAAGCCTTTGGCAATGAGCTTCCACGCAGCCCTGACCAGGATCCACAGGCTCACCCACACCATTTAGGCTTTATAAAAACCCAACAATTTTTGGGGCTGGTCATAAGGCCAAAAGCTTGGAGTCAAGTGCATTCCAAGACATGCTTCTATCAATGGACTGATCATTAGCTCCAGGATGGCTGGGCCTAAGAACCCACTCCTAAGGCCCAGCCTCCCAGTTTTCTGGTCGCGGCACGCCACGCCCAGGCCTGGCCCTATCAGCCCCCAGGCTGTCAGGAACACAAGGGCAGAGGCTGCCCCTGGAGACCTGCAGGAACAGTTCCCTCCCCCAGCACTCCCCACTGTGGGTGTGGTCCCTTGGAAATACAAAGCAGTCAAGTCCCCAGTATTAATGTGTCCAAAGAAAGAGAGACATGAGGTGGGAGGCCAGGCTGATTTAGGGCAGTGTCTACCATGCACTGACTGAGAGAGAGAAGAGGAATGCGGCAGCCAGAAGGGCAGAGGCTGGGGCAAGGCCGCGATTTAGATGAAGCGCCCTCCCCATGCTCGTCCTCCCCATGCTCGATTCCACATTCCTCAAGCTGCTTTCTGAGTCGTGAGAGCCAGCACAGTGTGGTGGTTCACCATGGCCCATGAGCAAAGCTGTTTCCGCCTGAATCCCAGACCCATCAGTTACAAGCTGGGGGACACTGAGCAGGCTTACTTAGCCTCTCTGTGCCTGATTCCTCACAGTAAAACAGCAGAAATAATGGGACCATCTCACGGGGTGGAAGGAGGGGTCTTAAATGAGTTCATAGAAACAAAGCATTTTAAGGTCCTCAATTAGGGTTAGCCACTGAGCCCGCTGACGGCACCCCCTGCAGCAGGTGACCAGTCTCATTATTGGAAAGGCCCAGCCCCTTTGTAACAAATGGGTGTCATTCAGCTTCACACGTCACTTAGGAGTTTCATTGGTAATCAGGAGATCAGTCCACACATTCAGTGCACTGACCAAAGCTGAGTCTTTGGGCCTCTGAAGGCAAACCAAAGGCACTAGTCACTAGACACCCTGGACTCAGCATTTATAAAATAACAGGTTAAACTAGTTCCAATTCTGAAAAATCTTATGACCCAAATGAAGACACCCTTCTGAACTGAAAGGCCCTGCTCTCCATCACCTCTCCCATCCACCTGATCAGACACACAGAGCAAGTATAGGAAACCATAGAATGCCCTACCATGTGGTGGAGAAAGCTGCCTGAGGCTGAGAATTTCATCTGTTTACTAGGAACCGGAGCTGCAACGTCATCGTCTTCATCCAGGTCGTATACATTCTGAAAATAATATAAGCTAATGTGGCATGCAGGCTCTCAACAGACATTTGGAGCAAAGACAGCAGACAGGCAATGGCTGGAGTGAGAGACAGGTGGAGGGAGCGGTGTGGAGATGTGAGGGTGCCAGGCAGACTGGCCTCTGAGGCTGGGGCAAGTCCCGACAGGCTGGCTCCCAACCCACCAGGGCCCCATGAAAGTGCTCCAACTCCCAGGAAGAGTCCCTCAAATGTCTGTTCATATCCTTTGGGGTGGAAAGCCCATCCCAGCAATTTGGTCTACAGAATAAACCCAAACCCTAGAAAGAGCTTTATCCACAAAGATGTTCAGAGAACAATTTCCAACAGTGAAAAGTACAGTCAAATGGTTTAAATGAACTGGAATGTCAACTCGATAGATTATGCAGTTATTAAAAATGCTGCTAGGGCCAGCTGAGTGGCACAGTGGTTAAGCTCTGGCTTGGGAAGCCAGCGGCCCTGGTTTGGGTCCCACATATGAGGGTCAGTGATACTGCCCCCCCAAAAAAATGCTGCTTGGGGGCCGGCCGAGTGGTGCGTTGGTTAGGAGTTGGCTTGGGATGCCAGCTCTGAGCAGCAGGGCCCCCGTTTGGATCCCACATATGAGGGCCAGTGATGCTGCGCCCTCTACAGCTAAGATGGTGAACAACAGATCCACCTGGAGCTAGGATGCTGTGAGTGGCAGGTGACAGCATAGCCTGCAGTGGGCTGCCATGAGCTACTATGAGCAGCCATCCAGTGGCCGGGGACTGATCTACCTCACCGGAGAAGAACGCAATAATCACAATACCAACATGGGCCAATGAAGCAATGTCTTCCACAGCTAGACTGAAGAACAAAAGGACAGCAACTTGTCTGTTCCCCTCCCCCAATTCTCCAATAAAAATCTTTTAAAAAAAAATGCTGCTTGGGCCGGTTGAGTAGTGTGGTAGTGAAGAGTTGGCTTGAGATGCCAGCTCTGAGCAGCAGTGCTGCCGGTTCGGATCCCACATTAGGGCCAGTAACGTTGTGCCCTCTACAACTAAGATGGTGAACAACAGCTCAACCTGGAGCTAGGCTGCTGTGAGTCGCCAGCAATGGCATAGGATGCAGTGGGGATGGCCAGCAGCTGGCGTGCGCTTTTGTGAGCTGACATCCAATGGCCAGAGGGCAACTGCCTCAGCCGAGAAGAGCACAATGATGATACCAACATGGGCCAGTGAAGTGACGTCCTCCACAATTAGACTGAAGAACAAAAGAACAGCAATTTGTCTGTTCCTCTTCCCCAACACTGTTTCCCTCTCTCAATTCCCCAATAAAACCTTAAAAAAAAAACAAAACAAAAAACAAAAACGCTGCTTACAGTAAATGTGACTCACAGGAAAACGCTGGGGTTATAAAGTGAAAAAAGAATGATACAAAAGTAGATTAAGAATACAACCACAGAGGGCCGGCCGAATGGCTCAGTTGGTTAAGAGCTCGCTCAAGAGTGCAAGCTGAGCTCTGATCAACAGCAGTTCGAAGCCAGCCCGAGCTGAGTTGCCGTTGAGCTGCCAACAGGTGGCAGGATGGCTCAGCTTAAAAACAAACAAACAAACAAACAAAAACAAAAAAACCCACAACAACAACAACAAAAAGAATACAACCACACTGGGCCGGCCGAGTGGCGTGGTGGTTAAGCGCTGGCTTGGGAAGCCAGTGGCCCCGGTTCGGGTCCCACATATGAGGGCCAGTGACACTGCCCTCAAAAAAAAAAAAAAAAAAAAAAGAATACAACCACACTACAACTATGCATTAAATAAATAATGAAAATTTTAAAAAAAGGAAGGAACCAGGACCAAATTTCAACAACGGGTGGCTTTGGAAAGTAGGAGCATGAACTTTTTTCCATCGTAATCTTTCTCTTGTTTGCAAATTTTCTGTATTAAGCACATACTAATTTTATAATAGAAAATAATAAAGATTTTCAATTTGTCTCTCTGCCTTTTATGTCTCCTCTCCTAAGAAATCTCTCTCTGTCTTTTTAAAAGATTTTACTGGAGAATTGGAGAAGAGGAACAGTGTTGGGAAATTGGAGAAGTGGAACAGCCAAGTTGTCCTTCAGTCTTAGTTGTGGAGAGCACAGCTAGCTCAGCTCCAAGTCCAGTCGCCATCCGGCTGCCCCTCGGCAGCTCGCAGTTGCTCAGCTCAAGGCGTTGTGTTCAATCTTAGTTGTGGAGGGTGGGGAGGGAGGGTGCACAGACCATTCCATGTGGGAGTTGAACCGGCAACCTTGTTGTTAGGAGCACCCTCTCACCAGCTGAGCCATCCTGCTGAACCACGAGCTGCAGCTCAGCTCAGGCACAGCTCACTGGCCCATGTGGGAATCGAATCGGCAACCCTATTGTTCAGAGCTTGCACTCTTAACCAACTGAGCCACTCTGCTGGCCCCCAGAAATCTCTTCTTAAAACTCATAAAATACAGTAAGTCAAATGTGATCCCTCCCCAATTCTTCAAATTAGGAATGTTGGACTAGGCCTGTTAATCCACCCAGTAGGCCCATCAAAACACATACATGTGTGTGGGTACACGTTTGTACATGTACACACACACATACACGTTCTCTCTCTCTCTTTCTGTACCTACCTACCTGTTTGGCCTGGTGATTATTGACCACGTTGATCCTCATTCCAGCAGGATGGGCAAGAGGTGGTGTCATGGCTTTCTGCTGTGGAACCTAGAAACACCCGCTGGTCATTAGTCATCCCACAGGGTCCACCTGTGTTCTCCCTAACCACTGAACATGAAATATGCTGGGCACTCAGTTTTGGTCTTTGGTAGAAGGAACTACAGAGTGCCTCACACCCAGAGCAGGGGAGTAACAGGAAGACTCGTCATCACAGAGACCACGTGACAATGTACATGTGGGACTCAATGAACCTGACTCGATGAATGTTTGCTGCCACTGCTGTTCCTATTTTAAATGGTATTATTTCTATTCCCTCTGGGGTGGCGACTGTGTAGGAGGTCAGGGCACCGCATGAGGAGCCAGGTACGACAGGGCTCCTAGGTGGGTTCTCCCAGTGATGGGCTATGTAACTCTTGGCATTAACAGCTCACATCTCTGAGACCCAGGTTCTTCAATAAAACTCAGGTAATAATCCCGGGCTGCAGTGAGGAACCAATAAAGTTATGCATGTTAAGTGCCTGCCACACAGCACATGCTCAACGAACGTTTTGTCCTTTCCCCTCTCTTCTCCACCACTGTCTCACTAGGGAAAGTCACTTAATTTCTCTGGACACCCTCCCCACCCCTTTTATAACTACCTAATACCTTGCCTTCCCCATATGGTTACTACGCACACATGGGGGAGCTGTCATTTTGCCCAAACATTCCTGACCCCTGCTCTCGGTTGGATCTACAGTTGTCACTGGCTTCCTGGAATTTATGACAAAAGCCACACCAACCTGGATGGTCTTCGTGAGCTTCAGAGCTGGGGTGACTGTCCCGACGGGGGGGCTCATGAAGGTAGCAGGGGAGCTCCGCTTGGAGCTGAGTTTCTCTCGGGCATCAGCCACCTGGCGGGGCTTCTGGGGCGGCGCCGTGCCCTGCTGCTGGCGCGAGTTCAGCCTCTCTCTGGCATCCTGCACTTTCCCTTTGATCCGGAAACGAGCGTCTTTCTGCAAAAGCTTTTCCCGGGCATCCGTGACGCCCAGCTTGAGCCGGGCATCCGAGAGGCCAATCTTTTGCCGAGCATCAAACCTCTGCTGGAAGGTGGCTGTGCGTGCTGGCTGGCTGAGGAGGCTCTGCTGGATCCCAACACGAGACTGGACACCCCCAACTCCTGGTCGGACATTGAGCCTGCAAATAAAAACCACAGTATTAAGTGGATCTGGACATCCACAGCCCATGGACATACTGGGGAAGGAGAGGGCGAAGAAGCCAGAGAGCAGCTCCCTGTGTGAGAAAACAATGAGGCCTAAACAGAGTTTTATGGCTTTTAACTTGGCATTGTAAACAAAATTAGGAAGGAGAGCCTGGCGGTTTCTATCACTGGGCTAAGTGTCTTGCGCCCTAGACCAAGTGTTTTGAGACACCATTAGGGACAATAATCTCCAAAGAATGCCAGTCAAATAAAATTAACAGATCCCCCAAAATCATAATCCCGGACACCTAAAGCGCAACTTTAGTTTCCAAAGTTCTTGCACACCCACCCATTTTTTCAGTCAGCCCTCTCAGCACCCCATGAAGTGGGCGTTATAATGCCCATTTAACAGTGGGCCAACAGGCCTGAAAGGGTTAACTGAGTAACAAAGGGTGCTCAGCTGGCCCCTGCCAGCCTGACCCCTCCAATGCCAGCAGATACCCCCACTGGGTTGGGGCTGGGCTGGAGGCAGAGGACTAACAGACTGAAGACAGAAGGGCTTGGTAGAAAAGAAAAATAGCCATTGTCGACTATTCCTACTCACAACACTTCTGACACCAAACGTGTGGGTTTTTTCCAATTTTCAAACTCTCTAGACACAAACTGGGTGATCTACAGCTCATGCCTGACCCTGACCACCTGGAGTTAGTGCAGACCCCACTGGTTAAGGGCTCATTTCCAGGACTGCCCCACTTCAAACGCCAATCCCAGTCTTAGGCTCCACATACTTCTAGTCAACCGGCTATAAATGGAGGGGACTCATGGCCTCCCTCCACAAGTGCAGTAACCTGCAAGAACAGCTCACAGAACAGGAAAGCAGTTTATTTACTACTGTGGTTTATTATAAAGCACACAACTCGGGACAGCTAAATGTGGAAGGCAAGGTATGGGGCAAAGGTGTGAGTGCGAGCCCCTGCTGGGCACACCACCTGGCAGAGATGTGGACGTGTTCACCAACGCAGAAGCCCTTTGAGCTCCACTGTACAAGGGTTTTTATGGAGGGTTCATTATGTAAGCATGATTGATAAATCACTGGCCACTGATGATTTACTCAATCTCTAGTCCCAGTCTTCTGCTGGGAGGTCCAGGGTGAGGAGAGGGGTGGGGCTGCAAGTTCCAACGGGCTGTCCATGCCTAGGTCTTTCTGGTGACCAGTCCCCATCCAGGAGCTATCGAGGAGCCCACCAAGAGCTGTCTCATTAGGTCAAAAGATGCGACTATTGTTGAGGGACTGTAATGGTGGCACTAAATCATCTATTTTTGAGATTTGGGCCTCTGGTATAATTCAAATTAATAAGTGCAATTTAGCTTGGGAATATTTGAAAGCTTTCTTTTCTTTACCTCTTAATGATACTGTTTCCTGTACATTTACTATGCAGTTTCAATGTTTCTATTTACTTAGGCCCAGTGCTAGCCCCGGGAGAGATTTGCATCTGTATGGGATCCACTCTCCAGGCTCCAACTTAAATCTACATAACGTATGCAAAGGTTGCGATAACCAATAACCCGCTTTACAGCACCTTCCCCCACCCCCAACTAGGCCAAAGCAATTTACATCCCGGTTAGAAAATACACAACTAGAGCCCAAACATAGACTCGATGCAGTAGTGAGATAGGAAAATTATAGGCAGTCAGGGAAATGGCCAAGGTAGAGGGAATCAGGGTGAAAACCATAACAAAAGTGAGGAGAAATAATTTTCATAGTTAACTGAGAGGTTTAAGTCACAGGACCCCACCAGAAGGACAAAAATGGAAGGGGGAGGAGGAAATAAGTTTTGAGAGCCTATAACAGAAAAAACAAAAGTTAAGTTTCACCTCCAAAGGGGCGATTAAGACAGGTTAGTTAACATAACACTAGGCAGTCAGGAACTCCCTAATAGAATCAGCAACAGACAAACATATCCTCAAAGCCCCAGCCTGGAGATAGCATAATCCTATCAAACGAGACATCAATTTTGAGGCAAGGAGACGGTTTCGAGAAAATGCCTCCTCCAGGCTAAATTCCTCCCCAAGTATACAAAAAAACAGAGATAAAAGGAGTAGTATCTCACCTAAGGCACGCACCCCAGTCAGGACACCCTCTACTTTTGAGAGCTGTTCCTTTCTACCCTAGTAAACCATCCTCTGCTGTAAACTCTACCTCTCTGGTCTGTGTCTCCATTCTTCAGCTTCACGAGACTGCGATCCTACATCAGTCGTTTCTAGCAGACTCTGCCCAGCTGAACGAGCCCTATTCTTACTTGAATAAATCTTCTCTATTTCTATATTTCTACCTGACTTCGTGAATTCTTCCATGACCCGCGAGTGAGCAGACACTGCACCGATCACACCTACCGCTCGGGAAATTCCAAGGGTTTTAGAAACTATGTGCCAGGGACAAAGACCAAATATATATTTATCGTAATCTGCAACAACAAAAATTCAAACACTTAAAACTGGAAATGAACTGAACTCCATTAATTAAGCCCCATTCTCTGATACTTGCAGCCTTCAATAGGCCAGAGCCTTACCTAAGGCAGTGGCACAGTACCATTTTTCTGTGAAAAAGGGTAAATTAGGATTTAAATATTTTCCAGTGGGTTTATACAAGAACTGAGCAGATCAGGGTATGGAAAGGGCCATTTATAGAATCTATCAGACTAGGTTTAAGGGGTGGGGGTCTGAGTGAGGGTGCTGCTTGTCCATCCCTACCCCAGTTTCTCCTATAAACACTGGGAGATGGAGATGCTGGAAAAAGCAAGGCCAAAGGGAATGGAATATTTAGGGAGGCCAGTAAGCCCAACGAGGGCGAAGTGAGCAGCTGTGTGTCGCAGATAGCATCCACCCTTCCCTGGACTGGGCCACCTGACACTTGGTGGCCGGCAAAGTCACAGGCAATAGTGAGACTATGCTTTGTGGTGACCACAGAAACCTGCAACTTCAGACGGGCCCCCTTCGTATTCATGGAGGAAATAACACGAGCTTCTTAACCAAGCCCCCACCTTGTGATCAACTGGCAGAGGAAGGGGACCAAAGTTCTGCCACCTTGAAACCGCCTTTTGGGATACAGGTTTTAAGCTGTTTATTAAGAAACAAAAGACTCAGAAAGAACCTTTGACCCTCCCCGCTTCCTTCCTAAGAGATTCAGATGGAAGGAGGAACCTTTACACAATGCCTTAGCATGAGACAGGAAGACTCCTAGCAGGAGCCTGTTTACTAGGTTCCCCCTGGTTGCCAGCTTTCTAGTTCAGCTCTTAATTACCTGCAAATCACCCATTCTCACTTTTAAAATCTCAGGCCCCTTACTCTCCCCATTTCTCCAAAATGACATACTCAGTAAAACCTGGAATGCGAGTAACTTGTTTTGCAAGTGTTTCGCAAGACGAGCAAACATTTCTAATACATTTTAACGTGGCAAACAAGCTATGTCTTGCAATGCGAGTCGTTTGTTTCCAGAACAAATTACACTCGCAAACCAAGGTATTATTACTGTATATCCAATGTTGCCTCACTGTCTTTGGAATTTTCATGCTTATGTGAATTTCCCATAGGCATGTATTCAAATTTTATTTTCTCTTGTTAATCTATTAGCCTAGCGAGAAGACTTAGAAGGTGGGAGAAAAAGTATTAAGTATTTTTGTTAGCTCCCCCTGGCTTTTTTTCTTTTTTAAAAATGCTTTCAACTCCCTAAATCTTTTGATGATGCCCATTAAAGTGTGGGCAAAAAACAAGCCACATGTCAAGTCTGACAAGCTCAGGGGAGGCTCCTGCATGGAGGTGTTACAAACTCAAGTACCCACACAGGATGGTCTGAACATAAAAAATTCCTAACTAAAAGTGGGTCCCAGAGGGCAGTCACGTCCTGGGCCTGTAGCTTCCTTGACAAAGGTTTATCTTTACCTTAAGTGGGCCTGCCTATAGTCTTTTTGCATCTAAGATAACATACCCTTAGAATGCTAGAGTCATCCCTGTTTCTGACCCCTCAGGGGAAAATTTCACACCAGAGGAGGAGACCACAGAACCCCCTCATTGTTATCTTGTCCCCCTGAATACCACCTCTGTGCTATAAATGTTAATTATTAACTATCCTGAACCCCCATCCATGTAAAAGAAGTGTCTCTCCCTTTTACTTTTTTATCCAATTCCAGAGATTTCCCTCCTTCGTTTTTTCCCGCCCCCACCCCTTAATCTACCACCAGTGGATTTCATGTAACCCTCCTTAAGTCTCCTTTGGTTCCAATGTATAAAATACGCTGCAAAACTGCCACTCTCCAGAGCATTTTCTCAATCTGTTGAGATTCTGCTTCCTGGGAATCATCGACAATTTGGCTCAAACCAATTCATAAAAATTCTCCTCAGGTTTAGACGTTCCTTACACATCCACAAAAGAAAAGCAACAGGTTTTCCATTCAGACCAGGAGCTACTATGAAAGGCCTGCTCATAGAGGGGAAAAGGGCACTGTGGTTAAGCGCTAGCTTGGGAAGCCAGCAGCCCTGGTTCGATACCACATATGAGGGCCAGTGACACTGTCCTCAAAAAAAAAAAAAAAAAAGAAAAGAGGGGAAAAGGATTTGAGGTCCTTTTTTGAGGTCAACATTTAAGGTCCAGATCTAGAGGAAACCCAAGTTAGTGGAAAGCACTACTCCAGGTGAAATCCTTCACTCATCACCGGCTGGACCCTTCTGAAGCCAGAGGCCTTAGGCTGGGCAACCAAGTCACCAAAAAGAGAATGGTGAGGAACAGGCCTCCCAGGACTCTGAACTGGGGGGTGACAGGCATAGGCACCCAAATAATCATGACACTCCTGCTCTAGGCAAGTGTCAGTCTATGAGGACACCGCAAGCAGCTGGATACTTGTAGGGCTGCAGGAAGGCTTAGAGGCGCAGGGGTCCAGGAAGAGCAGTATGTCAAAGGCATTCTAGGCAGACTGAATGCGGAAAGTGGCCACTGCAGCCCCCAGTCGGTGGCTTCTTTGCGCCAGCAGCCCTGGCAGCCACCCGAGGTGGCACTTAAGCTCCCTTCTCCCCCAAGAGCATTCCTGCACTTCTCCCACACCACATCCACAGCAGGAGGCTCCCTTCTAGGAGCATTCAATCGCAGGACAAAGCTTCCATTAAGGCACTTACCATGCTGCATCACAATGACTTTGTTTACAAGCCTGCATCTCTGCAGGACCAAGAGCTCTGCAGGGGCACACCCTGCAGCTTCTCACCTGTGTCAACCCTGCTCCAGGGGAATGCGAGGCTCAAAGAGCTTTCTGATCCGAGCTCTTGCTAAATGTCAAGGACCCTACAGGGCTCTCTTGATCCTTCCGGATTCACAATCTGTTAGCTGCCATCACCTCCATCTTACAGAGGAGATGTGGAGTTAGTGGCATGGCTGTGACTGGACCCCGGGTTTAACAGACTCCAGAGCCCACAATATTTCCATTTTAACAGGTCCCAAGCTTCCCTTCCTCCTCCTCTAAGCTCCAGGGGAAGTGTTACTGGCCAACTGAACAGCAACAACCCCTACCACTGAAAAACTTTAATGTTTTCTTTTCTATAGAAGTGTTAAGTATAGAAATGTTAAGTCTCCTCCCTAGTTCTTTAGTTTCTTAGCTCTTGGGCTTTGATTGCTTTTCTAACCAGGGGAAGATCCCCCTTGCTTCTTAACTGCTTTGTAAATCAGTTCCTGAATCCGAAACAATGGAAGTCTCCTACCCCTGCTTCAGATAACTTGTTGAAAGCCTGAGACTTCCTAATATCCCCCAGGCCAGGAAGCTAAATGTCAAACCCATTCTGTGTCCAGACAACTGACTCCACCTGAGTGATGGACTGAATAGCACAAGTTTCATAACCTAACAGATTTATATTTTTGTCCTCATTCAGGAGCCTTGAGGATACAGGGGATACCCCAACAAACAAAGAAGCCAACACGGTCTTCCAGGTGGAGCTTGAGACCCCTTCCTCTCATCTGAGATCAGCTAGGGTGAGAGTTCCGTGAACCCCAATAGGCAGGGACAGCTTTACGCCCCCGCCCGGCAGGAAGCAGATACAGAAGAAGAGACCTCCTGTCCCTCAGCTTCCCATAGAGATTTTATGGGGATCACGTCTCTCAAGGAGAAACTAGGCAGGCAGTTAGAGGCAGGCATTGGGTCTCTGCATTCCTACACATCCCAGAGTGCAACCACCTGAGGCAGTTCACTCCCTCTCCACCCAAAACTCCCCATTGTATTGTAATTACCTACCCCTGCGGGAAGAGTAAATGGACACAAAACATCCAACTAGATCAGACCAGTCACTTACACCTACGCAGTACCTCTTGTTAATCACAGGTGCCAATCAAGTGGTTCTACGCCCAGAAAGAATAGCCCACCCTGGAGAAAAAGGATAAAAACCCAAGTCCTGGGAGGGAAGCACGGGGCTGCTTCTGCTGCTGCTTCTTCCCTTTGAGCCTCGCCTTTGCACGTGGTCCACTCCCTACTCTTTGGTAATGGGCCCTTGAGCCATCCTCTAGTACTTAGGTCTACTTTTATTTCTAAATGTACTATCTTTTCTAATAAACTACTTATTCTACTCTACTGCTTTACTCTGGGATCTCGTTCAATTCTTTGCTCAAGTTCCCAAGGACCTGGACTTTGCGCCGAGAAAGGCCGACTCTCCGACAACAGAAGTAGGAGGGGAGAAGCGACAGCTTGCCCCGAAGGGTTTCTCCTAAAGACTGTCTCTGCGAAGGCAGCCCTCTGCCCAATGTCCACCAACTAGTGCAGCGCCCTGGCCGCCAATCACTCGGCCGAGCTCCTACCCACACAGCCGGGATGTAGGACCGCCCTGGCCCTGGCCCTAAGAGTGGGAACCACAAGGATCTTGCCTGCCCCAGGGAGGGTGAGCCCCCAATCCTCTGCAGGTGCTTCAGGAAAGGCTTCCTGGGAGCGCAGCTGGTCTCCGACTGAGAGGTCATTACAAATGGAACCAGGCTGCATAAACATCAACAGTGGAAGACTCCATTGATGAGCACAGCAACCACACATCTTAATTCAAACCTGAGCCTGTCCTGAAAATTTCCTATCCTCCTTTCAGGGTACCCTCACTACCAAAGGTTCTGGTTATAACTGAAGAAGGTGGGATGATCTTACATACTCCATGTGATTTTACAATACCATAAAACTGGGCAAATCGATTATGCTTTCGAAAAGTCAAATTACCCAATTCCACCAATCATTCAAGAAAGAAAACACTGCCCATAAAATGGGAGAAAAAAGGATAACCAACTGAAAGTGATGATTTTGAATAACTAAAGGAACAATGAAATTCATTTTTTTTTTCAGAGTAGCTTTTATTCAGTCACCAAAATCTGAAAATACACCAATTCCAATCATCAGGTAAATGGACATACGCTGCAGTATATCCATACAAGGAAATATTAGCAATAAAAAGGAATGAACTTCTGATACATCAAATAACACAGATGAAGCTCAAAAACATTATGCTGAGTAAAAAGCCAAAGAGTTCATACTGAATGACTCCATTCCTATGAAGTTCTAGAAAAGGCAAGCATCTGTAGTGACAGTAATCAGATCAGTGGCTACCTAGAGAACAATCAGGTTCTTGAAAACAAATTTCATATGGAGAAAGGGGCAGATCAGTAGGAGGGGTTGGGGAGATTAGGCCTCTCTAACCTTATTTATATTCCTCAACAATTGCCCCCTCTGATAATCCGTAATGGCTGTCTGATGTGCTTTAAAGAGAATTCACAGGACCCTATGGTTGATAAGCAATGTCTGCCTGCCATGACCACATAAGGGGCAATTGGCTATCAGGGTGTATGAAAGATTTTATAAAGGTGACATCAATTTACTTTTTTTTTTTTTTTTTTTTTGAGGGCAGTGTCCCTGGCCCTCACATGTAGGACCGAATCGGGGCCGCTGGCTTCCCAAGCCAGCGCTTAACCACCGCACCACTCGGGTGGCCCTCAGCTTACATTTTTTGTAAACTGACCTTTTACTAAAGGTCCATAAACTTTGACACGCCTCCTTTAACCCTCATAACTCTGAGAATTAGGTTATTATCTGCATTTTATAGATGAGAAAACAGATTCTAGGAGAGAATCCCAAATCACAGAGCTATATAATGGTGAAGGCTGGATTTGAATGTCACTATATCTAGTAAAGCTCCAATGCATTAAGCATGGATCAAAAATAAAGACCAGAACTTGAAAAGTTAAGGAAGGGTGAGGACTGTCCCAGGCTAAGTAAAATCTTGGGGCTCCAGGCCACAGCGCACTCTCTAGTGACCAGAGGGTGAACACACACACTGAGGGTGGCTGACAATGTGCTCAATTGGGAACCACACACCATACACTTGTCAGGAGAGAAAAACCAAAAACTACCAGCCTTGTGCTAGTGTTTTATCTACTGGAACAACACGCAAGTCCCTCTGGGAGAGGGAGGTGATGCAGCTGTGCTGTGGACAGAGGGGCATGAGTGCGCTCCTTTCCCTCAGCTCCATGCATTCAGCTCCCTGGTTACACCAGTTCTTTTCAACTCCTTTCATGAACAGCTTTAGGGGTTTTCAGTGTTCAGGCTTTTTATAATCATTGCTCCTCTTCCTGCATAAAAAGATAGCTATTCAACCCAGCAGACAGCAGTACTGGTTATAAAGCAGGCATTACTCATCAAGAATTTTTCAAATAAACACTCCTGCTAGGGGTAGGTCTCTAAACACAGTCAATTATTTTACCCTCCTGCTCCAAGAACTGCTGAAAGCTCAACCCCTCAGCAAAGCTTCGGCCTGCAGCCTAGCCAACTGCAGCCTATCTGATGTTCCTGAAACACATTCTGCACTTTTGGCCTCAGGAAATGTTTGGGAGGAGGGGCGAGGGAGGTTTTGAGCAAGTCTCTCAACTCCCCCACCCCATCACACCCCAAAGGGTGCGACTCTGCACTGCTTCCAGACACTGGCCAGGTACTCCATGGGGTCCTGGCACCAGCAAATGCCCCACGGGAGCCGGAACTCTCTCCCCCAGACCCTGACTGGAGCCTGGCAGTCATGTGATGACCAAAAAGGGTCGGTCTGGGGCTAGGAATGCCTCACCCTCTAGGCTCCATGCGGAGCCCGCTCTGAACCCATGTCCAGGTCCAAGGGATTCAAGCCAATGATGGGGGCCTGGATTATTATAAAGTGGATTTTAATCCATGGGGGTCTGAGATAGAGCACATATGTGTTAAGGTTATGTTAAAGAGAGAAAACACGGTTTGGTTCTATTACTGAGGGTCATTGCTGAATTAGGTGCTTTAGAGACACAAAGAAAAACAAGACACTATTCCCTAACCCTCCCCATAAGGAGTCTTGTGCAGATATTTCCTTTTCAATTGTAATCCCCTGCCCCCAATTATGTAACAACTAATTTTCCTCCTCTTTGTTTTAGGTCTACACATCCATTATCTTAACAGGGAAACAAGCGGTGAGTACCAGGACCTGCCTCCTTCCCCCATAACTCCAGGCAGGGCGTGTGGCCCACTCTAACACACTCCAGGCCCAGCTTTCCCACTAAGGCTGCCTGCCACCTTCATCTAACTATGAGGAGGCAGCAGGCAGCTATCTTCTGCGAGTTAAAGTAATCAAACCAGAGGGAGCCTCGACTAACTTCATCAGCATTCTCTCCAATGTGAAGGAAGAAAGTGACCAGAGGGCAGATGGTGCTCAGTGATGACCTGAGGAGACTCATCCACGGGTCTTGGGCAGCTGAAGTCACTAGAGACGCGCTGTGCGTGGGAAGAACAGTGCCTCCCCACGGGCTGGATGAAGTTGCACTCGAAACCAGCCCCTCTTCCTTTCTTTAATTTTACACTGAATTAATAAAGGAACCTTTTGATAACTGGGGAAATGAACATGGAAGAGAACAGCTGCTCTAAAGAACATTCCATGACCAGTGGGGAAAGGTTATTTACACTTCCACAAGCTCAATCTTTTGCTATTTCCGCTAAGAGGAGGAAGGACGTTTTCTGAGATAGTCACAGGTTCTTCCTAAGCTATTAAGCTCGTTCTTCCTGGGACATCCATGCAATGTTAAACCAAAATTTCCAGTAAGGAGACTTTAGTAAGCATGTAGAATAGACTATCTTTACTGTAGGAAATGATATTTACTCAGACCTTTTACAGTTCTTGACAGGGATCCCCCTCCCCGATATAGTTTTTCTCTTTGTTAGCTGTGCAGGTAAAATAGAAATGGAATTTCCAGCAGGTTTAACACAAACAGGGTGCAGCCCAGTTGCTCCTACACCAGTCTGTTTACCTGTACTCTTCCCCAGTGATATCTGCACATTAGAGCAAAGCCATAGGGTCAACACTGAAAACTGGATGTTACTTCTTTACTTAAAAGCCTTCCATTAAAAAATAGCTAACATCTATTAGCACCCATCAGAGCACTTTTGAAGTACTTTAGCTATCACTATATTAATTCACTTAGTCTGGACAATAACCTAATAAAGTATTACCCGCGTTTTATAGATGAAGAGGTAAGAAACAGTGAAGTAACTCGCCTACGAGCCTATGGCAAGTGGAGGAGCGGGGCCGCGAACCCCGGCAGGCCGCCGCAGGGCCCGGTGCTTACCCAGCAGGAGTCAGGGGCGGGGTTCTGGCTCCTACTTCTTTGAGGCCAGGCCCACGATAATGCCATCCTTTGGCGAATGCTTACTACCTGGTACAGATTTTAAAATACACATTCTTATGCTTAATCCTCCCAACGACGTGTCAGGAACCATCACTTCACTGTCGTCGTCCGGCCCGGGAGGCGCAGGGCCGGCCTCCGCCTGCCTTCCCCGCAGCCCACCCACCAAAGCAGCGCGCACCCCGCAGGCAGAGGCCCCCGCAGGCAGCCCCGCGCGGGGAGGCCGCGGACAGCGGGCCCCGTACGGCAGCGGGGCGGGCCCCGGGGCGGCGCATTTCGGAGCCGGAGGAAGCCGCTGTTTCGAGCCTCAGGCCCCCGGAGGCATCCAGACACGCGGGGCGTGGACGGCTGCCCGAGACCACCGCGCGGGGCTCGTGGGGCTGGGGGCGCCTCCCTCGGGGCCAGCGCGGCCCGTCCCTCCGCCGCCCGAGGACGTGGGAATCAGGGGTCTCGAGGGGGGCCCAGCGGCGGCATGAGCCGGGCAAGCGGCGGCAGGGCCCGCGCCCGCCTCCGCCGCCCCGATCCTAAGGCTGCGCCGGGACCGCGAAGAAGCGAGACCCGGGCGCCGGCCGCCCCGGGAGCGGCTGCGGCAGGGCGGCCGCCGAGCCCCACCAGCCTCCCCCGCCCGCCCGCCCGCCGGAGCGACGGCGCCTGCGGCCAGTGGGCGGCCGCCCGGTCGGGCCCGCGGCGGCGGCGGAGCCAATGAGGAGCGCGGCCACGGGAGGGGGCGGGCGCAGGCAGCCCTCCGCGCGTCCCGCCGGGCCGCGCCCTCCTCCACGCCGACCGCCGCTAGGCCCAGGATCCCGACGGGAGACACGGCCACTCACCGGCCCTTCACAGCAGCCCCGCGCTTCCGGATGAGCTCGTCCAGGGAGATGTCCGCCATCTTGCACGACCGGACCGCGGAGCGTCTCTCAGCCCGCGAGCCCGCCCCTTCGGCCGCAACGGCACAACTAACTGTTTCCGGCGGTTAGGGAGGCGAGCTCTCGCGACAGCTCACACAAGGCGAGGACCGGAAGGGGCGGGGCGCTCCCCGTGAGCCTTAGCGACACCGACCGCTGATCTGCATACGGCGGCTCAGAGCGCTGTCGTTCCCTGTTCTCTCCGGACGAACACATGAAATCAACAGCGACATCAAATATTAACTAACGATTACGACCAACTTCAAAGGAACGTGGCTCTCAGTTCATCGGTCCACTTTGATACTCACCGTAGGGTAAATGAGAATGAAATTCATAACCTAGGAAGTCACAGATTCTGTCCTGTATGCCTTAAACTTATGAGTAAGGAAAATAACGATTCGGGGTGACGCCCGAATCCTCACTGCTAATGTGAGACGAATTTTTGAGCGGGTAAAGGTTGCCCCTAAGGTGACCCGCCTACTTTGCGGGATGCCTGGGAGTTGCGATCTGCCCGTCCCCGTTACGCTCCAAGAGCAGACTGGTTAAATCGTGGATCTAGTCGTGACTTATTTTATGTGGTTATTTTTCCAACAAACCTAGGAAGCCGAGGTTCTATATGTAATACACTTGGTCGTTATTTTGTGTTCATGTTGTTAGAAAGAAATTTGTCGATCTTTGTTCCCCCTAAATGTCCAGTAATTCGTTTTGTTTGTGTAAGTATGGTTGGGTTTTTGTCTGTGGGAAACGGAGACCTTGTATCATGGCCTTAAAATATTGTATTAATAATAAAAGCAAATTAATATTTGCTCTCAGTTTACTGGTTAAAAAAAATAATAATAAACTGGTCTGAAGGTGAAAGCAAAGCTAAGTTGGTGGCTATTTCCTCATTGCCTGAGTCCTGAAGCGCCAGTGTTGTGTTGACCGTTGGTTGGACCTTACAACGTTGCTGACAGTGTTTATTATGGCCCATGGAACTGTCCATTTCTATGTGGTTCATGTACCTGAGGTTGGCGGCTTTCGCCAGTTTTCTGAAAACTTACCCCCTATAATTTAATGTCAGCCATTTACAGTATTTGGGTTGAAAAATAAAGATCGGTGTGGCCACCACGTGCACACCAAGGAGGCGCTCTCTGTGTGGCTCAACATGCAGTGCTCATGGGGTCTTGTGAGAGCTGGAGGACTGCCTGGCTCACTCCCCAGGGGCACACTTCTTGGCCTGACCTTCACAAGCAAATGGATTCACGTCTTTGTTGCCTGTCTTCCTGGTCTGTAAAATTGGACAAATAACACAGGTCGCTGCAAGGGTTAAATAGACTGATTCATTACATTGCTCCATCCGTGGAATTGCCTTGATGCAACCCCAGCCTCCAGCACAGAACTTGACATGAGGTAGGTGTTCAATACATGCTTGTCGAATCAATACAAAATACATGCAACGTCTTTAGAACAGCGCCAACGCATGGACTGTTTTATGAGCTATCATCATCATCGTGTTCTGAGTCCAACCCTGAAAGAGGAGTTATGCACTCTTGGCTGAACAACACACCAGAATTAAAAATCTGTAATCTGGAGCTCCGTGGATAGACTTGGGCAAGAGCTGGTAAAGCCAGACGGTGTGGGGTTGGGCACCAGATAGCAGGGATCCAGGTCCCACTGGGCCATGATTGGGTGCTGATTGAGCCGCGACCACTATCCCCTCCCTCCCACGGGTGTGGGATGAACGCTGAGACCAAGGAAGGGAGAGACCCGGGTTTGGCCTCAGCCCCTGGTCGGCTGTAACGTGGGGACAGGTGCAGAAGATCCTGGAAGCAGCCAGACCACAGGAGCTATGGTCCTATCGTCCTTAGTGAAAGGTAAAAAGTCACTTAAAGGATTTTTTAAAGCCAGCACAATAAGGTCATTAACTGAAATCAACTTTTTCTGGCAATGTCAGCGGGATGGCCCTCCCCCAGGGGGCATTTCGGAGCTTTGAGGGTTGTCTGGTTTTCAGCACATCCGGTCATGTGGCGGTGGGGACTGGGGTGGGGCAGCCTGCTGCCCCTCGTATCGCCCGAGACATTCCTGGAGTGGAGTGGCCCGTTACCATTCTCTGGGCTAGGCTTCACTTTATTTCTTGTGTGAAAATGAAGGATTTTTTGCCTAGTGTGAAAAAAACATGGAATTGCCAGCAACGCAGGGGCGCAGTAGCCAAGAAATTCGGTCCTGCTTTGTTTGGAAATCGACCAATTGCGCCCCGCCTGGGAAAACCACACCCGTCAGCAGAGCCTGGTGCGGGGCTGCATCTGGGGCTGACACTCCAGGGGTCCCAGCAGCTGGGCAAAACCCTGCCCCACCCCCCTTCTGGAGGGCAGCATTTACACTGAAATGTGCATCACTTTATAAATTCCTTATTTTATAATATAGTTAGAGCTCTGTGTTTTAGAAAATTATTCTGCACAGGTTGGTGATATTACAGGAGGCCTACTGTGTCCACTGTACAGCTGAGTCCCCTGCACATAGTGGGTGTGGAGAAGGGCCACCGGGGCTTGGGATTCCCAGGCGGAGTCCTAGTGCCACCCCAGTATGCGTGAGGGCGAGGATGTGGGCATCTGGGACAGAATGGAAGGTGAGAGTTGACGAGAAAAGGGTTCCCCTGGCCCCCAAGGCTCAGCTCAGGCATCCCTTCCTGTGAACTCCCCCCCCCCCCCACCATCCTCATCACTGTCCCCTCAGCCACCTGCATCCTCTGATCTGTGTCTGGAAGTTGTTTCCTCAAGCTTGTTTCGATGGCTTGCTGCCCCCGCCACCTTGCACACCTACCCCAGCAGGGTCATCTCCTTCCTGTCACATCCCACCACAGATGTCACCTCTCACCATCACCTGTTCCTTGTCCAGTATCTTTCAAGGCCGAGTCCCCAGCACCTGGCACAGTGCATGAATGGATGCTGGAACCAGTGAATGCCCTTCCCCCTTGAGCCTTCCACAGGGCAGAGTGACACCTGCCTCACCTCAGACCCAACTCCCACCAGAAAGCCATTCATTGCAGAGCCTGTCTCTCCAGCAGAACACGGAGCTACTGACTTCTCCCTACTTCTCTCAGAGCTGTTGGCAGGATCAAGCAGAAAGACAGACACTGGGGACACGCAGAGTTGCCCAGAGACAGGCCTGGAGACACCCTGAACAAGGTGGGATGATATAAATAAGGTTGGGCATGAGGGGTGGGTTTAAGAGCTGGACTCCCAGTGTTCACAGCCCCAGCCCAGCCTTCTGCCTCCAGGAATCTATTCTAAAAGAAATAACCTGGAAGGAGAGGGAAGATGGCCACCGTTATTTACAGAATTCACGAACTGGAAACAGTCTGTCCAACCATAGGGGACTCATCAATTATCAGTGTTTGCCTCTGGATGTCCGACGTGTTTTCCCTGTGTATACTTTTCTGTACTCTCCAGATTTCCTACAACACAAACATCAGAAAGAAGTGCTGGCCCTTGTGCAGCTCCTTCCTGTCCCCCCCCCACCTTGCAACCCCCACGGGGACTCAGGTCACAGCATCAAGGAACCACAGAAGGGTTAATATTAGCAAAGTTTAATTTCAACCTTTTTTTCCTGCTCATAAATGACTCTGAAAAAGGCTGTATGCAAGAGGCCAACCCACTGTTGTCTAAAAGCAACGTGGGGCCACTGAGAGTGTCACTCAGACAAGAGGCTCTGCTGAAAATCTCCCCCACGCTGGGGTGCAGGCAGCAGGAGGGGCAGGTTTGGGACAGGAATAAATAAACATCGTCTTAGCTCTGCCTTCAGGGCTGGTGGCCCAGGACCCTGAGGTTATCCATCTGGCTGTTGGCTGACATCTTGGAACCCCCAAAACTGCCCAAATGTTTGGGTGTGCTGGGGAAAATGTGGAGGCTTCAGGAGGGCCCACGTTCCAACTGGAGGGGCCCTCAGACTGCTCCTTCCACCCACGGGGAGAGCCACGCTTGCTGCTGGCCTGACCTTCCTGGGCCTTGGGGCGGCCACTCTGCCCCAGCAGCCCCTGCTAAGAGGACTTTTTGGTGGTACCTGTCATGTAGTGCCAGGTGCTGAGGCCTGGCCTGGCCCCGAGGCAGGTAGTGAGGGGTGGCAGGAGCGTCCCTGGCACCTGCAGCTCTGGATTGCCTGTACATTTACGTTTACTTCCAGACTATGGTCCACTCTGGGAGGGGTGAGTGGAGCATGGTGCTGACAGCCTCGGCCCAGTAGTGTGGGGGTGTGGGGTGAGGGAGGGTCAGGGCCTGGGGCTGGGCATCACTGGTGAGAAACAGTGGGGGCCAGATTGGAGCCTGCCCTGAAGGTGGCCGGTGGTGGCCCACCTGTAACAGAAAACTGTTCCCAAAGGGTCCCCTTGGGGGCCAGCCCAGGGGGTGACCACCCAGGCGTGGGCAGGCCAGGCTGAACCCAGGACCAAAAGTGTGAGATGTGGGGGGAAAGTGATGTTAAGGAACAATGGCAGGGAGGGCTGGGTGCAGACAGGGCACGTGAGGGCGCGGGGCAAGCGTGAGAGCAGCCAGTGCCCGGCCATCAGAAGGCAAAGCAGCGCTCCTTGGGGTGGCCCACGCGGTCCAGGTTGGGCAGGCAGGCGAACTGGATCATGGGCGGGGGTCCACACATCAGCACCAGCGGCTCCTCCGCCGGGGATGGCAGGTGGTCCCGGATCATCTCCTCGTTCACGAAGCCCTGGCTGTAGTCCCAGGCTGCGGGTGGGAGACTGGGTGAGCCCAGGTGTGGCCAACGACAGCCCATCTGCCAACACCCCTCCCCCTGCTGCTATGGATTCCTCCCTCCTCTCAGCAACACTGAAGAGGGAAGAGGCTGATCCAAGCAAACACCCACCCTGACGCCCTGCCCCAGCCTCACCCGAACACAAACGCAAGCCCTTCAGAGTTTCCCAGTTTCCAAAGCCTTTCACTTCCCTTTGGCAGCTCAGGGGGCCCTCAGAACCACCCTGTGGGTAGATAGGGAGGAGGTGAATGATCCCATTTTATAGATGTGGAAACTGAGGCCCAGAGGACCCAGAATTGAGTTGTCTAAGGTCATACAATGAGGTATGCACACCGCTGGGATGTGAGCTCCATGTCCCAGACGTCCCCATCAGGCCAGTGTCCAGCCCCAGGCTGGTCAAGGTAACATTCCCTACTGCCACCCCCTCCATGGGCCCACTGCCTGACTCTGCCCCAACCAGCGCACTGGCCCGTGAGGAGTCCCATCTGGTCCACAGCTGTGTTCCCGGTGCCCAGACAGCCCAGCGCATAGCAATTGCTCAATGAATGAAGGAATGTGTCCTAAATAAGCAATTGACAAGCCTGGAAACAGCAAGGCCTGGGTTCCAGATGCAGCAGCAGCGGCTCCCCCTGGGTCCTGTCTGCCTCCCTGTCTTGCACACAAACCCACACGCACACACAGTTTGTCTCCAGGTTTCCCCCGAGATCCAGAACCTTCTTTCATTCCTCCAAGTGACTGACAGTCCCCGTGGTGAGAACCTGGCACAGCGAGGCTGCCAAGGGTTCTAGTCCAACAGGGACCCTCAAGGACTGACCCGCCACAGGGGCTGCTCACAGAGCAGGGACCACCCGGCCTGGGAATGCAGTGGGTTAACAGGACCAAGGTCAGGCAGGAGTCTGAGGCGAAGGGAAGGCTCTGAAGACTGGGGGCTGTGCGGGGGCAGAAAAGAGGAAGAGGAGACAGAGACCCACCCTGGCTCCAGCTCTGACTCCTAATATGCTGCGCAAATGACCCCTCTGTGCTTAGTTTCCACATCTGTACCCATGGTGCCATCCCGCCCACCTCACAGGGCTATGAGGTCCGGGTGAGACATCTCCCCACCTTCTTTCAAATGTGCAGCCCAACAAGTGGCCTCCTCTTTTGGATGAGCAAAGAGGGCGACCCAGGATGAAGTTTGCCTGCCTTCTCGGCTCTTCAGTGGTCAGTGGGGACAAACGCTACTTGGGCCATCCAGCTGCGGTCCTCTGAAATGACCCCTGCACCAAGTAGCTCAGCCCCAGAGGGCTAAAAAAGGAAGGACCTGCAGATGCCCACCGCCTGCCACATGCTCCTTCCCCTCTGAGCCACCACGGCCACCTCCTGATTTCACTGTGGGCACCTGATCTCAGGCCAGCCTCCGAGCTCTGGCCATTGGGTGGGGTGACCACCCAGGCAGATCCTCTAGCTCGGCTCCTGACTCCAGAGGGGCGATGGGGATGGTCAGAAGGAAGCAGCAGGTGGAGACCCAGAGGGCAGGGGGCAGGGCTGAGCAGGAATGTGGGTAGCTGATGGGAGTGGCAGGAAAGACACAGGAACGCTGCCTCTATCAGAGGTGCCCAGTGCAACGCCAGGACTGGCTGAGGCTGGGGGTTGGCTTCGTACCCTGAGTCCCTCCAGCCCTGAACATCTGATTATCTGGCTTATCTCTGTTTTTCACAATCTGGAAGAGACTTGCTAAAGCCCTTGACACCAACAGAAATGCATCTGTGGAAGCTCAAGGTCAGGAGGTGACTGAGTGACCTTGCCTAGATGGATAACACTCACTGCATCACATGGTGTCCACTCTAGGGGGGTCCTGTGGGACGGGCCACGACAGCCCCAGCCAGTCTGGGGACCAGGAAGAATCTCCTGTGCTGAGCAATGGAGTATTCTGTATCTCAGACACTGATCTAAGTTACTGACCACATCTCCCTTTTCACTTTGGCTGCTGGGAAGCTCAGAATGATATGCACAGCCAATCCGTGCAAGTGTGCATCCTACTCCACGTTTTTGTACAGACCTCATTCCTGATTCCATTTCATGGCTCTGCCCTTGTTTTCCTCTCACTCCTGCTTTCCATTTGTACCACTCTGACTCACTCTGTGAGTCTTTGTAAGCTCCTCAACATCCCTCTTGGAACAAAGCAGGGCACAGACCAACAACATCTTTATAGGCAGGCAACAGATTGAAAAGAACTTTGTACTTGCTGGCGTATGAAATGTGCAAGAATGTAAGACACATCTCAATTTTACAAGAATTTTGAAAGCAGTGTATTTTCCTTTATACGTGCACTGAAGGCGGCTTTATGGAGGCAACGTAAGTCAGCTGGGTTTGCCACAGAAGCTGGCCCCCATCCTCCGTTCCTTCGCTTAGCTCCGCGGTAGCCATGCTGGCTGGTTACCATTTTTTCTCAACATCTAGAATTTCAGCTTAGACCTCATGTTATAGAAATACCTCAACTAACCTTGAATTGTGGGTCAGGGAATAATAAACAAGTGTAAAATGACAGGAGAGTACCCAACCGTACTTCCCTTGGCCTGTAACTGTTTACTGTTAATAGTCCCTAGGAGGCGGGACTTTGGTCTTGGCATTGCCATATGCCACCACCAGGGGTCAGTGTCGGCCCCCACCCCCACCCCCCGTGTGGATGGGGCCTTCTATTGGCAAGAGGCAAGGTCGTTCCCAACGTGGCTAAGGAGCCCACCCTACCACACTATCAGGACCTGCAACCGGAGCAGAGCTAAACCACCCTCAGTTCCCTCCTGTTTTTTTGAGGGCAGTGTCACTGGCCCTCATATGTGGGACCTGAACCCGGGCCACTGGCGCTTAACCACCGCTCCACTCGGCCGGCCCATCAGTTCCCTCCTTTTGACTGAGATGTGGGTACAAGACACATGTTCCTTTCTTTCCCAGAGAACAAGAGCGGCCCTGACTCCCAGAGCCAGTGGTCCCCGCCTGACCTCCACTCCTGAACCCCTTGCCCAACTCTACCATGTCTTTCCAGGGTCTCAATGACAACCAGCCGCTCTGCTCTGTAATTCACTACTAAGCCTGTTTCCTGTTCATCCCACTAGAACATTAGGCCATGGGCCATGCCGGCTTGAACACAAGAGCAGAGGGTCGGACCAGGAGGGAACCCGCCTAGCTCAGATGGGCTGGCCCAGGACGGCCAGTCCAGTCAAAGGCCTTGGAACACGGCTGTCAGGTCCATCCATCCACCTAGGCCCAGGCATGCTCTCAACAGGGAAGCCCAGGACCCGATTTGGTCAACCCAGGAGGGTGGCTCCACTCTTAGGGATGGACCCAGATGACCCAGCTTGAGATGGGCGCCAGCCCCCAGAGCCCATCTGCTCACTTCTGGGGGAAGCAGAGGGTGGTGTGTCCCCCACACCATGGGACTGTATGAGGAACGGGAAGCAAAGCAAGAGCAGGGTGGCAGGACGCAACTGGGATTACAAGCTGGCGCCCACATGGGTGCTTCAAAAATGTGCTAACATTTAGAAATTTCCCACGAAAATGCAGACCCAGCTTTCCTTAAGAAGTGGAGCAGCCTGGCCCTACAAGGCTGTGTTCCTGCCTAGCAGGACTGTCTGCAGCTGAAAGGGGCTGCCCCTCTGCACAGGGCAGATGCTCTCCAATTTGCCACAGTCCCCACCACGCCCTACAGCCTCCCAACCCTGAAGCAAACATCACTGGTATTATCCACTAAAAAGCCTGAGTGCTGCTTTTCTCACAGCAAAGGTGTTTTTTTGTATCCACTTCTAGCTAAGGCAGGAGAGTGAAGCAGTTTAGCTGCCAGAGGGCAACCCCCTGGGCTGATGACCAGAGAGAAGATGCATGTAAAGTGCCTTACAGGGTACAAGCTGCAAAGTGGGGACAGCCACCCCCAGCAAGGGCCCTGGAGACCTACCCCATGGTGGCGTGGCGGGGGAGACCTACCCACCCAAAGGGAGAAGGCTGGCCTCCTTTGTCTGGGGGCGACAGTGCAACCAGGGAAAGGCCTTAGGCTCTGGAGGAGTCCCTGCTCTGGTGCTTTCTAGCTGTGTGACATGGGACACTTAACTTCCCCTCTCTGATCCCTTCTTCCTCATCTGTGAGTTGGGTCACACCACCTCCCTCACAGGGCCAGGGCAAGGGAACGCACCAAAGGAGACCACATAAGGAGGCTCGATACCACGCAGGGCTCAGCACAGGCGAGCCTTGGGCCAGTGCCCCCACCCGAGCCCGCCTGCCTGGGGCTTCCCTCGCTCACCTTCAGGGGCTTTGTCCACCGTGTACCAGAGCTTGAAGCGTGCAGAATGTTCGTTCCTCAGCTCCTCCAGCTCGGGCCGCAGCAGGATGTCCTTCTCGGTCTGTGGGGACAGGGCCCAGTGGTCAGGGGGGATGGCAGCAGGGGCTGCCCGCGGAGACACTTGTCACCAAATGGCTCATCATCCTGCCCACCCGAGGGCCACATGTTTGGCAAAGCTTCTAGGAAAGCGGACTGGCATAGCTCACCCAGGCCCCTAAATATGCTCACCCCCCATTCTCCTCATCTCGCCTCAGGAGCAGATCAAAGCTGCAAGCGAAGATACTCATTACAAATGCAGTTTGCAAATGGTTTTTAACGTTGTGGGGAAATGTTCCTGATGTTACGTGGGGTGGAGAAAACGAGAACGAAACTGAAGATGGGCGCGCTCAACTACAGAACAGAGGAAAGAGACCGGAGGGAGAGGCGCCCAAACATTCATCGTGACCATCCCTGGGGGCGGTTATGACACTTAAAATAACGAATGGTGGGGGCCGGCCGAGTGGCTCCGCTGGTTGAGAGTTGGTTTAAAGCGCGTGCTCTGAGCAACAGTGCTGCCGGTTCGATTCCCACGTGGGCCAGTGAACTCTGCGCCCTAGCTGAGCTGTCACGGAGTTGCCAACAGGTAGCAGGATGGTTCAGCTGGTGTAACAATAAGACTGCCTGTTCGATGGTGGGCTACGCCCACCTGCAACTAAGACTGAACTCAGCACCTTGAGCTGAGCTGCCGCCGGGATGGCTTAAGAGGATAGAGTGTGCTCTTAACAACAAGGCTGCTGGTTCGACTCCCGCATGGGATGGTGGCTATGCCCACCCGCAACTAAGACTGAACTCGGCACCTTAAGTTTAGAGGCCATGAGCTGCCGACGGAAAGCTAGATGACAACTGGCACCCTCCACAACTAAGATTGAAGAACAACAATCTGGCTGGTCCCCTTCCCCAATTCCCCAATAAAATCTTTTAAAAAAAAAAAAACGAATGATTCAATTAAAAGGATCAGACGTCACCATCCTTATCCCTCAAATAAGTCCTTATGTTCTGGCTTCTCAGGTTGTACACCCGTAAACTAGGAAATACGGACACCTGGCAGCCCCACATGGCCCTCGAGTTCAGCCCACCGTCACCTCCTCCAGGAAGCCCGCCCAGACCTCCAGGGAGTGTGTTGGCGCGTCCCTCTTCTTATACCTTTGCCAGCACTGGGTAATAACTGTTTAATCTTTGCCAGTCAGACTAATGGAAAGTAAATCTGATGTCTTATTTTTTATTATTAATGAAGAAGTGTGTAATGGAGCTTGTCATATCTTTTCCTATTAGCTTGTAAAAACTCTTTTTATATTAAGGATATTCATTTTTATTGGTGATACACTGTTGTCTTCCTTTTGCTTACCTTTCTGCCTTACCTACGTTTTTTTCCCCTGCGGGGAGCTTTCATTACAGCAGAGGCTCCGTCTAGCTTAGACTTATCATCCTCATTCATGCATCCAACAATACTTTTTGTAAAAATGCTCAACTACTACTTTTAAAGCTTTTTTTTTTTTAACATGTACATCTTAAACATAAACTTCACTTTACTATAAGGTAAAGTAGGGATGTACTTAATTTTTTCCAAATGTATAGCAACAAACCCAACCAGCACTCCTTTTCCTGCCTCTCCTTAGGCTTGAGGTGTCACTCGCATCACAAAGTCTCATTTAGATTCGGGTCTGTTTCTTATTCAACAGAATGTTTTGCAGTGATGGGAGTGTTCTAGATTTGTGTTAGCCAATGCCATAACCACTGGCCACATGTGGCTACGGAACCCACGCGATGTGGCTAGTGAGACTGGGAAAGTGAGCTTTTGATTTTATTTAATCTCGATGAATTTCAATGTAAATAGCCACATGTTCTAGCATACTCCAGCACAATCTAGACTTTCACTGTATTACCCAGAAATGCAGTGAAGTCCAGTAAGCCCTGGTCTCTGTGCATCTCTAACCACATTTTCATCATTGATGCTTTTTTTTTTCCTTTTTTTTAGCTGAGCCATCCTGCCACCTGTTGGCAGCTCAACGGCAACTCAGCTCGGGCTGGCCTCGAACCGCTGTTGCTCAGAGCTCAGCTTGTACTCTTGAGCGAGCTCTTAACCAACTGAGCCATTCGGTCGGCCCTCATCATTGATGCTTTTTAATGTTTTAACATTGAATGTGCTAAGTTCCTCATTATTACTCTTTTGTTTTCAAAACTTTCTTGGTTGTGCATGTATATTTTGTCTTCCAGGCCATTGTGCATTATTTTGTCATGTGACAGGGGGAAAAATACCCCACTGGGACTTTATTATTTTATAAAGAACCGACGACACCTTTAGAGTATCACTCTCCAGGTCTAAGAACAAGGCATAAGGCATGCATCACTGCCAGTAACTTGTCCTTAGTGTCCTCTGAAAAGCCGTGTTTCTTTTAGGTGAGGCTGGGTGTGGAGACTCTAGTTTTCCTGACTCAAGATGGGGAGTGGGGGAGCACCAACCTGGCTGCAGCAAAGTGGCAGTTCTCAGTGTCACCTGCAAACCCCTGGGGGTCCATGAGGTCAAAATGATTTTCATATAATATTAAGACAAATCAACTTGCACTTTTCACTTGTGCCCTCATGAATGCACAGTGGGACTTCCAGAAGCTATGTGACTTGAGTTACTGCACTGACAATGCAGAAACAGATGTGAAATCCAGCTGCCAGATATTACAAAAGCTTTGCAAAAATGTAAAACGAAACAATATCCTCTAGAATAGAGTGATTTTCCATAAAATCTGCTCTGGTTCGAGTCCTGGTTCTACCACTTCCTGTGACATGTAGGTCAAATCCCTCTCTGGGCTTCGGTGTCTTACAAAAGTAGGCCAATTTTACCGCTTCGGCCAACAGGCTAACAGGCGCAAAGATATCCTGTATAGGTGACAGATGGCTAACGGCCTCCACAGAGACCAGTCCAGCACCACCAAGTGGAACGCTGCCAGCCCTCCTACCCGACCAGCAGCTTGGAATTTCTGGTGTTTTCCTCCCACCCCTGCTCAAGGCCACATTGGCTGGCCACAGGGCAATTTTATGCTGCCACACGGGAGTTCAAGGTCCCATGTCCAAGGACATCAAGCAAGCCCCTCTCCCTCTGGGCTTGGTTTCCTCCCAGATGGACTGGCCAGACAGACTGCGAGGCAAGCTGACCTGAACCTGAGAGGCACAGGGAAGGGGTGTCTCATCTTGGCCCCAACAAAGGGGCGTCACTTCACAAAATCCACATAATCAGTCACAAAACATTGAACGAGGAAAGACCCTTGTGATGACCTTGCTTTATCAGCTCATTCCAGCTGAGGGTTCAAAGCCCAGAGGGAAAGTGACTTGCCCAAGGCCACACAGCAGGCCAAGGCAGGCAGGCAGCGGGCGCGGGGAGGAGGACATGCACTCAGGAGAGAGGCCAGTTCCAAACCCTGCCCGACACCCTCAGCTCGGGGACCTGGTGCAGATGTGTTCTTGGCACCTCATCTGTGAAAATGGCCCGTGTGTCTGGGCTGGTCCCAGCACAGGTCAGCATTTCCCACTCCGATGGTGGGTTCTGAGCTCTGTTCACGGAGGGAGCTCTGAGGTTCGGAAGCAGCAGATGGAGAGCAAATCTCAGGTAGGGGGGTGCTCGAGGCCTCACTCTCTCCACCTCCATGTGTCGGTCAGATACTCTGGGCTCTGGGCTGAAAAACCCCGCCAGCCGCAGCAAAGGCTGCCTGTGCACAGAACGGTCAAAGCACCCCTCACATTTTGGCTGTCCCAGGCATCTCCTCAGAGCCACGTGGACCCTTGAACAGGCCCCGCCAGGCCCGGCGCCTCCTCTCAGCAGGAGCCAGGTCTGCACATGTCAGAAAAGCCCACTGACCTGGTTGGCAAAGAGCAGGTAGCACACAGTGTGGTCATCCGGGTCCTTCATGATGGCACGAATCACCTGCAGCATTGGGGTGATGCCTGCAAAACAGCAGACCCCCCACCCCAACCCCGCGCTGAGTGGGTGCCTGCTGCATACACACAGGCAGGCGCCCGAGGGAGGTGTCAGCACAACTGGGCCTGGATCCCTGACCTCAGGCGGCTTACGATTGCTCTTATCTGTGCCCTGTCCCATGGCCTGATGCCCACCCATGACATTCACCCGCTGGGGACTCTGTGAGGGGCTCCAGTTCCACATACCCGTTCCTCCTGCGATCATGCCGATAGACTTCACCGTCCTGATGACAGGGTTGGATTTCTTGTCTGGACGGATGGCAAACTTCCCTGGGGAGAGAAGGGGTGAGGCCCAGCTCCCGCACCTGCCATGTTGGGGTTGGATGGGCTGGAGAACCTGCCTGCTTCAGAGTCTGAGGTACAGGCAGCCCCCATCCAATCCCAGCCAGTTATGCTGAGGATGGGAAGATGGGGTACCAGGACCAACTCAAATGCCCAGAGGGGCACCTGGATGAGTTCCTCATGCAGATGGGGTGGGGAGCAGTGCAGAGGCTGGCAGATGGGAGGTGTTCCAGCACAACCCTTTCTCATTTTCAGCCACATGAAGCTAGTCTGTGGGCCGGATGTGGCCCCCAAGGGCAGCCAGTTTGCAACCCCTGCACTGGCCTACTTATCCCCTGTACACCTAGGGAAACTGAGGCCCTTGAGTGGCGGCAGCTTGTCCAAAAAGTCACCCATCCCGACAACAGCAGAGTTGGGCCCTGCACCCCCCATTCTCCACGCTTGGTGGGTCCTCAGGGGACTGCAACTTGATTCACCTTTGCCCTGGTAGACCAGCAGCCCGTTCGGGCCCCGGAACTCAATGGTATCTCCAATCTCCATGTTTTCTAGGTACTGGGACATCTTCCCTCCGGCAGGAAACTTGGGATGGGTGTCTTTGAAGTAAACCTGCAAGACACACACATAGTCCTCAGTCCCGCGTTCCCAGGGTGGCAGGGTGAGCTCGGGCCACAGTGGGAAGAGAGCGCACCTCCTAGTGGCTCCTCTGCAGCCTGTGTGTGGCCTTCTCACGGAGTGCCCCATCCACCCATCAAAACTTACACATGTGCGCCCCATACCCCGGGACTCTGCCCTCCCCCTAACGTGTCCTTGGAAAGCAAAGCATCAGCCTGGTGTATACACGGCAACAGACCCCCGGGCTTGATTTGATGTATGATCATCTGCCAAGAACCCTCTCCGACCACCTTCCTGACAGGAGATTCCGACGGCTGTCAATCAGCAGAGTAAAGGCTAAAGGCTTTGGGAAGTTGGCTCAACCACACCCTCCTGATGGGTGTTCCGTTCTTTCCATTCTGTGCTGTCATAAAAACATCACTCTTGGGACAACTTCCTGCCCTGTGCCCTTTGGGATTTCAGCTTTGGCAAGAAGGACGTGCTAGAGTTCTCACACAAAGAGATGGGGAGACAGAGGAAAAGCAGGCCAGAGCTGGGAAGGCTGCATGGTGGGGGCGTTTTCATCGGGCCTGGAGGGGCAAGCAGGAGTGAGGGGCAGAGAAGGGTGGCTGGGGAGGGGCAGTATGCAAAGGCCAGGCGGCTGGAAAGGGCCGGGGCCTCAGGGAGGAGACGAGCTCGTTGTGGCTACAGCACAGGGGATGTGTGTGTGTGTGTGTGTGTGTGTGGGGGGGGACGTTGTGGCTACAGCACAGGGGATGTGTGTGTGTGTGTGTGGGGGGGGGGGACGTTGTGGCTACAGCACAGGGGATGTGTGTGTGTGTGGGTGGGGGGGACGTTGTGGCTACAGCACAGGGGAGGTGTGTGTGTGTGTGGGGGGACGTTGTGGCTACAGCACAGGGGATGTGTGTGTGTGTGTGTGTGTGGGGGGACGTTGTGGCTACAGCACAGGGGATGTGTGTGTGTGTGTGTGTGGGGGGGGACGTTGTGGCTACAGCACAGGGGATGTGGGTGTGTGTGGGGGGGGGGGGCCGTTGTGGCTCCTGCACAGGGGATGTGTGTGTGTGTGTGGGGGGGGACGTTGTGGCTACAGCACAGGGGATGTGTGTGTGTGTGTGTGGGGGGGACGTTGTGGCTACAGCACAGGGGATGTGTGTGTGTGTGGGGGGAGGGTAGAGTGCAAGGAGGTGGAGAGGCAGTCAGAGCACACTGCATGGCCGACCAGGGCTCTGACCTTTGACCTTTATCCGAGGCCAACGAGGGCCGGCAAGGTCTCCAAGCCAGGAGGTCACAGTCAGTTTTTCATCCTTTCCTTGAAGCCCAACATGCTCTCCACATCCGGCCAGAGCGATTTCAACAAGAACAGATGCTCAAACCCCCACCACCTTCCCTTTGCTTCTGGACAAAGCCCCACACCTTACCAGGGCCCCCAAAACCCTGCCTGGCCCCGCTGACCACTCCCACCTCTACTCCTGGAGTCACTGCCCTACCTCAGGTCTCCTGACCTCAGGGCCTTGGCACCTGGAAGACCCTTTTCCTCCCAGCCCCTGCCCTCTGTGAAACCCGAGACCCCCCCGCACATGGCTTTTGCTAGAAAACAACAATTTGCTTGTCACTCAGAAATCAGGCACAGGGAGCCGTGGGCCTTCAGACCCCAGGCTGCGGGGGAGGCTCGGCTGTGACGCGGACATCCCCGCCCTGCATGGCCACAGCTGTGAGACCCCACCTTGATGACCAGGTCCACAAATCCCTTGTCGTCATTGCTGGAGACGGGCGTGTAGGGCCGAATCACCAGGTTGCCATCGATCCGAGCCGAAAGGTAGATGTGCTGGCCTGCAGGGTGGGAAGGGTGACCCTGGGTCAGGGACTGTCCCTGCAGGGTCTGCTGGGTCTGCTCAAACCACTGCCCTGTGCCCGCCCAGCATTCAAAGCTTCTGCAGCCTCCTTCCTGCCCCTCAGGGAGTCCCATCCTATCCCAGCTTCCTGCCACACCTTTGCTCATGCTGGTGCCACCACCAGGGACACTGGAGCACTTCCCCTCTCATTCTGACACTTATCCTCGAAGGCCCGGGGTGGCTGTCACCTCCCCCTTGAAGTCTCCCTTGCTTTCCCTAGCTGAAGTACCAAGTTCCTACCTCTCCGGCACCCAGCTCCGTCTGGGCTGGGCTGGGGCCACACTTACCAACAGGGAGACCCAGGATGTGCTGGGGTGACGGCAGGGCGAAGCGGAACCGCCGGGTGTCATGGTTGATGACCTGCAAAGAGGCCCGAGATATTAGACAGCTCCTAGGGCAGAGGGGCCACCACACCCCAGTGCCCCCCAGTCACTGAGAGCAGTGACCCTGATGCCCACCCGATGCGGACACACAACCTGCACGCATGTGTGTGATGGCGGCGATCAGGCAACGCTGGCCCAGCGGAGAGGAGTGACCCGCCTGGGGGCACACAGCAAAGCGGTCAGAGCGGGAAGTGTGTTCAGGATCCCCAAGGGAAGCTGCCAGATGGCACAGAAAATTCCAGGGGCAGGAGGGAGGGATCCACCTCTGCCATCAGCTCGAGCAGTGTCCTGGGGTGCCAGGAAGAACTTGGGGACTGGGCTGGCAAACTAGGGGATGAGTTGAGACAAGGCTCCATGTGCCCAGGCCCAGACTCAAGAGAGGGTCTCTAGAAACCACTACACACAAAGCCACCTGAGAACCGGGACAGCCATGACCATGGCTGGCTGCACAGGGCAGGAGGTGTGGCAGCCTCACTGTCCGGGAGGTCGCTGGGGCTGGCAGGGCCAAGAACCCAAAGCCAGGCCACCATCCTGCATGGGGTGGGCACCCAGGGTGTGGTCCATGGGTGAGACGGTGGCAGCCATTTCTCCTCTAGGGTGGGGTGGGAACTAGTTGAGAGGAAGGAACTGGGACTAAAGCCCCAGGATACCCACTAAGTGGTTTTAAACCAAGGCCAGAGGAGTTGTGGTCAGAGCTGGGAACGACCCCGGCGCCCTGGCTCCTGACCTGGGCTCGCAGGCTCCTCTGGAGTCTCCCCTACACCTGGTACAGCCAGGGGGTGGGGGTGGAGGGGCGGTTCCGAAGGCAGGCAGCTGTCAGTACGTTCGCGTAAGGCTAGATGAAATAGCAAGGTCCACTGATGGACAGAGTGTCCTCACTCAGAAGGGCGGACACAGATTTCTCCAAAAGGACAGAGTGTCACTCTGAGCATCGCTGGTGTGCGGGCAGAGGCAGGTGGCGCCCAGCCACCACTCAGGACAGGCAAGCCTGGAGCTGCCTCCCCCAGAAGCCTTTGCACTCTGGGCAAATGGAGCCCCAAGGCCTCCTGGGAGCAGACTCCAGGATAACTGACTGGTCCTGGGGCTCAAGGTCAGAAACCCACATGCCAGGCAATTTTTGGAGGAAGAAGATAAATGAGGAAAGATGCTGATAATTACAGCTAGACAACCTCTAGCAGGGCACAGCATGGCGCTGGCATCCGGAGGCTGCTGGCCATCGCGATCTGAGCAGTAGGCTCTCAGAACTCTGGGGGACCTTGTGATCACCTGGTCCAGTCAAGTTCAGAGAGGAAGGCAGGCAGCAGGTGCCTGGCCCCGTGCTTATGGCAGAGCACAGCACAACCATAAAACAGGAGACCCACCTGCTGACCCTGCAAAGCCATCAGGCTACAATTGGAGGCGGGGGGATTCAACTGCTAGGACTTTTGCCACATGCACAAAGGGGACTAGATGTCCACCGTGACATCCCTATGACGAAATACTAGACAGTCATCAAAAATGAGGAATCAAGGGCCGACCGAGTGGAGCGGTGGTTAAGAGCTGGCTTGGGACGCCAGCAGCCCCGGTTCGGATCCCACATATGATGGCCAGTGACACTGCCCTCAAAAAAAAAAAAAAAATTTCAAAACATTATGACTTCATTTTCGTAAGAAAAAGATGTGTATGACACATATTGCAAAGATAAGTGGGTCCTTATCTGGGAGGGGGTGACTTTTGGGCCCCTCTCTGGTTTTTAACTCGTCTGTGAACTCCTGGTACAATTACAGACACACATTCCATCAGGCACAGGAAACCTCGGGTCTGTGCCCAGGAAATGTGTGACACGTGTGGGGCCCGGGGTCTTGGACAGGTGACTTTCTCTGCTCCACGACTCAGCTTTCCCTGTCACACCTTTCCTATGTAGCTGCAGAAGGGGTTTTGATAGGGGAGAGTAAAGAAGAAAGCGGCCTTTAGGGGTGCAGGACAAAGGAGGGGGGGATGGTTTTAAATCATGATCAGAAGTTTGAAAAAGAAAACATCAAACCAGGTGACAGGAGGGATCCACTTAGAGGGACAGATGGAGCCACCAGTGAGCTCAGACCACGTGGGGAATCCGCACAGGTGAACAAGCCAGGCCCTGAGCAGGTGACTGGCGGTGGGGGGGTGGGGGGTGGGGGATGGGGGAGGCAAGAGGAGGGGAGGGGTCCTTATCGTCCAGGAAGGGGCAGTGGGATGGGAAGCACTCCAGGAGGCCTGAGGCCTGCTTCTACTTTTAACTTACAGTGTGACCTGAATGCTCCCTATTTCTCTCTTGCCCTGTTTTCATACCTATTAAATGGGTGCTTGGACCCAAAAGGCTGAGGGGTCCCTCCAGCTCTGACCCTCTATGGGATAGTGAGTATGGTTCAGAGAATGTGCTCAGTGCTCAGAGATCTGGGTTCGAATCCCCTGATACTTACTGACAGCCATAGAAATGGACATCAGCTTGCTTTGCCCATCTGTAAAATGGGCAGATAACAGAACCTACTTCAGAGAGGGCCATGTCCTGAGCACATAGTAGATGCCTAGGAAATGTTGTGATGCTGACAAGGAGAGAGGTGCCTCTACTGGCCCATGCCCTGTGACCCGAGGAGCCTGGCACTCACCTCCTTGTCAATGAGCCGCAGTGGGTACTTGATGTCCGGGCTCTCGAGGGTGATAGCCGGGGTGGAATGCTGAAACAGCTTCATGAGCAGGTTGTAGAGAAACCACACTGGGGAGAGGACCACGTGGCCCAACTAAAACGACAAGGACAGACCCACAAGGTCAGCGGAGGCACGAGGAGGGGCCTGCCACCTGCCTTCCCCCAAAGACACCAGCTGGTTCACACTTCCAGGCCTCTGCTCTTGCTGTCCCCTCTGTAGGGAACGCCCTCTCCTCACCATCCATCCAGGGAACCCAGCATGCATTTTGGTGCCAGCTGGGAGAAGTTACAAAAACCAGACTCATGAAACCCATCACTGCATTACTAAGTCCATTTCTCCAAAGGAACGGGGATAAAGAAAGCTACATAACTGAGCATGTATCCCTTTTCACTTTGGCTGCCAGGAAGCTCAGAGTAAAGCTCACCAGTGTGCATTTACTCTTGAGCACTGAGTATCTGTGCTCCCTCCCTCTCTTTCATCCTTTAATCAATGTCTCTGCTATTCAGCTCTATTTAGATAAACAGACAAACCCCTAAGCCCTGGGGTTCTGCCTTCAGAGGCAGCTGAAGCACTGAGCTGGGCAAGGGAAAACTCACTCCTTGCTGGCTGTGTGACCCTGGGCAAGTCCCTTCCCCTCTCTGAACTGGATGAAGCGATCTGCAAGGTCCCCCAAAGCTCTGAGAGACTCTACTCAGCACTACGCTGAGCCCCACACAGGCATTAACCTCATGACAACTCTGTGAGGTGGGTACTGTCATCACAGCCACTTTACAGATGAGGAAACAACTCAGAGAGGTGAAGCAACTTGCCCAAGTCACACAGCTGGCAAAAGGGGAGCTGCAATTTGACCCTGAGTCCACCTGCGTCCCCAGTCAGCCTTAAATATTAGGCCCATATTCACCCTATGTGGCCCTGACAGGCTCCTCCTTACCAGCCCCCCGCCCTCCACATCTCAGTCTCACACAGGCCCCAAGGAGTGGTTTGAATTTTTTTCTTTTTTAAGATTTTATTGGGGAATTGGGGAAGGGGAACAGCCAAGTTGCTGTCCTTCAATCTTAGTTGTGGAGGGCGCAGCTAGCTCAGCTCCAAGTCCAGTCGCCATCTGGCCGCCTGTCAGCAGCTTGTAGCTGCTCAGCTCAAGGTGTCATGTTCAATCTTAGTTAAACTATGCCCACCATCCCATGCAGGAGTCGAACAGGAAACCTTGTTGCTAAGAGCGCATGCTCTAACCACTGAGCCATCCGGCCGCCCTTTGGCAGCTCACCTCGGGTGTAGCTCACTGGCCCATGTGGGAATCCAACCGGTGACCCTGTTGCTCAGAGCCATTCAGCCAGCCCTGGATTTTTTAAAAACAAAGAAAACCACAAATCTATGGCAGAGTAACACTGCTCAGGTTTACCTGGGACAAGTGGCCTCCTGCCCTTCCTAGCTGTTTTTGTCCGCGGGCAGATCACTTAGCCTCTCGGAGCTCAGTTTCTCCATCTGTGAAATGGGGATCATGAGCCATCCTCCCTGGGTTGTAAAGGTGGAAACACGCCCTAGAAGGGCCTAACCCGGGGCTAGCCCCCAGCAGGCCCTTGACCCCACAGAGCATGTGCTGCGCAGCAGTGACCTCTTGGCCATCCGGAAGTTGGGGCCTGAGCGGCCACCACTATCTGGACCAGTGAGACTCCAGAAGAAAACCAGAATGGCCTCAAGACAGCTCAGCCCAACCCCACAGTGGAGAAGCTGTCACCCGACCAGTGAGTGCACAGGAAAGGGGCCGTTTGGTTGTGCACCTTCTGATACACTGTGCGAAGGGCCCCCGCAGTGCCCTGTGGGCTCCCCTCAGAAGCACACAACCTGCCTCTAACCGTGAGGAAAACCTGGGGGCTGTTCTCCAGAACACATGGCCACAACTCTTCAAAAAGTCAATGCCGGGCCAGCTGAGTGGCTCAGTTGGTTAAGAGCTTGCTCAAGAGTGCGAACTCTGAGCAACAGCGTTGCTGGTTCGATTCCCACATAGGCCAGCGAGCTGCACCTGAGCTGAGCTGCCAACAGGTGGCAGGATGGCTCAGCTGGTGAGAGCATGTGCTCCTAACAAGACTGCCAGCTTGAGATGGTGGGCTATGCCCGCCTGCAACTAAGACTGAACTCGGCACTTTGAACTGAGCTGCCACCCAGGTGGCTCAGTGGATAGAGTGTGCACTCTTTATAGTGAGGCTGCTGGTTCGACTCCCGCATGGGATGGTGACTATACCCACCTGCAATTAAGACTGAACTGGGCACCTTGAGCTGAGCGGCACGACTGAACTTAGAGCTGAGCTTGCTGTGCCCTCCACAACTAAGATTGAAGGACAATTTGGCTGTCCCCTTCCCCACTTCCCAAACATGTGCACCCTCCCCAATTCCCCAATAAAATCTTTAAAAAAAAAAGTCAATGCCACAAATGACGAAGAAAGGTGGGATCACTGGTCCAGATTAAAGGGGGCTCTGTAGGTGGAATGGAGGCCCCCTACATCCACCCAAATGATGGGGATGTGATCTCATCCAGAAAAAGGGTCTCTGCTGATGTAAGGAAACCAAAGATTTGAGATGAGATCAGCCTGGATTATTACGGGGGGCCCTAAATCCCATGACAAGTGTCCTTATGAGAGAGAGAAGAAGACTCAGAGAAGGCCATGTGTAGGCCGGTGGGCTGGGGGGGATGCGGTCACAAGCCGAGGAAGCAGGAAGAGGCAGGAAGGACCCTCCCCTCATCCCCCTGCCCACACTTCTGGCCTCCAGAACTGCGAGAGAATAAGTTTCTGTTTTATGCCACCTGTTTTGTGTTAATTTTCATGTAGCCCTAAAAATTAATACAGGCACCAAAGAGATGGGACAACTGAATGCAGCGTATGGTTTTGGATTAGATCCTGGGCCAAGGAAAAACCAATTATGAAGGACAATACTGAGACAATGGTGAAATATGAACTCCTGCCCATGGATCAGTGAACAGGGTATATCAATGTCACGTTCATGATTTGCTCGTTGGCCTATGATTAGGCAAAAGAATGTTGTTGTTCTTAGGAGAAAGACACTGAAGTATTTAGGGGCAAAGGGCCATCAGACCTATAACTTACTCTCAAATAGTTAAAATATACACACACACACACACACACACACACACACACAGAGTAAAGCAAACATAGTATATGTTAACACTTGGTGCACCTGGGTGAAGAGTCTACAAGATCTCTTTGTACCTTCTTACAACTTTACTGTTAAGTTTCAAATTATTTGAAAATAGAAAGTGGGGTGTGGTATAGGGGAAGTCCACTCTGGTGGTTCAAACAGTGAGGCTGAGACCCAAAAGTTCGCAGACAACACTGGTGCTCAAGAAAGCTGTTTCAGGGCTGGCTGAGTGGTGTGTTGGTTAAGAACTGGCTTGGGACACCAGCTCTGAGCAGCAGGGCCCCGGTTCGGACTCCACATATGAGGGCCAGTGATGCTGCCCTCTACAGCTAAGATGGTGAACAACAGCTTGACCTGGAACTGGGCTGCTGTGAGTCGCCGGCAATGGCATAACTGCAGCCCCTGCTGCAGTGGGCTGCCGTGAGCTACCATGAGCAGCCGTCCAGAGGCCGGTGACTGATCTGCCTCATCCGGGAAGAGTGCAATGACGATGCCAACATGGGCCAGTGAAGCAACGTCCTCCACAACTAGACTGAAGAACAAAAGGATAGCAACTTACCTGTTCCCCTTCCCCGATTCCCCAACTCTGTTCCCCTCCCCTAATTCCCCAATAAAATCTTTTTTTAAAAAAAGAAAGCTGTTTCACAGCTAGTTTCCTCACCTGCACTAAGATGCCTCCCTGACTTTAGTTCCCTAGGCAATTGACTGTGTGCCTTCTTATCACAAGCCTACAAGTTCCCCTTTTTGCCTGGTTGCCAGGAAGCTTAGAGCCAATATCCTTGCCTCCATGGAGGCCTTTCTGCTTCCTCTGTGGGGCTCCTGGGGGAGCAGACTGTGCAGAGCACAGACCTGGAAGTGGCCCCTGCCCTAGTGGGCTACAGGACATGATCCTCACCTCTCAAGGCCCAGCCCACGGCTCCCCGCTTCCTGGATGCCCTGCCAGGAGTCTTCACTCTCTGTCAACCCTGGGAAGGCGCTCTGGCTGAGCACCTGAGGACCTCTCTGAGCCTCAGTGTTCTCTTCTATAAAAGGACGTTGACAGCTACTGCCCTGCCCATCTCCTAGGGGAGCTGGGTAAGAGATGAGATGGGGGTGGCCCAGGTCACAGAGGGGTCTGTAACCTGGGGGTTGGGGGCACACTCAGCACCTTTTCCCGCCCCTCCATGGGGCTGCTACCACCTGTGAGTTGGAATGCCCAAGTGAAAGACGGGCTGAGGTGCCACGCTCTCATGCCAGGCCTGGCCCCTGCTCCCCAAACCGGCCCCATGGCTTCAAGTTGCCCAGCCACGGCTGCAGTTACAGGCCCTTTGTTAGGCTCAGAACAATGTGCTTCTCTCACGGGCAGGGCCTCCAGGCTGGGAGCAGCTGAGACCTTGCCCCACGGGGCCTGTCTGTGACGGCTGGGTCTACAGGGAAGGCTGGTGGGAGCCAGCCCAGACACTCCCGCTGCCCAGGGCCGCCTGCCCAGTTACCCAGCACCTGCCATGCTCTAGGCACCATGTGGCATTTCACCCATCTTGGGTCTCATTTAAGACCCCGGTTGGCAGCCCTGGACTCGGGTCCAGAGACCGGGGTTAGGGGCCCAGCTCAGGAATTCACAAGGGAGTCTCACCTCACCAGGCCCCACCTTCCTCAAATGGATGAAGATGGTCCCATCGAGGGCTGGGGAGGAACTGAGGCAGGAAAAGGCCACGCACAGAGCAAATGTCCCCAAGCGGGCACTGCTCCAGGTGTGAGACATGAGTTCCCTCGGGAAACCCTCACGTCAACCCTAGACCACAGGTGCTGTGATTATCACAAGTTACAGATAGGGAAACTGAGGCCCAGGGAGGTTCAGTAACCCGAGTCGTACCAAAGCTAATCCTGAAGGACCACACTACTCATGACACTGACACTGCTGTCATTGTTTCTCAGTGAGATTAAGTGTCTTGCCTGTGGTCATGCAACAAGTCAGGGGTGGAGGCAGGGCTCAAGCCCAGGCCTGTCTCGCCCTAAGCATGGCCTCTCCAGAGTTACCTCCCAGGACAGGTGCTCTCTCTGTGTACCAGTCACAGAGCCCACAGCCCGAATCCCCACTGCCTCACCACAATCCGATACCCTGCCTCCTGCAGTGAGGCCCCAGCTGGGCAAACAGGCCCCTCATCCCCTCCTCAAACACCCACCAGGGCTCCCACTGCCTGCACTCAGGTTTAAGGCGTGGCCACAAGCCCTTCTTGCCTCAGGCCTTTGCATATTCTCCCTTCTGCCCCAATGCCCTTCCTCTTCCCTCAGCCACCCAGCAAGCTCCTATTCATCCTTCAGAACCCAGCTCAAAAGTCAAATCTTCCCGGACTGGCACCTTCCTAGCTAATCAGGCCCTCAGCAGACTTCTACAGCACCTGCCCCCTTCTGTGCACACCCTGGGGGTGGGGACTATTCTGATCATTCCTCTGCTACAAACCCCTCCCATGTCAGAGAAGCCACATCCATGGGGAACATTGTTTAGGGAAAAGTTGTGTGAAGTTACAGCTGCAGGAAATCACCATTGTTGGGAGTCCTGGAAATAAACTTAAATGACACTGAGAGCCAGGAGTCCGTGTACTGAGCCCGATACCACCCGGCCTCTCTGTGCCCACAGACACCATGTGGCCATCGAGAGAGCAGAGGAGGACTCCATATAAGTACAAATTCCTATCTGGGGAGGTAGCTGTGGGTAGGACCCCACTGTCAGTCCTTCAGGCCACTAACCCCAGTGGGTACACCTGCCAGGGCCCGTGCTAGATGCAGGAGACACTGGCCAGGGGGCCCTGCCCCTGAAGAGCTCAAGCCAAAGGGGGAGACAGACATGGGCAGAGAAAAGGGTGCAGGGAGGGCGGGAGGTGGGGGGCACACGAAAGTTTTATCTCCAGAAAGTTGAAGGCTTTACCAGATGCACAAAGGGTGGGGATGCCCTGTTCCCTCGACTCAGGGATAGAGAGCGGTCTGTATGCCCCTCCCTCTCTACAGGACTATACCCACTCCTGCAAGCAGTTGGCAGAGGAAACAGGAGGCAGATGGCGGAGGCCAAGGCCTCACCCCAGCTCCTCCTCAGATGTGCTGCTTGTACACATACGTGCACACACGCACACACACACACACATCACCTCATCCCAGCCACCCAGGAGGTCTAGGAAACAGCTGCCTCGCGCTCCACAAGCAGGCTGTGCTCTGCCCCACCAAAGAACCTACCACCTGCCTTTCCTAGCCTCTGATAACACAGGAAGGGGAGAGGGAAATGGGGTGTAAGAATCCCAGGATGTCTCCAGGGAGCCCCCAGCTCACCTACCACAGCTGAGGGGTTGGGTAACCCTGCTTCCCTCCACCGGATGCCCTGCCCAGCTGCTCACCTCACCCCTTGGAATTCCCCACGGGGATCCTGGCAGCCACTCTGCCCAAGTCAGGTCTGGGTAGACAGGGGGATGTGCCAGGACACTCCACCTGGCAGACGCGTCCTCCCCAGGTGCCACTCCATGTGCTGAGGCTTACCTGCCTGCCTGCCTGCCAGCTGTCCCACTGGAATCTGATCGGGAAGTGGGTGGAAGTAGGAGGGTGTGGAGGAAGTTCTATGGGGGTGCGGGGGCGGGCCCTGGTTTGCAATTGCAGGAAACACAGGAGGAGGGGCAGGTGGACAGCAGAGCCGCCCTCTGCAGGGGAGACATGACCCTGCTTCCCAGGGGCCACAGGTAAGGCACAGAGCTGCCAGGGACAGTGGAAAAGCTTAGACTCTACCTGTGGCGGTGAACTGTCAGGGCCCACTGAGCACTCGCAGCTGCGATGGAGGCAGGAGAGCCACAGTCCAGGACGGCAGGCCAAGCCCCCAATGCTCCCCGCAGGGGGCTGGTAGACTCAAGCGCCAACCCCTCAGCTGGGCCCTCCGGGGTGTGGGAGGAGGCTTCCCTTGGAGTCTGTACATCCCAGATAAGATGCCTGGTGTGCCAGCCTGCGCTGACCTCCCACAAAGATGGAGCCCTTGCGCCAGGCACCCTGGCTGGGGTTCACTGTGGGTCTTCTAGGCCAAGAGGGGATCCCAGCAGGGCCCACCCTCAAACAGGAGGGAGCTACCAGAGGGCCTTGGCTGTTCAACAACAATGTACGGAGCAGCTGCATGCTGGGGATACAGTGACAAATCCAACCAACACTGGCTAGAAGGTGAGAAGCACCATGGGAAAACAGCAAGGGTGGGGGTCAGGAGGCTGAGCAATGAAGAAGGAAGATGATTTCTGGGAACATGGTTAGGATGTTATGCTGAGGCAGGGGTGATGCCCACAGGTTCGCCCTGGGCAAGGCTGCCCCCTGGGCTGGGCCACAGGTTCATGAGTCAACATCCAGGCCAAGAGGCCTTCTGCCTCGTCCTGGGGGAGCCTCACAGAGTCAGAGCGAGGAGGCAGGAGCCGTTCAGGTCCAAAGGGTCTGGGGTAGAGGTGGAGGCACAGGGCCTGATCCTCCCAACCCCTTGCCCAGCCAGCACTACGGGGCCAGTGTGTGGGGGTGGGGGACCGCCCTCTGGCTACAGGCTCCACAGGCGCATGAGCCCCCGGCCCAACCACTGTGGCTTTCAGAAACCCCAGAGAGGAGACAGGCCTGGGGGCAGGGAAAAGCAGCCCTGGACCCACCCAAAAATGACAGCAGGACAGTGGACTTTGGAGCCCCACAAATTCAGGCTTGGCCACAGGTCGCTGACCAAGTCTGAACCGGATTTCTTCATCTGTAAAATGGCCAGCAGCACCAGCCTCCCAAGTCTGTTAGGTTAAGAGCACAGCCTTGGGGGGTTAATGGGAGAAAGGACCAGTGGTTGTCGTTGCTAAACGATGCCTAAAAACCCTGAGATCCAGAGACATCACTCACACATTCGGATACACACACTCGCATTCTAACACCACACCCGCTCCCACACACCTGCTCACTCGCGGTCACACACATTCAATCTCCATCAGTCTCACCCTCACTCACGCCCACACACACTCTCGTGCACTCGCACACTTCACACCCCCACAGACGTCACCCTTCATAGTCACAGTCACATTTGCACTCACAAACTCACATGCATTCATTCACACGTACACACTCAAGTTCACATTTCACACAGTCACACTCTCCCCAGTCACACTCACTCGTTCACACTCACACACGCCCCTGCCCCACTCCCGGGCCCGCGGGGATGAGGGCGCGGGCGGGGCCGCCTCCGGGTGCCCGCCCCTCGCACGCCGGGCCCGGCAGCAGAGGCCAGGGCGTGAGTCACGGCCGCCCGACCACACCCGGGGCGGGGCGGGGCGCCGCGGGGCGGGGGGCGGAGGGGTGGGGTCCCGCGCGCCCCGCCGCCCCGGCCCCGCGTGCAGGCCCCGCCGCCCCGCCCTTTGCGGCCGGGTCGCAGTCGGCGCGGCGCGAGCCGAGGCTCCAGGGCCGGACGGTCCGCAGTGAGGCCGCGCCCCGCGCCCGGCGCCCCCCGCCGCCTACCGTGCTCAGTTGAGCCCCCATGGTGGCGCCGCACTGCGCTCGCTCAGCCGCCGCCGAGACAGTCGGGCTGCCGCGCCCAGGGCCCGCCCCCGGCCGCGTCACGGAGGGGGCGGGACCCGGAGGGGGCCAATCCCGGCGCGGGGGCGGGCGGGAGGCCGCGTTTGGCCCCGCCCCCCGAGTCAGTGTGCGGAGAAGCCGCGGAGAGAGGGACCCAGCGCACCAGGCGCCCGCCGCTGGGCACCGGCCTGCTGTGTGGCCTCAGGTGCAACGCTGGCCTTCTCTGGGCCTCTTGTGCCACCGTAAAGGGAGGAAGATGGCGCCCCGCTTGGTGGCATCTGAAATAAAATCCGGAAACTTCCCCGCAGCCTGCAAGGCCTGGCCTCAGAGGGCGCCGCTGAGCACGTTTTCTGGGCCTCAGGGGCATTTCTGTCCCGGACGCTGCTGAAGCCTCCAGGCCTTTGAACACGCCGTTCCCTCTCCCTGGAACTCCATTCTCAGCTGCCTGAGGGCCTCGGCCTTGCTCCTTAGGCAGGTATAACATCACGTGGTTCTCCACTACGCCTGCCTGACCTCCCTATTCAGGCAGCCCCTGTGGCTTCCTAGCTCTTAGTATCCAGCCGGAGTCATCCCCCGGGGAATGAGCTGGCCCCAGCCCCACCCATCCCAGTGCTCTGTGGGCTCTCGGAAGGCGCGACTCTGCTTTGAAGTGCCCTGCATACGGGGCCTAGCCCAGAACATAGCATGTAATAGGTACTCAATAAATACTATTTGAATGAGTCAAGTTGAAAGTGGACACCACCTCTGTGTAGGCCTATGGTGGCCCCAGGGGCACTGTCTGGCCTTGTCCTTATGGAATGATGGTCTTGGACCCAGATATGAGTTCCTGGTAGTCTGACCAGCCGGCCTGCAGTGGGAGACATGTTCCTGCAATGTGATGCTGGCCAGGCAGGGAACTGGGCAGAGCCTGGAGGGGAGAATGAGGTGGACAGACGCAGGGCCAGCAAGGCCAGAGGGGCTGATTCAGCCAGAGATGGGAGCACAGTGGTGTGGTAGGAGGTCAGGGTGAGGCAGTGTGCGGGGCCCCAGGTAGAGGACACTGGGATATGGGGGATGTGGAGAGCCCTGGAGGATTTACGTAGGTGGTAACTGCTGGCTTAAAAGGGACCTGGGGACAGCGTGGAGGGAAGGACAGAGACAGGGGTCTACCACCATAGAATACAAGGGAAAATAAATGTACAGCAGATCAGTGAGGTATTATTTCAGGTGTAATGATCACAATTTTGATATTACGAAGGAAATAATCAAATTGGAAAGCTTGACTTCAGCACGCATGCGTGACCAGTAACTTCCCACTGCGAGGTGCTTTCTAGGCCAGCCACTGCACAAGTGCCCTTTCCACAGACACTCATGACACATTCCATGGAGGCCGGGGAGCCATCACCCCAAACCTCCTCATTTCCCCCCATCGTGATTCTCCTTGTGTTCTTTATTACACCTGGATTGATGATTATCACAGACATGGACATGTAATGGCAGAGTTACTTCTCCTCCTGAAATCTGGAGGTAACTAAGTCGGCTTTCTCCTTTGAATCATCCTCACCAGCCTCACCAAACCCCACACAGGGCTTCTCCTGGAAAGACTCATTGCCTAAATGGCATTAAATAAACAAAATTAAATACCGTTTAGATTAAGGCTATACATGCTAGTCCAGCAAAGAAGCCTACAAAATCAGAATTAGGATGGAATCTCTTTTCCTGCCTTGTATTATTTAAATCATTATATATCTGTAGGCTCCAAAAAGAAGTAGCTTTCTCCTAAAGTTATCGTGATATTATTGCCTCTCTTAAGATCATATTAAAGCCTAGTTCTTTCCTTGTTTATCTGTTTGAACTTCTTCATAATTGTTTCTGTACATAAAATTGAACATCATTCACAACATAAATTATTGAAGCATTTTGTTCTCTCTGTAATACATCTTGCCTGTGTTTATACCTCTTCCACTGACATACTTCACTGAGTAAAGAACAAAAGGAGATTTCACTCCTGGTTACATTTGGAAGCTTCCCTAAAAAGCGACCCGCCAGCCAGGCCTGGCCTGGCATTGGCATTGGCTTTTGCTTGGCAGTGTGACCCAGTCCATGGCCACATGTGAACTCAGGGAGGCCACAACTGGTACACAAGTGGACAAAGGCCAAAACTAAAGCCGAAACTGGAGGCAGATTATCTGCTTGGGGCATCCATGTGGTCAGGGCAGCGGCTATGAACTCTGGGCTCTGATGACCCCAGTGTCACTGGAGACCCCTTGCAGCTGTACCCTCCCAGGGCCAGCAAGCCTGTCCTCGGGGTATCCCCAGCCCTGGTGAGAGACTGGCCCAGTTGTTGACCAGGCCTCAACTCCCAACAGAGTTCCTTCCTGGGTTTTGGACCTGCTTGCAAGCGCTGAGTGAGACCCCAGACCTTGTTGCTTTTCCAGGGACACTTACAATTCCTGTCCCCTTTGCTCTGAGCCTTGCTCTTTTCTCCCCTTCTGACTGATCCTGCCTGCACCTTGGGAGGCGGGATGTCCCTTCAGGGGTGATGGGGCAGCCTCAGGGGGTGGTAAACAGGGAGAAGAGCCCGAGTGACATTGATCAGGTGGCCACCTCCTGTTCTTGGGACTCAAACCAAGTGGGGTGGGGTCAGCTGCCATTCACTGTGTTACCTGTCCCCAGGCTCCTTCTCCAAGAAAGGGCTGCAGGCTGCAGGGTCTTTAAGACACTTCCACTTCTGATATATTTTTCTTCTGGGTGTGTGTTCCCTCAGACTTTTTATTTAGAAAAATGTCTAACGTATAGAGAAGTTGCAAGAATAATACAATGAACTCTCAGATTCACCAGTTATCATTTGACCTCTCTCTCCCTCCCCCCACCTTTCTTCCCATTGATCTGTTTGCTTTTGCTGAATCAGAGAGTTGCAGATATGTGACTCTTTGCCTCCAAACACTTTTCACCACATATTTCCTGAGACCAAGGCCGTTCTCCTATAGCCCACTATGCAATTATCAAATTCAGGAAATTTAACATTGATGCAACACTATTATCTAATCTCCAGCCCACATTCCTCTTGCCCCAGTTGCCCCATTAATATCCTTTCTAGCTATTATTTTTTCTGGTCCAGGCTCTAATCCTAGGTCAAACATCGTGTAGGTCCCTTTAGTCTCCTTTAATCCGGAGATGGATTGGATTAGAGGGCAGGTGACAGTTGATGCTCCCCCTGTTGGCGCCTGCCAGGTCTCCCCACTGCCAAAGGAACTTTTACTTTGATACCGTGTGAAACTTTCATGGATGGTTTTTTACCATCCGTTGATGATCCTTGCCTGAATCAATTGTCACTGAGGTGGTTTAACTGGTTTACAAGGTGCTTTGGGACACAAAAAAGACCTTTGTCCCCATCATTCCTCAAGGTCCTTCAGGGAGCCAAAGAACAGAGCCAACCCACAAGCCCATTTGCTTCTGGGCATGTCCTGGCCACTGAGAAGGGCCTACTCTACTCAGGTGTTTGATCCTTGGGAGAGGTTGGGAGTGGAGCAGAGGAACCATTAGTTTCATTATATGGAGGAGGAAACTGAGGCCCAGAGCAGGGAGAGAAGTGGGCGGGAATGGAACAGCTTCTCCCCAGGACTGTGGTTCCTGCCCCTTCCATGGACTGCAACGGGGGGTTGGAAAGGAGGCTTTCAGGCCAACTAACGGGCAACATTTCGGGGTCCGGGTTGGGGCTGTCTGATCCCTGGCAGTCCCTCTCGTCCCTGCTACCTGTCCAGGACCTCAGTGGCCAGATTTAGCAAATAAAAATATAAGATGTCCAATTAAATTTGAATTTCAGGTAAACAATGAATAATTTTGTAGTATAAGTATGTCCCAAATATTGCACGTAAACATACTCGTATTAAAAACATACTAAAACCTCATGAAGTCTGGGGTATTTGTACTGACACTAGGATTGCCAGGTAAAATAGTATAGGTCACCCAGTTCAATTTTAATTTCAGGGAAATGATGACTAATTTTTTTTCACCCAGATGTAGGGAATTAAAACACATTTGGCAGGTGTAATCTGATGTAAGAAATCAGGCAGGTGAAGTTGGTGGGGCCTTGAATGCTGGGATGAGCTGTCCTCCTGAGAGCAGCTGACAGCCCTGGAAGGCCACTACCAGACAGTTCCAGAAAGTTCCCTCTGGCTATGGGATGGTGGGGAACATGGGCAGAGGGAAGTAAGCAAACAGCCCGAGGGACTAAAGGCCAAGGACCAATCAGAGGGCAGTGGCAGTGACCAGTGGCATGCCATTGGTTTCCAGCCAATGGCCACGGGATGGAAGAGCATTCAGGAGGCAGGACTGATGGGGCACTGGGCCCACCAGCTGGGGAGGGTGGGCAGGAGGCCTGGTGGGAGGGGGGCCGGGAGGCAATGGAGTCCAGTGCCTGGAGTTCTGAAGGGGCTGAGCCCAAGGAGGAGAGTGGCCCTCTGGTGGGGAAGGAGGGATGATGCAGAGGGAGGGCAGGGTGGCAGCCTGGGAAGTGACCTCCTAGGAGGCATTTCTGCCCAAATTACTCCCCCACCTCATTTTTTCTATATGAGGAGATGACTGAACCCCAGGGCCCTGGGAGGGGAGGGGAGGGGAGAAGCCACCCAGCCAGACCACCCTCCCACCCCTAGCTGAGTGTCTGGAGAGGCCTGTGAAATGATTTGTGGGAGCTAATGTGTTCATCCCCTCCAGCATTTATTGGGTTTTTGGAAAAGTCATGACACATTTTTGCAACGCAAAACATAGAAAAATACGTCATGACTTTTCCGACAACCTGATACAATTTAAGAGGGAGCTTGTTAACAGAAGAGGCAGCTCCCGGGCGGGAGCCTGAAGCAATAGCAGTAGACTGGCAGGCGCCTGCGGAGTCTGCGAAGCAGCTTCCCCAGGAAGGGGGCGCTGGGACCAAAGTCGGCTCCCGTGCCACCGAGCCTGTCCTGCTGAGGCCTCTTTGGAAGCCACACTGTCTGCTCTGGTGCTCTCCTGCAAGCAGAGCTGGGAGGTTGATGAAATGGGCGTCGGTGCCATGTACGCTTTACGTGGCAACCACATCAGGAGTTCCCCTCGGAAGTACTGGGGCCACAGTCCCAGCTAGAGAACCCAAACCCTGTGGAGCCAGTGGATGTGGCCAGGGCCCCGGTGGGGAGGTGGGGGGGGTGAGGGGTGGGGGTTGAGGGAGCGCTACAGCAGCCGATCTTGAGAGCCAGTGGCCCCCAGGGCATCCTGTCTCCATCTCTCAGAGAGGCTGTGGCTCAGAGAGGGGAGAGCCTGCCCAAGGTCACGCAGCTGGCAAGGGCTGGGGCTAGAGTTTGAACTCAGGTCTATTTGCCTCTGAAACTCAGCTCTCCCCATGGCTGCCTGCCCCTGGGATTGGCATCTGTTTTCCTTTGTTGTTGGCAGGAACCGACTTGGGGGTGGGGGACTCTGTGTCACTCCCCCAAATCCTGCTTTCCGCAGATCAGAGATTCTCAGATCTTGGCTCTTGCTGTGTGACTTTGGGCAAATCATTCTCCTCTCTGGACCTCAGTTTCCTTGGCTATAAAATGAAGGATCATCTAAACTCCAGACAGAATCTAGAGAGAGCAAAAAGGAGGTCACAGGAGGCATCTAGCCCATGGAAGAATCTGTTCTGGGTTTGGATTTCATTTGAATCAATTAATATAAGGGAGGGGCCTGAGGACTATTTTTATAAAAGAAGAAACTAAGAGGTTGGATTCCAAACCTGCTCCCTGCGTGCTGTCAGACACAAAACTCAGGCAGATGTTACTCAATCACACAGAACGGACCATCCAAAGGCTATTAAGCAAAGAGATTCCATTATGGCCATGCTGCAGTTAAGCCCACAGCAGATAAGACACAGGTCGTGACTCACAAAAGTTTAATAAGACAAACCAGTCCTATTCCTCTTGCATCATACAAAGTTAAAGATAAGCTTACCATTGGTCTTATTTCCTCCCTTCCCCCTTCCAATAATTTGCCATGGATACAGAAAACACATATAAACCCTAGCCCAAAGGATGGAGGAGGTCTCTTTTCCACTGGCGATTAGAGACTGCCACTCTGTCTGTGGGTGTGTTACCGGCCAACTGAGCAGCACCAACCCCCACCACTGAAAAACTTTAATGTTTTCTTTTCTATAGAAATGTTAAGTATAAAAGTGTTAGGTCTCCTCCCTAGTTCTTCAGTTTCTTGGTTCTTGGGCCTTGATTGCTTTTCTGAGGGAAGATCCCCCTTGCTTCTTAATTGCTTTGTAAATTAGTTCCTGAATCTGAAACAATAGAAATCTCCTACTCCTGCTTCAGATAACTATTTGAAAGCCTGAGACTTCCTAATATCCCCCAGGCAAGGAAGCTAAATGTCAAACCCATTCTGTGTCCGGACAACTGACTCCACCTGAGTGATGGACTGAATAGCCACAAGTTTCATAAGAACTAACAGATTTATATTTTTGTCCTCATTCAGGAGCCTTGAGGATACAGGGAATACCCCAACAAGCAAAAGCCAACCACGGTCTTCCAGGTGGAGCTTGAGACCCCTTCCTCTCATCTGAGATCAGCTAGGCGAGTTCCGTGAACCCCAATAGGCAAGGACAGCTCTACGCCCCTGCCCAGCAGAGGAAGCAGATACAGAAGAAGAGACCTCCTGTCCCTCAGCTTCCCATAGAGATTTTATGGGGATCACGTCTCTCAAGGAAAACCTAGGCAGGTAGTTAGAGGCAGGCATTGGGTCTCTGCATTCCTGCACATCCACAGTGTGACCACCTGGGGACATCCCCTCTCCACCCAAAACTCCCCTTTGTATTGTAATTACCTACCCCTGCGGGACGAGCAAATGGGTGCAAAATATCCAACTAGATCAGACCAGTCACTCACACCTACACAGTACCTCTTGTTAATCACAGGGGCCAATCAAGTGGTCCTACGCCCAGGAAGAACAGCCCATCCTGGAGAAAAAGGATAAAAACCCCAAGTCCTGGGAGGGAAGCGCGGCTGCTACTGCTACTTCTTCTCTTTAGCCTCACCTTTGCATATGCCCCCTCTACTCTTTGGTAATGGGCCCTTAGTCCATCCTCTAGTCTGGATGTACTGTCTTTTCTAATAAACTACTTATTTTACTACTTTACTCTGGTATCTCGTTCAATTCTTTGCTCGAGTTGCCAAGGACCTGGACTCTGCGCCGAGAAAGGCCCACTCTCCGACAACATATTTGGCGAGCCAGCCAGGAGGTAAGCACAATAGGGGACCTCAAAACCTCTTGCTCCTCCTCTGACCTCTTTCGTTTGCCGTCCTTTGCGGGCACGGGTCGGACAGTTAGTTGGCCGCTAGGGCGTCCGCCGCTTGAAGACTCCCGTGATAGGATAACCCGGTCTTGGAACGAGTCATTCAGGACTTGCCGGGCTCAAGACAAATCCAAGCACCAGTCAGGTCTGTGTTTGTATGGCATAATGTCTCGCTGGAGACTTGATTTTACATTTCTGTTTCTTTCTTTTCTCATCACCTCACTGTATTTCTCTGGGCACCCTAGCTGGCCTCCCTCCTCTGTCCAGGTATCTCGCCTGCCTCCTCTCCGGGGATGGGGGCAGGTTGTAATTTCACAGGGTGCATTTCCACAGGCTGCCGTGACCAGCTCCAGCGAGGCGGGAAAGGCCGGTGGGGAGGGTGGCTCACGGTGGGATCCAGCCGCTCCCTGCTTCCCCTGGGGGAGGGAGCAGGGGACGAGACCATCCCCTCAACAACAGCGCTCCCTGAATTCAGGGACCAAGACAATAAACCATGGGCGCACTTTTCCCCGCACCCAGCTCGGCACTGCGACAGCAGCCGAGATGCGGGGCCATCAAAATGTGGCTCGGAGCGCCTTTGGGCTGCTGCATCCCCTTGTCGGCCAAACCTCTGCGAGCAGTGCCCATGCATTTTCCCTTTTGCCTAACACCATAGTCTCCTCAACTCAGAGGATCTCCACAAACCTCTTCCTATTTAGGGTCATTATAGGTTTTCTTTGCTCACCTACAAATTTTGGAGCGGGACCTGAAAATTTTGGAGCCTTCCCCATTCCCTTTGTTACAAGCCTCCCTCTTTTGGCCACTCATAGTTAAGCCTTAACTGGCAGGATACAAAGAACCGCACAGTCCACCCAGGGATACATAGTCTAAGGAAAGAGTCCGCGTGTAGGTCAAAAGTGGTACCGGTACCCACCCAAGGGCCAAAGACGTCTGGCATCTAAGTTAGGATCTCTCTCAGGAGGACGCTCCGGAGGATCCCGAGGACTAACTACCTCTCATGGAGGGACGCCTCCCAGGGGAGTTTTGTCCTTAGTACTGCGGACTCTTTACTCTCCCTTCTTTTAGAGAATGGGAAATGAGCCATCAGCTTCAATCCCGTCGGACTCGCCACTCGGTTACATCCTTAACCACTGGGACAAATTCGATCCCGATAATCTAAAGAAGGAACGGCTCATCTTTTTTTGTAATGAGGCTTGGCCCCAATACAAACTAGGGGACCTACAGGGTTGGCCAATTAATGGAAGCTCTAACTATGATACTATCTTACAGTTAGATCTATTATGCAAACGTAAAGGGAAATGGTCAGAAGTCCCATATGTTCAGGCCTTTATGGCCCTCTATCGAAATCAGAAACAAAACCTAGACCTTATTGATGACCCTCTACTCATGTCTCCCCCTATCCCTCAAGAATCACAGGCTCCTTTAATCCCTCAGGAGGAATTACATCCTCCACCATATTCTTCATCTTCTCCTAGTGCTCCTCCTGAGGCCCCTAAGGCTATCCTAAGCCCTCCTCACACAAGGAGTGGGACACTTTACCCTACAATCCCACCATCTACTTCTGCTCTCTTTCCCCTTAGGGAAGTGGCTGGAGCGGAGGGTACAGTAAGGGTTCAAGTCCCCTTCTCAATAATAGATATCCAACAATGTAAGGAGAAACTAGGGAAATATTCTGAAAACCCTGATCACTTTGCAGATGGGTTTCAAACTTTAACTTTGGCCTATGATCTCTCATGGAGGGACGTTCAGTTTATCTTGGCCACTTGCTGTACTGCTATTGAAAGAGATCGTATCTTAGAAGCAGCCCGCAGAGACGCAGATGAGGCATTTGCCAGAAACCCACAAGGCAATGCCCCGGGATCTGACACAGTACCTTTTGCTGATCCTAACTGGAACTATAATACTGCAGAAGGGATGACCAGACGTGCCAGGTTCCTTGAAGCCCTCATTGGGGGCATGAAAAAAGGAATTCAAAAGCCTGTAAATTATGATAAGCTTAGAGAAGTAACCCAAGGAAAGGACGAAAACCCAGCTAACATAGCCGACTAGAAGAGACTCTGAGAAAATATACCAACCTAGACCCTGTTTCCAGAGAGGGACAAGTCCTTTTAGGACAATATTTCATTAGCCAATCAGCCCCTGACATTAGGGCGTAAGCTTCCAGAAGCTACAGATGGGGCCACAGGCTAATCGAAGTCAGCTATTAGACACGGCCTTCATGGTCTACAACAATCGGGATCTCGAGGAGAAAAAGAGAACAGACTAGGGAAAAAAACGACAAGCCAGGATTATGGCAGTCACGATTGGCAAAGCCCTTGTTACCCAAGAAATGTCTAGAGGCTCAACTCGAGGGTCTAAGGAAAACGGTTCCTGCTTTAAATGTAAGAAGACTGGACATTGGGCAAAAGTGTACCACGCCACCCCGGGCCCCTGTCAACTATGCCAAGGCACAGATGCAGACCCCTGGCACTGGAAGTAGACTGCCCGCGTTCTCAGAGAGGAAGGCGGTCAGCCAACACTCTGGTAACACATAAAGGGAACTAAGTGACTGAAGAGGCCCGGGGCTATATCCATCGCCCCTGTCTAGAAATGTCATCATCACGAACGAGGAACCCCGGGTAACTCTGGACGTCATGGGTAAGCAAATTCAGTTTCTTTTAGATACAGGGGCTACTTACTCTGTTCTCCCTGCGTTTGCAGGAAAACCCTCCACGAGAACTACGATTGTGATAGGGGTGGAAGGACAACAAAAGCTTAGAAACTTCACCCCACCACTAACCTGCCAATTTGAAGACCAGATATTTTTGCAAGAATTTTTAATAGTTCCTAGCAGCCCTGCCCCACTCTTGGGAAGAGATATTTTAACAAAACTAGGGGCTATACTCCAACTTAGACATAAGCCTTCTCAATACCTTAAATCCAGCCTCCTTAATGCCAACCGAGACAGAGGTTGAACATTCATGTGAACAAATAATTTCCCAGACTTATGCCAGCAGAGCAGACTTAAGAGACCAACCACTTCTAACCCTGAAGAGGAATGGTACACTGATGGGAGCAGTTATATGCTAAATGCAGAAAGAAAAGCTGGGTATGCAGTAGTCAGTAAAAGCCAAATAATTGAGGCTCAACCTTTGCCTCCAGACACCTCTGCTCAAAAGGCAGAGATTATAGTCCTTACCCGAGCATTAAGCCTCGGAAAAGATAAAAGGCTAAATATATATACTGATTCCAAATATGCTTTCCTTGTATTACATGCACATGCAGCTATTTGGAAGGAAAGAGGGCTATTGACAGTAAAACGTTCACCAGTAAAACATGGACCAGAGATCCTTCAGCTTTTGGAGGCAGTTAACCTACCTAAGGAAGTAGCAGTTATACATTGCAAGGGACACCAGAAAGAAAACTCTCCTGTTGCAGAGGGAAATAAAAAGGCTGATAAAGAAGCAAAGTCAGCAGCCTTGAAAACTCTCTCCTCCACATCCCTTGCTCTGTTCCCATTTCAAGGGGAATCAATAGATCCTAAGTATTCCCCAGAAGAAGAATTAAAAGCTAAAAGTAATGGAGGACAAAAACAGGGATCTTGGTGGCTCATGGAAAATAAGTTCTTACTCCCACAGTCTGTACAGTGGAAGACCATCAAAAGCTCTACGCGATGCCTTCCATGTAGGGAGAGATGCCACCTAGCCCTAGTCAGCCGGATGTTTACTGGACAGGGGCTAGCCCAGACGGTCAGGCAAGTCTGTAGGGCCTGCCCTCTTTGTGCCTACAATAATCCAGGACCTAAAATGCCATCTTTATTAGAACCAGTCCAACGGAGAGGCTCATATCCAGGAGAGGACTGGCAAATAGATTTTACCCATATGCCCACATGTAAAGGATTTAAGTATTTACTAGTGCTAATAGACACTTTCACAGGATGGACAGAGGCATGTCCAACCAGAACTGAAAAAGCTACAGAAGTAATAAAATTCCTCCTTAATGAGATTATCCCCAGGTTTGGACTGCCCCGCAGCCTCCAGAGTGACAACGGACCTTCTTTTACTTCTCACATAACACAAGGAGTATCCAAGGCGTTGGGGATAAGGTATTATTTACACTCTGCATGGAGACCTCAATCATCAGGTAAAGTAGAAAGAACTAATCAAACCTTAAAACGTACTTTGGGAAAACTATGCCAGGAAACTTCTGGGACCTGGATTTCTATGTTACCCATTGCCCTCATGAGAATAAGAAACACCCCCAAAACAAAAATTAACTTAAGCCCATTTGAGATGCTGTATGGCAGGCCATTTCTTTCTGGAGACATGCTCAGTGACCCTGAGACAGCCAACCTTTTAAACTATTTTACTAATCTAGGCCAGTTCCAAATAGCTTTACGGGAATATGGAAATAATATACTTCCTATGCCTGGTTCAAATGCAAATCTATCAAAAATTCAGCCAGGTGACCAGGTCCTTATCAAGACCTGGAAAGAAGGATCTCCTGCAGATCAATTACAACCCAAGTGGAAAGGCCCATTCTCTGTAATCCTAACAACACCTTCAGCAATCAAAGTAATGGACATAGACAGATGGATTCACCTCTCCAGGGTAAAGCCAGCACCACCCATGGATTCAGATTCTGTGAATCCCCCAACGAAGTCATTTGACTACTCCTGTGAGCCATTAGAAGACCTTAAGCTACTATTCAAAAAACAGCCTCCATCTAATGACAGATGAGGTTTTTATCAATTCTGAGCTCTACTAAATGGACAATTCCCTAACCGTCTCATAGATATGAGACCCTACTACTGTCAGGGGGGAATGTTACCGGCCAACTGAGCAGCACCAACCCCCACCACTGAAAAACTTTAATGTTTTCTTTTCTATAGAAATGTTAAGTATAAAAGTGTTAGGTCTCCTCCCTAGTTCTTCAGTTTCTTGGTTCTTGGGCCTTGATTGCTTTTCTGAGGGAAGATCCCCCTTGCTTCTTAATTGCTTTGTAAATTAGTTCCTGAATCTGAAACAATAGAAATCTCCTACTCCTGCTTCAGATAACTATTTGAAAGCCTGAGACTTCCTAATATCCCCCAGGCAAGGAAGCTAAATGTCAAACCCATTCTGTGTCCGGACAACTGACTCCACCTGAGTGATGGACTGAATAGCCACAAGTTTCATAAGAACTAACAGATTTATATTTTTGTCCTCATTCAGGAGCCTTGAGGATACAGGGAATACCCCAACAAGCAAGAAGCCAACACAGTCTTCCAGGTGGAGCTTGAGACCCCTTCCTCTCATCTGAGATCAGCTAGGGCGAGAGTTCCGTGAACCCCAATAGGCAAGGACAGCTCTACGCCCCTGCCCAGCAGGGAGCAGATACAGAAGAAGAGACCTCCTGTCCCTCAGCTTCCCATAGAGATTTTATGGGGATCACGTCTCTCAAGGAAAACCTAGGCAGGTAGTTAGAGGCAGGCATTGGGTCTCTGCATTCCTGCACATCCCACAGTGTGACCACCTGGGGACATCCCCTCTCCACCCAAAACTCCCCTTTGTATTGTAATTACCTACCCCTGCGGGAAGAGCAAATGGGTGCAAAAATCCAACTAGATCAGACCAGTCACTCACACCTACACAGTACCTCTTGTTAATCACAGGGGCCAATCAAGTGGTCCTACGCCCAGGAAGAACAGCCCATCCTGGAGAAAAAGGATAAAAACCCCAAGTCCTGGGAGGGAAGCGCGCGGCTGCTACTGCTACTTCTTCTCTTTAGCCTCACCTTTGCATATGCCCCCTCTACTCTTTGGTAATGGGCCCTTAGTCCATCCTCTAGTCTGGATGTACTGTCTTTTCTAATAAACTACTTATTTTACTACTTTACTCTGGTATCTCGTTCAATTCTTTGCTCGAGTTGCCAAGGACCTGGACTCTGCGCCGAGAAAGGCCCACTCTCCGACAACAGGTGGCCTTTCTTTTCTTAAACTTTCTGCTAAATAACTTACTTTCGGGGCAACCAGTTAGCTCAGTTGTTTAGAGTGCAGTGCTCACAACACCAAGGTTGCCAGTTCAATTCCCACATGGGTCACTTAGTTGTGCCCTCCACAACTAGGATGAACAACTACTCGACTTGGAGCTGATGGGTCCTGGAAAAACACACTGTTCCCAAATAAAATTTAAAAAAATAAAAAATGAAACAAACTTACTTTCACTTTAAATTCTGTATCAGCTCACACTTGAATTCTTTCCTATGTGAAACCGAGAACCTTCTTAGCTGGGAGTTGGAGTCCCCACTCTGAGGGGTATTCTCCCCAATTCTGGCAGCACAATGACCAAGTTAGGATTTCCGGCTTCTTGGGACACATCTGAGACTTGCCTACCAGCTCCCGGCTGGCAGCCCTGCAGAACCTCTGGTGGAGCTGATTCTAAGATTTTCGCAGGTGCCCCCATAGGATGTGGTCCCCCCCGCGCTTTGCTCCCTGGGAAGCAGGAGACTGGGGTTCCGGGCTTGGCTTTGCCTCACCTAGCTGTCTGATCTTGGCCAGCCATCATTCCTCTCTGGGCTAAATCTATAAATAGGAGTCATTACACCCATCTCAGAAGGCTGTGGTGAGGCTTAACAGACACCAGGTGTAAAGCTGCTTTACAAAACAGATCTGTGGATAGGTGGAAGCTGGATCTCGAAGCACCAGTGTCTATGGTGTGTCAAGGGTGAGGCTGGGGAGTAGAGAAAATTGTGGCTCAGTGCCCAGAGACACACACAAGCACCAAGGTGCAAACAGTGGGGCACCCCAGTCCAGGCCCTTCATTCATCAGTGAAATCAAGGGAGACCTCACAACGAAGGTGACATTTGAGCAGATTCAGTCATTCCTCATTGCTTTACTGAGCACCTACTAGGATCCAGGCACCATTCTAGGTGCTAGGGGTACAATACTAAGCCAGACAGGCACAAATGTCTTTGAAAGGTTGACATTTCAGTGAGGGAAAACAGAATAAACAAGAATTTTTTTGTTTTAAAAAAAGATATGTAAGGGGCTGGCCGAGTGGCGCGGTGGTCAAGCGTTGGCTTGGGAAGCCATCGGCCCCGGTTCGGGTCCCACATATGAGGGCCAGTGACACTGCCCTCAAACAAAAAAAAAAAGGCCGAGCGGCTCAGTTAGTTAATAGCTCGCTCAAGGGTGTGAGCTAAGCTCTGAGCAACAGCAGTTCGATGCCAGCCCAAGCTGAGCTGCCGCTAAGCTGCCAACAAGTGGCAGGATGGCTCAGCTAAAAAAAAAAAAAAAAAAGACATGTAATGTCAGGCAGAAAAGGAAAGACAGAGCAGGACCAGAGGGACAGAGGTGATTGTGGCAGGGGCTATTTTACATAGGGACCAGGGAGGTCTTCCTGAGGTGACGATATTGCAGCAGAGGTCTGAAGGAAGTCATTGAGCAAGCCCTGTGGATAACTGGGGAAAGAGTCACCCAGACAGTGAGAACAGCTAGTGCAAAGGCCCTGAGGCAGGAATGTGCTTGGCCTCTTTAAGAAGGAGCCAAGATGTCGGTTTATTCCATTACTGTGATGCTAGCTTTGATCCCTTGTCTCAGCCATGTCTGCCAGGCTTCTCCCTATAAAGGTCCTTGCCCTGTTTGTATTTCGTAAGTTATCCATGGAATGATCCTTTGAGACTGTGATTACATGATTTGATTTAATCCTCACAGCAATCCCACGGCAGGTTGTTTTTTTTTGTGTGTTTTTTTTTAAAATTCATTGGGGAACAGCCATGGTCATTGTACATATTGCTTTCATGCTACAGTGGCATAGTTGACTCTTTTAAGGTGGGCACAGCTCACAGTGGCTTACATGGGGATTGAACCAGCAACCTTGATGTTATCATCACCATGCTTTAACCAACTGAGCTAGCTAACTGGTTACCCACAATGGCAGTTTTAAAACACATCTTTGACATTTCACCCATTGAGAGATGGGGTCTGTGTCCGTTCCCCTTGAATCTTGGCTCTTGGACTTCTTGACCAATAGAATATGGCAGAAGTGACACTCTGCCATTTTAGGTGGGGGGGCAGGCCATAAGAAATTGATGGCTTCCGCTTCCTGTCCCTTGTGGTGCTTGCTCTTGAAACCCAGGCACTGTGCTGTGAGGAAGCCCAGGCAGCCCAGAGAGAGGCCCATGTGGACAGGAACTGCCGCCTTCAACCCTCAGCTCACCTGACTTCCCAGCCACCAACTTTGCCAGTCATGTGAGTTTGCCATTTTGAGAGGCGGTCCTCCAGCTCGCAGTTGAGCCACCCCAGCTGACACCCTGTGGAGCAGAGATGGGCCACCCCCCTTCAAAGTCTGCTCAAATTTCACATCCATGAGTAAACTAAAAAATGTTTATTGTTTTATACCACTAAGTTTTAGAATGGTTGGTTACATAATAATAGTTAACTGCAAAAAAACCCCAAACCTCATGAAGAACGTCTCCCCATTTTACAGATTAGTAACTGAGGCACAGGGGGCTGAAATAGTCCACCCAAGGTGTCACAGCCAGTTCGTGGGGAGACTAGCATTTGAAATCAGCATCTTAATGTATTTTGATGAATGGAAGTTCTTAATTGTAATGAAGCTCAATTTATCAGTCTTTTATTTATGGTTAATATGTTTTGTGCAGATACACTGTTTTGAAACTTTTTTTTTTCACATACGACTACATAATCTCTTTTGACGTTCACCATAGGATGGCCCTGGTGTTCCAGCCCATGGAGTACAGTCATTTATCTGAGCAGGCACCATTGAGAGGTATTTAGTTCTTTCCTAATTTTTCACCATTTTAGACAAAACTGTGGGGAACATCCTTGCATGTACATCTTTTCATTGTTCCAATTATTTCCATAAAATAAATGCTTAGACCTGGAATTGCTCAGGTAAAGAGAGAGCAAAGATTTAAGGATTTTTAGTAATACAGCCAAACTGCCAATGGGCACACTGTGAGCAGGTGTGAGTTTTCTGGGCTGCCATAACAAATTACGACCAACTGGCAGGCTTTGATAAATAGAAATTTGTTCTCTTGCTGTTCAGGAGGCCAGAAGTCAGAAATCAAGGCTGGTTATCTCTGGAGGCTCTGAGGGAGAAACCTGCTGTGCCTCTCTCATAGCTTCTGGTGGTTGCCAGCACTCCTTGGTGTTTCCTGGCTCATGGCAGCAAAACCTCTATCTCTGCCTCCACCTTCTCCTTGTGTCTGTCTCATTTTCTTGGGGGACACCAGCCATTGGTTTTGGGTCGACCCCCAATCCAGCATGATTTAATCCTGAAATCTTTAAATAAGTCCACCTGTGAAGACCTGTTTCCCAACAAGTTACAGTCCGCAGTTCTGGGAGGACATGTCATTTTGGAGGACACTATTCAGCCCAGTATATAGCTGTTCCTTCTTCATTTCTCACCGCACACGGCAGGGTTGTTTGTTGGTGGAAGACAGGGTGTTCCCAGCTTGAGCCTGAGCTGTGAGTATCCCTGGGGCCCAGGCAGATCTGGACAAGTCTGGGCAGGCCAGTCCTGGATGGCGCACGCCTGGCTGACAGCCATTTGTGTGAGGGACTGAGCAGCCCCCTGAGAGGGGTGCTGTCCTTGGGAGCAGGAGCGGGGCCCCTGGGCACGACAGTCTGCATCTCCTGGGCACTTTCCAGGACTGATCCAGGTGCCATATGTGCTGAGCTGGACCCAACACAAAGTTAGCCACGAGGGAAGAGGCATTCTGAGTCTATCTCAAGGCATCCATCACTGGCATTGTCTCCGGGACACCCTGGGGCCTGGGCTGCCCACGATGGAAGGCCAGACTTAAGAGCTCGGCCACCTTGCCATAGCCTGCATGAAAACACAGCCTGAGCAGGCTGGTGAGGGAAGACCTGACTAGTGTAGCCTTAATGGCTAAGTAAAGCCAGTGTCCAGCTTTCAGCAAAAAGGAAGCAAACCATAGCTGGGCTACTTTGATGGACAGACAGATTGACTGTTGGCACCGCGTGGGAGGCGCCGAGGGTCCTAGCAGCTGTACATCCAGAATGCTCCTGGTTGAAGAGCTGGTGTTGTTGAGGGCTTCCTGGGCGCCATGTGCTATTATAACTCATATAATCCCCATGATAAGCCAATGTGGGTTATAGCTGTGGACACTGAGGCACGAGCTATTCAGTAACGTGCCAAAGGCAGCACAGCTAGTGAGTGCCAGAGGGGACTCAAAGCCGAGGCTGGCTGGCTGGCTCCAGTCAGTGTTCTTGTGAGGCACCACCGCCTGCAACAGAAACCTGAGTCAAACTAGCTACACAGGAAGGAATTTAGTGAAGGTCCCTGGAGAAGCTCCCCAAATCAAAGGAGGGGCCTTGGGAAAGGCTGCAGAATGACCAGGGCCAGTGCCTCAGTGCTGCCAGAGCGCTTCCCACCACCGACCAGGGGTGGTCTGAGTAGAGAAATCCTAGGGAAGGACCCTGATTGGTCCGTTTTGTCACGTGTCAATCTTTGGACCAAAACTCTCCAACTGGCCTGGTTTGGGTCAGGTCCCTACTCTTTAGCCAATCGCTCTGGCAAGGGAGGCAGAGTCAAGTTGAGGGGAGGGTGGGTGGTAACTCCCATTGGCATCACAGGGCTGATGTGAGATGGGTGGAGGAGGGTCCCCAGGACAAGGGGACAGCAACCTGTAGGGGAGTTGAGCTGGCTGTCATCCATCCCACCACTGGGTCCTAGAGTTGGAAAAGGCTCCATTCCTGACTTGCTGTGTGACCTGAGGCAAGGCAAGCATGGAAGGTTGCTCCGAGAACCTCAAAACGCTGCGTAATCTTATGCAAACAAAGGTGGAAGGGAGAAGGCTGTCCTGTGCCAGGTGCTTTGCCTGTGTGGAGGGAGGATCAGAGATGTTAATCTGGGCTGTTTTGTGTTTCCCCTGTTTTTCCCCCTTCCCTTTCCCTGTCCGTGCTCACTGCCCTGGGGACAGTCTAGGTGGCGCGGAATACCAGCTCCTGTGTACAGTGGCGAGAGGGTTCCCAGCATGGAAGAAGCTCCCTGAGGACACACAAGGAAGGAAGGCTCCCAGCCCTGACCAGGGCAAACGGGGAGAGGCTCAGGGATATTTGTACATCCTGGAGCCAAGGGAACTGCCCCCAGCGCGACTGCCAGCCCATAGGAAGTTAGAGAAAGGTGCCCCTTCTGGGAGGTGTCTTACGCTGGGACCTGGGGCTTGCTAAGCAGCCACACGGGATTTCAAACTAGGTTTCCACTCCCACCTCTGCTGGGTTCTTGGACAACAGGACAGGGTGGTCTGACTGCCCAGCTTCCTGTGTGGGCCATTCTCATGTATATGGGCCACGAGGACCCAGGTAGTGTCCCCAGAAGTCTCTCAGGCCTAGGGATGAGGAGGCAGCGGGAAGCTGCTCTATTTCAGCCACCCTATGCTGATTTGTGAAGATGGGCTTCGGGCAGGAACCTATGCAGACAGGCACCACCCAGTCCCTCACCGAAATTCCTAAGATTCTAGAGCTGACAAGCTGACAGCTGTTTCCTGCTAGCAGGGCAGTCAGGGTTTCAACTGAAATGCCTTTTAGAAAATAAAACAACTGTGTGCATTGAGTGAGACTCATATCCAGCACACCAGTGACCTCGTTTTATTCTCACATCGACCCTATGAGGCAGGCAAGCCAATCCGTTTCATAGGTGAGGAAAGCAAGACAGACTCAGGGAGGTCAAGGAACCTGCCTAGAGTCACACAGCCCCACAATAGTTGTACCAGGTAGCACCCAGTCTCTAATTCGACCTCTCTCTCTCCACTTCTGTCCTCTCCTCACTGTTTTTTCCTTCTTTCACTCATTCGACAATTTTATTAAGTACCAATTACACCCCTTATACCCTGCAAGGTCGTAGGGCATACCGCATGGAACAGAACAGGGGAGCTGAAAAGGGTGACATAGAGCTTGGCCTTCTTTTTTTTTTTTTTTTTTTTGAGGGTGGTGTCACTGGCCCTCATATGTGGGACCCAAACCGGGGCCGCTGGCTTCCTAAGCCAGCGCTTAACCACCGCGCCACACAGCCAGCCCCTGGCCTTCTTTTTTTTTTTAAGCTGAGCCATCAGCTCAGGCTGGGCATCGAACTGCTGTTGCTCAGAGCTTAGCTCATACTCTTGAGAGAGCTCTTAACCAGCTGAGCCACTCGGCCGGCCCCTTACTGGCCTTCTTGAAAGAGTCCAGTCAGATAACCTGTCCTCTGTGGAAGAAGTTTCTTTGCGTGGCCTCACTTGAGTGGGGTGTTCTGTCACCTCCCAGAGAGTGGAGTGTCTACATAAGTTATTTGTTTTTTTTGTTTTCTTTTTGAGGGCAGTGTCACTGGCCCTCATATGTGGGACCTGAACGGGGTCACTGGCGTCCCAAGCCAGCACTTAACCACCACACCACTCGGCCGGCCCTACATAAGTTATTTGGAATTCTTCTTCATGGGGGATTTTCCTCCTCATTCCGTTTATTTATGCGATCATTTATTTATATCAGTATGGACTCATGGGTTATATTTTTTAGAAATTTTCCTACTTCAGGTTATAATCCAATTCTCCCTTCCTTCCTCTCTTCCTCTCTCTCTTTCATTGTTCCGTCTTTGGCCATTGGTAGCTCTTTCCCTTGGCCCAGGTCCCTTTACATAGTATGTGTTGTGTTTCAGCATTTCCTTAGTTTCTGGTTTCTGGCACTACAAGGTGTTCCAGGCTCATTTTGTATAATTCCTGCCTTAGTCCTAGAATCAGCCATTTTTCCAAGGAGCCTTGGTACCTTTTATTGGAGGGTGGTGTTAGAAACCAAGATCTGGGTGAATAATATTCCACTGTGTGAATAAATACTTTTTATCCATTCACCCGTTCATGGATATTTAGTTTTTTTTCCACTTTGGGGCTATTATGAATAGTGCTGCTATGTACATCTGTGTACAGATTTTTACATGGACATACGTTTTCCTTGCTTTGGGGGTAATATACCTAGAAGTAGGATTGGCAGATCATACAGTAAGTAGGTTGACCTTATGGAGGAAACGTCCACCTATTTACCACCATTACATGTTCTCACCAGCAGTCATGAGGGTTCATTTCTCCACAGCCTTACCACCACTTGTCATAGCCTGTCGTTTGAATGATAGCCATCCTCGTGGGTGTGAAGTGGTGTCTCACTGTGTTTTTATTTCACATTCCCTAATGGCTAGTGATGTTGAACACCTTTTCAAGTGCTTATTGGCCATTTGTGTATCTCCTTTGGAGAGATGTCATCAGACCCTATGCACACTGTTAATTGGGTTGGTTGCCTTGATTACTACTTTTGGGCACTCCCTTCAGTTTGAGGCCTGAGGAGATTGCCTCTCTTGCTCCACCCAGCCCTGACCTTAATCTGAAAGAAGAGAATGGGGCACCGTGATCCTTGGTTGGGGCACCTCCTCAATTCCCAGAGGTTTTGGTGACTAAGTGTGGGATGAGAATAGGGTGGTGACAAGGATGAGGAGCGCTAACTGGGGGATAAGAGGTGGGTATGCATCCCATGTGAGGAGGGGAGGGGGCTGAATGGCACGTTGGCATCTGTAGAACACCAGGGGTGGGGACCACTGGGGCACCTGTCTCTACATAGCTGACAGAGGCAGAATCGGCTCCCTTCAAGGTGCCCACAGGGTGCCCAGAGTGCCTGCTTAGCCAGCTTCCACCTGAGAGAGCTCCAAGGTATTTGTTCTCAAACCAGTTTGTGCCTGTTGAGTCCTTGTTATTGTAACCCTTAATGCAACTGTTATGTAAGCTGCTAAAACATGAGGACAAACAGAAAAATCCTGTGGGTTCCTGTGAAAATAAACTCGAATCCCATAGACAAGTTTGATGCAGGCAAATCGCTCTAAAAACCTCTGTAAATTAGGTGAATGAGATGACTGCTAAACACTGAGAGGAAATCGTCAAAATCTAGAAGGGATCTGTGCTCACATGGCTTCGCAAGCCTCGGAAGGTTCTAGCTCCACTTTGGGAGCCTGCCTGGAAGTCACAGGTGCTGCCTGAGGCGGGTGTGTGAGGCGAGAAGCACCATCCGGTCTCCAGACAGCAGTCCCAGTTTCCAGAAAGGTCTGGGGTCCTCATTAACAGATTCTGAGGGGTCCTCATTAACAGATTCTGAGGGGATGGCCACTGACACAAGTTAAAGCACACCGTTTAATTAAGGCACACACGAGCATTTGTTAATTATGGCCCTAAGTCCATGACCTTCAATAACTGACCATCCACAGTCTCAATTGTGTAGGACAAAAGATCTTGACTGTGGCATGCTGTGGTCCAGATGCTGATATGAGGGAAAACAGAGATCCATTGTCAGGGAGAGGAGGTGAGGGTCAATCTCATCAATTTCAATCTCATCTTCCCTGACACCTCACTGGACCTAGCCCTGTGTGGGATGCGGCAGGTGAATGGCCCCATTTCCCAGAGTCCCTACCTGAGGCTCACAGAAGGGCGGGAGTTGCCCACTGCTGGCTGATGGACTTGTAATGGGGGCTCTTCCCATGCTTTTGGCTGCAGCCACAATAAGGAGCATCCTAGGAACAAGAAATGAATCCAGAGAGAGCCTGGATGGGTCCCCACGAGTCGGCTTCCAGGATTCAGATCCTTGGCCCAGCTGGAAGTTGGGAAAAGAAGAGAACACAGGATCCAGTGTCAGATGGACCCGGGTTCAAGACGCAGCCCCTCGACCCACTGGCTGTGTGACCTTGGCTGGAGTCTGTCTCCCATCTGCAGTGTGGAGATAATGACACCTGTGTGACACATGCCCCCTCTGTGGAGTATGACATTATAGCCTGCCTTTCTGCCCCTATGCACCTCTCCATAAAAACAGATCATAACCTCAATATTATGCTTACTGTATGTATATCCCTGTTTGGCACCAAAGGATGGCCGGTTAGTCAATGACGGCTAAGATCCCACGAGAGGGACAACCCAAGTCAGACATGGTCGCATGGGTGCCTGCGGGTGCCCGTGGGTGCCAATGGGTACCAGTGGGTACAATAGGAGTTGACAGAAATAGGGCTTCAGGGCTTCCTTGCTTCAGGGTCTGACAGCGTGAAATGACCTATTGATATAACTAATCTGTCCTCCGTGTAATCCTATCAATGAGTTTCGGCATCAGAGGTTTCTGTCTCTTAGGGAGGAGCATGTAAGCAGATCATGGGACTTTCAGTAATGGCAGCCTGCAGGCATGGGTGATTTGGCCCTGAGATTAATTCTTGGGTGTGAGACACACAGACCTCGGAAGATACATTGATCCTTTCATGTGTAAGAGAAATAAAAGGAACAATCAGGCTCGATTCAGGACTCTTTGTCCTAGAGGCACTGAGTCCCCTGGCTAACTGCTTTTGAACTATCCTTTGTCTCTTGTCTATATTTTTCTGTTTCTCACCCCCCACTGTCCCTTCCGAACTCCTATGGCCCTGTCGTGCGGGACACGACAGTGGAGGAGGTATCTCGTAAGACTGTGTCAAGGAGCACGCGGGCCAGTGGTGAGTGCTTTGGAGATGGAACTTCTGCTCAGGCCCCTGACACTCAAGGACTCTGCCTTCCTGACCCCCAAAGCCCGGGCTGCCAGCCAAGGTGGGCTCCTCGCCCCATGTGAAGGGGCTCAGGCTCGGGATGCCAGGTGTGGGCATGGGGGTGGGGTGGGGGTGGCAAATTCCCACCCAGTCAAGGGCTTCCTCTGCCATGGTCACTTCCCCTCTCAGGGCCTCAGTTTCCTCATCTGTGCAAGGGGGACAATACACCAGCTAGGGCACCTACCGGGTGGTTGGAAGGGTCAGAGGAGCACAGTCATTCCAGGGAACCAAAGAGGTTTGTTCTATCTGAGCCCCACCTCCTCTGTTATGTCCTCAAATTGAGTCACTTTTTTCCTTAAAAAAGAAACTTACGTCATCACAAATAGAGAACAAGTATCACTTGCCAGAAATAGAAAGTGGCCATAAAGATAAGCACATTGGAAATAACGAGATTAAATTACAGCTGGAAGCTGTTGCCAGCCAGAGGCCTGAGCCGGGCCTGTTGTCCTGTGAACAAAATGAGTGCTCAGCTGGAGTCACGAAGTCATCCAGGTGTCCTGCCACCTAACTGAGGTTTTTCTGGACCTAACCGGAAGGCTGGAAGGAGACCTGAAAAGGCAAGAATTTTCTCTCCACGGGAGTCCATGTTAGTTAATCCACATCCACGTAGCACTAAATGACCCAAGGACCCCTCAGCCCAGTGGGATGCGCCCACACCGCATAGAGTGGGGAAGGGCTTGCTTACTGAACCTGGAAGTGTGTCACACACAGTGGTGGTAGGCTTGTAGTGGTAGGCCTCCCACTGCCCTGAGCAGCTCCCTGGGCATCACACCCTCAGGTATGGCCATCTGTGTGCATTATTAGGACCTAGCCACCTGGGTTCGTGGTCAGTTTCTTGGAGTCTGGTTAGTGGATAGCCAAGCCCCACAGTCCTTTCCTGCTGGGAATGCTGGGGACAGAGGCCCCAACCACAGGCCCCCTGGGAGGTCCTGTGCCCCAGAGTCCCTGTCCCATCTGGACACACCCATCTGCCCACCAGGGGACGTTGTGCTGTTCATGGACTCAGCACACTGCATGGAGGCCCGGGGGACTCAGGCTCAGAAATAGGTGGTTACAGAGAAAGATGGGGAGAGCGCCAAAGAGGAGGGAAGGCTGAGGGTCTCCCTGTGAGCTGGTGAGCAGCCCTGTGAGGTCACAGCCACCCCTGACCTGTCTGAGCCCCTGGCTTTAGAGCGAAGATGGAGAAGGGAAAGTAGGGGTTCTGGATGTGGAAGGGGCGAGGGACATGGCCGAGGACCCTGCTGGCCAGGTGAGAGGCCAGCAAGGCTGGGGACCAGACTCCCAGGTCCTAATGTAGGCCAGATGTGGATGTGTGACTTGGATCAGCACAAGCCTGGCCTCCCACACTCAGGCTTGAGGAGAGTGAGCCAAAGATGGCACCTGGGGGTCTGCCCGGGCTCCTAGGTAGGCATAGGGGAGGTGCGGGTGAGTGACTTTGGGAAGGAACCATGCGACCCCCGCCTGGAGGGAAGACAGCCTAGGCCAGGCTTGTCAGAGATCTCTCGGCAAAGCTCGTGTCACAGCCTTGTTATCCAGTGCCCCCAGGTGGATAATTTGAGAATAAGCAAAAACACTGAAAAAAGGAAAAAGGAAACCAGCGTTGTCCTTACTACCCAGATGGGGACCATGTCACCATGTGGAACAGAGTCAGGCACCCCCACCTGCATCTGGCCTCCACCACCCACCTGCTCTAGCACCTAAGGCAGGTAAACTCGAATCCTCAGTTTCATTATATGTAAAATGGGGTTCAATCCCAGGAGGCCCTCAGCTAATTGGAGGTACCCCCGCTCCCCACACTGTTTATTTTCACTGGCATGGCAAACTGGTGACAGGATGTCAAAGGCACATGGTGACCTTGCAGGTCTCAGAAAACCTACAGAAGGCTGAAATACTAACATTGCCGTCAAAGGCGGGGGACACTGGCTCTGACTGATACCCCTGCCACCCCCCTTGCCCCCCCGAACACACACACACAACCCTGGGTAAATTCTTTTCCCTCCCTTAACCTCATTCTCCTCATCTACAAAATGCGGTAAATGAGATGGTGTGTAAAGCACTCAACACTGAGAAGAGTCTGTCTTCTTCCAGCTGGGACTACTCTGAGTATTTAATTATAACAAGTACATTTAAGTGAGAATGCATGTGAAACGTGCGGCCTAGGGCAGAGCTTCAACAATAAATGCTGGTCCTGCTGGGGCTGTGAGACACCTCCCCGCTCAGGTGGGGGCCAGGAGGGTGGCACACAGAGCGGAAGCAGAGTGAGCTAGCCCCTCCCCCTGCTGCCTGCCTTGAGTGCCAGCCCAGACCCCCAGGGGCTTCCTCATAGGTCTCTGTGCCTCAGGCAGCACATTGAGGCATGGGGGGCACAGCAGAGCAGGGGCAGGGACCTGGGATGACCAGCGTGAACTTGAATCAAAGCCTGAGGCTTCTCATTTGAACCCGGATGCCCACCAGAAATTGCCTTCTCTGTGCCGCTTTAAATCCACCCCCCTGAAACCATGCCTCTGCCCAGAGACAGCCTCACAGGCCTTCCTCTTTTATTAAGCCTGGTAGAAGGGAGAAAAAATGTTTTTTTTCTTCTTTTCTAGGTCTGTGACCCTGGGCCTGCCCAGTACTTCCCACTCACCCAAGCCTGTCTCCTGTGGCTTTAAACTGTGTTCATGGGTGGCTGCTGAGCTGAGCCAGCTTCTCCTGCATGAGAACAAAACCATGGGGACCAGGGGCTGGGATGTCCCGAGAGCTACAAGCATTCAGAGAAGGCAGCAGTGGGGGCAGCGGCAAAGAGCATGGGCTCAAAGAAAAAGACCCTAGCTTTGCCACCTGCCCAATGCGTGACCCTGGCCAAGTGACCTGACCTCTCTGAGCCTCATTTCCTGAATTGTAGAGAACCTATCTTTCACCAAATGTAATGATTGTAGGAGAAACACTAAATGAATATCTCAATAGATGCTAAGGAGATATTTGATAAAAGCCCAACATCCATTCTTAATTTTATTTTATTTTACTTTATTTTTTTTTGAGGGCAGTGTCACTGGCCCTCACATGTGGGACACGAACCGGGGTTGCTGGCCTCTGAAGCCAGCTCTTAACCACCGCGCCACTCGGCCGGCCCCATCCATTCTTAATTTTAAAAAAAGAGTTTGGGTTGTCAGAAAACTATTGGGTTGTCAGAAAAGTCATGTCGTATATTTTTCTATGTTTTTCTTTGCAAAAATGCGTGATGACTTTTCCGACAACCCAACAAAGTAGGAATAGATTTTAATGCTTTCACATGATAAAAATATATAAATATATGACATGAAAGCCAGCATTATATTCACTGGTGGGACACTGGATGCATTCCCATTAATTTCTGGAATAAGACAAGGATTTCCTGTCCTCACTACTATGTAATGCTGGCTGCCTCGGGGGAACGAACCCACACAATTAGACATGACACTAAATAAGAGGGGTAAGTGCTGGAAGAGCAGAGGGAAAATTCCACTGTTTTAAGCTTATTACCTAGAAAAGCTAGGAGAATCTATTAGAAACTTTAAGGAGATTAGAAAAAAATTAATATTTAAAAATCAAGTGCAACTAGTCTGTGGTATTATAATGGTGGATACATGTCATCACACATTTGTCCAAACCTGTAGGATGTATGACACCAAGAGTGAACCCTAAGGGGCTTTGGGTGACAATGGTATGTCAGTGTAGGCTCATCAGTGGTAACAAATGCCCCACTCTGGTGGGGGACGTTGATAATAGGGAGGCTGTGCGTGTTAGGTGGGCAGAGGGTATATGGGAACCCTCCATATCTTTTGCTCAGTTTTTCTGTGAGCCTAAATCTGCTCCAAAAAAACAAAGTCTAGGGGCAACCAGTTAGCTCAGTGGGTTAGAGTGCAGTGCTCATCGTGCCAGGGTTGCTGGTTCGATCCCCACTTGGACTACTGAGATGCGCCTTCCACAACCAGATTGAAACAACTACTTGACTTGGGGCTGATGGGTCCTGGAAAAACACACTGTTTCCCAATTGAAAAATATATATATATACTTGGGCCGGCCGAGTGGCTCGGTGGTTGAGAGCTGGCTTGGGACTCCAGTGGCCCCGGTTCGGATCCCACATATGAGAGCCAGTGACACTGCCCTCTAAAAAAAAAACACAAAAAAACAAAAAACAAACAAACAAAAAATACTTTTAAAAAAAGTCTATTAGGGCCGGCCGAGTGGCTCAGTTGGTTAAGAGCTCGTTCAAGAGTGCCAGCTGAGCTCTGAGCAACTGTGGTTGGATGCCAGCCCGAGCTGAGTTGCCGTTGAGCTGCCAACAGGTGGCAGGATGGCTCAGCTAAAAAAAAAAAAAAAAAAAAAGAAGTCTATTAAAAAATCAATTGCTGGGCCGGCCGAGTAGCGTAGTGGTTAAGAGCTGGTTTGGGACGCCAGCGGCCCTGGTTCGGATCCCACATATGAGGGCCAGTGACACTGCCCTCTACAGCTAATAACAGCTCCACCTGGAGCTGGGCTGTTTGAGCCCCAGTGACGATGTAGGCTGCAGCCCCTGCTGCAGTGGGCTGCCATAGGCTACAGTGAGTGGCCGGCAGCCAGCATGAGCGGCCTGCAGCTGGAGTGAGCTGCCAATAGCCGCGGTGAGCGACCAGCCAGAGGCCAGCGACCCATCAGCCGGGAAGAGCGCAATGATGATACCAACATGGGCCAGTGAAGCAACGTCCTCCACAACTAGACTGAAGAACGAAAAAAGACAGCAACTTGTCTGTTCTTCTTCCGCAATTCCCCAGTGCTGTTCCCCTCCCCCAATTCCCCAATAAAATCTTTGGGGAAAAAAATGCAAAACTTAAAATAAACAAACAAAAAAATCAATTGTCTATATATAGATATAGGTATATAGTAATCAATTAGAATAGGAAATATCTCATTCGTAATAGCATTTAAGAAAAAAAAGTAAAATGCTAAAAAATAAATTTCGCAAGTGTTGCCTAAGTTCTATGTGAGGAAAAGGGGCAAAAATCAAGACTTAAATAAAAAGACAGACTTTATTCTTGGATAAGAAATCCAACATCATGGGCCGGCCGAGTGGCACCGTGGTTAAGCGCTGGCTTGGGAAACCAGCAGCCCTGGTTCAGGTCCCACATATGAGGGCCAGTGACACTGCCCTCAAAAAAAAAAGAAATCCAACATCATTAAAATGTCTGATTTTTTTCTAAATCACTTACGCATTTAATAAAATACAAATAGAATATTTAAAAAATCAAAGGACTCATCTAGGAGAGTAAACGTGTGACAATAACGAAGAAAATTCTGAGGGCCGGCCGAGTGGCGCACTGGTTAAGCGCTGGTTTTGGGATGCCAGCGGCCCCGGTTCGGATCCCACATGAGGGCCAGTGACACTGCCCTCTACAGCTAACAACAGCTCCACCTGGAGCTGGGCTGTGCGAGCCCCGGTGATGGTGTGGGCTGCAGCCCCTGCTGCAGTGGGCTGCCATAGGCTGCAGTGAGTGGCCCGCAGCCAGCGTGAGCGGCTGGCAGCCAGCGCGAGCTGCCAATAGCCGCGGTGAGCGACATCCAGAGGCCAGCGACCGATCTGCCTCATCCGGGAAGAGCGCAATGACGATACCAACAGTGAAGCAACATCCCCCTCAACTAAAACTGAGGAGCAAGGGGACAGCAACTTGTCTGTTCCCCTTCCCCGATTCCCCAACGCTGTTCCCCTCCGCCAATTCCCCAATAAAATCTTTAAAAAAAAAAAGAAAATTCTGAGAAGGAAGAGTAATGAAGAAGGACTGACTCCATTAAGTTATTAAAAGATGAAATGCTTGTTATTATACTTATCTAATGTAATTGAGCACTTAATGTGTTCCAGGCCCTGTTCCAAGAGCTTTATAAAGACTAAGCAATTTGATCTGCATTATAACCTTTGAGATAGTAGGTATTAGGATTTTGGGGGCTTAATATATATGTACCCTTGTCCCCTGTCCAAGTTCAAATCCACTGAGAGGAGGACAGGGAACGAGGGACATGGAGAGCAACATATCCTTCTTATTATATTGATAGAAGCTGGGTTAGAGGGTGAAGCTTAGGAAGGGGCAACAATAGATTTCTTAAAGCAGAACTCCATCAAGAGAACGAAAAGATGAGCCACAGACGGGGAGAAAAATATTTGCAAAACACATATCTGATAAAGAACTCATATCCAAAATATACAAAGAACACTTAAAACTCAACAATAAGAAAACAAACTGTCCAGTTTAAAAATGGGCAAAAGATCTAAACAAACACCTCACCAAAGATGGTATGTAGACGGCAAATAAGCATATGAAATGATGGCCAACAACACATATATTAGGGAACTGCAAATTAAAACAATAGTGAGGTCAACTGTAATTGAAAAATTAAAAAATGGGGGGCAGAGGTGAAGGGGAATAAGAGGTTCAGATTTTCAGGTATAAAACAAGTAAGTCTTGGGGATATAATATACAGCATGGAGAATATAATCAATAATATTGTGATAGCATGGTACAGTGTCAGATGGTTGCTGGACTTATCACAGTGATCGCTTCTTTAGGTAAATAAATGTTTAATAACTATTGTGTATACCTGAAACTGATATAATATTGTATATTAGTTATGTGAGGTATGATCAGATAGATCAAATAATATGGTGAATGTTTAAATAAAAAAAATTATTACAGTAAAAGACATATTGCTATTAATTCCCCTTGAAATACTCCCCCTCACTTCTAATACACTTATCCCATTGTTCTTGCCACTTTCTGAAGCAGTTCTGGAAGTCCTCTTTCCTGAGTGTCTTGAGTTGCTCTGCCATGGCTGCCTCGATGTCCTGAATCATTTTGACTTTGGGGAAAGAGCCACAAGTCACATGGTGCCAGATCCAGTGAATACGTGGATGAGGACACACTGTAATGTTTTTTTGTTTTGTTTTGTTTTGTTTTAGCTGAGCCATCCTGCCACCTGTTGGCTACTCAACAGCAACTCAGCTCGGGCTGGCATTGAACCGCCATTGCTCAGAGCTCAGCTCGCACTCATGAGCAAGCTCTTAACCAACTGAGCCACTCAGCCAGCCCATCAGCTGGCACTCTTGAGTGAGCTCTTAACTAACTGAGCCACTCGGCCGACCCCCATAATGTTTTTATTTGACAGAAATTGCTGTACCAGAAGCGATGTGTGACATGGAGCGTTGTCATGATAGAGGATGATTTATGGCACACTTTAAAATACACCGTCTCTCAACTGTATCTCACACCCTACTGACTGCACCCAACTTGTCACACATCATTCCTAAGGTTTGATGCATGGCTTCCCATACTGAAGATTTCTGCCTTTCCATTGGATTCCACTCAGCAGTAGAATCCACCATATTGTTTGATCACAACAGAAAGGCTCTGTGTTACCCATCGCTGCCAGTACTGCAATTTCTGTCAAATAAAAACATTACAGGGTGTTTTTATCCACCTTATGAACCAGATCTGGCACTGTGCGATTTCTGGTTCTTCCCCAAAGTCAAAATGACCATGAAAGGTAAACATTTTGAATCGATTCAGGACATCGAGGCAGCCACGACAGTGCAACTAAAGACACTCACGAAAAAGAACTTCCAGAACTGCTTCAGAAAGTGATAAGAATGATGGGATAAGTGTGTTTGAAGAGAGGGGGAGTATTTTGAGGGGAATTAATGGCAATGTGTCTTTTACTGTATTAATTTTTTTATTTAAACATTCACCGTATTTTTTTTCACTTTTATTTATTTATTTATGTTTAATTAGTTTCAGGTGTACAACACAGTGCAATAGTTATACATTTTACCCCTCAAAGTGACAACCCCCCATCCCCACATTCACCGTATTTTTTTTATCACACCTCATATTTTAACAAAAATCTTCAATAAAAAGCAAAAACAACAACAGTGAGATACCATCACACATCTGTTAAAATCCAATGGCTAAAATCTGAAAAACTAAACTGAAAAGTTCCAAATGCTGGCGAGAATATGGAGCAACAGAAACTCTTATGCCGATGGAAATGCAAACAGGACAGCCGCTATGGAAGACAGTTCGGCAGTTTCTTACAAAGCTAAATATAATCTTAAAAAACCCTGCACATTAATGTTTACAGCAGCTTTAGACATAATTGCCCAAAATTAAAAGCAACCAAAATGTCCTTCAATAGGTGAATGGATAATGGAATACACATCCAGACAATGGAATATATTATTCATTGCTGAAAAGAAATGGGCTATTGGGGGCCAGCCGAGTGGCACATCGGTTAAGCGCTGGTTTTGGGATGCCAGCGGCCCCGGTTCGGACCCCACGTGAGGGCCAGTGACACTGCCTTCTGCAGCTCCAGCTCCACCTGGAGCTGGGCTGTGCGAGCCCCGGTGATGGTGTGGGCTGCCATAGGCTGCAGTGAGTGGCCCGCAGCCAGCGTGAGCGGCTGGCAGCCAAGCGTGAGCTGCCAATAGCCGCGGTGAGCGACCATCCAGAGGCCAGAGACTGATCTGCCTCATCCGGGAAGAGCGCAATGACGATACCAACAGTGAAGCAACATCCTCCGCAACTAAACTGAAGAACAAGAAGACGGCAACTTGTCTGTTCCCCTTCCCTGATTCCCCAACGCTGTCCCCCTCCACCAATTCCCCAATAAAATCTTAAAAAAAAAAAAAAATAGAAATGGGCTATCAAGCCATGAGAAGACATGGAGTAACTTGGGCAGGCCGAGGGGCTCAGTTGGCTGAGAGTTGGCTTAGAGCGTGAGCTCTGAGCAACAGGGCAGCCAGTTCAATTCCCACATGGGCCAGTGAATGCTGTGCCCAAGCTAAGCTGCCAACAGGTGGCAGGATGGCTCAGCCAGTGTAACAACAAGATTGCCTGTTCAATGGTGGGCTATGCCCCCCTGCAACCAAGGCTGAACTCGGCACCTTGAGCTGAGCTGCTGTCTGGATGGCTCAGTGGATAGGGCATACGCTCTTAACAACAAGGCTATTGGATTTGACTCCTGCATGGGATGGTGGCTACGCCCACCCGCAACTAAGATTGAACACAGCACCTTGAGCTTAGAGGCCACAAGCTGCCGACGGGAAGCCAGACGGCGACTGGCGCCCTCCACAACGAAGATTGAAGAACAACAACTTGGCTGGTCCCCTTCCCCAGTTCCCCAACATTGGTCCTCTACCCCAATTCCCCAATAAAATCTTTTTTTTAAAAAAAGAAAGAGGGCCAGCCGAGTGGCTCAGTTGGTTAAGAGCTCGCTCAAGAGTGCGAGCTGAGCTCTGAGCAACAGCATTTCGATGCCCAGGCTGAGCTGAGCTGCTGCTGAGCTGCCAACAAGTGGCAGGATGGCTCAGCTAAAAAAAAAAAAAAAAAAAAAACAAACAAACGAAGAAAAGACATGGAGTAAGTTTATTTATTTATTTTTGTTGTTGTTGTTATTAGCTGAGCCATCCTGCCACCTGTTGGCAGCTCAGCAGCTGCTCAGCTCGGGCCAGGAATCCAACTGGCAACCTTGTTGCTCAGAGCTTGCACTCTTGAGCGACCTCTTAACCAACTGAGCCACTTGGCTGGCCCTGGAGTAACTTTAAATACATGTTACCTAGTCTAAGAGGCCAGTCTGAAAAGGCTACATGCTGTATGATTCCAACTATACAAGATCTAACAATTAAGTGCACGTACTCATCCTAGAAAAAGTGCTACATACCTCATTGCTGAATATCACTATGGTCACTTACGAAGTACTCCTCTTGGGAAGCTATGCATCGACTGGTCCACCCTTCAAAGCAATTTTGGAACTCTTTTTCTGCAATGGCCATCAGAGCTGTTGTCATATTACCCTTGATATCTTGAATGTCATCAAAATGTCTTCCTTTCAATATTTACTTCATCTTCAAGTAAAGAAAGGAGTCATTGGGGGGCCAGTTCAGGTGAGTAGGGAGGGGGTTCCAATACAGTTATTTAAAAGGCTAAAAACTCCCTCACAGACAGTGCTGTGTGAACTGGTGCATTGTTGTGATACAAGAGCCATGAGTTGTTGGCGAAAAGTTCAGGTCGTCTAACTTTTTCAAGCAGCCTTTTCAGCACTTCCAAATAGTAAATTTGGTTAACTGTTTGTCCAGTTGGTACAAATCCATAATGAATAATCTTTCTGATATACATTTAAAAAAAAGGTTAGCAACATCATTGCAACAAGTCCGCGAACTTAATTGTCAGACCTCTTATAACATTCTGGAAAAGGCAAGACAACAGCGACAGTAAAAAGATCCATGGTTGCCCAGGGTTCCAGGAGAGTGGGGAGAAGGATCAACAGGCAGGGTACAGAGGGTTTTTAGGGCAGTGAGACTATTCTGTGTGACACTGTAAGGGTGGATCCACGACATTGTGCATTGGTCAAAATCCATAGAGTGTACAACACAAAGGTGGGCTCTAATATGAATTATAGACTTTAGTTAATAATAGTCTATCAATGTTAGCTCATCAATTTTAACAAATTATCACCCTAATGTAAGATGTTAATAATAGGAAAAGGCGTGAGCAAGGAAGAGAGAGGATATGTGGGAACTCTGTATTATCTACTCAATTTTCTGTAAATCTAAGACTGCTCCGAAAACACAAAGGCTATTTATTAAAAGAAAAGAAAAGCAACCCAGAGGTGGACAGACCTTCCCCATCCAGACACAAGCAGCTGTGAACGCCTCCAACCCCCCAGGTAAGAACCCAAGGAGCTCTCCAGGGACAGTGGGGAGGGTATTGGCTGAATGTCCAGGTCCTCATCCCAGCTCTCCAGTCTGGTGAGCCCCTCTCCTTCCTTCCTGGGGCCAGGGACTTGAGTGAGGACACTTGGTTCCAGGTGAAGGAGTTCAGAACCCAGCTTCCCCAAATATGCTGCTTTGATATGTTAATCACTTGGAGCAGAAGGCACTTGAGAAGCAGCAGGCACAGGAAGGGCTGTCTGCCCTGTTTCTACCTAAAAACAGGACATAAAATTTCCCATGAGAAAGGTGCCCCCCCCCCTTTCACCAGGAAGAGAACAGTCTTGTCACCAGAGATTGGGGTGGTGGGGGTGGTCAAAGTTGAAATAGATCTGTACAAACAAACGCTAAAAGAACCCTTGTCTTCTATTAGTTTCCCCCTGTATATTTCCTAGTCACTGTCCTAGCCCAAACCGCTTCATCTTGTCACATCTCCATAAATGTATTGCTCTTTATATAAAAAAGTATATAAGCTTTGGGACCCAATGGGTCTTCATTTTTCTTCTGAAGTGTCCTGTGTATGCTTAAAAATATTACATACAGACAACCAAGATGGCACAGTAGGTAAATGCTGTGCTTACCTTCTCTCACATCAAAATTAAAACTAATCTACAAAACATCCATTATTGAGAATCGCCTAAAATCAAGCTGAACTGAAGCTTTCAACTAAGGACGTGCAGAAGAAGCCACCTCCAGACTGGTAGGACGGACAGAGACACTGAACAGGCTGGTCCTATACCTGCATGTGACCATTAAAGATCAGGAGGGATATTTTGGCTGTGAGGGTCCCCCATCTCTCAGAGGAAGAGGGTTCCAGTGCTGGGTAGAGAAGTCCCCATAATTTCTGGTTGTGAAAACCAGCAGAGATTGTGACTGAGTGAGACTGAGAGAGGCTGCACTCCCAGGAGCTCCTCTTAAAGGGACTGCGTATGGACTTACCAACCAACGGAATCACTCGCTCAGCTCCATCGCTGGGGCAGCAGCTAGAAAGGTGGCAGTGACATATGATGGGGAATTGAGTTGTCTGGCTTGGTGTGGAAGCTGGAGAGGTGACTTTCTTCTGGAACGGGGAGCTGGGGGAGGCCACTGTTTCTTCTTTTTTTTTTTAGCTGAGCCATCCTGCCACCTGTTGGGCTGGGCATCGAACTGCTGTTGCTCAGAGCTCAGCTCGCACTCTTGAGCGAGCTCTTAACCAACTGAGCCACTCGGCTAGCCCTGGCCACTGTTTCTTTGTTGAGCCCTCCCCCTTCCCAGCATGTGGATACAGGCGGCTGCCATATCTGAGTCTCCACTGTTAGTTCACCAGGCCCTGGCTATTTGAGACCTGGCCCCACCCAACTTCAGGCACACCCAGCTGTTTGCAGTGGCTTTTTTATGCAGACCACCTGCCTTGGCTCAAGCTGCAGACTTTCCTAGGGTCTCTCGAAAGTTTCGCGGAGCCCAGACAAGCAGCATCTGGCTTGAACGTGTCCTGTATCTCCAGCTGAGCAGCCCTAGGCTCAGCACTAGTGGGTTGGCCTTGCAAGGTGCTTCCAAGCACAGCACGGGTGGCAGCCATCTGCGGATTTCTTTGTGGCTCCTGCTGGGTGGCCCTGGGGTGGGGCATGGGTTGTGGCTGAAGTTGACCTACAGTGGATCTCCTCCAAGGTGGTCCTGGGGTTGGCACCCCCAGTGGCCAGCCTCAAAACAAACTGGAGCATTATCTAGCTGCCTCCAAGTATGACCCACCGAAGGGGCAGATTGGGCAGCACCAGAGCCCTGCTGAGGCAGATCCTGCTCTGTAGGATCAGCCCCTGCACAACAATTCTTCCTCTGTACTCAAGGCCAGTCCTCACAACCAGTGAGCCCAAGGGTCAGTCCCTCCTATTGATGTGCAAATATCAACCAAGGCTCGGGCCGGCCGAGTGGCGGAGTGGTTAAGCGCTGGTTTGGGAAGCCAGCGGCCCCGGTTCGGGTCCCACATATGAGGGCCGTGACACTGCCCTCAAAAAAAAAAAAAAATATCAACCAAGGCTCAAGTCCAAGAGGAGGGCACACACAACCCACACAAGGGATACACCTGGAGTGCGTAACTCAGGTGACCTGAAAGACTGCACCACTGAACTCCACAGCATACCTACTATATAAGGCCACTCTATTAAGACCAGAAGACATAGCAGCCCTACTTAATACATAGAAACAAACACAGGGAGGCAGCCAAAATGGGGAAACAAAGAAACATGTCCCAAATAAAAGAACAGAACAAAGCTCCAGAAAAAGAACTGAGCGAAATGGAGATAAGCAATCTATCAGATGCAGAATTCCAAATACTGGTTATAAGGATGCTCAATGATCTCAGGGAGAACCGTTCAACAGAGAGATAGGAAGCATAAAAACGGAGATGGAAACCATGAAAAAGAACCAGTCAAAAATAAAGGCTACAATAATGGAAATGAAGAATATATTACGGGAATCCACAGTAGATTAGATGAAGCAGAGAATCCAACCAGCAATGCAGAAAATAAGGTAGCAGAGGGGCCAACCAAGTGGCTCAGGTGGTTAAGAGCTCACTCAAGAGTATGAGCTCTGAGCAACAGGGTTGCCAGTTTGACTCCTGGCCCAGGCTGAGCTGCCACTGAGCTGCCAACAGGTGGGAGGATGGCTCAGCTAAAAAAAAAAAAAAAATGTACAAATTGTTGTTACACAGTAGTCACAGGGATGTAGCTTATAGCATAAGGAATATAGACAATAATATTGTAATAACAAGGTGTGGTGCCAGATAGGTACTAGATTAATCTATCAGGGTGACAGATGGGAATGGGGGTGGGGGCAGGGTGGAAAAGGTGAAGGTATTAAGAAATATAGATTGGTAGTTAATACAGTATGGTGAATATATCAACCATGTTGTAAAGATCATGTAAGATGCCAGATGGGCACTGGATTTATCAGGGATCACGTCATAGACTGTGTAGATGCCTGGCCACTGTGCTGCACACCTGAAGCTGAAGTAGAACAATATTGAATGTCAACTATAACTAAATATATAGGTTTACATAGTCATGGGATGTGGAGTACAACACAGGGAAGATAGTAAATGGAATTGTAACAGCTATGTATGATGTCAGGGGGGTAGTAGCTTGGGAGGATAGGTTATCACTTTATGAGGAGTTTAAACGTCTATTACGATGTTTTGTACAACAGAAACTAAATATATATATATGTGTGTATATATATATATATATATATATATATATATATATATAAATACATTTGCATGCTTTTCTCCTGTTAATCTGTGTTATGTTCATGAATTCTTAGGCCAGCCACAGAACCTAAGAGGGTAGCAGGGAGTTTTCCTCCGACACCAGGAAACAGAGGTGCTGCAGGGAGGGGCATGGCTCCCAGCTCCACAGAAAGTTCTAGTGTTACTCCTGCATGAGAAAAATTGGTCCTGTCCAATGCAGAATAGGCATCAATGAAACATTTGAAAGTCCAGAGACAGACTAAGTATAATGATGGCATTTCAAATTGGGGAGGGGGAAGATGAATTACTCAATAAATGGATTTGGGAGAGGCTGCTGAAAGCCCTCCCCCAGCTCCACTGGACCTGAAATTCCATCACAGCTACTCACTCTGGGTTAAGGTATGGTCACAGTAGCCCATGACCAACCCCACTCTCATAGAAGCTCTAACTTATTCCATCTGTGCTACCCCAGGGCCTGGCTCATGAGTAAGTTATGTATGAGTGGGGAGTTGAGGGGCCTGGTCAGGAAGGTGAGCATCACCTCAGGATTCTCCTAGGAAGCTGGGGATACTGCCTGTGCTCTGCACCTGACCTGAGCAGCAAGAGGGGTTGGAAGGGTCAAGGCCTGGGGAGACACGGCCCCATTTCCAAAGATGGGGGAACACCAGCAATCCCGGTGATGAACCAGGTGAGGGAGGTGGGCAAAAAGATGGACCCACTTGCAGACTGCGCAATGTGTCTGCGTGGGTGTATGTGCGCACGTGTGAGCGCAGGTTTGCTAGCTTGTGTGGTGGGCCGTGAGTTGAGTGCGCGCGCGCGCCCCTGTGTGCTCGTGTCGTCCCCCACGGGGAGAGGAAGAGGAGTCCGGGACAGAAAGGTCTGGTCCGCCTTGGCGGCTTCAGATCCGCAGGACGTCGGCTCCTCGGGCGGGCTCCCTCCCTTCGCCCCCAGGTATCCACGGAGGAGGCGCGCAGGCTGCACAGACCCCCCCACCCCCGTCTGTCCTCCCAGACCGTGATTAAGTTGCGGAGATGCGGGGGGAGGGTTAAGCATGGGAGACCCCACCTAGGGGTCTCAGGAGCGCCTGGCCCTGAGAGCCGATGTGGGGGAGCGCAGAGCCGGGTACCTGCCTGCTGGGGGCTCCGGACTCCAGGGGGCGTCCCCGAGCCAGGAAAAGGCCCCCGCGTCCTTGCGCGGTCTGGCGGTCTCGTCCAACCGAAATGCCCACCCTTGGGACGGAGCAGGGCTTGTCCACCCGCCGCCCTCTCGGCTGCTGCAGATGTCCCAGTTCATTCGGCGCCTGGTCCCCGAGCCCGGCGCCGCGCCCGCAGGGGCCCTGCACGCCGCTGGGTGGCGAGGAGAAGCTTCGGACCTCCGAGGGCGGTGCAGCCCCCTCAGGCTGTGGGGCTCTGGGGAAACTAGAGGATGTAGCGGGAACTGCAGGGGGGAATGGGCAGCCTGGGGAGGTCACCCGGGCGTGCGGAGGAGGTAGTGGCTGAAGGAAGTGTTCCAGGCTGAGGGCGCGGCTAGGTCGGAGGCCCGGAGGTGGGAGGCTGGCGGGGCCCTGGCGAGGGGCGGAGGGCTGCCGGTGGAGACCTGCGACCCACCCCCGCGGCCTTTGGTTAAGGGCGCCCTCAGACTCCCCAGGGGGCTGCCAGGCGTCCTCCGGAGCCACAGCCGCCGCCGCGTAGGTCCCCTGCTTAGCCTCCAGGCGGCGGCACCCAGCCTTCAGCGCTCACGATAAAACCCACTCTCCCTCTCTGGCTCCTTCTCCAGCCGTCCCTTTATCCGGGTTTCCCACCCCCGCTGCACTCAGCCCTCCTAGCCCTGTCCCCCGAGTTCTTCAGCACCCCAGGGGCTCCACATGTTGGTGTGAGGAAGCCCGAGAATGAAGGGCAGGCCGTGCCGGGTGGGGGTGGGGGGTCTCCACCTGATGGGTTCAATGGGGTCATGCTGGTCACTGCTGAGGACAGAACCTGACACAAAGAAGGTGCTTAATAAACTTGACCGTTTCTTAATAGCAGTCTCCCCCAAACTCCCATAGGTGCCAGAGAATACCCTCCAACTTGTACACTCTGAAACTTTCCTCCTTCCCTTTCTACCTCCCTCCCTTCAAAACAGACTCAGCCACCGATTACTAAGAACCCAGAAATTCACCCCGACTCTCTCTGTCTTCCACCCAACTATTAACACATTATATGCGGGCATTTGAGCGATATGACGAGTTTACTCGTTTCCCACAAACAATGTGTTAAGAACTTTTAACAGTTTCCCCTCAGGGTAACATCTCTATTTTATAAGAAGTTCTATAATAGCTACATTGCACCTTAAACCCAAAGGAAGCGGTAATGGTGGAATTTCAGGCACAGTGCCAGGCCTCCAGCCAGGTGAGAATGGGGTGCTGGGTCTATAGGTCCAGCTCCCCACCGTCTCCTTCCATCCCATCTGGGTTGGGCGCGGGTGCTGATCCCCGCATGAGGATGAGGGGCTTTCCCGAATCATTTCCCAGGGGACTTCGTGCAAAGCGTGAGCAGGCGAGGCCCAGGCAGATTCAGCTGGGCATGCAAGCTGCTGCAGAACCCATACCACCTCAGGCTGCTGGTCCCGGGCAGCGGTGAGGAGAGCCACCTTGCATTCAGTAAAATCCTTCCCAGTTAGTACAAAATTCCAAAAACGGGGATGTTACTGAGGACGGAGGTGGGACCTGGGCCTGGCTTTGACACTGACTCTGATCTTGAGCTTGTTAGGCTCCTTGAGCCTCACTTTCCTCCTCTGTAAAATGAGAATAATTGTCCCTGTTTTGTCTCTGGCAACCTTTTGAATGCCTCGGAGCTTCAGTGTTCTCATCTATTAAATGGGGTTAATTATAGCCTTTCCTGTATACCTTACAATTTTACAATGAAATCCACCCATCCATCAAATAATAATAATAAAGAATGGAGAGTACTTGCTATATACCTGGCACTGTGTACGTGCCTTCACCCATCCATTCTTCCTGACCACTCTGGGAGGTAGACATCTGTATTATCACCACTGCACAGACCAGAAAACTGAGGCCAGTGAGTCACTCACACAGCATTACACGGTTGAGTGCGATTCAGACCCATTCAGTCTGGCCCTATGGGCGGCTCTGGATAGTCCACTTCACCAGGGACTGTAGCGTGGTAGCCCAAATAAATAGTGGTTAAATGAATGACACTGCAAAAGTACCCTGCAGAGAGCTCTTCTGAGGCACCCAGGTCAGGCTGAGGTCTGGGGCTGGGGGCGGGGGGACATCTACACCCCATCCTGCTCACTGATGCAGATAAGCATAGCAGATTTTTGTACTGTGATATGCAAAGAATGGTATTTGAGATCTGGGACTTTCGGGGCCCTCTGGGGAGTTGCAGAGAGACAGCTTGGGACTCCCTGGTGTGGTTGAAAGAGCACAAGTTTTCTACTCAAATCTTTTTTTTTCTTTTTCTTTTTTTTTGAGGGCAGTGTCACTGGCCCTCATATGTGGGACCCGAACCGGGGCCGCTGGCTTACCAAGCCAGCGCTTAACCACCGCGCCACTTGGCCGGCCCTATACTCAAATCTTGACTATGTGACTATCTCTCTAAGCCTCTATGGTCTCGTTTCTATTAATAAAATGGGGACTATTTCTGACAACTTAGTAAGGTGGTTATGTAAATGAAACCAGAAAACGAAGGTGAGGAAGCCTGCAGTGTGCAGCAGGACCTGGGCAGCCTGGCGTCACCTGTCCATTTCTTACGTGCCCACGGACACCCTGGAGGAAGATCACAGAAAACAGCCCCCTACCCTATGTGACATCACAGACCATTTTCTCTGGGGAACAATACTGTGACTGTACCAGAAAAAAAACACATTGATTTTGCCTGGAAAATACCTTTTTGGTAGGTTTCTGTCATCGCAGCTTCTTAGGTGCCCCGCTTGTGGCCAGGGTCACATACTGGGTTTAATTAAGCTCTTGGTGCAAACAGAATGTGTGCAGATGAGCTTGGCTAAACGATGGCAGGACAGGGACATCGGATGGCATTTGTTCAAATAGCAATGCTGACGAGTACCTTGTCACAAAAGAGCCTAGCTTTAAAAACAAAACAAAACCAAAACAACTTACATTCTAAGATTAATGTTATTATAAAAGAAATCAACCCTCATTGTTTAAAAAGATGAAATTACATAATAGTTTATGTTTGAATCCAGAAAGTCCTGGCTCCTTTATGTTTCCTCTTAATTCTACTTAAACCCCAAACAGTTCCCTTTTTTTTTCCCTTGTGAATTTGTTTTTATTGGGATTTAGGGAAGGGGTCAGGAAATGTCACTGGGTGGTTCTACCCCATCAGGGTGCTACTGTCCATTCTAATCTTCCTGGGACAGCTTTTGGAGCTTTTTCTTTTTCTTGGAGCTGCTGTTCTTGGTGCCAGCGGCCTCTCCAGGTCCACTGCTGAGTGGCTCCTCTTCGGAAGAGAATTTCCTCTTTTTCTTGGGGACACTCCTATTTCCTGCCTCTTCAGGGTCAATAATGGATTCATCTTTGGGGAAAGATTTCTTCCTCTTGGGAAGACTTCCATTGCCACATGTTTCCTCAGCATCACTCCTCATTCCTCTTGCATTTGATCACAGACAGCTCAAAGAAGAGAGTGCATTTTCAACATTCTGCCTGGAAATCACTTTAACTAGATCTATAGGTTCTTTACACACCTTTTCTATCTTCCTCCTCCTCATAAGCAAGAATTGTGCTAAATATTATGGTATAAAGACTAAAATGAAGGCCCATGTTATATTATGGTATAAAGACTAAAATGTGCTGCCTTGACTTCTGGTAAAAGTGGAGGAGCTCACTGACTTAAAGGCAAGTCCCCTTTTAGGGTGTGGGATCCCAACTCTGCTCCTGTGGGTCGGGTCTCCTAGTTAAACACACTCTTTTATCCTGCGGACCAAGCACAATGCCTGTTTATCCTTGCATAGCAGGTTTCAGCTCCCTGCCAGCTGTGGAAATATACAAACAAGCCCATCACATCCTCCCAAGTGAACCAGGGGTACCACACCCCCTGAAGGCTGCACAGCCTGCCTCCCAACCCCCCTGACTGTTCACGCTGTGCCAGAGTGCAGCCCTGTATGGCCCTGTGTGGCCTGCAGTGTCCTCCTCCCCTGGGGGCTGAGTCTATGTGACCCATAAACTGCTGTCTGTCTCATCTGACGGGTGTTGGGTGTCTGGTGTTTCGGCCCTTCCCACGCCCTAAGGTGGGGACCCTTCTCTCATCAAGGAGGCGAAGAAGACCAGGCGATTAAAACAAGTGTTTGCTCTATTCCAACTTGGGTTACTTAACTGGGGTCCGATTTCCTTCCACCCGCAATGGCAATTTCCGCACTGTTTCGCACTGTTTCGTAGGCTTTCACAGTTTCCTCAAGGCCCTTCCTATCACCTGGCCCCAGACCAATGCTACGTGTCTAACGTTTTGTTTCGACAGCATCCTACTTCCCCACATCAGACTGTCACTGCATAGCAAACCACCCCCAGGGTAGTAGCTTAAAACAACAATCATCTATTTGCTCACAGTTTGCGATTTCATGGGCTCGGCAGGGTCATCGCTGAGCTCCCCATGGCATTAGCTGGGAGAGAGGGTTGCCTGGAAGATCCACTTCCCTTCGAGCTCAGATATTCAGGACAAGTTCATTCTAGTGGAGTCTGGGAGGGAACAACGGGGAACAAATGATTATGATGATGGCAGTAGCAACTAACCTTTTTTGAGCCCTTATTCTAAGCCAGACACTTTCATAAACACTTTATATATATATATGTTAAGTCACTTAATCCTGACCTTCACCCTTTTTTGAAGGGGCTGTATTGACTCTGCTTTGCAAGATCTCAAAGGACCTACTAAGTCAGGATGATTCATTTATGGTCAGTGTGATTTTGACGACCTTTAACCATTTCCCACTTCCACTGTGCTTGGCCAGCCACACTCCTGACTCCTCTGCTGGGGCATTGCCAGGTGTGTCCCCTTAGACAGGACCCCCGCCCCCCATCTGAGAGAGAGGTCCTATCCCAGGCATCGAGGCTGTGCTTCTGGAATCAGCTCCCTGGCTCCCTGCCTCAGACCTCTATCCTCAGCCAATGCTGCCCTGTCACCCTCTGTTCCATTTCTGCCTCTGCCCAAGCCTTGCCATGCTGGGGCCCCAGGCTCCATCCCTGGCAGCCCTCGCCCATTGCAGTTCTGCTTTTGTCTCCCCAACCCCTGAGGCTCCCCATCCTGTTCCCTGTTCCCTGTAAGTCCCCAGATACCCACTGAGCCGCAAAGAAGCCAAAAAACCTGAATATTTCCTCACCAGGAAACTCCACACCCTAGCTATGATGGAAAAACAAAGCTTTTTTTTAAAAAAAAAAAAATCAGAGTAAAAAAAACAAAAACCAAAAACCAAATGATTCCATGATGTTTTGGTAAAGGCGGGGTGGGGGTGGGGGGAACCAAACACAAAAAAACTAGCATTTCACAAAATGGATTTCTAGCCATTGCAAAATGATTATAAACTGTCCTAACTCCAGAGAAACTGAAAGGAAAATTTATCTGCAAACAGCTTCTTACTTTCCATTTGGGTTTTAAATGAAGTCCAACCCCCAGTTTACAGAAGGTCAGAACTGAGGTTGAGGGAAAATAGTTCTCATGAAGAAAGGGAAGAAAAGATCAGCATTTAATCCAGAGCCTAGAAACTGCTGGAATTTTATTTCTCCCTCATGTAAGAGGCCAGAGGTGGACAGTCAGGGCTCAAGGATTTAGCTGCTCCCCAAACTCATCCAAACACCCCAGGCTTCTGCTATTCTGCTCTGTCCCTCAACACTCAGTTTTCATCTCATGGTCCAAGGCAGTTGCTCCAGCTCCTGCCATTGCACCCACACTCCGCCAACAAACTTGACCCAGAGATCACCCCCATCACTTCTGCTGTTATGCCACTGACTATACTTTACTCCCCTTAATTGCAAGGGCAACTGGGAAAAACAGTTTTTAGATGGGGAGCCAAGTGCCCAGCTGTGAAGTCTACTGCTGTATAAAACAGAGGAGTGGGTTTTTTGGGGAAACTGGTCATGTCTCCACAGAGGGTTCCTCTGGGAAAATGTAGAACACTCTATGGCAAAATTTTCCAGAATGCACTGTGGTGAAGCATGAAGAATGTCACGTTTTGTTTTATTTGGCACTCGTAAGCATCTTGGGCACTGTTCTGCCTTGCTGTGAGTGCCAAAACCACGTCCCAAGACAAGAATGTAATGGTTTTTAGACTTTGCTGCTGGTTCTGAGGGTAGGCTCTGGAGCTAGGCTGCTCAGGTTTGACTCTGGGCCTGCTTCCTACAAGCCATAAAACCATATAGCTTTGGGCAAGTACCTACCTGCTTGTGCCTCAGTTTCCTCATCTGTAAATGAAGATAATGACTGTTTCTGCCTCATATGACTGTTGTGAGATCGCAACAGTCACCCGGCACAGTCCTGGGCACACAGGAAAAGCTCAATAAATGCTGTTAATTGTATTACTTCCCTGCCGCTGAGCTGCAGTCTCATGTCTGAGTCTCAGTTTCCTCGGATGTAAAATCAGGAGTGTATGGTTGTAAAATATCCCTCCCCTCTCTGTGCACATACGCCGCCCCACCTATCCAGATGTGGAGCTTAGTTCTAACCCCAGGAGTCTGGGCTGTGCCTTGGACTAGGCAGGAGTGACGATGGGCCACTCTGGGTCTGACCCTTAAGAGAACAGGCAGCTGCCACTTCTTCCCTTGGGAACCCAAACGCCATGCCGTGAGGAAGCCCGAGCAGCTGCCTGGACAGGCCCACATCTTGGACCTTTAGACCAAGCTAGGGTCAAAGCTGACGCTCCCCACCTCCACCCCCAGCCCTGCTCTGCAGCTAGAGAGCACAGCTGTGTGGACTTCACCTAAGACCCAGCAGGACCTCCAAGGGCAGAGTGGGCCTTTATTAAGCTAGCGTCTCTAAGATGCCCTGCCTGCCACCCAGAAACAATAGAATGGAGCAGTACCTACTGAAGACTCAAGTTATGTCTCCAGTTGGGAGGCAACACTTAAAAAGATGGGGTTCTGGGGCGGTGGTTAGCTCAGTTGGTTAGAGTGCAGACTCATAACACCAAGGTTGCTGGTTCGATCCCCAACTGGGCCATTGAGTTGCGCCCTCCACAACTAGATTGAAACAACAACTTGACTTGGAGCTGATGGGTCCTGGAGAAGCACACTGTTCCCCAATAAAGTTTCTAAAAAAAAAGAAAATGGGATTCTATCTTAGAGGATGCAGAGACCAGCATGTCCCACAACAGAATGCACAGCCAGGAGTCATGACAACACCCAGTAATCGCTCACGGAATTTTGGTTTCTGATTCCTGAAACATGGTTCCACCAGCGGACAGGATGATGGTTCCACTGAACTGAAAGCTGAGACAGAGACTGTCTCCTGGTCATGCGGGGCTCTTATCCACTGAACCAAAAAAGGGGGAAAAAAGTGTATGTTCTATATTTGAAAATAATAACATTATTCAGATACCATAACATTGGCCTAGTGGCTTTTCCATCTATTCACAGAGTTGTACAAACATCATCACTAATTTTAGAACATTTTCATCTTTGTGAAAAGAAACTTCCTACTCATTAGCAGTCACTCCCATTCCCCCTGGTAACCACTAATCTACTTTCTGTCTCTATGGAATTGCCTGTTGTGAACATTTCATGTAAACGGGATCGTAGACTCTGTGGCCTTTTCTGTCTGGCTTCTTTCACTGAGCATGTTTTCAAGGTTCATCTGTGTGGTAGCGTGTGTCAGCACTTCATTCCTTTTCATTTCTGAATAATATTCCATGGTACGGAAAATAGATCCATTCATCAGTAGAGGGATATTTGGAGTGTTTCCATCTTTGGGTATCATAAATAATACTGTTTTTCTGTGGATATATGTTTTTAATTCTCTTGGGTATAAATGTAGGAAGAGAATTTCTGGGTCATGTGGTAATTCTACAATATATTCAACTTTCTGAGGAACTGCCAAACTGTTCCCCACAGTGGCTGCACCATTTTACATTCCCACCAGCCATGGATGAGGGTTCCAATTTCTGACATCTTTACTGACAACTTGTCTGTCTTTTTGATGATAGCCATCCTAGTGGGTGTGAAGTGGTGTCTCATTGTGATTTAAATTCACATTTCCCTAATGATTAGTGATGCTGAGCATCTTTTCATGTGCTTGTTGGCCATTTGTGTATCTTCTTTGGAGAAACACCATTGCTCATTTTTTTTCAATTTTATTGGGGAACAGTGTGCCCCTCCAGGACCCATCAGTTCCAAGTCAAGTAGTTGTTTCAATCTAGTTGTAGAGGGTGCACCTCAGTGGCCCACGTGGGAATCGAACCGGCAACCTTGATGTTATGAGCACTGTGCCCTGTGCTCTAACCACCTGAGCTACCCTGCATTTGCTCATTTTTAAATTGGGTTGTCTTTTTATTTTTGAATTGTGAGAGTTCTCTATATATTCCAGATACAAATCCCTTATCAGATAGAAGATTTGCAAATATTTTCTCCCATTTTGTGGGTTCTCTTTTCACTTTCTTGATGGTATCCTTTGAAATACAAAATAAAAATTTGGTGAAGTCCAATTTAACTATTTTTTTCTGTTCTCATTTATACTTTTGGTGTCATATTTAAGAAACCATTGCCTAATCTAAAAATCATAAAGATTAATTTCTATATTTTCTTCTAAGGGTTTTATGGTTTTTTGCTCTTACATTAAGATCTCTGATACATTTTGAATTGATTTTTGTATATTGTGTGAGGAAGGGGTCCAACTTCATTCTTTTGCATGTGAATATCCATTTTTCCTTACCATATGTTGAAAATTGATTTTTTTCCCCCATTGAATTGTCTTGGCACCCTTGTAAAAAACAAATCAATTGACCATAAGTGTAAGGGTCCATTTCTAGGCTCTTCAAGCAGCAGTGGCACTTAGTCAAATTTTTCTCCACACTCTGAGAACCGGCTGCATCCCAGCTCCTCAGGGGCGCTGGCACAGCTGACGGGTGCCCCCTCCTCAGAGGACTGGGAGATGGCTTGGCAGGACCATCCTCCAAGCTCCTGAGGCAGGAACACCAGGCGAGCAGCGTCTTCTCCTCCTCAGGGCTGGGCTTCCAGGGCTGGGGGCATCTCCTTCAAGCTTCCGGGCTCTAGGAACTCCCACCTTTTCCATTTGGTCCCCAGCTCTAGATATGGGAGCTGCTTCAGGGAGGTGGCTATCTCTGCTTACCTCAGGGTTCCCTCAATGGCCTTTTAATTCTTCTTTAACCAAATCCTGATATAAAATTCTTTATGATAATATAACTGGTAAGGTTTCTATTTTCCTGACTGGGCCCTGGCACTAGGCTTCCTTTCTCTCATTCATTTATTCATTCATTCACTCACTCATTCATTCATTTAGAAGTCACCTGACACCTCCTTTGTAACAGAGCCTAGCAGGGTGACAATGGGAGCTCACGGATGAATCAGACATGGGTCCTCCCCTGGCGGAGCTCACAGTCCGAGGGGCAGGCACTTACTGACACACAGAGTGAGCAGCGAGGGGAATCAGGGCCATGCGAACCCTTCATGCTTCCTTCCTCCGCCCTGTCCAGCCCCGGGGACTCGGGGAGACTCCCCGCCTGCAAGCTACTGTGGGAGCAGAGGCAGATGGGAGTAGCCTCAGTCCAGCTGGGGTCCTCTGGGGCTGTGGGGCTGTTCTGTTCCAGCCAGCCCACGGCAGGCTCATGGGACGCAGGTGACTGTTTGGCTCCAGCACCTGCAGAGTAGGAGCTGAGGCCTCTCAGAGGAGCCAGGGGGTGAGCCGGACACTGGGATGGCTGCCAACAGGGGAGGGGCTCCGCTCCACCTGGACTCTCCCATTTGAGAGCCAGCCTCTTGGCTTAAAATACCCTGTGGTTTACCTGATGGTGGGCTGTGCCTAAGGGTGGAAGGAGGGGGTCCTGTGACCCTCCCTGAAACCCCTTTTTTTTTTTTTTTTGAGGGCAGTGTTACTGGCCCTCACATGTGGGACTCGAACCAGGACCTCTGGCCTCCCAAGCCAGCGCCCAACCACTGCGCCACTCGGCCGGCCCCCTGAATCCCCACTTTAATGAGCTGGCCCTTTCTGGGTTTTCTGCAGGTTGGCAGGGCAGCACAGTGCCTGGGCTCGGGGTTCAGACAGACCTGGATGGCGTTCTGGCCCTGCCTCCAGTCGCTGTGGACTTTGGGCAAGGTCTCCTCAGGGCATCCGATGTGTCCTTGGTAAAGTGGGGATAATATCTGCCTCACGGAGCTCCTGTGCAGGTGAGGATCGGGGGAACTTTGTGAGACGTAAAATCCTGTACCTGTGAAAGGGCTTACTCTACCCCCTTGTCTGGTCCTTGAGGATCTCATCCTGCAGGGGAGGCAGAAGTGATCTGTGCATGAAGTGGCCAGGGTGGACAGAGGATAGAAAGTGACCACTAGGTCAGGCTGGGGATGGGGGCAGAAATGGGCTGTCTGTGGGACTACATTTTCCCTCTCTGGGCACTCATCTCCTCTTTGGCAAAATGACAATCCTGATACTCATCCTAGAGGGCTGGGTGAGGTGGCACATGGTGGGCACTCTTTCCTGGACTGTGCCCGCCATCTGGCGACATCACTTGGGCCTCCACTGCCTCCAGACTTTGAGGCACATGGTCTCCTGGCATGGATGCTCTATCATCAGCTCTGCGGGCTGCATCTGGGAACTACCTCCCAGGTGCTGATAGAAGTACCCCCTCCCCTCAGCAAGTGGGGTCAGAGCCCCCAGTCCCAGCCAGGCCTCACGAAGGACCCGTGGCCACATCCCAGCTCTAACCCCAAGGTCCCTGAAGATCCTCATCCGTTTGGGGATTTTAGGGCCAGAAGCTGCTTAAATGCTCCACGGTTCCCCATCCCCACTTGCAGATGAAAAACACTGAGGCTCAGAGAGGATGTGACTTGCTCAGATCTCACAGGAGGTTCGTGGTCCAGGTCTGTTGGCTCCTAGAGCAAGGTTCTCTCCATTACACTGCAGGGCAGCCTTCCAGGGGTCTCTACTGAGTGCAATTTACACACCCCCAAGTAACTCTGGACTCCCTAAGGTAATATTTGAGGTGAATATGCCAAAGGCGCCCAAGGCCTTAAGCTCCCAGGCCTGACCTGCCCTTACCCCTCCTGGTGGGTCTGGAGGCCTATCTCACCCCATGAGCCCTGTTGTGGGGGCACTGTGGTTTTTAGGACAACATCAGAGGAGCCTGAGTGGCCAGGGGAGGGCCCAAGGATCGTGGGGGATTCTGAGAGGGCAGGCCCTGCTTGCATTCAGGTCCCTGGGCCTTCTGGGGACCTGGATTTGCCATTTATTCAACTCTCAGCAAGTATGTATGTCCGGTCCAAACCTGCACTGGGCCGAGCCAAGAGGGCACCCCACCTCAGGCTCTAAGAGGAGCTCATGATCTGATGACAGAGGCAGGCAGGTTCTTTTGCCGCATGGGTAAGAACACAAAGGCCCAAAGAGGAAAAGGGCTCCGTGGATCCCACAGAGTGGTAATGGGCCAGGGCCACTGCTCCCAGGCTCAGTTCTAGCCTCCACACCATGCAGCCCGCCTGGCATCGGGCCCAGATCGCAGTGACCATCTACCTGTCCTCTGCTCTGCCTGCCAGCACCTCCTCCACCTGGGATTCCTGCAAGGCTTCCCTGATTGCCACCAAAGCTCTTCTATAAATAGGCATGTGTGGTCTCCTCACTGCCTCAGTCCAAAGGAGGAGTGCCTGGCACTGCTGACGTGGGGCTCTCTGAGGGCCCCAGCTTTTGATTCTCTTATTGAGGCCCCCTGTAGCACCAGGAGCCTCCATGAGGTCCAGAACGACTCCCCAGCCCTCACCCTGGCTCACTTCTCAGATACCCCCAGCTGGGCCGGCTGAGTGGCGCGGCGGTTAAGCACTGGCTTGGGAAGCCAGCGGCCCCGGTTCAGGTCCCACTGATGAGGGCCAGTGACACTGCCCTCAAAAAAAAAAAAAAAAAAAAAAAAAAGAAATCTCCTTCAGATACCCCCAGCTTCTGGTCCTCTTTTTACCTCTTCCAGCTGCTTTTCCAGGACCCACTTTATGGGTGCAGACATGCCCTCCAGTGGGTCTTTGACCTTCAGTCTTCTTATTCAGCACCTTTGCCAGGGGCCAGCCATCCCTTCCGAGGCATCACTGGCCCTAGCCTTGGTGACAACTTCTCAGTCTGGGCTGCGTGGTGCCCCTAGCTGTGTCTCCAGGGGACCCTCACATCCAAGGCGTAGCTGAGCTTCTCACCGCCCACCCTCCCCTCACCAGGCCGAAGCCAGCCTCCATCCCGGCTTCCCCACATCCAGGCCTGCAGCTGCCAACCTCTCCAGTCGCCCCCCTCTGCCCTCACGGCCTCTGTCTTATTGCTTCAGGTACATGTTATTGAAGCACACAATTCGTAAGTGTAAGATCAGGGAACGCCCACAAAGCGACACTCCCGTGTATCTAGCACCAGATATAGAAACAATAAGTAGAGCCTGAAGGCCTCCTCCAAGGGCACTCGCTGCCCGACTGCCAACACCACAGATCCCTTTGCCTGTCTTTGAATGTCATATAAATGGAATCTTATAGGTGAGGATGTTGTGATGAGCAACCCAGATTCCTTCCTGGAATGAAGACCATACTCCCAGCTGCTGGAACAGCTGCCTGAACGTGGCCCCCAGGTCTAGACCCTTTTTAGGAATGGCCTGGGCCTAAGAAACTACCTTGTTCAAAGTCACGTCTTCTTCCAGGGACAGCCTGCATCCAGTAACTGACTGACCGATGTGGCCTGGCGTCTTACGCAACGCAGAACAACTCCGCAGGGCCAAACCCTCTCCAGAGCCCTCTTGGGCATCTCAGTTTAACTCCTCCTCTGCGGCTGAGTTGTCCTATGACTAAATTCTTGCCAATGACAAGAAGTACAAATACCACATGCCACTTTTGGGAACACTCCCCAATGGGCAGAGTGCCCCACGTCAATAGTTCCTTCTTCCTTCTGGCTAGAATGCACAGGTAATGCTGGCACTTGAGCAGCCACCATGAGGTGGAAGTCATGTGCTGAGGGTGGTGGAGCCACCAGCTCATGGGAATCCTGGTCCCCGATATTGTGAAGCTACCACACCAGCCCTGGGCTGCCCACCTCTAGGCTCCTACACAAGTGAGAAATTAACTCTGTCTTGTCTAAGCCGCTCTTTTGTTGTCGCTATCTGCGAATAAATCCAACTGATACCCTCTCAACAAATAGTGTCAGCACCAACCAGTCCTGGGGTGAGCAAGGAGCAGAAACAGTAAAACTGTGCGCTCATTTAGTAAAACTGATATAAAAGGACAGTTTTGCAAAGAGTCTTAGGGTCCTGTGAAATGTGCATTCAGTTTCCATGTAGGATAAAACTTGTGTTTCTACAAAAATACTCCGCCAGTGATACCCTCATTAAATATTTCCCAGGTTTAATCCTGCTGGTTTTAGGACTAAGAAGCGCTGCTCACAGGACTTCTGCTAAGGTATCCTGCAGTGGGAAGGAGCCTGGCTTTACAGTTAAACATACCTGGGCTGGAACAGCAGCTCTGCCACGTACTGGCTGTGTGGCCTTAGGCAAGTCCCCTAACCTTTCTGAGCCTCAATGTCCTCATATGATGTCCTCTTCATGAGGGTGCGATGAATGAAATCATGTGCAGCAAAGAATCTACAGCTGGGCTTAGGGCAGAGCAGGTGAGCTGGAAGTGCCAGTTGCCATAAAGCGTCCTTACCACAGCCATCCCACCCCTCTTCTTTCTTGCTAAAGGAACCCTGATTTTCTTTAGCCCTCAGGTAACTTTGTGCTGTAGAGGGAGTGTGGCTCTTCCCAGCCCCTGGGGGTGAATCTCAGCTGGTCTAAGCCAACCGTGTTCATTCCACTCCCTTTGCTAGCAATTGGAGTAGGAATGGGCACATGATATTATTCTGGCCAATGAGAATGAGGGCAAGTCAGCTGGAGAAGGGGGCTTCTGAGAAAGTCTTCCTCGACACAAGAGAGGGACACTCTCTTTTATGTCTTTTTGCATTAGTACATTAGGGTGTGATGCTTGGAGCAGTGGCAGCCACCTTGAGGACATGAAAGTACAAGCTCTAGACCAAAGTCAACACACTGGGTCCTTGAAGATATGAAGATATTGATGAACTGCTGAATTCCCTGACCCTGGAGGTACTCTTTCACCAGGTTCCTGGTTCCATGTGGCAGACACTTAACTGTCCCCTAGTGTCCATTCCTCCTGTCATCTGGTTAGTAATAGAACATACTGAGTTTTAGCTGGACATTGCCTTGCCCCCTGCCCACCCCATGCAGATCACACTTCCCAGCATCCTTGGCAGCTGAGTGTGGCCATGTGACTAAATCCAGGCCAATGGGATATGAGCAGAGGTAAGGCATGCAACTTCTGTATTATCTCCTTAAAGACATTTGCCTTGGTCATTCTTACCCGCCCCGCCTCCGCTGCCTTCCTACCAGCTGGAAAATAGCAACAGCTGGAGCTCTTTGGAAGCCCCATTTGGGGATGGCAGGGTGGCCCCATGAGACTTTGGAGCACTCAACTTGGGGCTGTGATGTAAGAAATAAACAATCTTCTATCTTATTTTAAGTGGCTCTGTTTTGGAGTCTTTTCATTACTGCTGCTTCTCCAGTGTCTTAGCCAATATATCGTGTGGGATAATAATGCCCTCGTGGCTGCAGCTACCTGAGTTGTTTCTAGCAGCCAGAGGCCTCCTCTCTTCTTTCTCTGCTTGGAAGTCAGTGGGGATTGGGGCTGGGTTCTGCTGTTTGTGGGTGGTGGACAATGACTGTGCGGAATGTCTCCTGTTTGGGAGTGCCCCCGCCCTCCCCCCACCCTGGTGCAGTCTCACCCATCGCCTTGGTTCCTTCCTGCTGCTGTCCCCTGCCCAGGGAGTAGATGTTTCCCCCCCACCCCCCAGGTAACCCAGATCGCATCTGAGTTCACGGCCAGTTGTCAGATCCCAAAGCCACATCCAGTCCTGACCCCCCACTGCAGAGCGGAATTCCCAGAATTCTTTGCACTGGCTGGCCCATGTTAGAACAAGCAGAGATTTAGGAACAAGTGAAGCGTGAAACCTGACTTCCAGGAATGCAGCCCTAAGTTACTCACTCATCCTGGGTCTCCGTGGGCACTCGCATGGAAGACATTCCAATTTAATATTTAAACAAGAAGTTGAATATTGATATAGCAGCAAGAAGAATTATCCCCTCACCCCAGAGCTGCTGGGAAAGCTTGGCCAGCGGGAGGGTTCATTACTTAATTGACAGCACGCCTGCCTCGGCCGCTCGGCTGCCTCCCAATCAAGGGATGCGTCTTCATCTTCTTCCCCAGCTCTCAGACCGACCAAAGCACAGCTGTAAGCACACCACCAGAAGCCAACCTCAGGGTTCCTAGGATCTGATTACTGTCCCCAGGGCAGCCTTCCACTGGAGCCAGCCCTCCCTTCTTCTTTCCGGGAATTCGAGTTCCGGCTCCGGGCTCCTACTCCAAGGAGGGGCAGCCTGAGGCTGCAAGGGCACTGGGCACTGGCATGGTGAGTTTAGGATGGGACAAAGTGCAGGGTCTCTCTGGAATCAAGCCCAGGCAGAGGGGCCCAGGAAGGGCTCTGGTCTATGGGTGTAGCACAGGGAGGTGAGAAAGATGCCTCTTCAGCTCCCCCAGCCAGCCTCCTTCCTGCCCTGAGCTAGGCCTCAGGCCAGCCAAGGCCTGGGTTCAAATCCCAGTACTGCCATTTACTTGCTGAGCCTGTGTCCCCATGTAGAAAATGGGCATGTGTTGTAAGTATGCTCCATGCCAGATGCCGCACAGGCTGATTTATTGTCACCACCACACAAGGAGGTAGGTACCACCCATCTTCTCTTTGCAGAAGAGACACCGCACAGCTCTGACCAGGGCATGGAGGCCAGAAGGCAGGGCAGGGGATCTTGGGGCTCCTGCGCCCGCCTTGGACATTCGGAACAGTTCCTCCCAGCTCAGATAGGGAGTGGGTGGAGGCCGGGTTCCTCAAGGCTCAGTGATGAGGGCAGCAGTAGGTCAAGGAGAAATCAGGCCTGAAGATGAATCAGCCTTTCTCATTCGGCCACACCCACTCTCTTAGCCTCCCTTCTCCAGGCTGCTGCTGTTATTTCTGGCCAGCTGGATCCTGATTAGTTTACAGCTGCTGCATTAAGAGGCTGGCTTAGGATGTACAGCACCCCTCACCGTCCGAGCTGATGGATAGGGAGTTCTTCCTAGACTGTAGAAGAGGAAAAGTCAACGCCTAACGTTGGTGTCCCCATGCCCACTTTCTCAGAGACGAGGATGCCAGGAATATCTGAGAGTTCTTCCATCCTTGGCCCTGCGTGGCATGGTGTGAGGCGAGTCGGGCCAAGGCAGCTTCCTGGACGTGTTTCCAGGTCAGGGGCTTCTGGGAAGGCCTATAAACGTTTGGGCAGCCTGCACTCCTACAGGGCTGGCTGCAATTGCTCTGGGCTGGCCTGGCCTAACCCTCTGGCTTAGAAGGTAGTCAGGGTAGTTGGGGGCTCACTGGGGATTGGGGGTCCAGAGTTGGTGTCTCTGGGCCCTCAGCTCTGCATGGACTGACAGGAACTTTGTGAGGCCCCAGCAAAACTGCATAGATGTCCCCCACTGGGAACCTGAGCCCAACCCCAGGAATGACCCTGAGAGGGAATTGATATGGCTCTGCCCTTCAAGATGTTTGGGAGGACAGGCTGTGAACCCAACAGTCATGGAGGATGCCTGGGAGCTGTGGGGCTGAAGGAGACGCAGTCAGGGAGGGCTGCCTGGAGAACATGGCAAGGAACAGGAGCCTGCTGGCCAAGGTTGTTGGGAAGGGCACTGCAGGCAGCAGCAAAGACAGAGTATCAACACATAGACATCAGGGTGGGTGGAAAGTCCAGAATATGCCGGTCAGTGTGGAGAGCCCCGCTCAAGGCTGGGGAGGAAGACGGGGCCAGATCACTGAGGGCCTTGAATGCTGGGCCCAGGAGTTAGGCTTTGTTCCCTAGGCAATAAGGAGCCATAGAAGAGTTTAGGGTGAGGGAATGATATGTCTGTTTCATCTCTGTATGCTGACACGTCGTAGGCACTCACTATACAATGGCCAAATGACTAATTAAACAATGCTTGACCCTAAGAGGTCATCTCACTTGCTTAAGTATATATAGTTATATATTATTTGTATTATTAAAGTAAAACCCGCTCACTCTGAAAAAAAACTTTAAAATAGGTGAAATGATATTGTGCTTGGAGAAAAGACTGACATAATCCATTGTTTTCATCAGAAAACATCACAGGCTCTTGAATACCTCTAGAGCCAGCCAGGGAGCTCACCCCCTTACCAGGCTGCCGAAAATCATGTGCAAGCAGAATCCAGAGGCGCCTCTACACTTCCCCACCCCGTCAGCCGGCAGAGAGCAGCCTGCCAAGCCCCAGAACTCCTGGCAGCACCCCCAGTTCTGTCTGGGAGGGCTTCTGAAGCCTGGCTGTAATGCACAGCTCTGAGGCAGCTCCCTCAACACCAGGCAGCTGGGGGTCGCCCTTCCCTTGTTGCGATTTCCCTCTGGCCCCGCCCTTCTGATCTAGGCAGGCTGCAAGAATTCAGGCAAGTACCACAACCTCCAGCTCGCCCCCCTTCCCCACCTGCAGAATGGGGCTGCAAAGGGCTGTGCAAGCGAATGTTTTATCAGCACAAAGCACTAGATGTCAGTGAGTCACTTTTGTTATATTTATTATTTTCCTGGGTTCATTACGGGCAGGGTGGGTGTTTTCTTTAAAATGCTTTACCCCAAGCCAAAAGAACTCCACGCCCCCATGCCCCTAGAGTGGGCAGCTGGCACGCTATCCTTGCAACATCTCTGGAAAGAAGGATGGGGTGGGCAGACAGGACCTCCCCCAAAAGGCTCCCCAGGCCAGCTCTGCCAGCATCAGCCCCTCTGAAAACGAAACCACAACGAGAAAAGGACAAAACCCCCACCCCCAGGCTCACGAGGCAGGGTTTGCACACAGCTTTCTCACCAGCAGCCTCCTCTCCCCTCATCTAGAGACTCTGCCCACCCTCCTCTCCCCTTCTCTGGAGCTCCCGGATGCTTCTTCCATCATGAGCACTTTGGCCCCAAATAGCCTGGCTTCCCTGTGATGCCTGAAAGATGCTTCGATGTCACAGCTCCCACGTGTCATCCAGCAAACCTAGAAGGCTTACCCAGCTCACTCCCCCTGATTTTGGCTGGGGGCCTTTTCCCTACCACTCGCTGTGTCCACCCTGAAACAGGGCACTGGCCCAAGGGGTGTCCCTCCAGCCTCACCCTGGCTTGAAGGGAGCGGACCACAGGGCCTGCAGCACGCTCTCCAACATCTCTGTCAGCTCCCTGTTCTCCCCGACCCCTGCCTCAAATCCTGGGCTGCAGCAGCTCGGCCCCCCACCAGGGCCCCCTCCATCTCGCCTCCCCAGGAAGGATGCCGGGAGCCTTCTCCATCAGGATGCAGGGTGTGGGGAGCTGGTCTGCCAGGCCCCTCACGAGTACATCTTCATGGCCTCGTGCGTCGCGGGGCAGTAGCGGGCATGGAGCTGGGCCAGCAGCGCTCCGGACGTGGCCTTGAACCGCGTGCCCTGACTCTTCTTGTTCCACACGTGGACGGCATAGGTGGCGTTCAGCAGCCGGGGCAGCTCCTCGGGACGGACATCCTCGAAGTACTTCTTCCAGTTCTGCCAGGGGATGGGATAGAAGGCCTCACAGGGCAGGACGGTGACGCCACGGCAGGCGCGGCTGTCGCCCAGGCTGCGGATGGAGCACCACTTCTTGAAGACCCGCGTGAGCAGCTGCGGGCCCTGGTGGCCCCAGATCCAGCCGTTGTAGTGGGCCACAAAGTCCCGCATGCACAGGGCCATGAACTCGTGGTGGCGCTCAAAGGCTAGGAAGGCGCCGTTGAGGACATAGCGGGACTGGATGCCCAGTGTGTTGGTCAGGTTCCTCAGGTTCCTGAGGACGATGAAGTCCGTGTCCAGATAGATGCCACCAAACTTCCACATGAGCGCCAGCCTGGAGGCGTCCGAGAGCACGGGCAGCAGGTAGGGCTCCCACCGCCGCTGCGCGGCCGCGTACCAGGCTGCCAGGGGCGTGTCCCGGAATAGCTCCTCCAGGTCCAGGGGGAGCACCTGGACGTTGGGGAAGCAGCCCAAAAGCGAGAGGCCCAGGTGCCGGGGCCACGAGGCATTGCCACCTGGGAGCCCCTTCATCAGGACCATCACCCGGGACTCGGGGTGGGCCCTGGCGGCCGACTCCACCGAGCACATGAACAAGAAGTTGGGGTTCGTCCGGTCTGAAGTCTCCAGGAAGAAGAGACTTCTTCCTGGAGGGGGGCTGCTGGAGGGCGGTGTGGGGGGCATCCAGCGGTGGCATGGAACGTCTACAGGCAGGTTGGAGAATTGTCCTTGGCTCCTGGGCTCCCCGACAATGTGCCAGTAGATCATGATGGAGACCAAAAACATGCACTTGAAGCTGATGATGAACAGGGTGCATCCCCGCTGCCTCGGGACGCCCCGGAGCAGCCACAGCAGGCAATCAGGGGGCCTGGACATGGTCTCTCTGGATGACACCAGGAGCCTCCAGCAGGAACCAGCTGGTCTGCAAAACATAGCACCACATTCGGGCAGGCTGCTGGCATCCCGTCCCAAGAAAGACACTCCCTACAAACAGCAGCCACAGCCAACGCCAGCCAACACTGGCTTCCGGAGCCCACAGGCTTGCTGGCAGCTCAGGGCCCCTTCCTCACCTGGAGGAAATAGTACACCATGGACTGAGGTCTGGGCAGGTCCCTTTCATGCTCCGTCACATACCTGTGAGCTCCCCAAGGACCAGGCCAATGTCACCTACAACAGGCGGCCATCAGGGGCTCTGGGCAGGATCTGGCGTGTGTAGGGTTATCAGAAGTGATACCTGGCCAGGCCTATACACCTGGGCATACCAGGCAGGCAGCCTGTGATTTGAGATCCAGCACGCGTACCCCTCAGTTCTGTTCCATTCTGTAAACCAAGCCTGGAGCTGATCGAAGAGGGAAGCCTGTTGAGCAGCCTTGGGGACTTCCAGCAGGAGTTCTGGGGCTCTGGTGAGCCTGGGGGCTGGTAAGCATGCCCACTCACAGGCAGGACAGGTAAGCTCTAAGCACATGGGGGTGTTTGCAGGGTCCTGAAGCCCTTGGCCTGGACATGCTAGTCTCTCCTGGGCCCCTGGCCCTCCCAGCCCCTAGACACAGATCTGGAGGAGAGAGGGCCAGGGAGGTTGTGCCGTGTTCCGTGACCTTGGCCAGTACTGCCCTTGGACCCTCACTCTCTCCTGGCGCTGCCCACTTGACCAGCAGACAGGAAGATTCCTAGGTGCCCTGCAGGTGGCTGGCAGGAGCAAGATAGGCTTGGGCCTCGTCCCCAAGGGTGGGGCTGTGGGAATGCCTGGGACCCATGGGACCCCAAGCTGTCCTGAACCAGCTGTAAGATCTGGGCAAATCACTCAGTTCTCTGAGCCTTGATCTTCCTACCTGCAAGACAGGAACTCTGAAACCCACTAAAGGGTTGTATTCATTCATTCATTCATTCATTCATTCATTCATTCATTCATTCTTTCATTCAATAAATACTGACTTTCTACCATGCACATGCTGGGAGACCTTCTCAGCATTTCACACATACTAACTTATTAAACCCTCACAGCCACATGGGGTGGCAATCATCACCCCCATTTTACAGGTGAGGAAACAGAGAAATCTGGTAACTCATGCAGAGTCCCACGGCAGGCAAGCGGCAGGGCAGGGTTGGAACCCAGGCCTCTTGGCTCCAGAGTCCGTGCTTGTACCACCTCGCCTGGGAGAGAGGTGGCACAGCCAACGTGCAAAGCTGCCTGGCGCTCGGGGGACTCAGTGCACACGGACTTGGACTCTGCTCACTATTAACAGAATCCCCGCCACCATCTACTCAGTGCCTTCTAAGTGCACAGTGCCAACTTCACACCCCGCCAGCCCTCAGTAACCCCAGCAGAGTAGTTGCATCATTTCTACTTTGGAGGCCAGGAAACTTGGGCAGAAAGGGGTGGAGGGACTGGGCACAGCCCGAGGGCCACGGGGAGCTGGGGAAAACCCCTCCCGAGGACCGATGGGTCTCATGGCTGGAGAGTGGTGCCAGGAACCTGGGACTTGAGTGTTTGGGCCCGGCCTTCCCCCAGGGCCAAGGACAGGGAACCGTGACGACATCAAGGGCTGGAACTGACCAGCCTGGGCGGCCCATGGTGGCGAGGTGGGGATCCGGGCAGCCTGGCAGGCCTCCTGCAGACACGCCCTGGCTCAGCAGCCAACCTTCTCTGCCAACACGAACATGGCCCTTCCACACGCTCCCCGCGCCTGCAAATCCATCTGCAAAAAATGGTAAAAGACAGAGTGAGGTGGGTCTTGGGCTCTCGGAGGTCTGGGGCGCATTTGTTCATTGAGGGCCTACAGAAGAGTTAGGTGCAGCCCTGCCCTGGAGGGCGTTTAGCTTGTGGGGAGACCACCTGCAAAGAGACATGGACAATATACTAGATGACAGCTGAAATGGAGCAAAGAGGCCAGCAGAATTAGGAGAAGGTGGCTTCAGAGGGGAGGTGACACTCGATGGAAGGGAGTTGGTCAGACGGACCTCCATAAGCACCACGAGGGCCGGCACGCTTTCTCTCTCCAGTGCCTAGCTCAGTGCCTGGCACATAGTAGGCACAAAGGAAATTCACTTACTCTCATTCATTCACTCACTCACAGACTCATTCACTCGGCAGCCAGAGGGACACATTGAAAACATAAGTCAGGCCACGGCATTCCTCTGCTCAGGCCCTGAGTAATGTGGGAGGTCCGCCAGGACCTGCATGTCCCCCAACCAGACCTCATGCCCCCTCCTCTCCCCATCATCTGATCTGCCCAGCCACACCTGGTCGTCTTGTTCTTTCTCAATCCTATCCCTCCATGCGGCCATTTCAGGGCCTGTGCACCTGCCGTTGCCTCTGCTTGGAACACTGTTCCCGCAGATATTCACATAGTTCTTCCCCTCACCTCACTCCCGCCTTCATTCAAAAATGATCTTCCCGTGGGGCCCTCCATAGCCCCCCGAAAATTTCAACTTCCCCATCACTTCATAGCCTCTTGCTTTAGTCTATTCTCCCTGTACTTATTCTAACATACTGTACACTTTTGTTCTAGTTTGTGCTATTTATTTGGAACATAAGACCATGGGGAGAGGTATATTTCTGTGCTTTGTATGTTTTGTTCAGCATCTAGAATACTGCCTGGCTTTAGTGTGTAGTAAATACTGAGTGAGTGACTGTGGAGCAAGTGAGTGAATAAAGGATCAATAAGTGATCGAATCAATGAATGATCAGTGAGTGAATGAGTGAGTAAATCAATGAGTGACCAAATGAACCAGTGAACACAGGAGTGAGGAAACTGGGGGTCAGAGGCCAGGTGAGCTGCCTGGGATCCCCCACCCTCCCGCTGGATCCTGAATGGTGTAAACCCAGGACACGTGTCCTGCCCCGCACCTGCCCCACCCTGGTTTTCCCCTGCAGGGAGAGAGGCTATTCTGGTCATGAGTATTTTTAACCCAATGTGAACCACACTGAGGTGATCTTGCCCCACCGTGGTGCGGGGAGGGCTCTGGGCCTGGTGCGGAGGCAGTTGGTGCCACTTGAAGCATCACGGTTGAGGGTGCCAGATGCAAGCAGTACCATATTTGGTGCTGGAGCCCAAGATTCAGGAATAGAAACTCTGCATGGGGCCAAGTGGGCCCCAGCCCAATACCCGTGTGACCTCAGGCCCAAAGCATGCTCCTGGCCCCTGGATGGGCCTCGCAGCTGGGCCCACGTCCCGGTCATTGTCAGACAAGCCTGGCACATTGTGTTGCCACTGCCTTCTCCTGCCTTCCGGCCTCCCACATCCAGCCCTGCACCGGGGAGGTATCTCTAATCAGCACATTAATTGTGGCCATGTCCCTATTCTAAGCCCTTCTGTGGTTCCCCAGCCTCAGGTTCCTTCTCAGGCAGGAAGTGAGAATGAGAAGTGCACAGCTGCTGGAGACAGAGGGTCCACGGGCCTCACCAGACCGCGGCTGGCCTGGCCCTCAGCATCAGCTCTGCAGGTCCCATGCCGGGAGCACCGGTATCAGGGGACCAGGTACAGGCCAAGGACAATTCCCCCCGGGGAATGCGCGCAGCTGCTTCTCCCCCACCCCCCAAGAAACGTGCACTCCCCGCCAGGGAAATGAATGCCTCACCCCAGCTGGCACCAGTGCCCGACAGGAAGGGAATACCTGGATTCATTTTGTCTCGGGGCATTTGGGGCCGGGGACGCAGTGAGGGACAGAGGAGGTAGCGGAGCCCACTGTCTTCTTTTACTCGGTAAGAAACTATCTGATAGAGTCAGAAGGCCCTGGCCTAGCTGCAGGTGGGGTCAGGGTGTCATCTTCGTTCAGCCTGACCACCCACGAGCGGAGCAGGTATCATTCCAGCCAATCCCAGCCCCTGCTCCCTTGTTTAACCTTCTGAAAAGTGACATGTCCAAGGGGCCACAGCTAGTAGCACTGGGGCTGATGTGACCTCAGGCCAAGTCCCTTTCGTTTTCGTTTTCAGATTCCTTTTGCACAGTGAGGAGGAGACTAACCACATATTCTAACCATGGGGACACGAGGCATATGCTGATGAACCTCCTTGAGAAGTTAACATCTGAGCAGATCCCTGAGGCTTGAAGAAGCTTGAGGCGCCTGAGGAAGACTGCCAGGCCACGAAAGGACGGGGAATACAGACTTCCAGCCCAGGCCCCTCCTGAGAGCTTCTGAGGCTGCCACTAACGGATTCTGTGACCTTGGGCCTGACCGCACTGTAGCTTCATTGTCCATAAAATTGAGGGGGTGGGCTCTTTGGTCTTGGAACCCAGACCCTCCTTGATGTGAAAAATCAATACTTGGAGCTTCCGAATCCTGCTTGAAGGATCTGCTGTCCTCCCTCTACCAATCTTTCAGGGCACAAATGAATATATTATTTCTACTCAAGAAGTAAAAGTGACCGTTATTGGAAGATGATTACCCTTGTTAAAAAAAAAAAGCAGAGATGACAAAATGCTCCTCTTCCAAAGCAGGCGGTGACTTGCCTTGCCTTTTGGGGGAATATTACAAACAACAATTAAGGAGGGGCGACTTCTTCTTCCAATAGGAATAAGGCAGCAATAAGGAATAAGGCAGATTCTTGGTTTGGAATCTTCCCTCTTCTACTGATGTCACACAGAGCAACAGGGGAAAGAAAAAAAGAAACCACAAGCTATAGCTTTAGGGAAACAGGAATGAGAAAAACCCATAAACTCCAAATCACAGGTAAGTGTGGCCCAAAGCACCTGAGGCAGCAGGTGTGGCAGTGAGGTGGGGAGAAGAGGGTGTAGAGGGGGGCCGGCACTGGAAGACCTGAATGAACCAGGAGGTCTCATGGCTGGAGGCAGGTTGCCTCTGGTACCAGGTTAGATTCTGAGAGGCAAAAGAGGAGTGGGCCCAGAAAAGGGCCATATTTTAAAGGAACAATCAATTGCCATAAAAACAGAGGAGGGGACCTTTCGGCAGAGAAAACTAGAGAACCATCCTGGCCTCTATCCCCGTTTCTACTGAAACCTCCTGTTAATGGCTGGTCCAGGAATATTCACCCAATTCACATACAGACAAAAAAAATTGTGAAATAAATAAACACAACACCCATACAAAGAGGCTACAAGAATGAGAAAAAACAACAACAAAAAAAGAAGCACCAATGTTCCCTTATGTATACAGAAAACTCGCTATAGAGATACTACTATAAAATAAATAAAAATTTGAATCCAAATTATAGCATGAATGAAGAAAAAGACTTGAAGGGCCAACCGAGTGGCTCAGTTGGTTAAGAGCTCACTCCAGAGTGTGAGCTGAGCTCTGAGCAGCAGCAGTTCGATGCCCAGCCCGAGCTGAGCTGCCACTGAGCTGCCAACAGGTGGCAGGATGGCTCAGCTAAAAAAAAAAAAAGTCTTGAAAAATTCTAGCTTGAAGGAAAAGAAAGAGCAGCTCTCTACAAGAACTAGAGAAGAAATGGGATAGATAAAATGATGGACGACATGAGGATGATGTGTGAGAACTGACAATCTCAGGAAAGAACTAAAAGAACAAGATGAAAACATTGCAGGGGCCAGCCGAGAGGCTTGTTGGTTAAGAGTTGGCTTGGGAGAGTGCAAGCACTCAGCAGCAGGGCCGCCGGTTCAGATCCCACATGAGGGTCAGTGAAACTGCGCCCTCTACAGCTAAGATGGTGAACAACAGCTCGACCTGGAGCTGGGCTGCCGTGAGTCACTGGGGACAGTGTTGGCTGCAGCCCCTGCTGCAGTGGGGCTGCCATAGGCTACCGTGCGTAGCTGGCAGCGAGCGTGAGTTGCTGTGAGTCGCCGTCCAATGGCCCTCACCCGGGAAGAGAGCAATGATCATAATACCAACATGGGCCAGTGAAGCAACGACCTCAACAATTAGACTGAAGAACAAAAGGACAGCAACGTGCTTGTTCCCCTTCCCTGATTCCCCAACGCTGTTCCCCTCCCCCAATTCCCCAATAAAATCTTTAGGAAAAAAAGAAAAAGAAACATTTCAGATGCAAAGACCACACTACAAGAAACATATGGGAGAATAGACTCCATACAAAGTATAATAACAGATACTAGAGATTAAATTGAGAAAGGTAAATGTAATCAAACAGAAATGGTCAATGAGATCAAAGCATTCCAGACGAAGAAAAACAGGGCCGGCCGAGTGGCGCACTGGTTAAGAGCTGGCTTGGGACGCCAGCAGCCCCGGTTCAGATCCCACATATGAGGGCCAGTGACACTGCCCTCTACAGCTAACAACAGTTCCACCTGGAGCTGGGCTGCTGTGAGTCCCCAAGGACAGCATAGCTGCAGCCCCTGCTGCAGTGGGCTCCCATAGGCTACAGAGAGTGGCCGGCAGCCGGTGTGAGTGGCCAGCAACCAGCGTGAGCTGCCAATAGCCACGGTGAGTGACCAGCCAGAGGCCGGCGACAGATCTGCCTCACCGAAGAAGAGAGCAATGACAATACCAACATGGGCCAGTGAAGTAACGTCCTCCGCAACTAGACTGAAGAACAAAAGGACAGCAACTTGTCTGTTCCCCTTCCCCGGTTCCCCAATGCTGTTCCCCTCCCCCAATTCCCCAATTTAAAAAAAAAGCCTCGGCCATAAGGCAAGATGAAATACTGCCATTTGTGACAACATGGATGGATCTTGACATTATCATGCTAAGCAAAATAAGTTGAGAACCATGTGACTTCACTCATATGTGGGATATAAAACTGAAAGTAACAAACGAACAAGACAAACAAAAACCCATAGACTCAGAAAACAGTTTAGTGGTTACCAGAGGGTAAGAGGGGGAGGGGTGGTAGAAGAGGGTAAAGGGGGTCAAATATATGGTGATGAAAGGGGAACTGACTCTGGGAGGTGAGCACACAATGCAGTATATAGATGTAGTATAGAATTGTACACTTGAAACCTATATAATTTTACTAGCCAAGGCTACCCCAATAAATATAATAAAAATTTAAAAAAAATTTAAAAGGTAGGAATAAGGATGACAGAACGGAGTGGGATGTCATATAGTCAGACAATGTAGAAAATGATACAGGTAACAAAAAGTTGGTAGGGAAGGGGGAAAGAAGGTGTTAAGTGGAACACGCTTGGTGGCTGCCTCATCTTCAATTGCTTGGGGTAAAAGCTAAAACATCAAATAGCAAAAGTTTAAGCATATTTATAGTACAAAGGTGACCAATGAGAAGGATAATAATACCCTATTTTGTTGAATCTAATAAGATGAATTGCTAGGTACCACTAAAAAAATTTTCTAAATGTTGCTGATTAAACAATGTCACATTGCTTTCTTATTGTATAGAATTTTTTTTTTTTTTTTTTTAGGGCAGTGTCATTGACCCTCACATGCGGGACCTGAACCGGGGCCGCCGGCCTCCCATGCCAGCGCCCAACCACCGCGCCACTCGGCCGGCCCTGTATAGCATTTTTAATTTGAAAGAATTCTTTAGTCAGATTTCTAAATCACCTATCACTCCTGTGCATACATAAGAAGAAAAATAAGTGAAATAAATCGGGTAAGGTGTTCTTCAAACTTTGTCACCTTTATTTATTTTTAGTTTTAGTTTTAGTTTTTGCTGAGCCATCCTGCCACCTGTTGGCAGCGCAGCGGAAACTTTGTCACCTTTAAAAACCCAATTCAGGGCTGGCCGAGTGGCTCAGTTGGTTAAGGGCTCCCTCCAGAGTGTGAGCTGAGCTCTGAGCAACAGCAGTTTGATGCCCAGCCCGAGCTCAGCTGCCACTGAGCTGCCAACAGGTGGCAGGATGGCTCAGCTAAAGAAAGGAAGAGAGAGAGAGAGAGAGAGAGAAGGAAGGAAGGAAGGAAGGAAGGAAGGAAGGAAGGAAGGAAGGAAGGAAGGAAGGAAGGAAGGCCCAATTCTTCTGGGGGCCGGCTGACTGGCTCAGTTGGTTTAGAGCGCATGCTCTGAGCACCAGGGCCACCAATTCAATTTCCACATGGGCCAGTGAACGCTGACCCTGAGCTGAGCTGTTGCTGAGCTGCCAACGGCTCAGCTGGTGTAAAAACAAGATTGCCTGTTCAATCATGGGCTACGCCCGCAACTAAAGATTGAACTCAGCACCTTGAGCTGAGCTGCCGCCCGGATGGCTCAGTGGATACGGTGTGCGCTCTTAAACAAAGCTGCTGGTTCGACTCCCACATGGGATGCTGGTTACACCCACCCACAACTAAGATTGAACTCAGCACCTTGAGCTTAGAGGCCACAAGCTGCTGACAGGAAGCCAGATGGCAACATGACAACTGGCGCCCTCCACAATGAAGATTGAAGAACAACAACTTGTCTTTTCTCCTCTCCCAATTCCCCAACACTGTTCCACTTCCCCAATAAAATCTTTAAAAAAGAAAAAAAAAACCCAGCCGGCCGAGTGGCTCAGTTGGTTAAGAGCTCGCTCAAGAGTGCGAGCTGTACAATAAAAGACAAAGAAGGGCACTATAACCCTAATAAACATCTATGCACCCAACATAGGAACTCCTAATTACATATAACAGATTTTGACAGACATAAAGACAGAGATCAACAGTAGCACTATCATAGTAGGGGACTTTACCACCCCATTGTCACCAATGGACAGACCCTTTAGACAGAAAATCAACACAGAAAGAGGGGCCTTAAATGACACTTTAGACCAGATGGACTTCGTTGACATTTTTAGAGCATTTCACCCCGAAAAAACAGAATATACATTCTTCTCAAGTACACATGGGACATTTTCCAAGATAGACCACGTTAGGCCACAAAACGAGTCTCAGTAAATGTAAGAAGATTGAAGTCATATCAAGCAGATATAAAGGAAAAACTGATGGTTGCTGGCTGGGCGGGAGTGGGGATGAGGGAGAGGGGGAAGGTTTTGGACAGTGTAGGTGGGACTACAATGTTGCTGCAGGGAGATGGGGGCAGTTCTGGGAATGTAATTGATAATGTTGTGAAGAGACTATTATGTTAAGTGAAATAAGTCAGTCGGAGAAAGACAAATACCATATGATCTCACTTATATCTGAAAAACTGAATGAATGATCAAAGTAAACAGACTCATAGATATAGAGGAAAAACTGAGGGTTGCTAGTTGGGAGTGGGGTGGGGATAAGGGAGAAGGGGAAGGGATATGGGGGGAGTGGGGTGAACTGGGGGAGGGGGGTTGTCTCTTTGGGGGGTAAAGAGTATAACTAGTGCATTGTGTTGTACGCCTGAAACTAATAAAAAGAAAAAAAAAGAGTGCAAGCTGAGCTCTGAGCAACAGCATTTCGATGCCCAGCCTGAGCTGAGCTGCCAACAGGTGGCAGGATGACTCAGCTAAAAAACAAACAAACAAACAAACAAACAAACAAACAACCACAATTCTTCTGAATGACTTCAACTCAATGTCACTGAAGCCTGCGTTTTCCATACAGTATTATCTGTCTGTACCATCCACTGTGGGTGATGGAGCATCTTTTTTTTTTTTTTTTAAGCTTTTATTGGGGAATTGGGGGAGGGGGAATCGGGAAAGGGGAACAGACAAGTTGCTGTCCTTTTGTTCTTCAGTCTAGTTGTGGAGGACATTGCTTCACTGGCCCACATTGGTATTGTCATTGTTCTCTTGACCCAGGTGAGACAGATCGCTCGCTGGCCATTGGACGACTGCTCATGCCAGCTCATAGCGTCTCACGCTGGCTGCCGGGCACTCACAGTAGCTCACAGCAGCCCAGCTCCAGGTCGAACTGTTGTTCACCATCTTAACTGCAGAGGGCACAGCATCACTGGCCCATGTGGGATCCGAACCAGGGCTCTGATGCTCAGAACTGGCATCCCAAGCCAACTCCTAACCAATGAGCCACTCGGCCCGACCTGGAGCATTCTTAAAAGAGTGCTTCACTATTGTGTCCAGAATTTTCTTCCAAGATGCTGAAACCTCTTCTGCAGGTTTTCATGTCATCGCACGGCTAGGCAACAGCAACTGTCATGAATACCACGTGACTAAGAGCCTCCGGAGTCATTAGAATAAAAAAACAAAACAAAACAAAAAACCAGCCCTAGAATCGCTTAATACAGTATCAGCTAAAATGGGATAGTGACAAGAAAAAGGGGAAGAGAAAAGAAGAGGAAACAAGTTAACTTATTGCTGTGGAAAGAAAGAAGAAACTAATACTATTAGGTAGAGCTATAAATATAAATGTAACCACTCAAACAAAAACACCAGCTTTCCTAAATATCAGAAGGACTACAGGTTTTTTTAAAAAGTGAAGAAAACAGACCACACAATGAAAGAATAAAGAATATAGCTCTCTCTCATGCACAAAGACATATATATATATATATATATATATATATATATACACACACACACACACACACACACACACAATATGACACAAAGAAAACCAAAGACATCTGCCATCTCAATAAATATAAATAGGCTTATTTCACTGATCTTAAAAACAAAAAAAGATTTTTCGTTTAGATCGCAAGCAAAACCCAGGTCTATCCTGCATTCAAGAGACAGACATCAAACAAAGTGGTTTAGAATGGTTAAAATAAAAGAACGAGCAAAGGTATAAAGACAAATACAAACAAAAGCAAAGCTGGAGCCATAATCTTAATATTAGACAATGAAATTCAAGCCAAACGTCACTAAATGAGCCAAATGAGCCAAAGAAGGGCCATTTATAATGCTAAATGGTATAATTTACGAGGCACCAAATAGCACTGCAGCAATTTTCAGGAAGAAGAAACTGCAGAGATACTAGGATAAATAGATTGGAACCACTAATGAGAGATTTCAATTCAGCTCTCTGAGCCCAAGAAACATTAAGTAGATGAAACATAAATACAAATTCAGAAGACCTAAATAAAATAATCAGTAAGGTACTACAATATATCAAACTCTCTATGCTAGCAACAGATAATGTACTTTCAAGAGTGACAGAACATTCATAAAAATTGAAAACCTCAACAACATCCCAAAATATAAAAAATATAGACATTTATGATCAGAAGGCAGAATGACTAGAAATTAACTTATAAGTCAGAAAATTAAAAAACAACAACACAAATCTCATGGACAATTCTCGAGTCAAAAGGGGAACACAAACTGAATTTGTAGGATTTCTGGAAAATAACCACAGTCAAAATACCGTCAACCTGAAGCTATAGGATACAGCTGAAGCAATAATCAGAAAAATACTTATGGCTTCCAATACAAGTAACAATGACAACAGAATAGATAAAAATACATAAAGCGCCAGAGTAAAAACATTAGACAAAGAAGCATAAAATAAACAAAGAACAAGGAAATTAATAAAGATTAAAGCAGAAATAAATTAGGAACCAGATAAGTAGTAGAACTAAGAAATATGGCAAAAGCTGGCTCTTTGAGAAAAAAAAAATTCAATAAAATATATAAATCGCTATTAACCTAATTTAAAAGAAAAAGGGAGTAGGGGGCCAGAGAGAAAACATCCAGTGCAAACTAAAAAATGCCAAATGGGCAAGTAACCAAAGAAGTAGAGGTAAAAAAATTTTTAAATCATAAGACAGCACTTTGCAAATAAAATTTAAAAACTGATGAAAGTAATTTCTAGGCAAATATAATAAATCAAGACTCTTCCTGGAAGAGATAGATCACCTAGATAGGCTTTCACATAAGGAATAAAATTATAAAAGAGCATCAAGAAACAAAAGCACCACAGCAAGTTATTTTTAGAGGAAAATTCTAGCAAACTTAAACCACAGAAAATCCCAATGCTTTTTTTTTTTTTTTTTAAAGATTTTATTGGGGAATTGGGGGAAGGGAACAGCGTTGGGGAATCGGGGAAGGGGAACAGACAAGTTGCTGTCTTTTTGTTCTTCAGTCTCGTTGTGGAAGACATTGCTTCACTGGCCCATGCTGGTATCGTCATTGTGCTCTTCCCGGATGAGGCAGATGGGTCGCTGGCCTCTGGCTGGTCGCTCACCGCGACTATTGGCAGCTCACGCTGGCTGCCGGCCACTCACTGTAGCCTACGGCAGCCCACTGCAGCAGGGGCTGCAGCCTACACCGTCGCAGGGGCTCGCACAGCCCAGCTCCAGGTGAAGCTGTTGTTAGCTGTCGAGGGCAGTGTCACTGGCCCTCATATGTGGGATCCGAACCGGGGCCGCTGGTGTTCCAAGCCAGCTCTTAACCACCGTGCCACTCAGCTGCCTCCCTCTCCCCCCATGCTTTTTAAAGTGTTCAATAGCAAAATTTAAGGCAGAAAACTTAAAAAAAAAAATTTGATAAAATTTCCTATTGCTATTTTCATAAGATACTACTGTATACCTGGACAAGTCAAGAGAAACTATTGGAAAACTACAAATAATAAAAGAATGTCGGAGGGCCGGCCGAGTGGCACGGTGGTTAAGCGCTGGCTTGGGAAGCCAGTGGCCCCGGTTCGGGTCCCACATATGAGGGCCCGTGGCACTGCCCTCAAAAAAAAAAAAAGAAAAGAAAAGAATGCCGGAACGTGGTAGGACACACATGCACATAGGTGTAAATATAAACAACAAGCAGAAGATATAATGAGAAAGAAGTTCCCACTTACAACTACCCCGACACTACTTAGTGTTAAACTTAACAAGAGATCGATGTGCAAAGAAATTTAGTCACTGAAGAACATAAAATAAAGCTGGACAAGTGGAAAGACAGACTGGATAGAAGACTCAGCTTCATAATCACGTCAGTTTTCTCTAAGTCAGTTTATAAATTGTAAGTGGTTCTGGAATTCGACAAATTGATTCTAAAGTTCGTATAGAAAAATAAGCCAGAACCTACAGGAAAATTCTGAGAAAGAGGGGCAAATGAGGAAGGCCTGTCCTTTTGGATATTAAGCCATCCTATAAAGTTTCAATAATTAACACAGAGTGGTCATATGAACAAACGGGGCGACGAGACGCAAGGCTTCACAGAATAATGTGGTACTTACACATCTGATGAAGGCTGTGTCTCCAATCAGTAAAGCAAATGCACCTCTTATACAGATGCTGAGACACTGAGTGGTTGCTAGAGAAAAATAATAAGCTGTGTTCAACCTCAGAACACACCCCAGGATAAGCTCCCAATGTAAAATAATAACGCCCATAACAGTTTATCATTTTTTTTTTTCTTGAGGGCAGTGTCACTGGCCCTCACATATGGGACCGAACAGGGGCCGCTGGCTTCCCAAGCCGGTGCTTAACCACTGCGCCACTCGGCCAGCCCATGCCCATAACAGTTTAGAACAAAACGTGGGTAAATTTTTTTATAACCCTAGAGGTGGGCAAGTTTTCTGAATGACGTATGAAATCCAGAAGCCATAAAAGAAAACATGAACAAACTTGACTCCCTGAAAGAACAAACAGCTCCATGCCCTTCCCCAAAAAACTACCACCAGCAAGAAAGCCAAAACAGAAGTGACAACTTGGGGTAACTTTTGTGCCTCTTGATCCCAGAGGTCTAATGTTCCTAACCTATAAAGAGCTCCCAGAAAACAAGGAGAAAAACACCAACAACCCAAAAGAAATGGACCAAGAACACTTCCCACAGATGCCAAAAATGACCCTTAAACACTCAAGCAGGATTGAGGATATTTCTGAAAGTAAGAGAAATGCAAATGGCAACATCAGATGGCATCTCTCACCTGTCAGATGAGCAGAAAGCCAGGACTCAGGGCATTCTTCTGGCAAGGCACCCTGCTGCGAGGCTTGTGGAGTGGCACCGCTCCAGTGGCAAGGGCAAGTGAGTGACATCTATCAAAGTTACACAGACGTTTACCCTCTCACCGCGCAAGCCCACTCTGCCACCTTATCCTACAGATGCGTGACATTTGTGCAAGTCACAGGTTTGTTTGCAATTGCAGCCAATTGGAAACCCCCAAGGTCTTTTCTGAAGGGACTGATTAAACACACAATGACACACAGATAGCTTGGAAAACAATGTCAGCTGGCAGGGTCCAATGTCCAGTTACATGTGGCCAGCACAGACCTTGGCACATACATATTTTTGGAAGGAATGAGTGAATGACCACTAAACTGTCCCAAAGGCCAGGACCAAATGTGGTGACTGACCCAGGGGAGTGCCATTTGCAAACTGTAAACCATGAGTTTGGGCCAGCAGAGTGGCTCAGTTGGTTAAGAGCTTGCTCAAGAGTGCGAGCTGAGCTCTGAGCAACAGCAGTTCGATGCCCAGCTTGAGCTGAGCTGCTGCTGAGCTGCCAACAGGTGGCAGGATGGCTCAGTTAAAAAAATAATAATAATAAAATAAACCGTGAGTGATACAGATTACAACTGTTAGCAAATGTAATTGGCTTGTCCTGACTGACCCTCTGAGGGTGTGATGCTTCATATTCAAGTGCCTGAGTATGCACCTGTCCCAAGACAGGAAAGGTGACCTTCCCAACCTTCCCAATGCCGAATGGTTAGTAAAGGTGGGAGGCAGGATTTGCCTCCAAGTCTTAGACCCTCCCCTGAGACTTGCCCCCTGCCACGGTCACTCCAGATTGGCACTGGAGGTTGGACTGGATCAGAGGGTGGGCTTTTTGGGGCAGGGTGGTGTCACCCTCCATGGGCTTTAGGCTGAGTTCAGGGAGCAGTAAGTCACCATGAGTCCAAACCCCCACACACCTGGGCATGTGCACACCAGGGCCTCCTGTGGTGCCAGGGCGCCTGAGTGTGGATGAGTCTTCTGCACTGGTCACTAGTAGGGGAAACTCTTTGTCAGATGAAATCAAGCCGGCAAATGAAGAACAGGCATCTAGAAATTCTGGCCTGAATTAGGAGCCCTGAGTTCACTCTCCTTGGAAGAAAATTCCCATGTTACCTCACTTTCTCCATTTTTTTAAAAAACTGCATTAAAGATCAAAAATCATTGGCAGCAGGAGAGTGCCACACCACCTCCCACCTCCAAACACAGACACAGCGCACTGCTCATACTGGGTGCTTTCTTCTTAACAGTCTGCTAACTGGATATTGCCTGAGCAAGGGGCCTGGTTGCTTATCTTCTACATACTTGCTCTGTGACCTTGGAGTGTGACCCCTCCCACCCCCAATTCTGAGCCTCAATTTCTTCATCTATGAAATAAAGAGCTCAGGAAGGACAATGTCTAAGGACACTTCCAGAAAGACCTTCCTAATGTGGTCTCTCTGGCACCGGTTATGTCCGTTCCATTAGCAGTAGTCATCACTGACCTCTCTAAAGGGCATCTCAGGGCCACTTGCCCCTTGGTGCCGGACCAAGAGCACACACAGATAATGAGGCCAAAGGAATGACCATTCAGGGGTAAGAGGGCTCTTGCCCAACAGTCATCTTGGGGAGAAACAGGTCAAACCCTTGGCCTCATTCCCAGCACCTTGGATCATTCATTCAACAAATGCTTGAGTACCTACTATGTGCCAGGCCATGCTCCAAGGTCTGGAAATACACACAGCAGTGAATAAAACAGACTTTGGCTTCATGGAGCTGACCTTCTAATGGGAGAAAACTAACAAGTAAATACATCAGGAGGTGAAACATGCTACAGAGAAAAATGCGGCAGGGAAACTGGGCTGCGAGGACTGGGGGACCGGGTGCTATTTTACACAGAACCGTTGGGGATGGCCTCTCTGAAAAGCTGACATTTGTGCCGAGACAGAGGGGGCGAACCGTAGGTGTCCAGGGAGGGAAACTGGTGAGCACAAAGGCTTGGGGGCCTGAGGTGTTGATGGAACAGCAGAGTGAGCAAGGCAGGGAAGGAAGGTCCCAGGAGAGGGGTCAGTGAGCCAGTGGGGAGACCTGGCCAGGGGGCCCTGAGGCTCATTGGAAGGAATTGTCTCTCTGGAGAGGGGACCACTGGGAGATGCTGAGGAGGAAAGGGCTACAGTGTGACTTATGTCTTAAAGACACCTTTAAGATCTGGTTGCGTTTTCACAGTAAACCACAAAGGATGTAAGGCAACAAGCAGTTACGAGGTGACGGTGCTGACTAACCCACAGGAGAGCAGGTGCAGGGCAGGAAATAGCGCGGAGAACCCTTCTTCAAACAGATTGCTCCCACACCTCGCCGTCTCCCATCAGCCCCCAGCCACAGTGCATGCAGCTCAGCCTCTTCATCTCTCTCCGGCTCTATTTCAGGACCCACCACCCCAGCCTCCTCCCTGGCTTCCTGCCTCAGCCCCCACTCGCCACAATGCTGAGGGCGGGTGGGCTCCTCCCCTCAGCCCGGGCCCCTCTCAGCCCCACAACTTCCAGACCAGCCATGCTGCTGACCTCTGCCTTGCTGCTCCAACCATCCGGCTCTGGGAATTCCAGGTTTCTGCACTTTTCCTCTTCCCCAAATCATCCCTCCCTCTCTCCCCTGCTCAGGAACTTCCTAAACACAGTAGCCAAGGACAAACCACGTGTCAGGCGCCTTGCCAAGCACCCTTAGATCTTTTACCTCCTTTCAGCTTCCCATCTGCCACTATGGCCCCATTTCACAAATGAGAAAGCAAAGGTGCAGAGAGGAAAGGGACTGTCCCAACACTGCATGGCTAGCCCCTGTGGGAGGCAGGGTTCTGCAGCCAGGTACGTCTGCCCCAAGTCTCAGACCCGCCATCTCCGTGCGTCTCCCTGACCTAGGTGAGCAGAGCAGCCACTTCCAGGAAGTCGCCTAGACTTCGGCACAGCTCCCATTGTGGGCTGTGGGATGGGTCTCCAGCGCTGCATCTGCTGGCACACAGTAGGAGCTTGTGGCTACCTTCCAAACAAGTCGGTGTGTGATCAGCACTCACCCCAAACCCTGGTCCTCACCTAGGCCACAGGCAGCCCCTCGGAGCCCCAGGGGTGAGTCCTGCAGAATGACCAGGGTGAATTTGGCCTTGGACTGAACTGGGAACAGGGGAAATTGGATGCTGAGTCAAATGCTACCCACCCGGTTTGAGATTGTAAATGACATTGAATTTGGGAGGGTCTGGCACACAGCAGGCACACCATAAACATGCAATGACCAAGTAATGGGGCATAAAGGAAAACCATCCTGATACTCAGTGCCTTTGAAACCGATGGTAAAAACTTGAAAGGAAAACCACCTCTTCTCTATTGCTCAAAGCCACCAGGTTCTGGGAATTCTAAGCTTGTGATATGCAGTCCCCTTTTCCCAGTGTCCCCTGGCCCCTCTCTTGCCTGGCAGCAACTGTAATAGGGAAGAAGAGTTGCCCCTGGCCAAGAACCCACTGAAATGCTATCTTGGTTATGGGTGATTGTCGCTGTCTTCACACCTTGGAGTATTACTGCCATGGCGCACATACATTTAGCCCACGGTGGGACCAGGGCTGGTTGGGCTGCCTGCTCCTCGTCTTGACAGAGAGGTTGAGTGTCTTCGCGTGGGGTGGTCCAGTCACCACCCTGTGGTGACACCTCCTGCTTTGTTCTTTACCTTGAGGTCAAAGTGAAGTCCCTGAAGGCTGGAGGGAGGGACATGTGACGTGTCAGTCTTCCCGGAGCCTTGGCACAGAGAATACCTCTGTCAGCATCTCGCTATAGTCTTTCTGGTCCTTTCCCGTTAACGTGGAGCCATGTTTACACGGAGTCACGTACAGGAGACACACAAAAGGAGGTCCTATACACGTGCTGCTCTCATTTCACCCATTTCCCATCTTGGCTTCTGGAAGAGTGGCTTCCATCTTTTTTGCTTTTGTAGACAACGCTGTGGCGAGGATCTTATTAGCAATCACATCTTTTCTGAGCACATCCCTCATTATTTCTACAGGACCAGTTCCTAGAAATGCTGGATCCAAGGAAATGGAATTTAAGGCTTTAGATGCAGATCACTAATTTGTCTCCAGAGATTTAAAAAAGTCCACTATCTCTCTGGTGTCAGGGTGTGTCCACCTCCCCATACTCTCATCACAGGGAGGGAGGCACGTGGCTCACATTTATTGAAAGCTTCCTGTCAGGAGTGGAGCTACATGATTTAAGAACAATGGTGTCGGGCCGGCTGAGTAGCGCGGTGGTTGGGAGCTGGTTTGGGACGCCAGCGGCCCCAGTTTGGATCCCACATGTGAGGGCCAGTGACGTTGCCCTCCAAAATGAAAAAAAAAAAAAAAAAGAACAATGTTGTATATTTTCTAAGGGCCTACTGAGCACAGCCACTGTTCAAAGTGGTTTTCATGCAGGAACTCGCTTAATTGTTCCAAGAGTCCTGAGAAAACTGAGGAATAGCTGGGACCCAAACACCCTTTGCTGGGCAAAAGGAGCCCGGGGCTCAGCCTCGTTCACCTGGGAGGCACTGGGGCAAGCGGCTCAAGTCTCACAGCAACAAAGAGGCACTTGACTCCGAGTCTCGGTTTCCTCATCCATAAAATGGGAATAGGGACCGGCCAAGTGGCTCAGTTGGTTAAGAGTTCGCTCAAGAGTGTGACCTGAGCTCTGAGCAACAGCAGTTTGAGGCCCAGCCCGAGATGAGTTGCCACTGAGCTGCCAACAGGTGGCAGGATGGCTCAGCTAAAATTAAAAAAAAAAAAAAAAAAAAAAACAACAACAAAAAAACCCAAACTAATTACAAAACATTTGGGCCGGCCAAGTGGCACGGTGGTTAAGGGCTGGCTTGGGATGCCAGTGGCCCGGGTTCAGATCCCACATATGAGGGTCAGTGACACTGCCCTCTTAAAAAAAAAAAAAGATATAAAATGGGAATAACAGCACAGGATGGCTTAGAGGGTTAAACAGTGTCTGCACCTAGTAGGGGCTCAGTTGATGAAAGCCTGCCCACTGCCCTCAACTCAGGGCGTTGCCTTGGAGACCGGTGGGAACAAGCAAATGAAGCCCAGAGACAACTGGAGGGTTGGGGACATCTCTGGGCTGTGTTTACATCTAAGACAACGGCTTCTGCTCCTTCAAATCAAGCCTGTTCCTAGAATGGAAAGGCTGCTTTTCCTGTTTCACTTTTCCATGTCTGCCCACCCAGCCACCTGTTTGCCATCTCAGACTCTGCACAGGTGTGACATCTGAGAAGGCTGTGTGCTTCTGCTGGGTTTGGCTCCTGGAGGGCAAGGGTGCGTGAACAGGACGGGGTGTGTGGTCACTGGCCCAGAAAGAAAGGGGGCTCTCTTGGTCCCGTGGCCAACCCCACTTCCGCTGGAAGATCTTAAACCCACTGTAATCTGTCCAGAGGGAGGGCAAACGGAGGCATACAGGAGAGGAAGGGACACTCACCAAGGTCCCAAAAGAATGAGACAGGTGTCACTTCCCGATAGCCACTAGAAACGGAAGCTTCAAGAGGAAAGCGATTCTCAAGGTTTTGCAGTTGGTGTGGGGAGAGCCTATTTTGAAGCCAGCCCTGACACTCATCAGCTGACTGACCCTGAACAAGGTGCACCCTCTCCCTCCTAGAATCTGCCAAAGCGGGTGGTAACACCAGGGAGGACTCCAGGGGATGAGGCCAGCAAGCAGCACAGGCTGCTGGGGACCTTGAGTCCAGAACCCTTCCTTCCACAGAGGCTTTTTCCGCCTCGGTCTCTAAGATCAAAGCCAGTTAATAAGGTGTTCTCCCAGCCCCTCCCTATCACCTGAAGTTCTCACCAGCTCAGAAGTCCCCTGTGGACCAGTGCCAGCCCTCCCACCGCCCGCATCCTCTGGGACGTCAGCCTATCCACCTGGCTTTCCTCTGGGGGCCGCAGCCACTCGTCTTCTGGCTTTCTCATTGGCTCATAAAAGTCTCCCTTATCAAAAAGCACACACAGATAAAGTAAAATAAAAATTAAAAACATGCTCCTCAAACACACCAGCAGCAGCAAAAATAAAAGCTAAGCCACAACCTGTGAGAAAATCTTGGTTGTGGCTTAGCTTAGCCCACAAAGAGATGAGACCAAACAAGTGATAAATACACAGGGATCCTAGTCATTCACACACTTTGACCCAGTAAATTTCATTTCTAGGAAATAATAAGCAACACACACTCACAGCCTGGGGAAGCATGGAAAGTCCCTCTGGGAGCCGGCTAGTACAGCCCTTCTGTGGTTCATTGCCCCGAAGATCAAGAAACATCCAGCCACTTATACAAATGTAGTATTCAGTGGAGTATCTAAAAGAGTCAAATCAATGTTTGGGCTGGCCGAGTGGCGAGATGGTTAAGAGCTGGCTTGGGATGCCAGCTCTGAGCAGCAGGGCCCAGGTTTGGATCCCACATATGAGGGCCAGTGACACTGCCCTCTACAGCTAAGATGGTGAACAACAGCTGCACCTGGAGCTGGGCTGCCGTGAGTGGCCAGTGATGGTGTAGGACGCAGTGGGGCTGCAGTGGGCTGCCATAAGCTACTGTGAGTGGCTGGCAGCCGGTGTGAGCTGCCAAGAGCTGCCATGAGCGGCCATCCAGGGGCTGCAGACCGATATGCCTCACTGAGAAGAGCGCAATGATAATACCAACATGCGCCAGTGAAGCAACGTCCTGTGCAACTAAGCTGAAGAACAAAAAGGACAGCAACTTGGGATGGCCGAGTGGCTCAGTTGGGTAAGAGCTCGCTCAAGAGTGCGAGCTGAGCTTTGAGCAACAGCAGTTTGATGCCCAGCCCGAGCTGCGTTGCCAACAGATGGCAGGATGGCTCAGCTAAAAAAAAAAAAAAAAAAAAAAAAAAAAAAAGGGCAGCAACTTGTCAGTTCCCCTCCCCTGCTTCCCCAAAGCTGTTCCCCTCCCCCGATTCCCGAATAAAATCTTTTTTTAAAATAGCCATGTTTGAGCGAGGTGAAGAATTTGGAACTTTTATATAGCCAAGAGACTCAAATAACTAAAAAAGTGTTTTAAAAGTCTGGCAAAGAGGGAAATTTTAACAATAGGTACCTCCAAGTGATGTAACTATGGAATTTCCCCCCATATCTCTGGAGTTCATTCATTCAACCAACATTTAGGGAGCACCTACGATGTGCCTGGCTGGGCACCCAGCTTCAGGCAAGGATGGGCTGAGAGCTGGCAGCTGTGCCCACACCTGGGAAGTGTCCTATTAGGAGGAAGTGCACTCCAGCGAGCACGGCCAGCAGAGCTTGGGTGGCCAGGTCCGAGGTGTGGAGCTAAACACCCCACCCTGGGGGAGAAAGAATCAGGAGGGACAGCAGCTGGGGGGAAGGTGCAGAGGGGAGCCTGGCCGGGGATGAGCTGCTCCCACACTTCAAGTTTCTCTTTCTTATCTGTCCCTTCTTCCAGTCTTGCTGCACATGTCCGGGTCTCACTGTGCCCTGGTTGCAACTCAGACCTGCATCCAGGATCCCCATGGCCGGGTGGGTTTGGACATTGGCAGCTGGGGCGGATGTAGTGTCACAACCTCCTGATGTTCTGAGTAAGCTGAAAGATTCTGCCAACCTTCACACACACACACACACACACACGCGCGCGCGCACACACACACACACACACACACACACACACACACAGAGACGGGGCTCTGGGGATATCACACACCAGGAACAATCCCACTAACCTAGGCAGCCAGAAGGCTTCAATTGGCTCAAGGAAACAAAATGCGTTTTTAAGAATTTCCATTTCCGAGTCTGTCCTCTAATATTGAGTTGTCCTAACAGACAAGCAGGGACAGGCACTGGAGGCCTAAGAGGAAAAGGAACAACAGAGTCCATCTAGACCCTTCCTTTCTTTTTCTTTGGGTTTGGGCCTGACCTGGTGACTCCCCGCAGGGGGTCTGGGTTGTGGAAACACCGGGTGGTGACGTGGGCATGGAGGGGTATAGTCCCGGTCAGCCTGGGCCCTGCCTTGTCACCCTGGGCAGTGTGGCTCCCCCTTCGTTGGGAGGAGGTGACAAAGGGGAAGTCCTTGGGCAGCTGGAGGAGAGAGCAGGAGGGCCAGAGGGGGGTCACACCAGGTGCTCCAGGGCATCTGATGAATGACGGCATAAAGGCCTTCGGTGACGCCCCAGGGCTTAGATGCAACAATCACTAGGGGGACAGAACGGGAGTCCTCCTGAGAGAGGGGTGGTTGCAGGGGACATGGCTTTTAACCCTCTCAGAGCCAGGGGCTCCGCTGCGTCCGGCAGGACGGTGGGAACGTCTACCCTCAGGTGTGGGATGAGAAAACAGCCCACGGGACGCCCCTAGCCGTGGAGAGAAGTGGACTCTGGCTGGACCTCCCCGCAGCGCAGCACAGCTCCCACTTCACTCCATCTTTCCCATCTGGAGACGAGGGAGGGAGAGGCACGCCGGAAGGAGGGGGTCCTCTGCAGATCCGGAGCCTGAGGCCCGGCTTCCCGACTTCTCGGCGCCCCCTCGGGCCGTTCGCTCCACCTGGCGGGCCCTTCCCCGCCTCGGGGGTCCCAAGCCTCAGCATCGCCGCCCTTCCCGGCGCACTCCCTCCGCGGCCAGGCCTCCCGGGAGGCGCGCGCCCCCGGCCCGCTGCCCGCCCAGGGTCGCCGTGCGGGGCCCGCCTTCGGACCCGGCGGGCTTCCAGCCCCCGCTCTCTCCCGCCGCGGGGCCCGGCCGCCGGGGCTGCGCCGAGGGCTCCGGGGAGGGGCAAGCCTCGCCTCGCGGGCCGCGCTCAACTTCGGGGAGCAGCAGGGCGCAGGCAGCAGCCGCCCCGCGGGGCGCGCCCGGACGCCCCTCTGAGCAGGTGGCCGGGCAGCGCTCCCCGCCCTTCCTTCCCAAGGCGCCCCTCCCTGCGGGGCCGGGGGCCCCAGGCCAGCGTCCCGGACGCCCACCCACGCGCCCTGCGCGAGCCCGTACCTCCGGCTCCCACGGCGGCCGCCGGCGGAGAAGTGCCCTGAGCCCCGCCGGGGAGGCCGCCCCTCGGCCCGGGGCGTGGTCAGCAGCGCCCCGCCCCGCCGGCCCGCGTCCTCCCAGGGGCTGGACCATCATCACCAGCCCTCAGGCCAGCAGGTATGGCGCGCACCCTGGGCCTCCCTGCCGTCCAGCTCCGTGAGTTTCCCATCCCATTGCCCCCATTTAACAGATGAGAAAACTGAGGCTCCCAACGGTGAAGTCACTTGAAAGTCACACAATGGAGGAGGGGCGGTCAGTGGCAGTCACTGAACCCGGGCTTGCCTGTTGCCACCGCCCAGAATATACTTATTAACCTGCCTCCTCCGCTGATGACTGGTGCCCAGGTCACTGAGAAAGTGGAGACCCTCCATGCCAGCCCTAGGAAGAGTCTGACACTTAGTGTGGGCGCCATAATTATCCTTTGAATGAATAAATCAGAAGACAATTCCCACCAGGACCAGGCTGACCCCGCACCCCCTCCACTTGTAGTCAAGACCCCGCGCTTCAGGCCAACACTGATCCGGCCATGCTGCCCCTCCCCACCCTCCCCATCACTGTCATCCATCCACAGGCTGCTAACTTCTCTCATCTTAAAACTGAAACAAGTACACAAAACCCCTCTTAGGACCCCTCTGCCCGCTCCAGCTACTGCTGCCTCTTTTTTCTTCTTCACTTGATGCAAAAGCCCAGCTCTTGCCCCTTCCTCCCCATTAATCCACCAAGTCTGTTATTTTTGGTCGCCAGTGATGTCCGTGTTACTAGGTCTGTGCCCGAGGCTTCATCCTCGTCTTACTGGCCCCTCCAGCGGTATCACGGAGGCCGGCCCCCTCTTCTCTGAAACACCTTCCCAGACACCACACTGGTCTGTTCGCCTCCTCCTGGCCACGCCCCCGTTCTCCTTTGCAGACCCCGCCCTCCTCCCCAGCCCCCATGCTCAGCTCTTGATCTGCTCCTCCCCATCCCTTACCCTGATGCTGTCAGGCCATCCGCCATCCCCTGGCTTTGGGGACTTCTATCAGTTGATGGTGCCCAAATGTGGCCCGTGGCCACACTTCTCACTCCACCCCTGGTCCAAGCCACCAGACTCTCCCCAGGATGGATGCAGGGACCCCCCTCTCACTGGTGTTCCTGCCTCCCCAACTCCCCCATCCAAACAGCACCAGAAGGATGATAGCAGAACCAGGTCAGATCACGTCCCTCCCCTGACCGCATCCCTTTCTCCTCTATCTGAGACCCTGCCCAGCCACACTGGCTTCCTTGCTGGTGTTCACACCCTCCAGGGCCTTTCCTCTCCCACTCCTCTGCCTGGAACAGCCTTGCCCAAGTATTTACGCAGCTCTCTCCCAGGCCTCCTTCAGGCACAGGCTTCAATGTCAGTTTCTCTGATCTCCCAGTTTCAAACTGGACGCACCCATCCTGCCTTCCTGCCTTGAGTTTTCACCCTGTGACGTGCTTTATGTTTCATGTATGCGTTTATTTTATTGCGAATCCCTTGCACTAGAATGATAGCTCCACAGGGCAGGGGTTCCTGCTGACTCCGTCACTGCTGTGTCTCCCTCTCCTGGAACAGTGCCTGGAACAGAGTCACCGGGCACTCAACAAATGTGTGTGGAACGAATAAACCTGTACCCTTTCCCTGCTGGTAATACCCTCGATACTTTTTTTTCCTATTGCTTTTTCATTCCAACAGATGCTCTGTATTACTGCCCTAGATAGAACACCGCTACCACTGACCCTAGAATAGGAGGCAACCGTAAAATGAGAATAAAGCAATGTTCTGAGGCTCTGGGGAGCCGGCTGCCTGCCTGAGGGCTGAGCCCCCTCCTGCCCTCACCTTGTTATAAAGTGAGACCCGCAGGTGGCGTAGAGAGCTAGTCAAGGCAGGTCAGTACCCAGGGAAAACTCACCCCTGGACCTAAGCAGGGTGGATTAAAAGAGAATTGATAAGGAAATGGCTTCCTTCTGGTTGCCATCTCTTAGGCTCTGGTTAACACCACAAGCTGTTTCTGGTTCCCCAGGCAGGAAACTGCGTGCTAGTGTCTTGTTCATTTCACAACAACCCTCTGAGATCATGCTGCCAAAACCCCCATGTTACAGATGAATAAGTTTATCTCACCCTGAGCCTGCAATGGACTCTGAGAACAAATTCCTTCTAGTCTGACCTGGCCTGGCTGTTGGGGAAGCCTGGGGGGAGGGCATGGAGGAAGAGGGCATGATCTGGCCTCAGTTTACCCATCTGTAATATGCTGCTGGGGACACAGAGCCTGGCCACCCTGGGTCTTTTGTAGATGCCTGGGAAGGAAATGTGTCCTCTTTCCTGTGAGAGCTGTGGGTGTACACTCTTTTTTCTGGACCAGGAGTGGGGAGTGTGTAGGCCGGAGCGCCATGGTGTCTCACCACCACATAAGGGAAGAGTCCGCCTCACCAGGGAGGCTGAGCTGTGGGACACACACAGAAGCACTGGGCCTCCAGGAGCCTCTCTGCCCACTGGGCTGCCTGACCAAGCCTTGGGCTTCCCCATCGTACACTGTGGTTTAACCAGATGGGTTAGATTCTTTTTTTTGTACATAGAAGAACCCTAATCGACATACTTCTCAACTTCTGGCACTTTCTGCTCCACCCATAAGCAAGCCGGAGCCTCTCCCATCTTAGTAAAGAGGACAAGGAAAAGCAACACACACACACACACACACACACAAACATACACAAGCTGCCCCCATGACCACCTCCATTCCCTCTTCCCTTCCACCAGGAGCTTCAGAAGAGACACCTCCACTTGCTGTTTCTCATCCTTCCCTTCCTAGGGGACAGGAAGCAGTATTCTCATCTGCTTCCTGTCCCCTACTGAAGATGGGGGCTCTTGTTACAGTGAGCCACCTGTGGCCAAACAGGATTAACAACAATATTGTTAAGCTTTGTAACAAAATCACAAGCTGAAAGAATTTATTGTAGCCTTATGACCTTAAAAACATAGGAGTATTTCCAGCTTTGTTTCTAACAAGAGTGGTCCCAAAGCCACAGTGACTTTAGCCCTATCCTCACCCCACTGCCCTGCCCAAGTCTCATGGGCATCCCAGTGCCTAGACTTTCATCTCTAAAACATTCTCCACTAAAGGAGACCAGAATTCCTTGGAGCATAAAAAAAGAATTAAAATGGTCCCCAATGTCCCATTGTGGCCAGGAAATAAGGCCACCCTCAGAATTTAGGGGAGCAAAGAAAAGACAATGGAACAATCAACAGATTTCCCTGATACAGCCAGGCTGTATAATATGAGCATCAAAAATTATTAATTGACAAGCCGGCTGAGTGGCTCAGTTGGTTAAAAGTTGGCTTGGGAGCGCCAGCTCTGAGTAGCAGGGCCCTGGTTTGGATCCCACATGAGGGCCAGTGACCTTGCGCCCTCTACAGCTAAGATGGTGAACAACAGATCCACCTGGAGCCGGGCTGTGCGAGCCCCAGCAATGGCGTAGGCTGCAGCCCCTGCTGCAGTGGGCTGCCATGAGTTACTGTGAGTGGCCGGCAGCCAGTGTGAGCGGCCGGCAGCTGGCGTGAGCAGCTGTCCAATGGCCAGCGAATGACTGCCTCACCCGGGAAGAGCACAATGATAATACTGACATGGGCCAGTGAGGCAACGTCCTCCACAACTAGACTGAAGAATAAAAAGGACAGCAACTTGCCTGTTCCCTTCCCCCAATTCCCCAATAAAATTTTTTTTTTAAATTATTAATTGAAATAATTATAGTTAATTTGAATAAGTTCACTTTGTGAAAGGTTACGGCTCTAATGAACAAAGTTAACATAAAGCATTTAAAGAGAGTTGTGACAGGGCCAGCCGAGTGGCTCAGTTGGTTAAGAGCTTGCTCAAGAGTGCAAGCTGAGCTCTGAGCAACGGCGGTTCGATGCCAGCCCGAGCTGAGTTGCCGTTGAGCTGCCAACAGGTGACAGGATGGCTCAGCTAAAAAAATAAATAAATAAAAAATAAAGAGAGTTGTGAGACAAGAAAGATGACTGCCATATGACGCATTTGCATTTGTGTGGATCTTAATAAGTCGGGCTGTGTGTTTTGTTTCTTTTATTGATATTAACAAATTAGAGAGGCATGTTTGCTTTATCTGTGTAACCAGAAAAGCATAAGCTTGCAGCTGTAGGCTGAGGCCTGTGGGGGCAGAAACCACACCAAGGAAAAGGACAGACTTCACAGCCACCAGTGGCCACAGAGAACCGCTGGGCAAACGAGGCTCCTTCAGGCACACAGCACGAGCGTCACCCTCTGTTGTCCAGGAGAATGAAGGTTCAACAGAGGATGTCCAAACTGATTAACTAGCCAAGTGGTCTCCCCGGAGAGGCAGCCAATCCCTGTGTCCCAGCCAAGGACTAGGGTCAAATATCCAGATGAAGTGACCTTACCTTGTCTTGGAGATTATCACAAACATGAAGGGTATCCAAATTCCACCACCAAAGCCCCAGGGAGAAACCAAAACAAGTACAGCAAAATCCCTGAGAAGAAGCAAAAGCAAGGGTGGAAGGGATGCAGACATGAATGGCACCTGGCCATGACATTTTAGAAGAGTTTTAAGTATAAATGTTATAACTGGACTGTTCTCGGATCCAACCATAAGGAACCTATAATCGTAGTTTAAATTTGACTTAATCAAGTTTGTAATCAAGGTTGGAATACTCAAGGAAAACTGGATTTCTAAGTTTCGTGTATGGGTTGGAAGATCTTTAAGGAAGTCCTCATAACTGCGGCTGTCCCCTCTAGGGTTTGAGATCTCTTAATAGTAACAGTTCAATCAGCAAAGGCAGTATGTGGTGGGGGGGTTCAGGCTGACTCTGACTTCTGGTGGCATTTGACAGTTGACCATGAACTCTCTGTGCCTTTGGTATCCTTCCCCGCTGACTGGTCATCCTGTGGAGGTCACTTGGTTCTCCACCCAGCCTTCCCATACTGGCATCCCTGGGCCCTTTTCCAGGACCCTCTCCCTTGCCCTGCACGTTGCCCAGGTGGTCTCATGCACACGAGGCCTGGCCTCCATCCCACCATGGCCTCCTCCCAAAGTTGAGCCCTATTCCTGCCCTCCAGGAGCTAGCTGCAAGTTCCCAGAGCCACCGTTTGAAATGGGAGCCGCTGGTTCCCGTTTTAACCTCTTGAAATGGTGGCATCAATGCTGTTGGGCTCTCATCTCCCCCGACCCCTTGACTCAATCAACCACCAAGTCTTACCAATTTCACCTTCTCTATGTCTTCTTTCCATCACTGTACAGCAGCCTTCAGCCAGCTGTCAATCATCACAGTCCTTTGTGAGCACTCATAATCCTAGAAATACAAGGATCATGGGGTCAAGGACAAGGGCCTGCTGTGAGGAACTTAAGCCAGCACTTCTCAAGCTTCACTGTGCACATCATTCTCTGGGAGGCTAGTTAAAATGCAGATCCTGGGCCGGCCAAATGGCACTTTGGTTAAGAGTTGGCTCAGGAGCATGAACTCTGAGCAGCAGGGCCACTGGTTAGGATCCCACATATGAGGGCCAGTGACACTGCCCTCTACAGCTAAGATGGTGAATAACAGCTTGACCCGGAGCTGGGCTGCCGTGTCACTGGCGACGGCGTAGGCTGCAGTGGGCTGTGGTAAAGCTACCATGAGCTGCCAGCAGCTGGAGTGAGCTGCTGTGAGCCGCAGTAAGCGACTGTCCAGTGGCCAGTGACCCATCTGCCTCAGCCGGGAAGAGCTCTATGATCACAAAACCGACATGGGCCAATGAAGTGATGTCCTCCACAACTAGACTGAAGAACAAAAGGACAGCAACTTGTCTGTTCCCCTTCCCCGATTTCCCAACACTGTTCCCTCCCCCAATTCTCCAATAAAATCTTTAAAAAAAAAAATACAGATCCTGATGCTACAGATCTGGGCTGGGGCCTGTGATTCTGCATTTCTAGGAGACGCCCCAGGCCCTGCTGCCGCTGCTGAGCCCAGGTCCACTCTTTGAGTAGCAAGGTCCTAAATTACACAGAAGTTTTGAGTCTTGCCAAGCAGATGAGCAGAGGGCCCAGGAAGGAGGTGTGGAAGTTAAGTCTTTCTTCGGGACAAATGCAATGGACTGGCTTCTTTCATCAAGTCCTCTTCCCTGGGATGGAACTCTTCCCCCATTCTTGGCTGGAATTTCCCATGATGCTCAGTGAGCCTCTTGCCTCCTGAGCTTAATAACTAAGATGCCCAGGGCTGCCACCTCATCTCTGGGGAAGAAAACAAACACCCTTGCCTCCAACCCTCTCCTCTCTCACTGAATCCAGCCCCAGTCCCTGAAAGGGCTTTTATCTGGACAGCTCTATGCCCCGCTGCTAGCAGCCCCTGACCCATCTCCTGCTTCTAGGGTATCTGGCCCAGTTTTTCTTTCTGCACTTCTCAAGGCAGCCAGGGCTGAGGATGAGATGCAGCCCCTTGACACTGCCCGCCGGAGCCCCTTTCCCGGACCCTCCTGTCCTCTCCGACCATGGCCCTCACTCCTGCTTCCAGTTCAGGGCTCACAGGCTCACTCCAGCCAGGAGGACGCATCCTTCCTTGCCTTTCCGCTTCTCCATTCTCCTCCGGCTGGTCCTCAGAATGTTCTTCCCCTACTCCTTCGACCCCCTAACTTCTAACAGGATTTTACAGTGTTTAAATCCATTTAATTCCTAAGCAAGTTTAGGAAACATGTATTATTTTGACCATTTCATAGATGACAAATCTGAGGCTCAGAGAAGCTGGGTCCCTTACCTCAGCTCGCACAGCCAGGAATGTATTGGGTGAGCATTAGAGCTGAGCTTTCAATCCATCCTTCCCCTGGGCCATCCGAGGTAGGTTTGTTGAACATTTCCTTGTGATCAGTATTTTCATGGAGGGGCACACGAGTTGTGATATGAGCCCAGAGGAGGCTCATCCACCAGTTGTGTGCTGGAGGGGCCTGAGATTAGCTGAAGAGAGGTGATGGCGAGCATCCCTCCCCCACTTGTGTTCAGCGACATCACCTTGGTTGGGCGAGACTGGCCATGGTGGGAGTATTTACACCATGGAAATTGGCAAACGCTATAAATCAGGGTTTCCTTCCTGGAGAACAAGTGGTTAAATGTTTGCCAGCACATCACTGATCTGCAGGACTGGGACAGCCTCCTGGAGGAGATGACATCTGAACTGAACCTGGCAGGAAGGGTGGGAGGTGGACAGGTGAGCAGTGCCACCTTCACTTGGAATATTCTACCTGCCTGTCTGCATCTCACACGGGGGTGAGCAAGGGCATATAGTCTATTCTAGAAAGAAAGCTAGCAGCTTCAGTGGAGAAGGCTCTGGGAATGGGGAAGGGCTTCTAGCTGGAGGACAGGGCAGAAGGCCCAGGAGAAACAGTTTAGAGTTTATTCTGAACACGCCTGAGGCCAATGGTGGTTTGCATGCAGGGGAGAGACAGGGATGTTTTGGGGGAAGATCTGGTAGCAATGGGAAGGAGTAGAAGATGGCTGAGAAGAACCGATGAGGAGACCAGAGACAACCCAGAGAAGAGATGCTGAGGGCAGCTCCAAAGACAACTGCCTGGGTGGCTGTGGGCAAACTGGCCGGCTATCATCTCCACAAAACCTGGTGACTGGTGGGTGCTGCAGGGTGGGGAGAGGCAAGTATATAAAAGGAAGCTATGTTTCTGGCTTGAGCACCTGGATGTCAATCCCTTGAGATAGAAAGCCTGGGCTGCAGATTGGTTTTGTGGGGAAAGATGGCAAATTCAAGTTGGACATGTGTTTGAGGCACCTGTGAGACCTCCAGGTGAAAGATCAAAAGCAGGTGGACACTGGAGCTAGAGCACCAGGGACAGCATCTGGGCTGGAGACACATAGTTGGGGGTCATTGCCTCACAGTGATGGATACCTGGGTTCAAAGGGGTGTCAGGAGAGTCACCAGGTATTCACCATCAGACTGGTGAGGTTTTTTCTCTTAAAAAAAAATTGGGGGCTGGCTGAGGGGCATGTTGGTTAAGAATTGGCTTGGGATGCCAGTTCTGAGCAGCACCGCCCTGGTTTGGATCCCACATGAGGGCCAGTGATACTGCCTTCTACAGCTAAGATGGTGAACAACAGCTTGACCTGGAGCTGGGCTGCCATGAGTTGCCTGTGATGGCGTAGGCTGCAGCCCCTGCTGCCGTGGGCTGCTGTGAGCTACCGTGAGTGGCCAGCAGCCAGCATGAGCTGCCGTGAGCCGGCGTGAGTGGCCATCCAATGGCCAGTGACCGACTGCCTCACTTGGAAAGAGAGAGCAATGATGATACCAACATGGGCCAGTGAAGTGACGTCCTCCACAACTAGACTGAAGAACAAAAGGACAGCAACTTGTCTGTTCCCCTTCCCCAATTCCCCAATAAAATCTTTAAATAAAAAAAAATGGGGCAACTCCCACTTCCCAGTCCAGCACGGGAAGAACTTGGAAGCCATCACTCCCATCACCCCATCTTGTCTGTAATCACTCATGACAAGAAAAAAACTTAATAAGCTGAAAGTCAACAACTCTTCTCAGATCTCTCAGAGAACTGAGGCCACAGACAAGCCAGTGGCCCCAAAAGTGGAGACAGAGAATCACAGCCACCCAGGAACAGAAGCCTGTACTAGTAGGAAGGAACCAGCCCTGGTGGGGACACTTAAGTTGCAGTGGACAAATGTTGGAGGCTCAGTGTAGACTAGTTTGAGAATCAAAAACTTAAGGGGACCCACACCCTTTCATGCCGTGCTTTGGGCAGGAAGAGGGGAAAACCAACCTTGTTGAAAGACATTAAAGAGCACCCCATTCTTCCTTCTGTTCTCTGTAACGTAGGGAAAGTAAACATTTTGCTCTACCCTCTTAGGGTTACCAGCTGGGACTGACATCGAATAGAGCAGAAAAGCGTATAAACTTTGTGTCTGCGGGATCCCTCACAAGAAAAACAAAGACCCGAAAAAGTGAATGGCCCAAGTGTGGATTAGGTTGAAGAAACAGTAGCAATTGTAGAAAAGTAACTAAAGTACATGGAGGGACTAGAGGAAGCTAAGAAAATTACTTGAACAAGGTCTGTCTGTACAGATGTCTCTGGGCCCTATCTCTCTGCTTCTGGTGATAGGAATTTTCCTCTTCCTGGTCCAGAGAGGGCACCTTTCACATGGGTGTTTTAGCTCCTGCTTGCAGAAAGAAAAACCAAGGTCAGAGTGTCCCTTTCTTGAATCTGGTGTTTTAAAGTTCCTTTAACTCAAAATAACCAATATGCCAAAGTGACATGTTTTAAGGTAGGGAGGAGGGCTGTCTTGAACTCCTTCAGTGACAAAGCCCAGCCCTAAGAGCGAGGACTGGACCAGAGCCTGGTCTCACCTGGGTGTTAGAGAAGGTCCTTGAGTGGAGTGGCTACTAGTTGACCCTTGAGCCAGCCCGGGACAATTGAAGGTTCCTCACCTTTGCCTCATAAGTGAGTTCGCTTGCTCTTTAAACCTGCTGCCTACCCATCTGGAGGGGTCTGCCTCTTGTTCAGCCTCTTCTTTTGCCTTCTGTGTATGGGGGCTGTTTTCTGATTTCACTTGGGAAGCCCCTGGGGCTTCTAACCACCACCTGGCGAGCCCAAGAAATGCGTCTTGGGAAGAGGGAAATCCCGAGTCAGCCTTCAAGCTCCATGTGGGGAGGGCTGGCTGGTATGTTAGATGCTTGTGGACCGCCACATGAGTGGGGGACACCCTGAAAACACCAGCTGGTTTAAGGCACTCCTTTGAGGAACTGCCCATAGCACATGGGCAGGAGAGGGGGGAAAATTGGCTGCTGCAGTTTGGCTGGAGGGGCAGAAGGGATGGGCACCGACGAGCAACTGGAAGCTGAAGCTCGAATTAGAAAGTTGGCAGAAGAGCTGAGGTTAGAGAAGGACAAGTAGTTGCCACCACTCTGCTAACTTCGGGCTGGCAGACAGGGTAGGGAGCGAGATAATAAATTAGAGACCTTAGCGCACCATTTACAAAACTGGGAGGGCCCAAGCCGCTGCCCACTGAGGTCTGAGCTCTTGTGCCAAAGCCTGATTAAGGACCTAAGAGGCAGAACCCCTAGGAAAGTGAGGAGAGCAAAGGGAAGGTGTTGTGATGACAATGAGGGCTGGAGTGCCCAAGCCACCCACCCCTCATACAAAGGAAAAATTTAAATAGCAATTACCCTAGATTTCTGATAATAGAGAAAATATAGCCCAAAACTCCCAGGAGAAAGCTTGCATTCTTTCTCTGTCCCCTTGAGGTTGTAAATCTTATGTCTTGGAAATGTAAACATCCAGGAGATAACTCAAACAAGGCCCACGGAGACTGAAGGGGGAGGGGGAAGGGAGGGAGACAGGCTTTTAAAAATATAGACTGCTATAGAAGTTCCCTGCCTAAAATCCAGCCCACAGCCTCCATAAAACTGTCAGGGGAAAATGCAAATCTTACAAGTCTTCTCCACAAATATTAGTAAACAGCTTTAGCCATGGGAGTGGGTACCAGTTTCGCGTTCAAAGTTTTTTGAATGAAAGCCATAGGGTTTCTGTTAGGTCTGTTTATCTGCTCATGTATGTCTGTGGATATATGTCATGAATGTGTGATGTTTTTCTATCTCCGCAGGATATTGCCAAAATTATTTTTGTAAAAGAGCTCTATTTAATTGGCTTCAAGAAAAATTAAGCTTTAATATCAGTAATATACTTACATGAACCTGGGACTGAATGTTCTTCCATCTGCTAAAAGATCCACGTTTTCTAGGACGATTAATCTGTTTTTGATAAGATTATGAAAGCTTGTTCTTTACCTTTTAAGTTATCTGCCTAGAAAACAAAGATTCTGTGTTTTATCAAAATAATTTTTTGTGTTTCCTGTTATCTTTATCAGGTCTCTGATTATTTAAGAAAACTGAGTCTTCTCTACTAAAAGAGCGAAGTGTTTTTGTTTTTGTTTTTAACGGCTGCGTAACATCCTGTATTTGCCTTTTCTACAGTGAGCCCGCTCATATGCCCAACAAAGAAATCAACCCAATTGTTGGGTAGGTGGGCAGCTGCTCCTCTCTAGCTGGTCAGGATTCCCATGGCGGGTGTCACCGCTCCAGGTAGGGGACTGCAAGGCCCTAAGCCAGTACATTAAGAAAGAACAAGCTAGGACCAGTACTCTTAATTGATCTGATACTACCAGTACTTATCCAGAAATCTGGCCTGTGGCTCACACTATCAATAACACTGGGCATGGGTGTTCCTTTTCTGTTAATCAAATTACCCAGGCAGCCTGTCAAATTGCTGACCAGAAGGGTCCTAGAAATACCACCGTTAGGGCCATGGGTGGCTGTGCTCACACTTGGGATGGGTTCCTGTCACGAGCTACTGCTAGGCTCACAGTCCCTGCCGCAGTGTCTTCCTGCAAGTCAGGGGGACAAACCCCCGAGAGACTCTCAGACCCTCAGGATCTATCTACCTGCCACTGACTGGGGCCTCCGCAGTAGCCGTGGCGTGAGCAAAGAACACAGCACGCAAGATCTTAAATGCCTTTCAATATGCTCTTTAACTCAAACATCAACCATCAACACACCAAACAGTAAAGCATCAATCATCAATACACCAAACAGTAAAGCACACAGAGTAATACAATAATTAGGTAAAATAGAGTAACGAACCAGTCCCAAAGGCCTTGGTGGAACGCGGAAGGTGTCTGGTCCAGGTCGGTCTGGCAGAGGTTTGGTCCGAGCGGAGCCGAGCAGAGTGGAGGGTTCTGGGAGCAGAGTGACAGTGTGCTCGCCTCTCAGTAGACACTGGCTCTCTCAGCTGCAAAAGTCCTCAGTTCTTAGGCAGTTCTGAGTGCTTTCTATTTTTTTTGTTTGTTTCTCTACATTTATGACTTTATTCATGTCATACTTGCCAACTGAAGTGCTTCGTACACTCTGCACATCAACACCCCTTCTACTTCTTTTTTTTTAAACTTTTTAAATTATTATTATTAGTTACAGATGTACAAAACAATGCAATAGTTATCTTTTTCACCCCTTACAAAGTGACTCCCCCTTCCCTGCCCCTACCCCTGATATCATACACATCTATTACAATTCCATTGACTCCATTCCCACACTATACTCCACATCCCATGACTATATATGTGTTAAATTATAGTTGACATATAGTATTATTCAGCAGCAGCTTCAGATATACAGTGCAGTGGTAAGGCCACTACACCGTCCATGAAGTGGTCTCCCTAAAAAGACATGAGTCCTTCTGATCCCCTAAAAAAAAATATTTACAACATTATTAATTATATTCCCTAAACTGTCTCTTCTATCCCTGTGGCAATATTGTAGTTACCAGTTTATGTTGCCTCGTCCCTTCCCCTTCTCCCATCCCCCTCCCATCTAGCCCTCCTCAGTTTTTTCTTTGTGTCTCTAAGACTATTTCTGTTTACATGGCTCATTTATTCAGTTTTTTAGATTCCACTTATAAGTGAGATCATATGGTATTTGTCTTTCTCTGACTAACTTATTTCACTTAACATAATGTTCTCTAGGTTCATCCATATCATTGCAAATGGTACGATTTCTTCTTCTTTAAAGCTGCGTAATACTCCATTATATAAATGTACCACAGTTTCTTTTTTTTTTTTTGAGGGCAGTGTCACTGGCCCTCATATGCGGGACCCGAACCAGGGTCGCTGGCTTCCCAAGCCAGCGCTTAACCACTGAGCCACTCGGCCGGCCCCCACAGTTTCTTAACCCAGTCATCTACCGATGGGCATTTCCGTTGTTTCTAAGTCTTGGCTATTGTAAATAGCGCTGCAATGAACATAGGGGTGCATATATTTTTTCGAATTAGTGTCTTGGGTTTTTCAGGATAAATGCCTAGGAATGGAATTGCTGGGTCAAAAGGTAGTTCCATTTCCAGTTTTTTGAGATACCTCCATACTGACTTCCATAGTGGCTGCACCAATCTGCAGTCCCACCAACAGTGCAGCAGGGTCCCCTTTTCCCCACAGCCCCGCCAGCACTGGTTTTGTTGATTTATTGATGATAGCCATTCTGACTGGAGTGAGGTGGTATCCCATTCTGGTTTTTAATTTGCATTTCCCTAATGATCAGTGAGGTTGAACATTTTTTCATATGCCTGTTGGCCTTATGTATGTCCTCTTTAGAGAAACGTCTCTGAGTGCTTTCTTGAAGTCACCTTATCAGGGCATCCAGCCAGCAACCCTGACATCCTCATATCTTCAGTAGCAGATCTTTGCGGTGTAGCTGGTTACACCTAATTACCAGCCACTGGGCAGCTCTCTGGACATTGTCTGCTAAGTTCTCTGTGCATGTCCAAAACGGAGTCACTCTTGGTCATCCAATATGGAGTCACTCTTGTTCACACAAAACTCATTCTGAATAACAGTTTCCAGGGGAGCTCTAAACAGTCCCTCTTCTGTCTTCAGAGTTTAGGCGAAACCTGAGCAATCATTTTAGATGTTATCCTTGTTTCTGCCTCCAAACACAGGATTAGCATGTTTGAATACCCCTCCCCCACAATGTGGCATCTCTCTTTAATCCAGAAGGTGGGAAAGGTAAGAAAATCTTGCCCAGCCGTACTTACTGCACTCTAAACGGCTGGAGACGGTGCAATCTGAGTCACGGCAACAAAATGTTATGGGAATCTTGGTTCTTCTTGCCCATGACACAGTGAAGACTCAAAGATCAGCTGGGAGAGAGAGGCCTAGGCTCCTGGTCCCATAGTCCTGAGAACTAACAGTTGTAACAGTTTGCTGTTTGGGGTGGGAATTACATATTAACTTGGCGGGGTGGGGGTGGGAGAAGGTGGTGCACACTCTTCCAAGGAGGGGAAGGGCGTGACCTCCTAAGACAGGTGGAGGTTTGTTGATGCAGATCCTTATCTTGCTCCAGACCACTCTTGTCCTCTGTTGTAAAAACAGGTACATGGCTGGAGGCAGTTACTCAAAGCTATTTATGAACTTTTTCTGTAGCCACCATGGACCACCCCCCTCCACCCCTCCTCTTTCTCTTAAGTTTTCTAACTTCTACCTAACACCTGGCCAGTGGCTCACACTATCCATAACATTAGGCATGGGTGTTCTTTTTCTGTCAATCAAACCACACAGGCAGTCTGTCAAATTGCTGACCAGAAGGGTCCTAGAAATACCACCATTAGGGCCATGGGTGGCTGTGCTCACACTTGGGACCATTTCATGTGACTCACCCCGGGTTATGAACATTTGAACATCCGGGACCCCAATGTTAGGAATGGAGAAATGACTAAACAGAACCAACCCAATTATACCTGAAATATGGGATGGGTAACACTGGAACCCTGTAGCCATTCTGTTATATTTTAAAGGATGGTGGCTGGTTTGGCACTGACTGGTCACACCACCCAGGTACTTATTGGGTAGCCCTGAATGGGACCCAATGTTTGGGTAGTATCGATCTTTGGCCGTGGCTTCCACCTGGATGGTTGAGCCACTGCACCCTGGAATTTCTCTGGGCGCCGGTGAGAATCTGCCCAACAGCAACAATTCCCAAACTCCTTCTCCAGGCCAAGGGGCCCACTCTGGTTTCCAGTGTCAGTCATCTGGCTGCCCTCTTGGCTCCTTCCACTGGCCTGGAAGACAGTAGAGCACACATAGAAACCTGGACTATATTCACCCAGCAAGCCTTGAACGACAGCCAACAGCTCGTCCTTACAACACTGAAATGTCTCTAATGAAAAAGCTGTCCTCCCAAACAGGATGACCTTGGACTGTCACTGTCTCACAAGGGGGACCTGCGCCATTATCCAAGCAGAACGCTGTGTGTTCACACCTGATGGGTCTGCTAACGTATCTTCTTTACTAAGTCACATGAGGACACGAGTGAACACCCTGAGGGATCCAAGCGCCAGCTAGGGGACCTAATAAACCAATGGGTGGGATCATGGGGCTCTCGGCGGAAGAAATTATTACTTATTGTGGGAACCATTATCTTAATCTGTGTTTTCCCTGACATGTGTCTGTACTGTTGCTATGGCCTCTGCCTCCAATGCAGCCAGACAGCTGCCAAACAAGCTGCCTTCATGCTAGTGAGAGCCCTGGCTGACCATGTAGGGCGCATTGCTGAGACGGGGGCAAATAAAATTCTAAGAGCTGGTCACAAGAGTAAAGTGTTGGAGGAGGTGATTGAGAGGACCTGATAGGTGGTTGAGCCCGGGACCCCTAGGCTGTCTCTCATTCCCTCCCCTGACCTTGGAATGTGTGTTTTGCTTGCCTTCCCTGAGCTAGAAGCCGCCCAAGGACGCAGCCTTGAGACAGCGAGGTGGTGTTGAGACCATCTGGACGGGATATGTGTCTGAACCCAGTGAGGCCTCTATATAAACTTTTAAGGTTCTGGTGGGCAGGTGTGGAGATCTACTTGTCTTACACCCCCTAAGACAAGCCTCGTAAGTAAGTTTCCTTGCTCATTCAACCTGCCAGCTACCCATCTGGAGTGGTCTGCCCCTTTCTTCAGTCTCTCCCTAGCCCTGCACGTAAGATTTCAGGGAAATTAGCCAGCTCTGCCCTCTCCGGCCTTCCAGTCCTACATAAGGGAAGAAAAAAATGGCTAAGAAACTCCTCTGAGTAAGGGCCCTAACTAAATATGCCTTTTGTTCACAGCCCACCACCACCACAAACAAAAACCATGGAGATATAATTATAAAATTACAAAATCTTCTCCTTCATCACCTCCCAAAATAGTAAGTGCCAGGCCCAGATGGTTTGACTGGTGAATTCTACGAAACTACTTTCGGGAAGTAATGACCCCAATTCTTTGCAATCTCTTCTGGGAAACAGATGCATAGGAAATACTTCCTATCATTCTTTGAGGCCAGCATTATCCTAATGCCCAAACCAGATAAAGACATTACAAGAAAGGAAAACTATTGACCAATATCTCTCATGAATACAGGTACAAATGCAAAAAATGAATTCTACACCATGACCAAGTGGAATCTGTGCCAGGCATGCAGTGCGGGGGACCAGCCTCCGCTGACCAGGGTTCAAGAAGGTGGACACGGCGTCGGCGATACGAAAGACAGAAAATTTTTGTTACAGTAAAGGCAGAAAATGAGAGAGTGAGTGCGGGGCAGGAAAATAAAGAAGGGAGACAGTGGAGACACCGGGAGAGTTAAAGAGAAAAAAGTGTCACCCTTTATTTGCAATAACATGTCCTTTTTATAGGGACTTTTGACCATTATCCAATTACAAGTTTAAGTTCCACATGGTCTTGATGTATTTTTCTCTTAAGACCTTTAGTCCCTATAATTGTTCTCCTTAGGGCACACTGTGACCTTTTCTACGTTTAAGGATAATCCCATCTATGATAATTCTCTTTATGACCCAGACTCAGTTTCTACGTAATCTGTAATCCTGGGTCTGAATACTAAAGAGAATCTCACTTTTGATATTTAAATTTAACTGATTAATTTTGGCTTAACTGTACCTAAAGTTCTCTCAAGACTTATCACAAACCTTAACAAAACATACACTTTGTAATAAATCACAGGCTTCAAGGGAATACAAAATTGAGGAACACATGTCTAATTAACAGTACTTTCAGATTCACCAAGCCCACTAAAGTCAGCCTGCATGCCCCTCAATATTGGGCTACACGGCCCTCAACAATGCAGGGCTGGTTCAACATCCAAAAATCAACCCATGTAATCCATTGCAACAGGGTACAGAAGAAAAGTCAGCTTGTCATATCAAGAGATGCTGAGAAGGGCCGGCCGAGTGGCGCGGTGGTTAAGAGCTGGCTTGGGAAGCCAGCGGCCCCGGTTCGGTCCCACATGTGAGGGCCAGTGACACTGCCCTTAAAAAAAAAAAAAAAGAGATGCTGAGAAAGCATTTAACAGGATCCAACACCCACTCAGCATATTAGAGGGGGACTTACTCAATTTGATAAAGAACATCTATTATCTGCTCAATTTTCTGTAAAGTTACAACTGCTCTAAAAATTAAAATCTGTTAATTTCAAAAATACTATTAAACACACACACACTGCCAAAACAATGTATATATATATATACATTTTAAGAAAGGAAAACTAGGGCCGGCCGAGTGGCGCAGTGGTTAAGTGCTGGCCTGGGAAGCCAGCGGCCCCGGTTCGGTCCCACATATAAGGGCCAGTGACACTGCCCTCAAAAAAACAAAAAAAAAAAAAACAAAACAAAAAAAAACAAAAAAAAGAAAGGAAAACTGCATTAAAATTGTAATATTCAATATATACCGATAACAAAAGATGAATACAAGTCACATTAGACTTCTGCAATTCTAAGAATTGCTCAAAGTGGTTATCATCAGCATCTAGACACTTCTGATTACCGCTTGAGCAACACTGACCAAAGTGTCCACTTGTATACATTTTTTTTACACCGCTGGTATAGTGATTTATCAGGGTGAGAAATACTTGAATAGGGCACAGAATGCAAAACGTTTGGAGGGGAGAAGTGAGCCTCCTCCCCACCCCCATGCCCAGCCACCAAGTTTGCCCCTCCAGAGGTGGCGGCTATTAGCAGACTCTCTGTATTCTTCTAGTATGTTCTTGCATACACAAGCATAGCTATCCTTAAAATGCAAACACACACTCACACACATTCATACAACTCACACACACAATACACTCACACACACTTGCATACATTCACAGTCACATATTCACACTCACACACACACACACTCTCACACAAGGTAGCATTTTGGGTGCACTGTCCCCACCTGCTTTTTCCTGGGATAATACACCTGCGAGGCTTTTATGTGGCAGAACAAGCAGCCAAGTCTCTCTCAGCCAGGTTCACTATAAGCTCTACAGAAAAGGATCTGGAGAGCTATTGGGTTGTCAGAAAAGTCATGACGCATTTTTGCAACGAAAAACATAGAAAAAATACGTCATGACTTTTCCGACAACCCAATACTTTCTCAGTGGTCCCAATAATGGGACACAGCAGATGCCTTCCTAGATGCAGAGGAGAAAAACCAGTTCACGATCTTAGCTCTCCTGCGGAGCCCCGCTCACAGGCTGCCGGTGCCCTCCTATGAGTGACAGGAACTCTGGGGAGTTTATTTTACTATCTGTTAGGGACTGAATAGTGTCCCCCAAGTTTATGTGTTAAAATGCTAACCCCTGGGACCCAGAAGGTGACTGTATTTGGAGATCAGGCCTTTAAAGAGGTAATTAAGGACACTGAAGTCATGTGGATGGTCCCTAATCCAATATGACTGGTGACCTTAAAAGACTAGAATAAGGAAGACACAGAGGGAAGGCTGTGTGAAGACACAGGGAGACCCGGCGGGGCTCTGCCACATCTAGGCTTGGCCCACGTGTGCTCCCCGTTCACCTTTTCTGGGTCTCGTAGCTGAGTTAGTCTCATCCATCTGCTTTCCAGCTTCCAAACCGCCTCCAGCATGTCCTTTCCTATTATTTCTGTCCCTGAAGGTTTATGCCTTTGAAAATATTCTTGTTGTATCATTTTGGAAGGAAGTGGAGGTGGTTCTTGTTTATGAACAAAAATTCAACCAAGTAAATATAAAGCTGTAGGGGCTGCCGGCTAGCTTAGGTGGTTAGAGCGCAGGTTCCTAACTCCAAGGTGGCCGGTTCAATCCCCACATGGGCCACTGAGATGCACCCTCCACAACTAGATTGAAACAACTACTTGTCTTGGAGCTGATGGGTCCTGGAAAAATTTTAAAAAAGAATTATAAAGCTGTAACTGGCTTTATTGAACAACGAATCGGGCAGCATCCCACCAGAAGGAGCTCCCAGAAGGTCTACAAAATGGAAGGTTGTAAAAGGCAGAGACCGTGGGAGGGAGTGGGGTGTGCGCAAAAGTTGTCAGCAAAAGTAAAGAAGGGATTGCTTCAGGGAGCACCTGTCTTTGAGGGAAGGGCTGCAGGGGTCTTATCAGGCAGGTTACCTCTCTAGTGTTGATCAGGAAATTCCAGACTGGTTTAAAAGGTCACATTCCTGGGAGGGGCTGAGGCTGCAATTAAGCCTTGGTTTGTTGTCTTGGGGGCCTGTTACTTCTTTTTCTCAATACCCCTCAATACAGTCTCAGTACAGCTGGGCATTCACTAATGATGAGATGACAATATTTCAGCACAAGATGATAATGGAGCTGAAAACCCGATGCTGCTGAGATGGCAAACAACCTGCATATGGTGGGGCTGAGATGGAGACGCTCCTAGAGGTGGTTCCTGAGGGACTGACTAATGAAGAGCTGTCGGAATGGAAACAGGAATGTGCAGCCCAGGCAGAGGCAAGAGAAAAGGAAACTGCATTACAAGAAAACGAAGAACTCCCAAGGAAATCCAGAGAAGCTTTTGGAGACTCAATAAGCTCCTTAAAAGGTTTGAAAGCATGGACTCAACACGGAAAGGTTTTCAATGGGCGGCTTTCTCCTCTCTTGGGCCCATGGACCAAGAGTTCTGGAGGTCAGGCCTGGGTTTGATTTAAGCCCACGGCCTAGAACATACTAGATACTTGGACAGTGTTTGATGGATGAATGAATGCATGAATGAAGTCTGCTCCAAGAGTCTGCTCAAAGTGCCTTTCCATGAGCCAGTGGTTCCGTTTCAGCCCCCTTTCTGTTCTCTAAAAATGAGACACCTAACAAGCTCCTACTTGAAATGATGAGGGCTTAGCCTTCCTCTGACTTTCAGGTCAGCCCCAGGAGGCAAGTGAGCTGGAGGCTACTGTCCCCATTCTACAAATGAAGAGACTGGCATTGTGACCACCTCGGCCTGCGGGCTCCTGGCGGCCTCTTCCCCCACCCAGCTACTTCAGCTCTGACACGGGCGTTGTCTGAGTTGGTGGATGTCAGGAATGCTGACATCTGATCAACTACAAAGGAGGGAGTGACCCTCTCTGCTGTACAGCTGGGTTGGGAAGCATGAAAGACATCTGTACGGGCTTAGGGCAAGGGTGTGCCCAGCAGCGGAAACAGCCCACACAGAGGCACAGAGGCAGAAGCAGCTGTTCAAGGAAGGCCAGTGAGCTTGGTTTTGATGTGTTGCATCTGGGGAGTGACTCTTCTGAGAGGCGTCCACGTAGAGCTGTGTGTGGCTAGGCCCCTGTGAACCCGGAGGTCGGGCAGAGCCGGTTGGGCTGGCAACAGGGATTTGGTGGAAATGACTGCCCTGGAACGGGTGACAGGGAAAAAAGAGGTGAGGAGCCAAGACAGAGCCCAGGGCCTAACAACATTCTAGGACTGGCCAGGGCATGAGGAGACCCTGGAGGGGCCTCGGAGGATAAGGACAGGGCTGTGCCCCTGCAAGGGGACTCAGGGGAGAGAGGCCAGAGCAAGGAAGACGAGATGGCAAGCGTACCCCACTCTCCTGAGAAGTGGGGATCGAAAGGGAGGCAAGGGGTGACCAGGAACCAGAGGGTGATGAGCAGAGTTTCCGTGTTTGTTCTTTTGTTTTGTTTTAGGGTTGGGACGCCCTTGAGCACTGAATGACAGTAGTCCCTCCTTTTCCACGGTTTCAGTTCCCCTCGGCCAACCATGGTCCAAAAATATTAAGTGGAAAATTCCAGAAATAATTCATGAGTTTTAAATTGGGCGCCTTTCAGAGTAACGTGATAAACTCTCACGCCAACCCGCTCAGTCCTGCCCACCGTGAAGTGCCCCTTTGTCCAGCGTCTCCACCCTGAACTTGCTACCTGCCCACTGGCCATCTCGGTGATCAGGGAGAGAGAGGCCACATTCATTTAACTTTTATCACAGCATATTGTACATAGTTATAGTTGTTCTGCTTTATTGCCGTTAATCTCTTACTGAGCCTATTATACACTAAACTTTATTATAGATAGGGAGGTAGAAATAGGAGGGCAGAGAGCAGTTCCCACGCCTGCTGCTTCTTAAGTGCCTTCAGCTCCAAGTGATCAACATGTCAAAAGGGCATATTTTGGGGAGGCACATTCTGAATCCCTCCCAAACCAAATCTTGGAGAAGACAGAAACACCCCCAAAGTGGGGCTCAAATACCCACCCAGTGAAAACAGAGCTCCTGTCTTTCATGGTCTCTCCCTGGAGTCCAGCTTGCCCACATGGTCGGCTTCCACGTTCTTCCTGGGGCGTTTTCCGCTGCTGGAGAACCTGAGTTCCTCTTCCTCAGCTACAATTTGCAAAGTCCTGGATCTAGGCTCTGATTGGCCTTCCTGGGCTGTTCCGGGACCAATCAGCTGGGCTCAGGTAGAGGTGCTAGACCGGGACCATGGTGTGAGGGCCTCGACACTGGTTTACACCTCCTGGCCAGCCCACCCATGATTTAGGCACCGTCAGTAGCTGATCAGACTGTCCTCTCCTGCTGGGGGGCACGTTTCGGGCCCAGTAGTGGCCCTCTGGTGTGGTAGGAAATTGAAAACTGAGGGGTTGGGGCTGGGGGCCACGGGCAGGCTGGGCTGAGGGCCAGAGTGCCCTCCTCCTGAGCTTGTCTGCTGACCTCTTTTATTCTTCAATCATGTCAGTGCCTCCAAGTGTTCCACCCCTGCCTGTCTGCCTGCCTCCTCTCACCTCCCCTGCTGGGGTCCCCTGTCTGAGACACTCCCCAGAGCCTGAGTCAGGAGGCCCCTGGTTGTGGGGGGCGGAGTAGGCATTTGGAACCAGGCTCAGGCTCAGCCCTGGAGACAGCCAGCAGGAGAACCCTTTTGGCCTTTCCCGAGGGGGGCGCGTGCAAAGCGGGGGCCTATTTTTTCCGTTGTTTGGCTTTATTTGCTCCCAGTTTCCTAGGAAATTTGCTTTGGGGGAGACACCAGCTGGTCGGTCTCAGCAAACCAAGGGTGCCACGCTTGCCTCTGCGTGTCCCTCAGGCCTGGGAGCCTCCCTTGGGGGCTGGGTGCAGTCCTGGCATGAACTGGAGAGGGAGAGAGGGTAGCCAGGAGTTGAGGGTGAGGCACTGGACTTGAGAGTGCGACAGTGGGGGAGAGAAATGCGGAAAGAGAAAGAAAGAGGATGAAATAGCAAGAAAGATTCACTCAGAGAGGACCGGAGCTAGGGGCAGGAGAGAGGGATGGGGGCAAGGGCCAGGAGGGGGGACCAGGACCTGAGGCAGGGACAGGGCTTAGCGGGGGAGCCCCGGCAACTGCCCCCCGCCTCCCACCCCAACAGACACACACTCCACCCCGGGTACCCGAGGTCAGTCTCAGTGCCAAGCAGAGGAGGCCTTTTGCTGCATGGGTCTGAGGATGAAGTGCCCTGGGCAACCCCTTTGGTTCCCGGAGTCCAGAGAGAAGGGAGTTGAAAGCTGCAGCTTGGGCCTCAGCCTACGGGATGAACACACCTGGGAGCCATGTTCCCAGGTTGCTGCCATGCATGGAAGCACATGACTCCGAGTGGGAACAATGTGTTACCTGGCTGAGCTAGGCCACACACACGTGTCATGATCACACTGGCCACGGGCTTCCCACTGAGGGCAGAGCTATGGCCACAGGACCAGGCGTGTGGTCAATATCAGCACAGGCTGTTCTCATGAGCCGACCCACTCATTCATTTAACACGCCCCTCTGAGTGGCGTCGGAGCCAGCTCTGTGCTGCCCACTGGGGACCAGGTCGTACCAGAGGCTCACAGTTTAGTGAGGGAGACAGGCCCATCAGCCAGGGCAGCGTGGTACGTCCGGGACCACAGGAGCCCAGAGGAGGTGTCTGGCCCAGCAGGGCATTTGGGGAGAGGCTTTTTGGTGGGCTAAGAAGAGGAAAAGTTGGCTGGAAAGGGCATTCCTGGCGGGGAAACCACCTCAGCAAAGGCTCAGATGTGGGAAAGAGCAAGGCATGTGTAGGACTTTATACTGCTGGCAGTATAAAGGTGAAGCTTGATAAATCAATAAAATACGCAGTTGATTTGCAGTTAGATCCGCCCTGATATTCAGCTGTTTTGTCTTTGTTTCTCCCCTCACTAATTTACTTAGGCACTCTGTTTTGTTCCCTTTCTCAAGGGTACCCATACTGCCTTAATCCATTTAATTAAAAAAATCCTAACCTGGAAAGGGCAATTTCTTTTTCTTTTTTTTTTAAAGATTTTATTGGGGAATTGGGGAAGGGAACAGTGTTGGGGAACCAGGGAAGGGGAACAGACAAATTGCTGTCTTTTTGTTCTTCAGTCTAGTTGTGGAGGACGTTGCTTCACTGGCCCATGTTGGTATCATCATTGCGCTCTTCCCGGGTGAGGCAGATCAGTCGCCGGCCTCTGGATGTCGCTCACCGCGGCTATTGGCAGCTCACGCTGGTTGCCGGCCACTCGCTGTAGCCTATGGCAGCCCACTGCAGCAGGGGCTGCAGCCTACACCGTCGCCGAGGCTCGCACAGCCCAGCTCCAGGTGGAGCTGTTGTTAGCTGTCGAGGGCAGTGTCACTGGCCCTCATATGTGGGATCCGAACCGGGGCCGCTGGCGTCCCAAACCAGCTCTTAACCAATGCGCCACTTGGCCGGCCTGGAACAGGCAATTTCTTAATCCTCAGGCATCTGGACACCGGAATCCAATTTGTAAACTGTTACAGTTTTTCCTGGTGACACATAAAGCCCCAGGTTGCAGGGGCCAAGTCTGAAGTCTAAAGATAAGATTATCTTAAAACAGACCAGACCCCAGGAAGGATGTCAGCCCTCAAACCTGCCTGACCGGCGCCCCCTTTCCTTTGTTCTTCTTCTCGTGTACCTATAAAACATGCCCATTCTAGGTGGCCTTTGGACAGGAGTCTGCCATCCTCCCAGAATGCCAATATTCTGAACAAAACTGCTTTTCTTCCACCAACCTTATCTCTCGATTTTTAACTTTTTCAAGTGGCAGGCAGCCGGACCTTAGCACGGTTATCAGTTGGAATTCTCAAACTGGGGGCTTGCCAAGGCCAGAACCAGGCACGGAGCAAAGAGGGGTGTAGTGGAGAGAGCGCTTGAGTGTGGAGAGGAAACTTAAGTCACCCACCCAGCACAATCGTGAAGGGACAGGACAAAGGACAACCTGGCAGAGCCTGAGCTGAGAGAAGAGAACAAAAAGAAAGGGGTTACAGGGCCGGCCGAGGGGCGCGGTGGTTAAGCGCTGGCTTGGGAAGCCAGCGGCCCCGGTTCGGTCCCACATACAGGGACCAGTGACACTGCCCTCAAAAAAAAAAAAAAAGAAAGACAGGGGTAGGGGTTAAGGGGTTACATACTTCCCCCCACTCTGCCCACCAAGGACTACAGATAACCAATATTAGATGGTGGACGAAAAAGGGGTCCTAAGAAAGGCACCTCTCAGGGAGATCCGATCATAAATTCCTAACTGGGCAGGCCACCGTGGGGAGTCACACCCCAGGCACGCACCTTTTTTAGTAAGAGGTTTGTTTTTGCCTTAAGCCAGCCCTGTCCATTGTTTCTGTGCGGCTCGGTTAACACACCTTTGCGATAAGTGGAACCACCCTCAAAAGAGCACAGAATCTTGTTCACTGTGCTGCCATCCTGCCCTGCCTGGCCTTCTCCCATCCCCCTGTCAGCTTCCTAGGGTCCCTCCTTAACTCCAGATGCGTAAAAGAAGCTGCAAACTGTTGCTCTCCAGAAGCACTTGAAATCTTGCTCCCAGGCATATGTCCGCAGTTTGGCTCAAATAAACTCTTATAAATATTCTTTATAGGTTTGGACATTCTTGCATTAAGATACAGAATTTAAAATAACAATCAAGTTTCAAATGTTTAGAAACATAAAGAATGGAATAAAAATAGTGAGTAGGGAACAAGAGACCAACAAAAGTGGCCAGGCCGATTTAAAATAAACCAAACAGAACTTGTAGATATTAAACATACAATTTTAAAAATTAAACCCTCAATGGAGAGGTGTTTAAACAGCATATTAGAAATGAGCTGGAAGACAGATATGAAGACATGACTGAGAATGCAGCCCAGGGAGACAGGGAAATGGGCAATGTGAACGAGGCCCGGAGACAGGGTAGAATAAAGGTAGAGCCTAACCTGAATCCCAGAAGGCAGGGTTGGAGGACAGGTGGTAAATGAAGAGATAATGGCTGAGAATTTTCCAGAAATGGTATAAGTCCTGAATCTACAAATACAGGAATCACCACATGTATTGAGCAGAATCAATAAAAATAATCTAAACACAGGTATGTTTTCACAAACCTGCAAAGGTCAGACATGTCCTCCGGGCTCCTGTGGTCCATACATATATCGTGCTGCTGCCCCAGTCGTAGCCATGTCCTCTGGCCTCACGGCCTGGCCCTGTGCAGGGTCAGAGACTTGCAGGGGCCACTCTATTACCCCCAACCCCCAGCCCCATTTTCTCCTGAGAGCTGCTTGTCCACCCTCCCCAGCCTTGTAGGCCCCTGCATCACTGCCCAGTCCTCAGGCCTGGCTGGGGCCACTCCTACGGCTTGTCTGTCCTTAGCCTCAGGAGCCGTGTCCAAGTCCTGCCACTGATCCTGTGTGGAACTGGCCAAGTCCCTTGCCCTCTCTGGGCCTTAGCCTTCCCCTCTTGAAGGTGGAATTAGGCCCCACCTGCCTGGTGGGCTGTGTGAGGACAACTCTGGGGCGTGGGGCCCATCCTGAACGGAGGTTTTGATTCTGTTTTTTTTTTAAAAATTTTATTGGGGAATTGGGGGAGGGGAACAGCATTGGGGAACTGGGGAAGGGGAACAGACAAGTTGCTGTCTTTTTGTTCTTCAGTCTAGTTGTGGAGGACGTTGCTTCACTGGCCCATGTTGGTATCATCATTGCGCTCTTCCTGGATGAGGCAGATCGGTCGCCGGCCTCTGGATGGTCATTCACCGCGGCTATTGGCAGCTTACACTGGCTGCCAGCCACTCATGCTGGCTGCCGGCCACTCACTGTAGCCTGTGGCAGCCCACTGCAGCAGGGGCTGCAGCCTACACCGTCGCCGGGGCTCGCACAGCCCAGCTCCAGGTGGAGCTGTTGTTAGCTGTAGAGGGCAGTGTCACTGGCCCTCATGTGGGATCCGAACCAGGGCCGCTGGCGTCCCAAGCCAGCTCTTAACCAACACGCCACTCGGCCGGCCCGGTTTTGAGTCTTTGGTTGGGGAGGAAGGAAGCCTGGAGATCCGGAGCCCATGCCGGGGGTTTAAAATGATTTCTTCCTGTCCCGAGGTCCAAGCGTCCTGGACATCGTGTCCCTGGCCCTGGCCCATCCAGTGTCTTCCTCTCTCAGCAGCGCCTGCTCTTGGGACCAATCCAAAATCTGTGTGCCTGACACTTGGAAAGGTCAGATCTCAAAACGTCAGAGTATGAAGAAAGGAAAGTTTTACTGAGAATGCGTCAACCACTCCCACTGAGAAGATGGGAGATGTAATCCCCAAATCCATCTTTAGAAAGGACGGAGTCCAGGCTTCTTTTATGTAGCGGGAAGGGGAAACGGGAGGGAAACGGGGGACTGAAGGCGCAGACATGTGGGCACCAGCGGGGACCCGTGGAAGAGTGTGCTGATTGCTGTGAATCTGGTCACGAGGTTCCTCCAAATCTTTGATAAACTTCCCTTATCTCCTCAAGCCCCAAGCAGAATTCTAATAATGATTAGTGTGTCTACATGCAAGACTAAGCAGAAGCTATTAGCCTGAAGGCCCTGGGAACAACGCAGGCTGGAACAAGATGGAGTCAGAGAGACCAGGCATTTCACTCTGTGACATTTTCTCTTTGGGATGATGAGTATGTCCTCAGCATGTTCCATCTCATTGAGTGGTCTCTCTGGGTGCCTTACTGCCCCTGTCAAAGGCTGGGCACCGACCCACCCAGGACTCTGTGGGCACTCTAAGTGCCCTGCCCCAAGGGTGAAGGCTCTGTGCCAGCTGATGACTGAGGACTGATGGCCTCAGCTTGGCACCCAGAGAATAGGTCCCTCATCACTAGAAGCTGAGTTCTCTCCCATCAGCCAGAACTCTGACTCCTGCCATTTATTTATGGCTCTTGGCCACTGAGCACCCAAGGGGTCTGGCTTGGCTCCAAGGCTTTCTGGGCATCGATCTGATAAGTCTCCAGGAGGCAAAACTGGAAACACACGGGGGGAGAGAGAATGATGACCAGGTCACATGGCCCTCGACATAGCCTTGCAAGGTGGGACTGGGACAACTGTCTCCATTTTGCAGCCAGTGAGGGGCCAGCATCAGGGGCTGGGCAGGGCTCTGTGACAGAGCCAAGGGCCAGGCCTTCCTTCTGAACTCTGGTTCACGCAGTTAAGCATGGCCGAGAGAGGCCCCCTCAAAGGCCGGCATCTCACATGAGGAAATTCCTGGATGAGTTTCCACCCAAAGAGTGGAGACCCTCCATGATCATGTCCTATTCTGTCTCTGACTCGCCCAGTCCAAGTTGCTTTGACCTGGTATTTGAAGTAAAGCCAAGCAGGACATAGGAACAGTCCACTAATGAACTTAAAATGGTTCCACCGAAAAGGAGGGCAAAGGTCAGCGCTGCCTAGGGTGGTGTCAGCCCTTTGGGAAACAGGAAAGGACTTGAAATTGTTCCTTGAATCACCAATTCATGTGGGAGGGAGTGACAAGCGTCACCATGCTCTCAGGCAGCATTGAGAGGCCACTTCCTGACCTGAATCTGTCCCTGGGGCCCTCCTGGGGGGCAGAAACGTGAGGGCCCCCAGTCCCTCCAGGCCAGAGGAGGGGAGGCAGAGGCTGGAGGCCACGCCGACGCTCCCCCTCCCTGCTCCCGCAGCAGTCCTCTCTGCCTTGGGCATACTTGGGCTTAGTATCACTCAGCTGTTTCTTCTCTAGGAGACTGTGGGCCACTCAGAGCCTCAGTTTTCTCATCAGCAAACTAGGAAGAATGCTCACCTTCCCTTCTAGGCTCTGTGGGTGAAGCGCTGGTTGCCTGGGGCCCTGTCAGGGAGGGTACCATGGAGGAGGTCTGGGTGACCCCGGCAGCCCTGAGGGCTTATGTTTCTGCAGCCCGTGGCCTCTCTCCCTCAGCTGTCCCAGGACGCCTGTCAGGCTGTCTGCCTGCGTAGCTTCAGCCCTAACCAAATTATCTGGCCATCTGGCTCCAGTCCTGACACATGCCACTGCTGCTCTACCCCCTCCAAACAGACAAGAGCAGCAGATTAAATACCAATTATGCCCCCATGACCCATGGCTGGGTTTTCCTAATGGCGTGGAATGTTCTAAGTGAGAGGAAGTCAAAGGGGTTCTGGGCAAGTTCCAAGGAGACTCATCCGGCTGGTGCCTCCTCCGGGAAGCCTCAGGAATGTCTCAGTTTCAGCCACCTCGGAGTATGTCCCCTTCTTGGGGCTCTGAGCTTCAGTCCTCTAGCTGGGGCCAGGCAGGGACAGTGGACTAGAGCCACAGGTCCCTTTCAGTTTGCAGAGTGCTCTGAAAACTGTATAGTCGCCCCAAACACACAGGCTCGTCCCCAGCGCCACCTTGCTCATTCAAAGCAGCCTTGGAGCTCGCGCTGGCCCTGTCTGGGCTTAAGTCCCAGCTCTGCCGAGTACCAGCTGTGGGCTTTGGGCAAGTCCCCGGGCTCCTGAGTCTCGGTGTCCTCCCCTGCAGAATGGGGAGCACTGGCAATAGGCAGGATGAGCTTTTTTTTTATAAGAGGGCAGTGTCTCTGGCCCTCATATGTGGGACCCGAACCGGGGCCGCTGGCGTCCCAAGCCAGCTCTTAACCACCGTGCCACTCGGCAGGCCCAGGATGAGCTTTTTAACAGGAAGATGAATGACGGCCTGAGCATGGCCGATCACCCAGCTGGGGCTCAGCACCGGCGGCGGGTTTCAGTGGGAGCAGCTGCCCAGCCCTTGCTGTTCAACCCAGCACACGTGTGGTCCCTCGGTTTTAAGTAAATTTTTAAGAAGATTCACAGTTGTTGGAAGAGGAGAAAAGAAATGTAAGTAATCATAAACTCACAATAGTGACAGTAACATGTCTTTTGTAGATGGTGTGGGGTCAATGGAATATCCACATGGACACAAGTGAATTTCGATACCACTCCCCACATCATACATAAAATGCAATTCCCAGTGGATTGAGCAAGGTTCTCTTCCAGACGCTTTATTGTTTTACCTAAGGGACTATCTTCATTCCTTTGGGTTATGCAGAGCGTCTTATGGAGGATGCAAAAACCACTAACCAGAAAGGAAATGATTAATATTTAGGCTGTGTTAAAATTAAGAATTTCTGTTCACTAAGGGAAAATAAAGGTAACCCGCAGAATGGGAAAAGATATTTGCAATATAAATTCACGACAAATATCTGTACCTAGACTCTATAGAGAGACCCTACATATCGATATGACAAAGAGAATCAAAAAATGGACAAAGGACTTCACAAAAGAGGATCTGAAAATGGCCAATAAACAAATGTATTGGTCATCAAGGAGACGAGAATGAAAAGTGTAATGCCACATCATAGCCTGATATGCCCACCAGCAGGATTCAAGCGAGAAGATAGAGCCCACTAAGAGCTGGTGAGGACGCCCACACGCCGCGGGTGTTAGTGGGCACAGCCTCTCTGGACAAGCTTTGGCAACACCTACTAACGACACATACTCTACAACCCAGCCATTCCACCCCAGCAATATACAACAGGAAAAGGCACAGATGTTCCCCAAAATCTTGTGCCTGAATGTTCATAGCAGCTTTGTTCATAACAACCCCAACCCAGAAATAACCCAGAAGTCTCTTAACAGAATGGAGACATAGATTGGGGCATATTCACACAAGGGGACAGCATATGCCGTTGAGAATGAGCAAACCACCATCACACAGCAGCTGCGTGGTCAAAGTTCACCAACGTAATAGTGTGTGAGAAAAGCCAGACCCAAAGTGCAAAAGCAGGCAACACTGGCTGGGCTTTGAGACGCTTTCATGATGGGAGGGAGTGGTGGGGAGGGGGCCCAAGGGGACTTTTTTGGTGCTGTTATAGGGGGATGTCATTTGAAAATTCATCGTATTGTGTACAGTTTCTAATGAGGGAATATTTTAATTCAAAAACTTACTTTAACAAGCAACTGTAAGGATCTGGTCAAGCTGGCGGCGCAGGTAACCGCTGAGTGTGGCTAAGAGAGGGAAGGCAGCTGCAGTCCCAGACGCTCCCCTTAAAGGGCCCGTGCACGAACTTCCTGGCTGACCCACTTACTCGCTCTGAACTCCAGCACAGGAGAGCAGCTTGACAGGCACCACCCAGGGACATGTAGGAAGGCTTCAGGGCAGAGGCTGGAGGGGCAACTTTCTCTCAGAGGGGGAGCTGGCATAGGCCATTGTTTCTTTGTTGAGCCCTCCACCCTCCCAGAGTGCAGACGTAGGCAGCTGCCATATTTGAGTCTCCATCAACCTGGCGAACACCATTCATTGGGCCTGATTCCCTGAGATCCTGCCCCACCCAAATTTTGGCCCTCCCAAGCCACTTGAAGTGGCTTTTCTGTATAAAGAGCTTGTCTTGGCTTATGCTGCAGACTTTGCTAAAATCTCTCAAAAAGGTTCACAAAACCCAAACAGCAGCATCTGGCTTTGGCATGTCTCGTACCTCTGGCTGAGCAGCCCTGGGTCTGGAACCAGCAACAGCCACAGCCTCGGCTCGCGGCTTGGCTTCTCGAGGCATCTCCAAGCATAGCGCGAGTGGTGGCCATCTGTGGATTGCTTTGTGTCTCCTGCCAGGTGGCCCTGGACAGGGCACAGGCTGCAGCTGAACTTGGCCTATGGTGGGACTGACCAAGCCAGAGTACCACCCGGCCACCTCCAAGGATGACACACACAAAGGGCAGACTGGTCAGGCACCAGAGCCCTGCTAAAGCAAATCCTGCTCTGTGGGGTCAGCCCCACACAACAGCACCTCCACTGTGGTCACAGCCAGTCCTCGCAACCAATCAACTCGATGGTGAATCTCTCCCAATGACATGCAGACTGCAGACAAGGCTCAACTACCACAGGAGGGCACACACAACCCACACAAGGGACACACCTGGAATGCGTGACTCAGGTAACCAGAAAAACTGCGCCACTGAACCCCACAGCAAACCGACTATATAAGGCCACTCCACTAACTCCGGGAGACATAGCAGCCCCATCTAATACATAGAAACAAACACAGGGAGGCAGCCAAAATGGGGAGACAAAGAAACATATCCCAAATAAAAGAACAGAACAAAGCTCCAGAAAAAGAACTAAACAAAATGGAGACATCTGGTAAATTGCTTGTGTCCATTTGTAGAAGTGATTAGAATCAGTGCTCAATCAGTGACTTTATGGGGCCGGCTGAGTGGCACGGTGGTTAAGAGCTGGCTTGGGACGCCAGTGGCCCCGGTTCGGATCCCACATATGAGGGCCAGTGACACTGCCCTCAAAAAAAAAAAAAAAACCAGTGACTTTATGTAAAAGGAGATTACCCTGTATAATGTTGTGGACCTGATCCTATCAATTGAAAAAAAAAAAGTCCTTAAAGTCCTAACTGATGTTTCCACTGTGGACAGCAGTGTCAGTCCCTGCCTGAGAGTGTTCTGCTCGCCCCTCCTTGGAGGCCACGCCTCCATAGTCCAGACCTGAGTCATACAGGGTCCTTCTGAGTTCTGAGTGTTCAGGTCAAATCTGGGCTTAGAAGCTGGGGACGTTTCCCCAGGAGGCTGCCTGCAGTGTGGCCCAGGTGCTCTATCAATGACACATCATCCTTCGAACCTGAGGATGTCTCTGGAAAGCCATCCTGAGTCTTTCTGGTGACAAATGGCTTTGGAGAGGGTTTCTTCAAGTTCTGGCGTGGCATTCAGATATAGCTGATAATGCAGCATTGATTAATCCTTGGCCTGGTAAACGAAATAATGAGGCAGCATTCATTCTGCAGATCAGGGATGCCAGGGTCCCCACTTATCAGCCGTGCGACTGTGAGCAAGTCACGTGTGGCCTTAGCTTCCTCCTCCAGAAACCCTGATAAAAGTACCCCCCTCGAACATTCACCATAAGTTCTTGTGTGAAAATAGAAGGTGCTTAAAACACTGACTGGCACAAAGGAAGGCTTTGCTAAATGTTAGCTAAAATTATTATTATTTTGTTTTTATTGTAGTGAAATGTTTTGGGGAAAGAGTCAAACTGGCAACGATTGAGCTGTTTGCATCACACTCCGCCTTCTAGAAGTCCTCACAGCTTGTCTTTATATGAAAATTGTGCTATTTGGCCATAAAACAAATCCATGCTAAACAAAATCCTGTTAAGAAATGTCATGTTGGCCAATCATTTGAAATCTGAGAAATGGCTTTTACTGGAATTAACAGTGTCAGGTAAAAAAAAAAAAAAAATCACACCCCAAATTTTCAAATTTCTCATGTGGGGCTTATACCAGCAGGTGGAAATTCAGTCTTATGGTTATGGGCCAATTCAGCCTGTTAAAAAGATTCATCAGTACTGGCTGCAGCTGGTTTCATTCCTAATCTTCCCTATTTCTTTCACCTCCAAAGTAAGGTGAGGGCCGGCTGAGTGGTGCGGTGGTTAAGCGCTGGCTTGGGAAGCGAGCGGCCCTGGTTTGGTCCCACATATGAGGGCCAGTGACACTGCCGTAAAAAAAACACAAAACAACAACAACAAAAAAAACACACAAAGTAAGGCGAGAAAAGGGCTGCCGACCCTCAACAGGTTCTTGTGAGTAAAAGTGTTAACAGACGTTCCTGCACAACCTCTGCTATCACAAGGACACTGCATGTGTTTGGTGCCCCTCGAAACTGACGTCAATGTGGCTTTTCCTCTCTATATTGAAACAATGGGGCAGTTAATAAACACGCACACACACACACATTCACACAGGTGCACACGCACTCACACACACAGGCACGCACACACAGACACACACATAGGCGCACACACACTCACACAGGTGCACACACACAGACACACAGGCTCGTGCACACACACAGGCTTGCACACACACACACAGACACACACAGACACAGGCACGTGCACACACATAGGCTTGCACACACATACAGACACACACAGACACAGGCTCATGCACACACACAGGTGTGCACACACACACAGACAGACACACACACACAACACAGGAACACACACACAGGCATGCACACACACACACAGACACACAGGAACACACCATCTCTTCTCTTGAGCTTGGGTTCTCAGTGATAAACAGAACAAAGCCATCCAGAATTTCTGCCTTATATATAATTGGACAAAAAAGGGTCCTACAGAAAGGCACCTCTCAGGGAGATCCGATCATAATTCCTGACTGGGCAGGCCACCATGGGGAGTCACACCCCAGGCACGCACCTTTTTTAGTAAGAGGTTTGTTTTTGCCTTAAGCCAGCCCTATCCATTGTTTCTGTGCGGCTCGGTTAACAGACTTTGCAATAAGTGGAACCACCCTCAAAAGAGCACAGAATCTTGTTCACTATGCTGCCATCCTGCCCTGCCTGGCCTTCTCCCATCCCCCTGTCAGCTTCCTAGGGTCCCTCCTTAACTCCAGATGCATAAAAGAAGCTGCAAACTGTTGCTCTCCAGAAGCACTTGAAATCTTGCTCCCAGGCATATGTCCGCTCAAATAAACTCTTAACAAAAATTCTCTACAGATTTGGACATTTCTTACACCGACAAATACATACTGAGTGGAGAGGCTGAGAGCTGAGACATCAGTGGTTTTGTCAAAATGTCTACAAACCCCTTATGTGGTCCTCTTTACGCGGTTCCACCTGATATGTAACTGATATTTTGTGACCTCCAACCTTGCCTTTTTTTTTTTTTTCTTGAGAGCAGTGTCACTGGCCCTCACATGTGGGACCGAACCGGGGCCGCTGGCTTCCCAAGCCAGCGCTTAACCACCGCGCCACTCGGCTGGCCCTCCAACCTTGCCTTTTGATCAACTGCATGTTATACTTTCTGAACGTAATATCTGACGGTTCATCTTGGTCAGAGTACTCATGTTCTGGGGCTGCTGTAACAAGATATCAAAGGCAACGGCTTAAACACCAGGCACTATTGTCTCACAGCTCTGGAGACTGGAAGTCCAAAATCCAGGTGTCAGCAGCGCTGATTCCTTCAGAGTCCTCTGTCCTTGGCTTGTGTGTGGGTGGCGCTCTTCTCCCTGGTCCTCACACGGCCTCCCCTGTGTCCCAATCTCTTCTTTTTTTTAAAAGGTTTTATTGGGGAATTGGGGGAGGGGAACAGTGTTGAGGAATTGGGGGAGGGCAACAGACAAGTTGCTGTCCTTTTGTTCTTCAGTCTAGTTGTGGAGGACGTCGCTTCACTGGCCCATGTTGGTATCATCATTGTGCTCTTCCTGGCTGAGGCAGTCACTTGTCGGCCACTGGACGGCCACTCACGGTAGCTCACGGCAGCCCACTGCAGCCCCACTGCAGCCTACGCCATCACCAGCAACTCACAGCAGCCCAGCTCCAGGTCGAGCTGTTGTTTACCATCTTAGCTGTAGAGGGCAGTGTCACTGGCCCTCATGTGGGATCTGAACCGGGGCTCTGCTGCTCAGAGCTGGTGTCCCAAGCCAACTCTTAACCAACGCACCACTTGGCCAGCCCCATAACCTCTTCTTATAAGAGTGCCAGTCATACTGTATTCACGCCAGGCCCACCCTAATGACCACACTTTAAATTACTTACCTCTTTAAAGACCCCATCTCCAAATATAATCACATTCTGAGGTCCTGGGGGTTAGGCCTTCACCTTATGGATTTGGCGGGGGGCACAGTTCAGCACATTACAGGCAGGTTTTTCTACCTTCTCAGCCACAGGGTGACCTGGTCTCTCTTTTTTTGGCTGAAGGAAGGGAGTGCTGAACGGTATCTCCATGGTTTAGGCATTCTCTCTGCCTTCAGTGTCAAAATTAATCGATTTTGTGCTGGAAGGAATTCTTTTTTGCTTGTCCCAGAAATAGCTGCATGGGTTAGCCTGGAGAAGCCACGGTGCCGTCTTTGAAAACGAGCTCCCGCCACTCCTATACTGACTGGCAGGGTTGCCCAGGGCCAGATGGATCCAAGGAAAGCAACGTCGACCCCTGTTGTCATCCTTCCGAGAGGTTCCTGCCTTTTCCAGCTATTTTGCTGAAGCATTGCTCTCCCAGATTTGCTGGCCCAGACCTGCAGGCCCACTCTGTGCATTTGCACCCCTCTCTAGCTCCCGTATGCATGTTCACAAAGTCATTCTGTGGGGTTACACGTCTCGTCGCAGCCCCGTATGATGCTTTGAGCCGTATATTCTAGCTCATGTATTTTGGGGGATATAATACAATACCATAGTAACAAAGAAAATGCAAATTTGACATATATATTTCACAAATGAAAATTTGAGATATGCTCTGACAGGCAAATGACATGAAAATACATTGGCCAGTGCATCCCTTGAGGACAAGGAGAGATTTCTGTGAGTCATCATTATCAACCTTACATGGTACATCTGTGAGACTTATTAAAAAGGGGTTTGGTCCGGCCGAGTGGCGCAGTGGTTGGGCGCTGGCTTGGGAAGCCAGTGGTCCGGGGTTCGGATCCCACATATGAGGGCCAGTGACACTGCCCTCAAAGAAAAAATAGGGGTTCGTGGCTCTTTTCTCTATCAGGGCAAGCTCCCCGGAGACAACTAGGGATCTGCCCAGACCCGGCTTCGAAAGAGACACTGTGCCCTGGTGATGGGAGAAAAGGCCCAGTGGGGTCGCTGCCTCAGGGCCTGATGAGCTCATGAGAAGACACACAGCACCGTGAGCGAGGCTGTGAAGACGGAGCAGCGGGGTGGGCCCAGGCTTTGGCGTCCACAGACCTGGGTTCTTACCCTGGCTCCCGCATTTCTTAGTTGTCATCCCATGGCCTCTCCAAGTCTTGGTTTCCTCCTGTAAGTTGAGGGTGATAGTATTTTTACAGGGGTTCAGAGATAACACACGCAAAGTCCCTGACAGAGTAGATACTCAGGCAATGTGTCCCCTCCCTTTGGAGGGCACCTGCTGTTCTGCTGCCCTGAACCCTCCCCGTTCTCCCAGGAACTCCCTATCCTCTGATTCCCACAGGAGCCTCTGCTGTCACCCCACCTGGAGGCCACCGCCCCCCCCCCCCGCCTTTGTCACAATCTTCCTCCCCACCCCCATAAAACCCAACAAAAGCTTTGGTGAATAAATCCAGTTTTACAGGAGATTCAGTAGGTGAGATGCACCTAGCACCTCGTCAATTTCCTTTCCTCTTTCTCTCTCTAATGCTCCGCCCCCCACACATACGACCCATGTCCCAGGCTCTCCCCACCCCACCTCCAGGGACCCCGCCTTCTATGTCTGTGTCCACGTGCAGCAATTTGGCTGCACAAAACTGCAGAAGCAGACCCCAGTGTCCCTGCAGTGACCGCCTATGGCTCTGCAAGCAAGTACCTAGGTTTCCATTCACCTGACCCTGGAGGAATTTGGGGCGCTCCACCCACAGAGGCTCCTGTGGGCCCTGGAACTTTCCCTGCTCTGTGGCCCGGCCTTCTCCCTGCCCCCAGTAGCTAGGACTATGCACTCTGCTGGGCCTGGTTGGGGACGGCATGTGATGGGAAGGGGACCCTGACAGCTCAGTCCCCAGGGAACCTCAAGGGGCCGGAGCACTTGTTTCTCTCAGGGTCAAATGCAGTTGGGGTCAGCCTCACTTGAGTCTTTGACCCCACGTCCTGGCGGCTTGGGCCCTCCCTTGACTTCTGAAAGGCGAGACTAGAGGTGAGGCCTCTTGGGTAATGCACAAGGAATGGAACAAGTCACATGTCCTCCTCCCAGCCGTGGGAAGCTCTCTCTGTCCCCGAATTTGTCTCCTGCCTGTCGTGGCCAAGCCTGACCCATGGGAAGGGACTCAGGTTGTCTTGGAGATGTCTGATGGGTGGGGACCAGTCCCTGGCCTGAGCCTGCCTACCTCAGTGCCACCCAGGGGCCACCTTGCTTGTAACCCCGAAATGTGGCTTTGTACTCAGGCAACAGTCAGCGGCCTCTCCCTTCCCCTTCCTAAATTATCCTCATCAACAAGGGAAGTGGGCGAGTTGGGTGGCCTCCAGGTCTCTGATAAAGTTGGCCGTTTCCTAGGAGTGCCACCTTCTGCCAGGGCCGATTCTCCAAGCTGCTCCCCAGTCACATTGTGGGGCTCACTGCCCAAGGTTCTCTGCTCTGAGAGAAATCCCTGAACCCGAGTAACTCGCCCTACACTGGCCAGTCCATTGCGAGGGATGTTGGGCACTGGGCCCGAAGGACAGGACTTTGAGTCCCTATAGACCCCAGTCCTTCCTAGTGGTCTGTCACTAGTGCATCTCTGAATCCTGTCGCACGGGGACATTTTGGTGGCTCAGCTCTAACGGCGAGTCTGAGATCTCTTCTCCAGGTACATTCTTCTGCCTCGGGGTCCCACCTGAGGCCACCCAGAGGTTCCTACGCAATCAGTCCAGGGGATGGGTATGAGGGTGGGCTGCCTCGCTGGGCACCACGGCGCGGGCCTGAATCGCTGTCTCAAGTGTGTCTGCTGTTGACCCTCTCTCTGCAAAAGTCTGACAAGACCCGGCACTGTTCTGCCTCGAACTCAACCAAGGATTTTATGGGAAAGTTTCTTGAACTTCCTTGAGCAAGTGACTTCACACTGGCCCGAGCCACAGGGGGCATTTACGCAAAGCCCAGGAAGCCTGAACCTTGCAACAGGCCCTTGGAGTTTCCCTGAGAATGTGGTCATGTGCTTTTGCGAAATTCGAGGTAGTAAGTCATTTCTGTTGCAGTCAGTTAAGACTACCGCATCTTTCCACCCTGACCTTGCCCCTTCCACATCACTCCCTGGGTGTGGGGGTGGGGCTGGCTTTAGTGAGGGCATGGGCATTTTGGAAATCCAGCTAAGGGGAGGATGAATCAGAGGTGTATTTGGTTTTGGAAGAACACTTAAATACTTTTATGTGCTTTGTGCTGGCTACTGGGGACCCCCAAACACATCCACCCAAATGGTATCCTATGATGATGATACAATGGGTTCTCCAGGCCAGGACAGGAGGATCTATGGGTAATGGGGGAGAAATGTACAATTTCAGCAAGGTGCAATATATAACATGTGATCAAAAGATACGGTGAATGCTGCTGCCGAGTGCCACCCAAAAGAAAGGCAGGGATCTTAATAAGGGAAGTGGCGTGTTGAACCTTAGTGACAGTGTGTGACAAGTTTCAACTTGTTCGGTGCAGTCAGTTGGGTGTGAGCTACAGTTGAGAGAAGGTGTGTTTTAAAGTGTGCCGTAAATCATCGTCTGTCATGACAACGCTTTGTGTCACACATCGCTTCTGGTACAATTTCTGTCAAATAAAAATATGACAGTGTGTCCTCAGCCACCTTATTCACTGGATCTGGTACCTGTGACTTCTGGCTCTTCTCCAAAGTCAAAATGATTCAGGACATCAAGGCAGCCATGACAGCGCAACTAAAGACACTCACGAAAGAGGACTTCCAGAGCTGCTTCAGGAAGTGGCAAGAATGATGGGATAAATGCGCTTGAAGCAAGAGGGAGTATTTTGAGGGAGATTAATGGCAATGTGTCTTTTACTGTAATAATTTTTTTTTAAATTTAAACATTCACCATATGTTTTGATCACACCTTGTACAACGTTCAACAAAGGTTGAAATGTACAAAGCCAGAAGCTAGCTGGTGGCATCTTCTTCCACATGTTGGCATTCTTCCAAACAGAGGCAGGTCAAAGTATACAGAAGGAATTTGATTCTCACCACTGCCTGGTCAAAACTATCCATAATAATTAAAAAAATATCAGTCGACCATGCTGGAGAAAAGGTGGAATTAGCATTCTATTCTCTCAATGAAAAATGATATTACAAAATTTTCATTTTACAAAGAGGTGATCAAAAAAACAAAGGAAAAAGGTACGATAGAGGTGCATTGGCCACCTCTGATAAAAAAATTACATTATTTTTTGGATCTTATTATGCCTTTGCTATTTATTGGATTTTTTTTTCTCAAGGTTTTATTGGGGAATTGGGGAAGGGGACAGCCAAGTTGTTGTCCTTCAGTCTTAGTTGTGGAGGGCGCAGCTAGCTCAGCCCAAGTCCAGTCGCCATCTGGCCGCCTGTCGGCAGCTCAGCTCAAGGTGCTCAATCTTAGTTGCAAGGTGGGATGCAGCCCACCATCCCATGTGGGAGTTGAACCGGCAGCCTTGTTGTTAGGAGCACATGCTCTCACCGGCTGAGCCATCCTGCCACCTGTTGGCAACTTAGCGGCAGCTCAGCTTGGACGCAGCTCATTGGCCCATGTGGGAATCCAACTGGCGACCCTGTTGCTCAGAGCTCACGTTCTTAACCAACTGAGCCACTCGGCCGGTCCTATATATTGGATTTTTAAATTGTGCAATTTATTGTGACTTCTTTACTCTTAATATTCACTTTCATACCTAATTTTATATTCACAGTTTTGTACTTTTTTCTCATAAAGAGGCATCCAAACTGTCCACTTACTGTCCATCTGTTCCCCCTCTTGCGGAGGCACTGCCAGTCTGGGGGTAGTTCCCCCCTTTTCCTGGGGATGGAGGGTCATGTGTGTGTGTCCTCTGTCCATCTGGCGGACAGTCACAGGGAGGGTTTGCTTTTGGCTCAGTGTCAAGAGGCTTGATTTAATCCAAGATTCAGTTGAGCACTGTCCAGGAGTTAGGGAATCCCGAGCAGCCCCTGGGGGTAAGCAGGCCTGGCCGTGTGCAGCATTCCCTGGCTGCCTGGCTGCGTGACTCACTTCCTATAAGAGCCACAGGGCAGGGAGGCAAGGCTGAGGCCCAGAATGACACTGCTGGTCCCTGCTCTGCCATTTTCCAGTGGCCTGTCTTTGCATACCGCCCTCCCCCCGCCATGCTCAGTTTCCCCATTTATAAAAACAGGTGATAATGTGCGTACCACCCAGAGCCATTGTGAAGGTGAAATGAATCAACAGCGCCTGGTGCCCAGCAAGCCCTATAAAAGATTGATGAATAATATGGACATGTGTTAGCCACTCTTATTATCTACCCTCCAAAGATATCGACTACGAGAACTTGTGTGAGCCATAACGGGGACTTAGTGAAAAGATAGGGAAGGACAATGTTACGTCCCACCAGCAATTTCCGTCAGCTTCCTCCTTAGGCATCTGCATCCTGCTGCGTGTGTCTCCCCCTACGTTGATCTCTAACTTCATCCTGCCTTTTGCTCCCCCCCACTCACCCCCTCCCTCATCTTCCCTCCCAAGGCTGCTCATGCACCCACCACTCCCTGGTCCCTCAGCTCAGGCCCTCCAGGGGGCCTCTTGTGGTCACTTACGGCATGAAGTTCCTCTCTGGAGTCACGTGCCCCCAACCCATGATCTGACCCAGCCACTTAGCTGCTCCGTTAGGAGAGGCCGCAGGAAACAAGTTTACCCGGAAGAGCCAGCAGGCCTGGGTTCGAGACTTGACTCTGGATAAGCCCTTTCTTCTCTAGGCTTTAGTTTCGGTTTGTGAAACAAGTCGGGTTGGGTTCCTCCTGGGTCCTGATGGGAGGTATGAGGGTGAACTTGGACAAGGCGGGAGTCTGAGAGGCCTCACTGTCTCACACCCGAAACACCATCACCCAAAATGTGGGTTTGTTCAGGTCCGTGAGTGGAGATTGCACACTGGAGTTCTGGCTGGAGGCCCCGGACACAGTGGCCCATGGCTCAGAGCCAGTGAGGCTCAGCCCTGGGCCTGGAGGGGCAGGGAGGCCTGGAGGCCAGGTCAAGGGGGAAATTGGCCCTTCACAGGGTCATCGGTAGGACTGTGAGCAAGGCCTTCAATGTCACTGACCTTCAGTTTCCTCATCGACCAGGTGAAAGTATTGACATGGCCTCTTCAGAGTGATTGCGAAGGCAAATTCGATTCTGTGTTGGCGCTTTGCACCTGGGCAGCAGTCGTACATCACATGCCCAACACCTGCCTTTTATTTCTCAGGAATTTTCTTAAAGTATTTCTTTGATGACTTCCTCCCTCTGTTTTTCCCATTTTCTCTTCCTGAAACCCCACCTATTCCCAGGTTAGAGCCTCTGAATTTGTTCTCTAATGCCCTTAACCTTTTTATCTCTGACTCTTTACTTTCTGGTAGATTCCGTCATCTTTTTCTAGTCATCCCTCAAGCTGGACTTTATTTTGTGATGCTGTATTTTCAGTTTCCAAGAGCTTGTTCTTGTTCTTGACTTTTTTTCATTTTATAGAACCGTGCTTGTTTAACAGCTGCAGTATCTTTTCCTGTCTAAGGATTCTGATTATAGTTAACAATTTTTTTTTATGCTACTTTGGCATAAGAATTATCTTGATCTGGGGACAAATGAGAATCAAAAGATGCAGAAAGGTGCCTTCCTGGAAGTTCCCTTGTCTGACTAAAGCAGAAATCTGAAAATTGGGGCCTTAAGAAGATGGGAAGTCGGTGCCAAGAGGAACCTGCACAAAGCAACCTTACTCCAATGGTTTCGCCCATATATCCCTTCCCAGTTTGCTGCCCTTAAAAGTCTAAATCCCTTTCCTTTGTCTTGTCACTTCTCTAAAGATTTATTATACTTTTGTTAAGATGTTCTAAGAGGCCCAAATCCTAACCAGTCTGTGCAGTTACTCACCAGGTGCTCTCATGGGTTTGCACAACGCACACGTTAACACGTTTGTTTGTTTTTCTCGTTAATGTGCCTTTCCTCAGTCTAAAGGGCCCCAGCTGGAGAGCCTAGAAGGGTAGAAGGAAGACGAATTTCTCCTTCCTATACTTACTGCACTGAAGCCAAAGAGGAGGTGATGGGCCCTCCCCTCCAAAGCCCGAGGAACATGGCAGTGGCCAGCAGGACAGAGAGGACAGGATGGGCACAGGGAGCCTGCTGGGTGCTGGGTGCTGGGGTGCTGGTGCTCGCCTGAGAGCAAGCAGAGGGGTTTGAATGAGTGCATGCAGCCAGCAGTGAGGCCACAGTGCTGGGAGGCCCAGACTGGTGCGCTGCACCCCACTATTTACCAGGGTGACCCGAACACATGGGCACCCACGCTGCCTCAGCTGCTTTCTCTGGGAAGGCACAGCGAAGCCTTACCTGCCTGCAGGGGCCTTGCCCACCCCTGCCTCACTTAAGGGCTCGAGGCCGCATGCCTCGGGGGAGCAACCCTACTAGAGGCTCCTCCCAACACCCACAGGGGTGGGCGCTGGCTCCTGTCCGTGTGAAGGATGAAGCGATGAGACTCTCGCTGCCCCTCGCAGCCTGTTCCTCTCCAGGACCGGCTTTTAGTCTCCTCGCTCTGAGAGCGCCTTCCTGGCAGAGGTGACCACGGCCGAAAGGCCAGAGGAGGGACAGAGCCTGGCTGCCTGCGAAGGGCAGAAGGGGTGGAGACCCAGGGGGTCTGTGGGCCAGCTGGGGGGATCTGCACTCTGAGGCGGAGAAAGGAGCTGTGACCCGGGGGGGCGTGTCTTGGCTGGGAAGACAGGAGCGTGTCTCGTTACAAGGCCGCCCTGTGCTGGTGGCTGGAGGCCATGCTGGAGGAGGGGCCTTCGGGGCTGCAGAGTCCTCCGGCCAGACAGCGGGGCCCAGGGTGGGGGCCAGGGGCTGCGGACACTCAGGAAGTAAGCTCCACAGACCCAATGGTCATTTGCACGTGGACAGTGGGGACAGCAATAGGGTGACCTGGGCAGCCAGGTGGGTGCCTGGCAGGGCTGCCTCTCACCAAGGCCACGGTGGGAGGTGAGGGAGGAAGCTGCCTGCATGAGTGGAGTTCAGGGACCACTTGACAGTGGGGTGTCCTGGACACTCCCCGCAAATGTCCCGAGCTGGACTCGCGTGGCTGGTAGTGATGGCCTAAACTCAGGCCAAGTCCTGGGAGCCTGAGCCACCACATGGCTTTGCCCAAGCACAGCGCCGAGGGAGGCCGGCACCCACGTGGATGGTGTGGTGCAGACCAGGGCGTAGCTAACCAGGTGACAGGAAAGGTAGAGGGTGTGAGAGAGGGCCTGGGGCTTAGGAGGCCGAGCTCATGGCCGGTGCAGGAGGCACAGTGGCGGACCGAGTCAGAGGGCCGTCCGCAGGGGAGCGCAGGGCCCTCAGGGTGTAGCTGGGCTGCTCAGCGGGCTCAGCGGGCTCCCCACCTCTCCGCGACCCCACAGCCTCAGGGCGTGTGGTCAGCCCTGGACAGGGAGCAGCACAGAGGGAGCAGCCTGTTCGCATGTCTGTGGGCCCAAGAGACCCCCGGTGTCTGGCTACCGGGCCATCCTGTCTGCATCTGTCTGTCCATCCCTATGGCTGGTGTTCCTGCCATTGTTCTCTTGTTTTGGTGAGACAAATGGGCTGGGCAAGCAGAATGATAAGAATATAAACAGGAGAATAGACCGGGAAGGGAAGCGGAGCGAGCACGTGGGCCTCTGCAAACCGATCACAGGACACAGTGCAAACAGCGGTTCCGAGTCATGTGACCAGAGAGCCGAGCTGTTTTCAGGGACCCGGACGAAGGTCAGCGACCCCACATCCCTGGCACAGGAGCACCGCTGGGGGTAAGGCTGGGTCTTCAGTGTCTGACTCTGGGAGGTCACAGTCACCCCAATCCCAGTGCCAGGCCCAGATCCCAATGCCGGGGTGCCTGATCCTCGTCTTGCCCCACTGCCACCACACACCATGCATCCTGGGAGGTTGTCACTCGCCCACCCACCGTAACAACCTGCTTTTTATGGCCACTGGGCTCTCCGTGGATGTTGGGAGCAGGGTGTGAACAAAAGAAATGAGTGGTGGTGAACGAGATGGCTGGCAAACATGCCCATTAAGAAGCGAGGGGTGAGGTGCTCTGGATTGGAGGCCCTGGGGACTCCGGGGGGAAGTGACACGCTCTTATCTAGAAGAACGGGCCAGTGAGCAGACCCCAGGCCCCAGGGTGACCACTCCCAGGGTGTGCCTCCTGCACCGGCCATGAGCTGGGCCACTCCACAGGTGGTGCCGCAGGATCTGTGGAGGGTCGCCTTTGACCGCCAGGTTTTCAGGCAGAGCATCTGGGAGGGTGAGGACATGGTGGGCAGCGCATGTGCTGCTCAGCCCAGTCTAGGCCATGTGAGAAGTGCGTGTGGGGAGCCGGGCAGCAGCCCGGGTCCTGGCGTCTATGGCCCTTCGGGTAGGGAAAGAGCTGGGCCGGCTGTGGCTCCGGCCCCCATGTCGCCCAGGCCCACAGGTGGCACCTCTCGCCCTCCTGGGAGCCCGTTGGAGTCAACGTCATCTGGCATGCCCTCTGAGGCAGCACCTACAGCTCTAGTTACATCTATTTACCTACATTCCCAACAGCTCTCCAAGGTGATCAAAAAAGGCTGTGTGTTCAAGGTCAATTTGTTCTAGCAAGGGCTGGGAAAACAAACCCCTTCCTCTTCCACCCCCCTCTTTAGCTCCCCCAAATCCTGAGAAATATAATCTGGCTCTGACTGGCTTCGCTCTCAAGAACAGAAACAGAGCAAACACCTCTTCCAAAGCGCTCCTATTAACAACCCTTCAGCCCCGTCCTGACGGGTTCCACAGGGTCCTTGGACAGTCACATCACCATTTTCTTTTCCAATCCATAGACCCAAAACATGTTTCCTTAGAACGGTTACTAACTAACATCTTTAATATATGAAGCACTTGCACAAATTGATTATGAAACAAAACACCAAGGCCTAAGGATAAATGGGCCAGGAATACAAACTAAAGTCACATACAAACACACACATGCCGCGCACACATGTGAACACACATGAACACACGCACACGTATGGAAAACTCAGAAAGGGTGTCCGGCAAGGCCTGGGCAGGCGTCACCGTGAGGAAGGTCAATGACAGGGAAGCAGGGCGCATCTGGAGTCAGCGGGAGTGGCCTTCTGCAGAGCCAGACTCACCCGTCAGGAAAAGGGGACCATAACCTGCTTGGAGGAAATTCCCAGGAGGTGGACCTGAGCCCAGGCCCCAGCCTTGAGCAGGGCTAACGCAGCATGGGAATTTCTTACGGACACTGCTATGGACTGAACTGTGTCCCCCTGAAATTCCTATGTAGAAGCCCCCGCTTCCCAATGCGACTGTATTTGGAGATGGGGCCTTTAGGAAGTAATTCAAGTCAAAGGAGGCCATGAGGGTGGGGCTTAGGTCCCATAGGACTGGTGTCCTTAAAAGAATAGACAACAGGAGCCGGCCGAGTGGCGCATTGGTTTAGAGCTGGCTTGGGATGCCAGCGGCCCCGGTTCAGATCCCACATATGAGGGCCAGTGACACTGCCCTCTGCAGCTAAGATGGTGAACAACAGCTCCACCTGGAGCTGGGCTGTGCGAGCCCCTGAGACGGTGTAGGCTGCAGCCCCTGCTGCAGTGGGCTGCCATGGGCTACAGTGAGTGGCCGGCAGCCACCGTGAGAAGCCAAGAGCCGCTCTGAGCAGCCGTCCAGAGGCTGGTGATCGATCTGCCTCACCCAGGAAGAGAGCAATGACGATACCAACATGGGCCAGTGAAGCAACATCCTCCACAACTAGACTGAAGAACAAAGAGGCAGCAACTTGTCTGTTCCCCTTCCCCGATTACCCAATGCTGTTCCCCTCCCCTAATTCCCCAATAAAATCTTTAAAAAAAAAAAAAAAAGAAGAGACACCAGCATCTCTGGCTCTCTCAGACGGAAGGTCACATGACCCAGACGAGAAGGCGCCCTTCCACAGGCCAGAGGGAGAGGCTGTCCAGACACCCTGAAGGGACCCTGATCTTGGACCTCCGGCCTCCAGAACTGTGATACAACAACATTCTGGGGTTTGTTTTTTTTTAGCTGAGCCATCCTGCTACCTGTTGGCAGCTCAGCATCTGCTCAGCTCGGGCTGGGAATCGAACCGCTATTGCTCAGAGCTCAGCTCGCACTCGTGAGTGAGCTCTTAACCAACTGAGCCACTCGGCTGGCCCAACGTTCTGTTGTTTGAGCCCCCAGCCTGGGTATCCTGTCTGGCAGTCCTTTGGGCTGCAAGGATGCCACTCTGCACACCTCACTTGCAGCGACGACACCCCATACCCCACACCAGTGTGCTATAGACAACATCTCAGTTCATGACAATGGCACCCCAGGCCCCAAACATCCGTAAGAAGCACTCCATTCACATGTACCGCGGTGTTACACCATGAACCCTCACCATGACTTACTAAGCTCTTGTAATAAAAGGTCAGGAACGAAATCTACTGCAACTGTTTATTTAGAAGTCTACAAATTTGAGCTTTTAAGAAAGATTCACAAAATATTCAGTTGAAACCATTTTTCTGGTTCATCAAATTTCAAATATATTTTACTGTCCTAACAATATATTCTAGTGCTGTCTAAAACACAGCCAAATTATTTTTCTTTATTCATTTATACACATTCTATAATTTTTTGAAAACCAAGATTAAGATAAAAAATATTAACAAAACTACCCAATTACAACTACTATTTCCCCATATACTGAAATATTTTCTGTGGGTGCATCTTCTTACCTTATTCATTTTTAATTCTGTACACTATATCGATTTATAAATGCACTTAGGGAGTTCTCATTTTACATTTCTCATAAATTCAAACAACAACACCTTGTCAAAAGATTAATTCCCTTGACAATGCAGAAGCTTAGGTTTGTTAAAAGCACTCACTGAAAATTATTTTTAAATTTATGGATCATACAAAATAAACAATTTACAAGGGGACAGGCGACTTTAAACATTATTTTGAAACCACCTTAACAAGTGGAAATACAAATGAAGCAGCCTGTCAAATTAGACACCAGTCATTTTTGGTCTTTTGTTTTTATTCTTTGCTCCCTTTTTAATGAAATGTGTGCAGTGAATTTTGTTTCTCCAGGCCCAGCTAACATCAGCCGATTCTGGTAGCCCCTGGCCCATGAGTCACAGGAGCCACACACACACACACACAAAGGCTCTCGGTCCTTGGTCCTCGGAGAGGTGGGAGGGGCCACGTCTCTGGGCCCTAGCTGTTGGAACTACAGATTCCAAGAAAATAAAGCAAGGATATGCCAAAGGGAGGACACGTGCAGGAAGGAACACAAAACGGAAATGACAGTAAAGCTTCTACGACATCAAGAGACATGTTAAAAGTCAATAAGTAATGTGTGTATGCCATTGCAAAGGTAGCAGAGCCATCTGCAAACCTGGCTGGTCTTCGCTGCCTGCCGTCTGCCATGGGGCCACGGGTTTATTAAAGGGGAATGTCTCCAGGAAGTCCAGATCATGATGTCAGTATTAAGAGCCATAGCGATCCTAAAGAGAGAGAACCCAAGTGAAAGTTAGGGCACTCAGCATCGGTTCCTCATTCCCACGCAGACCCAGCTCGGCATTACTTAGACTGAGGCCACAGCTGGCCCGAAGCACCACCTGTCTGGCGTGGGACACCACCCTGCACCCAGAGGACTGAGTGACAGCTTCCCCATGCCGAGGGCTGCCATGATTAATATCCTGCCTGTCTGCCCGCCTGCCTGTCCGCCCTTGAGGCCATCGCCCAGGCGTGGGGAGGAGCAAGGCCTCTGGGTGAGCAGGGCCAAGCTCCAGGGGCCGGTGTGATGGGGACAGTGGACACAGCGGAGCCTGAACCTGTGGTTCTGCGTCAGCTGAGTGATCTCCCAGAAGCAACCTGACCTCCCTGGGCCTCCGTTTCCTCACCTACAAAATGGGGATATAAAAAGGGGGTCAATTATAAAACGGGGGTGATCAGCTATAAGCTAGGGATGTCACCCATTGGGAAGGGCTGATGTAGGCTCAGCTGGCCTCAGGGACATGAAGGAGCTCCGCGGTGCCAACCAAAGGTCATGTTATCAACAGCAGTGACACAGCGAGGGGCCTCTGGGACAGTCCCCAGTGGGGGCACCCAGTCGAGTTCAGGTCCCTATGGCCACGTTTTACATCACAGTACATCCTCCTAAAATGACCTGACCTAAACACAAAGGTCCAGGAGATAAACCTTTCCTATCACCAGAGGGGACCTTAATTGTTATATACAAGGACCTACTCTCACCTTATGTAGATTAGACTACAATCTAAATGCCCAACTTGCAGAATTATTAAATAAATTATATGTATTTGCACTCAGTAGAATGTGGTTTCTGGAGAATTTTTAATTACATAAAAATGCTCATCACAAAATATTATGGAGAAAAAAAACAGGACATAAAACCACATATACACTGTAATCTTATATGCATAGAATATCTTTTCTTTAAAGATAAGAATACATAGAAATCTAGAACTAAAATAAAATACACCAAAATATTAACAGATGTTTCCCCTGTGAGGTGAGATTATGGGTCATTTTTATTTTCTTCTTAATATTTCTCTGTCCTGATATAGGAAAAAAGTGGATAATGACCATGACAATCCCTGTAATGTCATAAATTCCCCTAGACTCATAAATTGGAAAATTTAAACAAATATAAAATTGTAATTTCTGGTTTTTATGATGTCCTGGGTTACACTGCAGCAAACATATAAATCAATACCATGAAATCTAATTTCCGAGCAATTGAAGAGTGGTCCAAATCTCATTTTCAAAACTACGAACCCACCATCACACTCAGATCACGTCATCTCAGCTCCACCTACCTGAATCGAAGTCATGACTCCATTAGCAAAGACAGAGAGCTTGCCAGCGACGGACCTCACCCCCTGCTTGAACTGGGCCATGTCGGGGGCGGTGGGCAGCACGCTTGTGAGACTGTAGTTTCCTGCACACAGAACAGACGCTGGCTCGTCAGTCTGCCACCGCAGCAGCACAACCAGTGCCAGGCACTCAGTGACTTCAGGGGACATGGACCCCCCTCCCCTGCTGCTCCCCACAAGCAGCAGATGTGCTTAAGGGAAAAGGACCCTGCAGGGGGTCAGGACTCCGGGTTCAGCACCAGCCCCACTGTCCTGCAGCACCAGCTGCAAGGCCCCACGCAGGAGAACATGTAGCACTGGGTCCGAAGGCCGTCATGGACTCAATGGGGGCACTGCCCCCTCCAAGCTGTGTGCCTTTGGAGAGGTTCTTCATCCTCTCTGGGACCCTCATTCCTCCAGGTGCTTAACACAAGACCTGACAGGTCAGTTCTCAGTAAATAGCAGATGGACAGATGTCTGTGTTTTATGTGCTCAGCATCCCTTACCCCATCTTTTGATAAAGCCCTCCTCCTTTCCTCTAGGGTGGCCTCTCTCCTAGGCCCCATCCAGAGGGATGAGCACGTGACCAGGTCGGGCCAATCAGAGCCTTCCCTGGGATTCATGTGTACTTAAGCGAGAGGAGCCACTTGCTTACTCTGGGGTTATTGGTGGGTAAGGCACTGTGGCTGCAGCTCTGACTATGGCTGTCCCCCTCCGACTCACTGCTCAAGGAGGGACAGAAGAAGCCTGTTAAAGAGAATGAGGCTCACCCAGGGCGGAGAGCCAAATGCGTGAGTCTGCCTGCTTTCCAAGCCGGGGCCCGAGCCAAGCTCAGTGCCAGTCCTCCCAGGTACAGAGGCTGACCCCTCCCCTTTGCCGAGGCCAGCCTTAGCCAGGGTTCTGCCACTTAAGTTTCGGCTGCCCCCACATAAACACTGGCATATTGCCACCAGCACAGGTGAAGTACGTCAGGGTAATCACACATTAGTGTGACAACCCGAGTTTCGTGGTGAACTTCTGTCACAAAATTGCTGGCGGAGGAGGCTCAGGGACTGTGAGTGAACCCTATAACCCTGCAGGTCCACAGGGGCGCCAAGCCCAGCTACTCCCTCTGCTCCACTCGTGATCTGTCTACACCCTCTTGCCCCTTTCCAAGGACAAAACAGAATGGGCCCGTTTGTCCTTCTGCAGACAGCACCCAGAAGAGATGCTGCATTCCCTGACAGCACTGTTCCCAGGTTCACATGTGGGAAGGGCCATGGGTGTGGGTTCTTCCCCTTCGGCCTCCAGCTGACTTTTAACATTTGCCCATGACAGAGCAGAAGCCCAGCCCTGTGATGGGACCTGGGTTCAAATCCCCCAACACAGCCACTTCCCAGCAGAGCTGACGGCCTATAAATGGGTCTTTACTGCCAACACACAGCCAATGTGAGAGTCTGAGTGTGAAGGGCCAGCACCACAGCTGCTCCATTACGCAGCGAGGTCCCGAGTGGCTGCTGCGCTGGTGGGGACCAGAGGTCAGCAGGGGGAACCTCAGTAGAAGCACCTCCACTTACGCCTCCACTGTTGAAAGACAGCACAGCTGGGGCAGGACCTGGCCCCTCTGGCATGTGGCTGCTCCTGAGACCCTGCCCTGGGGCTGGACAGAGCAGCTTTGGGACAATGATCCCTCACTGACTACACTCAGTCCACAGGTGCCGAGATGGCTGCTCGTGCCCCAGTCATTCCTCCCCTCCCCTTCTCTGTTCAGAACTCCCTAACTCAAACCCTTGCAGCAAAGTGTGTCCAAGTGACAGAGTTCATCAGTAGGATGTAGGCAAAAGTGCCTTGCAGGGCCGAGCCTGCCCTTTTCCATCCCTCCTCCACGTTCTTGCTAGCTGGAATGCAGATGTGATGGCTAGAGCAGGCGCAGCCATATTGGGCATGAGGGGAAGTAGAGAATGAAGGTCAAGAGCAACAAGATGAAAGGGGCAGGGTCTGGCGAAGTCCCCTTCCGCCTCTGGTATCTGGGCGCCATGTCTCCTCTGAGGGCAGCCCAGCGCAGCAGGCTAGAAGTAACGGTGGCAGCAATCAAAGTGGACTATACATAGCATGCTCCGGGAAATGACAGTGCAAGCCACTTCCTCAAGAAGAGGCTGCTTGACCTGTGGACTAGATCAGGTTCTCCATTTGCTCATTATCTGTTTTCATAGCACCCACCCGAACTGGGGGGAGGTCTCGGGGCGCCTAACACCCCAGGTGTTCTCTGACCATGACTACAGGTTTCCATGGACCAGGGTTTGTCTGGAACCCACACAAGGACAAAAATTAATGGACCTTTGTTCTCTGAAAGGGGACAGGAAGGTAAACACAAGCTGGCCACAATTTTCCTTCAACAATTGAAAAGGCTACTATCATTTGATCTCCAAAAGGTTTTATAGCAAACAATATTTCAGAGTAAAACTTCCAGGAACATGAATTACAAAAGCACACACTGCCAGGGGTGATTTTCAACACTTTGGTTCTCTGGGCTGAGCTGCCCCTGTGCCAGGGCCCCTGCGAGATGACCCAGGACCAACCGTGGGGGCCTCGTGCCTGGATCTCCTGCTGATGAGTGGGTCCTGACCTCAGAGGACACTGCTTCTTTAATGTTAGCCCTGACACAAGAGGGACACATGGCTCTTCCCTTACCCCGGTGGCCTGGCTGAGCCCGAGTAGGACAGGAACATGGCTTTCCTATGACTCAGGGACAGAGCGGTAGAGTGGAGGGTGGCACAGCTCTGGACATCCGGGATGGGCCCGCTCTCTCAGCCCCACTTCCCGGGGCTCCCAGACATCCCCCCACTGGTGTCTGGACCCTGAAGAGGGATCGGGGAGACAGGAAATTCCTCTCCGCCTCCCATTTCCAAAGCCGCATTCTGTCTTCCCTGGAAGACTGGCTGGTGGGTCACCTGTTCTGTCTGCTCTGCGTCGCCCTGGGGCCTTGCCCTGCGCCCCGACGCCAAGCGGGCCCTTTAGGTGTCACATCTCAGTTAAGACTCAGTACAACCCTGTGAGGTAGGGATTATTTGCCCGCTTTACAGACGAGACTCAGGCCAAAAGTGACATGAGATATGCAGGGTCTCAGTTAGGACGTGGTCAGCATCACATGGTGGCCCAGGGCTGTCCACCTCCATGGCTGTGATAGCACACGGAATCGGACACCACGTCCACACTACGCGAGAACACCCGTCTGTGACAATGCTGCAGGGAGACGACTTTCCAGGTCACTGGTGGTACGTTGCTTAAATTTCCTGATCTGGTCTCACATGAGAAGCCTGGAGTAACTGCTCTACCGGACTGGCTTACAGAGATTGGAAGAGCATCGAATAACAGTTGCTAAGAATCTTGGAAAAGTAAAAAGTCCTATCCAGAGAAAAGGTGTTCATGCCACAACTCTTGTCGCTGCTCCCCCATCCAGCCCCACTACCCCAATTACCTGCCGTCTGCTTCCTCTGCTCATCAAACAGATCGGCTGAGCTTATGGAGGAACTTGCTGAAAGCCTCTCCAGCCGAGCCCGCGTTTCATACTAGACAAGAACAGGAAATGGAAACATTAGGCTTCAAATACCATGAGCAATTTTGCCAAAAGAGTCCTCAAGGAGCTGTCCTTTGAATGTGTTTGTCGCCCAGGCTCTCTAACAGCTGCTGAATGCCATTGTCACAGCTGGGCGGGGGGACAGCATGATGCTCACTCACATCTGCAGGTCACAAGCAGACAGATCAACGACAACAGCACGGCCAGCAACGGCCAGTGCGAGGGGGAAACCAGAGTGAGGGCGGGAGAATGACATCTGTCTTGTGAGGGTGCCCTCGCCAGCTGCCAGGAGAGGCGACTCTAAGAAGCTTTCTTCCAATACCCACCCCCAGTGTGGTATTTTGTAACTGAACTTGAATGTGGCCAACTTTAAACCAGGGCAGATTTTAGGGATTGGGGGAAAAGCCTAGTGGCAGCTCTAAATACTCTCAAAAGTAAAATCCGAAAGTTCTAGTGCTACAAAATGAAATCAGTACACTTCAGGACGTAATTCTCTGGGTAGTCCAAGAAGCCTAGTAATACACGTAACTCTGAGAGCTTTGCGTAAGGACACTAACGCTTCAGAATCAGGGGGAAACCTTACCCCCCGCTTTCCATGTGAGTCTTATTGCTTAGAAAGACTCCACTGAGACAAGCTTGTTAACATGTCTGAGAAAAGACACAACAACATGAAAATAAATATATTCACCCTCCTAAAACCTATCTATATGCTTCATTTGACTGTAGTTAAAAATTAAGTAAATTAAGGGCCGGCCGAGTGGCTCAGTTGGTTAAGAGCTCACTCATGAGTGCGAGCTCTGAGCAACAGCAGTTCGATGCCCAGCCCGAGCTGAGCTGCCAACAGGTGGCAGGAGGGCTCAGCTAAAAAAAAAAAAAAAAAAAAAAATTAAGTACATTACAACTGTATCAAATATTGCCTGAAATTTATTAAAGCTATTGAGCAAATGGCTATTGAAAACACTGAGAAAGGAATAAGAGAAATGAGACAAGTCCTACTATCCAATCACTCCTCTAGCTGGGGCAGCAAAGTGGAGTGATTAGTCAGAAAGACCTGGGTTCAAGTCCCTGCTCCAGCTCTCTGAGGCCAGAAGCCCCTTGCAGCCTGAGCCCACCTCACTCAGCGCCCATCACCTGCTCCCCTAACTCCCAGGCTCCTGCTTCTTCCAGCTCTGTGGGGCCCACACAGGTGCTCTGCAGACACTTACATCAGCTTGGGCTTGTCTTCCAAAGTACATATCTGATGAGATGGCTTTGACGTTGCCAAACTTCTTCTGGGCCTCATCTGTATTTTCTACTGGCTCATAGTCTGGTTTGCGGCGAGTAGTAGGTCTAAAGTTAGAAACAGCCCAAATAGGAGTAACATCAGCAAGACGACGGAATAGGAGTTTCCTACCATCATCCTGCTACAGAACATTGATTCTGACAATCACCCACAGATGAGAACGCCTTGTGGGAGCCCAGGAGTCCAGAAGTGAGGTTCCAGCACCTCATTGGAGCAGAAAACCCAAGACTAGACGCACTGAAGAAGGTAAGAGACACTACTGCACTTTGCCACTCCCCAAGGTGGCAAACTCAGTGCCAAGAGAGAGCTACTTGGCCCGTGATTCCTCCTGTGGGGGGAAGGTAAGAAGGTGTGAGGGGTGGTGTGTGGGTGTCTGGTTTCTCCAGCTGTGTGGGACACTGCCAAGGTGCTCACTTCTTTCTCACCTCACCCAGGATACTGAGGGCATCTGCACGGCTTAGAGGCTGGGAGAGGCTTGAAGCCCAGCCGCCAGGGCGTGGGACTCATCAGAGGCTCGTGGATGCTCAGCACTTTGCAGACTCCGTGAGAAGGGCCCCCTCACAAGCCCCCACGTGGCCCATAGGTGTGGCCCAATGCTCTCTGTGCTTCACCCACGCACCTCCCCCCACCCACAGCTGGCTCCCTGCACATGCAGATGGCGAGTGCAAGCCTTTGCAGACAGCTAGTGAGAATGCGCGGAAAGCCAGCCCCAAGCACGCACACTTGAGCATTTCAGGGCACCATCCCAGGGAAAGAAACGGGAGACTCTCAGCCCCTGGCTTGGTTTGTGGGATTGAGGGCAGATACACCATCTTAAGAATTCACCCCAAAAAGGGGTAAGAAGTACGGAGTGGGTGCTTCCACAGAAAGAGTCTGAGAAAGTCTCAGAACCCCTAGGGGCTGACTGGTGAAAGTATTTCTCACCCAAAGCCAGTCAGGAATTAATGCTGGAGGGGGCGACTGCTCCATCAAATGCAAATACAGCAACGCAAAACTCCAAGGAACATGAAAAATCAAGGGAAAAATGACACCACAAAGGGAACACAGTAATTTTCTAGTAACTGACTCCAACGAATTGCCTGACAAAGAATTCAAAATATTTGTTTTAAGGAAGCTCAGCAACCTACAAGAACGCAGATAGAGAACTCAACGAAATCTGGAACAAAAAACACACAAACAAAATGAAAAGCTCAATAGAGATGGAAATCGTGAGAAAGAACCAAACTTAAAAAAGAAACTCTGGAGCTGAAGGATATAATAAACAGAATGAAAAACGCAATGGAGAGCATCAACAGTGGACTTAGTCAAACAGAAGAAAGAACCTGTGAATTCAGGATAATTCATTTTAAATTATTCAGTCAAAGGAGAAAAAAAAACAATGATAAAGAGTGAAGAAAGCCTACATGAATCATAGGAAACCATCAAGAAGACAAATTAGACATTACAGGAGATCAAGAAAGAGAAGAGAGAGAGAAAGGGACAGAAAGCTTATTTAAAGAAATAATGGCTCCTTTTTCTCCGACATCTTAGCGAGGCTGAGGTGGTATCTGCTGCTGTCCGCGCTTCGCCATGCCTCCCAAAGACGACAAGAAGAAGAAAGATGCTGGAAAGTCAGCCAAGAAAGACAAAGACCCAGTGAACAAATCTGGAGGCAAGGCCAAAAAGAAGTGGTCCAAAGGTAAAGTTCGGGACAAGCTTAATAACTTCGTCTTGTTTGATAAAGCGACATATGACAAACTCTGTAAGGAAGTTCCCAGCTATAAGCTTATAACCCCAGCTGTTGTTTCTGAGAGACTGAGGATCCGCGGTTCCTTGGCCAGGGCAGCCCTTCAGGAGCTCCTTAGTAAAGGACTTATTAAATTAGTTTCAAAGCACAGAGCTCAAGTAATTTACACCAGAAACACCAAGGGTGGGGATGCCCCAGCTGCTGGTGAAGATGCATGAACAACAGGTCCCACCAGCAGTACATTTGGAAAAATAAAACTTTATTAAATAAAAAAAAAAAAAAGAAATAATGGCTAAAAACTTCCCCAAACTAGAGAGAGATGTGGACATCTAGGTACATGAAGCTCAGACATCCCCAAACAGATTCAATCCAAAGAGGACTTCACCAAGACACATTAGAATAAAACTGTCAAAAATCAAAGACAAAGAGAATTTTGAATGCAGCAGTGAAAAGAAACCCATCACAGACAATGGAACTCTGTTAGACTATGAGCAGATTTCTCAGCAGAAACCTTGGCCAAGGCCAGGAGATAGCGGGATGATATATTCAAAGTGCTGAAAGGAAAAAGCAAAAAACAAAACGGCCAACCACTAACAAGGAATGCTAAAAGGAGTTCTTCAAGCTGAAATGAAAGGATGCTAATTTGTAACATGAAAATGTATGAAAGCATAAAACTCACTGGTAAAGGTAAGTGTACAGTCAAATTCAGAATATTCTAACACTGTAATTGTGCTGTAAATCACTTAACTCTAGTATAAAGGAGAAAAGACAAAAGTGGTAAAAGTAACTATAGCAACGATAATTTGTTAGATTTGTTAGTTCACATACAATATAAAAAGATGTAAATTGTGGGCCGGCCGAGAGGCGCAGTGGTTAAGTGCTGGCTTGGGAAGCTGGCGGCCCCAGTTCGGGTCCCACATATGAGGGCCAGTGATACTGCCCTCAAAAAAAAAAAAAAAAAAAAGATGTAAATTGTGACATCAAAGACATAAAATGGGACTGGCCGAATGGCTCAGTTGGTTAAGAGCTCGCTCAAGAATGCGAGCTGAGCTCTGAGCAACAGCGGTTCAATGCCAGCCCAAGCTGAGTTGCCGTTGAGCTGCCAACAGGTGGCAGGATGGCTCAGCTAAAAAACAAAAACAAAAACAAACAAACAAACAAACAAAACATAAAATGTAGGTGGAGAGAGTAAAAGGGTGTGGTTTTTGTATGCAATCTACGTTGAGTTGTTATCAGCTTAAAATAGGCTGCTGGGCCGGCCGAGTGGCGCATTGGTTAAGCGCTGGTTTTGGGATGCCAGCGGCCCTGGTTCGGATCCCACATGAGGGCCAGTGACACTGCCCTCTACAGCTAACAACAGCTCCACCTGGAGCTGGGCTGTGTGAGCCCCGGCGACAGTGTGGGCTGCAGCCCCTGCTGCAGTGGGCTGCCATAGGCTACAGTGAGTGGCCCGCAGCCGGCGTGAGCGGCTGGCAGCCAAGAGTGAGCTGCCAATAGCCGCGGTGAGCGACATCCAGAGGCCAGCGACCGATCTGCCTCATCCGGGAAGAGCGCAATGACGATACCAACAGTGAAGCAACATCCTCCGCAACTAGACTGAAGAACAAGAAGATGGCAACTTGTCTGTTCCCCTTCCCCGATTCCCCAACGCTGTTCCCCTCCACCAATTCCCCAATAAAATCTTTAAAAAAAAAAAAATAGACTGCTACAACTATAAGATGTTTTATGTAAGCCTTATTGGTAATCACAAAACAAAAACAACAGTAGATACTGCAAAGAGAAAAAGAAAGGAATCAAATCACAAAGAGAGGAGGAAGGGGGGAATTACAAAACAAGCAGAAAACAATGAATGAGATGGCAATAGTAAATCCTTACCTATCAATAATTATTTAAATGTAAATGAATTAAATTCTAATCAAAAGACAGAGTGGCTGAATGGGTTAGAAAAAAAAAAGACACAACTATATGCTACCTATAACAGATTTGCTTCAGTTTTAGATACACAAAGGCTGAAAGTGAAGATATGGAAAAAGATATTCCATGCAAGCAGAAACCAAAAGAGAGCTGGGAGAGCCATACTTATATGAGACAAAACAGACTTTAAGCCAAAAGCTGTAACAAGATACAAAGGTCAACATATAACAAACAATTAAGGGGTCAATCTATCAAGAGGACATAATAACTGTAAATATATATGCACCTAACATTAAAGCACCTAACTATATTAAGCAAATATTAATAGATCTGAAAGGAGAAATAAACAGTACTACAGTAATAGGAGACTTCAATACCCCATATTCAACGATGGATAGGTCATCCAGACAGAAAATCAATAAGGAAAATTGAACTTGAACGACGAGTATATGTTAGGCCAAATGGATCAACAAACATATTCAGGACATTCCATCAAATAGCAGCAGAAAACACATTCTCAAGTGTACACAGGACATTCTCCAAGATAAATCATATGTTAGGTCACAAAACAAATTTAAGTCATATGTTATGTCTTAACAAATTTAAGAAGATTGAAATCATGTTAAGTATCATTTCTAACCACAATGGTATGAAAGTAGAGCTCAACAGGAGAAAAACTGGAAAATTTACAAATAGTAGAAATTAACACATTCCTGAACAACCAAAGGGTTCAAAGGAGAAATAAAAAAATATTTTGGAACAAACGAAAATAGAAACACAATACACCAAAACTTATGGGATACAGCAAAAGCAGTTCTAAGAGGGAATTTTATGGCCAAAGGTTATATGAAAATGTGCTCAATATCACTAATTATCTGGGAAATGCAAATCAAAACCACAATGAGATATCACCTCACACCTGTTAGAACAGCTACTATCAAAAAGACAAGAGAGGGCCGGCCGAGTGGTGCATTGGTTAAGTGCTGGTTTGGGATGCCAGCGGCCCCAGTTCGGATCCCACGTATGAGGGCCAGTGACACTGCCCTCTACAACTAACAACAGCTCCACCTGGAGCTGGGCTGTGCAAGCCCCGGCAACAGTGTAGGCTGCAGCCCCTGCTGCAGTGGGCTGCCATAGGCTACAGTGAGTGGCCGGCAGCCAGCGTGAGCTGCCAAGAGCAGCGGTGAGCGACCATCCAGAGGCGGGCGACCAATCTGCCTCATCCAGGAAGAGAGCAATGACGATACCAACATGGACAAGTGAAGCATTGTCCTCTGCAGGTAGACTGAGGAGCAAGGGGACAGCAACTTGTCTGTTCCCCTTCCCCGATTCCCCAACGCTGTTCCCCTCCCCCAATTCCCCAATAAAATCTTAAAAAAAAAAAAAAAAAAGACAAGAGATATGTTAGTGAGGATTGGAGAAAAGGGAACCATTATTGTATGCTGTTGGTGGGATTGTAAATTAGTAGAGCCTTTATGGAAAACAGTATGAAATTTCCTCAAGAAATTAAAAATAGAACTAGCATTTGATCCAGTAATCCCACTTCTTGGTGTATATCTAAAGGAAACAAAATCAGTGTCTTAAAGAGATATCTGCACTCCCATGTTTATTGCAACATTATTCACAATAGCCAGACATGGAAGCAACGTCTGTGGCTGTCAATGGGTGAGTGAGTAAAGAAAGGTCTCTCTCTCTCTCTCACACACACACATACACACACACACACACACACACACACACTGCAATATTATTCCATCATAAAAAAAGAAGGAAATCCTGCCATTTGTGACAACACAGATGAACCTAGAAGATATTATGTTAAGTGCAATAAGCCAGACAGAGAAAGACAAATGCTGTATGATCTCATTTGTAAGTGGAATCTAAAATTTAAAAAAAAGGGGGCTGGCCGAGTGGCGCGGTGGTTAATCGCTGGCCTGGGAAGCCAGCGGCCCAGGTTCGGGTCCCACATCTAAGGGCCAGTGACACTGCCCTCCAAAAAAAAAAGAAAAACCAGTTAAACTCATAGAAATAGAGTAGAATGGTGGTTCCCAGGGGCTGAAGTGGGGAAAACCGGCAGATGTTGGTCGAAGCACACAAATTTGCACTTATAAGATGAGTGAGTTCTGGGATCTAACATACAGCATGGTGGCAATAGCTAACAGTACTGTAGTGTATTCTTGAAATTTGCTAAGAGAGATCTCAGCACAACAAACAAACAAAACCCCCAGCAAAATAGGTTAAATTAATGCGTTTCCTATCTATAATGTATACATATGCCATTTTACTTTTTAAAAAACCAACAGCAGTAATTGTGTGAAGGGATTTCAGACTACTTTAAAAAAGCCTACAATTCTAATAAAAAGTGAACAAACATCCAAACCACACATTTGAAGGAATTTTCCGTTTAAAATAGGCCTATTATTTCACTCTTCGGTTCCACAGATTAGTAAATACTGAAGGCACATTATATAGGATATAAAATGAGTAGGATGACTGTATACTCCAGTAACCCGGGACAATCCCTTTGTACTCTCAACAGTTCCCAGTTTGGACAATAAATCGTACAGTCCTCCATTTGTGATCCCCAAACTAGAGACAGTTGTTTGACAGTGTAACAAACTCAACAATACCGAGGAGTGAGCGCAACAACGGAGCCTCAGGTGCACCAGGACAAGTCAAAGGGGCCGGTCTAGGAGGCCAGTTTCTGCGGGGTCCCACATAGACCACATTCGGGGAAAGCAAAATCATAGGTCAGACAGACCAGGATACAAAGACTATTCTTGAAATAGTAGAACAAGAGCATGTGACTAGTGTTGATTTCCCCAAGAGATGCACGGGTTCACTACGCACACACCCACTGTTCTGCTCCCCGTACCTGTCTGAATAGCCTGTGGCTTTCGGAGTTGTGTCAGTGTCTTTGATGGTCTCCTTTTTCCAGTAGAAATCTGAATTGTCGTCCCAGCTAGAAAAAGAACTGCTCCTCAGCCCCATCGGCTCGTCAAAGTACCTGCATGAGAGAGAGCAGAAGGGCGATGCTAGAGGGCCTTACAGGTGTCCACTCACAGCAGGTGCGCGGGGACTGCGCTGCCTGGCCCCCTTGAGCTTGGGGGCTGCCACGTGGCCTGAGCAGACACAGGTGAGTCATTTTCGAGGCCTTTACAGTGCCCACACTCAACATGCCTAGTCTCCCCTTCCCTTGCTGAATGGAAGAGGCCATGTTTCCCAGGAGCTGCAGTCTCAGGCAGGTGAAGCTTCTAGCCATCTGGATGATCAAGGTGCCACCCGAAAGTCAGGGAATCTGGACAATCACCTGTACATTCACCTGACTTCAGTGAACAAGAAATAAACTATGGTTATGTTAAGATCTGGGGGGATGTTTGTCACTGCAGCATAACCTTGCATAACCTGTCCAGATAGCACATGACATCTTTAAGTGTTACCCACTATCAGTTACATATTTCATTTTCTTTGGGTCCAGTTCTGCCAAGCTGGGTAGTCACACATGATGCTGCTGGGCCCCGGAGAACTGACCATACGTGGAGCACTCTTTGTTGGCGATCCCGGTCACCTTGGCCACACTATCAGGCTGCAGTCCTGACAGCAACTACCATTTAATGTGAATGATGCTGATTAACCTGCTTTGCGGTCAGACACAAAGCTGCAGACCGCTGAATCGGACCATTCTGCAGATGCTTTCAGCCTGGAGCTTGACAGGAACTTGACCCAGGAGCGTCTCAGAGGAGATGCTGGGCTCCTGGGTTGGTTTACACTGGCATTAGCTGAGATCACTAAGCAGCGCACTGCACAGACAGCAAAACTCAAAGGCATCTTTCCGTCCCATGAAAGAAATGCCTTTGCCCAAGGGCATCAGGGTTTGCTGGGACAGGACAGAGGTTGACAGGTGAGATGGATATGCCAGAGCCCGAATACAAAATGACCGGATTACTCAAAAATCAGATGAGAGAAAGCCATTCTGCTGGGATGCCACTGCTTAGCAAGAGCCTGTCATGTATCGTACTACGCTGGGGTGAGGGGGTCTCTTCCTACCACCCCCCACGGAGACTGTCTGTGCTCTCACACAATGCAGGAGGCATGCAGCAATTCCCGGGGAACAGCTGCCTGCTGGAAGGATGGGGTGATGGGCGACTCATGGCCTGGGCGCACTTGCCTCTCCTCAGAAACACGACAGCCTCCAAATCTGATCTCCAAACCTTTATTGACTTTCTAATGTCCCGATTGCTAGATCCCAGTTCTCAGCGCTGTTTACTTTCCCTTCCGCCTCCCACTCTGTCTTCATCAACCCTGAGCACATTCCTTCAGATCCCTTGACAGAGTGCCCTGCGCCCTAAGGTCACATATCTGATTTATGGCTGTAGACACCGTTCTTTCACTGAAGGACGCACTGCCCTAGAAAACTGAGCAAACGGCTCTAGTTTCATTATTCTGTACTTAGTATATAATTACATTGTTTATATCCTGGAAATAATGGAACTCGATAAAAATCAAAAACCAATGATATGGTTGATCTTATTTTTAATAGAAACAGCACTCTTTCATAATTCATAATATTCAAGTTCTAATGGGCTAATGAATAATTTGGAAGCAATGAGAGCTCTTCATGGAACTCATACACTTTCTTTCCGAAAGTCCATGTGGATGCTACTTGTTGCCAAGGCCCTAAGAGTGCCCTTGTTCTGCCAACAGTGGTTACAGGAGGCGGGAGAGAAGGCATTTATGTTCCTTATGATAAACAACGCACCAGGGTCTCTGGCAGGAGGCCAGCAAGTGTGATCTGCAGAAACACACCGTCTGCTCCCAGCTTTCAAACCATAAATAATTGTTCCAGAGCAATGAAGGCCTCCGGCGCTAACTCTTTCGACCAGGCGTTTGGAGAAGGAGAGCCACCAAGACGCTGAAGCACCCAACAAGGCAGAAGCCTGTCAGTGACCTGGAGCTGCAGGCTTTCCAGAAGTTTCTCAGGACCACATCCTAGCAGTACTGCTGTAACCTTTTTGCTGCGTTAACTGTTTTCAAGGTTGTTCTAAAAAATGTGTCAAAAATCCATAGAGGGCAGGCAGAGTGGCTCAGTTGATTAATAGTTAGCTTAAGAGCACAAGCTCTGAGCAATAAGGCCGCCAGTTCGAGTCCCAGGGCCAGTGATTCTGCGCCTGAGCTGAGCTGTCACTGAGCTGCCAACAGGTGGCAGGATGGCTCAGCTGGTGTAACAACAAGATTGCCTGTTCAATGGTGGGCTATGCTCACCGCAACTAAGATTGAACTCGGTACCTTGAGCTGAGCTGCCGCCCGGATGGCTCAGTGGATAGGGCGTGCGCTCTGAACAACAAGGCTGCTGGTTCGACTCCCACATGGGATGGTCGCTATGCCCACCCGCAACTAAGACTGAACACGGCACCTTGAGCTCAGAGGCCACGAGCTGCCAAAGGGCAGCCAGATGGCGACTGGCGCCCTCCACAATGAAGACTGAAGAACAAAAACTTGGCTGGTCCCCTCCCCCAAACCCCCAACACTGTTCCCCTCCCCCAGTACCCCAATTTAAACAAATCCATAGACAATAATTACAGTATTTATATTTAAGTAAATACAGTTAAGGTGCTACATTTTACTAAAATACATGATTACTTTAAAGTATAAAAATTTCCTACTGTTATTCATTCTTTCTTAAAAAACAAAAAAAAACATAGAAAAACGTACATGTGCTTTCTTAAACTTCCTTTCTGGCAGCACGCCTGGCTAGCTCAGTTAGTAGAGCACGAGACTCTTAAACTTCCTCTCTGGAACGCTGGGCTCATGGGATAAAGTCAAATGCTGCAGGCAGCGGCCTGGAAATACCATTTGGCTATAGATGAACATCGCAGCGAAAATGTTAACTTGTGATTTATTTTCTTTCGCTTTCTACGCTCCCATCTGTAGGAGTCGCTAGTGAGCAGTGACAGGTGAAGGCAGAGCCTGCCAGCATCACCTGGACAGTCCGGGCCCGGACTCTCGCCCTCGTCTGACACGCGGACCTGAAATGGTCTGACCCGCACGCAGCCTCCACATCTAGTTAGACATTTAATTTCAGCCTGTAGAAAGCATATTGAAACACCATGGAGAGGCATGACTGGGTGTCACCTCTACATAAACTGAAGCCTGGTGTATTACACAGGTTGCTCGCCAGGCAAATATAAAACCATCTCTGAAAGTAACCACAGGGGACGCCACTATACAATGAACTTTTTTTTTTTTTTTTTTTTTGGTAAAACATCTGGACTTGAAATAATTTGAAGCTACGCTAAGAGAGCCTTTTAAGGACAGTGCTCTCCAGAACTCTGTCAGGAGAATAATGAAATATGTATCTGTTATGTGTGTGAAAATGCTTCAAGCCTGTGTGATTACCAGACAACTGTCATGCCCTTGGAGACGGGAGCGCGGGGCCGCCACTGAGCCCGCCCGTTACTGACGGGCGTGCACTCGATTTGACCCTGAAGGCGGCCCTCAGTGTGGTTAAGTCAAGTATCTAACTACAGTGATTAAACACTTACACTGAGTCACACGTCTCCTGAATTGAGTTTCTATATAATAACAGCAGCTGGACACAACATTAATAATAGCCAAGTGCTATTTCAAATGCTCCATGAGAGCATTTAACCCTCACAGCCCTGTGAGGTAGCTACTGCTACTGTCCCTAGCTTCCAGAGAGGTTACAAAACATGGCCAAGGTCAACGTCATTAAGTGGCAGAGCTGGGAGTCAGATCCAGGCTGTCTGGCTCGTGGGCCTGCACTCTTGCCCCCTCAGCTTCTCAGCTGGTGCCCACCCCTAGTAACCGCCCAAGATCACTCGGGGCCCTTTTAGCAGGACTCGCCCATGCTGGTCAGGCTATTGGCGGCACCTCACAGAGAGAGTGGATTCCAGTTCAAATCTGCCGTCCCTGCCCCGGCAGGCCGCGGAGACCTGAACCGCGACTCTCTCCATGGTCAGCTTCACACAGGAGTTGGGCAGCTCGTCTGATCAGACGGTGAGCGCTCAGGGACAGCAACAGGCGTTGTCGGGGGAACCCTCAGCCCATGACAGTGTTTCTATAAGTAACTGCACACACACAGAGCAAGTTGACTCAGTACTCGGCCCTGCTGACTGCAGACTCCTGAGCTGGTGTCTAGAACGAGAGCCAGCTGAAGGCTCGGCTGCGACATGGCCCAGCTGTGGGAACAAGACTAAACAACCTTCGGGTTTTCCACATTTCTCCAACTTCCCACTTTAGATGAACAAGACTTTCTTCCCCCTACTTTCACTCTTGGTGGCTGATGTTATTAGCCAACATTGTCCACTTAGGAATGTGTCCCCAATTTTTTTCAAAGGACATCCTTGACTTGAGCCACAGCTTTTAAAAACAACGACGTAAACTGATCTGTATTTGCTCCTAATGCAAATAAACTAGTAAGTTCATATTAATCAATCACTGCTTTTCAAAACAACACCAGAAATGATTTTAACAGATCACCTTGAGCTGGAAGTAAAATAGGAATCCTCACGGTCATCACTGTACTTTTTCCTTGGTTTTGCTACGATTGGTGTTTCCTGCTCAATGGTTTGCATATCTGAAGTCACTGAATGTGAAACACCGCTTGAAAAAACAGATTAAAATGGGAAAAAAATTATATTAGTTTGTGAAGACATTTGTGTTCATCAAATAACGAATGTTTTAATCTGTACTCAACAAAAATAAATCAATTAGTGAGGTTAAAAACATGAGCAATAAAAACATTTTTTTTTTTTTTTTGGTATAAGCATTGGAAAATACTGGACCTTAGTGCGGGCTGTAAGTAATTACACAAAATACAGCCACATATATACATCAGTTATGCTTGTGGCATCCACTTAATAACAAGTCAGACCTACTTTCTTTTGTCTAAGAATCAAATTTGGATGTTTTCATGATAAATTGAACACTAGGGGAAAGCAAAACAATTGAAGGAAGGGAGGAATAATGAGAAAATACTGCTAAAGTGGAAAACATAGAGAAAATCCATCCAGAATTAACAAGCCGGTTTATATCTGGAAACCCCAGAAAGCAGAGCCTCACCTACCTTCTGCAGTTTCCAAATCCCATGCCAAGCCTCTCCGACTCCGGCCTTTTTTTGTCACTCATGGTCATCTTTTCATCTTTCTTCATTTGAATTTCAAGATCTTTATAGGCTAATCGTAATGATGAAACACTGCCAGAAAAACCAGAGGCTCCTTAAGTTAGTTTAATTCTGTGTTCTTAAGTTAAAATACTAAGAAAAATTAAGTATGTCACTTATACTTGTAGCATTATGCTTCTTTCCATAACTGACAATTATGAAAGCAAACTGGCATTTTTCTTCTAAAAGTCTTCTCTGAGTAGATGCTCACGAAAATCTGATTGCTGCTGAATCTACATTACTGTCCTAGTTTATATTACCTATTATCCTATAATAATAATTTATATTACCTATTATATAATAGCATAATATATACCGAAATCATTTCTCTAGAGGCTAGTAAAAAGCAAAATTCCTCACTGGGACTAATATTTTGTTATGCTTCCACATTACATATGAAAAGTGCGAGGTTAGTCTCATTGGTTTGCTTTGGTTTAAAACAAAAAAGTGTATAAATTTGACTTTACAAATACATAAATTAAGAAGAGGTTACTTATTTGCAAAAGGATTCTTTGGTTTACAAGGAAATTTCCCATAGATTCTCTTTATGTAATCAGGCTTCTGAAAGCATTTAAAATGGAATAATCACTCCTCTGTCTGTAGATTTTTTTACACTACTGGTCAGACACTGAGCATCTATTGATCAAATACCTGTTACGAATAATGCACCAAAAGGGGTAAAAAGATGTATAAAACACTGTCAGGTTTCTAAAATGCTATAAACACTTAATTTTTCATAAAGAAAACTATGTCCATATTAGCAATAACAAGAGTATTTTATCACATGTATGTCAGCAACAAAACTTCAGGGCCCTGAAAAGTGATATATCTACTTTCTCAGGATCTCTAACCTATCATCCCATTTTACAAAATTGAGTCAAACATCATGAAACCACCCCGTAAGCAAAGTACTATATAAATTCCATAACAATGTAAACACATTTCTGTATAGGAACAGGGAATGACAACAGAATTTCTTACTCAGAAAAAGTGATCTTGCTTTTACTGTCTCCTTCCTTAGTGAGTCAAGCAGCATTCTTTGTTTTGTTTTAAACTGTTTTCTTTACTATTCTTCCCACAGAACAGGTTACGACAATATACCCATTTTATTACTCAGAAAAAAATAATATCCTTTCAAGTGTACTTTTTGGAGGAAAACAATAGATTTGTTTAAAATCATGACTAGACAGGACCATAGCAGCAGAGCCTTCTGGGGAAGATGAACAGATGGGAATGAAAAAGCCCTACTAGAAAGATAATGAGTGGGAAAGGTTTCCTTCTTAGGACATCTGACATGGGATTGGGTCTGCCACTCGTTAAAAGCACGCACTTGAACTTCCAGGCTTACTGCTAATGGAATTAAGAAGTCAGGACTCTGTTTCTCAGAACTGCTGGAGCCCTTCCCAGTACCAGCTCAAGGGAGGGCTTGATGATACTCCGACCACGAAAGGGGGTGGCTGTGAGCAGCCACTTCATCTCTTCCTCCCTTCCTACTAACTGTGTCCAGACACCTCTGGGGGTGGCTGAGAAACCACCGGTAGACTTACACCCACAGGGCAGTTTCACAGTCTGTGATACAAGATACCACACTGTTTCCTGGCAGTTCACTAAACTGAAATAAATATTTACAGTCATTAGAAAAATCAACTTGGGGAAAAACCCCGCTCTCATGTCTTAAAAATGAAACAGGGGCTTCCTCTCATCTCACAGCTGGCATGGCCTATGCTGCTGAAACTGAGCTGTGAGGGTTCGGAGAGGAGGCTGTGGTCAAAGCCCAGTGGGGCAGCTGCCAAGAAAATTGTCACATTGATTTCCCAAGTCAGAGTCACAAATCCATGACCTGCAGCTCTGCTTTTATGGTGTTATTAAACAGTCCTAATGAAAGACATACTACGGGCTGGTACTGCTTCTGGTATTAATAACCAGTCTCCATCCACGGGAGCTGCGGGGAGGGGCTCTCGCTTTCTGTGTTCTGCGTCTTTGTTCTCACGAGGCTTAGGGTTTTACACATTCTCTGGGAAAAACCCATGCGTGAGCAATCTGCACAGAGCCCACGCCCAAAGTCCGAAAGCTCAGATTTAAGCCGCCCCCTTTTCCAGAGTCAAAAGCCTAGCTTAGTCAGAGAAATTAAAATGACACAACACGAAATCAATTTTATGTAAATCATTTCAAACCATACTTAACCTAAATACAGTTTAGTGCTGCCCCCTATGTTCTATGAATTCCATGACAATGAGAAATAACTACCAATTTCAAATGATTGGGGCTTTGCCATTTAAATGCCATTTGGCAAACTGTTAGTATGAAGAGTAAGAAATCACCGTGGTTGAGCACTTACTTTGCACCAGACACTGGTTAATGTACTTCAATGAGCACTAAAGTAACCTTTAAAACAACCTCATAAAATAGGTATGATTATTTTCTTCATTATGCAGTCTGCAGTAACTCAAGCTCAAACTGATCAAATACACATGAACATAAGAGAAAATGCCATGCAAATAAAACACACACACATAAAAATAAACCCACGCTCCTGGGATCTTTTATACCTGCTCACATACCCTTTCCAGCTGCCCATAGTTCTCTTCTGTTTTCAACACAAGTGAAAAGCTCTCAGGAGCCTTGACTGGCCCTGGCTTCGTTTCTTCCCTGTTCTCTGTCCTGGATACCACCACCAAGCCACTCTCCCAAACACACCCGCTCATCGCGGCAGACCTCTCAGGACCCCCAGCACAAACACCTTAACCCCCTCTGCATTCTCATCAAGTCTTCCTTCCTCCACGCTTCCGGGCCTGGTCTGACTCTGAGACTCCTTTAGGATTTAGGCTCAAAACCTCTGGAGACCACGACACCCACAGCCCTCCATCATATATTTGGAATTTTGTCACCAGGTCCATGGAGCTTCACATTATAAATACTTTTCTCGTATTTATTTATCATTCATGTACCATAAAATTAACCCTTTTAAAGTATATAATTCAGCAGTGCTTAGTATATTCACAAAGTTATACCCCCACCACCACTAATTCCAGAACATTGTCATCACTCCAAAAAGAAACCCTGGGCCCACTAGGAGTCACTCCCCATTCTCCCAGCCCTGCCGCTGCCCCCAGCCCCTGGAACCGCTGGTCTGCCTCCTGTCCCTATGGGTTTGCCTACTCAGGCCATTACATACACGCGAATCATATAGCATGCGGTCTTTGCGCCTGGCTTCTTACTTAGCACAAACTTTTCAAGGCTTCTCCCTGTTGTAGCACATATCAGCACTTGATTCCTTTTTATGGCTGAATAAGATCCCATTGCATGGATAGACCACTTTTTGTTTATCCTTTCATCAGCTGATCTGGGCTGTTTCTACTTTTCGGCTATAGGGATTAATGCTGCTGTGAACACTCACATGCAAGCTCTTGTGTGGACCCGTGTTTTAATTTCTCTTAGAAGTGGGATTCCTGGGTCGTATGCTGACTCTCTGTTTAACTTGTTACACTGCCACCGGCAGTGTGGGAGGGTTCCGATTCCTCCACATTCTCGCCAACACTTGTTTTTGTCTGGCCTCTCGATTCTAGCTTCTAGCGAGTTCAGTTCCCTGCCAACTAAGGGCGCTGAGAATCTCCCACATGTCAATGCCTCCAGACACATCTGTCTTTCCCTTCCCGTTGACACCACCCCAATCAATTCCGCCCTCACAACTTCAACAGGAAGTTGGTACTGCGCTCCCTCACCGCTGAGCTCTCTCCCTTCTGTCTACTCACCGATGAGATGTTAGGTTTCTTTTCAGTTTTTTTTTTTTAGAGGGCATTGTCACTGGCCCTCACATGGGGGATCCGAACCGGGGCCACCGGCATCCCAAGCCAGCTCTTAACCACTGCGCTACTCAGCCGGCCCATAGAGATGTTAGTTTTCATACAACAAAATTTTGCATTGCCCTCTTCACACACATACATGCAAAAATAAATGGCATTTAGAAGCAAATCTGGGTGTTGTTTAATTAATAGTTGTATTCACTAAAAATGCATTACTTTAACTAAATGAAACTCACATAGATTCCTCCTTAGGCGCTGCCTTGGCTCGGAGGTCTTCCTCTTCCTTCATTTTATCCACAGCTTGGGCTTGTTTTTCAATTTCATTAAAGCACGTATTTGTCAGTTTCTGGGCTCCCAAGCCTCCTTTTTTGGCCCCAAGCTAGAAGACATGTAAGATTATATTCTACCCAACCTGTCTGAAGCCCTTGGCAAGAAGAGCTAGCGGAACGGCAGGCGCTGTAAGGAGCGCCTTACACCTGTGCCCGTATTTAGTCCTCACAGCTCCAGGAAGTGGGCATTAATTAGTATTCTGCCGTTGACGTGGGGAGCTGGAGCCCATACAACTTAAGCGACTGGACGCAGATCACACAGCAGTAAGTGACGAGGGTGTCAGGATTCAAACGCTGGAGCCTGCCTCCGCAGCAGGGGCTTTAAAAGGAATCATGGTATCTGAAAGCCTCCAGGCCTCAAGAGGCAGCATTGCTCAGAGACACACAAATACGAGAGAAACTGCCAGGGCGCCTCTGCTGATATTTTAAAGTATTTTGTCATTGACAGAAGATACATTACACACTCATTCTAGACAATCTCACTAAGAATAATAAAGTTTACCTCACTGAACAAAACATAGACTCTTTATCAAAGCCGCATTTATTACAATATGGCTGAAAATAATAAAACTAAAACGACAAAGGTGGCTTCTTGAGTGTGTAAGCTATTTTAGAGATGAACTGCCGGATATTTTGTATATCATACTCACTCCTTTTTTAGCTTGATTTGGCTTCTTTTTTATGATGGAGGAAACCTCTGTCAAAAAACACAAAGTAGAAAATCAGACCAATAGAAATATGTACTTTTTCTATTTTTAGTGTATCTTTTTAAAAAATTCTAAGATACTGTATATTAGACACCATGTTATTATTTAAGAGACATTTGTCACCCAGGAGACAGGAGATGAGTGCATTTTGGATGAATAGAGCTTCATCAAATAGAGTCCTCGCATTTCCACGCAACATCCAAACTTAGAGAAAACATATTTTTGGACACCACATGGAACAGAGATAAAGAGCCCGAGCTGGCTCCATTCATCACTTTCTTCAGGAGCATCTCTTAGCATATTAGAACACACTCTCCCATTAACCTCTACTCTTCAAAACACTTTCGAAATTATTTCAGAATGTAAAGTTGGTCATGCATTATGTATACAACGAAAAGTCAGTGATGTGCTTTTCCACCTTGATTTACAAGCAGGTTTTATCATATTAACCAATAACAAATATTAAAGCATACTATTATTTTAGTAGCCACACTTTCTACATTGCACAAAAATATATGACGCTTTTAGGGAAAGTTTCTGAAAAATTGTTTTCTGGGTAAATTTTAATCAGAGATTATTAATTCTGTTTGTAGAATTATGTTTAAGAGACTCAGTAAGAATAAAATCTTAAATTTTTTTATTACAAAAATGAGAATGTGCTTTAATAGGAAAAGATAGCATAAAATCACGAACAACAAAAGATTAAAATCTTTAGCTCTAATGAGAAGATAACATCATTCCATTTCAAGTATAAAAAAAGAGATCTATGGAAATTTTTCTTTCCACCACTCTTTTAGGTTTGTAGTATAGTGATCACATAATCTGCTCCCGAACTCCTACAAGTCTATTAATATGTGATGAAAATATCAAGAATATTTTGAATAGTTTAGTTTAGTTGTTTTTCACCAAAGCAGTTGCTTTCCAATTAATGCAGTATAATTGGCACCAATTTCAGGTTTTACTTCTCTAATAATGAAAGCTATTATAAAATCGGAAAGTGAAGAAAATGCTAAGAGTTCTGGAGTAAACAGGAATCCTGTGGCTGCTCTGACCTCTGCTTATGTTGGGAACATAAACCAGAGCAATACAGCCCAGCACCGCGGAAGCCTCGCTGGCAGTGTTGGCCAGGTGCATGGGCGGACTGGCGGCCGTCACCACTGTCAAGCTGGTTAAATCAGGGCGGCATGTTTCCCTTAATAAAACCTCAAGGGTAGGCCGAGTGGCTCAGTTGGTTAAGAGCTGGCTCAAGAGTGCGAGCTGAGCTCTGAGCAACAGCAGTTCAATGAGTTGCCGCTGAGCTGCCAACAGATGGCAGGGTGGCTCACCAAAAAAAAACAAAACAAACCTCAGTAACAGGCTATAGATGAATAGTCATGGTGCCAGACAGCTCTCTAAAGTCCAGGCAGAAGGCAAAGGTAGGATCCATTGTTTCCTGAATGAGTCTCTCTCTAAAGCAGAATAGAGAGTCCTATGCACGTTACCTAATGCAGCCTTTGTTGGTACATTATTAAGACCATCCACGCTCGGTCCTCGTTCTGGTCCTGAAAGTTAAAAACATTGATATTAACGTCGAAAACAGACTCATCAAACATCCACTAAGCATGTAAGACATTCAACTTGCTCAGCAGTACATTTCTTATCCAATCTGTCAATGATCATCTCTTTTACGCTCCATTTTCTATTTTATCATTATAAGAACTTTGATTTAAAAGTCTATTAAAATAGAAGTATATTTTTTATATGGTTGCTTTATAGAATAAAAATGTTAGTGGTTTCCCTAATTAATATCATTCAGAATTCTACCTTGTGATCTGGTGTTTCAAAATAAACTGTTCTGAGCTACCTAGTACATATGTGGACTATAAACCCAATAAATGTTAACAGTTAGAAATTCTAATGCCAATTATGTCAGTGATAGGAACCTAAATTTTCAGTTGTCAGGAAATCTGCCCTGTTTTCTAGTTTACCTAACGGCTCTTTTAGTCTTTATTTATAAAATATTTTGTTATTTTAATTTAATTTTATTATCTTAAAAATAGATAAAATGTAGTATACCTATGTAATAGAATGTTATTTGGTCATAAAAAAGAGGGCCTGCCGTGTGTCGCGTTGGTTGAGAATTGGCTTGGGAGCGCCAGCTCTGAGCAGCAGGACCCTGATTCGGATCTCACATGGGCCAGTGACACTGCGCCCTCTACAGCTAAGATGATGAATAATAGCTCAACCTGGAGCTGGGTTGCAAAGAGTCGCCGGCATGGGGCAGGCTGCAGTGAAGCTGCAGTGGGCTGCCGTGAGCCGCAGTGAGTGGCTGGCAGCCAGCATGAGCAGCTGGCAGCTGGCACGAGCTGCTGTGAGCTGCCATCCAGTGTCCGGTGACCTATTGCCTTACCTGGCAAATCCATAGAGACAGGAAGCAGACCAGCAGTTGGTTGCCAGGGGCTGGGGGCAGGGTGGGGGAGAGTGGAGAGTGACTACTGATTGGTATGGGGTCTTTTGGGGATGCTGAAAATGTTCTGGGATTAGATAGTGTGACGTTGGCACAATCTTGTGAATATACTAACCACTACTGAATTGTATGCTTTAAAACGGTGAATTTCATAGTGTATGAATTATATGTTAATAAAGCTGCTATTTAAAAATGAGTTTCAACAGAGTAAACTCAACTGGCTTATTTATATATATATATATATATGTATATATATGTATATATATATATATATATATATAAAAGCTAAACTCTAGGTACGGCATTTAAATAGGCACAGCAGGATGAGTGAGAACGATGATATTTTGCAGAAAAAGAACTGACTATGCATTTCTTGATCGCCTACTATGGGCAAGGAACTGCTCTTGGCCACGGAGAGAGAGCAAACACCTAAGCAGAGTATTTCAGGCCTCCCACTCTCTTTGCTAAAATTCTTTTGTTCTCTCCTTTCCCTTGTATAATCCTTAAGTTTACTCAACACTGTGCCTTACCACCCAGGGCTGACAGATGAAACTCTGGGTTAAGCCTGGAGGCAATGAGCCTCCCTGACTAACGGCTGCTTAAGAAAAACCTAGGACTGAGAAGGGAGAGAAAAGGGCTAGTGCAGGTGCAAAGGGAGGCGGGATTCCAAATAAAACACTGTAGGAGAGACTCTTCAGCTAAGAACGTAGATTAGAAAATATTTACAAGAATAAAATCTTGTTCTGCATTTCGTTACCTTAGTTTTCTGTGAGTAAAATGAACTGAGACATCTGGCATGGAGAGGTGACATGGCTCTCCCCAGCCTGTAACCTCCAATCTCAGAAGGCTTTTATGCTAATAAGTTGTTATGGAATAAAATGCAAATGATCACCTGCACTTTTAGAAGGTAAGCACCCCACCATTTCTCTGTCAGTCAGCAGAGGGTTGAAATTATATTTCCTCTCCTCTCCTTATGGATAATGACAGGCCGATCAATGGCTCGGGAAGATTCCTTCTCTTACAATAAACCTCTCCCTGAGCTCACAGGCCAGTGGAAGGTACACACAGTGGACATGCCAGCTGAGGGACACAACAGGTTCCAGAGCTGAGGTGTGCTGTGTTGCAAGGAAGGCAATGTACAAACATGTGGCTGGGCTGGGTGGCTCTGTGGCTGGACACGGCCTCTCTGAGAGAGGCCTTGGAGCTGAGACTCCAATAATGGGGTGGCCGCATGACAACCAGGGTGACAGTCCCGCTCCAAACCAAACAGAAAGCAAACTCAGGGCCAGTGTGGCTGTGGTGCAGTGGACATCTGAGAAATCTAAAAGCTAAACGCCACTTGGAGATGTGTAAATGTCTTCTTTGCAGGCATTTAGAGTCATGTGCATAAAAGATGAAATGTGAAAAAAAAAATCACAGGCGCAAATCACAGAAACCAGCCATGTCAGAGTTCTTTGCATATTAAGGAACTAAGCTCTTTGTCTACATACGAACTGCAAATGTTTATCATTAGTCTTTAAGGCACTTCTTCAGACCAGGAATGTTACATTTCTACTCGTCAGACCTACTAAGCTTTTATGAGGCTGGACTGAGCACAGGAGGGCTTCCCACGATGTCTTCTAGCTCCCTCATATTTTAATGTTTTATACTTAAATCTTTGATCCACCTGAATTTAGTTTGGTGGAAAGAGTAAAGGAATTCTGCTTTATTTTATTATTTTTTCCAAAATGCCAGACATTTGTCACAACTCCATTCACTGTTCCCCAGAATGCAAAATGTTCCTATCTTGATTCTCTGATCGATCTACTCCTAGAGCAGTAAAAGGAAAAACAGGCATTCTGAAACCTGCTGTTTGATGGACAGTCCATCTCAGACACTCCCATCCGTAACTCAATACAAGGGAAGGGACCAAATCTTTCTTTCCGGCATGCTCCCTCACTCCTCTCACAGAGCTGAGAGACCACCGCTTCTAGCACGCTTGAGAAATACCATTTATTCTCCAACCTTCCACCATAACCCTTGCAGGACGTTTCTGTCCTATCGCCCAGTCTTGAGGTTGGTGACTGCTTGGTCCTTCCTGTTACACTCGTTCCTTAGAGAAGTCCCAGGCTCAGCTTGCAAGAGCCAGCACTCCAGGAGTTCACGGTTTAGTTATCAATGCTACGTTTCTGTTGTTAATTCACACTTACGTTTATCAGGCTAACAAAAGATGCTCACTTCTAAAACAGAAAAAGTTGATGTACTGATCCATGTTATTCATATCACATAAGTGATTTTTAAAATGTAAGCAATTGATATTGATATAATTTACTTACAATAAATATAATCCTATAATAAAGTCACCAAATGTGAACCGTTAGACATCAACTATTTATAGAAGTTTTTAAAACTGCAATCATGTTTTCTGATTATAAAACAGATATTCATTATAAAAATTCATTCACTTCAAAACTGTATCAAATTGAAAGTAAAAATACTCAGTAATTTCATTCTTTAGTTAACAATTTGGTATGTACCTTCCAGAATGTTTTCTGTGGGTATATGTTTTTGTTTCTGTTTTTTACAAAAATGAGATCATATTCCATGCTCAGTAATCTATTTTGCCCACTTTATAATCTACCTTTCCCTATTAAATACAGGCTCTTGTTTTCTGATAGTTTCATAGCATGCCATTGAACCAGGACAGCCTTATGTGAACTTCGAAAGACTACCTTCATTATTTGCTGGGGCGGTTTCCACGCTCCTGGGTGTTAGGGACGATGCTTCTGGTTCTGTTGACACCCACTCTGTGCCACTCACCTGAGGCAAGGTGACAAAAGTCATTAGCAGGCCAAGCAAGAAAAGTCATAAAAAAACAAATCAAAGCAGGGGAAAAACCTAATAATTTAAATAGTCACCTTCTAAGTACCTGGATTATTGGGAAGGAAGGATAATATTAAACATGTCTATTCTTAAGTCTCTATTTCAATGCTCAAATTCTTTATTTTTTCTTCTTTTCTAAAAATAAATTTATTTTTTTTTTTTTTGAGGGCAGTGTCACTGGCCCTCCTATGTGGGACCCAAACCGGGGCCGCTAGCGTCCCAAGCCAGCTCTTAACCACCGTGCCACTCGGCCGGCCCCAAAAATAAAATTTTTATTATGCAATAATTTCAGATTTACACAAAAGTTGCAAAGAGGATAGAGTTTCCATATATTCTCCACCCAACTTCCTCTAATGGTAAAATACCCATGGTACCTCTGTCAAAACGAAGAGTTATCACTGGTACATTATTAGCTAAACTCCAAGCTTTACTTGGATTTCAACAGTTTTTCCATTAACATCTCTTTTCTGTTGCAGGATCCAAGCCAGGATCCCCCACTGCACTAGTCACGTCTCCTTAGTCCCCTCTGTGTGCGACATTTTCTGTCTTCCCTTGAAACTTTTGAAGGGTACCGACGAGGTATTTTGTAAAATGTCCCCTGGTTGGGTTTGCCTGATGTTTGCTCATGATGAGACTTGATTTGGGGAAGAAACCCTCATGGCAGCATGACTGAATGCTGACGATGCCAGAGCACTTGGATCAGGAAACACCTGCCAGTCTTTTTCCTGTAAAGTTACAGTTTCCCCTCCCATCCTCTGGTTGAGGGAAACGAGTCATCAAGTCTGGCCCATGCTCCAGGGATGTGGTTAAAGCTCTATCTCCCCAAGGGGGAGTATGTACATACATGACTTGGAACTTTCTAAAAGGAAGACTGTCCCTTCTCCCCATTTATTTATTTAATCATCTATATTAGTCTGGACTTCTGGATAGTTACTTTATTCTTTGGATTATAATCCAACTCTGTCATTATTTATTTTGTTGTTCAAATTGCTTCAGCTTTGACTACTGGGCCCTCTTTCAGGTTGGTTCCCAAGTCCTTCAGACGTGGCCTCGTGCAGGGCCCCCCACCCGGCACTTCCTTACTTCCTAGCACCAGAGGGTGCTGCACGCCAATCTGCCCCAGCAGCCTCAGTCCCAGAGTCTGTGGTTTCTCCAAAGGCAGCCCTGGTTCCCTTTTTTTTTTTTTAAAGATTTTATTGGGGAATTGGGGGAGGGGAACAGCATTGGGGAATCGGGGAAGGGGAACAGACAAGTTGCTGTCCTTTGTTCTTCAGTCTAGTTGTGGAGGACGTTGCTTCACTGGCCCACGTTGGTATCGTCATTGCGCTCTTCCCGGATGAGGCAGATCAGTCTCCAGCCTCTGGGTGTCGCTCACCGTGGCTATTGGCAGCTCACACTGGCTGCTGGCCACTCCCTATAGCCTATGGCAGCCCACTGCAGCAGGGGCTGCAGCCTACACTGTCTCCGGGGCTCGCACAGCCCAGCTCCAGGTGGAGCTGTTGTTATCCGTAGAGGGCAGTGTCACTGACCCTCATATGTGGGATCCAAACAGGGGCCGCTGGCATCCCCAGACCAGCTCTTAACCAATGGGCCACTCGGCCGGCCCAGCCCTGGTTCCTTTTATGGGAGAACGGTATTAGGAACCAAGATCTGGGTGCTGGGAGTGCTTGTTACACGGGGGTGTCACTATCCCCTAGCCCTCTCAGTGGAGAGAGCTAAGCAATACATATGTGTGTGTACTAACCCATGTGGACACATATGCATAGGATTAGTTCTCCATCGAGTGTATGTATAGAGACAGACGCTAAAATAAACAGGAATTCATACTAACATCTCCAACTCTAATACACACCAAACTGTTCATCTCTGCTTTTTAGCCCATCATTTCTATTCCTAACATTTCTCAGCTACTAATCATGGCTATTCTATATCTAGTTCTATATCAAACAACAGTAACAGATCATAATAGAACACCTTATCTATTTTTTTTTCAGTTCCTCTTTTTTTTTTAATTTATTTTTAATTAGTTTCAGGTGTACAAAACAGTGCACTAGTTATACATTTTACCCCTCAAAGTGACAACCCCCAACCTCCAGTGCTTAACCACCTGCGGCCTTCAGTTCCTCTCTTTTTTGATAACTTATTCTTGGTAACAATGGACTGAGTCAATAACACATATGTGCAAATTGTAGTAGTAAAAAACCCTCGAGGTTTGGCAATTTATACAACTTTACACAAGTTTCACTTGAAAATTGGTTCAAGTCCGGCTTGAGCAGCAGTTAGGCAAAGAACACCCCCTCCCCAGCGGGACTGGGCAGCTAACAGGACATGAGGCTCTAAGCCAGAAGTCAGCACACATTCCTTACAGGACCAGTAAATAGCAAGTATGTTAGGCTTTGAGGCCAATGTTCCCTGATCTAAACGACTTCGGGAAAACCCACGGAAGGACCATGGATTGTTGTTACTGCTGCTATCAGACCACAGAGAAGATAATACTTATGGCTTATTCTGTGCTAGGTACTAATTCCTTTTATCTGTATTAACTCATTTCATTCTCATAATAGCCTTGAGATATGTTCTATGCACACAGCTAACCTGGGAGAATGAGATTCAAACCCCTATTAAAATTTGGGTTTATAAAGTATTGCCTTCATTCTTTGTCAGCTCCAAAGCTCTGACCCAGACTTTGCCAGATTATAGTAATTTTTCAACTTCCCTGGTAGCTAGGTATGGGACATGTGACTAAACTCAAGCCAATAGGGTCTGAGCAGAGGGATGGGTACGCCCTTGGATTTTTTTCTGTAAAAGGACGCGCACTTGCTTTCCTGGATGTCTGTCCCCTTCCCATTGCCGGGAACGGCCATGAACTGGGGCAGCCACTTTGGACCCTGAGATGAAAGCCTCATTTGAGAATAGCAATATAAATCCCTCAGTCAGCCCTGGGCAGCCTACCTCTGACGGGAAACTCATTTCTATCTTGGTTAAGTGATTGCATTTCAGGGTTGTTGGTTACAGCTTAGCCTGAAACATTTTATTTTATTTTATTTTATTTTTTTAATTTAATTTAATTTTTTTTTTGAGGGCAGTGTCACTGGCCCTCATATGTGGGACCCGAACCGGGGCCGCTGGCCTCCCAAGCCAGTGCCCAACCACCATGCCACTCGGCCGGGCCAGCCTGAAACATTTTAGATATATTCTCTTTATTACTGTCAGATGAAGCACACTGTGAAATTACGTAAAGCGTAATACATACCTCAAGAGAAGCATGAGAGGCAAAGAAATCTTCCTCCTTTGGTGTAGGGGACAAAGACGGAGCCACACAACTGTCAAGCCACAGCTAGAATAAAAACATAAGTACCATTTAGCATGTCCCCTGGCTTTAAAGGGTTTTATTTCCTACTCTTCACTCCCTTTCTAGACACCTGTCAGCTAAAAATGGGGACTTTCCAGTAGTGTAAAGTCAGGAATAGGCCTGCACAGGGCCTCTGAGACATTTGAGTCATGTTTCAATTCAGCAACTTATGTTTCTAAACCTTGAGGATGTCACAGGCCATCTCTGAAAAGGAGAGATCAAGGACTTCTGATATAAATAAGGGCAGGTTCCAAAGTACAGTCAATCCCCCTTGTTGTGGATTCCTAGCCGCGAATTCACATCCTCGCTAAATCTACTTGTAACCCCGAAATCGTTCTTGGGGTGCTCCTGCAGTCCCCCGCAGACATGCAGAAAGCAGCAAAGGCTCTCCCCGGGCGCCTGTTCCCAGCTGGGGCTGAAGAGGGCGACACTCTGCCTGGTTTCAGCTCACACTGTAAACAAGTGTCCTTCTCACGGTCTAGCTAGTGACATGTTTTCACAGTTCCGTGCTTTTTGTTGGTGATTTCATTGTTTAAAAAAGGCCCCAAGCACAGTACTGAGTGGGGCCTGGCGTCCCTAAACATGTGAGGCTGTGATGTGCCTTATGGAGAAAATCCAGTATTCCTCAGGCATGAGTTATAGTGCTGTTGGCCAAGTTCAATGTTACAGTCAACGATATTAAACCAGGTGTCTTTAAACAGAAACACACGTAAACTAAGGTTCTACACGGATCAGCTGATGAAAATGGGACCAGAAGCTAGACACCTGACCCCGGATTTCCCCTGGGACTGGCGCTCCGGCATTCACTCCAGAGCGTTCACAGCAACCCCGGGAGCACAGAACCACCATCGACAGTGAGAACCAGCTGGTGGTTTCACTGTCTGGGATAAAAAGCCCTTTTCCTGCTGAAACGAATGTTCTTCTGAAGGAGACGATCCAACCGGCCGTGCTTACATCAGAGCCATGCTTCCGCGTGGCCTGGGAGGCCAGCGACTTGATTTTCTCCCTGTAGAGCTGGGCCGCGCGGCTGTTGTACTTGGCGTTGGTGTCGCTCGTGTCACACCCGTGTTGATGGAAGAAGGATGACTACAGAAGAGAGTACCTGGATTATTAGCAATACTGTATTAAATCTAGCATGGTGACCAAAAATGTTACTTCACGTTACGAAGGATTTTTAGAAAATACTAGTGAAAACCAAAAGAATGTAAACCATGTACATTTTTACAAATAAATTTTTCCTTGTGAAAGGGAATACCTTCCACAGATGGTAACATTTATATTTTGGAAAAACTGGACATGAGACTTGAATCACAAAATGAAATGACTGGCCTTTGGCTTCTCTATTAAACCATTTGTGTCATTCTGATTGTTATTTGGGGGGATGCTTTCCACTCAGGACTACTTTTTTTTCCCTCTGCTTAAAAAAAAGGAAAGATCTTGGGCCGGTCGAGTAGCTCAGTTGGTAGGAACGCAGGCTCTGAATAACAGGGCTTTGGGTTCCATTTCCACATGTGCCAGTGACTCTGCGCCCTCTACAGCTAAGATTGTGAACAACATCTTGACCTGGAGCTGGGCTGCTGAGTGGCCGGCAACAGTGTAGGCTGCGTGGGCTGCCGTAAGCAGCCATCCAATGGCAGGCAACCGACTGCCTCACCCAGGAAAAGCGCAATGATCATAATACCAACAATGAAGCGACGTCCTCCACAACTAGACTGAAGAACAAACAGGACAACAACTTGTCTGTTCCCCTCCCCCAGTTCCCCAATAAAATCTTTAAAAAAATTAAAAAAAGGAAAGGAAACATCAAATTTAATTTAAATTGTAAAAAATCAGAAATTGTCAGAAAAAAGAATGGAGTAAATCAACTCCTGAAAAAACAGTGCTGCATCCTGGTGACCAGATTTATTGGAAGGGTTGGAGGAAAATAAAAATGCCCTTCAGGTTAAGAATTTGTGAGTTATCTGCAAAATGACTTGTTTCAGGAGTGGAACAACCCTTGGTCATTTTTTTTTTTTTTTTAAGATTTTATTGGGGAGTTGGGGGAGAGGAACAATGTTGGGGAATTGGGGAAGGGGACCGACCGGCCAAGTTGTTCTTCAATCTTCGTTATGGAGGCCGCCAGTCATCATCTGGCTTCCTGTCGGCAGCTCATGGCCTCTAAGCTCAAGGTGCTGTGTTCAGTCTTAGTTGCAGGTGGGCATAGCCACCACCCCATGCAGGAGTCGAACCAGCAGCCTTGTTGTTAAGAGTGCACACTCTTTCCACTGAGCCACCTGGGTGGCAGCTCAGCTCAAGGTGCTGAATTCAGTCTTAGTTGCGGGTGGGTGTAGCCCATCACTGAATAGGTAATCTTGTTGTTACACCAGCTGAGCCATCCTGCCATCTGTTGGCAGCTCAGCTCAGCTCAGGCGCAGCATTCACTGGCCCATGTGGGAATTGAACCAGCAGCCCTGTTGCTCAGAGCTCCCACTCTCGAGGGATCTCTTAACTGCCTGAGCCACTTGGCCAGCCCCAACGTATGCTTTTTTAATTGGGCAAAAATTTATTGGAAAGGGAAAAAAAAAAAATCTCAGTTATTACAATGGTTTGTGGCCCTCCAAAGCTCACCCCTACCTGACAAAATCTTATTCTTTAGTATTTAATGTCTCTCACTAGGAAAAAGTTAAATCCAGTTCAAATTTTAAACAATCTACTTTAAATTTAATTTTTCCACTTAGGGAACAATGGAAAAAGGTTGAGAAACACTGATCCAAGGGAAGCTGGTATTTTGAAAACTATTATTTTATTTTGTTTTTTTGTTTGTTTGTTTGTTTTTTTGAGGGCAGTGTCACTGGCCCTCATATGTGGGAACCCAAACCGGGGCCGCTGGCATCCCAAGCCAGCGCTTAACCACTGTGCCACTCGGCTGGCCCGAAAACTATTATTTTAGATTTACAGATTTTAATTTTAAATATCTAATTGATGCTAGATATAATTTTTATTTAAAATACATACAAATTCGATTTCTTATAGTACTTTGCATATTTAACAGCATGACAGAGAAGGTTCCATTTACTCAGCCTCTACCATCTGGCACTGTAAATAGGGTATCAGTGCTTTGGGGGATTTTGCTAGTTCAGTGTTTGAGACACCAGATATACTGAATTTGTCATGATGTTTAAAATGTTTGAGGATCCTTATTTAGGTTTGTAAGTAGGGTTACTTTTTTTTTATTTTGTTAGCTGAGCCATCCTGCTACCTGTTGGCAGCTTAGCGGCAGCTCAGCTCGGGCTGGGCATCGAACTGCTGTTGCTCAGAGCTCAGCTCACACTCTTGAGCGAGGGTTACTTTTTTTTTTTTTTTTTTTTTTTAAAGATTTTATTGGGGAATTGGCGGAGGGGAACAGCGTTGGGGAATCGGGGAAGGGGAACAGACAAGTTGCTGTCTTTTTGTTCTTCAGTTTAGTTGCGGAGGATGTTGCGTCACTGTTGGTATCATCATTGCGCTCTTCCCGGATGAGGCAGATTGGTCGCTGGCCTCTGGATGTCGCTCACCGCGGCTATTGGCAGCTCACTCTTGGCTGCCAGCCGCTCACGCTGGCTGCGGGCCACTCACTGTAGCCTATGGCAGCCCACTCAGCAGGGGCTGCAGCCCACACCATCACCGGGACTCACACAGCCCAGCTCCAGGTGGAGCTGTTGTTAGCTGTAGAGGGCAGTGTCACTGGCCCTCATGTGGGATCCGAACCGGGGCCGCTGGCATCCCAAAACCAGCGCTTAACCAATGCGCCACTCGGCCGGCCCCGAGGGTTACTTTTTTAAAATTATAAACTAAGTGACCACCACTTAACTGGTTCTCTTTTTGTACAGAAATTACTGAGTTTATAAATTAATATATGATTTTTATATACTATATTTGAAGATTGGGAGAACAGATTTTTTTTATTTGTAGATTTAATACATAAAATTCAGATGTAAGCAGCTATAAGCTTTTATTCCATTATAAGCACAAAAGTCATCCTCACATATTAAAAAACTGCATTGTCATAAAGAAGCCTCCCAATTCCTCTGTATCATTGCTCCCTGTTTTAATTTCTTCAAAGCACTATCACCACCTGTTACTTTCTTGTTTCCTTACTTATTTAATGACACTCTGTCCCTGCCTGGGAGAGAGGGGCCCTCATTTGTTTGTTTGTCACATATCCCAGCACCTAGCCTAAAGCTTCATGTTCATCGGGTGTTGAACAGATTTGGGGATATACAAGACCACCAGATGGCCCGACTCCAAAGCCCCTCACATTTCCCCGTTATTCAGCAGGGCCTCCCAAACACCGCCAGCCCTGAACTTCTTCACCAGTGGAACACGCATTTACACGGAAGGAAAACAAGCCTGAGATGAACTTACTGCATTAGCGTTTCCTCCAACTTGCATGCATCGCAGCTGAAACCAAGACCAGTTAGAATCCAGCTCCGTAGATCTAAAGGAAAAGAACATTCTTACATTAATATTTTTCTCCCCCAGAATCAAGTCACTACACTACTGAGAACAAGATTTCCTTGATCTTTAGGGTCCTGAAGAACTCTAAGTTTATGCTCAGTAACACGCGCTCCCAGGACGCTGGGACTCCAGAGTGCGTGGGGCTGGGCAAGCGGACCCTGGCCCTCTCATCCTTCCTAGAAACCAAGGCTCTGCTGCCCGACTGCCTGCTCCCCTCCACGCCCGACCGCAGCCCGGCCATGCAGGCCAGCAGCACTTCTGCTGCGCTGACTCCAGCCAGCCATGTCTTCTAGGGACAGGGACATGACCAGCATCCTGGGGACGCTGCAACAACTCCAACTCTTGCTTCACATCCTCAGTGGGTTATGATCTAATGTGGTAATGTGTTTCTACTCAGCACAGATGTCCTATTTGGGTTTTTTTCTGGTCAGCTGTCCATTTGTCCAGTTTGATCCCTAGTAGGTGCCTGGAGGACGCTCATTATTTTACCATCAGGTGGAAGGGGCCTGCCCAACCAACACCATGAGGGACAGAAGAAAACTCAGGTGAAAAGTGCAAGTGCCTCCTACACCACCACACCTATACCTTACTTACCTGTAACCTAAGATTCCATCAGAGCAAGGGAAAGGCAGCAAGTGTATTTCCCAACAATAAAAATTCACCAAGTGATCAGTGTAAAGCAAGGTATGACAGCGCAATAATGTTGCAAGTCTTTATATTGAATCCACAGATAGGAGCAAAAAGCAAGGCTACCCCGTGTTCAATGTATGCCTATTTGTATCATTTTTTTAAAATAAATTTTATTTCTATTTTTTTTTTTTTTTAAGAGCAGTGTCACTGGCCCTCACATGTGTGACCCGAACTGGGGCCGCTGGCGTCCCAAGCCAGCTCTCAACCACCGCGCCACTCGGCCGGCCCCCTATTTGTATCATTTAACCTTCATGAATGTTAGGATGTTATTTGGAAGCCCCTAGCTACCTTAAGATTAATAATAATACTAATATTATTATTACACATACATATGACAAATCCACTTCATGGTGATATATAAAAAGGAAAAATTAAACCATATATTATAAAAAACATATGTACCAAAGACAAAAGAAAATCTCATTTTGGGATTTATTTGATTCCCAAGCAAGGTGATTAAACTGTGTACCTTGTCCTGAAATCCTTTCTCTGAAATACCTTGCTCAGTCCCTACCTTTTAATGACCGCCCCGCAGAGGGAGTCAGGTGCCATCCCCACCCTGTCACAGGGTGAACAGCACAGCCTCTGCAGACAGACTGAGAGAGTGCAAATCTCAGCTCAGCCATGACCAGCTGCATGACCTTAAGGAAGTTATTTAACCTTCCCATGCCTTACTTTCCTCATCTGTAAAGTGGGTTTTACTTCGGTTTTGTAGAAATTAAATAAGCTAGTCTCTGAAAAGTGCTTAGGTCATGGTAAATACCATCTGGCTAAAATTCTCACCATCACCATCACCATCATCATCATCATCACCACCATCATCATCATCACCATCATCACAATCACCATCATCACCATCATCGCCATGACCATCATCACCATCATCATCACCATCATCACCACCATCACCATCACCACCATCATCACCATCATCACCACCATCATCACCACCATCACCACCATCATCATCTTCACCATCATCATCACCACCATCTCCACCATCATCACCATCATCACTATCACCACCATCATCACCACCATCACCACCATCATCATCTTCACCATCATCATCATCACCACCATCACCATCACCACCATCATCACCATCACCACCATCACCATCATCACCACCATCACCATCATCACCATCACCACCATCATTCATCACCATGATCATCATCACCACCATCACCGCCATCATCACCATCATCATCATCACCACCATCACCGCCATCACCATCACCACCATCATCACCACAGCCACCATCATCATCATTGTCGTAACCCTGTCACACTGTGTTACAAGCAGCAGGCTCCAGAGGACAGGCATGTCCCATATTTCTCTCACACTCCTAGCACAGGCACATACTAGGTACCTGACTTAAAGTATGTCCTAAAATGATGCTACAAGCACTCAGATTTGCTAATCTGCTTTACAACTTTTAGTCCTAAACTATCTTTAAAAAAATAAAGCCATCGGACCGGCCGAGTGGTGTGGTGGTTAAGCTCTGGCTTGGGAAGCCAGCAGCCCCGGTTCGGTCCCACATGTGAGGGCCAGTGACACTTCCCTCAAAAAAACCAAAAACATTAAAAAAAAAATAAAGCCATTAGGACACAGCAATGCATGCTTCTTCCTATGGCTCTTAGCCTAAACATCTACCCTGTTTGCTTCAAAACCTTGTATGTGCCAGTAGCCCTGTACTGACCCTACTTAGGACCCCCACTCCATCAGATCGGTTCCTTCCCTTGCCATAGACCCAGACTAATATGCCATCTGTCTGACTTGTCAAAATGTATCTGTACCACGTCCCATACCCTTGGATCCTTGTGGTCTGTGGCTTCATCTAAAAGGTGAGTCTGCCTGGCACAGGCACATCATACAAACTAGGTAATGATGATGGCAGGGAGTTGATGGTGCTCCTTTAAGAGCTCTCTGCCCTTTAACACAGGACAACCAGACATCCAGCCCTCCTTAACTCACAGGACTCACTCTCTGAGCTGGGAGCCTAGTGCTCCAGCAAGGCAGGGCGGGAGCTACTTTGAAGTTGGGGACTTCGGGACCCATCAGGTCATGCCCCCTAGGCGAATATTTGTGCCACCTCTACAGACAATCAGCCTTGGTTCCTGGGACACAGAAAGAGCCTGAAATGGAGAAAAAGAATTGAACTTGTGCGTGAGAGTGTCAGAAGACCGGAGTTTAAGGCCCACCCTCTGCTAGCTCTGTGACTCACTGTCCTTGTGCGAATACCACGTAGCTTTAAAAGAGGTGGGAGAGGGGGCATTCAAAATAATAATGCTTTCCAGGAGTGTCATCTAGCAAAATTCTCACAATAAAACATAAATGGGGAAAAAATAAAAATAAAATAAAAATAAAACCAAACATTTATATATTTCTTAGAAATGAAGATTTTAAACACCTAATTATTCTAGAGTTGAGCTGACAAGGGTTCTCTCTCATACACTGGGATATCAGAACAGAAGGTTTTGATGCTGATGGACACTGAAAACAGCTGACCTTAACAAGAAACCTGAATTACTCATCAGTGCCCATTCCTACACGAGGAGGTGACTCCCTGTTGGTTATTTCTGATCTTTAATTTAGATGAACAGATGGAGAAAGGTAAGAGTCCCCGACAGTGCTAAGGGCAAAGCACAGCAGCGAAAGTAAGAAAAGTTAACGAATTAGTGTCACTTTAACAAAACAGCTCCTGTTAACCAACCAGGTAAAGGAGAAAATGGGTTTCCCACAATCTCTTGGATCCTTACATGAGCCAAAGCACAACCTCCTGAAAACCAGCATGAATCTGCTTCCCGTGTGGCTGCCAAAGTCAGTATTTCTTTGTAGGCAGAGCATTTGGATTTCCGAAACTTAGGAAATCGGGAGTCTCTCCACATAATCATGACAGGCTTATCATGTAATGGGGACTTTGTAACAGCATGAACCACAGCACTGTTCATCGTGGCTCAGAGGCGAGCCCAGGGGCAGCTTCCAGGAAGCCATTGGTTTATAACTGGCTTGACTGCTACATAAGGTCATGTGAGAGTCGCCTTTCCACGCTAACCTCAGACAAGGGTGCACCGAGCAGGCACCTGGTGATTCGGCTCTGGTCGTCAGCATGTCCTGGGGATCGCCACGTGTCAGGCTTCAGGGGGCGCCATTTGCTCACTCCTCCCAACACCCTAGATAATGATACTAGGTTTCTCATCCCCACTTTCAAGGGCAGGAAATTGAGTGATAAGGAGCACCCAGAGCTAGTGACGGATGGCTCTGAGATTCAGACCCGCAGTGGCCAGGTCACTGCCTTCACTCTGAACTCCTGCCCAGCACCACCTCGACTGTCTGGTGGGGCACCTGCTGTGCCCAGGCCAGTGTCAGCCTTCGAGGCCCAGGTACACCCCTCACGGGCCTCGGAAGTGGGTATAAGCTCCCAGCCTGGCAGTCAAGACCCTCCACAACGTCACACAAATCGTCCCCTTTGAACCTGACTTCCAATTTTCCCAGGCATAAAAAAGCGGCCATAGCCATTTCACTGCTGTGCGCCTCTATCCCTTTTCTTAAAGCCTGAGTGCCCAGCACCTTCCCCCTGCCTGCACCACTACCCAAAGCTCACCAAGCCCTCAGTTCACTGCAAATGCTACGTCTTCCTTGCAACTGTGCCTAATTTTCCAACTGGAAGCACACACAGTATTTTGTTTGCATCTCTTGTGCCACACCTCACAGTCTATCTTCTTATTTATGTTTTTTTTTTTTTAAGCCTGTCCCTACCCCCAGAACAAGAGCAATGCAGGGACTAGATCCATTCACCTTTCATAAGCTCATAAGAAACACTTAGCGGTGTTTGAGAAGGAACAGAGTCAGAGGGAGAGCAGCACCATGAGACAGGCTAACACAGGAACTGGAGTGAAGACGTCTAAGTCCTGGCAGATGGGAGGGAGGGGGATGGGCAGGGCCCAGTCCAGTTAGAGCCACTCTGCAGTCTGCCATTTCCCTAGATGCCTAACTTGCCTTTCCCTTTTTGCTTGGCAAAAGCTATAGTTTGTAAATTTCTTCCTTTGTAAAATTGTTGACTTGAAATTCTACTCAAACCCCTCCCCCAAACAAAAAACACCCCATTTAAATAAACATTCCAAGGCCAGCTGAGTGGTTCAGTTGGTTAAGAGCGGGAGCTCTGAGCAACAGGGTCACTGGTTCAATTCCCACATGGGCCAGTGAGCTGTGCTCAAGCTGAGCTGCTGCTGAGCTGCCAAGAGGTGGCAGGATGGCTCAACTGATGAGAGTATATGCTCCTAACAACAAGATTGCCGGTTGGACTCCCGCATGAGATGGTGGCTATGCCCACCTACAACAAAGACTGAACACGGCACCTTGAGCTGAGCTGCCACGAGCTGCTGACAGGGGCCGGATGGCAACTGGACTTGGAGCTGAGCTAACTGCACCCTCCACAACTAAGACTGAAGGACAACAAATTGGTTGGTCCCCTCCCCCAATTCCCCAACACTGTTCCTCTTTCCCAATTCCCCAATAAAATCTTTAAATAAATAAACAAACAAACAAAACATTCCACCATGCCAAACTGTTAACATGATCATGTCTGGAAAATGACCATGTGTGCATGCTCATGCGTGCATGAGTATATGTGTGCATACATGTGTGTGTGTACATGTGCGTGTGTCTGTATGGTGGGCAGGGGCAGGGGGAGAAGAGGGGAAAAGGGATTCCAGATGAGGGCTTTCTCTTGTTATTTTATACACTTTGGGACTGCTTGGACTTTTTTCCCAGTGAGCTAGTGTTTGTAATGTCTTTTTATCAGTAAAAAATGTTCAAAGAGCAGTATTCCACCTCTTAAAAAAAAAGATACTGAATACCCTTATCATCTTTGACTTTCTCTTGCCCAAACCCTAGGCTGCTGCTCTCTAAACAGTGATTTTTTTTTTAACAGTTGTTTTGAATCATTTATCAGCTCTGTGATTCGTAGTTATATTTATCTGTCGTTTAAGGGCTGGTGATTAAACCTGCAACCGCCCAAACAGACCCTGCTGACCAGCCTCACCAGGCCGTAGGTCAGGCCTTCCTTCAGCGGGGAAACACGTCAGAAAGCCACCTCACTTCCTGGACAGGTTTCAACGGGCAGTGTGCTTTTGTGGTGAAGAAAAGGGAGGGCCAAGTTGTAAAGGGCAGGGCTTGGCAGAGAGGAAGAGGGAAGAACCCAGCAAAGAGAAAGGACGGCAGCCAATGACGTGCTGCCTCGAATTCAGCCTTTGTGGGCACTGGGCAGAGTAAGTCATCACGTTAATTGGCAACTATCAGTGGAGGGGTGGAGGGGGTGAGTGGGGGTAGGAAGCTACATTAAAAATAAACTTGCCCTGGGGCCAGCCAAGAGGCTCAGTTGGTTGAGAGTTGGCTTAGAGCATGTGCTCTGAGCAACAGGGCTGCCGGTTTGATTCTCACATGGACCAGTTATGCTGCATCCGAGCTGAGCTGTCACTGAGCTGCCAATAAGTGGCAGGATGGCTCAGCTGGTGTAACAACAAGATTGCCTGTTCAATGGTGGGCTATGCCCACCCGCAACTAAAAATTGAACTCAGCAGCTTGAGGTGAGCTGCCGCCAGGATGGCTCAGTGGATAGGGCGTGCGCTCTTAACAACAAGGCTGCTGGTTTGACTCCCGCATAGGATGGTGGCTACGCCCACCCGCAACTAAGATTGAACACAGCATCTTGAGCTTAGAGGCCATGAGCTGCCGACGGGAAGCCAGATGGCGACTGGCACCCTCCACAATGAAGACTGAAGAACAACAACTTGGCTGGTCCCCTCCCCAAATCCCCCAACACTGTTCCCCTCCCCCATTTCCCCAATAAAATCTTTTTTAAAATAAATAAATAAAATAAACTTGCCCTGGCAAGTAAATCTCTCAATATTTAAAAAGGACAGGGTAGTGTATTCAAGATATTCTGGGACTATGGGCCAGCTGAGTGGTGTGGTGGTTAAGAGCTGGCTTGGGAAGCCAGCGGCCCTGGTTCGCATCCCACATATGAGGGCCAGTGACATCGCCCTCTAAAAAAAAAAAAAATTCTGGGACTAGCATCTAAGAAAAGAAGACAAGAAACTGATGCTCTGAAACCAATAAGAACACGCATAAGAATTCCCTTTTCTAGATAATTACCTATGGAGTTATATGGCTATAAATATTTAGCACATCAGGCCTTTACAAACTGATTTCTGAAAAAGAAACTCAGGCAAGTTTTTTCTTTAAGACTGTGTTTCCCCAAAAATAAGACCTGGCCAGAGAAGAAGCCACAGCATGATTCCTCCAGGATATGGAGGGCACGCACACCTCACGTGAGAGTTTTATGACCTGTTTCAGGGGGAAGGGTGCCTTTTCCACAAACTCCTCCAGCTTAAAATATTCAGTATGGGGCCGGCCGAGTGGCGCATTGGGTAAGCGCTGGTTTTGGGATGCCAGCGGCCCCGGTTCGGATCCCACATGAGGGCCAGTGACACTGCCCTCTACAGCTAACAACAGCTCCACCTGGAGCTGGGCTGTGCGAGCCCCGGTGATGGTGTGGGCTGCAGCCCCTGCTGCAGTGGGCTGCCATAGGCTACAGTGAGTGGCCCGCAGCCAGCGTGAGCGGCTGGCAGCCAAGAGTGAGCTGCCAATAGCCGCGGTGAGCGACATCCAGAGGCCAGCGACCGATCTGCCTCATCCGGGAAGAGCGCAATGACGATACCAACAGTGAAGCAACATCCTCCGCAACTAAACCGAAGAACAAAAAGACAGCAACTTGTCTGTTCCCCTTCCCCAATTCCCCAACGCTGTTCCCCTCTGCCAATTCCCCAATAAAATCTTTAAAAAAAAATAAATAAATAAATAAAAAAAATAAAATATTCAGTATGCCAAAGTGCCACATTTTGGTTCCTAAAATCATGTGAGGGCTTACTTTCCAGCTAGGTTTTATTTTAGGGGAAACAGGGTATATTAAAAAAGAAATTATGGGCGGCCGCTTAGCTCAGGTGGCTAGAGCACAGGCTCTTAACACCAAGGTTGTCAGTTTGATTCTCACATGGGCCAATGGGCTGTGCCCTCCACAACTATATTGAAGACAATGACTTGACTTGGAGCTGATTGGTCCTGAAAAAAACACTGTTCCCCAATAAAGCTTAAAAAAAAAAGAAAAGACAGAAAGGAATTATGTTGTGATCACTACTTAGTTTTTGTGCGATCATACAAAACAGCTCATTACAAGTCACAACAGACTTTATCCTTCAGGAGCAAATGCTCTTTATAGTAACTGCGTTGTATCGATATTCTGTAAGTCATAATAACATAAAATAAAATTGCTCGCTCCCATTCCAAATAGCCTTCCTGCCTAGCTGGTTCCTTCCCTGGGAGAAGAAGCGGCAGGGAAGTAGGGCACAGGGATCCGACATGGCCGCTCAGTGGTGCCCTGGCCAAAGCCATGGCTGCTCACGTGCAGGCCCTGCTCAGCTCCCACGCCCGAACCTGGCTGGGACCCTCTTATTATTTCTTTTATTATTTCAATCTCTTTTACTTCATGCCAGCGAGCTTGCCACCTCCGCCTGCACTGTGGGGCTGTGTGTGTCCAGAGGGGCTGTCTGTCTCTGATGCACACAGAGGCCCCACTTGGCTACCACCAGTGGAAGACAGGGTCTTCCCAGAAGGAGACAATGCAGCCCAAGACTTCAGATGGAATGAGAAGAAAGGCGTTCATGGGATAAGCATTTGAAACTGCCACTAAAATTCATACAAAAATCATCCCTCGGACTTTGTGGTGTTCGTGTCCTGAGGGCCAGGGCCGGAAGATTATGCTAGAAGTGAAACCCTGCTATGAGGACCTACTCTCCACCTGCTGGGGTGGGGGAGGGCAGGCCCGAGCACCTGAGTCCTCTCCTACAGGACTGCTCCGTTATTAGAAGAGAAAGGGAAAGGAAATACTGTCTCAAACCCTCCCTTCTGACTGTCTTCACCACCACGGCCTCATGTCCCCGACATACGAGCTCTATGTAACATAACTGAATAGAAACGCACTCATTTTCCCAGTTTACTTAATTATCTAAGACTGAAATCTCTGTAACTCATAACCAACCTCTCATCTTACTAGATGTCAAAGGAAACATAAAGGAAAAGGGGGGAAGGGTCCCATGGGACAAGTGATCCCTCCCACTACCCAACGAGGACAGACTCACTTACCGAATAAAGCTCAAGTGAACACCAAGAGACCGGTGTGACCCTGAGCAGTCGATGCAAACAAACACCCCATAGGTTATGCTGGCCCAGCTGGGATTTTTGGCACCACAATCAAAACATACCTGAAAGAAAAAATTTTTCATTGTATTATTTATTATTTTCTATTAGCCAAATGAGCCATCTGATAGGATGTAGTACACGATTTAGCCTGACGGCTGCTTAACCTTTACAATTTAAACTGGTTATTAGAAACTATCTGACCCAGATTTTAAAAAGCTCAAATTTCAATTTATTATTATATATATAATTATATGTTAATATAGTTATATTAATATAACCTATTAGCTATATAGTAAATTATGTATTATTACGTAGCTATTAGAACACCATGCAGTATGGGTAGTGACGAGAACTCAGGTGTGTATACCACCTCAAACATCACCTGTCCTTGAGGCACCAACGCAGTTCCTACCGGACACGTAAAGGAACACTGGTCATGGCTGGCCCCTGCTCAGAACACTCAAGGCCTTACTGTCTGCTGGACAGTGGCTCTACAGCAGGTGGCAGGACACCTTTGGATACTTCTCTCCTCACTCAGAAGATGAGAGGGTGGTGGCCAGACTCCCAGATGCCCCAGTAATCCTCCCCACCTGGTGTTCACACCCCTGTGGAATCCCACCCTCACCTTTTCAGGGTGGTCCGTGTGACCACAATACGGCAGGAATGCCATACGTTACTACCAGATTAGGTTATAAAAGATGCTGTGACTTCCTTTCTCTCTGTTGCTCTCTCTCCCTTGAACCGCTAGCTCTGGGGGAAGCCAGCTGCCATGTTTGAGGACCCTCGGGCAGCCCAGTGGAGAGGCTCAAGTGGTGAGCAACTGGGGCCCTCAGTACAACAGCCAGTGCAGGGCCGGGCCGGCCGGCCACCCTGTGAGTGAGCTGGGCAGTGGCAACTCCAGCTTTCAGACGGCTGCAGCCTCATGACAGAGAGGCCCCAGCCTCCTTTTCTCAACTGACTGAAGTCAAATATTCTTCATCTGAGAACAGGATTATAAAAGTACTTTATTTATTTATTTTTTTTTTGAGGGCAGTGTCACTGGCCCTCATATGTGGGACCCGAACCGGGGCCACTGACTTCCTAAGCCAGCGCTTAACCACTGTGCCACTCGGCCGGCCCCCTATAAAAGTACTTTAAAATGCACAGTGCTTGTCATGGAAATTCACACATAATTAATTAAAGTCAGAACAACAGGATAGTAAAAAGTCTACTAATAGAAGAATTGCTTTTAATTTTTTTCCATAAAAAAAGCTCCCATGTTTTAGATATACTTTATAGGCCAACAGCCTACGTGAACATTGTCCCAACTGTTCGGTTGTCGGAAAAATCATGACGTATTTTTTCTATGTTTTTCATTGCAAAAATGCATCATGACTTTTCTGACAACCCAATATAATCATTAGGAATGACCTGGCTTCAGGGGCCGGCCGAGTGGCATGGTGGTTGGGAGCTGGCTTGGGAAGCCAGCAGCCCCAGTTCGGATCCCACATATGAGAGCCAGTTTCACTGCCCTCAAAAAAAAAAAAGGAAGAATGACCTGGCTTCTGGCCTTTTGAGGAAATACAAGAGTGCAAACCTGAGTGGGTTTCCCGAAGCCCCTCACCAGCACAGGCTCATGGTGAGCCTGCACGAGTTGTGGGGGTGGAGTGACAACTGACAGGAAAGGTGCCAGCCATTCATTTCAATGTCACTGGCAGGCACTGGGGTCACTGATTCCACCAATACGCGCTGAGCCCCTCCCTGCTGCCAAGCCGCATGCTGGCTGGCCTTTGAAGAGCTCACTGTGCAGCAGGGAAGAGGGACGCCCTGTGGTCACAGCCATTAGAGTAAGGAATCCACTTCCGTGGGACTCTGCCAAAGGTACTGTCTGTCCCTCTGTGAGAGGCCATCTGTAATCCCTCACTTACTCAACTAAGAGTTGTGTGTGTCTGTACCATCAAGTATGTACCTGGAGACACAAAGCAGGTGTGCGCAGGTGGGTCAGGAAGAGCCAGCTGCGCGGAGCCCACAGACTAGCAGTCTAGAGGGCAGGACAATTACGTACAGGGTTGAATCTTAGTAAGCAAGGACAGGATGCATCAAGTTTTCTAGATGGGGTACAAGAGGCATTTGGGATCTCACGAGAGTCTAAAAGGACAGTAAGTGGCAATAGCCTGTGCAGGAAATGCCCCAGTGGACAGAGGTGACAGTCCACTGAGAGATTGGGTGTGCACACCCCAGAGCAGCAAGTTGGAGAACCACTCCCGAGGTGGCCACAAGGCTGGCTGCACGGGAAAGCGGTGGGGTGTCTAACAGGGCGCAGCGTCCTCCTGACCCACCTGGATGAGGAATTGCTCGAGTGTAGCTCCCTGAGGGTGGGGCCCTGTCGATCTTGTTCACTTGAGCTGAGTGCCCAGCCTGGCACAAAGTGGCATTAACGGCACAGGTAATGGGGCAGTTTGGAGGGATGGAAGAACTAACGAGTTGAGACTGGGACGTGTGAGATCTGAGATCAGGAGGCAGTTAGAAATCCAAGCCTGGCTCTCACACATGCGCCTTGATTCTCCTGCCGGAGGCAGGACACAGCTCTGAGAGCGGGACTGCTCTTTGTTTTGATACGAAATCCTAAACCCAAGTTGAGACATGCTTTTCTAAGTAGAGTATCAGTTATTATGGTGATGAAAAATAGTTTTGACTAACAAGTTGTTTTGCCTAATGATGAGAATAATAATTGCTATAGAAATAAGCTAATTATTGGCCATTTACTCCCTGTCAGGCACTGCTGTTGGCCAACTGAATCTTCATAACAACCCTCTAAGAAGGTACTGTTAGGTGGGCCGAGTGGCTCAGTTGGTTAAGAGCTCGCTCAAGAGCGCGAGCTGAGCTCTGAGCAACGGCGGTTCGATGCCAGCCCGAGCTGAGTTGCTGTTGAGCTGCCAACAGGTGGCAGGATGGCTCAGCTAAAAACAAACAAACAAACAAAAAAAGTACTGATATCGTCCCCATCGGGGACAGCTTCCTGGGTGTGTGTGACCTGGGCAGTCCCACAGGGGCCCTGTACTCAGAAGGGCCCATGATTCCTTAATGCTGTGCTGTCTCATCTTGAAATTCTTAATACTTTTCAAGTGAGGGTCCTGTGTTTTCTTGCAAATTAGGTAGCGCAATTTTGATCCCCATTTTAGAGAAAACTAAGGAATCATGAAGTTAAGTATCACAGCTAAGAAGTGGTATCGTGGGGACCGGACCCCAGGCAGTCTGCATCCTGGCCCACTCTTCACCCCTTCACCACACTGCCTCTCACATGGCCAGACAGCCTTCATCCTTCACCCACTGGACTATGCGCTCCAAGAAGGCAGGAGCCTGTCTCTTTATTCAGGGTACATCACTGTACCCTCAATGGTTGGCGCCACGCCCAGCACACCACAGGTGCTCAATGGATATTTGTTGAATGAATAACTTAAACAATCAATATAAAACTAAGGAACAGTATAGCTTAAGGAAGGATTTCACAAACGAGAAAGATGACCCTTACAAGTTAAAGCCTTTGGTCCAGAGTAAATGGTCATCATACACGAGAAGAAGCAACTGGACACCAAGTTCTGAAAGTAAACCGAGTTGTTTTTCTTTACCTACCTTTCCTGTCTCGTGTACCTTACAGCTCCTTTTCAGAACCCCATTTTGAAAATGCTTCTTGTCATCCAACTCTTCCACATCACTAAAACTAGTTTTCGTCTTTGTTTAGGTAATGGTTTCTTACTAATGATCAAGTAAAAAGTCTTAATCAAGAAATGTAACACACACAGAAATATGTAGCACGATAGTGTGGAACACTGCCAGAAAATAGTTTTGCTCAATGCTTTTATCAATCCCACCACAGCATATAAAATGTTCCACAGGTGTGTTGTTCATAAAAATACTAATAACAAAAAAGAGCAGATGTGTATTGAAGGCTTGTATATGGAGGTGCTGCTCTAATTGTTTTGCCTGGATTTTCTCATTTAATCCTCACAGTTACCCTCTGAGTTAGATCCTGCTCATGTCCCATTTTCAGATAAGGAAAATAAGGTACAAGTAACCTGCCCGAGGTGACATAGAAAGTAACAGGGTCTGGATAACAATGTAGTCACTTTTTTTTTTTTTTAAGCTGAGCCACCCTGCCACCTGTTGGCAGCTCAGCAGCAGCTCAGCTCGGGCTGGGCATCGAACTGCTGTTGCTCAGAGCTCAGCTCGCACTCTTTTTATTTATTTATTTTTTTTGAGGGCCGTGTCATTGGCCCTCATATGTGGGATCCGAAGCACCGCGCCACTCGGCCGGCCCTCAGCTCACACTCTTGAGTGAGCTCTTAACCAACTGAGCCACTCAGCCGGCCTGGATAACAATGTATAGGCAAGCCACACATGTTCCTCAAAGTGTCTCTTGGTAAAATGACACTGACTTCTTATTTTAAAAGGGCGTCTTCCCTTTGATAAACTCTAATTACAGGAACCACTCTTTATAAACAGATCGCTCTAAAACTGAAAATCAAGAAAACAGCACAGAAATCCACACTGGAGAATTCCTTTCTCCTGCCGACCTTCCTGTCTCCATCAGGCATCACTTCCAGTAAACTGCTCCCTTTCTCACTCCTCATAGGCTGTAAAACGATGGGCTCCCCATTCGCCATCAAGGCTTAAAACAAAGGCACCTAAATTCTGTACAACTCAGGAACTTCCTAAGCCATCACATCAGGGCTCGTGTCACCACGCTCGTTAACAGCTGTTGGCTTTGGAGGTGACTGGTGAGGACCAGACAAAACTCATGCCACAGGCGGGGAGGGGAGAGTCCACACGGACGCGACAGCCCTTTGCACTCTCCAGGTTCTACTCCGACCTGTGATCCTCAGGAGAGGGTGTCACTCCAGCCTGATGTGTCATCACATCTCCAGCCAGTCTGGAAAAGTTGTAAAAGTCATAGCGGGGGTGCGGGTGAAAAGAGCCTCTGAATATGGGGGGTGGGAACCCCACTCTCCAAAGAGACCCAAGGGGAAGGAAGGGTTTGTGGGGGCTTCCTTAGCAAGGGACAGGAGCTGGAAGCCACCGCACTGACCACTTGGCAGCTTTATCAGAGACACTGAAGCTTCCTTCAAAGAGCACGGAGCTGGCCTGGGACGCCCGCGGCCCCGGTTCGGCCCCACATATGAGGGCCAGGGACACTGCCCTCAAAACAAAACAAAACAACAAAACAAAACAAAACCCGAAGAGCCCGGAGGACCAGGCAGGCGCCCCGGGGACCTGCGAGGCGGGCGCGAGCTGCGCTCTCCTGAAGGCCCGGGCCCGGGGCGCTCCCCGTCTCCGCTCGGCCCCCCGGAGGCCCGGCCTCGGCCCCGCGGCCACGCCGCCACCCCCGAGCAGCCCCCCGGGCACGCCCCTGCCTCGCCGCGGCCGGGGGCGACGCGCGGTCCGGACCCAGGGCAGGCCCAGCCGCCGCGGCCGCCAGTGCGACGTGTCACAGGCCAGGCCGGCTCCTCCTCCCACGGCCGCGGCCACGGGCTCCGCAGGGGCCGCCCGCGGGGTCCGCCAGCGGTGCCGCGCCAGCCCGAGCTCGCCCAGCGGCCGTTACCTTGTTGGTGGGCACCGAGCGCAGGCGCCTGAAGATGGTCGCGATGTCCTGCTTGCTGGGGTCCCCCATGGCCACCAGAGAACGGCGGGCGCAGCCGGCCCCGCCACCCGAGAAGCGCTGACCGGTCAGGCAGCGGTTGCCGCCTCCCGGAGCTAGACCACGGCCCAGGGGGCGGGGCTGCCCGAGACGGCCGGGTCCCGCCCCGGATCCGCCCTCGGCACCGCCCCTGCCCCGCCCACAACGGGCGCACGCGCCGTTCTCCTCTCAAGGCCAGGCTCAGCGGCGTCGCTGGTTCCGCCCACTCGGGGGCCCGCCCCCGGCCCCGCCCACAACGGGGGCGCACGCGCCGTTCTCCTCTCAGGGCCCGGCTCAGCGGCGTCGCTGGCTCCGCCCACTCGGGGGCCCGCGTCCGGCGCTGCTCGCGCGTGCGCAGGAAGCGCGGCGCCCTTCCCGGGTGGCTGTCCGCGCTGTGCGCCGGGCCTGCGTTTGCGGTGGGCTCAGTGCCATGCGCATGGCCTCCGTGAAGACCACCATGTCAGCCGGCTGAGTGCCCCTTTGACGAGCGCACTGCTTCCGTGGCCCGGGCTTCCCGCCGCCTGCCCGTGCGCGCGCAGAGCCCGCCGGTGCCGCCGGCCGCTCACCTCTCTGCCTGGGGTGGGAGGCGCGCTACCTGGACATCGGCTCTGAGTGTCGGTCTCGGGCCCGTGAGACGGAGCGGCCCTCGGGAGCAGAAGGCGCGCGGCCAGCGTCGCGCGGACGCACAGGAGAGGAGACTGGCCGCGCCTCCACTCGGAGAGGGGCCCCGGGAGAGGCCGCCGCAGGCTGGGGGTGCGGGGCAGGGGCGCAGGGCCGACGCGGCGCCTGGGCTCCGAGCCCCCAGCCCCGGGATCTGGGGGAGCCGCTTCCCTGTGAAGCCGGTGCCTCCTCTGCACCCGGGGATGGAGATGCGGGCCGGGGCCGGGCATGTCCCCTGCACCTGCCTGGTTACATTGCCAGGGAGAGGGCGGCACTTTTCCGGGAAAAGGAAAGTTATCTTCGTGAGCAGTACTTTTTGCAGACAGCTGTGACTGTTTGAAAGTTCTCTTTGTAGTGAGGCCAAGTGTACGCCCCTGTATTTTGTGTCTGTTGGCACCGGCTTGGCCTTAAAGAGAAAACCTGGACTGTTCGTGAGGAACAGCCACGCCCTTTCTGATGGGGATGATGGTCCCGTTTCCTGTGTGGGGCTGGAATCTCACTGAGTCATGTGTCAGATGAGGGCAGGGTACCTTCACTCAACTCTCCAACATAGAGATCTCGTAGGGGAAGAGAAAAAGCACAGTGAAATGTAGATAGTGTCTGCACTAAAAGGCAGGCATAAGGGAAGGCAAAATACCATCACTGTCTTCTCTTAAATGTGTTCTTCACTGAACTTGTTACCACCTGATAATGTAATATGTAAATATACCTGCTGCCCTTCAACTGAAGATACATTTCATGAGATCACATCTATTTGTTGTCCCTCCGTAACCCCAGCGCCTAGAACAATGCCTGGCATATAACTTTTGTTCAGTAAAGATTCGTGCACTGGGCTTAGAATGTATACATGTATAAACAGCGTCCCTCCCAATATCATCATGAGAAAAAGCCTTGACTAATCTACAAAGCCATAACTTCTCTTGAGCCCACCAGAGATCTGAGGTTACAAAGCCACCAAGTAAACTGACCTCCAAGAGAGAGAAGCCTCTCCAAAAAGAGGTAGCACACAAGAACGCCCTACCTTTGGCAGAGCAGGAAAAAGGTGGCTGCCATACATAGGAGGTAGAGGAAGTCGCCTAAAATTTTAATGAATTCGTAAAGGCTAAATGTGAGCTAGCACTTTAGTTTGGAGTAGTTGGGGGCCTCCAATACAAAGGGGGTTCATATTCATTCACAAGCTCTTCTATAAACACTGCACCATTAATATCTTTCTTCACAAGAAAGGTGGAGACAGAGAAAGAGACTAGAGAGAAACCCCTTGAGGGGCAGGAATACAGTTGTTGGGGGATGGGCACAAAACCCCACCAGCTTCCCTTATCTCCTGGAAAGCAAAAGCAGCAAACTCTCCCTCAGCGTATTGCAAAGATCCTTTTCTGCCATGGGAGGAAGGAATAGAAAAGCAAAACCCGGTAATACCAAATCCAAAAGAGAATAGGAAACTCTCTCACCCTTAAAGAGGGTAGGAAAAATTTCATTGCTGCAGGAGGAAGGATAAAAGCAAAATCCCTTTACCCCTGAGGGAAGGTCAGGAAACTCTGGGTTTGGAATCCTATACCTGTACCCAAGAGAGGTTGGCTGGAAAAGGGGGAGGGAACTTCCAACCAAGACCAACCACAGATGTCATGACAGGTCTACGGTCAGCAGGAGGAGGGCAAGGCTGAGGCTGGACCAGGTCACCAGGGAACCGCCACCCACATGTTTATGAACCTAGCCCTATGCATAATAATAAGCAGCAGCAATCTACCACAGAGGGAGGGATCAGAGTGTCAGTAAACAACTCTAGCACCCCAGCCCATACTGTGAGCACAAGACAAGGTTACGTCAGCCCACTACTATAGGAATTTGAGTCCTGTGGTGCACTGAGGGTAAATAGAACAATAATAAAAGCAAGCTTAGCTCCTACCTGAATTGATGCAATCCCCACACTAATGATCTGACAGAAGTGGGCCCTTTTTGAAGTGTAAATACTGTATACTTTCATTGCTATTTTACTACATTAGGGTTTCTCAACCTCAGCACTATTGACATTTTGGGCTACACAATTCTTTGCTATGGAAAGAAAACAGCCCCTGGTTGAGGACCACTGTTCCGTACTCTATGTCAAGTATTCAAACAAACAAACACAATTATGAGGTACACAGAAGAGCAAGGAAAAACGATCCATTGTCAAGGAACAAAATGATCAACAGATTATAGGGCCAAACAGACAAGCTCCAGATGTTGGAACTGTCAGAGAAGGACTTTAAAATTGCTATGATTATTACGTTACACAATCTAGAGGAAATGTGGACAACATATATCAAAGAATGGGAAATTCCAGCAGAAAGATAGAAAGTACATGTTATTCAAATGAAAATACTAGAAACAAGTAACCACAAAACCTCACAATATCAGACATGAAGAATTCCTTCAATGACCTCATAAGGAGACGACTCAGCTAAAAAACATGGAAAAGATCTACAGAAATTATCCAGACTGAGATACAAAGAGAAGAGGAGAAGGAGTGGGAGGAAAAGAAGAAGAGAGCAATTAAGAACTGTGGGACAACAGCAAACACTTATGGTCCCAGAAGGAGAAAACACACAGAATGAGCAAAAAAAGTATTTGAAGACATAATAATGGTGAGTATTTGTCAAAACAAATGAAAGTTATAAAACTATAGAACCAGGAAACTCAGAGAACCCTCAAAAAAAAAAAAAAGTCCATAGGCCAACTGTTGCAAACCAAAGATAAAGAAATATATCTTGAAGGAAGCCAGAGGAAAAAGAACCATTGCATATTGATACAGATAACACTGAATACAGATAACAGTTACAAATGTGCAAGCCATAAGACCACGAAGTGTCATTTTTAAGGTTCTGAAATAAAAACGAATGTCATCTCAGAACTCTATACCCAGTGAAAATACATTTCAAAAGTGAAGGAGGGGGCCGGCCGAGTGGCGCGGTGGTTAAGTGCTGGCTTGGGAAGCCAGCGACCCCGGTTCGGTCCCACATGTGAGAGTCAGTGACACTGCCCTCAAAAAGAAAAAAGAAAAAAAAAGTGAAGGAGGGCCGGCCAAGTGGCTCAGTTGGTTAAGAGTGTGAGCTGGTTCAATTCCCACATGGGCCAGTGAGCTGCGGCTTAGCTGAGCTGCCACTGACCTTCCAACAGGTGGCAGGATGGCTCAGCTGGTGAGAGCACATGCTCCTAACAGCAAGGTTGCTGGTTCGACTCTTGCATGGATGGTGGGCTACGCCCACCCGCAACTAAGATTGAGCAGGGCACCTTGAGCTGAGCGGCTGTGAGCTGCCAACCAGATGGCAACTGGACTTGGAGCTGAGCTAGCTGCACCCCCCACAACTAAGACTGAAGGACAACAACTTGGCTCTTCCCCTTCCCCAATTCCCCAACACTGTTCCCCTTCCCCAATAAAAATATATTTTTTTTAAAAAGTGAAGGAAATGTGGAGCAATTGGAACTCTCTTATACTGCTGGTGAAAATACAGCCACTTTGGATAATATTTTGGAAGCTAATAAAATTGACAAATCTCTAGGCTGATTGAGCAAGAAAAAAGAGAAATGATGCTATTGTCCCACAACTCTTAGATACAAAAAAACTAATACAAGAAGTTAAATAGAGACATCACTAGAGAACCTACATTAAAATGATAAATATAACAACACTTTATTAACAAATTTGACAACTTATAAACGATAGAGAGATTCCTTGAAAGACACAAATTACCAAAGCACATGCAGAAAGAGGTAGATATTTTGAATAGTTCTATTAAAAAATAGTTCTGTTAAGGAAATAGAAATTGTACTTTAAAACCTTCCACCAAAGAAAGCTCTAGGCCCAGATGACTTCACTGGTGAATTCTGGTGAAGAAATGATACCAGTTATACACAAACACTTCCTGAAGTGGAAAAAGAGGGAACACTTTTCAATTCATTTTTATGAGGCCAGTATAACCTTTATACGAACACCAAACAGACATTGCAGGCAAAGAGAACCACAACCAATACGCTTCATGAACATAGATGCAAACATCCTTATCAAACCAAACCCAGCAATATATAAAAAGTTTAATAATACATTTAGTTTATGGTTGATTTAACATTTGAAAATAAGGGATTTTTCACCACATCAACAAACTAAAAAGGAAAAAAATATAACCACATCAATAGATGAGGAAGAAGCACTTGACAAAATTCCACATTCATTCATGATTTTAAAAAAATGAAGAGAACAAACAAAAGAAACTTTCAACCAACTAGGATTAAGAGAGAACTTCCTAAACTTCATAAAGGTCATCTATGAAAAACCTAGAATTGCCTGCATAATGATGAAAGATTTCATGCTTTCCCTGAGCAAGGATATCTAATTTTACCACTCCTAGCCAGTGCAATAGACAAGAAAAGGGAAATAAAAGGCACCCAGATTGGAAAGAAAGACATGATATTATCTTTATATACAGAAGACATGAATATCTACACAGAAAATCTCAAGAACTCTACAAAAAAATAACCAAACAAACCAAAAAACTACTAGAATAAATGAGTTTAGTAAGATTGCAAGCTATAAGGTCGATATATGAAAGTCAATTAAATGTCTATATGCTGGCAAAGAACAACTGGGAATTGGAAATTTTTTTGGAAATTGAAATTTTAAAAACCATTTACAGTACCATCAAATAATGTAAAACACATAAGGATAAATCTAAGAAATATGTGCAAATTTTGTACACTGAACACTAGATAACATTGCTGACAGAGATCAAAGACCCAAATAAATGCAGAAAAACACCATGCTCATGGATTAGAAGACTCAATAGTGTTAAGATGTCAGTTCTCCCCAAATTGACCTATAGATTCAACACAATCCAAATCGAATTGTCAGCATACATTTTTAAAAAAAAATATTGAGAAGCCAATTCTAAACTTTACAATGGAAAAGCAGAGGAACTCGAATAGACAGAACAGGTTTGAAAAAGAAGGACATGGTAGGAGAGCCCACCACCTGCCTGCATGGCTCAATAAAAAACTGCAGTAATTAAGAAGCTGTGGTGTTGTAAAAGGATGGACACATAGGTCAATGGAATAGAATAAGGAGTCTAAAATACATACACATTGGGTTGTCAAAAAAGTCATGATGCATTTTTGCAATGAAAAACAGAAAAAATACTTCATGACTTTTCCGACAATCAAATATATATATATATATATATATATATATATATATATATATATATATATATATATTCAATTGATTTCTGATAAGGTGCCAAAGTAATTCAATGGAGAGAGGATAGGTTTTCAACAATGATGCTGGAACAGTTGGACATTCATACGCAAACAATAAATAAAAGTAAATCTTAACTCGTACCTCGCAATCATATAAAAAATTAACTTGAGGGCCAGCCGAGTGGCGCATTGGTTAAGAGCTGGCTTGGGATGCCAGCGGCCTCGGTTTGGATCCCATATAGGAGGGCCAGTGACGCTGCCCTCTACAGCTAAGATGGTGAACAACAGCTCCACCTGGAGCTGGGCTGCTGTGAGTCTCTTGGACCGCATAGCTGCAGCCCCTGCTGCACTGAGCTGCCAAGAGCCACTGTGAGCCGCCGTCCAGAGGCCAGCGACCGATCTGCCTCATCCCCAGATGAGCGCAATGATGATACCAACATGGGCCAGTGAAGCGATGTCCTCCACAACTAGGCTGAAGAACAAAAGGACAGCAACTTGTCTGTTCCCCTTTCCTGGTTCCCCAACGCTGTTCCCTCCCTCAATTCCCCAATAAAATCTTCAAAAAAAAAAAATTAACTTGAAAGTATCATAGACCTACATGTGGAAACTATGCAACATCTAGAATAAAACACAGGAGAAAGTCTCTGTGACTTTGAGTTAGGCAAAAGTTACTTGTACATGACACAAAAAGCATAACTATAAATTGATGAACCGAAAGTATAAACACATTTTGGGGTATTTATACAGTGGAATACTTCTCAGCAATAAAAAGGAACTTAATGATAGAGGCAGTACCGTGCATGAATCTCAGAAGGATATGCTGAGTGAAAGAAGCCAGGAACGAAAGTCCACACACCGTGTTATTCCATTTATATGACATTCTGGAAAATCCTTGTGGTAGAATCGGCCTTTAACTAAACATTGTATATTGCAGAGAGGACTGTTACTGAGGTTCAGAGTGACATGGGACAGAGAAGTTTGCAGAGAAGGACTTGCTCTCCTAGTGAGTATTGTCGCCTTACAGAGTATTTGTATTCTAGCAGGGCCAAACTTGATTAAAGAGGTTTACCTCTAAGGATTCATCCTTCAACGCGGGAACGATATGGGGCTTTATCTTGAAAAGTATCCTAACTCCTCATTTCTAGCCAAGAAATAGGACAATAAGGATCTTTCAAAAGTATCAACAACAAAAAAAAAGTAAGAATTACAGAGAATAAGAAAGAAAAGGTGGAACTAAGGAACAAAAGTGAGGAGAAGGATGCCAGTGGAGATCTGAGACTAACAGCAGGCAGGAGGGTTTGAAAGCAGGGCCCAGCCAGCAGGCACGTCCACACGGCCTTCTGTGTCCAGTCCTCGCTGTTTATCTTTTATGAAGACACCCTGGTGTGGTTGTGGCCAAGCGAAGCGGCATTTACAGCAAGTCCTCACTTCACATTGATGCAAGCTCTGAGACTTGAAGCGAAAGGACGTATAGTAAAACAAATGTTACCATAGGCTACTTGATATAAATAAGAGGTAAGTTCCTACATCACCTCATCAACGTTATAACCAAATGACATTGAATGAAAGGACGTTATTCGAGGACCTGCTATAGTTTTATTTCGCTCATTCACAGTTGAATAGGAGCTTGCTAAACGCCAAAAGCCACCGCAAGGAAAAACATGCCCAGATGGTCACACGATGAGTCAGAGTGAGAACAGCACAGACCTTGTTCCTTGACCCTGGGGAACGCCAGTGGACTTCAGTTGTGCCGAAGAGAAAACAAGTGAACGCTATCTCAGCTGGGCCCCTTCTGTGGACATCAGAACCATGTCACAATGAACCCTGGACTCATGAGCAGCCTGCCCGATTTCCATCAGCCCTGTATATTCAGGCTGTGCACGCACTTGGATGTTCACAAATGCCCCATTTTAAAAGGTAAAATATTTACGTAATTATTTGATTGATTTAAAAAGAATAGAAATTTAAGCTGATGTTATTACCTCCTTTAATGGCATAACTGCTTTGGAATACCCTCATTACTGTAATATTTGCAATATTACAATATAGCAAAAGTAACTGGAAGGTGAATACTTACACAACAACCTGTAGAATGTAAAGGTTTATAACAGACTGCTTTATAATCATAAAAAACTGGGAACAACCCAAATTCCCTTCAACTGGATGAATAAACCGTGGTAAAGTCGTTCAATGGCGATGATCCACAATAAGAAGGAACAAACTACTGATGCATGAACCCACATGGATGAATCCCAAATGAATCCTGTGAAGTGAAAGACAAGCTCAAAAGGCTACGTATGGGCCCGCCTAGTGGCGCAGTGGTTGAGAGCTGGCTTGGGAAGCCAGTGGCCACGGTTCGGGTCCCACATATGAGGGCTAGTGACACTGCCCTCAAAAAAAAAAAAAAAAAAAGGCTGCATATTGTCTGCTTCCATTTATATGACATTCTGGAAAAGGCGAAACTATAGAAATAGAAAACAGGTCAGGGGTTTCCAGAAGCTGGGGATAGAAGGTGGGGTCGGCCACAGAGGAGCGGGGCAAAACCCGGGGTGGGGGTTGGGGGGTGATGGGACAGTTTTGTGTCGTGATGGTGGTGGTGGTTACACAGCTGTATGCATCTGTCAAAACTTGCAGAACTGTACACTAAAAGGTGTACATTTTATATAAATTGCATGCAAATTATGCCTTTAATAACGAAAAAAGAAATACTCAGCAATAGGGGACTCATGACACGTGGAATATCATATCATACAGCCATTCAATATTATATTTTTAGTTGAAGCATATTTAGGGACATGAGAAAATCCTGGTGATCCAGTGTTAAGAGAAGAAGCAGGGAACCACACTACATTTACAGTATGATCCCCATCTTGTAACACACACACATACTGACGACCATGACAACAAAACACGCGCACACGTGTACGTATAGAAAAAAGACAAGCAAAGCTGCGGTTCGCCAGGAAGTCAGCAGTGTTACCTCTGCGTGTCAGGACCGTGGATGACGTTAATGTTTTTCTGAATCCTCTTGCTTCCAAATTTTCATCTGAGTTGTTGTTCCTTTTACAATTAAGGAAAATACCATTGTTATTTGAAACTACTGTGAAGGGGAGGAGCAGCCTGGCTCTCTTGACCCGGAAGTGACCACCGAGCTGCAGTTCGCTCAGGTCAGCTTCTCCTTGGGGAGTGAATGCCACTGGGCTCAGGGCTGGTCATCTTCGTACTTGCTGGCTGGACGCTCTGTGCCTTTTGCTCATTGGAGTTTTGGCCCCATAACAGCTGGTGTCAGTTATCCTTTCCTCAAAAAGGGTAATGTTATATATGTCCTTCCTTCCTTCCCTCCCTCCTTTCTTTCCTCTCTTCCTTCCTTCCTTCCCTAGTCCTTTTCACGAAGGATTTGAAGAGGTCTAAAACAATATACTGATGGCCCTCAAACTACGATGGCTCGCTCCACTTATGATTTCTCAACTGTCTGACTTCACGACTGTGCGAAAGCCACAGGTAGTCAGTAGAAACCGGCTAGGCTAAGCTGGGGTGTTTTGCAGGTTAGGTGTGGTAAACGCATTTTCAACCTAGGGTGGTTTCAAATTGCCAAAGGGTTTATGGGACGTAAGACATAAACCCCATCATATGTCAAGGAGCACCTGTCATCTGAGCTTCATTGATTGGTCTAAAATTGATTTCATTTTTGTCTTTTCAGTTTAGCTCTACAAGCACCAGGCTGGAGAGAAGAGAGGCCCAGTCCCGCAAGAAAGATGTCGTTAGTCAGTGGGGCAGCGCCGAGGGGGTATGGAGGGTGCTGTGATGAGGTGCCCCAGGGGCCTTGCAGGGCAGGCAGCTCTGTAACGGGGAACGCCAACCATGGCACGTGTCACTTAATGAGTGCCACTGCGGGCAGCTACGTCTGCGCTGAGTTCCAGCGCCCTCAGCCCAGCAGCACCGCCTAGTGGGCAGGCCCTGCACTGCCCGCGTCGGAAGCTGGCACGCTGCTGTGGCGTCTTGGGCAAGGCACCTAACTAACCTCTCTGCGTCTCAGGTTCCTCACCTATACAAACAGGAATAATAATATTTACCTAAATATTAATATTTACCTAAATATTAATATTAATATTTACCTAAATAATATTTAGTTCGTGGGGCTGCTGTGAGGATTCAATGAGTTAATAAATGTCGAAGAGTTGAGAACAGGGCCTGGCACCGAGTGAAATGCAAACGTGCACTATTATTCCCGTTTTATAGATGAGCAAACCAAGACTTAGAGAAATTAAGTATGCTCAAGGTCACACAGGTATTATGGTCACATAGTTGGAGCCAAGTGTGAGTGCAGGAAATACGACCTCACAGTCCATGCTTTTAATTATTGACTTCATTTTTATGAAGTCTTTGTAAGACTGTCATGAAGTTTCAGAGAGGAAAAAAAATTGTCAGATTTTAGTGTGGAAAATCCAGCCTCCTTACACACAGCCTCATACATGGTTGCGTGTAGGCTTGGAGGAAGCATGCGTGCCCAGCCACTGGTTGGGGAAGGGTTGGAGTCTCCACCTGGGGTCTGCATTCTCGGGCTACCAGCTTTGTTGGGATGGCTGCAGACTGCTTTCCCAGCTAGGTCCCCGTATTTCTGTGCCTTGTCAAGCGCCTTCCTACACTTGACCTCGTGACCATGAGCGAGGGAAGACAGGAACCATCTCCCCATTTTCCAGATGAGGAAACTGAGGGTGGGAGAGATGTAGGGACTTGCCTGAGGACATGTAGCTCAGCAGTGACACAAGGTGCCCATCTGACCCTGGGGGGACGTCTCCCCAGGGAATCATAGGACTAGCTCAGGATGGGCTGTCACGTTGGCCCGTGTCCTTTGCTCCCTGGGTTCTGTCTATATTGTCCCCACCTCCTTGGCCAGGCTGTGGCCGATCAGTCTCTGGGTCCCCAGGACCCAGCTCCTGTGGCCCATAGCTGGGTTAGGGGAGCCTTCTGGTCACCTGAACAGATCAAGGAGCCCGCGGAATTGCTGCTGTTTGGGCGGCTATCGGGTGCGGTGGCTCTAAGCGTGGCCCGGAGCAGCATCACCGTGGGACTGTTAGATGTGCAAACTCTGGGCCCCACCTCAGCCTAGTGACTCAGAAACTCTGGGCTGCGGCCCAGCGGGCTGGGTTGTAACAAGCCCTCCAAGTATTCGAGAACCAGCCGTTTGGACAATAGCACCTTACGTTGGGAGTAGGCCCCAGGGTTCAAACCCCAGCTCTGCCCCTGACCTGCTGTGAGGCCTTTAAGCAGGTCACGCCACCTCTCTGGCGTGCTGCCTCATCTGTACAGTGGCGCTCATCCACTGTGGGAGGTTTATAGGACCCTTTGCGGGAAAGGGGCTCCGCATGGGGCCCCGCGTGCAGCTGAGAAATGTTAAGCCCAAGGCTGGTTGGAAGCAGCAGGATGAGCTGTCCCCTGATGGTGCCGGGTCAGCCTGGCTCTTCTGGCCGTGGTTGGCTTTGGCCTTGCCTAGTGGGGGATAAGCCCCGAATCTCAAACACAGGTCCGGCCAGATTCAGCACTGCTTGGGTCTGCCCTCCTGGGGCAGTGGGGCTACTCTGGCCCAGGTGTGTCCAGTGGGGAGCTCAGGTGTGTTCATTGAGGAACCCCAGGTGTGTCGCTGGGGCGCTGTGGCGCTGCCTCCATCCCAACCCGGGACCTGCTGCTCGCTCCCACCAGAGAGAGCTGCCCGGAGGTCCCTGCCTGCCCTTCTATGGGAAAACCGACGTCTGGAAAAGGGCACACACCTTCTGCGTGTGGGCAAGGGGCTGGGAGGGGTGCAGGCCTGCCTGCCTCACGCAGGGCAGAGGAGTGCGGGCATCACCCTGGGGAGCTGGCGGGGAGAGAAGGGGCGGGGAGGGGAGGCAGCTTACAGGCAGCTACAGGGCAGGGCGCCTGCCTGGCAAGGTCGCCTATTTTCGGACACCACTGAGGGCATCCCCACTTGGTGGAAACTGAGGCTCAGACTCAGGCACTTACTTCAGGTCCTCCCGTCGATCTTCAGACCTCAGGCAGGGGTGCTTCCTGCCAGAGGTGGGGCCAACAGCTCACGGATCCTCTAGTAGCTCGCCCCTCAGCACCCTGGGACCCTGTTTTCCCGGATTTTCTGAGGCCTGTTGGCTGGCCTCCAGAATCCATCATGTCCTTAGGGGACCATCCTGCCCCCTCCTCCCTGGCCATGCCCACCTGGTGTCCGAATGGCTCCGTCCCTCCCTGGCCTACTGGAAGGGGCAGCCAGGATCAGCTGGGGACCTAGAGAATGGGGCATTATGCATAACCACAGTCAGTCACCGCCTCCTGAGGGGCTGGCCTTTCACCCCTTACTGGAGCCCTCCAACTGGGAATTCCTGGTAGGCACCACTGGGGAAACTGAGACCCGGAAGGGGGAGCCACAGCAGGAGCGGGCAGGTGGGTAGTGAGGCCTGTCAGGACCCCTTGCAGGTCTGGGGGTGACAGGAGGCCAAGGAGTGCGCCTCTGAATAGAGGCTGTTGCGTCTGCCGGCTCCTGCTGGCCCCCCTGCTCTTCACCGTCAGTCGGGGACCGGGGAAGGGCCTGCCTGTAAGCACCCCGCAGCCGTGAGCTGGAATCACAGTCTGTCAGGGGACCTTGGGCAATTTACCAGCGTTTCCAGACCTCCTGTGTCTTCTGCCAAGTGGGGTGACTCCAGCCCCTCCGCGGGCTGTTGACACTGCATGGGCTCACCAGGTGCTCCCAGGGCCTGCTGAGCCCTCCCTCCCGCCCGGTCCTACCTCCGAGGCTGCGGGCCACTCCGATGGGCTCCAAGTCCTCAGCAGCGGAGAGCAGGGGGCCCGTCACCCGTCAGACCAGGTGGCTGGATGGCAAAGATTCGTCCTGGGCCCTCTGGGAGCCGGGCCAAGTGACGCTGCAGTGGCAGCTGTGCTCCTCACTCCTCCTGGCTCCCCGGTGAAGGCCTGGTGCCTGGGTGGGGTGCTTTTCTGGGCAAACTTACCAGGTTTGGTGTGTTGGCCCTCACATCTCTCATTTCTAGCTTTCCCTCGGCCTTTCTCCTCAGTTCACCCCGGTGAGGGTGGAGGGTTCCACGGGGCTCTTAGTGCCATGGACCCACTGGGACTCCTCAGGTAAGCCTGGCTCTTAGAGCCTGGTTCCTGTTCAAATGGAAACGGGGAGACTCCCCCACCCTGGCGTGTTCGGAGACAGGCATTCGTGCAGATCATGGAAGAGCAGAGCCCAGGGCCCAGCACACAGCAGGGGCTCGGAGGGGCCTCAGGAGGGAGGGCGTGCAGCCTGCTGCCCACAGTGGCCGGTTGGGGGGAGAAGGGAGTCCCGAGGGGCTCAGGTGCCTCCGAATGCCCCTCTGGCGTGGCAGGGCAGTGGGACGGGGACGCGGCCCCTTGGGCGGCAGTCTGTGCCTGGGATCGCACCTGGCTCCAAAGCTTCGGCGCCGACGAAGACTTGTGCACCAGCTGATGTGAGCGTGAGGCGCACGCACAGCACACACTGTCATACTCGCAAGATCAACCGTTTATTGATTTTATTTTCTAAAATACTATACGTTTAAAGAAACTCCTGAACTGGAAAGACTTGACGATTTTTGGTAATCTGTCGCAAAGGAATGAGGATTTCTGCCGGCAGGTCTTCAAGACAAACACGGACACACTGACTCCCCGAGCAAGACAGGGGCGCGCTGGCGACTTGGAGCAAATGCACAGCTGGGGAGGGCGGCGGCCGCTTCACCCGCATCTGGTCAAACAGAACAACAGCCCGCCCGTCGCTCCCTGGTGACTACGGACGCCCAGAAGAGGCCCTTGTGCTACGGGGTGACACCCAGCTTCTGTCTGCTCACGAGGAACACGGATGAGTGACATCGGCCACGGCTGGAAGGACCTGGGGTTTTCAGTGTTCTGCTACAGAGGGGACGAAGGCTGGCAGTGAGGACAGACTCCCCTCCGGCAGTCTCCACTGCAGGGAGGCCCGGCCGACCAGCCAGGCCGCGACTGCGTAGAAATCAAACCCACTGTCAAGAGCCTTTAACTCTCACTGAAACAGTAGACAAGCTCTTTAGATTCTCTGGGTATCAAATAATATATACAGATATATACTGAGACGTGGCTTTATGTTTAACAGGAAGCATCTGAAAAGTTCATCTTCTCACTTTTAACCATCCAAATCATGGATAGAATTGTTAATTTGCCAGAACTAAACTTTTTTTGCTTTTTCTTATCTTTTATTTTTTTGCATGAGTTGTTTTCAGCATGAACAGAGCGGACTTTAAATATGGTGATTGGGGAGTTCTACCTACGGTCACGTCTGAAACCCAGGTGCCCGAGCGTCCCCAGCGGGAGCCCAGCCAGTGCCGTGTGCGGGTTCTGGGTAAACGAGCCGGGCAGCGGCACGGGCACAGATGTACCGTATCATCTCCTCACGCCTGGCGTACGTCAATCTGTGCCATAATTTAAGTATATAAACAAGTACAACTGTACACAGCCTTTAAATTAAAAACCTCAGAAAATAGCATGTAAATTTGCTCATTTAAGTTGCGGGGGAGGAGACACATCAGAGAAAGGAATCAGTGGAGCCCACCATTGACGCAGAGGAGGAAGACAAGGTCAAGGACATGCGGACCCACGACAAGCCGAGACACTGAGCGGGCGGGCGGGGCGGCCGGCGATGCCTGCTGCGCTGGGTCTGCCTGGGCTTGGACCTCCCCGTCTGCGCTGTGGAGAGGCTGCCAAGTCCCAGGTGAAATGACCGGCTCGTCTGCCTTCCAGAGACACCATGAAGCCAACAGCAACGGAACCACCATCTTTGGCAGGAAAAGGAGTGGATGCCCACACAGCCAGCTGGAGCGCCGGGGGTGCTGCCCAGGCCGACGGCTAACGGACTTCCTGGGAACGCAGCCTCCGCTCCTCCGCCAGCCAGCCCACCGGGCTGTCACTGGATTGCCTCGACGTAATTTGCTGGGTACAGGCCAACCTGTCCGTTGTCCAAGCGTCCCTTGCACCAGCCCTGCTCGTCCTCATCCTCTATCTTGGTCAGCTCGTCCCCTGCAGGACAAAAAGGGCGAGGTCTTGGTGAGCCAGCAGGTGACACACTGACCCCGGGATCAGAGTCTCCGCCATGTCTTAGCCTCCATGCCCGGCCCACAGAGGGCGTCTACCTTGGGTGGAAAAGAAAACAGTCTCCTGGGGGGAAGGTGGAGCAAAAGCCTGGTAATTTCTCTACTGAATGGCGTTTAAGGCTGCCTGCTCAGGGGCCTCCGAGAGCCCTAAGGAGGCATCTCTCACAGCGACCCTTAAACTAGCAGGTCTGATGCCAGCGGCTCCCGGAGACGCCAGAATTAAAGGCTGCCTGTAGTTCTGTGCCTACAGAGCGTCCCAGGCCAGGTTGGAGGAGCCCTTTCACAGGGTCACACCTGGGACCTCCCTCCCCTGGGCCCTGGCCGCCCGTTCTTCCTTTTTCTCCTCCAGCACTTGTTGCTGTGGTCTTAGGCCTTCGTTTAATCTGGGTCCAGACCGCAGGCTGTGGGAGGGCACCCATTATTCTATCGCCAGCACCCAGCTCAGGGCATGTCCTTGGACTTAAAGAACCAACCCCTCCTGACACTCTTGAGATGGAGGCCGATGGCTCTGTTAGGCGGTTTGATTTATCTTGTGTTTGTTCAAACATGAGGGAACCCCGACCTCAGGACAGGTGCTGGGCACGGAGGAGACACAGGGATGAGAGGCAGATGGAGCCCTGGTCCCTGAAGGAGTCAGACCCAGGAGAAGGGCCACAGATGTGATCAGGGCTGTGGTGGCGGAAGGTCCAGGTCTGGCCTTTTCCTGTTCAGGGCGGACAGAGCAGCCCAGGGCAGGGGACGGTGGGGAGCCAGGGGGTCTGGCCATGACTGCCCTGCAGAGGGGCGTGGAGCCGCCCGCTCAGGCTGCCTTCTCCGGGACCGGGCGGGAAGCCTGGTAGCCCAGGCGCGGCTTGGTCTATTGCTCAGTTTGCAGCTTTGTGTTTTTTCTTCTTGGCATTTGGTCCATTTAGTTGCAGTTTTTTCCCAGACAGTCGTGCCTTGCCTAGCAAAATCCCCCTGACTGTTTTACGGAGTGGCAACACCCCTCAGGATACCCGGGGCTGCTGGGCTGTGACGTTCGAACCCAGAACCGCTGCTCATGGGCTAAGCGACCTGGCATGCTGCTCCGCCCCTGGACCCTGGTGTCCTCAGCTGTGGACGGGGTGCTGTGGGGATACGAGTTACATGAAGGGACCCAGGGCAGCGCCCAAACTCGAGCTGCCATTACTCCCATATGAGATGGTGACTCATCCTCGGGCTGGCCCAGGTGGACCCAGGCCACTTCTGTGCATCTGACTTAGCAACACCAGTAGTGAAAGCAGGGGCTGTGGGGTGGGCGACACGAGGGGCAAACCTCCGTCTTGTCCCATCCCCTCTGGTCCCGCACGCCTCCCGCAGGGCCTACGCTGTGACCCCTGGTGTCTCTCTCCTCCTGCCCTTGCAGGCCGCCAGGCTCCCAGGCACACAGCGAGACACCGGGGTGAAAAGTGCACCTAAGACCCAGGGAAGTGGAGAGCAGCCAGAGCTAAAGACAGAAGACAGCAGCACCAGCCAGGACTAGTGTCACATCGTAAAACAGAAAAATAACACAGAAACCAGACAGAACCGATAGGAAAGCTTCCAAGTTATATACATGTGAATTAGTGACTAGAAACGTCCTTTTCTGTCAGTTGGTTTCTAACAGTTCACTTGGAACAGAAGGAAACTTTTTTTTTTTTTTAGCTGAGCCATCCTGCCACCTGTTGGCAGTTCAGCAGCAGCTCAGCTCGGGCTGGGCATCGAACTGCTGTTGCTCAGAGCTCAGCTTGCACTCTTGAGCGAGCTCTTAACCAACTGAACCACTCAGCCGGCCCTGCAAACGTTTTAAAACTATCAACTTGCTGACAGATCTAATAGGTAAGATTGAGAAAGAATTAGAAAATAAATAAACCAATCAACAAACAAAGTAGGGGGGCCGGCCGAGTGGCACATTGGTTAAGCGCTGGTTTTGGGATGCCAGCGGCCCCGGTTCGGATCCCACATGAGGGCCAGTGACACTGCCCTCTACAGCTGACAACAGCTCCACCTGGAGCTGGGCTGTGCGAGCCCCGGTGATGGTGTGGGCTGCAGCCCCTGCTGCAGTGGGCTGCCATGGGCTACAGTGAGTGGCCCGCACAGCCAAGCGTGAGCTGCCAATAGCCGCGGTGAGCGACATCCAGAGGCCAGCGACCGATTTGCCTCATCCGGGAAAAGCGCAATGACGATACCAACAGTGAAGCAACATCCTCCGCAACTAAACTGAAGAACAAAAAGACAGCAACTTGTCTGTTCCCCTTCCCCGATTCCCCAACGCTGTTCCCCTCCACCAATTCCCCAATAAAATCTTTAAAAAAAAAAAACAAACAAAGTAGGGAGGAATCCCAACCAAAGACATCAGAAAACCAGACAAAGGTGTTTAAAAGCACCTTTTATAACCGGCCAAGACGCCGATGACCAACCCTGGGGTCCAATATCTGGAGACAGCTGGCTGGCCTGCTGGGTGTGGAGGGAGGGAGGCTGGAACCCCCTCTTTCCAGGCTCCCTGACGGATGCGGGCCTCTGGCTCCTTACCAGCTGGGGGCAGGAGGGCTGTCAGATGTGGGGGGTCTGTCCCACAGTGTGACCTGAGCAGAGGGGCGCATGCCAGCCTTTGCTGGTTGAATTTTGGCCCAGCTTCTCCTTGGGGCGGGGGGTTGGATGCTGGCTATGGGGTGTTTTCGGAGGAGAGGACGAGGCAGAAAAAGGAACCTGGCTCTCTGTGGGCCCACTGGGGCACTAAGCCGCTCAAGCCTCTAAGATGGGCTCTCAGTCTTTTCAGATAGGGTTGCAACCCATCTTGCTGAATTGCAGCCAGCATTAAAAACAAAAGACACAGGATAGGAAATGTCTGCATGCAGAGGCAGTTAGCATCCAGACTGTTCCATGAACCCAGGTCTCAGCCACTGGCCATGGGGCTGTGTGGGTGGGCAACGAGAGCACAGCGGGCCTGCAGGAGGGAAGTCTGAAAGGTGCTGCCCTCAGGCAAGAGTCCGCTAGCCCAGGGCTCACTGAGTGCTGCTCTGGGGTTCGGGCAAGGTGGCTCTGCCATGGGCTCCGCTGGGGAAGGCTTCTCCCTTGGGTGCCTGCAGGGCCGGTGGCTTCCAGAGAGCATCTGGGGGGCAGGGGCGGGGACTGGGCGGTCCTGGTGACCAGCTGCTCCGGCTCCCGGGCCCAGCTGTGCCCAGGCCTCGTCTAGCCAGGGCACTGTCTTGGGCAAAGGCCGTGGGCACCTCACGGTCCCTAAACTCTGTCACTCAGCATCTGCTACTTTTGAAATGAGGGGGTGGGGGATGCTGTAAATGGGACCAGCAGGAATTTTACCAGGCTCCACATGAAACAAGTCCCTGGCAGGTGGGAAGCAGTCGCCTGGATGCCAGGGGGAGCCAACCTACCGGCCTTGAAGCTCAGCTCGTCGTGCTCCTGCCCCTCGTAGTCGTAAAGGGCCCGGACCCTCACTTCTGTCCCCGATGTAGTGTCCTCGTCAAACGGATTGGAGTCCCCATTGGCATCCGTGGAGGAGAAGGGGTTGTTGGACTCGTCGTCTGACCAGTCGGCGGGGTAGCCCTGCGTCTTCTCATAGCTGCTCACACTGCAAAAGAGGGTTGGCCCGGGACCCTGAGCACGGGGCTGAGCTGGGGAGTCCTTCCGTGGGAGCACCACGCCACCGTCAGGCTCCCTGTGGGCCACAGCAGCGCCCCAGAGGCAGGGCCCGGCTGCCCAGCAGGCCTACCTTCCTGTGCGGGGCCTTTACGTGGGTTAATGGAAGACAGAGAAAAAGCAACCATGGATTGTTAACTGGTGCCCCCTCCCCAAGAAACTGAGAAGCCAGAGACTGTCCACAGCTGGCAGCTGGGCCACTGCCTGCAGGTCTCACGCACTGCTGTGAGTGCCGAGGGCCCAGACCCTGGACAGAGAGAAGGAGAAAGACAGAGCGAGCGGGAGACCAGAGGGAAACGTTTGTTCACCAACTTTTTGGCCTTAACGTCCTCCTTCTCACTGACGGTGCTCCCCGTGTCATCCTCATCCTCGAAGGGGTTGTAGCTGGACAGGGACTGCGCTGACCGTGCGGGGTGGCTTGGGACACTAAGGTCGCTACGGGGAGAGAGACAGCTTTCAGGGGACCCCAGCTCACAGGCCCCTGCTGCAGGATCACAGGACAAAGAGCTAACAGGACAAATCCGATGGGAGGAGTATGTGATCAGGGCAGAAAGGCTGTATCGGCAAAACACCACAGGGCCAGCGCTGCGGCTGTTAAACACGCCTGAAGCGTCTGAGAGAGATTTCCATTTGCCGCCTGGTGCGCGGACGCAGTCTATCGAACGGGAACCCCGAGGTGGGGCGCACGGGATCCCCTCCAGTCGTCCCCACTGCTGTGAGCTGGCGGGCCTGACAGCCGATGAGGCTCAGCCTGGGGAGGTGACAGCCTGGGAGGCTCGGCGCCCTGCTGAGCAGAGCCGGAGGGAGACTCCTGGAGCTTTCCACACCCCACAGTACAGCACACCCCCACCTTGACTCCCAGAGGGTCCAGCGGCCTCCTCCCTGGTACTTCTGGGCCTGGAGTTTCCAAAATCAGCACCAGATCCAGCTGAAGAGCCCTTTCTAGGAATAAAGAACCCCTTTTGGGCTCCAGAGGGAGAAAACCCATCTGCACAACTGTGCCAACTGCCTACTATGTGTCAGGCTGGGGAGGACTGGAGAGAAGTTAGACCCAAGCCCAGCTTGAGGGCTGACAGCCAGGGGAGATGGGATGAAGCGACTGCAGGTGCTGATAAGTGCAGAGCAAGGTGGTAAAGAAGACAGGCCCCTGAGAGCCCGGCACCCCCGACGCAGCTCTGAGCTGATGGACCCGAACACTAAGTCACAGGGCAGGGCTCCTGTGCCCAGCACCACCTCTGTTTCCAGGCTCAAGGCTGCATGGACAGGGCACCCAGAGAGCTGGATGGACGCTCAGAGCTAGGAAGGGCAGGGGAGGAAAAGCCTCAAATGCCACTAGAGTGACCCCAAGTAGCCTCAAGGACTTGGGGTCTGGTGAGGGGCACTGGACCCAAGCCTGCTTGCTGCCTGCATCTGGGCCACATGTCTGAGACCAGCAGGCCCTCTCCCTCCTTGATACCTTTCTCCAGCTGACTTTCTGAGGGGGTCGGTGCTGGGTGGCTGAATTTCTGCAGCGGCCCTGGCTGCCTGGACCCCAGCCCCAGGTGCTCCCCGGTGTGGTCTCTCATCCTCCCCACCCCGAACCCCAGTCACACATGTGCTGGCCTGATCCCTTGGATGGTGCTTGCTGCTCTGTCAACCAAGCATACCTGCCCAGATGGTGACAAAGCAGCTGAAAGGTGACAGGTCACATTTGCCCAGGGAGCCCGAGCAGGGGCGTCAGTGCCCAGGGCTACGGAAAGGCCTCGGAAACCTGTGCTGAGCGTCCTAGGGAGGCTTGATCGTGAGATTACCATCACGTGGTAAGCCGTGGAGGCTTCTGGGAGGGGCAGCAGAGAAGTCTGCGCCTGGGGGCAGGCCCTGTCCAGCACACACTGGCCAAGAGGTCCTAATCACCTCAGTGCCACCTCCTCTGTCCAAACTCAGTTTCTGCGAACAATGAGGTCAGAAGTAACTAAGGCTCTCAGCAAAGAGGTGATATGAAAAAGGGGACACTTGACAATGACCCCCCACTTCCCTAGGTACCTGCATACAGCACCAGAAATAAGTCTAAACCTGGCTAGGATACCTGACCCGCCTGAAGGAAGCCACTGACAGTGACCGCCACCTGCCTGTGTGTGCCCTGGGGATACATAATGACCAGCACCTGATATCAGCTCCTCCCCTCACTTGGGACCTAAAGTGTGTCTGTGGCAAAGGCTTCCTTTCTGGATCTTTCCGCAGCTCTGGCACCAGGTGGACGGATGTTCCTCTCCAGAGATGCCCTGGGGCCCAGAGGGTGTCTGGACAGGCCCCAGTGTCCAAGCTGGGGGAGTCCCAGCGCGTGCGGAGGGCCCAGGGAACCTTCCCCAGGGAGGGCAGCTGCCCTGCACCCACCTGCTGGGCTTGCTCTGCAGAGTCTGGTCACCTGTCTGGTTGATGCCGGTCAGGGTGACACCGTCAGTCGCCTTCTTCTTCTCTCTCCGGCTGAGAGTTCGATTCATGTCTGCGGACCATTCCTGCGAAACAGGCACCGAGGGAGAGAAATCAGGAAGTCTGCGTGTGTGAGGCCACGTCAGCCTGGAACACTGGCGAGGGGCTTGGCCCTCAGGGCTGAAGACCCCCCCGTCTATACCCTAAATTGTCGGGTTCCCAGGGCGGCAAGAGAGCTGGCTGCAGGGACCTGAGCAAGCCAGCAATGGGGAAACAGAGCCCTGGGTACAAATAAAACCGGGCTGGGTGGCTACCGCCTCAGCAAAGGGACAGATAAGGTAACTGACCACCCAAGTCTCCAAAGGGCGGTGCCCACCCCTAGCGCTCCCTGCTGCCCAGGCAGGTTTCCTTTGTGATAGGAACACGTGCCGGGGGGATAACAATGCAAAGCAAAGTATTTTCTCACCAACAGTTTGCTATTTCCCAGCACGTGACCAGGTGTTTACCAAGTGCCCCGAAAAACATGGGGGGGGGGAGGTGCTATATATTATAGCATGATTTTCCAGAAAAGCATGTGTGTGGGCAGGTTTAATGAAGACTCCGCCCTTTACCAAACAGCTTTAAGTTAATTAATACTTGCTGTGACTGAGTCCCCAGCTTTGCTCCCATGTAGTTAGTTACCGAACTCAAGGTTAGCTGCCGTCTTAGACAGGTCTACCCTGCTAATTTCTCAGGTAAGGAAACCAAGGCCCAGAAAGAAAAAGTGACTTCTCCATACAGAGCTGGTGGCAGAGCTGGGCTCCTGACTCCAGACCAGTCACTTATTTAATTACTTTCTCAATTGAAATAAGATGACTAAGAACTAAGAACTTCAGAGTCCTCAAAGCGACGTTTTGAATATAAATCAGTCCTGACTGGGTGGCCTGCAAGGGACAAAATGTTCAACCCTAGCTGACCTTGAACAGAAGGACCAGCTGCTAACTTGGACAACAAAGCCAGCAGGCTGAGCCACCACCATGGTTCTTGACCATACACATTGCCAGAACCAGGCCGTGGACACTACACAGAGCCACGCGGGCTGGACACACACTGCGGGGGTTTTGGAATTCAATACGTTAGCCATAAAATCGAAACTTACTTCATCCTTGTGGCATGGAAAATAAAAACAAATAATTTCATTAGAGAAAGGCATGCATGATCCCATAAGAAGCGGGTGTGCTCCGTGAGGGTAGTGGTTACCAGCCCACGGGGCCCACAGAGAGAAGGGTCACTGGCTGGCCAAGACGCCCACCCCAGTGACACAGCCTGTCAAGTCTTCTTCCCAGGCCATTTGTTCTCTGGGTGTTGAAGACAGACAGACAGCCCTAAGGGATGGGGAAGGGGCGAATGTCACAGGTGATTCTTGAGCCACTCAGAGAGCAGTAAACACCCCTGTGGGGTGAAATCCTAGCTGTGTGCACAAGATGAGTCATCAACTGGCTTCTTCCCAGTGTGTCATCATGGGAGGGAGTGGGGGTGCTGTGTGGTTTCTTTAGGTCCACTCCCACTCGGAAAGGTGGCCCCGGGCCTGTGCTTTGTCCCAATGCCTCTGTGGAGGGGCACAGCCTGCTCTGTCCTAGAAATGGCGCGGGGCTGGGGTTGCTCAGCTACAGGGACCCACACAGTCACCTGGAGCAGCTTGCTTAAGAAACTCCAGAAACAAAGGCACACATGTGAGGACTGACGAAACCATAGGTTAAGCGGGGGCCAAGTGGCTTCTGTGTGGTGGGCCCAGGGTCAGCATGCAGCATGGAGCAGGGCACTGAACCCCCGGCCACCTGAGGAGATAGCTGCTGCTCTCCTCCCATTTCACACATGGAAAAACTGAGTCACAAAAAGGGCGAATGACTCGCTCAGCATCCACAGCTGGTAAGCAGTGAGGCGGGCCCTGACTCTCAGCCTGGGCTCTGGCTGCTATGGATCAGGGGAAGCCACTCAGCCTGAGTCCAGGGCAGAGACCGTCACCCCCAGCACCCTGCCAGGAGAGGCAACTGCCACAGCCCTGCAACCCCCCAGCACAGGAGGGGAGAACAGGGTGGCAGGACTTGTGGCCACTGCCTGTTCTGCTACCACCAGTATGGGAGGTGGGGAGAGGGGGCCTGGTGACCCAATCCTAGGGCTGGAAGAGTCTGAGATTCCCAGGCGTTTTGCATGTAGAAACACTGGAACGCTCAGACCCATGAAAATGGGAAAAGAGGAAAGTTAATCCTAAACCAAAATTGACTGAATGTACTGCCGGAAATAAGGGCAAGTCCCCCCCACCCCACAGGCCATACTCCCCTTCCATCCTGGACCGGAAGCCACGAGGCGGCGCCCTTGGCCAGCCAGGCCTGGTGGGCACAGAGGCCGCTCCCTTCCGGTAATCCCCTGGAGGGGGGCAGGGGGGCAGGGAACAGGGTCCTGTATGTCCTGCAGCTCCTGGGACTCACCACGAGGAGAATGCAGATGGCCAACAAGTGCCCATCAAAGTCCTCATCGAGAAGGAACATAACCACACCTTCCCTAGAGATTCGGGAGGCCCCAGTGACGCCTGAAGCCCCGGGGTGCTAAGCATCCGCTTGCTTTCTGGCATGGCTGTGGGTAACGCCACCTCATAAATGGGCAAAGGCCAATGCAGAGCTGGACCGAGAGGGCGGTGTGTGACTCGACCCTGTGGGCCCTGCCAAGCGCCGGGGTCATGGCACAGCCTCCTTACCTCAAACTGCGGCCAGTTCATGGACATGCCCGGCCCATGGTTGGCTCTGAACCACCTCAGGTCCTCCACCGCATCCGCAGCTCGGATGCTCTGCTCCAGGTCGCGGTAAATGGTTTTGTAGCTGAATCAAAGACAGAAGCGTGACTTTCGGGAGGCAGGGCTGGCCACCGTCCGGCCTTGCCCAGCGCCTGGCCACAGCTGACTTCACGCGCAGATCAGGATGCCCCACCAGGCTCGGCTGGGGGACCATCTGGCCACAGACAGTGCCAAACAACCCTGGTGTGGAAGCCACAGCTGTGGCTTCTGACAAACCACTTTAACCCACCAGGTGGTGACAACTTGGCTCTGCGCCGTCAGGTAATGCAGAGGTGTGGGCATCTGGGCCACATGGCTCCCAGCTGGGTAGTCCCATTTAACCAGGTCCAGAAGCGAGTGTCAGGCCAGTTCCTCCTCATTGCTCCCAAGAAGCTGGGAGGTTAACACGCAGTCGTGCACAAGCAGCGGGTGACGGCTACAGCAAGACCCACCTGCCCCCTGGGCGGGCAGGCCTCCAGCTCGCCGTCCTGGGAAGCTGGTCATGTCCAGTCACTGTGGGGACTGCTATGTTCACTTCTAATCTGCACGGCTGGCAAGTCATTTACCCTCTCTGGGCCTCAGTTTCTTCCCCCATTGAGTGGGTATAATGCCACCTGTTATGTCCTCCACGAAGGACATGTAAATGCTCACCCCCAGTTCAGGATGTGACCTGACTTGGTCATAGGGTTGTTACAGTGAATCAAGTTAACAAGGTCAGTAGGGTCGGCCCTAATCTATGGACAAGTTTTTATGAAAAAGGAGATGTGGATACAGACACACACAGAGGGAAGACGGCCACGTGACTGAAGTGACACATCTACAGCCAAGGGAGGCCAAGGAGTGACAGCAAACACCAGGAGCTCCAAGAGGAGAGGCCCCGCCCCCGGAGCAGTCAGAGGGAGTGCGGCCCTGCCCACACCGTAACTTCAGACTTCCGGCCTCCAGGGCTGCGAGCAGAAACTATTATTGATGTGGGCCACCCAGCGTGTGCTATTTCGCTCCAGCAGCCCCGAGACACGACTGCACCATCTGCTCGCCAGGTAGCTTGGAGGATGGAGTGAGGCCTGGCCTGGCAACCGGGACGAGCGCTGACGTGGGAGCTGCTCACCACCCAGAGGGGACTGACACCCCCCGCTCCCCTCAGCTTCCTCATCAGATGGGGAATAATGCCACCTACTTTACAGACTGTCATGAAGTATAAATGGTGGCAGCGTAGCTGTGCAATCACTGCTGCTTTCGGATATTTTATACAGGAGACAAAGGGAATGTAATTTCCTGTGAACAAGCCTTAACTAGTGAGTTGATTCTGAATAGCTCTGCTCTGTGGATGACAGAAGTGTACACCTAGGGTTAGCCCAAAACTCTGCCCTGACAAAGGTGTCACGGGACCAAAGACAGGAAAGTGAGGGAGAAATGTCCGGGCCTCCATGTCAGGACTCAGAGCTGAGTCTCTGAGGTCTGTGCTGCCCGGTCTCGAACCACCGAGGAGTCAAGGACAGTGCTGGCGGCCGGCTGCCCTGGACGGAAAGGGCTGGTATGGAGCCTCCAGTCAGCCCTGAAAAGCAGGGCTTGCACTGGGTTGATTTCAAACAGTCCAACTGTGGCTGGTCCAAGCTGTGGGCCTCCCTTCCTGCCCAGTATTGTACGCCGAGCTGGCAAGAGGCTGTCTGGCTCAGGGCAGTGACCAGCTGTTCTGGGCAGTGGCAGATGGCCCCCCAGGGCAGGAGAACTTGACCATGAGAAGACCTTCTGACAAACTGCCGTCCCAAGTCTGCAGAGCAGCAACTGAGCTTTACTCAAAAGCAGCATCCCACAGACTTCATTGTGACGTGCTTTTAGCTAAAGGCCAACTTACTTGGACACATTGGACAGGTCCAGGTGCTTCTGAACCTCCAGCAGAACTTCCCGGACGAAGCGCAGGCGTTTCTCCTCGAACTGCTGGCACTGCTCGAACACCTGCTCCATGTTCTCCATGTACTGCGGGGTGCCCTGGTCCAGCTCCTTCAAGGACTTCTCATACTTCTCCTTGGTCTACAGGGAAAGCCAGGCGCTGCACACCACAGGTGCCCTCCACTCGGCCCGATGCCCTCCGGCCGAAAGGAAGCGAGCCAGGCGCTATGCCACCCAGGTCCTCCCACCTCTGAATTCATCAGCATCCAGAGTTCCTTATCGGGTGACACTACTAAGCCAGCCACTTTGGGTGATCTTATACACAAGCACGGTGAGGAGCTGTGGCCCAGCCTCGAAGGAACACCCCGACCTATTTCCTTTGAGCCCCTCAAGTCCCTTGACAGCGGCAGCCTCTGCCCCCCGCACCCTGAAAACATAGCTAAGGTGCCCGGGCCTTGTCCACGGTGGCCCTCACTTCCTGGGAACTATTAAATTACACGAGGCTGTCTGGTGTTTAAACCCTGTGGCTCAGGCTTCAGGCAGAGCCCCACCTGCATCTGCGGGGCCCTTGACAATCACCCCGTTTGATCTTCTCACTAAGCCACTGCGGTGGATAACAACAGAAGAAAGAAGAGCACCCCCGATTCCACATGCCTGTTCACTGCCTCTCTTTGACTGAAGGCTCTGTCCCCCCATCCCGAGCTCCCACAGGCTCTGCCCACACCTCTTTGGGGCTCTCCCTGCTGGGGCTGCCGGAGAAATCCTCCCTGATCCCGGCCCTCAAGGTCGCCGCGGTCCCAGTGCCCGGGCTTCCCAGAGCCCTCTCCCACCTCCACCCCTGCGTGGGGCCTGGCTCACCACAGCAGGAGCAACCCTTCTAACTGTTCCGGTCCACACCTCTGCCCTCCCTTCTTTCCGGGGCTCCCTGCCAGCAGCATCTCAGGCTCCTTTCTTCACCTGACTTTCTAGGCCACTGGCGATTCGGTCCTCATAACCCTCCAACATCAGCTCATACAACGGCTCCCGCCGTGGACACGGACACCTTCGTGTCCTGCACAAGCTGTTCCCTCCTGTTTTCTGCCTGCAGCAGCCCCAGCCACCCCAGCACCTCATTCCCTGAGCACTGGAACCATTGGTCCCTGTTCGCCCAGCTCAGCCCATCCTGAGGTGGGCAAAGTGGGCTCTGGTGAGGTGAGACGCTCACCGTGCAACCTTCCTGAGGGCAGGACTGTGTTTTACTGATGTGCCCCTCTCCCACCCACGCAGCCATGCAGCCAAAGGCTCCCGGGTGCCAGACACTTGGGGGGAAAGATAGGTGCCACTTAGCACCAAAAGATATGTACACAGTTTACCTTAAGCACATCTTGCTTGCATTTTTCTACTTTGTCTTGCAATTTCTTAAGCTGTTCAGGGTTGAGGGATGGGTCCACTTTACTATTGCTTTCTCGCGATATCGCCAACTTCTCCTCTTTGCATGCCGCGTGGTAGGCTTTCTTTGCTGCTTCTACCTACAGGGAGAATGAGTTCCTGAACAATGTGTTTCTGAAAGTTCAAAATCCTCACTGGAGGCTACACCGACGGTGGGAAGTGCCTGCGCCATCAAGAGGAGAGGAAAGAGCAGGCACCAAGCTTTATGTTCAGTATAATTACGACTGGTTATCATAAAGGAGTTCATTCAACCGACGTTGACCAAATGCCTGCTTTGTGCCAGGCACTGTTCTAGGCACCAGGGCTACAGTGCCAGGCAGAGAACCTGGGCCTTCATGGGGCTTACGGTCTAGCTGGGGCCACAGCTACAAGGAATAGTTAAAGCAGAGAGCAAATTAGAAGGCAGTTAAGTGCCAAGGAGGAGAATAAAAAAGGAAGAGAGACGAGGGAGGCTGGGCTGGGCTGGTAGAATTGCATTTACAGTAGTTGGAGAAAGCCACCCAAGATGACAGGGAGCGCAAAAATGAAGTGTGGCTGTCTGGGGGAACAGCATGCTAGACAGCGGGAACAGAAAATGTGAAGAATGCTTCAAGGAGAAAACTAAACCGAAAGAGGGGGTAATATCGGGAGGGAGGATTATAGGCCACATGTTCTGTGTTTTTAATGGCTATTTTGTATATATAATATGTATACATACACATATAGACACTGATGTATGTGTATTTATTTAGTGGAAGCTTCCTTACTTGAGGCAAAGTCACAGCTTTTATTCTAGAGAGGAGAGACAGGATAGTAGCCACGGCCTCTTGGCCACAGACCTGCCAGGGTCTGTCGGGTGATTCTGAGAAGGAGGAAGGCAGTGCAGCTCCTGAGAAGAGCCAGGGGAAGGAGGAGGGGGAGTGGGGGGGACGGAAGGAAATGGCACCCCTACGCGAGGTTTGGGGCTGACCAGGCTGCAGGAGTGGGGTCCGCCAGTGGGCAGGGGAGGGGACACGTGTGCATGTCTGAAGCCTCCAGCTAGCCAAGGCTGGACAAGACTCAATGGCTTTGGTTGCTACTTTCAAAAAAACTAATCTCAGTATCATTTTCAAATATGAGGGAAAAACCCATACAAGAGGAAGAAAAAAATTGAACACTTTCTAATAGCCCAAGAGAGATTTTAAAATCTCTAGCAGACAATTCTCAGGGTTGGGGAGGTACTATTACTGGTCCAGAGTTTGGGATCTGAGCTCTCTTGCAGGCATGTGTTCTGATCCTGTTTCTGTGCCCATAAAATGGGTTGATAAGGACTAAACTGAAGTTTTGAACTTGGGTGAACGTCAGCCACTAAGGGCTTCCGGCTCGGGGTGGCCCTTTCGCTACCTCTGAGGCTAACAGCCGCAGGAACTCCTGTGGGCGAAACGCCGCGGGTGGGGAGGACTTGCGAGACAGTCGCCAGCCAGGAGCCGGCGGTGCGGCGCGCGGGCTGGGCGGGGAGCAACCTGTAGGGGCGCACCTCTTTCAGCTTCTTGGCCCAGGGCTTCTGGGCCTTGCGAAAGCCGTCCTCGGCTTCTTTGGTCTCCTTAAAGCCTCCCATCATCTGCTTGTGGAAGGCCTCCTTCTGCCAGTTCTTGATCTTCTCGAAGTCCTCATTCATGAGCGAGGCCTTCACCTCCAGGTGCAGCTCGCTCACCCGCTCCGCCTCCGACATGAAGGCCATCCAGGCCTTCTCCACCGTCCCGTACTGAGGCCCTGCGGGAGGGAAGCTGGAGTCAGTGGGCACCGCAGGCCGGACAGGGCCTGGGGTGGGGATTTCCTGTCAGCCCCTCTCAGCCGTCGAGGGGATTTGAGGCCAGCAGCCAGGCTGTCTGGCCCAGAGGTTTCCTTTTGGTTGTTTCAGATATTTTTCTCTCAGAGGCTGTTCCTTTTTCAGTTCCAGGGATGATGAAAAAATAAGGAACTGAAGCTGCCACTCTCTTGTTAGGGAAACTGGGGGATTACACAAATTTCCTTTTTTTAAAAGTCATCAGGCTCTTCAAAAACTCAAAATTTCTGCATCTGGGAAGTTTAAATTTACGTTAGGCTGGCTGCAGCAGATCTTCTGAAGGGAGCTGACCTCTCTCCCAGGCTGCTAAGCCGCCCTGTCGCTCCCCTCTGGGGGGCTGAGGGCCAGGACCTCTGTTATTCACGCCCAGGAAGAGCCGGCTCAGAGCTGCCTGCCGAAGGGAGGCCCGTGCCCTGGGCAGAATGGAAGCCCTGCCTTGGCGGAGGAAGACGAGGCAGCGGCAGGCCGCCTCTGGCAGGTGGAGATCTCTAGACAGTGCTGTGGGGGTGCCTGCGTCACCTCACCACTGTTCTCAGGAAGGAAACCCGTACTCCGGCCTGTCATTTGGTTGAGGGTGTGGGGTGACACGGCATGAGGTGAGGGAGAGACAAAGGGACTGGGGTTGAAAACAGGAGCCCCAGGTCCTGCCCTCAAGGCACTCCCAGGAGACACTTGCTGTCTGAGCTGGGTAATGACACAGCGAGGTACTGGGGGGCGGTGGATAACAACGGAAGGCTAGGCCCTTGAACCCCGCATCCCTGGTCTATGAAACCAGCAGCTCTTCGTCCTGCCTAGGTCTGCGACGCGACGCCTACGCAGGCATCCACAAGGTGAGGGGCAAGTGCTTTGTGAGGAGAAGGGACTGCACTGACCACGGAACCCTAACAGGTAGAACCAAAATGACAACTACCATTTACTGAGGGGCTGTGCCACCCCTGGCGCCTACCCTGTGCCCATCACTGTGCTGAGGCCCACAGACACCCCGTTTCAGCTCCAGGGAAAGACAGACAGCTAGTCCTGGCCTCCGGGATGCCTGGCCTCGGGTCCCTCACCTGATGACCTAGCATCCCCTGGTTGGCCCCTCTAAGAACCTGCCCCAAAACACACCTTGAGAAACTCCCACGACCTCGCTTCTGTCCCACGAAGTCCCCTAATCAATCAAGCTCCCCCTCTACAGCTGGGAAGTGCATTCTAAGCACAACCCGCATCCACAGCGGCATCCTGTCACTAAGCTCCAGAACCTTCTGAGGGTAGCCAGGCAGGGAAGGGGCAAAGCCCACTGAAATTCAAAATTCGAAGGCCTGCCAGGCATCAGCATCTAGTCCCATCTGACTTGCTACGTGGCCAAGCCCTAAACAACAGCTCTCAGTGTCAGAAGCAGGTGCTGAGCAGCAGGCCTCTGATCTGATAGGAGCTGACTCCAACTGGGCCCTCAGGGAGCTGTTGTGTGAAATCGGCAGGCGTAGCATGTCCTGGGGACCACAGGGCTGCCACAGGAGGCTCGGCTGCTCATCAGCGCAGTCCTGGGCCTTCAGAAAAGGGCAGGAAGTCCCATGCAGCCTGCGCTTCTGCTGACAGCACCCTGCTGCTCCCCCAAAAGAACCACAGCCACTGCGAGACGCACTCCTGCCTACTTCCTTCTGAGAGAGGAAACTGACACAGGGAGGTCATTGATTTGCCCAGAGCCCTGGGGCTGAGCTGCCCCGGGCGAGGCCTCCCTACCCTTCTCCACGAGCTGCCTCCAGCGCCGGGCCCACTCGGTGAGCTGCTGGGCATAAGCCTTCTCGATGCGTGCCCGCTCGTGCAGGCAGTTCATGAGGTCGCCGCACAGGCGGTGGCCATCGTCGATCCGCTTCACAGTCCGCTTGTAGTTGCCAACCTAGGAGACGGAAGCACCCTGTGAGGCTTGGGGCGCAGGGCAGGCCCACCAGGCAGCCCCTCTGTGAGGGGACCAGCCTGACCCTCACTGCTGTTCAAGCAGCCACCATGCCAACCAGGCTCCCATGCTCACCCCCTCTCCCATTTGAAAAGCACCCTGCATCGCTAGATGACACGCTCCCTGTTTTTACTGCTGGCAGGAACCCATGAAACAGCAACTCGGGGCTTCTCAACATCCACAAGGCCAAGTGTCCACGCTCTGACAGGGAGGTCAGGGAGGAAAGGGCAGCAATGGAGGGAAGCGAGGGGCTGCGGGCACCCAGAAGGGCATCTCACAGGCGGGGGGGCCAGGGACAGCTTCCCAGGGCGGGCAATGTCTAACTAGAGACATTTAAATTAATAAGTATTTTTTAGCACCTCAGATTAAAATGATCTGACATAGACTCCTGGCTCAGGGTCTTTGATCATCACGGGAATAAACAGGTTTTCAGGTGCCTTCTGCTTTTTTTTTTTTTATTTTTTTTTTAAAGATTTTATTGGGGAATTGGGGGAAGAGAACAGCGTTGGGGAACCAGGGAAGGGGAACAGACAAGTTGCTGTCCTTTTGTTCTCCAGTCTAGCTGTGGAGGATGTCACTTCATTGGCCCATGTTGGTATCGTCATTGCGCTCTTCCCAGGTGAGGCAGTCGCTCGCCGGCCATTGAACGGCAGCTCACGGCAGCTCACGGCAGCTCACAGCAGCTCACTGTAGCCTATGGCAGCCCACTGCAGCAGAGGCTGCAGCCCAGCTCCAGGTGGAGCTGTTGTTCACCATCTTAGCTGTAGAGGGCGGTGTCATTGGCCCTCATATGTGGGATCCGAACCCGAGCAGCTGGCGTCCCAAGCCAGCTCTTAACCAATGCGCCACTCGGCTGGCCCCTGGTGCCTTCTGCTTTGATGCCATCACATGCTGGATTATTACTGCTTCCCAATTGTAGCAATAAATGCTATTTTCCCTTACTGAGCACTTATTATATGCCAGACACCACAATAAACATTTTATCCCTCCAAATACTGCCATTGCCCTATCAAGTAGGATTACCTGTCCCCATTTTAAGATGAGGAAACCAAGGCTTAGAGAAGCTAGTTTGCCAAGATCCCGCAGTCGCAGACTCTCATCTACTTTGATAAGGACTAACATGAGTTTTAACTACTTTTTCTCACATACAAAAGGAGAGGCTAGCTCATCTAAATTATAAATAACAAAAGAATATTTGAGGAAATATTAGCAGCTAATTTGGAGTGCAAGTCAAGTGTTCAATGTTTCATTCTTTGAGCCACTGATTTGAACGGATACAATGTAGCTGATACGGGGTATCAGAAATGTATATATCCCGGAGGAAACATGACAGAAAAATGACCTACTGTATTTTCAACTCTTCCTCCCTGACTTCAAAAATCCTAGTCGAGGGCCGGCTGAGTGGTGCGGTGGTTGAGCGCTGGCTTGGGAAGCCAGTGGCCCCGGTTCGGTCCCACATATGAGGGCCAGTGACATCGCCCTCAAAAAAAAAAATCCTAGTCAATCTTTTGTGAGTTTTACCGTTTCTGAAAGTCTCCTTGCCTGGCTGATCACTCTCATATTCCACCTCTGTTTCGAGTGAACCTGGAAGCTCCCGGGGAACAGGGGGGACCAGTCCCCAACCGAACAGAAAGGGGTCCAGCCCTCTGTCTGCTCCACAGGCTGCAGAGCCCAAGAGCACAGCCTGTTCAACTCTGACTTATTACGAGCATTTCTCCACCTGTCGCCCCTCTCCTGAGCCAGGGTAACAGGGAGAGGGCCTAGGAGTGGCGGGAAGACCCTGCGAAGACAAAGCACTTGGGCGTGGGCTCTACACGAGGATGGGCGATGGGGGAGGGACTGCAGCGCCTTCAGGAAGAGCTGCCCCCGAGCCAGGAGCTCTAGCCAGGCTGGTGACCCCGCTCCCATGGGATGGCAAGGAGCCCCGCAAGTCAGTGCCCTGAGCAGCCCTGTCCAGAGGCCTGGCGTGAGATGCAGCAGGCCTGTGACTGTCCCCTGCACGGATCCGCCTAGCACAGCTCGGGAGGCAGGGCAGCAGCGCACCAACTCACAGAGGCTGAGCCTGAGCTTTCGCCCTCACCAGCCCTGCTGTAGGAGGCAAAAGCAAGCATTTCACAACCAGTCGGAAGTGACGTCCCATGCTCACTTCCCTTAAAATAAGGCCTTGCTCTCATTTGGAAATTTACAGCAGGATGGAAAAAATAACCAACAAAACAAGACTCACTACTGCTGAGCTGGTGGCAAGAAGCGCGAAGATCACCACAGCTCCACGCAGATCTGACGGTGCACACGCAGCTGTCTCGCAGCGCTGGTTTCTGCCTCCCCACTACCGGCAACGCTCACACCAACAATCAACACCACGTATGCTGGCTCTCCAGACACCTGCCCACCGCTCCGATTTTTAAGACCCTTGTAAAAAGGGTTAAAGGGAAGGTGTTTCTAACCAAGGTACATGTTGGTACAACCCATGCACATGTTTAAATAACAAGCTGAATACAAGAAGGATGTTTCTGGAAGCACAAGTCAGGTTTAAGTGCCAGGCTGTGACCACTGCTGGCCAAGGGGAGGAGGGAGTGCCATGACAACGGGCACTGAGGTGCTCCAGCGACAGCTGCCTGCTGTCCTTGGCTCAGTGAAAAGGCTCCCTGGGGCTCCCTGTGGACAGACCCTCACTTGAGTCCAAGCACAGTGACACTCGGGTCCCACTGCTTCCAGCTCCCTAAGCCACCCCGCTGGCAGAGCGATGTGGCCTCGCTGGGCAAGGCTGCTGGAGCGCCTGAGAGCAGGGCCACTGCCGCGGGTTTTCTAAGTTGAGATAAACCTACACACAATCAAATCCACGGTTTACAGGTATACACTGACATGGGTTCCAATGGAATGCATACCATGCAAAGCTGTCACCACACTGAGGTCCGGGATATTTCCGCCTCCCCACCTAGGGCCCTTGTGCCCTCTTGCAGCCAATCCCATTCCCACACAGCCCCTGGCAGCCACTAGTCTGATTTCTGTCCCTTTTCCAAGATGTCCAGAATAAACGGCCTGGCTTTTGTGACTGGCTCTGTCACTTACCATAAGTCTTTTTTTTTTTTTTTTTGAGGGCAGTGTCACTGGCTCTCACATGTGGGACCCAAACCGGGGCCGCTGACTTCCCAAGCCAGCGCTTAACCACCACGCCACTTGGCCGGCCCATAAATGAAGTAGATTTTTTTGTTGTTGTTGTTATTTTAGCTGAGCCATCCTGCCACCTGTTGACAGATCAGCGGCAGCTCAGCTTGGGCTGGGCATCAAACTGCTGACCATAAGTCTTTTGAGACCGATCCATGTTGCTGCTTGTATCAGTAGTTCATTCCTTTTTATCGCTCAGTAGTATTCTATTACATGAATAGACCACTTGTCTATCCTTTCATGCTGTTGAAGGACATCTGGGTTGTTTTTAGTTTGGGGCAATTATCAATAGAGAAGCTATAAACATTCACCCACAGGACTCTCAGTGGACATGTGTCTCCATTTTCTTGGGTAAATACCTAGGAGTGGAATTGCTCTACGGCAGGTGTACATCTCACCTTGTGAGAACTTGCGTGGCTGCCTTCCAAAGTGGCTCTTGGTATTCCCATCAGCAACATATGAGGTTCCAATCATCCTGCAGTCTCACAATAGCACTTGGTATTGTCAGGTTCTTAAACTGTTTAGTTTTTATTTTAGCTATTCTGTTCAGTATGTAGCACTAGCTCATTGTGATTTTCATTTGCATTTTCTTAATGTCTAATGATACGAAGCCTTTTATCTTTTCTTGTTCCTATTAGCCATCTGTCTTTAGTAGAGTGTGTTCCCTTTTTTATACATTTTTTTAAAAATTGAGGTAGACTGACAACAAGTTTTTAAAATGCAAGAAAATTAATTTTCAAATATATAACAAATTGGTCATATATTAAAGTCAGGACACATATAACTAGCTATTCTTGCTTTATCAGTTTTATAATTAAAAAGTTCCTCTCTTGTTTTGCAAAACACTAGTTGTTTTGATATGGCCAAATGGCAGATAACTTAATGTAGGAATTAAAAATAAGCTTTCTTTCAAACTCCATCATCACTTGATTCATTGAGAGAATGTCCGTTTTTAAAACCAGGTCTGAATCCATCTGTGTCCCTAACCTCTTCGCAATTCAGGCTCGCTCACCCCCTCAGACACCAAGATCCTACAGACAGGTGCGCACCGCGCGTGTACCTGGGGGCAGGGCCACGATGCCCGTCCTCTCCATCAGGGGCTGCCTGGCCGGGGAAGGGGAGAGGGCGGGGGAGGGGGGGTACACTGCAGGCAACACCCAAGTTGCAGTTTCAAGGACAAGTGGGAAGCGGGCCCCACATTAAAGGGGGCGCTGAGGGGAAAGGTTCCGGCAGAGAAAGCAGTGTTGGCAAAAGGAAGACGGTGTGACCACGTGGAGACCTGGGGGGCTGTGGGACGTCCACTCGGAATGGAACACGGAACACAGGACGCGGGAGAGACCGGAGATGTAGCCGGGGGTCGGGTGCAGTGGGTGGGGTGGGAGACGGGCCAGAGTGAGAAATCTCAAGGGTCAGGCCTTCATCCTGAAGGGCGCTGTGCTAGGGACTGGTGGGCTTCACGGCGGGGAAGCTCCTGGGGTGGGGTGGGGTGGAGGGAGGGTGGCCTGAGAACTGGGGCCTTAGCAGTGGGGACGGAGAGCCAGAAAACAGGAACAAGGCACCACTCTGTCCTCCAGGTGGCGGGAGGCAGCGGGATGCCAGCTCCCGTGGCGCAGGCTGGATCTATCAGGTTCAGGAAAAGCAAATACCCTGCTTTCTAGCATCTCCAGAAGCCATGCTTCCACCTCCCTCCCTGCGGAGGCCAAGCCCTGCCGTGGGTGCACCAGGAGCCAGGCCCACCCTGAGGCCCCTGGGAATCCAGATCACTCACGCCCGTTTCATCCACAAGACCCTTCACCCGGGCCCCGAGCGCCCCCAGCTGCCTACCTCTCCCTTCTGAGTCTGGCTGCACTCACCCCTCTGGCCTTCCTCCACCCCAGGCACTGAGAACCCAGCATCACACAAGCCTTGGTTCCAGTCAGCTGAGACGAGTCTGGGGCTGCATTTGCAGCGGTCCCTGTGCAGACACGGGGCTTTGTAATTACAGGGGTGCTGGGAAGGACTGTTCAAACAGGTCGCACCAGGGGCCAGCCGAGCGGCGCGGTGGTTAAGCGCTGGCTTGGGAAGCCAGCGGCCCCGGTTCAGGTCCCACATGAGGGCCAGTGACACTGCCCTCAAAAAAAAAAAAACAAACCAAACAGGTCGCACCAGTTCCTCACTCACCCTCGGTGTGTAAACAGGCGGGAATGCCTTTCTCAGGACACTGGAGAAAGTTTGCTGCCCAGCTTGACGGCCCACCTACCGCCCAGGCCACAGGACAGCTGGAGGGTTAGAAAGCAGACCAGTGGAGCCCTGGGACCCCAGGTGGGCGAGCAGGAAAGTGGACACAGGCCTGCAGCTCCATGAGCCTCCAGCCGTCGCCCCCATGTCAGGACTGGGCCATCAGGTCAGGGGGACCCACGGGGTGCCACCTATTGGTCTCCTTACATATACCTTCCATTGTAGTCTTCTTACCCTCAGGCCCATCTCACAGACAAATTACCTGATTACAACTGAAGTCTCACAGTGAACCCAGTGGCCCAGGTGAGCATGGAGGTGATCAGGACACCCCAAAGCTCACGCCCTCCCATCCAGGGAGCAGGACCGCCTCCTGCCTGTGTCTCAACACAAGGAATCCCAACGGACTCCGGACTCTCCCAGGAACCAGTGAGGCTCGGGCTGCCTTCCTGTAGACTCAGGCACAACAGAGGGAGGGCATGGCAGCTGTCACCCAGGGGTTCTCGGGCCTGTGCCCTGCCCACCCTGCCCCCCGCCCAGGCCTGTGCAGACCAGAACCCGAAGCGCACAGGACAACATCACCCCCAAACACCTTCCGACTCGGCGCCCACCGCTCTTTCTACACTGCCTCCCACTGGGTCTGCCAAACAACAGGCAGGCACTCGATAAAAGCGTGAAAGGTAAAACCATAAAGCGACTAGAAAAAAATGTAGGTGAATATTTTTTGTGACTTAGGGCAGGGCAGAACTCTTTAAACAATATTTCAACAGTTAAAGCTATAAGGATACATTTGCACACGTATGATGTATAAAAAATTAATTTTATTACATCAAAAATTAAGAAGCCAGCGGCCCCGGTTCAGTTCCACATATGAGGGCCAGTGACACTGCCCTCAAAAACAAAACAGAAAACCCAAAAATGAAGGATTTCTGTTTAGAAACCAAAACCAAGGACAAAGTTAACAGATAGGTTGCAAATATTGTCTCCTAATGTGCTATGTGTAAACAGACAAGGGATTAAAATCAGGAATGTCCCATGAAGTCTGACACATTGACATGAAAAAGGAAGGTCCTGTGGGGAGATGGACAACGGGTAGGAACAGACGCCCCGAAGGCGGGGCGGCAGGTGGGGGGCTCCGGGGGCTCACACACCTGAGACCCGGAGGACTGCCCACCAGAGCAGCAAGCGGGCTCTTCACCCCTGCAGACGGGCACACCCTGGAGTGTAGGAAATGCCAAGTGTGGGGCGAGGGGGGCTACGGGGCCCCTGACTGTAGACGCTGGTGGCAGGCAGACTGGGGCAGGCTGCCAGCAAGAGGACGGTCATTAAGTCATCAGGCACACATGCTGAAGGTCGACCCAGCAAGCTCGCTCCTGACTCTTATCTCCACATAAATGTCCGTATGGGTCCCGGGGCACTAGGAGTCTTCTCGCTGGGGAATGGGTGGGTGAGCTTGGGGGCACACCAGTGCGGCGCAGGAGGGACTTGAGGGAGACACTGCAGCCTGGGCAGACCTCACACACAGAGTGGAGAAAAGCAAACGGAACAACAGGGAGCGTCGGTCCTGGTATGAAACCAAACAGCTGTGCGCGAAGCAAGGCTCACAGCTCATAAGAACACGCAACACAGGCCATAACACTGGGAAGGCCAGGGGACGAGGTGTCCAGGGCAGGGAGAGAGACGGGGGAGGGCACGGGTGTAGACCAAGTCCCAGCCTGCCTGCGCCCATTTCAGCTCCCTCAGGCTCAGCTCGCCTTCCCCACGGAGGCGCCCCTGCGCCGTCCGCACTTGCAGACAGGCGGCACCAGTTCCCCACAGCGGGCTCCTGCTGGCTGGGCCAGCGGGGCCACGAGGGCGCTTCCCCACACTGCCCCCAGGCCCCGCAGTCCTAGCTTATCCCACACGGGTAAGCACTGCGCATGTCAGCCCCCTGCCCCAGGTGGAACGGAGGGCTCTTGGCAGCAGGCACCTCATACTGTCTTCATCAGGGGAGCATCACCATGGAGCATGTCTAAACTTTGCCAGGCCATCATCGGAGCCTGTCACAGTCCTAGGTGGTGGGGACTACTTGTGTTCCCATTTTACAGAAAAGAAAAACTGCGGTTTGAAGAGGTGAAGTCACCCACGATCATTCAGCCTGGAGGAGGCAGAGACCACCTCCCAGAACCTTCCTCAGGCTGAGACCAGGGAGGGTGTACAGCCAAGACTTAACGGGTTGATATCAGGTGATGTATGTGCTTCCAACCGGCCCGGCAGGTGCAGGGAAGGCCACAGACTCAAGGCGGTGAGGGAAGGTGCAGGTCCCACCCCCGATCCCGCTGTGCCAGCGAGGCTCGTGTCGGGAACCCCGAACCTGAACACTACTAAGACCGCTTGCCCAAGATGACCTTGATTTTACCTTCGGAATGCCCACGCACTGCTCCCTCTACACCCTGGAGGCAAGTTCAAGAGCGAGCTAGCTGTGCCGAGCTGACCGGACAGAAGCAGAAGCCCCCAGTGGTGCCCCCGACCCCCCAAGTCCACGGAGCCAGCCACACATTCCACCCAAAGCTGAAGAAGCCCCAGAGAGACTCCAGGATAGTCTCGATCAGCCTGAAAGAGGATGAAGGGGGCTCTCGTGGGCTTCCTTCATTCCCGTCCTGCAGGTGGCACCAAGAGTGGCCTCACGAGCTCTTGCCACCCTGTTTGGGTCCCTCCTCCCTTTCACCTGCTCTCACTAGGGGAGCCGCAAAGCTCTGGCCCTGCCCCAAATAACGGACCTTGAACCAGTCTCGCTCCTCGCGTTTCATGTCCTCCTGCTGTATGGTGGAGGTACAGCTGGTGCTCTGAGGACCAGACACACCGGGATACAGTGGGTCTGCAGTGCAGGCTGGGTCCCCCCACTCAGGCGTGCTCCTAGCCTGGCCCGGCCATCACTCACTCACAAGACCTGGCCATTTCTTCAACTTGTCCATTCAGAGACAAAATGAAGAGGGGGGACAGGGTTACGTGGCCTTCGAGGGCCCTCCACAGTTCCAGGATTTCTAATTGAACAGTCTGTCAGCGCTGTCAGCTGACTGGCTACTCGCTGAAGCTCAGTTAACTCTCAATCTCTGAGGTCAGGCAACACCCCCTTGCCACCCACAAATGTGTAATGAACACCCACTGCGTGCCAAGGCCTAGGGGGAACACAGTGAACACTGTCGTGGTCCCTGCCTTCATGGGCCTTGTGGTCAGACAAGTAGCACAAGCTCTGGAGGGAACGAACACTCCGGGGGTGGGGGGCCGCCTGGAGGAAGTGATGTTTGAGGTAAGAGCCGAGGGGAGCTCTGCGGCAAAGCCGCTTTCTGAGGCTGAGGCAGGATGTGGAGGCCCACGGGGGGAGCTAGACACGATGCCACCCCCTCCGTGAAGCCTCCCTCACAGCTCGCCCTTCCTTGGCACTGCTGTGTGGACACCTGCCGTCACGTGGCAGAATACGGTAAAGCCATGGTTTTGATGGCAAAGGCCATGTGTTTCTTCTTTGTCCTTCACGCCAGGCGCACAGAGCGCCCCGAATATCTTCTCAATGCCCAAATGGTGCCGGTCCATGTGGTCAGAGGAGCTGCCGAGCACCCGTGTCTCCATCTGAGTGCTCAGCTGGAAGCATGGGCGCTGAAGGAACTCACAATCCTTGATTTATCCAGTTCTTAACCCCGTGAGTCACTCGAACTCTCTCCACAAAAGCTAGAGAGAATCTACACAGCATCAGGTAGTGGCTCGAAGGCTGACAAACGGGCAGGAGTCATGTGAGCACAAACCAGCAGGGCAGCCTGGCAGCTCCTTCACTGAGGCAAACGAGGCTTTCAGCCTTCCAGGCCTTGCATTAGTTGATCCCTCAGGCTACCAGTGTCCGGGCAGGCTGGGAGGGCTCCAGGACTGGACCTGGCAGTGTCCCTACATCCCCGCCCGCATTCCCTGCGGAGCATGGGAGAGACCCACACACTGGCAGAGCGTCCCCATGGTGACAGTGCAGCGTCTTCTACCTCAAGCACTTTTCTTACAACCTACTCCAGCCCTGCTCTGAACCTTCCTGCCCGGACAGGGGCCGCTGTCGCTCTCAAGCTCAGTGGCGCGCACCTGGAAACACCAAGGAGGAAGGGGCGTTCGTTGGGAACCCTCCATCTGTGCCTTGCTCTCAAACGGGGCTCTGCCAGACCTCTTCCTACAGGATCCCACTTCTCCTCGTTCGCCCGCCTGCCTTCCTGCTCGCCTGCCCTCGGGCTCCCGGCCCACCCTGCACTGGCACCCTGGCACAGAGGGCTTGAGATCCCTCACCCTGGTGCTCCTTGAACCATCGCCTGGATAAACCCTGACCTCACCAGGCCCCCAACCTCAAAATGGGGTAATGCTGTTCACTGGACAGGACCCCAAGAGGGTGGACAGCAAAGTCCCTTGCCAGTGTGCTGCTGCTACTCCTTTTTAAGCCTCAGTTTCCAGCTGCCTTGAGCCTGCTCTGGCTGGACTCCGACCCAGCACTAATCCTTCCACTGCCTTGGGGCCTCCTTGCTCCTGTCTCCACTCCTGGTTTTCAGTTCTTGCCCCGAACCCTGGCCGGCCCTCCCCACCCTCCGTTCCTGGAGTCTGTGCTCATCGGGTAGGAGGGTGAGGGACATGAGGCTCTTTACCCTGCAAGTCACTCTTTGCTGATGGGCAGTTTTAAAGCACAAATCCTAAACTTCAACAACTGTAAAGATGAATTGCATTATCAATCTTTAATCTACATGTTCAAAGTGACAAACTAAAACAATAGATGAAATGGAACCCCAGAAATTCCAATTCTCAGATCTAACTCCAAAGGCAGACCAGGTAATAACATAGAAAGGAAGGATGTGTTCAAAGCTATCTTAGAACTGAACTCCTTGAGGCTGGTCAGCCAGGTTCACTGCACTTTGCGTCCTTGGCATGTGCTGCTCAGCTGTCACGTGACTTGCTCATGAGCACAGCACATGCCCCACCTGTGAACCTTGGCCCCTAAGACCCGAGTCTGTAGGTCACGGTCTCCCGGGCACACGCACACGCTCGTCCTTCAGCCGAGCGCCCAGGAAGTGGAGTACACGGCTGCCCCATGACCAGGGCACTGCCTCCCCTCAGTCTCCTGCAGCAGAGTCCCTGGTTTCGCCTTCACAACTCCTGTTTGACGCCCCCCCTGACACACACACACGACCATGAGCTCCTTCCCCCGTCTCCGGGCCCGGGGCCCCCACCTCAAACACTTGTACACAAACGTCTTACTGGAACCCCAGTCTAACTGAGAACTCAAGACCCCTCCAGCTCTAAACTCATGTAACTCTATTTGTTACCGAGTAGCAAGGAAAAATGTTTTCTCCTACACAGAATCAACGAGTTACTTTGACATCACTGAAATCCAATGAGAAAATTACAATTTTCCTCAGAGGATCAGCTTGACAGCAAAAAACCTTGAGTGCTTGGTTCTCTGCAGGAAAAGCAGCACCTAGCACAATGGCACTCAGGGAGGAGCGAGCCGACCCGGCAGGACCAAAGGCCAGCTGATCCACCCCCCTTCGCCTGTCACCACGCGCCATGCTTGTGTGTGGCTGAGAAACAGAGCAGCTGAAGAGGTGACACCGAGGCCACCGGGCCAGGCTGGGGACGCTATTGGTGATCCCCACAACCATCCTGGGAAGTGGGCGTGGCAGGGCCGTGCCACGTCTCGCTAACCACACAAGTCATCTCGCTTCTCGGGCTCGCAGTCACACACAGGCGCCAGGGTGTGAGGCCGGACAGGACACCGCTTCTGCACGTTTCAGTGGGTGGCAGGCCGTGCAAAGCAGCTCTTCTCTGCTCCAAGTAGCTCCCAGGAGGCCGAGGGCAGAGGCAGGGGAGCACATTCCACCACCTACTGTCTATGAACCGAGCGGCGGCACACCACCTGGGCCGCAGCTTCCCCACCTGTAAGTGGAGGCCACAATCCCAGAAGGCAGCTGTGGGACTGGGGCACTTGTGTAAGCCAGCAGGGGTCTGGCACAGAGTCGGTGTGCAATAAACGCTAGCCGTCATCACTGTGACTTATTTCTGAACTTCGTGTTGTAGGTTCATATTCCTGCCGAAAAGGACCCAGATTGTAAGCACGCAGCTTATGTGCACACAGCTTGAGGACTTATCAGACTGTACACACTGTGCATGGGGTACAACCACGTCACTGCTCGCCCGGGGCGGCCTGGGGCAGCTCTGGGACACGGCCCACTCTGGAGGCTCAGCCCTCATCTGCACCCTCACAGCATTCGATCTGGACCATCTGAAAGTCACTTTGTCTGTTTTATTTGTGATATCCCCAAGGGCACAGAGTAGGTGTGCTGTATATAAATGTTTACCAAATGATTTCTGCTCAGTATTATGGTTATATGTGTGCGTATTTTAATTCCAAATATCTGTAAGCTTCTTCTGAGCAGGGCCTGTCTTATTACCCATCCTTTCTCGGATTCACTCATACTTTCAATCAACAATCGTTCAGTGCATCAGGCACCATGCTAAATTCCAGGTGCCCAGCTGAGAATCCCGCCCTTGCCCTCAGAAAAGTCACAGCCCAGAGCACCATGCTGGATACACACACCAGGGAGGCTGCCTGGAGGAGGAGCTTCCTGTGAAAGAAACAGAGGTCGGACAGGAGAGAAGACCATGCCCTGCAGCCCCATCCTCCCAGGCAGGAAGGCAGCTCTTTGTGGATGGGAGCCCGGAGCCCGGGGGCGGGGACTCAGCCTGGCTGCAGCCCAGGACAGGACAGGCAGTCTGGCAGCTCCCAACACATGCCCGCGTCTTGGTGGTGCTGAGGAGTGTGGTTCACTTTGAAGGTGATTAAGAAAACTGAAGCTTCCCACCAAGGCCAAGAGTCACACAGGTTTGCTTTTCTGGATGGGCTGCCCTGGCTATAGGACAGAGAACAGACAACATGGCACGGGTAGGGCCAGGGAGTGCCCGGGTCCCTGATCATGGCTCAGCAGATACTGGTTTGCTTGAAGGAATGAGTTAATGGTCCTTTTTAGAACCTTTAGTGAAATTACAGCATGCCGCCAACCTGCTAGGAGCTACGATGGAGCAGTAGGGTGACAATAAAGCTGACCCACAGGATCCCGTAGACAGGGCATCAGGCATACGGCCCCCCCAGGCAGACCCCCACAGGCAGGCCATCAAGCAGGTCTGTGTGGGGGGACCAGGGGGTAGAGAACAATGCAATGGATAACGGCTGCTGAGGGCGAGGTGACGTTTCACACGTAGTGCTTCTGCTCACAGCGCTCGCCCAGCCCTGCGGCTGCCCGCCACAGTGAAAGCTGGCTCTGGGGTCCCACCTCTGTGTGCTCATGTTGGTGGCCCAGGCCTCTGCCTAGGCCTGGACAGTGGCAGGTGCCAAACCAGGCTTTGTGGAGCCCACGAAGATGGGGCGGCGGCATCTTTTAAATAGGTCATCTACAAAACTGGTCCCGGAGGATGGAAAAGTGCACCCCATTCCACACGGCTGGCTTTCCTGAGAAAACAGGGTGCGCGTGGGGATGTGCTGTCTCCACAGGGCTCAGTCTGAGGGACCCGCAGCGGGAGGGAGCCTTCTCAGAAGGAGACGGGCAAGGCTGAGACTCACATCCAGCTCTCTGGAGCTCATGTCCCCAGAACATTGTGCAGCCAGATGTTTCTTTATGCCCTCTTCATCCCCTAAACGCTCTTCTCCGCAAAGGCTCTTTGTGCCCACAGAGGGCACAGTGCAGGTTGGCCCCGCCTGGCTGCACCCAGCAAGATCCGAGCTCTAATTGCAAATACTGCTGACAGCTGGGCAGAACTCCTACTCGGGTCTGAGGCCGATTCAGGGCCCAGTTCCTGAAATTGGAGTATTGCCCTTCCAGTCTGGCCCCCAAAGAGCTCAGAGATCCGGGCAAGTAGCCCTCAGGCCCACCGGGGACAAACCCACCACCGTGTATCCAGAGCCCACCAAGGGAAGAAAGTCAGGCTGTCCTAGGAAGCACTGATGACATTGAAAAGCCCCACTGCCTGCAACTAGGCTCTCTCTGTACACCAGCCCCAAGACACAGAGAAGAGCCACGCGCAGGGCCTGGAAGCAGAGGTCACAGCAGGAGGCACAGGCTCCCAAGGGAGCCCCCCACGCCCCCCTGGGAAGCCTGCGGGCAGGATGTGCCAGGACCAACTTGCTGAAGGGGCCACCGTCCTACCCAATCCTGCAAGACTTCTCGCCTCCAAAACAGGTCCTTGGCAGAGGTCAAGATCCTCTGCCCTGAGCAAGGCCACGCTCACTCCAGCCTGAATGCCACCTGGTCTCCCTGCTCCAAGCCCAGCCCAACCTACCCCCCTGCCTCCTCTGCACTCCCGTCCCTGAGAGGCAGAGCTATGGCCCCTCAGCCCTCATCCTCCACGGAGGCCACCGGCCTTTCTCCTCTCAGCTCCATTAGGAACACCTGTGGGAATCCGAGTCCTCTCTTTCTTTAAATCTCTTACTGTAGAGTCAGGTAATACAGACAGGGTCCCCTCCAAATATCCACTAGTGCTCCTATTTGATATTCAGTCCCTGTGGGTCACCTCTCCTTCCCCAGATCAGGACTTGTTCACTTGTTCGTCTGGCAGACATCTGAACGTTTAGTAAGTGCCAACCCTGCTCGTTTTCCACGCTTCCTTTCCTGGCCAAGCTCCCCTCTACACCCCAGCAAATCCTATAGCACCTTACAGTGACCTGCTTAGAGTCTGTCTTCTCCCTCGGAGCTTTTCTCCAAATGTCACAAAGGCTCCCAGAGAGCAGGGCTGAGTGCCTCAGTGCAGGCACATAGCCAGCACACAGATGGCTCTGGGGTGGCCCACTTTACCTTGTACCTTTTGGTGGAAAGGCGTACTATTAAGCACAGAAGACTTTCCACCTTGAGACCATGTGGTTTTCTTTAGATTTGTGCATCCCTTTGAGGGGACACCACTCAGTACACCACTGAGAAGTCGTCTTCCATGAGAAGGAGGGAATTGCAGGCATGTGGGGGAGGTGAGCAGGTGGGGGGTGAGGTGGGGGTGAGCAGGTGGGGGTGAGCAGGTGGGGGGTGAGGTGGGGTGAGCAGGTGGGGGTGAGCAGGTGGGGGTGAGGTGGGGGGTGAGCAGGGGGTGAGCGGGGGTGAGCAGGTGGGGGTGAGCAGGTGGGGGTGAGCAGGTGGGGGGTGAGCAGGTGGGAGGTGAGCAGGTGGGAGGTGAGCAGGTGGGGGGTGAGCAGGTGGGGGGGTGAGGTGGTGGGGGTGAGCGGGGGGGGTGAGCAGGTGGGGGTGAGCAGGGGGGTGAGCAGGTGGGAGGTGAGCAGGTGGGGGGTGAGCAGGTGGGGGGGTGAGGTGGTGGGGGGTGAGCGGGGGGGTGAGCAGGTGGGAGGGTGAGGTGGTGGGAGGTGAGCAGGTGGGGGGTGAGCAGGTGGGGGGGTGAGGTGGTGGGGGTGAGTGGTGGGGGGTGAGCAGGTGGGGGTGAGCAGGGGGGTGAGCAGGTCGGGGGTGAGCAGGTGGGGGGGTGAGGTGGGGGGTGAGCGGTGGGGGTTGAGCAGGTGGCAGCAAGGACCTAAGTCACCCCAAGCCAAGCAGGGCCAGCTGGGCCTGAGCATCACTCATCCATTCAATTAAAGTCACAGAGGAGGGACATGAGGGCACCGCTGATTCATACAAGCTGAAGAGTGATTTCAAGGACAGCAACACAGGATGAGTCGGGCCTGCCCAGAGAATAAACACTTTTGCCTTCGCATCTTCAGGCAAGTGCAGGTGCTCTTGTCTCCTGAGGGCACTGCAGCTAAGAGCTTAGCGGGAGCCCAAGCACTTAAATCAATGATTTGTTAGAGCTACTTGGTTAATATATGCTGACGATATATATTGGCAGCTCTCACCTATACGTTTTTACCAAGCAGCTGAAAGCCTCTGTAATAGCACTATATTTAGCTACTCTGTTTTTCCAGAGCAGTTTCTGCCATCCACAGGATAGTTACAATGATGCCGCTGAACAGGCGTAGGCTACATGTCCTGTGTGGGGACGCCCCATCTCCACAGCATAGGCACTGGGCCCCCAGCCAGAGCCTGTCCTGACGCCCACACCACTTACATGTACTCATTCCCTGAACCCTCACATATACCAGGATGTGGGTACCATCATCACCCCCATTTTACAAATTGAGACATTGAGGCAAAAACAAATTAGTAACTTGCCCAAAACCACATACACTAGTAAGTGACAAGCCCGGTCACTCTGTTCCCAAGCACATGTTCAATGCCCCTCCAGGCCTATCACTTATAAGGTCTTCCATGTGTGCCATCCTCTCTGCACTGCCATCTAGCTCACGGCAGGTACAGATCAATACTGCAGGCAATACCGCCACCATTATGAAACAGCAAGTTTCCCCAGGACTCGGGAAGGCTGTCTATAGTTTAGTTCCAAGTTGAAAATAACGACTTGGAACGGCCTCAGGCTCCCAGGCAGCTCTGCACAGCCCCCACCGGCTCCTGTGTGCCTCTGCAATGCTGGACGGCCACAGCCTGCCTGCCGGCGAACCCAGGCTGTGGGCGGGCGCGGGGGTGCCCTGATTCCAGCACTGTCCCAGACGCCCCTCCAAACTGTATGCTGTCACCGTCCACTTTTCTTTCCCTGATGCCATGAGAATGCAGCTGACAATGGCAGGGATCTGCAGGTGCCCAGCGCTGGGACACGCCCGCAACTCCGTTGCTGTCACTCTGGCTGTCTTCATGAAATGTCCCCTGGGACACTGTGCCTCCCTGGCAGCTGAAATTTGAGCCCACCAGGAAGGCTGTCTCCAGCTGAGGGGCAGGGGTAGCAGGTGCCCACATCCTCTGTGCTTTTCAATGTTCTCCTGATCCCACAGAAGCCAGCCCCAGTGTGTGTGTGTGTGTGTGTGTGTGTGTGTGTGTGTGTGTGTGTGTGTGTAGGGGTGCAGCATGCACACTGTCACATTCCTTGCTGGAGCCTCACAGGGCCTAGCACACAGCAGGTGCTGAATAAACACATACTTTTAATAAAATGACATATTCAGCTAAAAGTCAATAATCGCCTTTTCCGCAATACACAGGAAAGAAAAGCGTTGATAGAATTTTGAGCTCCTGTTCCATCTTGTCTATTTGATGTCAGACAAAATTACACATATAATTAATCTAAGTTTCTAAAACTGCTTCGTGCTCATCCCCAGCAAAGCCCAAGGCATCCTCCTCCCTTCTCCTGCACCCCTTGAGCCTCTGTCAGGAAAGCACCCACGTGGATGCCAGTGTCTCCGTTCTCCTCTCACCCTGGCGGCGTCCCTCTTTATGGATGAAAACCCTGGGGCTCAGATCAGTCAAGCAACTTGCCCAAGGTCACACAGCCAGTAAGGCATCAGAACCCAGATCTTTCCAACTGCAAAGCCTGTGCTCGTTCCACTAAGCCCACAGCTGCTGGGAAAGTTAGAGGTTTTGCCATGAGAACAAAATATGATCAAAAATAGACGTTCCGTTAATCAGCAGGAAGGAAAAGCAAGTGGGGCTCGGGAAGAGTGACTACCAACCCCCCAGTCATCTAATCAGGAAGGGAGTTCCTCCCAGGCAGACAAGCAGGAAGATGCTCCCACAGGCTCCAGGACAGCTTGCCCGGCCCTCGGGCCACCTGCCTGCTCCGTCCAGCAGGACGTCACATCACTGCTGTCTCCTTTTTTCTGCGCAAAGCTGCTTAAGCTCAGTGATCAGTGGGTGTCGCTCTAAGTCACGTCTAAGAAACGTGAAAAGGAAGACCAGAGGATGGGCAGACTGAGACGGCCTCTGAAACTCCTCTAACCTCGCTGGACCAGGCTTTTCTAGCAAGGTAAGTTCACCCCCGGCACTGACAGCTCAGCCACACCTGCTGCCATCCAGATCTGACCACAAGTGCCCGGCAGAGTGGGAGCATGCGCACCTCATGTTCCCCGTGCCTGCCCCCAAGTCCTGGTCTCTGCACCGTGGAGAAGGAAGCGTGGGCCTTACCTCCCAGAAGCTATCGCTGGACACCTCGACTCCCACGGAATCATCGTAATTGACAGACATGTCTCCGAAGGGTGGGGGGGGCAGCAGGGGACGCTTCAGCTCGGAGGTCAGCTTCGGATGCTCAAAATCCAGAGACAAACCTACAAAAGAAAAGCATATATTGTGTTTTTTAAATTGCCGAGGTGAAACAACAGGCCGTCTGCATTTCACAGTTTTCACTGCCACCGCTGCCTTCGGACAGAACAGTGGGCAAGGTTTCCTTTGGGGGCAGAAGGCCTAGAACTGTAAACTCTGGGCACTGGCATGCATGTGTGTATTTCACAGTAACCAGTACACCTTCTCAACACTTTGCCGAAGAGTTCAAAGAGCTTTCTGATGAACAATTCGAGTTCTTAGCTCAGCAGGTCGATGCCCTTATGATACTAAACCCTCTTCCTTGACCCTTGGGGAAAGGGGCAGAGTACATGCGAGGCAAGCACACGAAAGCAGGCAGAGTCCCCGCGTCTCTGGGCTGGCGCTGTGCCAGCCTGTCTTTTGCCACCTTTGTCCACAGACGTGGATCCTTATTTAGGCTCTCTATTCTGTCCCCAGCGTGTCCCTGTGATGACACCACATTGTCTCAATGACCACAATCCTACAGGAATTCTTGGTATCTAACAAGGGAAGGCCTCCCACTTTGTTCTTCTTCAAGACAGACCTGGCATTCTTTTTTATTTTGGTAGATGTACCTGTAACCTAGAAAACCAAAAATAACCTATGTTTTCCATGGAGAACTCAGACAGTGTGGCAGAGAGGGGAGGACAGGAAGGGGCAGCCATGGCTCCAGCACCCAAACACAACGCAACGCGCGCTCTTTCCTCACAGCTTTTTCCGGCATCGCTCATTCCCTCCTTAAAGTGGGGGTGGGCTGAGGTGGACACGTGTGACTAGGGGCCGAGCACTGCAGACGAATAACTCTAAGGTAAGAGGGGGCGTAGGACACAGCCCACGCTGTAAGAGAAAATGAGCCTCCTGAAAGGTCTCTGACATCCGGCCAAACCCTGGCATCTGGCCCAGTGTGTGTGGGACCCAGCTGAGTGGGACCCAGTACAGACCAGGCCACACCCCAGGCGCCATGCTCAATCCCACAGGGAAACCAAGGCCAGCAAGGACGGAACCAAAAGAGCTGCCTACTGGCACCACACAGGTGTTAAGCAGCTATCTAATAATGGCAGGAGAAGGTTCCTTGGCTGAAGTCAGCCATGTCAGTGTCTCATAAAGGAAGCCTGCTAAAACCACATGTGGGTGTGCAGCTCCACCTGGGAGCCCCGGGGGGGATACACCAGCATGGAAGCAGTCCCATGGACCAGGCACCTCTTATCACCAACGGGCGAGTGGTCTGGTGCACTTTAAATACCTTATTGTTGTTCTTCAAAAACCCCATCTTCAAAAAAGATGTACAACGTGTGATAAAAAAAAATATGGTGAATATTTAAATTAAAAAATCATTACAGTAAAAGGCATATTGCCATTAAATCGCCCTCAAAATACTACCCCTTTCTTTGAACACACTGATCCCATTGTTCTTACCACTTTCTGAAGCAGCTCTGGAAGTCCTCTTTCGTGAGTGTCTTTAGTTGCGCTGTCATGGCTGCCCTGATGCCCTGAATCATTTTGACTTTGGGGAAGAGCCAGAAGTCACACGGTGCCAGGTCTGGTGAATAAGGTGGATGAGGACACCCCGTAATGTTTTTATTTGACAGAAATTGTCGTACCAGAAGCGATGTGTGACACGGAGCGCTGCCATGATGGAGGATGAAGTAAAGACACCCATGAAAGAGGACTTCCAGGGCCGGCCGAGTGGCGTGGTGTTTTGAGCACTGGCTTGGGAAGCCAGCAGCCCCGGTTCAGGTCCCACATATGAGGGCCAGTGACACTGCCCTCAAAAAAAAGGACTTCCAGAACTGCTTCAGAAAGTGGTAAGAACAATGGAAGAAGTGTGTTCGAAGTGAGGGGGAATATTCTGAGGGGGATTAATGACAATGTCTTTTACTACAATAATTTTGTTATTTAAACATTCACCATATTTTTTTTATCACACCTCATACTACTGTCCCGTTTCACAGGGAGACATGTAAGTGCAATGGGCCCCACGGCTTGTAAAGGCTAGGCCAGGACTCAGCCCAGACCGCCTGACTGCATGCTGCCCAACTCCAGCAGGCCCCTGCAGGCCCAGGTCTGGGGGCCCTGCCTGACTGCTGGGCTGCTCTCTCATGGAGCGGCTTGATTCTCAGGGCTCTTATTAACACTGATGTCCAAACATCCCCAAAGGCGCTGGGCCTGTCAGGAAATATTACTCAGGATTTTTGTTCACACACAAATGTCCCTAGCTATAAAAATGAATCTGGTTTTAGCACCGGCCGAGCTACAGTCAGGGAAACAAGCTTCTGAGGGCAACCAGAGAAGCTGCAGGCCTGTTCCTTCAAAAGGAGCCCTGGCTGGTTCTGCTTCCTTCTCTGCCAGGGTCCGAGCCAGCCCAGCCGTGCCTGAGCCTCTGGACACACTGTGGGACAAGCTGGTCTCCCTGCCAAGTGGTACCGGGGCTCCTGAGATGCAGCTGGAATGCCAAGGACACAAAGGAGTATTTAACAATTAGCTGATGCTTCTCCACGGGGAGGCGGCGGGGCTGTGAGTGGGAGGCGAGTCTCGGCTCCATGGCTGTGGACTCTGCCATCTGTCCAAGAGCCCCTCCTCCTCTGTGAGGCACGAACGTCACCGGGGCTCCTCACCTCCACGGTCTGACGAGGCTCAGGGGTGATAATGGATGTGGAGGAACTTGGGAAAACGGCAAGGTGACAGACGTGTGAGTCAGTACCGCTCTTTCCAAGAACAGGGACTAAGTCGGGCCCTTCTTTGGAGTGTCTCAGACTGTCTGCCACCAAGGGTTGACTGCTTGCTTCCTCCTGATGAATCTGAACTCCAATACTGGAGCATAAAGCTGGATGAGTCCCGTTAACTCTGAACAAATGCTGCACGTAAGTGACCGTCCCCGTCGGACACTCCTCTGTGCACACGGGCTCCCCTTGGAGACCTTACAATGCCAGTCCTGAGGGGCAGGGGCCGCGCGCTTGAGGCTTGAGAGGAGACAATCGTGAGCATACAGGTGTACACATCACCACCTCTTCCGCCCGCCCTCCTGCAAACCCCTCCGTGGTCCTCCACTCGGGTCCTGGCACACAGCAGGCCCTGGATCCATGTTTGCCAAACACACATTCCAAGAGGCACTCGTCAGCAATCCAGGAATCCAAGAGTGACTGAGGGAGGGGACGCGGCTCCAGGTCTCCCGATTCCTGTGACTGGTGCCACTGAAGAATGTAAACGCTCGTGAGTCACAGCCACTCCCAAAATGGTGTGCTGAGTCTCAGGGGTTAGTGGAGGGTGCGAGGGTGCCCTTGGGCCAGGCTGGGAGCTGGCATGACCTCCTTCCCCCCTGATAACAGGTAGCAGGTAAACAGAAAGGTGCGAATTACCAAAGTACATCTAGCTCCCCTTAATGCCCTTAATTTGTTCCAAAAAAGAAGAAACAGAACCGGACATCGGGCCAAAAGGCTATTACTATAAAGCAAGGACATTCTGAGTGAAGGCACAAGGCTGTTTGTGTCCCGAGAGCCGGTCCCGGGAGAATGCCCTCTTGTGCAGAAGGAAAGTGTCCTCGCCACCGCCCCCCTCCCATGCAGGCCAGGCCCTGGCTGCCGAGGCCTCGGAGTGAACGCACACTGGACCTGAGGTTTGTTTCTTCTTCGTTACCCCGGGTGGGAAATTCTGCATTAACTGGGAAATGACTGTAATTTCGGCTAAGTCGCTGTTTGGCCTGGAGCGAGGGGGAGGATCATTCCTTAAATAAGGGCACATTTACCCAGTCATGCTACAAATACATGTCTGAGTACCTACTATGTGCTGGGCACTCGTCTGAGTACCTACTATGTGCTGGGCACAGCTTCTAAGTCCCAGGGATGGAGCAGTGAACAAGACAGGTATGGTCCCTGCCCACCTGGGGCTGAGGTCCTCAGTGATAAGAGAACAGGAGGGAGGGGCTGTGGGCCCCTGGTGGGCCGAAGGCGGGTGTGTAGAGGCCAGGGGAGGGGTATGTCCAGCAGAGGGAGGTCCCGGAGGAGAGATGGGCCGCCCTGAGGGCTCCACTGTAAGCTCCTTGGTTACTCAGATTCTCGCATCTGCGCTCCTGGTTGAAAAGCTCAAGCCTCACGTACTTAGAAGACATGCTATTGAAAAGCAAGCACGTGCATGCGTCTTTGTGTCATGCCTGTCCTACACGTTGATACATGCCTCTCAGCGTGACAGATTTAACAAAAGAAAACACCTCAACTTTGACCCAGCTATTTCTTCTAAAATTTAATCCAACAGATAAACTCACCCAAGTATTAAATGTAGGTCTTCACAGCGGCAACAAAATACAAACACTGAAACCACCTCGCTGTCCATCACAAATGAAAACCACCGGCCCACCTCTGGGGAGGAGGGGCGTGGGGAGGACTGTGTGCACAGACATGAAAGGACATTTCCACGTATCAGGTGAAAACAAGTGGCTTGTAGCACAGTAGATACAGTCCGGTCCCACTGGTATTAAGAAACAATCGGGGGCGGCGGGCTGGCTCAGGTGGTGAGAGCGCAGGCTCATCACACCAAGGTTGCCGGTTCCATCCCCACAATGGCCAAGGAGCTGCGCCCCCCACAGCTAGATTGAAGGCAACCACTTGACTTGGAGCTGATGGGTCCTGGAAAAACACACTATTCCCCAATAAAATTTCTTTAAAAAAAAGGAAAAAAAGAAAGAAAGAAACAATCTGGAACCCACGGAAGCCAGCAAAGGCACAGGAAGTCCCAGGGGTGTCTCACGCTTGCTCTGGGGGAGTGCCATGTGGGTAGGGATGGGACCTTTGAATTTCACCTCATCACCTTCTCAACTATTTGAAAATTTTGATAATTGGCACGTAATATTTTTAGAGTACAAAAATTAGTTAATAAAAAGACCACGCTTTGTTTCATGAATGGCCTGCGATGGGATGAAGGAGGGTCCCTCTGCACCGCAGCTTCGAGAGAGGGCATCTGTGCACACACCTCAGGGACTGACCCCCAAACTCGGCAGCTCTGCCTGCCAGGGTGTCCAGACCCATTGTCCCCTGTCCCCTGCATGACTGCCATTGTGTCCCAACAGCTGGCCCGCTTCCCTGTCCCTTCACTCTATCCTCAACACAGCGGCCCTCTCAAAACTCAAGTCGGACCATGTAGGCCCTTGAAGAGGAGGAGAAGCCCCAGGGTGTCCCTGGGCTGCATTCCCGGCCCCTCCCACGGGTGACCTCCCCCTCCGCCTCGTTCCTGCCGCCACTCTCCTGGGTCGCCCCCACTCCAGCCACCAGGCCTCTGCTAGTGGCGGAGCTGCCAGGCACAGCCACACTTTCCCTGTGGCCCCTAGAATGGTCTTCCTCTGTGCAGCCCGCAGCAGGAGGATATCAGCCAGGGCCGCGGGCAGGCCTTCTCCAACCCCATCCCCCATCAGCCCTCTGGGCACTCCCAGACCCCCACCTTTTCCTTTCTCTCCCAAGCACTTACCACCTCCCACAAGCTACATCATCTACTTGATTGTGCTGTCACAGACTGGCTGCCTCCCCCACTAGAGTGTAAGCTCAGGAGAGCAGAGAATTTTCTCTGCTGTGTCCGTGGCCACCGTCCCCACGTCCAGTGTCTGACATGGAGCTATCACTCTAGGAACTTGCTGGATGAATTCAGCAGGAGGAAAGTCTGGGTAATTTTGACATATACAGACTAAAGAGCCACAGATGCAAAGCAAACGGAGCGTTTATGTGAAGATGTTTTAACGCTAGTGGTTAGAATTCTCTTATAAACATGACTACACACGTGAAACTAAACCACAAATGGGTTTAGCAGCCCAGTGGGGACATGGGGCCGTCCCCAGCTGTGTACCACCAGTCACACAGGGGGCCCTCCTGCCACTCAGCCCGGGCCTGACCAGCCTCAGCACCCACAGGCTGGGTCGTCTTGGCCCCCAGCCCGGCTCGGGTCAGTACCCTGAGAAAGGACGGGTCTCCTGCTGGTCTCTGGCCCTCGAGCGGCCTCCCACCCAGCGGGGGCAAGGCCCGAGGTAGCACACTGCTTTGCGCCATTAGCAAAGCAGGAACACTTTTTAATAGCTCAGGTATCTGGCATGGCCTGCTCTGTTTCCAGCGGTTTCATCTGGAAAAGTGAACATTCCTAAAAGGAAGCGACAGAGATCAGCAAATAGTGACTTATCTCTGGGAACATCGTGTAAAGCATTTACTTCAACAACATAAAACAGCTGATGCCTTGCGAGATGCTCGGTTTTGAAGGCTGCCCCCTGAGGGAGGTCCTCCAGAAGAAGCGCCCACCAGGGTGGGCAGTGTAGGATGAACACACTCAGAGGTGCCTCCCGGAGACTTAGCTTGGGGTTGCCATGGAGAACATTTCCCAAAACCACCAGAGGATCCCCAAACACTTCATGGCACAGAACCGGCTGCAAACTGAAGGCTGGGAGAGAAGAGGGATTTAGGGACTCTATTAGGACATAGAGCTATGTTACTGAAAACAAATTTGGCTCAGACTCTTGAACATCACACACAGTTTGGAAGAAAAGAAAGGGAGAAGCTTCCAAGTTGGTGACCACTTAGTTTGGGGAGAGGGTGGTGTGCCCAGGGAGAGCATGGCAGCCGGAGCCCCTTTCCCACACCTTGCCCCATGCAGCTCTGCCGTCTGGCTATTTTTGAGTTACATCCTTTTATAATAAACCAGTAATCTAGTAAGGGAGAAAAAAAGACTGGGAGAGGGCCAGCCGAGTGGCGCGTTGGTTAACAGCTGGCTTGAGATGCCAGCAGCCCCGGTTTGGATCCCACATATGAGGGCCAGTGACACTGCCCTCTACAGCTAAGATGGTGAACAACAGCTCCACCTGGAGCTGGGCTGTGCGAGCCCCGGTGACGGTGTAGGCCGCAGCCCCTGCTGCAGTGAGTGGCTGGCAGCCAGCGTGAGCTGCCAATAGCTGCTGTGAACGGCCATCCAGAGGCCAGTAACCGATCTGCCTCACCCAAGAAGAGCACAATGATGATACCAACATGGGCCAGTGAAGCAATGTCCTCCACAACTAGACTGAAGACCAAAAGGACAGCAACTTGTCTGTTCCCCTTCCCTGGTTCCCCAACGCTGTTCCCCTCCCCCAATTCCCCAATAAAATCTTTAAAAAAAAAAAAGAAAAAAAAAGAAGAAGAGTGGGAGAAAAATACATTTTACTTTGCTTCAGTCAACACTACAAAGCAGTCCTTTTTTTCCTCCCACAGAAAAAAAAATCATACTGGGGAAGGTTAGAGAAAAACAAATTTCTCTAAACGGACCAACCCAGGGAAGCCATTCCACAGTATCCTGGGCACAGCATCAGTTCTAAAGCAGGCACCCCCCACTCAGGTGTGACATCCAGCTTCCTCGGCTCTGCTCTTTCAGCCAGCCCCACATAGCCAAGGCCATGACAGTTTCAAGTCCTGCTGTCTCTTCTGTCGGGTGACACAGGGCTGTCAAAACCAGCGAGGGCTCGTCCCACTGGCCTGCATTCTCATTCCTCAGCTCCTTCTCCTCCTGTCATCTCCAGGCTGTCTCCGCTGCAATCATGGCAGACAAGCCACCCTGCAGTCTGCTTTGTCCACTGCGTTTCCCTCACTGTCTGGCCGTCTTCCTGTCACTCCTAAAGGCTGTACAACATCCATCACAGCCAGGCCGTCTCGGTCGGACCTCAGGAGTCGGGGTCTCTTCCATTGTAGCCATGGTCGGGGGACTGCCAGGGCAAGCACAGCTTCCCACTTCTGTCCTGTTACCTCGTCAGAGGCTCGAGGGCTCATGCATTCTAAAGCCAGGTCGTGAACCTCACCGATCAGTTTAAAAAGCACAATTTCGACCTGTGTCCTCCATCCGCATTTAAGGGGCAGATTCCACAACCATGAGAAAGGATGAGAATGCGCCCTGCGAGACACAGGAGAAAACAGGACCCCCAAACACACCCCGGCAGTAAAAGGCTGCTGCCTCTAGGGGTCCTGTTTGTTTCACCTGATGAATCTGAATATTTTTCAGGAGATGAAATAGCATCCGCAGTATTACAGAACAAGAAATGGACAGAGGGTGGCCGAGTGGCTCAGTTGGTTAGAGTGTGTGCTCTGAACAAGGCTGAAGGTTCGATTCCCACATGGGCCAGTGAGCTGCGCCCTCAACAACTAGATTGAAGACAATGACTTGAGCTGAGCCGCCCTCCCCAACCAAGATTGAAAGACAACAATTTGACTTGGAGCTGATGGGTCCTGGAAAAAACACATTGTTCCCTGAAAAAATAAAAAAACCACACACTATTCCCCAGTGAAGTTTAAAGAAAAGAAGAAATGGACAGAAAAGGAAAAAGAAAAGAATGAGGTCCCGTGAAAAAGGCGACTTCTGCGGCAGTGGGACCCAGAGAGCCTCACTGCTTCCAATTTCTCCCGTGGGAGGCACAGAAATCAGGCTGGTTGCTTTTGTTCGTTTGCTTGTTTTTAAGAAATTTCAAGTGAATGAAGATTTATAAAAATTTAAATATGAAACTCTTTTTTTTTTTTTTGAGGGCGGTGTCACTGGCCCTCACACGTGGGACCCGAACCGGGGCGGCTGGCTTCCCAAACCAGTGCCCAACCACTGCGCCACTCGGCCAGCCCCCTGAAACTCCTTTAACACGTAAATTTTCAGTGTTCAGACTCGCTCCATTCCACCTTGCGTGGACACTAGTTATGTGCACATGATACCCTGGTGAACCAATGTCCTTTTCACTTAGTGGGGCAGTGGGAGTGTTTCGGCACCCACTCCCCACAGGCCAGGGCAGCGGCAGCTAATCAGACTGTATAGAGAATCACGGGGGTGCCCGGAGTGCAGCTTTTTAAAGACACACACACACACACACACACACACACACACACACACACTCAGACACCCCAAACAAAAACCAGTAAAGCTACACTGAACAAACTTTAATTTTTGATGATTCAGAAATAATTTTTTTTTTTAAGATTTTATTGGGAATCAGAGAAGGGGAACAGATAAGTTGCTGTCCTTTTGTTCTTCAGTCTAGTTGTGGAGGACATTGCTTCATTGGCCCATGTTGGTATCATTATTGCGCTCTTCCCGGCTGAGGCAGATGGGTCGCCGGCCTCTGGACGGCCACTCACCGTGACTCTTGGCAGCTCACACCAGCTGCCGGCCACTCACACTGGCTGCCAGCCACTCACAGTAGCCTATGGCAGCCCACTGCAGCAGGGGCTGTAGCCTAAGCCGTTGCAGGCAACTCACAGAAGCCCAGCTCCAGGTGGAGCTGTTGTTCACCATCTTAGTTGTAGAGGGCAGCGTCACTGGCCCTCATATGTGGGATCCGAACTGGGGCCCTGCTGCTCAGAGCTGGTGTCCCAAGCCAACTCCTAACCAATGCACCACTCAGCTGGCCCCATTTGCCCCATTTTTTTTTTAACTCTTACAAAATTTGGACTCAGAGTCAAAATTTGGAAGACTGGTCCCAAATTTGCCATTATATGGCTGTGGGACTTGAGGCACCTTTTCAGCATTCTGCTGCCTTTACTTGAAAAGAAGGGTATGGGATTAAACAAGTTTAGGTTTCTCTGAGCTTAACATGTTTTAAAAGAGCCTCCTACTGGCAAGAGATTATGGGTGGATGGATTAAAGCTGAGTAATTACAAGCGTGGCTGGCAGTGACCCTCATGGCTGCAAAGTGCTGCCTCCTCCATCAGGCCTGAGCCTGACAGCCACGCTGTGAGGCCTCCTCACCAGGGCCCCAAAGTCCAGGCTTGAGCTCATTCTCAGAGCGTCACTGTGAATCAAGCCTCATCAATGTAAAGCCTGTGCTTCCTCAGCACGTCCGCATCACAGAAGTTACGTACAGTGTTGGTGACACAGGATGTCACCTGTGATAGAAACCCCGCACCCAAGAATCCCAAGGTGTAAAGGGAAAGTCCACAGTGAGTAGAAAGGGGCGTGACTGTCAGTATCATGCCCTCTGACCCTGGCCCAGCACTGGTCATGAAGGCCCCTGGCAGCGGTTGCTGGGAGGTCAGGCACGGAGACACACTGGGGTTCAGTGAGCTGTGAAGTATCAGGCGGGAGCCGTGCACCTGCAAATGGCTTAGTCCTGCCTCCAAAGTGTGGGGGGAAGAGAGAGTATCCCTGAACCCCACAAATGGCCCTTCGAGGTTCTCTCAGGGTTCCTTTGTCCACCAGGGTGTCCGGTGTAGGCAGCTTCCCAGCCCGGGGACGCCACGCTGAGTCCTGAGGAAACAACGGGAGCCGGGCAGGTCTAGGAGGACAGGAGAGGGCATCCCAGGCAGAAGGACGCTCATGGAAGGGGGTGGGAAGATGGGGTCGGAGAGGGGTCACAGGCCAGTGAGTGTCAAAGGACCACTCGGGATGCAGAGGACTACATGGCACGGCTGGGCGCCCACCACAAAACAGGAACAGCGAGGAAGGAAGGAGGAACTGGCACCGCATTTCTACACAGAAATCCCCGTGAGGTTTAAACTTGATGAGTTTCTCATAACTTGTAATCTTCAGCTGCCGGCTCAGCTGAGAACAGCTTGACTCACTACTAAGAGTTACAGTTTTTAGGGCCGGCCGAGTGCCGCATTGGTTAAGAGCTGGTTTCGGGATGCCAGCGGCCCCGGTTCGGATCCCACATATGAGGGCCAGTGACACTGCCCTCTACAGCTAACAACAGCTCCACCTGGAGCTGGGCTGCGAGCCCCGGTGACAGTGTAGACTGCAGCCCCTGCTACAGTGGGCTGCCATAGGCTACAGTGAGCGGCTGGCAGCCAGCGTGAGCTGCCAATAGCCGCGGTGAGCGACCATCTAGAGGCCGGCGACCGATCTGCCTCATCGGGGAAGAGCGCAATGATGATACCAACATGGGCCAGTGAAGCAACGTCCTCCGCAACTAGACTGAAGAAAAGAACAGCAACTTGTCTGTTCCCCTTCCCAATTCCCCAATGCTGTTCCCCTCCCCCAATTCCCCAATAAAATCTTTAAAAAAAAAAAAAGTTACAGTTTTGAATTGACAGGACCATGCAGAGATCCTTTTGTTATCATTGTTATTAATAACCAGAGGACTTGCATACATAATACCTCTCTTCCAAAAGAGCCCAGAAAACCACAGAATCCCAAATCACAAGGGATGCAGGTGGAATTCATAACTCTAAAATTTCAGAGCTAAAATGAAAACAAAAGTTTAATGTTTTCCCTCAAAATCCCAAAGTTAAGTAAAACAGAAAATGTTCCCAATCTCTGTAGGGCAACCTTTTAAGTATTTAATCCTGTCCTTTCCCTGCTCCAGGCCCGCTGCCCTGAGAGCTGAACCCTAACTCCTCCTCTTTGCTGCGTGCCCCACCGTGGTCCGGCTCCTGCCTCCCCTTCCTGACTCCCTCACTGGCTGTCCCGGCTCTGCTCCAGCCACAATGCTCTGCCCGCTGTGTCTTGAACACGCTAAGCTTGTTCCTGCCTCAGAGCCTTTGCACATGCTGTTCCCTCGCCCTGGCATGCTGTTCCCTGAGGTAAGTGCAGGGCCACCGTCACCCCCTCTGCGAGGTCCTCGGAGGAGCCTCCCTGACCATCCTCTCTCAGCCAGCTCCACCTCCCACGACCTCCACCTTGCTACTTTCTATTCTCTCTGAATATTTCTTCAAAACACACATCACTACTTGAATTTTTTACCCATGTACAGATTGCTTCCCCTTCTAGAAGGTAAGCTCTACCGGGGTATCTCACCCACAATAGGTATTCCCTAACTTTTGTTAAAACTGACAGAGACACATGCTGGGATCTTTACAAATGAAATAATGGCAAGAAAGTAAAGCAATGACTTTATAAAATGATATCAAATGAGATTGTTACAATGATGTACAGTTATTAGCAATTTCACTCATGAAGCCATGTTTACTGACGTCTCTTAGATTATACAGGAAAGAAAAAAAGGCTAGTTACTTAGATGATTAAACCACAAATGTTTCTTGAGCTGAGAGCAAAACTAATTCGTCAGTGATTCCTAAAAAGTCAGTTCTTTTACCGTGGTCAGCTTGCACAGTCACTTGTCGGAGGACCTTCCCACCTGGGGCCTCCTGGGCAGCCTCCAGAGCACCCAGAACCACGTTTTATTTTGGTTCTGTTGATCAAAAATGGGTCCTCTCTGAATCAGAGGAAGCAACTGTGCTATAGGAGAGAAAAGGTTCAGTCAGTGACACCACACTTTCAATTCTCCAGGATTCACAAATGCTCTGTCATTGCGTCAGCACTTGCATTATATTTACAGTTGAACTTGAAAACATTTGGCCAAGATGAGCCCCCTGTAGCAAGTGGCCTCGAGCCCAAGCCCAGAACCTAGTGTGATACTACATTTATGTGTCAGAGGAAAACCTGCTTATCCCTGAAAAACAGAGGAGGTCAAAGACTTGAGAGATTGGAAACAAGCTCTCTCTATGATTCCCGTTGGCTTTGGGACTTTCTTTAAATGCTGAGCAATCCTTTAAGAAATACGCATTTCCCAAAGCACTGAAATGCAGAAAAGCATCTCCTCGAAACACCAGGAATGCCAGGGAGAGCGTGCAGAGCAATCTTTACCAGTGACCGCCAAGACCAGCACTGTTTTTCTTTTGACTGCAAAGTCTTGAAACAAGAGACCTTCCCAAGTGAAAGCCTCCATCAAGTTCAAAAATAAATAATTAAGTAAATAAGAGAAAACAAACACATGGTCACACTGGAGAACCAAGAACCCTGAGTCTGTGGGTGTCCGGACCAAAACGTCGAACGCCAGCACTTCCAAAGCAAACAGGCAGCCTAGCCTGCCCATCCCAGACCCTCGACCGTGGGGTCTCCAGGGGAAGTGGCTCCCCGCTCGGGAGCTGATGGAGCCCCTAATGGCCCCCACCCACCCGTGTCCTTCACAGAACCAAACCCTCTCTCTTCCCAATGTCAATCGTGGGAAAAACAATTCATTTTTCCATTTTGGAGAAAATGCATTTTGGAGGAAAATGCTATTGCAGCTGGAGAAACATTCTTGGATATCATGAATAAGGTATTCTGATTTTCTAAGGAATTGTAAATTTGATGCTGGGCTGTGTGAAAGGATGAATAAGCAGATTTGAGGAAATATTATGGAGCCATGGTAACAGAAACCACGGAAGAAATTCCCGTTGCACAAAACTGTTTAAAAATAAACCGGATACTAAAATACCAGCAAAAAGCTACAATGACTCACACTGTTCTCCTCAAATACTTCTGAGAACAGCCAGTTCTTTGACAGTCTTCCAGGCTTTTTCCCCATCGGAGAAACGTGAGACAAAGAAAGTAAAAAGGAGCAAAGGAAGCTCTGAAAATTTCTCTAATTATACCAGCAACTTGATATGAATAAGAACTTCTATGTTTTTTAGTTTGATGAGAGTATGGAAACGTACATTCATGCAGCGAGCAGTTTTGAGGCTCTTCATAAGAGCCAAACTGAATTAATTCAAAGGCATAACGGAGGCCCTTGAGTGGGCTACACTGAACTGCTACATCCTGGTGAATGCAGTGAAGACCTGCAGCACAACTCCTGTCACCAATGCACAGCCTGTTAGGCCTTTTCTGTGTGAAGTGGCCACCTTTTCCCTTTCTTCACAGGGGTGTGCATCCCACCTCCCTCCGCTGGACCCTGCATGTCCTCTGGCTCTACTTACATGCCTTCTAATGCGGCAGCTGCACACAGAAGACACTCCTGGGCCCACACATGGAATAAACCCTCAGGTCTCAGGCCTGGGGCCCCACTCTGGCCGCCCTACCTGACCAGCTGGCCTCGGTCCCCTGCCAGGCCCTGGCCACCATCTGTGTGGTGTACTGCTGCCTGAGACCACCCTTCCACACCAACTTCTACCCATCCTGCGAGGCCCAGGGCCCGCGTCACCTCCTCTGCTGAGTCTCCCCCCACCCGCGTGCCAGACCCTCCGTCCACCACTGTCCCCTTACAGTTCCTCGATGGCGCCATTATTTGGCTGCATCCCTATTTCCCAACACGGCTGTTAGGTCCTGGAGGACCCTGGTGCCTACCACAGGGCCTGCAGCTGCTCAGTGACAGTTGCTGAAGGAAGAAATGGAGCCAGGGGGTGGGTTTCTCAGGACACCTCCGAGTCCTGGGGTGCCCTCATTACTCAGGATGTGCCTCCTCCCTGCTCGCCTTCCCCTGCCCTACTCACCGCATCTCTTCTCTCCTTTTCCCGTGAAAATAATTACTCTCCCATGCAAACTGCCCAGAGGCCTGTTTTGGACACACTACATTCTCACCTACGATTCTGTCAGAGAATCAGAAAAACAGGGGTCCGAGGATCAGAAAAACATGTTTGCGAAAAAACTTTTCTTCCAGTTGAACAGTTTCAAGAAAATCACTGTACTTAGGCGACCTCTTAAAATTGACTTTGTGAGGGCTACTTTTGCAACATAAATTATTAATCTTTTGCAACATAAATTATTCAAGTCCCATAGTCACTGAGATTTCAGTTTGACTTGTTACCAAGAGCCCAGAAGAATCACCCAAACGCAATACACAGTGGGCTGAGCAGGGGAAAGTGCTGCCGCAGACTGAGGTGAATCACCCAAACGCAATACACAGTGGGCTGAGCAGGGGAAAGTGCTGCCGCAGACTGAGGTCAACCCGAGAAAATGCTCAGGGAAGGGAAACACAGGTGACCAACCGACAGCGCCCGGAAAACGTGCTGTAGGCCCCCCACCTGCACAGAGCGAGGCCAAATCGCCTTGCTGCCGCTGGCTTCGCGCGGGCAGCCCTGAGAGCCAACGCCAGTGTCTCCACTGAGAATGTCGTGTGTGAAACACCCCAGGAGGTCACCTCAGGAAGCTTCGGGAAGGTTCCTTAAGTCACTCACTCTCTACCTGCACTAGGGGTTTCGCTTCTAAATCAGAGGCTGATTGAATTCGTTTCTAAATCATAATTGTGTATAATTAGCGAATACTCGGCAGTGAATTCCTAAGGCCTCAGAATGAAAAGGAATATGGTTCAGAAGATCCCAGAGAAAGGTGTGTCTGTTTATTTTATTCTTAAAGTTGGCCTGAAGAAGAAAGGGGAGCCCCAGATGCAGAAAACGCTTCGGAGCGTGCCAGGAGGTGCTGGCAGGCCTGGCCGCCTTTCTAATGACTGCACGAGGCATGAGCGCAGACCCGGAAGCTGCCCCTTCTCTCAGAAGCTCACTGAGCGCGCCCTGTGCCAGGGACCAGCCGAGCAGGGTGCACAAACACGGACAGCCCCTAACAGGCCGCCTGGTGGGTCCTCGCTGTCCTTTAGGAAGCGCATGGCCTGGCGACTCAGAGCTCGCTCCTCCCCCTGGAATTTAACCTGCGGGGAACCGCAGACCTGTGCTCAAGAAGTGAGACAGGAGCACAAGGCGCAGGGCTCAGGGGGTGCTCGCTGCACTGGGTCTGAAGGTTAGGGAGAGCGACGGGTTTCCCATGGGAGAAATCAGCATCAACAAATACTAGATTCGGAGGTATGTAATAACCTTAAAATGAATACCTTTTGCCCCCCCCCCATGTTTTTTACCTCCTAACAGCTCACAGAAAACAAGTCACGGCAGCGACCCCCCTCCCAGTCATCTTCAGAGGGCTGTTAGGGTTCTGGGTAACCATGGTCTCAGGTCACCTGGCCTCAGCCGGCCCATCAGCTGGAAGCCCAGCCGCACGTTCTGAGGAGGAGCTAGAGCGAATGGCACTGAGCCATGTCCCCAAACTCCTTTCCTTACGTAATGGAAACGTCGGCTGACAGGTCCGCGCCTGGGACTGATTTGCACGGTGATACTTTTTTAGGCCTCTGGTTGGCAAGCACCCTGGGAACGCCGGCCTGGAGCTGAAGAGTTCCCTAAGCTCAATATTAAGTTGATGCTCCACAGGTTTAAAAATAGAAAAAGGCACTTTAAAAAGGACAAAAGGACACATTTTCCAAACTGATAGTCACGTGAGAAGGCAAATAACAGTGTGAGAAAATATTCAGGGAGAACTCCAAGATTTGAAAGAAAAATTACCAAGAGCAGGCCCAGATGAGCCAGAAACAGCCAGCTAGCTGCCTCCGCGCAGCCCCTAAGAGGGGCCAAACCCGCGGTGGGCATGGGACACACACCTGTGGGGCAGTATTTTATGGGAAGTGTGACGGCTCCTGCTTTCAAGCCTGGGGAGGGGCTGGAGTGGACGGGGACCTGGATTGCGGTGCCCGCTCCGGATGTGCCCTGCGCTGTGCTTGCCTGCCAGCCAGCTTCCCTACCCACTGAAAGACAGACACCTCTGTGCATTGTGTATTGCTGTACCTTGTGGTCAGCCCCTCTAGTCACTCACTTTACCCTAATTTACCCTGAACACCCACCACGGCCCAAGCGCCCAGAGCTTGCATTTGAGTGGGTTTGCAAACATGAGGCCTCCCATCGGGCTCCTGAACACAGGAACGCTCCACTGAGCCCCACCCACAATGCCCAGGTTTCTGAGGGTGGGCTTCTTCCCTGGCCCTGGACCACCGCACTGCAGCCTCGTACAACCTGCTGCAGGGAAGCGGGTCCTGCTCAGGGGAGGGGGTGATGATGAGGCTCAGGTACGATGATGCTTAGATCAGCCTAACAAATGTTACTGTTACTATCATGACACAGTCAGCCATTAAAAAATAAAAACCAAAATGAAATGGAAAGGAATAACGCTGGCGTAAAAACTCAAATTCCTTCTTAAGGTAATCAGGGCATCATTTTACTCCAAAACTAGATTTTTTTTATTCTATGCAGTGAAAGGAAAGAAATGCATTGCAGACGAAGTTGTTGGATGGTGAGCTGCTCAAGGGCCACCGCATACCACCCTCATCTGGGCAGCTGCACACAACAGGGCCTCATGTGTATTTACTGACTGAACAACATCGTTGGCTGCTGGTGACCACAACAAAGGCGACAGAGGGAGGGCCTGCAGCGCTCCAGGGCGTCCCACACTTTCTCTTCAGTGTCCCTCCTCTTACGGATGCGGGAGCGGAGGAGGAGAGAAGCCCAGTCGCCAAGACAGGCAAGTCAGGGAGGAAGAGCTGGTGCCACAACGCGAGCCCTGCACTGGGGACAGAGATGAGCGTGGCCTGGAGACCGTGGCCTGGAGACGGGGCTCCCGCAGCCCCTGGCCTTTCCAGCTCCTTCCCTCCTGACTGGCGGGCCCCCACTGCCTACGCCCCACCCCCCAACAGCCCATTCTGTCAGCTGTCCTCCCACTTAAGAGCATCCTGTGAAGTACAAAAGTTTTCTTTTCTTTTTTTTTGAGGGCAGTGTCACTGGCCCTCACATGCTGGCCTCCTGAGCCAGCGCTCAACCACCGCGCCACTCGGCCGGCCCAAGTTTTCATTTTTATAAATCCAAGTTACCTATTTTTCATTGCTGTTTGTTTTAGTGTTATATTGGGTTGTCGGAAAAGTCATGACAGGGCCGGCCGAGTGGCGCGGTGGTTAAGCGCTGGCCTGGGAAGCCAGCGGCCCCGGTTCGGTCCCACATATGAGGGCCAGTTACACTGCCCTAAAAAAAAAAAAAAAAAAAAAAGGAAAAGTCATGACACATTTTTGCAACGAAAACCTTAGAAAAATATGTCATGACTTTTACGACAACCCAATAGCTAAGAAACAACTGCCTCATCCAAGGTGATGAAGATTTATGCCTGTTCTCCTCCCAAGAGTTTTACAGGTTTAGCTCTTATATTTAGGTCTCTGGTTCATTTAGCGCTTTGAACCTGAAGTTGAGGTCCAATTCATTTTTACACGTAGCTTATCCAGTGGTCCCAACACTAATTGTTTAAAGGACTGTTCTTTTTGCCATGAATTACTTGGCACTCTTGTCCAAAATCAATTGCCCATAATGTAAGGGATAAGTTCTGCCCTCCTGATTCAATCCCATTGATCTACGCCAATACCACACTCTCCTGAATACTTGCAGACATTTTTGAAATTGGGAGGTGTGAGTGCTCCAACTTTGATCTACTTTTTCAAAGTTGTTTTGACTATTCTGGGTACCTTGCATTTCCATATGAATTTCAGAATCATAGCTTATTGATTTCTACCAAAGAAGGCAGCTGGGATTTTGACAGGGGTTGCAATGAATCTGTACATCAATTTGGCGAGTACTGCCATCTTAGCAATCCACGGCTGCGGGATAGCTTTCCATTCATCAAGACCACCTTCAATTTCTTTCAACAATGTTTTGAAGTTTTCAGTGTACAAGTCTACCACTTTTGTTAAGTTTATTCCTAAATATTTTATTCTTTCTCATGTCATTATAAATGGAATTGTTTTCTTAATTTTATTTTTTGGGTTATTCATTGCTAGCTAACAGAAATACCATTAATTTTTTTTCTTCAAGCTTAGTATTAAAAAGTGACTTCCCATATACATTTTTAACCAGTCATCTTTCTTACAGTTTCCAATATTAATGATTAATTATGAAATATATTCCAAACTTTTCTCATGAGTCACATTTATAATGTATTTTTCTTGAACCTACAGGATTCATACCCACATTAAATGCTTTTCTACATTTCTCTCCTTAATCAGTGTTTCGTGTTTGATGAATGTAAGTTGCCTGCCTTGTTGGTCTTGGATGTTTTGGCCTCTCCAGGCTTTTTCCATCTTCTTTGTCCATCGAAGGACGCTCAGATTGTCTCCATGCCTTGGCCACGTGAGTAATGCTGGAAGCCTGGGCTGAGAAGTCTACCTCCACCGCCGTGGCTCCTCTCGCTGCACCTGGGAGACGGCGTCTGCTTTAGTCACAGCCCCCGCTCAGACCAGCTGCTTGGGTCACCAGCATCACGGCCCAGTAGAAGGTCTTCTGAGCTAAGTCCAGCCACTGCCACTCCACCGGGGTGAAGCTGGCAGGCACATCCTTGAATGTCACTCGACCCTGTGATTTGTTCATTTCCTGCTGCTCTTGGAAACCTGATGCGAACTGTACAGGTACAGCCGCCACTCCCTTGTTGGGTCACACTGGCCCCTGACAAGCACACAGACTCAGCCTCCCGGGAACACCCATGCAAGGCTGCAGTCCGGCAAAGACAACCTCCAGCTAAGGGCAGAGCGACCCTCATTTTTATATACTGATCTTGTGTCCTGCAATCTTGCCGAACCTGTGTATTAGTTCTAGTAGCTTTTTAGCAGATTCCTTAGGATTTTTTATATACAAGACCACATCATCTGTGAACAGAGAGTTTTATTTCTTCCTTTCCAATCTGTATGCATTTTCTTTCTTTTTCTCGCCTCACTGGCCTGCCTAGAACCTCCAGTGAAATGGGAATGGAAGTAGTGAGAGGGGCATCCTTGTCCTTTCAGTCTCTCTCTCACCTCCCAGCCCTGGGAGTTCTCGTTCATGACCATTGTCAGGTCCAGGAAGTTCCTGTTTACTGAGGGTTTGTATCATGAAAAGGCGCTCACTGCTGTGCTTGGGGTTTTAACGTTACGGAACAGATATCGCCAAGGGCCCAGGTTAACTTAGATTAAAACCACTCGACATTACATTATATACTCAGATGAGTTTGAAGTGTCACAGAGTCAAATAAAAATCTATTTTAAGCAACTCAAAGAAAATAGCTTCTTCTCTGACTTTGAGAGGAAGATAAATTGATATTCACGAAACAAAAGATACCAGAGAAAAAGATGGATGTGCCCAAAACTTATGTTAATTATTCAAACCTTTGCATGTTTAATTATGTAAACTAAATGTCATGTGAAAAACAAAGAAAGAAAAATGGATTCAACCCAAGTGACAAAAATCTTATTGCCTAAAATATATGAAGGACTGATATGAAGACTGAGGATCCGACTCCACTGCACAGAGAAGTTGTCGTAGGTGAGCAGACAAGAGAGACGATGGGGGACACAGAGGGGCACAGGCCGGAATGGTCGCAGAAGTTCCACCCACTAAGCCAGGCGGCGCAGCTGTGAAAAGCTCCGCCAAGACCCCCGCTGGAAGCATCACGCTGCAGTTACAGGACAGCAAAATGGCCTCAATCAGCCTGGCGTCGGAGTGACATGTGGAGCTGCACCCCCGCACCCCACAAGGGACATTCATAGTGAGCAAGGAAGACACTTTTGTACATTTAGCCTGACAGTTAGGGTTCATTTGTTACTGCAGCATAACTCAGCCAAGTCTAACAACAAACTGCTATGTGGGGGGGGGGAAAGCATAACTCCCTTTAAAAATGGAAATAACTTGTAAAAATAAGAAAAATCAAAATGGCAATGCCAGTTTGGTGGGGCTATCGGAAAATAGGGATGTAATCTAACATTGCCAATAGGCTTCATGGAAAACTCTGGAAACAGAACAAGGCAGATGATAGTGACCAGCCTCTGACCCCGCCGTCCCGCTCTGGGGAATGTGCCTCAAGCAAATAAACTCGAAGAAAAACAGCTTGAACGAAATGTTCATCTCAGTCATATTTATAACAGCAGAGACAGGAGACGAGTCAAATGCTCAAAAATGGAGAAACCATGGTGAACTGATAGCATGGCCACCATACAGCCACTAAAAAGCACAATTAGGTGAGCCGTTGGGTATGAGCCAAAAATACGCAGGGTACACAGTGCACAGACGTTCATTCCAGAAACTTGAGGTGCAAGGGCTGTGTGTTTTCACTTTTGTGGCTCACTGCTTAGCAGGGCAGACGCTCAAATGTTTGCTAGTGACCGAATGTCTGAACCAACAAATGACCAAGTTGGGGGCGGGTGACGAGAGGTGGAGGAGGCTGTGGTGCTGGAGTTGAGGGATCCTTAGCTCATTTCTGGACAGTGCCCTCTGGACAGTGTGGACATCTTCAGATGAGTGAAGGAAAGGGAAACAGTCCTCTTCCTCACACCACTGCACTGGGGTCATGCTTCAGGGGCTGGGACATGGCTTCACACGAAGAAAAACTCACTCAAACCTGAGCTCTCCAACACGAGGAAGGGGTCCTCAGTGAGTGGGGTCCCTGAAGGTCAGGGAGAGGCTGGCAGGTCACTGTTAGGCAGAGGGAGAAGCAGCATCAGGCCTCTGCGCGGGCATGCCAACGAGCTGAAAGAGTGGTGGACACACACACTAAAGGTTTCCCATTCAGACACCCCGACACTTTCTCAGGCCCCACCACTGTTTATTTTCAACTGACTATGTGTACTCATAGCTATAAGGCCCATGTCTTCCTTTGGACTAATACATTGCTGAAAAATGTTCACCACCATTTCAAGGAGCAGTCACACTGACTTGCCCTTCACGAGACAAACCCTCCTCATCTCCGCCTTGTTGCCTCTGACCCCCGCTTCCTTTGTCCTGAGTGGTTGACACCACCTGTCTTCATCCCTCTTCTCCTCAGGGCACCGTCTCCTTAACTCTAATTCTCCCTTCACAGCTGCCTGGTGAAAACACGGCCTCTACCCGTCACCCTGTCCTCGGCCTCTCCCTGTCACACTGTCCTCGGCCTCTCCCTGTCACACTGTCCTTGCCTCTCCCTGTCACGCTGTCCTCAGCCTCCTCCACGATTGCCAGCAGGGGGCTGGAGGAAACTCACCCCCTCCTCACTGCCTTCGGTGTCCCCGCAGTGACGTCCTGCACACTTTCTCCGTGGCCACCTCACTTCCTCCACTCTCAGCAGATGACAGGTCCAACCACATAGAACATGGACAAGTGGGCAGTCAGAAGCCCCTCCACTTCTGGCCACCACTCGAAGGCACGTGCACCCACAGGCCGGCCCCTCCACACACACTCCTGAGTAGGGCTGTGACCGCTTGTCCCACTTCCTCAGACCACAAGACCTCACTCCACCCACAATCCCTTGCACCCACAATCCCGTTCTCTGGGCCTTCGGCCTTGACTCCTTGACCTTCTCTCGCTCACTCCAGTGTTAAGTTGCATGGCGGCCTGAGGTCTTCCCCCCGCCCCGCTACAGTCCCTCCGCTGCCCTCACAGCACTGCGTCTCCGGGTTTTCCCCCCTCCTCTGCCCAGGCCTTGGAGCCTGAGGCGGTCGGCGTTCTGCCCCAGGTCCTACTCTCCGGCTGAGAGCTCTTCTGCTCGAGACATCAAACCACCCTTAGTGTCGTGACCCCCGATCTGCATCTCAGGCCCCACCCCCTCCTATAAACTCCAGACCACACACCTGCCTGCCTCCTGGAGGCCTCCACACCGCCATCCCCCCACCCTACAAACCACTGCCTGCCTTCCCTGAGCTCACTCCCACCCTCGGGTTTTCTGCAGCAGAAAACGGTCCCCCCATTCACTGAGCTGCTCAAGCCAGAAACTCCTCTTCTTCCCACACCCAAGTGCCCCACCAACCCCACCACACTTAGTTTCTAAAATCTGACGACACCAGCTCTTCCGGTTCTCCTGAGCCCCCTACTTCGTCCATCCTCACAACAATGGCTGCCATCGTTCAGGCCACCACTGTCTTTTGCCCAGATCACTAGCCAGTCCCCAGACACAGTCTGGTCCCCCTTCCTGTCATTCTCCATGAGGCTACCACGGTGCTCAGTGTGTCCTTTGGAAGATCAGGTTATGCTTCTGCTCGGCTCCCTCCACGATTTCTTAGTGGCCAGCAGGGCCTCCCAGACCTACCCACTGCCCCTCGAGCGTCACCACTCCCACCGCATCCCCAGGCACACTGTGCCACTCCGGCCACCACTAGCAAAGCAGTGAGCCCTGCACACGTACCAGGCTCCTCTCGCCTCTGTGCTTTCACACACGCTGCTGCCTCTGAACAAACACGCAGATGAATAAGAGGAGAAAGAATCCTTTCCTGTGGCCAAATAGTTCCAAAAGCAAAAATCCTTCCAATTAGTTTTCCAATAAAAAAAAATGTTTAAACTGAGTGTGAGCACAGTGCAATACATCTAATATAACCCAGGGAGGGGCCTCCAAAATTACGAGTGCCCAAGTCCGCCTGGGTCCCAGGGGCTCCGGAGAGGCGTGACACAGCCCATGGACTTGGGGAAGGATGTGCCGACCGAGCTCCCGGTGCCAGAGCTGAGCGCACACCTCAGGCCACTCTCCACGTGGCCCGTCCTGCTCACTGCAGTCTGCACTAGGCCACCTCTGAGTAAGTCGCCCCACTTTGCATCACATGAATGGGGAGGGGGCAGGAATCATTCTCGGGCCTGTCCTCACTCACACCCTCCTGACACTGGGCTTCCCTTTCTCTACAATGGGGGGAGGCGGTAGGCTAGGTGAAAAAGGTCTGTGCAATTCTGATTTCCTACCATTCTAAATGTGAAAAAGGGTCATGACCTGTGGTCCGCAAAGTCTCAAGAAAGTGTCTGTTAGCCACAATGAAACACATTCAACAGATGTGGCTTCTTCTGTCCCACAAAGGTAGGCATTCTACACTGATTACCCAGGCAGTCACATGCCACAAAGGCTCATTTGATGGCTCTACAGAACAAGAGTTCACAGATTTGCCACCATGTCAACCCAGCAAGGAGTCCCAGTCACATAAAGCTGCCTACCAAGGACAGAAGTGGTAGAACCCCTTCACACAAGCAGCCTGCCCCTCTCTCTCCCTCTCCCTCTCCCTCTCATTCATTGCTCCTCTCATGTCCAGCTGGTGGTCAGAGTTGGAGAGCCCATGAGGACATATCAGCTCATCACCGCCACACCCCCCGTCCACCTCAGGGTGTCTTTACATCCTACCCACAGCACCCACAGGTACAAGCTGTGTATGGTGACGGTGCAGGGAACGGGGCCGTCAGTTTGGCACTTTGGTTTCATCTTTGTTCTCTGAGATCCCTGAGCGGCTCTGCTCCCCCGGCCGCTCTTTGAGGAGCTCTGCCACTGCCATCCGCTATTAAGGGACATCACACACTTCCCAAAAAGTCCCTGTCTCAGTCAGAGGAACTTGCCCAGTGGGATGCTTCTTCCTTGAGCTGCAGCTTTTCCTGATTCGAGATACATACTTAAAGCCTAAAAAAGAAAAGTCACACAGGCCCAGAAAAGACAAAAAAGATTAGAAGGAAAAAAATATAGAATGGGTCAGAAGGTAGTCCTTTGTTCAGGCAAAATAAAATGGGGGTATTCAACAAGGGCAGACGTGATCGGGTAAGAGGGGAGAGGGGTGCTGACCACTGAGAGCCGTTGATGAGCCCCCGCCTCTGAAGCCTGTCAAAGCAGGTTCCCAAGATTCCACAAAGGGCATTATCACAACACTCCTGAGTCAGAGCGGCCTCAGGTCAGCCGCCTGAGCTTCTTTCCACCCCTCCACCCTGAGGCAGCCCCGTCCAGCAGCAGGGCTTCCTGTCACTTTACAAAGGGCCTCTGTGGGCAGTTCCCTGCTCACTGCCTCTTTTCCTGAGCAGAGCAGGGCGCTTTCCAAGGCTCTCCCCTCCCTCAAAGTCTGCCTGAGCTCACTGCCCTGCTGATTCCCCAGCTGAGGGGGTGAATGGCACCCCCTGAAAACTGGAAGCAGCGAGAGAGAACACCAAAGAACATGGCGCTCCCAGGTAAATCTAGGTCTCTGAAATCTGCATCTACGATTCTTCACAAGACATACTGCTGGGACCGCTTAATGGCCCAGTCACTTCAGGCAAAATACTTAAGAGGTCTGTGAGTGACACTCTTGTCTGTAAAATGGAACCCAACATGCATTAGAGGTTCTGAGACCCAAATGGCATCTGTGTGGGACCTGGTAGCTTCCAGAGTGATGGTGACTTTGGGCCAGCCTCCGTCAAATAATCCTGAGATGATCGATCACCGAGACATCAACCTCACCACAGGGTTGATGGACACTTGACCTTCTCCAACACAGGGAATGCCAAGTACCCGGATAGAACTCTACACAGAGAGCTATGGGACCAGAGGGCCCAGAAAAGGTGCACAGGGCAGACACTGCCATGGGAATTCATCAGCTGAGAAGTAGGGAAAAGCACCCCAAGTAGAGGAACCTGCATGGCGAAGAGAAGGAGCTATTAACCAGCCCAGCACAGGGTCCCGGGGGCAAGCCCTGGGAAGGCCTGTGGCTTTTCAGGAGAGGGGAGAGATGATTTACAAAGGGCACAGTGCCAGCCTGAGTCACTCATGATGCTGCAAGAAGACGGTTTCCGCAGTCTAGCAACCAGCAATGAAAAGGAGCACTTCTTGGTAAGCCGCCCACCACCAAGCCTAGGAAACCACCAACCAGACCTCACAGCGGTCAGGGCTCTCGGGAAACCACTGCTCAGACGCTTCTCAGGCAGTGCTGTGAATGTGTGCCTCTGAAGGTAAAAAATCACGCAAACCACAAAGGGATTTGGTTTTTCAGTATTTTGTATGTATCTTATGCACTCAACTATGGTGCCGCTTTCTCAAGAAACTATTCCATTTCGTTTGAATGTCCAGGCTGGAGCCCAAGGCTTCCATTCTAGAGAAGGGCACAGGGCCAGTGTGGACCTGGGGTGATAAACTGACAACTGAGTCCTAACTTGGAAGTGATTTTATTTTTAGAAAAGTTCATGTAACACAAAGGACTAAACAGTAATTTGAAAAAAAATGAACAGGGAACCCACTTGCCAAGCAACAAACTGAAACTAATGGGCTAAAACCAAGCATTAAATTAACAGCAAAAGTTTCCCTTAAACGGGGAGACTAGAGAGAGAACAGTTTGAACGAGCTGTGATCGCTACAAGTTTCTTTGTTGTGTTTTTTTATTTTTATTTATTTTTTATTTTTTATTTATTTATTTTTTTAAGAGGGCAGTGTCACTGGCCCTCATGTGGGATCCGAACCGGGGCCGCTGGCGTCCCAAGCCAGCTCTTAACCAATGCGCCACTCAGCCGGCCCTGTTGTGTGTTTTTTTTTTGAGGGCAGTGTCACTGGCCCTCATATGTGGGACCCGAAACCAGGGCCGCTGGCTTCCCAAACCAGCGCTTAACCCCCGTGCCACTCGGCCAGCCCAGCAAGTTTTAACTCCTAAGCTTCACTCTTCTTTTCTGTAATATGGGGCTAAACATGGCTACCTGACTTCATGGGGAAGTTATGAGAAATTTACACTTTCTTTTTTTTCTTTTTTTAGAGGGCAGTGTCACTTGCCCTCATATGTGGGATCCGAACCGGGGCCACTGGCATCCCAAGCCAGCTCTTAAACCACTGTACCACTCGGCCGGCCCAGTTATGAGAAATTTAAATGACACATCATATGTGAATGTCTGAAAACACGGGGTACCCAGCAAATGCTTGTCTCTCTGCCTACTTGTCCCTAGTACAAGTCCTCCCATCTCTCCGGACATGACCCATCCCACAGGGCTCCTGTCTCCTCAGCAAACAGAACTTCCATGCCCATTTCTCAGTTGTGCCGCTGAAAACTCCAGGAACCCAAAATAAACGCCTGCAATGTTAAGCCTCCTACATATTTTTTCCATGATGCTACCTGCCTAATAAACATTTTCAGTTACCAGATTAAAAAAGAGAAAAATGAATAACATTTCCATTTATGATAAAACGCCCAACTACCATACAGAAGCATTACCTGAGAAGGCCACACACACACACACGGTGAGCGACAGAGAGATAGAGAGACAGAGAGACAGAGAAACAGAGAGAGAGAGAGAGAGAGAGAGAGAGAGAGAGAGAGAGAGGGAGAGACAGACTGACTATCCTTAATAAAACATGTCAATTTGGTTGGCTCAAGAAATAGTCTGTCCCAAATTTTTAACATGAAATTTACAAATTTTCAATAAAATATGTAATTTATTCTGCAAAGCTCAGTAAAATACGAAGTCAAAACGATTTTATGTATATTTACCCCAATATTCTAAAACCATTTACTTCCTGAGTGCCGACCCCTTGCTAAGAGTTGGGCCCTGTAGTCCAGGAGCACACAGCACAGCATAGCCGCAGGAAAGGTGAGCCCAGGTCACACCTGATTAGGCTGACAGGGAGGGGACAGCTGTTTGGAGGAGGAAGCGGGCGGCCTGAGGATAATGAGCTGGGGGTGCTCCCTAGAGGCGCAGGCTGCTCTGAGCAGCTGGACAGACAGACAGAAAACAAGGCCAATGCCCTGGGGTGCACAGATCGCTTGGAAATAGCGTTCTTAGGTCTAAAACACTGACCACCGTAGCTTAGTTAAAAATATATGTTTAAGAGTGGGGGATTGCCCAGAAAAAAAGTCTGGAAGGCTTTTTTTGTACCAAACCGTGTGAATCCTTTCATTCAACAAACTGTAAAAAGGCTGATGCCGTGGGCCGCCCGAGTGGCGCGGTGGTTAAGCGCTGGCTTCGGAAGCCAGCGGCCCCGGTTCGGGTCCCACATGAGGGCCAGTCCCACATGAGGGCCAGTGACACTGCCCTCAAAAAAAAAAAAAAAAAAAAAAGAAAGGCTTGGGCCGGCCGAGTGGCGAATTGGTTAAGCGCTGGTTTTGGGATGCCAGCAGCCCTGGTTCAGATCCCACATGAGGGCCAGTGACACTGCCCTCTACAGCTAACAACAGCTCCACCTGGAGCTGGGCTGTGCGAGCCCCGGTGATGGTGTGGGCTGCAGCCCCTGCTGCAGTGGGCTGCCATAGGCCACAGTGAGTGGCCCGCAGCCAGCGTGAGCGGCTGGCAGCCAAGCGTGAGCTGCCAATAGCCGCGATGAGCGACATCCAGAGGCCAGTGACCGATCTGCCTCATCGGGGAAGAGCGCAATGACGATACCAACAGTGAGGCAACATCCTCTGCAACTAAACTGAAGAACAAGAAGACAGCAACTTGTCTGTTCCCCTTCCCCGATTCCCCAATGCTGCTCCCCTCCGCCAATTCCCCAATAAAATCTTTAAAAAAAAAAAAAAAAAAAGGCTTATGCCATGCCAGGCACGGGCAAGGCGTGGGGCACGGTGGGAAGGGTGGGAAAGGCCCTGCTGACAGTCCAGGGTGCAGAGGACGGAGAGCCAGACCAGTAAGGAGGGAGCAGCAGGTGGGGGGAGGGCTGGGGGAAAACATGGCGCAGGTGGGGCAGCTTACCGTGGACAGGACGGTGCTCAGTGAAGGTTTTCCTCAGGAGGAGACGTCGGAGCAAATACTTGAACAAATGTTAACACTTAGTCCGCTTCTCTGTATAGTGGAATATGTAAGCTTCGGGTTTTTCTTTTTGCATATCTGTATGTCTTAATTTTTCTACCTTAAGAATACTTAGTCGGGTTACTTTTGAAAATTCAGACATAAATAAGGCAGCATGAGAGCTGGCAGGGTGGTGCAGTGGTTAAGCGCTGGCTTGGGAAGCCAGTGGCCCTGGTTCGGGTCCCACATATGAGGGCCAGTGACACTGCCCTCAAAAAAATAAAATAAAATAAAATAAGGCAGCATGTGGGCACCTTCTGTAATTTCCATGCACGTGAGAGTCAAGCTTTTCAGATGAAGGAATCCATATTCCGTGCTTCCCACTCACGGATAACAGGCCTGCCCATCACTTCCTTCCACTCAGTCCCAGCGCCCACATGCCCGCCCATGCTGCAAAGCAGGCGGTGCCTTTGTGGGGTGTGAGCACCGGCAGGGCCTGGAGCTCCAGGGCCTGCACACCAGTTTCCTAGGCAACCCCTCTTCCCAGGACTCTAAACACCAGCTGGCGCCGCCCAACCTCACTTCTCCAGCACAGCCCTGTCCCGGGAGCTCTGAGTCCCACACAGCCCAGCACTGGTCAGCATTCTGAGCATTTGAGAGCTTCTCAGAGGGACACGCTGCCCCAAACCCACCTCTGTCCCCCACCCCCAGGGGGGCTCCCACCCCAGTCTTTCTCCTCAGTAAACTGCTCAGGACACTGCCCAGCGGGCGCCATCCGACTCCTCCTTCCCTCACGCCCACATCCCAGCAGCTCCACCTAGGAACAGAGCCGGGAGGCGGCCCCCTCGCCCCACCTCTGCCCTCAGCCACCCTGCATCAAGCCTCCAAACTCAAAAGCTGCCAACAGCTGCCTGTCACACTGACCTACACTCCCCTCCCTGACCTACAAGGTCCCAGGCCAGCCGGGCCTGGCCTCCAGCTCCAGGCCAGCTCCCTCGCATCCCCGCGCCTGACTCCTCCAGCTGTACAGCGCCCGTCCTGTGGGCTCCAAACGCAGCAGGCACGGGCCGGGGTTGCTGGCTTCCCTGCTGCCAGGAACAGCCTTCCTCCGCAGGCTTCGCTCCTCACCTCTCAGACATCTGCTTCCCTATCACCCTCTTCTTGAGAAAGCCTCCCTAATCCACCCCCATTCCTGACACCTCAGCCCTTACCTCCGCTTCATTTTCTGGAGAATACTTAGCCTCATGTGCCAAATTATATAAACTGTCTCTTTCCACTCACAAGAACAAGCCCCTGAAGAACAAGGATTTTGTCTTTTTCGCCCTGTAGTCTTAGCACTGATGCATCACAGGCGCACAATAAACACGTCTGGAACGAAAGAGTCATGGAATGTGCTGGACCCTGGCACAGACCCACAGAATGATGGAACAGACTTCTGTTTTCTGCAGCAAGGCAAACCAGGTATGTCAATGACTCTCCTGCTGCAGAATTTTAAAAGCAAACTAAAATATAACTGTATCACTGAGCTAGCAAGAAATGAAGGGACCTAGAGACTTCAAAAAGGCAGATTTAAAGAAGAAACCTAGAATATAAGTAGATACATCAGCTGAAGTAACAAAGAGAGACAAAGAGAGGAAATGTAAAAGAAAAATTAACAGATTTGGAGGAAATAACGACGGTTAACTTACATCTAATGAAGTTCCAGGAGGAGATAACATTAAGAATAGGGAAGAAAGGGCCGGCCGAGTGGCGCAGTGGTTGAGAGCTGGTTTGGGATGCCAGAGGCCCCGGTTCGGGTCCCACATATGAGGGCCAGTGACACTGCCCTCGACAGCTAACAACAGCTCCACCTGGAGCTGGGCTGTGTGAGCCCCGGTGATGGTGTGGGCTGCAGCCCCTGCTGCAGTGAGCTGCCATGGGCTACAGTGAGTGGCCAGCAGCCAGTGTGAGCGGCCGGCAGCCAGCGTGAGCTGCCAATAGCCGCAGTGAGCGACCATCCAGAGGCCGGCGACCGATCTGCCTCATCCGGGAAGAGCGCAATGACGATACCAACATGGGCCAGTGAAGCAACGTCCTCCGCAACTAGACTGAAGAACAAGAAGACAGCAACTTGTCTGTTCCCCTTCCCCGATTCCCCAACGCTGTTCCCCTCCCCTAATTCCCCAATTAAAAAAAAAAAATCTTTAAAAAACAAAACAAAAAAACAGAGTAGCTGAATATGAGGAAGCAAAATAAATGCCACCTGGCTGGGGGCCCTTGAACGCCATACGAGGAATCTGGGCTTACCCAGAGAGAATAAGGGGTCTCATGAAACGCCTGAGAAGGAAACCCCCCAGACAAGAGTGTGGAGAGCAGGCCATGGAGCCTATAGAGCTGGGCCACCCAAAACACCAGCCAGCAGCTGCTAAACACTTGAAATGCAGCTAGTGCAACTGAGAGGTTTCTTTTTTAACCTTTATTTACTTTTAATTCATTTTCATGTAAGTAGCCACATGTAGGTTAGTGGCTCTAGAAGTTTGAGATTGGAGAAAGAGAAATGGCATAATACTTGAAAAAGAACAGACATAGTGACCAATTACGCCAAGGAATCGGAGAGTGGGGAGGGGAAACAGATTAAAAATTTCTAATTTTTTTTTTTTTTTAAAGATTTTATTGGGGATTTGGTGGAGGGGAACAGCGTTGGGGAATCGGGGAAGGGGAACAGACAAGTTGCTGTCTTCTTGTTCTTCAGTTTAGTTGCGGAGGATGTTGCTTCACTGTTGGTATCGTCATTGCGCTCTTCCCGGATGAGGCAGATCGGTCGCTGGCCTCTGGATGTCGCTCATCGCGGCTATTGGCAGCTCACGCTTGGCTGCCAGCCGCTCACGCTGGCTGCGGGCCACTCGCTGTAGCCTATGGCAGCCCACTGCAGCAGGGGCTGCAGCCTACACCATCACCGGGGCTCGCACAGCCCAGCTCGAGGTGGAGCTGTTGTTAGCTGTAGAGGGCAGTGTCACTGGCCCTCATGTGGGATCCGAACCGGGGCCGCTGGCATCCCAAAACCAGTGCTTAACCAATGCGCCACTCGGCTGGCCCAAAAAAATTTCTAATTTTGAAACCAAGGTAGGTAGTATCACCACAAAGAGAAACAGATACTTCGGAAGAACAGAGCTGGTTTAGGATGGGATGTAAGCGGTCTGGGCCTGACACATCAGAGGCGCCGGAAGCGCAGCCACGCACCACCCGCTGGAGTCCAGCCGTAGCAAACTCCCACATACGGCACGTTCTTTGGGAGCCCTGTGCCTTTGTACATACTTATCCCTCTGCCCTCTGGTCTAACAAACCCGTCACCAGAACACGCCCCTGTGACGTTTTCCTCAGCCTCCTCCGTTCTTCATGGCCGAATAAGGTCCCTGTAGCTCTGGGAGGAGACTCACTGCCGTGGCGTGTGGAAGTCTCTCTACCTGCTGGACTGTGGGCTTCCCGGGGGCAAGAGTTCCATCTCAACCATCATGGGTTCCAGGGCCAAGTGCAGCGCCTGGCGGAGAGTGAGCGGACAAGAACTCTATGTTTAAGAAAAATCTCTCTAAGAAGGAGAAATATCAGAGCTCTTTGTGCATCTGTGCCAAATACACTCACTTAGTTTAGAAATTAAATTGAAAGAATGAATGCATGTATACACAAATGAACAACTGAGGTAGCCGGCCGGCACCCAGGTGGGCTGCCCCTCCAGGCGGTGACCTAATGGAGGGTTGGAAATAAGTACAGAGCTTGCTCAGGTGCCTGCATGCCTGTCAGTGAAAGCAATCGGGGGCTGGGACGATGGCAGTTTATAATACATAAGCCTCACACCAGGATTTCTTATCATTATGGCTTCTGCCGTCCCAAATTCAAATTCTTCAATCTCAGCAGCTTACCAGATGCACCGAAGCATGTGTAAAGCTTTAGAGTTCAACATTAACTAGGCAGACGTTTCTCTTCCCAAGGGGGTTCCGCTGCCTGCAGAGCCCCACGGTCTCACTGGGTCACATTCTCCCTGCACAGTCAAGGTCGGGTCAGGTCGGACCACTGCCCCTGAGTTGAACACCTCCAAGGTGGTAAATCAACAGTGTCAATAGAGCATCTGGTCTTCAGTCCACTGTGCCCTGGGCTGTTTTTTTCTTTATGTGTCAGTTCATACTGGGAAAGAACCATAAAGAGATCGCTTCATTGTCCCCAAATTATCCTGTGCTTCATTGATTTTGCTCAACTTGCAGTACCAATGCGTGTTAGGAACTTGAGAATCAAAGGGAGAATTCTAAACTGAGAAGGTCAACGTTTTAGCCTGCCGATTACATCAGCATCTTGTCAAGTCAGCACTTTCCAACAAAATCATTCTCCCCTGATCTCCCTCAAGGACTCTGCTGCAGAACAAACCAACAGGAAGCAAGACTGAATATGCAATTCAGGCTTCACGTTCACAAAAAGAACATTTAAGCCCCATCCTATTGTAATGGTCATTGACACAATTTCAAACTGAGAATACTTCCTGTTAGACTCTTTATGTTACCCAAAAATAGAGCAATATGCTTTGTGAACCCACATTAAAATTCATGTCTTATGATTCACAAATGACAAAATCTAATGAGGAAAAAATTCAGGCCGTATTCTCAGGGCTGGAGGAAACGTTAAATAGAGACACCTACTCTGTCACTTGGTGTCAAGGCAGAACCGTGAGACACAAATGGATTTAGACCAGTCCAGAGACGCAGGCCACGGTGTCCTCAAAAGCAGTGTGCACAGGAAAGGGGCCACTATAGCTGCTTCATTCATCATTCATTCACTCATTCAAATAATGGCCCAGGTTTTCCATTGTTACCATCTCTCAGACGTCGCACACACGCTCCTCTTTACCCGGCTCCAGGGCCTAGATCTACCTGGGATAGTGGGAGGCGTTTCTTTAAAGCCACTAGATGCTGGTCTGGAGAGAAGCCCCAAGCCGAGATGGAAGTGAGGACAGCCCAAGCGACACCAGCTCCCAGAGCCCTCAGGCCAACAGCAGCCCGAGGGGCTGCCCTTTAACACCCCCTCAGTCTGCAGCAAAGCCAGCACCATGTCTCCCTCACATCTTTAAATTTCATAGGCATACCAAAATGTACACTAATGTAGGAAGAAGCCAGGGGCAAGTGGGAATATCAAATATTACTTACTACAATCGTATATATTAATATTATATTTATATTGAAGGGAACCAAAGCTTTGCCACCCTCATGTTGCCTTTTTGGGGATACTGATTTGAAGCTGTTTATTAAGAAACAGACTCAGAGGCTGGCTGAGTAGCTTGTTGGTTAAGAATTCGCTTGGGAGCTTGAGCTCTGAGCAGCAGGGCCCCAGTTCAGATCCCACATGGGCCAGTGATGCTGCGCTCTCTACAGCCAAGATGGTAAACAACAACTCGACCTGGAGCTGACTGCCGTGAGTTGCTGGCGAAGGCATAGGCTGTAGTGCGGCTGCAGTGGGCTGCCATGAGCCGCTGTGAATGGCTGGCAGCCAGCGTGAGTGGCCGTCCAATGGCCGGCGAGCAACTGCCTCAGCCAGGAAGAGCACAATGATCACAATACCAACATGGGTCGGTGAAGTGATGTCCTCTACAACTAGACTGAAGAACAAAAGGACAGCAACTTGACTGTTCCCCACCAATTCCCCAATAAAATCTTTATAAAAAAAAAAAGAAAGAGGGGTCCAGCCAAGTGGCGCGGTGGTTAAGCGCTGGCTTGGGACGCCAGTGACCCCGGTTCGGATCCCATATATGAGGGCCAGTGACACTGCTCTCTACAGCTAACAACGGCTCCACCTGGAGCTGGGCTGCAAGCCCCGGCGACAGTGCAGGCTGCAGCCCCTGCTACAGTGGGCTGCCATAGGATGCAGTGAGTGGCCGGCAGCCAGCGTGAGCGGCTGGCAACCAGCGTGAGCTGCCAATAGCCGCGGTGAGTGACATCCAGAGGCCGGCGACATCCAGAGGCCAGCGACCGATCTGCCTCATCCGGGAAGAGCGCAATGACGATACCAACATGGGCCAGTGAAGCAACGTCCTCCATAACTAGACTGAAGAACAAAAAGACAGAAACTTGTCCCCTTCCCCGATTCCCCAACGCTGTTCCCCTCCCCCAATTTAAAAAATCTTAAAAAAAAAAAAAAAAAAAAAAGAAAGAAACAGACTCAGAAAGAACCTTTGGCCCTTCCTCCTTTCCTGCCGAAGAGATTCAGACAGAGAAACCTGCGTCAGGAAGGTCTTAGGATGTTGCCTTGGTGTGGTTTGAATTACATGCAGTAAGTAGCAGGGCTTCAGACAGGGCCTGTTTGTTAGATGCCCCATGTCCCATGTTTCTGGGCTGTCCCGCAAGCATTTACCTGCAAGGATTTACTTGCGAGGTATGTTCCTGCCATGTATGCTCCCCTCTTCCTCAACTGCCTATAAATCATCCATTCTCACTTCTGAAACCTATACCCCATCTCCCCCTTTTCTCCCTTGTCCAAAAAATGTCATATATATCCAGTGCTGCCTTCCTGTCTTTGGAATTTGCATGTTTACGTGAAGTCCCCATTGGCATGCATTAAAACTTTGGATTTTCTCCTGTTACTCTGTCTCTGTTAATCTGGCTACTGGCCCAGCTAGAAGAACTTAGAAGATGGGAGGAGACATATTAATTTTTTTTAGCCCCATAATATATACATATATATATACATGTATTATATATTAAAAAGGCCAATTATACATTAAGAAGTTAGTTAAAACAGTCTGTACTTAACAGGTACTGAAAATATGACAGTAAGGACATAACCGGGGAACAGAGGAAACTAATCACGGCAGCAGTGAGCCTTCTCCCCACCCTGACACATCTGTAGCCCGGATGAGGTCCTCTGGCTTTTCTCCGAGGGTGGTGACAGCGGCAGCGACCAGAACACCAGGTGAGAAGGCACAGCTCCGACCTATCGCACAGAAACACTGCTCATGTTCTCCTACTCCATTCTCAGGTTTTAGAAATTCAAACAGGTACCAAGTTACTGGCCACAAGTTCAAGTACAATTCAGATGTTTATGAAAATGCCTGTTTTCCTATAGTACATTTCAGAAATTCAAAGCGTATATATTCTAAAGACGTCAGAAAATACAAGCCAGTGCTGATCCATGAACCTCCCCCAAGGCTTTTTAAGGTGACAGACAGTGGGGACCACTCCAAGGCCTAAGAACTGTTATCCACTATTCTCAGCGGGCCTCGATTTGCATCTAATTCCCATACTCAAATTTCAGAAAGATTCAAATCCAATTTCTAGGAGAAACTGTTTTTAATTAATTCTGGAAAGTTGTGGGTAAATTCAGTTTTTCATAAATTTAAATCATTTCCCCTGTTACCTGTATCATATGTACTGTTTTAATCTTTTCTTATCTTTGGAAAAGCCTATCTTTTCCAAAGTCTAGACTTTGAGTCAGCAAGACTTAGAGTTCCTTTCACATCCTAATGAACCGTCTTTCAAAGAACCGAGTACTTTTGTCCATTTTATTAGTTGTGATTTTATTAAGTTTGGATTTCTCATCTAGCAGATAATCATATAACGAGGTTCGCTTATAACAATAACAATTGAGTAGACCTTGTTTAGGGGAGAAGCAAGAAAAACTTTGTAGAACAGAGCAATTCTTATTTTTAAGAAAAATCCCTCTCAGAGGTAGAAACGCCAGTGCTTCAAGTAACTCACTGGACACCTATGCCACTTGAGAAAATTATTAACTCAAAGCTCAGTATTTGAAAATGAAACAAATGAAAATGGACTCATCAGAAGAAAAAAGCTATTCTTAACTAAATCTTATTAATCTTGAAATACTATGTGGAGAAAGCAGATAAAGGAAAGGCCAATGACCCAGAAGCCAGGAGACCCGGGTTCTAGATTCTCTCAGCTACCAAGAGGCTGTGTGACCTTGGACGAGGTCACAACGAGGCATTTTACCTCTTGGTCTTAATTTTTTTGTTTAAAAAAAAAAAAATGAAGTGGTCTAACTACACGGACTCCGAGAGCCATCACAACTCAGAATATCGTGTCCCCACCTTTTTAATTATGCCACCAAATGAATAATGGAATTATAATGCTAAGAAGGCATAAAAAGAAAGGGGGAAAAGGGAGACTTACTACTGGCATAAATCTCAGACCTGGAAGACATATTTGGTTTGAAGTTATAATACTTCTTTATTACTTTCATAAATGCAGCATTTAAAGTTCATCTAGAATTCAATAAGAGCGTATTGTGAAGAAGAAGGGATTTAAGGCAATATGCAGAATTACAAGAGCAAGGGCAAAACGGCGGACCTGACTAAGGTCGGAGAGAAATACTACACATTTGGGGGATTTCTGGATAACAGGAACTATGCAACCCTGAAGCGTGAGAAATACACAAATCACACTTCGGTCACAACCAACAATCTGCCTTTCTATGCGGCCCAGACACCAGCACAGCAGCAGGTAATCCAATAAACACATTTACTTAGTGATGGGTCAGTCACTCAATATCAGGATTAAAAACAAAACAAAAACTCTTCTAATTAGAACAACAGAACTGCAGGAATAAAGGGGAAGGGGCTGCAGTTTTCCCATTCCAGAATGACTTCCCAGGTAAGAAACAAACACATAGGTGAGGCTGCTCAGTTACTGACAGCAAAACTTTTACATGTCGCTATCTAATACAAATAAAAACAAAGTGTCTAGTGAGAGCAGTCGGATGGGGATGAGGGCACAGGGTCCCGCTGAGCAGAGAAATGGGATCTGGCGGAGGAAGGGAGACAGGCTTTGGAGCAGGCCCAGCTCACGCGGCTTGGGGTCTGGAAGAGCCGCTCAGGGCACAGCAGTGACAGCCAACTGGAAAAGCTCATTTGTGCGTTTTTCTCTCACAAGTCCCATTTGGGTGCTTGTAGATTAGATTTGGCTGCTAAGAAAGGAAATGGCAGCATGTAATAACCATAATACCTGAAAGTAGGGGAAAAAAACAATCCTCTATTAACAGTTAACTCAAGTAACTCATTTATCTACTACCCAGTAAGAAAAAAATACAGCTAGAAATCTGTAAGCTAGTCTACAACATGCCAAAGTTTCTAATTGATTCCATCTATTTTGAAGTGAAGCATGCACATATGTTCTGAAACCAGAGTAAAAATTACAAAGTGCCATCCTCCATTCATTTAGGCCAAAATCTATACACCGAGAAAATGGACACTTACTCCGGCATTCATTCTCTCAAAGCGTTTCGGAGAAAACACCCACACTGTTTGGTTAATATTGAACTGCCTGAACATTTCCTTCCAGAAGCTCTAAAACTCGGTGTGCTAAAAAGGTGAGATTGCCGTTAAAGCAACCACTCAGAAAAAAAACAAAATCAATGAAAATTCTACTTTCAAATGGTCCACCTTAAAAGGAAATGTACACTCACGTTTTTCTGTCCAAATCCCAGCTCCACGGCCTGACTTTGCAGGTCCACTCCAGTACCTGCCTCTTCCCAGCCCTGCTGGTATGTCTGACCTCCAGCTCCCTGAATTCTCCCTGCACATTTCATCATTTCCTGTTGGCTGCGGCTCCTTGCAGCCGAGATAAGGCCAGGCCCCTGTGCTGCTGCGCCCGTTCACCTTTACAGGCACCAAGTTCTCAGGCGGCAGCTGCCCAGGGCCTTCTGGGACCATCACAGGAGAGCTTGCTTTTCAGAAAGTGGCCCAAGAGAAATCTCAGTGCTCCATGGAAAATCAGAGACAAAGTCTGAGGATAAAATTCATTATCACCCCCAAAATCAGCTTATAGTATATACACTAACTTCCACCATATGTGAGAGTCTTAGAATCTCTTATTGTATTTGGGAGAAAAAAGATGCGCTCTGTATCTAGGGAGACAGGCGGCAAAGGAGTTAACGTAACAGGGACTTACTTGCATGAGATAATCTCACATTGTGCCTACATGCAAAACTCAACTTCTCTCTGACCACACACCAAGGCCAAGCAGCTCGTTAGTAGGGGGTGCAGGGGGTGCAGGCTCGCTGCCCAGACAGGCAGGCAGGAGACCCGGGACCCCAAAAGCTGGGCCACTCAAATACACAAGCACCATCACCTACCTACAAGTATAAACCAAATACAAAAACACCTTACCTCCTGGAGTTTCACAAAAAATTGAAAGTGAAGGAAAAAAATAATAATGTAATTTTAGGCAAGGAAAGAGATCCTGCCTGTATCTCCTCACTTTGTGTATGTGCCCACAAGAATACATACTGCATACTTCCTGTAGATAAAGAGAAGGCACAGCTAATCTATGCCGCTGAAAGCCGGAGGCGGCAGGCACAGGGGCACCCCGAGCAGTGCCCAGGTGTGCTGGTTTGTAAAAATGCCCTGGTACTTATCCGTGCTCTTTTATGTATGTACATTATAACTCAGCAAGTGTTATAAAACCTTATGCAACAACATCAAAACATAAACCCTACAGGAGACAGCAGATATTGAAACTAAGCTGCAAAAACAAATACGAAACAAATATTTCAAGGGCTTAATTTCCCCAAAGTGTCCTCCCAAAAGACACATGCCCACCCCCAAGTCCATGGCAAGCAGGGATGGTGGTGGCCAGAGGAGGGCTGGACGGTTCCCTCCTTGCAACATGGGCCTAAGGGGAGTCTGTGCAGAGGCAAAACGCAATTGACCAAAGAATAAAACGCAAGGGGAAATGGGAAGTTATGCTAAGTGGATGTACATTGTGCAGCAGTGTTCTTGCCACCCATATTCACTCAAAACGTTGTTAAAAACAGCCTTCTAGTCTGACCTTAAAACACAAAAACAGGGCCGGCCGAGTGGCGCATTGGTTAAGCGCTGGTTTTGGGATGCCAGCGGCCCCGGTTCGGATCCCATATGAGGGCCAGTGACACTGCCCTCTACAGCTAACAACAGCTCCACCTGGAGCTGGGCTGTGCGAGCCCCGGTGATGGTGTGGGCTGCAGCCCCTGCTGCAGTGGGCTGCCATAGGCTACAGTGAGTGGCCCGCAGCCAGCGTGAGCGGCTGGCAGCCAAGCGTGAGCTGCCAATAGCCGCGGTGAGCGACATCCAGAGGCCAGCGACCGATCTGCCTCATCCGGGAAGAGCGCAATGACGATACCAACAGTGAAGCAACATCCTCCGCAACTAAACTGAAGAACAAAAAGACAGCAACTTGCCTGTTCCCCTTCCCCGATTCCCCAATGCTGTTCCCCTCCACCAATTCCCCAATAAAATCTTTTAAAAAAAAACAAAAAAAAAAACCACAAAAACAGAATAGGTTAAATATCCTTTTCCAAAATCTTGTCTTTAAAAATTCCTTAATGGAAAACACCAATAAAGCGAAGGCCCTATCAATGCAAGGCATGATTACTTGACATATGAAAATATAATAATTCACACTACTTGGGAAATTATTATACCATCTTCCCCTCTCCAACCCCTCACCCACCAGCACCGAAAAAAACCCAAACACTGGAGAAGTCAACCCCAATACAGACATCCCTGTATTCTGCAGCCAGCTTAGTTAAGGCAATTACTCCCGCACAGAGAGGCGTACGTAGGAAGGAGTGCCAGGCCAGCCACACTCCACCAACAGAGTCCTCTGGGGTCGGCTGAGGGACAGACGGGATCAGGAGCTCAGGGTCTAATGGCCCTAACCGTCACTGTGTCTGGTGACAGATACTAAAGCTGAAAAAGGCTGAGCTGCAGGTCAAATGATGTTTCTAGAGACCACTTCAGGACCACAACATGAAGAGAGGCTTTCCAAGACTGACGGTCCGGCACTCATCTTTCAAAGCACTTTAAATTTAAGCAGCCCAGAGCCAGCCGAGTGGCGCAGTGGTTGGGAGCTGGCTTGGGACCCTGGCGGCCCGGGTTCGGATCCCGCATATGAGGGCCAGTGACACTGCCCTCTAAAAAAATAAATTAATTAAATAAATAAATGGGCACAAGTTTTTAAAAAATGATAATAATAAAGAAATTTAAGCAGCCCAAAAATATGATCACAAAAGCCCTTTTCTAGGGTTATTTTCTTCCACTAAGAAAAGATAAAATCTGAGTTCTGATTGTTGCCTTCATTTCATCAGCTTGCATGACTGAAAACTCTTCTTTGCGCCCCGAGCCACACTTAGGGCTCTTGGCCATGGGAGGGGACAGTCACAGCCAGGCAGATGTATTCATTTTGTTTGTCTAGGATGCTTGGTGTCTTAATTTTTTTTTTTTAGAAAGAAATTCCTTTTTTACATTCAATATTACTTTATATTAGTTTCAGGTATACAGCCTAGTGATTAAACGTTTATAAAATAATTTATTCAGTCTAGTCTCCAACTGGCACTGTCCGCAGTTGTTGCAGCATTCCTGACCATATTATTCCCCATATTCCCTGTGCTGTCCTTTACATCCTGTGACTTCTGTAACTACCAATTTGTATTTCTTGGTCCCTTCACCTTTTCACCCTGCTCCCCAACCCCCCTCCCCTCTGACAACCATTGGTTTGTTGTTCTCTGTATCTGACTCTTTTTCTGCTTTGTTCGTTCATTTTCGTTCTTTAGATTCCACATATAAGCGAGATCCTATGGTATCTGTCTTTCTCAGTCTGACTTATTTCACTGAGCATAATACCCTCTAGGTCCAGCCATGATCTCTTTACTTTTTTACTCCAACAAACAGGCTGCTCAATGTGCTCACTTTACTTACAATCAGGAAAATAACCCGACGGGCCTCAGTACTGTTACCGCTTCCATTTTCCAGGTGAGGTAGCTGAGAGTCAGGGAGCTTATGACACTGGCCTGTATTCCACAGCTAGCATGTGACGCAGCCAGGATTTGAACCCAAGCAGCCAGCCTCTAGGTCCAGCTGTTAACCACTACACACAGCGTCTCTCCACCTTGGCTTCCCTGAAGGATCGCAAGAGGGTCTTAATAACATTTTTATTTGAACTAAAGCAAGAACGCAGGTAGCAGTGGGACTATGAAGCAATGAGGCCAGCTTTCCTGAGCTCTCCCCTCCACGTACCGCCAGCCATGCCTCACCAGCGGCAGAGGACAAGTGAGGCTGCTGGGACGCTGGCACGGAAAGACTGCCCCAGGGAAAGCCATCTGCTCACCTCAAGCATGCGGTGCCGAAGCTGGTATTTCCAGTTCCAATCTGGTTTCTGTACCCAGCCTTGGCACCACCGGGCATCCATTCACCGAACATTAGGCACAGTGCGGAGGGCCTCGGGGTCCCTGCCCTGGGCTGCTCACAGTGCACGGGCAGGGCGGAGGAGCTCAGGAATAAACATGGCATGAGCTGGTAAAGGCTAGAGCCAAGGGCTGAGGGAACGCTGCAAAGGGGGCGACGGCCCCGGTGGAGAGCGGGGCCAGGGAAGGCTTCATGGAGGAGGGGGCATGAGCGGCTCCTTTAAGAGCTTGCCACTGACTTACTCAAACCACGTGTATTAAAGCAGAAAAAAATTCAGGCCAGGGTCTAGCACGTTAGCCAAAGACTACCAGTACCCTGGTTACCTCAGTTTAGTGCACATCAGTGGGGCGTTCAAGTGAACAGCCACTAACCTGGCATCACGCACAGACATCGGGACAGCGTCTGACAAGGCTGCCTTTCCTATCTGATGCCTTTGTTACACGACTGTCACCTGCTGAAATGACTGCCTTTACGGAGCTCCTTTTAAAAACTCCATAAGATAAGTCCTACTGGCCCCGTTTTACAAAAGGGAAACCACCACAGAGAAGCTAAGCAACCTGCCCAAGGTCGCCCAGCACGATGGCAGCACGGGATTCTAACTCAGGTCCCCAACGCTTTCAAAGCCCGCCCTCTTTCTCCCCCACTCTCACGACTCCCATGGAACTAGGCCTGTGAGGGAGAGTCACAGCATCTGGCAGCAGTCGTGTCATGAGGGGAGAGAATGAAATTACTACTGCTCTAATACCAGTTTGTTGTTTGTTTGTTTACAGTGAAAAATGTTTATATTTAGAATTAGCCAGCTGGGCTCAGTTTAGATGATACCCATTTTGTTGGCAACATCTAAAGCATCCTAATCAGCAGCCAGTCGAACATATGCCTTCTTCTCTCCATTGGGCCTGATCGGGTCCTGCCCTTGGCCAGGTCAGTATCATAGGGCTTTCTCACGGCCTGTTTGATCTGGGGCTTGTCGGCCTTGCCATCCACAATGAGCACAGTGTGTGGTTGTCTTCGGCCTTCTCCTGGCTGACTCGGCAGCTGGGGGACCTTGGCGGCATGGAGGGCAAGCCTGTCTCCCCCGGGGCGCCCTTCCCGGGGTACCTGGGCTGCCTTTGGAGCCGCAGTGCCCTCGGAAGCTGGGTGACGTGCAGGTCTTCTCTTTGTATGGCCGTGGGCGCCTTCCGGCGCCGCTTTCTGTGCTTTCGGATCCTTCGCTTTGGCTTCGGCTCTGGGGAGGGCCCAGCTTCCTCCTTCGCTTTCGGCACCATCTTAGTGAAAAGTCTCTAATAGCACTTTGTAAAAAACAGCTTTATTGAGATGTAATTCACATACAATTCAGCCCTTTAACATGTACAAGTCAGTGGTTTTTGGTGTATCCACAGATATGTGCAGCCATCACCCTAGTCGATTTTCAGACATTTTCATCACCTGAGAGAGAAACCACCCTTTAGCTCTCCCTCCTCCCTCCTCCCATCAGTCCCCTCAGCCCTGAGCGACCACTAACTCTTGCAAGGTGATTCTTAAAGGGGTTAGGGGCACACAGTAATCGGGTTGTTAAAACGGTGCCAAATGCAGCTCTGGGCTTCCGTCCTCCCTGCCTGGCTAAAGCTAACAGCTGAGCCGGATCAGGGCAGGAAAAGCTGGACAACTTGGGGGCAGGTGCTGGGGTGAGAGGTGGTAGTACCTGGGGGCCCCACGCCTGACGGGCTCCACGCTTCATGTCCCTGACCTTAACTAACACGCCCGAAGTGCAGAGCAGGTGGCCTACCGCAGGCAGGGAAGATGGAGGTCATGCAAAAACCCAAGCAGAGCCCCTCTGGTGGCAAGGCCTTCTGCCATCAGGAGTGCCCACCTCCCCGTCACCAGCGGCGAAGGCCAATATGATATGGGGGTACCAAAACGGGTTGTTCTGAGAAGCCAAACTACTCAAGGACTAGCAGGACTCAGGCTTTGATGACAAGGTGATGCCCCAAAGCTCCGTTTACTTGCTCTCTCAGCCCTCCTCAAATGCTGGGGTGAAGGGGTGGGCGGACTACAAACAGACCATGCATATGCTCCTGCAGAGCCCCGGTTCCTGTGGTTCCTGTCACGTGTCTCCACACAGGACGTCAGAAAGACGCGGTGGAAAGTGCTCAGCACTTAAAAGGAATGAGTCACCGACAGATGCCACTGAGTAGATCACAGAAACATCACGGCGACAAAGAGCACATGCTGCGCGCCTCCAAGCCAGGCAAACGAACCTACAGCGCCAGATCCATGCTTGCCTAGGGCTAGGACAGGCGGTGCGGTGGGGGCCTGACTACACAGGGGCACCAGGGGCCTTCTGGGGTGATGGAGCTGCTGTCTGGATTGGGACAGAGGCTACGCGGCCTCGCCCCTAAAGGTGCATCCGCTGTATGTCCCTGAACATCTCAATAAAGAGCAAAGCGGGGAAGGAGGCGGGAGAGGGGCGGGAAGGGGGAAAAGAACGTGGAGCACAGGACTTCTTCCACATCCACAGTCACTCACCGAACACGCCGCAAGAGCCTCTCATCAAAGACAAAATGAAGTCACCTCTGCGGAATGTGGGCCTGAAGTGCATTTTATGGGCCTCAATTCTTAAAAGAATTGATCATCTAACATGTACAAATGATTCTGAGGAACCAGAAGGTCCACTTTCTAACAAGATTAACTCAGTTCTCTCCACCAAGTAAAAGTGGGATAACACCAGTCAGAGACTTAGAAATGGCAGTTTCCAGGGACAGGTTTCAACACCTGTTCAGCAGTCAGTAAACATGTAAAATCTAATACAATAATGACAGGTATTAGCTTTTCTTTGTCTTCAAATGATAAGTAAATCTTAAATTCCAGAAACCTACCATATTCCCAAGTAGGAATTGTAAAAACATTCTGATATGGTAAATTAATCTTTTTTGTTTGTTTCATTGGGGGAGAGAGTAGTAGAATCCTACTTGTTAGCCTTTCATATTTTTCATGAACCAAGGAAGACACAAATAGAGCCATCTTGACTTTACTCTTCCTATATCTATACATAAAAATGATTAAACCAAGCCAAATTTCTAACATTCTCTATCAAAGAAAAAGGTGCCAGGATAAGCTGAGCTAAGTACCAGCTCTATCTTTGGCGAAGTTCAAAAAAAAAAAGTTAAAACTCTTTACATAACCTTCTTCACTTCTCTGGCACTTGCCCAAAGCTTAAAAAAAAAAAAAAAAAAAAATGAAGCCTGACTAATTAAAGCAGAAACCCCAACTGAGAAAAACTTCAAAGCACCAATGTGATTATGCATTTTATAAAAAGCCATCATGAGAAGTGACACCTGAGTTGCTAACACATATCTGGGTGGTGATGATGTCACACAGCCCTGGGGTTCTGGGAACAGCCTGAGCCGCCTTTGGGCAACACACGGAAAATGATCACAGAATGAAGGTCTGAATTAAAAAAGGAGTAGTGAGCAAGGTTTGTGGTGAGCTGGGGGGAAAAGTAGGAGATATGCTATGTTAATTTTTATGGGAGGTTTGTTGGTATAGTTTCCCCTCACTGGTTTGTATGTACCCTCTCTATGCTAGGACCCGGAAGTTACAGGCTTAATTCACCACACTTGTCCTTAAACAGCTTAGAGTCTAGTAGGAGAGACAGACAAGCAGCCAGAGGGCCACCCAGTGTGACAAGTGCCATGCAATAAACCTAAGCAGGGATCACTAAAAGGGGGGGAAGGAAGCTGGGAAGAGGTGTGGGGAAACTCCCCAGGAAAGCCGGGCACTGTGCTGAGGTGAGGGGGGTTGTGTCACTGTCACTTGTGGCTGTGGCCTCCCCTCTCTGGCTGTGGCTTCCTCCTCCCCGAGGGGCAGCAGGCTGAAGCTCCCCACTTTACAGACCACTGTCTTTTATTAAGAGCAGAAGCGCCCCACACCAGGCCACCAACTTTATTCTGCCCATTAAGGGGGACATCAAACACAAGAAAAGCCTACCACCTCCCACTATTTCACTTCAATGGCGTTTTAATAATAAAAAAGGCATTTAAACATTAAAAAACAAGTCATACAATCTCAGAATAAGTGAAAAAACCTCCAACTAAATACCTTTAGCTCTGTAAAAGAATAACGATTGTTGCTATTTTGGCTTTGTGGCAGTGAAAATGCCATCATGAAGTGGTGTTGAGAAGCCCTACAGATAATAAAATTGGACACTATTTTATGACATTTTATACATATTTGCTGGGACCTTTACATACATTAATAACCCTGCAAGGTGGGAGTATTACCAGCATTTTTCAGATGAACAAACTATAGCTCCGGGGACGTGGCAGGCCCGTGGTCACACGTGGTGGCAACGCATGGAGCCACTGCACGTGGTTCCCACTGACAGCGAGCCTGTCCTGGCCCACAGCCGCACGAGCCATGGGAGGGCTCTCGGTCCTCTGAGGTCCTCATCAGAGGTCAACATCCATTTTATTGTTGTTGCTTTGGGGATGGCAAAGAAAAAGTCTGTTCTGCCACCTGTTTTTTGTTTTGTTTTGTTTTGTTTTTTACAGTCTCAAACAACCAACTCAAATCCTTTGTGAAACCAGGAGAAGTATAAATATGAAAATAAATGCAGCGATGTCCAAAGCATGCCACATGCCACCATTATCTTCTCTGTTCTCCTCCATTTTGGACCAGTGCTAGGGAAAACATAAGCTGGGGAAGACAGACAAGATTCAAGAACTCCTATGTGTCAGGAAATAGGAAACATCTGAACCCTTATTCAAGGTTTTCAATGCTGTTCTTCAATGTGGCACGTAATAAGTACACGTTAGGTGTTTAATAAATGAATGAATGAATGAATGAATCAAAGTCCTCTAGACATTGCTGGGTGTTACATAAACTCAATTTGGAAGACATAGTCTCTAACCTCTAAAAACCTCCATTCTTGGTCTGAAATATGGAGATGATTATAAATATAATACCAACTACAGACTTAAATGTGGATCTAAATTTACAAATTTTATGTTTTTCTTCTCCTTTTACCATAAAATTAAAGTCTACTGTACTTACACAACATTTTAATGCATTGTTCCCAGGCGCACCTCGACCTGAGACGAGACCCTGCTGTGTGTGGACGGCTACCAACCAGGTAACCGTGAGAGGTCCCTGTAGGACCAGCTACGCACATCAGCACGGGGGAAGCAGAGCCGAGTGGGGCCGGGCAACCGCGAGGGACAGCCGGGAGCAGACGCACGACCTGGGCAAATTTCTAAGCATCCCGTTCCTCTACCTGTAATGTAAAGACAGCCTCACAACGACCACAGGAGCTGTGGAGATTAAAGACAACATCCACGCAGTGTGCTATTCAGTGGTCACCATTGTGATCACCTGATGACAGAACTGGAAGTGCCCAATAACTCTGATCACAACTCAAGTCACAGAAGAGGCCAAGGGGCCTCTGTAAGGGAGTCACCGAAACACAAGAGGACGCACACTTAAGTGGCAGCGCATGAGGCTAAGTCGCAGGAAATGCAGAGAGCAGGCGATGGAAAAATGTCGGAAAAATCAATGAATCAATGCCACAACAATGCAAATGGAGGTGACCATCAGGACACATGGCGACCAGACGGAGTGAAGCATGAATAAGGACGGGGCTGGTTCAGAAGGGCTTGCGGAGGAAGACAGAGTGAGGGAACTTCACCAAGAGGCCTCCGGGGCTGAGCACCAGAACGCCCGGGCTCAGGCTTGGAGGGTTGGAACACGCTGTGGGCAGCCTGGCAGGAGTCACAGGAGAGGGCAAGCTGCTCAGCCTGGCGGTGTCGCTTTGCAGCTGTGACAGGTGGCTCAGCTTCAGAAGCACAGATGAGGGACAGGTATCTCCCATGTGTGAAGCCAGCTAAGGTGGGCAAGTTACCAAGCCTGAGCCCATTCGTTTTTAAACATCACGTTTGTGTGTGTGTCAATACAAAACTCTAGGAAAGTGCACATCAAGGTGTCAGCAGTGACCTTCTTCTTTTAAATATTTGTTTTTTAAAGTGCATACATTAATTTTATAATGAATGAATAAACTGAATTTCTGTATGAGTTTTGAAACCTGGGCGGACAACACTGAGGCAGAGAGTGGAAGGGCTGCCGAGAGCTCCTGTGCTGTACAAAGTGGGGTCGGGACCACGACACTCACAGGTCCTCTGTAAGCCAGCAGGCACAGGGAGGCACGGCCCACATGAGGGCTTTTGTAAAATGACTCATTATGGGTGAACCCTAGAACAAGTTGCTATCAACCAAAGCCTGCCTTTCCGCCAGCTCACCTCCTGCAGCTGGCTTCACCAATTATGAGCTATTGTACTTGGGAAAGAAAAGGGGCGGGAGTCCTGAGCGCTCCACACAGTTCACTCCCTACAGGCTGAGATTTTACAAACCATCTCTGTAAAGAAACACAAGTCCCAGGAAGAGTCAAGCCTCTCCGGCTGCATGCCAAGGCCCAGCCTCAGACCAGCACCCTCGTCCTTTCAAACCTGGACGTCGCATGAGTGAATTCCATGCAGAGGGAAGTCTGAGGGAGACATTGTGGAGAGCGAACAAGTCTTAGTTTGCTGGATGAACGGAGCCAAATGAAGGAGCCTAGACCCAGCACCCTCCACACACACGCAGCAAGGCCGGCAGATCACCCAGACAAAGGGGAGTCAGTAGCCTGACAGCCCCAGCCCACAGAGCTCGGTGACCACCACACCGTGCGTTAACATGTTCACGCAAAGCTGTTCAAAGGCCGATGACGGTAAGAAGGGCTGGGCCTGCACACAGAGTAGGTAGGGCTGGGGCAAAGTTATAAACAGGCCGAGTTAATACTGACTTCTGGGGACGAGACTGTAAAATGTGACATCACCCAGTGCACTCACTGTATTTCATGACAGCTCACACCTTGACAACTCATAACGCTGTGACTGTGTGTCTGCAGGTGACTGGGGGAAACCCAAAGACACAGGGAGTCCCCCCCGCAGCCCCTGGACCCCTCGGTGCTTGTTCCCCCAGGACACTTGGTCACAATCTACTCTAACCCCTGCCTATTAGAAAGGGTCTCGTTCTGGAGGGTGGACCAGGGTTTCTCTGCTACAACTGTTGCAAGACAAGACTCCCAGTCTGTAACATCAAAACACGTGTAAGAAATAGGCCATGTCCACATGCATTCATCAGATTTAGATGGTCTTCCCAACAAATTAGCATAACAGTAAGTGGTAAAGATTTTCTTCCTGTTCCAACTAATTTGAAACCTCATTTTAATTGCAATTCTTTTCTGATGGCACACCCACGGGTTTTATTCCTCAAAGGTTATTAGCAATACCCCTTAACATTAGTTTAAATGCAAGTGTTTTGTTTTTTGTTTTTTTTTGCTATGGTGGCCCTGAGGAAGAACCAAATACGTTTGAGTCGAGCAACAGCCTGAACAACTGACAACAACCAACATCCTAACTCCTACACTATCAAAACAATCTGGGATCCATTATGTCTGTAGATTAGAAATATTCTCCTCTTTATTTTCATGGAAAATGTCCAACATTAAAAATAGAGAAACTAGGGCCAGACGAGTGACACGGTTGTTAAGAGCTGCCTTGGGATGCCAGCGGCCCCGGTTCGGATCCCACATGTGAGGGCCAGTGACACTGCCCTCTTAAAAAAAAAAAAAAAATAGATAAACTAAGGGGCCAGCCAGGTGGTGCAGTTGGTTAGAGCACAAGCTCTAAGCAACAGAGTCACCAGTTCAATTCCCACATGGGCCGGTGAGCTGCGCCCTCCACAACTACAATAGATTGAAGACAACGACTTGAGTTGAGCTGCCAGTGGGTGGCCGGATGGCTCAGTTGGTTAGAGTGCATGCTCTTAACAATAAGGTTGCCTGTTCGACTCCCACATGGGATGGTGGGCTGCACCCCCCACAACTAGATTGAAAGCGGAGACTGGACTTGGAGCTGAGCTGCGCCCTCGACAACTAAGATTGAAGGACAGCAACTTGACTTGGAGCTGATGGGTCCTGGAAAAACACAATGTTCCCCAATTACCCAACACTGTTCCCTTCCCCAATTCCCCAATAAAATCTTTAAAAAAAAAGAGAGAGACAGAAACTAGAATAATGACCCCAGATTTCAACTATTAACAAATGGCCAATCTCGTTTCACCTGAGATTGTGACAAAAACAGTTACATGCTCCCAGAATCATGTGACCCAAATGAGTCTTCACATGCCCTGGTGGGGTCACCCTGACCTTGGCACCTGCAGCATGAGTTCTCACGCTGAGAAGAAACACAAGGCAGGCATCCTGGACTGAAGAGCCCATCAGCCTAAGGGAAAACAGAGCCACTTAAACATTATTAAACCAGGAGTGAAAATACTAAGGGCCAGCCGAGTGGTGCGGTGGTTAGGAGCTGGCTCGGGACACCAGCAGTCCTGGTTCGGATTCCGCATGTGAGGGCCAGTGACGCTGTGAGTCCCCGGGATGGCATAGCCGCAGCTCCTGCTGCAGTGGGCTGCCATAGGCTACAGTGAGTGGCCGGCAGCCAGTGTGAGCAGCTGGCAGCCAGCGTGAGCTGCCAATAGTCGTGGTGAGCGACTGTCCAGAGGCCGGCGACCGATCTGCCTCATCCGGGAAGAGCGCAATGACGATACCAACAGTGAAGCAACATCCTCCGCAACTAGACTGAAGAACAAAAAGACAGCAACTTGTCTGTTCCCCTTCCCCGATTCCCCAACACTGTTCTCCCCCAATTCCCCAATAAAATCTTAAAAACAAAAAATACTGAGCCTGCGAGGTGGGGACAAGTTACACTGAAGCCACTGTCCTCCCAGATGTGACCTCATGAACAAGCCACCTCATCTCTGCAGTATCCTAACCCCAAGCTCATAAGACCAGTCTAACAATGTGAAAAACCAGCAGGCAGGCCCAAATCAAAGGCCGCTCCACAAATTATCCCACTAAGCACTCTTCAAAACTGTCAAGGTCATGAAAAATAAGGAAAGACACAGACCGTCACAGATTGAGGCGGCCACAGAGACATGACAACTGAACGCAAAGCTATAATATCCTGGACTGGATCCCAGAACAGAGTCTCAGCGGGAAAACCGGTGAAATCGGAGGAGCGTCTGTAGTTCAGTTAATAACGATGTACTAATGTTAATAGCTGAATTTTGACAAATGCATGGTGGTTACGTAAGGTGCTAACATTAGAGAGACTGGGGGACAGATGTATGGGAACTCGATTATCTTTGCAGCTTTCCGGTATATCGAAAATGTTTCCAAAATAAAAAGTTCACTACAGAAGTAACATAAAAATCGTAACTGGCTCCTGAATATTCATTATACCCTCAACAAGGAGTTAGCGACAATGTGGCTCATTTTAAAATTCACCCAGAAAAGATGAAGCCTAAAGAAATAAAAAGGTTTGTTTTAAGAAATCTCAAGAAAAGTAAGCACCTTGAAATGAAGGCCACACAAGGTGCCGCAGTCCCCCATGGACACTGAGCATCTGTGTGACTGGTAATGAGTTGTGCTGACAGCGAGAAGTGACCTCCAGCACTCCAGGCTGTGTCTGCCTGGTGTCCGCACTCCGCCGCTGGCAGCCTGCTCAGGGGCCCACCCTCCCTCGCGCCCCCACCCTCCCTCGCCACTCCTCCCTCCTCCAGCCCACCCTTGTAGCACCTCTCTTCATTCCCCCAGCAATTTTTGACAGTCAGCAGGTTCCCGTTAGGCCAGGGGTCAGCAAACTGTGGCTCACGAGCCACATGCGGCTCTTTAGATATGTACATGTGGCTCTGAAGTAAAATTGAAAATGAAAATAAAACTATCACAGTTTCATTTATAAAATTTTTAAAAGGATATTATTCATACAATGTGATTTCATTTGTTTTATAGGCCTCACAAAACTTCGAGGGATAGGACTGGCTCTTCCGTCTCAAAAGTTTGCCAACCCCTGTGCTAGACTGAAAACAATGAAAGGCGGTATTAAAAAACACCATGTGATAATTCATTTTTTTTTTTTTGGTCCTCCCCCTATCAGAGAGAACTCTTTTTTTTTTTTAGCTGAGCCATCCTGCCACCTGTTGGCAGCTCAGTGGCAGCTCAGCTCGGGCTGGGCATCGAACTGCTGTTGCTCGGAGCTCAGCTCGCACTCTTGAGCGAGCTCTTAACCAACTGAACCACTCGGCTGGCCCTAATAATTCACTCTTTAAAGACCAGTTTTTTATGTACCAGAGAAAAGGTGAAGTGCAATTAGAGCTGTGCACCAGGAAACCTGAAGTTGTAGCTCTATGAGGAGGGGCTGAAAGCAGCAGGCGCAGAGCTGCACCTGGGATGTCTGTGGCCTGGATCCCACGCTCGGAACTGCCTCACCATGACGAAGCGGTCATTCACGCCTGTAGATGGCTCTGGAGGTGCTTCTTCAGAACAGTGCCCTCCCACGCTTTAAACAGGACACGATTCTAGAACTGAAAGCACACACCTGGATTCTCACATTCTGAATGGCATATGGGGCTTTAATTCATTCTGAGCCGGAGGTAAGATGACCTGTGTGAGGCCAGTGCCTGCGTGAGCCGCTCCCATGGGGCGGCCAGACGCTGCCTGCGCTCTGGAGGGAACGCATCACACACCTGACTGCGAGCCGGGGAAGGCTTTCTGTGAGCTATTCCTGCCCAGAACGCCCTGCAACAAGCTACCGAAAGGCAGACAGAAAACCAGCAGCGGGGTTTTTTAAGGCTCTTTCAAGGCAGAAGACATTCTAGAGGGCCGTGCCTGCTCTCCAGAACGGCGGAAGGCAAGGACAGACCCGCCCGGCTCTCTTGGCCGAGACGGTCCCTCCCCAGCCGCTTCCTCATTTCTCTCCAGCCGGTAACTGAAGGGCGTCTTGCCCAGCGCAGATCACAGCTTCCCAGCGCTCCGAACTAGGGGACCAGGAGCCTGTACCAGCGCCCCTGCCCAGCAGCCCTCACGGAGGCTTCCTCTTTTTTTATTTTTATTTATTATTTATTTTTAATTGGGGAATTGAGGGAGGGGAACAGACAAGTTGCTGTCCTTTTGTTCTTCAGTCTAGTTGCGGAGGACGTTGCTTCACTGGCCCATGTTGGTATCATCATTGCGCTCTTTCCCGGCTGATGGGTCGCTGGCCTCTGGCTGGTCGCTCACCACTGCTATTGGCAGCTCACGCTGGCTGCCGGCCACTCACTGTAGCCTATGGCAGCCCACTGCAGCAGGAGCTGCAACCAACACCGTCCCCGGGGCTCGCGCAGCCCAGCTCCTGGTGGAGCTGTTGTTAGCTGCTGAGGGCAGTGTCACTGGCCCTCATATGTGGGATCCGAACCGGGGCCGCTGGCATCCCAAGCCAGCTCTTAACCAATGCGCCACTCGGCCAGCCCAGAGGCTTCATCTTTTAGCTTGACATTGAGAAAATGGCTACCTAAATTTTTTCCATTCATTTTTATATTTATTAATTTTTATATTATATAGTTTTATTAAACTAGCAACTCTCCAAATAAACCTTGAACTTTACACCTCTGCCAAGTTGCAAAGTTCATGAGCAAGCTCTCAGGCGTCGTGCCTGTCTGGGCTCCAGCAGGTGTGGCAAGCCCCACCCGGGTGCCAGGCGTGGCCCCTCCCCAGCACTGAGGAGGGTGGGCTGCTCCCCTCTCGGAGCCGCCATGGAAGCAGGCTGTTGTCCGCCTTCCCATCTCAGGCCTGTGCCTGCCCCCAGCCCCTTCCCCGTCACGCACGCCTTCCTGCCCCTGTTTCCTTGGACAGACTTGTGACAGGGCTGGGCACCTAGGGGCACGGCATATGCTGGAAGAAGAAAGGGGGGAACCCCCAGGAGAGAAAGGCAGCCCCGCCCCGGGGAACGCCAAGACTCAGGGACAGAAGCGGAGCCTCAGCTCGCAGCCCACCGGCTGGGCAGTCACAGGCTGGTTTCCCTCGGAGCCTGTTTCCTCAAGTCTAAGAAGGCCAGCACTGCCATCTCTCTTCCTGCTTTCTCCTCCCCAAACCAATGCCAGGCAGCCACCTGGCACCAGCTTGTCTGCTCTGCAGACCCAGCTGAGCAGCAGGGAGGCCGTGCCAGGGCCTCGAGGTGGGCCGGGGAGAATTAGCAAGCCCACCTGGCTGGCACCCCACCTGAGCGACACTGCACCGTACCCGTGTGCCTGTCAGACAGGTGGTGCTCTGGTCATTCTGACTCTCGTGTCCTCTCCGAGGTCTGAGCCTGAGAGAGTTTAACGAATTGACTCGCAAACCCAAGGTCAGTGCTCGGTGCCTACTTAGCCTTAGGAAGCTCCCACCGTGTGCTCAGCACAGGCTAAGTGCTTTTAGCGGGGCAGAGACCCAGTAAGACAAAGTCTGTATTCTTGTGACTTACTCATAAGGAAGATGGAACTAAAATGCTTTTATTAGGCCGGCCGAGTGGCGCGGTGGTTAAGCGCTGGCTTGGGAAGCCCAGCGGCCCGGGTTCGGATCCCACATAGGAGGGCCAGTGACACTGCCCTCTTAAAAAAAAAAAAAAAAATGCTTTTATTACAAGGCAGAATGGAGGAAGGAGGGTGGTTTGCTGACCGGATGCTGACAGAAGCAGAGCCACAGGGTTGCAGGGGCGCGGAACAGGGAGCTGCTGCTTAGTGGGTGCAGACTCGCCTGGGGAGGTGACCGTGTCCTGGAGACAGACGGACGGCATAGGTGGTTGCACCACCCTGTGAATGGGTTTCCTGCCACAGAATTGTACCTGGCTAAAATAGTCATTTTTATGTTATGAATATTTTACTGCAATAAAAAAATAAAATTTAATTGAGACAGAAAGAAACAGACCCACACATATTTCTAAACTTCCTATATGCCAGAGGTGAGTGTCCCAAGGCACAGAAGGGCCACCCAGTCGGTCATCCACTAGGAAGACATAAAACTGGATGCCCATTTCATACCAAACGCAACAATCAATTACAGAAGTCACCTCCAAATAGACTAAGGTTTAATATGAAAAGCGAAACTTTAAATTTTAAAATATAGAAAAATATCTTCATGACCTCAAGGCAGGGAAGGGTTTCCCTTAAAAAGTCATTAAAAATATCTATCATAAAAGATTAATGTAGCTGGCCGAGTGGCGCGGTGGTTAAGCGCTGCCTTGGGAAGCCAGCGTCCCCGGTTTGGGTCCCAAATATGAGGGTCAGTGACACTGCCCTCAAAAATAAAATTAAAAAAAAAAAAGATTAATATAGTCAAGTACATCGAAATTAAAAATGTTTAACAAAAGACAACATAATGAAAGTAAAAGAGATGCACAAACTTAGAGCCAGTTATCTGTGCCTCATATAACCAATAAACTGATTAGCATACAGAGTGTGGGAAGAACCAATATAAATCAATAAGAAAAATACAGACCACCCATGAAAAAAATGGGAAAAGACATGATCAGTATTGTCACCAAAGACATGAACTGCTGACACCCACGTGAAACGACGCTGGACCTCCTCAGTGACAGAAGAGGCCCAGTGAGGCCAGAACGAGAGAGGACGTTTGACACGCACCAGATGGATGCGGTGAAGAGCCGTGATACCGCCAGTGTGGAGAGGCTGCGGCACTGGGACTTGCCTGCGTGACAGGTGGGAAAGTAAACCGACAGGTCACTTGCGCCTGGCACTTGTGCCTGCTGCACACGAGACCCCAGGAACCAGCAAGTCCGCTCCGTCATGCTAACCTGAGAGGAACGAGTGGGGCAGACCTGCAGAAGGAGGGCTCGGGGCCACAGCAGCCCTAAAGGTCATCAGACGGAAGTACCCCACAATCTGCCGACAGGAGAATGATAAACTGTGGCCTAGGCACATGATGGTTCATTTTATGTGTCAACTTGACGGGGGCCCAAAGCGCCCAGAGATTGGGTCAAACATTATTATGGGTGTTTCTGTGAGGATGTTTTCAGATTAATGTTTTAATTGATTAAGTAGATTGCCCTCCATAATTAGGGGTGTGGGAGGGGGAATTCAATTAGTTGAAGGGAACAAAAAACCCAACCCTCCCCCAGGAAGAGGGAATTCTCCACTGTCACCCTTCGACCTTCACCATCTGCCCTCCTGGGTCCCTGGGCCACCAGCCTTGGGACCGGAATGGAGCTGCACCATCTGCCACCGGACCGCAGGCCTGGCCTTGCTAGGCTCCATCATCACGTGAGCCAGTTCCTTACAGTAAATCGCTTTCTACACACACATCCGAGGGGGGTGCCCTGACTAACACAGTGCACATGGGGGAATATTATTCAGCAGTAAAAATGAAGTAAAGCAAAATCTGCAGTTCACTTGATCCCCTTTTTATAAAGCTCAGAAACAAAACTGACTATATTAGGTATAGATACATACATGTGTGTAACTATTCTTTTTTTAAAAGAAGGGAGGGCCAGCCGAGTGGCACAATGGTTAGGAACTGGCTTGGGATGCCAGCTCTGAGCAGCAGGGCCCCGGTTCAGATCCCACATGAGGGCCCGTGATGCTGCGCCCTCTACAGCTAAGATAGTGAACAACAACTCCACCTGGAGCTGGGCTGCCAGGAGTTGCTGGCAGCGGCATAGGCTGCAGTGGGGCTGGCTGGCAGCGGTCATGCACTTTTGTGAGCTGTCATGAGCCGCCGTGAGCCACCATCCAATGGCCGGCGAGTGACTGCCTCACCCGGGAAGAGCGCCATGATCACAATACCAACATGGGCCAGTGAAGTGACGTCCTCCACAACTACACTGAAAAACAAAAGGACAGCAACTTGTCTGTTCCCCTTCCCCAATTCCTCAACACTGTTCCCCTCCCCCAATTTCCCAATAAAATCTTAAAAAAAAAAAAAAGAAGAAGGGAATGAGAGAAGGATAAATTACCCCGGACGCCTACCCCTGGCAGGACGTGCCCACCAGGGGGATGCTGGCAAGCTGGGTGGCTGGCTTCCAGGCTTTTATAATAATACTCCAACTTGACATATCCATCATGCATTGTTTGCATGGACCTTAAGTTCTCTAATAAAATATTTCTAAACTAGACGTAGAGAAGAAAAGTGCCATGAGAAGATACCAGGAAGAAACATGCGGTCACCATCCGCCAGGCCAAAGGTAGACCAACACTGAGTTCCGCCCCACACGCCTCAGAAACAAAGGCCTCCTGGGCCAGTCTGGAGGGCCAGCCTGACCTGAAGCCCGCCAGGACCCCGAGCACGCAGGCCCACACCCGCTCTCATTTGGAGGATGTTGGGACATTTATTTTGCACACGGAAGAGGAAAGGGGGTTAGAAATGACCTCAGAGAGTACAAAGCCACAGGCGCCTGCCAGGTTACCCGCCTGCTGCTGCCCCTCGGCACTCTCCATGTCACACTACCGTGAAACTGCTCCCCAGGACAGCTGCAGGTGGCTGGTACCTCAGGAATCATTCCTGATTCCTGCAGGGTGGGACCAGGAGCCACCCCGAGCAGTGAGAGGCCACCGGGAAACACAGGCCTCAGGGACAGGTGGCGGTGACATGCTCCAGGCAGCACAGAGAAACGGGGACCAGCTCAGGCTGGACAGACACTGCCACAGCCACGCCTCTGGCCCCTCTCTCTCCACAAGAGCCTGTCCATCTGGGGGTTCACAGGTGTGGGGGAACAGTGCTCCATACAGGCCTCCCCGTCATGCCTGGGGCATAACGAAATGGCCACTTGGTGTGCTTGTTGCTGGGCTCTGGTAAATATTTCTGTATTTATGTAGATTCCTTCTATAACCATTTGACTTAGCTTTTTATTAGGATTGGCTGGAGAATTTTCTTATATGCCTTTCAAACATCTGTTAATATATGTCCACAGAGGTTTTCCCCTTAACTTGACGTAGTGAGCTGTGAAGCAGGACACTAACTGAGCACCGACTGTGCGCCAAGCCCAGCTCTAACCACTGAGCTCATATTATCCGGCTTGTTCCCGACATCAGTCCTGTGCTTGTCCTGCTCATTGTACAGATGGAGATCAAAGCTCAGGGGCGAAATAACTGGGCCAAAGGCAGCGAGTGAGGAGACGGGAGCATGGGGACACACCACGCCAGAGCTTCCGCCGGCCCCCACAATTCTTCCGGTACGCTGTCCTTGCACTCCGGGAATAACCCTCACTTGGTCGTGGAGAATTAATCTTTTCATATACAACTGTATGCAAATTATTTAATTAAAAATATATTTTAAAATGTTGCAAATATATATGTAAACATGTATCTGCATACACACACGCATACATAGGAAATTGGTGTATAATCTCCTCTAGCTCATGGATGGAACAGGAACTAAACACTATAAGGAGATAGACATATTTAACTACATAAAAGTGTTTAAATTTAATGGGGAAAGGTGCCTAACCAAAACAAAAACAAATTGTAGAAACAAAAGCCAAGGGACATTATTTCCGATACAGACAACAAAGAATTTAAAGCCCAATATACAAAGAGTTCCTAAAACTGTGGGGGGGAGGGGGACCAATAAGAGAAAAAAAAACAAAAACAGAAAAGGCTATGGATATAGAATTCAGAGAAATACAAATGGTCAACGAACATGTGAAGTCATGCTCCACCTCACGGGTCCTCAGGAAAACGCTAATTAAAATAATAAGGATACTATTTCACCCATCAGATGAGCAAAAACATCTGGGGCTGGTGGAAACGCCCAGAAAAGAGGGTATTCATACACTGCTGGCTGACGTATGTCCAACAAAAAGGCCCAAGCACTCCAGTCTGGAGTAACTACGGAAACCCCCCAAAGCTGGGGCGCTACCTGGGGGACAGCAGTCGCTCGTTTCCGCAACAGCGCATATCCCGGCCCATAGGCGCCACTGTCAGGCCTTGTCCGCGGGGCTGCAAGCGGGGCTGCAAATCGGGCGAGTGTGAGGCGGAGGGAAGTGAAAAGGCAAGCTGTTGGGTGATGCCCAGCGCGTCTTCTTCCTTTTATTAAAACATGCCCCGACTCTGTGAGCCGGCAGAAGGTCGTGGAAGGCTGCGCTACACTACCCCAGAGGGCAGGGCCCAAGGGAGGGAGGCTCAGTACCACCGAGCTGTGGATACACCTTTTTTTTTCACCTGGCCGGAGTGTCTAGTCACAAATGCCATAATCGGTTAACTCTGAGAAATTAATAAAGAACACATCAGGTTGGTGGCAGAGTCTGTGTATCCAGCTGACTGACGCAGAGCTGGGCTCTTCGCTCCCAGGCAACACCTCCCCTGAGCACACCGACCCACCCAGGGCTGCCCTTGGGAAGCCTCCGTGCGGGAGGCAGTCTGGCAACATTTTCTGAATTCCTGAGTCACAGTGTTTCTTGAGCTCCTATGGATGATGTGCTGTGCTTTTCAGCCTCTAGAAGTTCAGGTGGGCTGACTGGAGACACACAAAAGCAAATCTGCCTCCTGGATGCGTCCGGGCCCCTGGTCAATGTATCACCCACTTCATGGGAGACGCTACAAAGCTTCTCTGAGAGGGCTGCTCCTGCCCAGCTCACATTCCTCCTCCCGGGAACAGCATTCCCAATAACCGGGCTTGGGGGATGCCCCCGCCCCTTCGAAACAGCCATCCCTCTGCTCCTACTCAGGCTCCCTCTGAGTCTGTGAGGTCACCCCACCCACCCGTCTGCCAAGGACCTGCTTTTAGGTCCAGACTGGCTTAAGACCACGCAACTAGCACGAGTCCGCTGTCTCCTCTTGACCACTCCCCTGCCGCCTGGTAGCCAAGCTTGGTGAGGACCTGTCTCCACAAAAGACTGACCCAGGGAAACCACAGGAACAGGTCAGATGTTCTTACCACTGCCCAAAGGTGGTCACATCTGGTTACACCTCTGCAGACAGAAAAATATTCGACTAAGCTCAGAAAGAAACGGAAGGCCCACGTCAAAGGCCTGCCCCCCCATGAATGCTCTGGTCCGTTCCTGCTGGGAGCACAGACTCTCTGAAGGCATCTGCCGCTTTTTAACTTGTGTCACGGTTAGTGACACACAGACCTTGTCCCCACTAGGCCGGAAGCTTCCTGACAGCAGAATCACTGCCTAAGTTACTAAAGGATGCCCCTGGGTACAGTGACGCACTGCTCAGGGTGCTAAACAACTGCTGTCCCCAGATCTATGTATGCCAATTGTACATAAAAGCATATAAATGTATTTATAAATACATACATTTAAGTATAAATATACATATATGTATATATGTATGTGTGTGTATTTATATATACACACACACACTTAACTATATAAGCCTATGAAATAAGCGTTAAGTACACAGTTGTTTCTATGGAAACTACAACTTGCTAAAAGTTTTAAAACTTTGTAAAACTCCTAAATAAATTACAAGTGTGGGTATAGGTGTGGGTTAGACAAGGGTAAAGGATTGGGTGCAATTTTGTAAAAATCTAGGATTTAGCAATTCAGGTTGCTTCACGCATGTAAGTTCTCAATCCTCTTCAAGTACAAACCAAATATGGAACACAAAAATGATAGGTGTGGTAACTTATGCAAGACCACAAGTGACAATTCTGATCAGTAGGTTCAAAGTAAAATAAAAGGTCAATAAAAGATTGGTTCATGAGATACACTGATATTTTTTTTAAGTTAAAAATCAGGGCCGGCCGAGTGGCGCGGTGGTTGAGTGCTGGCCTGGGAAGCCGGCGGCCCTGGTTCGGGTCCCACATGTGAGGGCCAGTGACACTGCCCCAAAAAAAAAAAAAAAAAAAAAAAAAAAAAAAAATCAAATGCCTAAACTATGTATTATGTTTTATGATTCTTGCTTTACCCAACTTCTTTAGATAACTGACTGTTAGCTAGTCCCAACCCCATGAGACAAATGGTGAGTGACCACTGGTCAGCTGTCAAGTACTGGGGACCGTGCTGCCTCATGGGAAATATAACTCAGCCACATGACCTGTGCACAGGCCTTGGGGCAAAGACTTTAGCGGGGCAGTCAAACATTCTTCCCTGCCATTAATGAAAACAGAGAAGCTATAAAATTTGCCTAAGACTGGGACAAATTAAGAAAAGTGCCTAATTCTGAATTCTCCATTTCCAACTTAAAAGAAAGAGCCCCAGGCTTCCCTGAAGGTTCTCCCACGAGGACGGCCTTGAAGTGTTAACCAAATAAAACCCTGCTCCCACCTCCCCCGGCCCATCTCTCCAAGCTGAATCTGGAGATGAAGCGAACACCCACCTGCCAGGGCCAATGAACAGTGACTGTCACTGTGTCGGCCTGGCTAAGGACAGCTGGTGAGCTACACCTGATGTCATGCTCCGGGTGGAAAAACCACTCCCTTTACTCGGGCTTCAGAGCATCTGGGACTAAGGGCAAAGCAAGCCAGAGGAAACGGAAAGTAAGGTTCTTCCTTCTCCTCCGCCGAGAGGCTGCAGAGCTTCCGCCTGTCTGGCGTCCCGAAAACCTACGCGGGGCTGGGCGCCTCCCCGTCCCTGGGCACATCAGCAGTGCACCAGTTTAATGTGAAGGGACTGTAAAGCCAGCAGACACCTGCTTGTGCAAAACAAGCAAGGCGGGGAGGTGGCAGGGAAACAAAGCGCAGCCGATGCTTCATTTTCCTGATTCTAAATTAAACTCTAGAGGTGGATGGATGTTGGTTGGTTTGTTCTGTTTGGTGACCAAAGGTCAAAAAGCGGCTGTTTCCTATAAGAAATGAGAAGAGGAAGTGTGTGGGGATGCCGTGACCAGAGAGAGGCCTTCTCCTCTCAGCCACACAGCTCTAAGGATGGGGTGCTCACCCCCCGGGAGAGCTGGCTCCCCCAGGGCCACTCCTGATTGGCTCCGCACGCTCGCTCTAGGGCTGGCAGGAGGAAGCGCTTGGAGGCCCCGGGGTCCCAGCCTCCCAATCCCCTTCCTTCACTTCCCGTCCACGTCCAGACATAGTTCTAGGGCTCAGCGGGGTCACGCTTTGCTAACCAGCACCCCAGCCAGCCCCTCAGAAGGGCCCACCTGGTAAAGGGCACAGCACCGTGATCAGCTCCCCCCTCACCCTACCCCACCCCCACACACGTCTGTCACCAGTGTCTGCCTCTGCACCCTATTCTGGAGGAAAGGGTCAAGTGTGGAAAAGACCTTGAAATGTGACACATGTCCCCTACCCAGGATCACTAAGCAAACCCACGTTCTCACCTCCGACTCCGCCGCCCAGTTTCACCCACTTCCGCCCCCACGGTGCCCTCCCCACACTGACTGCAGGACTGACATCAATGATGGGTCCATGTAGCACCACTGGCTGCCTGTATCACACTCCCAGTGCAGAGGGCACATCAAGGTCATCCTGACAGCCTCGGGGTCTGGCCCACTGCAAATGTCCCGAGTCAGGAAGCTCGAGCTTCAATTTCAAAATCGACAATTCCCTTGCTCTGGGGTCTTGGTCAAGCAACCCAAAGCTGATTTCCCTTTGTCCAGAATTAATACAGAAAAAGCGAGCATCAGCCAGGAGAGAAACATGAAGAGGAAGCCCAAGAGCTACACTGGGAGACTTGAAAGAGGGAAATGATAGCCAGCAAGAGAAAAGCAAAAGCAATCCAAACTAAGCCAAAGGATGCTGCGAGGCAAGCCGCAGCTCAGCGCAGTGGTCAGCACGTCTGGCAAACATCCCAGCTGTTCAGGAAAGAGCAGTGGCCACCCAGCTGAAACATCACCAGTGTAAATCAAGGGCAGCATTCTTCTGGTCAAATGGAATTAAAAACAACGAGCCTGGTGCCCCTCCCCCTTTCCAGCTGTGCTCCCACCAGCCCAGCTCAGGTCCCACTAGCATCTGGGGTCTGAAAGCCCAACTCTTCTTTCACAGGTTCATCCGGGCTTTGCAGAGCCCGGCGCTGTTCTGAGAAGACAGGAGATGGTGACAGTCTAACTGAGGACGGAGGGAACACGCTGAGATCCGTGTGTGGGAGCACAGTGACTTCAGGTATACGATGGAGACCGTGGGACAAGGAAGCAGCTTTGTGCTGTGACCTGAATGATGAGAAGCAGCCGGCCAAGCACAGCGCAGTCCAGGAAGTGCGAACCGCATATGCAAAACCCTAAGAAGGGGCAGCTTCTCAATAGCCCATGAGGGTCGAGCCTCAGGGTCCATTGGCCAAAAGTCTAAATGCTCCTGGAACTACAACAGCTCAGGAGTAAACCCGTTTCGTTTCGGCACGTGGACCACAGTGAAATGCAGCGAAATATTTCTAAATAGCTCTCTGTGCTAAATACAGTTCTGTTCACATTTCTCGCCAAACTTCTTTCTCTTGCCAGAGGAGACACCAAGCTACTTGATTCATTCTAACCCACACAGCCCCCGCATTCCAAAGAAACATGTTCAAAAACTCAAATTATTTATTAGCTTGCCATAAAAATTACAGTGGCATCACCCACATTTGGGGGGTTGAAAACTGGAGAAACTTAAATCTGTAATCTAAAAGATGGCAAAGAAATCGTATATTTTTTTAACACAACAGCAAACTCATTCTGAGGACAAAATGATCTATGTAAGCCTCATTCAGATTTAAAGGAATCACTGAACGATGTTTTTTAAATACATCACCATTTCTCTCCCCACAAAGCCCTGGGTGCCTGGAATCACAGGCGAACACAAACCAACAAGCTAAGAACTGAGAGTCCTCCCGCCACCCCCAGGGTCCTCCCGCCATCCCTGTTGCACTGGTTCATCCTACAAATGTCTGCCTGTCTATCAGGTGCCAGCAGAGAGCTAAGAACTGTGTATTCCGATATGAAAAGCAGGCCCTGCCCTCTGCCTCACCTTGCTCCCAGCCCAGTGGGAGAGGACCAGCAGGTAGTCAGCCAGGTACACCGTAGAGGAGAAGCCCTGGGTAGGTGTGGACCTTGCACTCTGCAGGCCCAGGGGCAGGATGCCGTGTGGGAGGAGGCCATAGGGGTGAAACTAGAGTTGAGTTTTGAAGGATGAGTAGGAGTTCAGCAAGCAAAGATGGGAAGAAAGGGTGTTTACAGTGGAGGAAAGCACATTTGAGGAAGGGAAAATGCAAGTGTAGGTTGCAGAGGTAAGCAGGGGCCAGATCACAAGTCTGGATTTTACAGTGAAGGCCACAGGGAGCCACTAGAGAATTTTAATCTGGTCAAACGGCCCAGCTCCGCACTACTGAAGGAAAAGGAGAAAGCCGCCTCAGCCACTCCTATTTTGGTTCAGAAGTGTTCCTGAAAACAGTTAAACCAAATCCCTCCTCCAACATTCAGGAATGGAAAGCATGGAGCCTTCTCTGTGCCTCCGTTTCCTCATCTGTAAAATGGGCGGTAGCCACCCAATAGGGTTGTTGTGAGGACTGAATAGGTAACACATCAGGGCTTAGAGCAGACGCAAAGCTCCCTTGCTGTTAGGTGCTGGTGACGGTACTGGTAGTGCTAGTACCAGCAGTACCAGCAGCACACGGGTCAAGGCCAACTGCCCACAAGTCCACCAGCAGACGAAGACTTGACCCCTCCGTGAGCTGCTGTGCAGTGGTACAAAGGCAGAGCTGCTCCAACCCCTTTGTGACTAAAGGGCAAAGAGAATGAACATCCATACCCCGCATACACTGTGACAAAACTGGCCCGAGGGGGCCCAGGGTAGAGCCACGTCCTCAGGCAGAGGGCAGGGCACACCGCAGGGAGCCCACACAGATGGGGATGGCCCCTCCCACCTCCCTCTGCTGCGGCCCACCTACCCAGGTTTATTGTCCCCTCACCTCTCTGTACCTGGCAGGCCTCCACATTAACCTCTAGAAATGAGATGCTGCCCAGAACCCACCCACCAGGAAGTTCTGAAAGGCCCAGAGTAGAGGGACAGACCACAAGGATTCCCAGCAGGCATCTGCCAGCCCCTGCCTCACACGCTGCTCAGTGACAGCCCCTCTGCCACCAAGAGGCTGAAGACACAGGTGAAGCAGGGAAAAGGCCAGGCTGTGTAGAGCTGATGAGAACAGAAACCAGCCACGAAACAGGACATCTGTGCGCCTAGAACCATAATTCCCAGACCTTTGGATTTCACTATCTAAAAAATTTCCCCAAAAGTTGGGGGACTTTTCAACAAACAGTGCTGAAACAATTGGATATCCATAGGCAAAAAAATAAACTTCAATTCACATGTTACACCATACACAAAAAATAAAATGAACTGTAGACCTAGATATAAAGCCTAAAACTATAAAACTTCTATGAGAAAACATTTGTGACTTTGCATTAAGCAAAGATTTTAGCTATGGCAACCAACCAAAACAGCACAAACAGACCATCAAGTTTTTTAAACTTACCTTCAGAGAGCAGTGTTAAGAGAATGAAACGAGAAGCCACAGGCCAGGAGAAAATATTTGTAAATCATGTATCTGATAAAGAACTTACATCCAGAATACATAAAGAAATCTCAAATCTAAGTACAGATGGTCCTCAACTTACGATGGTTAGACTGCACCTTTACCATGGTTGTGAAGGGGACTCACATACAGTAGAAGCCTCCAATTTTGAATTTAGGTTTTTTTCCCCGGGCTAGAGATACTCTCCAGTCCTGAGGTTGGGCAGTGGCCACAGCCCCCACTCAACCGTGCGACCATGAAGGTGAACAACTGATACTTCACAGTATCTTCATTGTGTTAGAGGGTTTTGCCAACTGCAGGCTAATTAAGTATTCTGAGCGCATTTAAGGGAGGCTGCGCGGGGTAAGCTATGATGCACAGCAGGTTCGGTGCATTACATGCATTTTCCACTTAAGGCATGTTCAACTTATGATGGGTTTATTAGGACATGAGCCCATCGTAAGTCAAAGAGTCTATGTAATAAAATAACCCAATTTTTTAAATGGGCAAATGATCTGAATAGTCAGTTCACCAAGGAAGATATACAGACAGCAAATAAGAACATGAAAGTATGCTCAACCTCCGTAGTCACGAGGGAAATGTAAATGAAAACCACAATGAGCCACTACTACAGACCTACCCGAATGGCAGAAATTACAAACACTGACCATACCAAGTACTGGTGAGGACGCAGAGGAAGTGGAATTCTCACCCGCTGCTGGTGGGAAGGCAGAATGGTTCAGTGTGTCAGTTCAAAGGACATCACCACATGTCTCATCCAGGCACTCCACTCCAGTATTTACTAAGAGGAACTGGAAGCATATGTCTGTACAAAGACTGCTACACAAATGTTATAACAGCTCTATTTGTAATGGCCCCAAATTACAAACAGCCCAAATGTCCATCAATAGGTGAATGATGGATAAACAAAGTGTGTGTGTGTGTGTGTGTGTGTGTGTGTGTGTGTGTGTATGTGTCGCATATCCATACACTGGATTAAAAAGAATGAAATACTGACATATGCTGCAACATGGATGAATCTTAAAATAATACTGCTTAATGAAAAAGCCAGACTAAGAAAAGTATATACTGTATGATTCCATTTATGTAACATTCTAGAAAACGCCAACTCATCTCCAGTGACAGAAAGCAGACAGGCAGCTGCCTGGGGGGGGCGGGGGGCGGCAGAGAGGATACCAGGAGCTGGGGGAACTCAGGGTGGATGAGTGTGCAGCTCATTATCTTGACTGGTGACTGTTTAACGGGCGTGTTCATATGACAAATCTTATCAAATTGTACACTTTAAATATGGGCAACTTATTGGCTGTTAATTACACTCAATAAAACTGTATAAAATTTTGGAGGAAAACTACCTAAGGCCGCAAACTTTTTATCCTGTCAAGTAAGAATACTCTTTAAAAACTACCAGCTCTTATTGCCAACATTACAAAAAAGGACATTTTACAACTAAAAGATATGAAGGTCACAATTTTATACTAAAAGAGAGCCCTTCCCAAGACAAGGCAGTTTCTAATCTTAACATAAAAACCACGCTGCCCTTATTTTTCTCACATTGGTGAGAACCCCATTTCAGACCAGCTCTTGTGACCCTCTGGGCTGAGGACACCGCTGAAGCCTCCGCAACCGTCAGGCGGCTGCCCCTGCTGTCTCCAGCCCAGCAGTCCTCCTGCAGAGGCGGCACCCCAGCTCCAGCAGCAGCCAACGGTCACGCCTACTGTGTGGCAGTGGCCCGGGACACCACGGCTCTCCCCTCCTGAAGGACAAGAAGTCACAAGAACAACATGCCCAGGGCCAACCGAGTGGTGGTTAAGCACTGGTTGGGGTCCCACATATGAGAGCCAGTGACACTGCCCTGAAAAAAACACACAAAAAAAACAATGTGCCCAGAGCTCTGCTGAAGAAGTGACCTGAAGAGCTGTTTACCTCGGGGCCAGGGTATCTGTGCTTCGTCGCAAGGAAAAGTTTCATATATCACCATTAAAACTGTTCACTGGGAGTCTTCTAGGCTCAAACCCACGGAGCTAAGGCGAAAATAAAATATGAGCTCTAAAAAAGACCACGATGTAGACCAGAGTCCTTGTGATATTGGGCCAGATGCTAACGAAAGCCAAAAAACCTCTTGAGCCAAGCCCTAGACGGAGACTGGGTAACAAGGCGTGGGCGCACGTGGCGCTCCCCCTGCCCCGTGGCTGCTTTGGTGGGGAGGACTCCGGGCAGGGGCCAGCTCTGCGCTGGAACCCACTTCCCCAAGCCCCAGTGGTCTGTCAGGCTCTGTCAGGCTGAGAGGGACACCTCCAAGCTCTGCAGAGTGTCATGAGCAGCGGGGGCGGGGGAGGCAGGGAGGGAGGACAGGGGACAAGCACACTCTGTAAGTATGCCCGGGCTTTGTTATTTCAAGATACCAAATATAAAAGGAACCCGAGCAGCGCCCTGGCGTGCTCTCACAGGGGCACCCCCGCTCCATCCACACAGCCACCGTGAGGCCACCTCTCAGCCAGGGGTATGTGCACACAGTGACACAGTCCACCCCCAGTGGGACGCAGCCAGGAAAGACGCTCACGCAGGTCTTGTGAGTTCCGCGGTCTCTGTCCCCACGCAGGCTCCAGGGGGGGAAGCACAGGTTCCAGGGAGGCACGGCCGTTAGCCTCTCAGACGCCTCACCCTGCGGAAAGTCACATGGAAGAGGGCCCAGGGCAGGGGTTCTGTGTGGCACAGCCCTGCAGCCAGGGAAAGAAGCCACATGGCTGCCTCCCCCCACACACTCCACTCAGAAATCTTAGGGTGGTCTTGGGTCAGCCACCCAATCTCCATCTTACTGGGTTCAAACCTGGACCCCCCAACACTGCCTCACCCCTTCAGACTGGAAACTCCATTCAGAAAGCCACCCCCACACACACTTTCTCAGGACTTCCAACAATGGTCCCTTGGTCACGTTCCTAAGGAGAGCCTTCGCCTCCCAGCCTCAGGGCTTCTCCGGACCCCACGGCCCAGGGAGAATGACTGGACGTGCAGCATTTCATTACCATGGGGCCCAATGCACAGCACCCAGCCCGCCCCGTGGGAGCTAGCTATAGAGAAACTTAACCCTGTCACTTAGTCATGTTTCCAAATAACTCAAAAGGTGCAGTTTTGTGTTTGACATGAAGTCGTGGCAAGCTGAAGAAGGAAGCGAGCTATAACGTTATTCAATGTAAATATTTAAGGAACTAGCAGCTGTTGATGCCAGCAGGGTGCCAGCTTGCAAACTTCTAGTCAGAATAATGACTCTGTTATGTCCGCGGCTGAGTCAAGATCACAAATGCTGCTTCATCCCACCCTCCACAGAGGATACCAAGTTCTTTTAAAGTAATTTCTCAGAAAGTTACTCTGTCCTTTGGGCAGAGCCTGAAAAGTTAAAGCAAGGAAACAACGGTCCGGTGTGGGGAAAAAAAATGCATAGAAAGCCCCTCCGCCAAATACTAAAATACACACATTTCAAATGTCATTCGCAAGATAATTATTTGGGACTGAGGATGCGCTTATGCAATTCTGCCAACAGTAAATACATCTATTTGGTAACCAAGTGTCCATGGCGTCCACCGCGTCGAGGCCCGAAAGCCCCTTCCGTTCAGGCTTCCATCCCTGACAAGGCACTGCGGTGTGACCGTCATGTAAAGGTTAAATTTCTGACAGCTGGAGGAAGCCATCGGAGGAAGCAGACGGTCCAGAACCAAACGGTCATCACGCTTCGATTTTTCTTGACATCTCGACGATATCATCGGGCCTGGCTGGCTGAATTCCCGCAGCCCACACCACACTGCCTAGCTAGGGGCCGTCACTCACTGCACCTCTCAGCACCCAGCCTGCTGCCTGCGAGACAAAGTTTTCATAAGGATAAGTGCGATCGTGCATGGAAAAGTAAGGCACCTGGCACCAGAGAGACCTCAGTAAATATTAAATTTTTAAAAATCATGGGCCAGCAGAGTGGCGCAGTGGTTAAGCGATGGCTTGGGATGCCAGCGGCCCCGGTTCGGGTCCCACATATGATGGTCAGTGACACTGCCCTCAAAAAAAAAAAAATCATGATGATAATGATGGTGAAGTCAAAAAGCAGTTCAAGAAGGTGAAAGCTGGGAGAGAGCGGAGAGACTGGCAGGGAGCCTCACCCCAAGCAGGCGGCTGAGGCCGCTGGCTCCCTCTCCGCCCTGGGACGGGGTGGCTAACCTACCCTGTCGAGAAGGTCAGTCTACTGCAACCCTGCTCTACCCTCACTGTCTAGAACCGTGCCTGACACATGATGTTCAAGTATCTGTTGAATAAGCGAATGGGGATTTGTGAACCCATCAGAGCTGCACGCGGAAAAGAATCTATTTTCAAGAAATTCTGAAGGAGATCTGAGACCCAAATACAGGCCAAGAACCATTGCGGATTCCGCCCACGTGTCTCAGCACGCCAATGACCAAGGTGAGGCGAGGAGGGCAGTTACGTTCCAGAGCCAGATCTAACATAGAGGGGAGCTCTCTAGGGAAGGAAAGGCTCTCAGGGGCTGGCCTCCAGGCTTAGCCAGGGGCAGGCCCAGCCTTCAAGGCTGTGGTTTGGATTCGGGAATGTACTTTCCAACTAGAGCCCCAGGTTAAGGAGGGAGCAGGACTTGTTGAATTAAAACAAAATAAAACAAAATCACTGCACCATGATGGGCCCCTAGGAGAGAAGGGTGAGGGTGAGCCGGAATCGGTGCTTACAGAGAACCAGGGGACCCAGCAGAACGCCTCGATGTGAGCACCCTTGGATGTGAGCACCTGCTTGGTGCCCATGGAGACTTCAGACGCTCCTCCTGTTGGAAGCTGGTATGCATTCTGAGCGCCCGACCTTGCTCCCAGTTCACAATGCAGCCCAGCCACACTGGGACTCCATCTCCTCAACATGCCCTGAGCTGTGATGCCGGACAGACAGAAGGACGTACACAGAGCAGGAAACAGGCAGCAATAAACATCTACTGAACTCTCACCGCAAAAAAGACTCTTTAAGATCAGCAAGGCCCCTAGCTCCCCAGATGATGGCACCTTCAGCATTTAATGACAGGAAATCAAGATGACAAAAGGCTGGGGCTAGTCGAGTGGTACGGTGGTTAAGCGCTGGCTTGGAATCCAGCGGCCCCGGTTCGGGTCCCACATATGAGGACTAGTGACACTGCTCTCAAAAAAAAAAAAAAGATGACAAAAGGCTAACTATATACGCAGGTTTTAAAACAAACTGGCACTTTATTAATCATAAGTGCAGCATCATTTATACACCATAGCATATAAACGGTGTCCGTGCGCGCGCGCTAGGGCCAGTAAAAATTCCGACTAAGCCTGGTGAACAGAGCCCCGGGTGAGCAGTTCCTTTACGTCACCCCGAGCTTCCTAGAGAGCCAGGGTCCTGACGGGGGAGTACCCATGCACCGAAGGCAGATGTGGTCTGAGGAGTTACTAAGCTTTGGTGAGCCTGTTTCCTCAGCTGTAAAGCAGGAATCAAGGCAGCACATGGCAGCATGGGGAGGCCGGCGGCACGCCAATGGCGGTACTTTAAATGAGCCCTCCAGGTGCAGCACTGTCCCACGTGTGACACACATAATCACTTAACCAGTCCTCACCACAATCCGTACCCCCATTTTACAGGTGAGGAAAGTGGGGTGCAGAAACATGCGGAAACTGCCTACGGGCCCACAATGAGCTGCAGTGCCAGGATTCACGCCCTGTGGAGCCTGTCTGCAGAGCCCCCTCCGTACCAATGAGTCCTGCACACACGAGGGGCACAGGGCCACTCCAGTCACACCTGCAAGAGCAGAAAGGAACCCAACAGGAAATAAAAGCCGCACTAAAGGTAAAACAATGAAAGAAACGTCTGGAATTTACAAACGACGGCAGTCAGTTGCATGAAAGGAGGCATACGGTAGCACAGCGGTGATCCGGGAACATTAATTCCTTCCATGACTTATGCACGGAAGGACAAGTGGGCGCCGAGAGCCTGTGCGTCTGGGGCCTGACAGTTACCATCCAGCTCGGATGGGAAGCAGAGGAGACTTGGGGCCTCTGTCCGGCCCCCGCCAGAGCCTTCACCACACACGCAACCGACAGCTCAGCCAGCTGCCTAGGCAACAGCCGAACTGGACATGTTTAGGCATCCGAGGAAACCAGGGCAAAGTACACTTTCCACGCTTGTGATAAAAACACAGACTGCCAAGCACAGAGCAAAGCATTCCTCTAAAATGCGGATTTCTTGGCAGAATAAACCCGGGTGAAGAGGGGAAGCAGCTGGGCGGCGCCCACAGAGCCAAGGCCCCACTGCGCCTGGGACACAACTCGTTATGCTTCAAGTTGTTCGTGATTATTTCCTCTTATTTCTACCTCCCTATGTAGTAAGTCTTCTGTTTTGTTGTGAACGTCAGCCTTTCTCAGCTAGGATAAAAGGAACCAAGAAAAGAGTTTCTGTCTGTGGTGAGGCCAGAGAACTACAAGGGAAGCAGCCCCCGTGGGGGCGGAGGGGCCATTAGGGAGAAACAGCCGGAGTTCCAAGGGCGGAACCCAACGGGGAAAGCTGAGGTTGGGCCACGGCTCTCCACCTGGGGCCCCTCCTTGACCCTGCTCAGCATGTTTTCCTTTGGAAAATCAGCCACCAGGAAAACAGGTCTCAGTCTGAGGGTGACACCTAAGGGACAGCGGAAGGTGAAAAAGTAAACCAAGCCATGGCGAAGGAACACAGTAAAGGGCATGGTGACTTCAGAACAGTCAAACAAACACGCAAACAAACAAAACCGAGGCGAGTAAGTACCAACACTATAAAGCTCCCAATGTGTTCTTTGAGAGGTTTGTCTAGCAATGAACAGAGCTAGCCTTCCGTGAGAACAGCCTCTATCTACAGGATACTCAGGGCAAAATCAGGAGGCGCAGGGAGCCCCCGGCCGTGCTGACAGGAATGACCCCAGAAGCTGCCTTGCATAGTCTTTTCCAATATTCAGATTGAAAGTGAAGAAAACAGGAGCGTGTCCTGAGGGCGCCTGTGGTTCACAGTACACGGTGACGGTGATGGAGCTGATGAAGGCACACAGCCATAAACATTTACAACCCCGGAAATGGAGAATTTCAGCTCAGGTGAGTATTAAAGTAGGAAGGACTTTTTTTTTCTTGGGGGGGGGGGAGTGTCACTGGCCCTCACATGTGGGACCAAACCGGGGCCGCCGGCTTCCCAAGCCAGCGCTTAACCACCGCACCACTCGGCCGGCCCAGGAAGGACTTTTGCAAAGACTGTTTCTTGCTTATAAAATGAAAGCATCTAAGTCAAGTAAAATGATATCCAGAAACTTTGGAAGGAAACGTGACTCATTTAAGAAACTCTCACAAAAGTTTCTTATCGCACAGATACTTGGAAGTTCTAAAGGCCAAGGCATCTTAACGAGAAAGAATTCCTCAACATTTTCACCAATAAATATCAGAAAAATAGAGCTGGCCGAGTGGCGCGGTGGTTAAGCACTGGCTTCGGAAGCCAGCGGCCCTGGTTCAGGTCCCACATATGAGGGCCAGTGACACTGCCCTCAAAAAAAAAAAGAAAGAAAGAAATATCAGAAAAATAAAGCCACAAGCGGCAGAGCAGGCTTTCAAAGCCCTCTAAGACGCGCAGCGCCTTTAATCTTCTGTTTCTGGGACCTGATCCCCAGGAACTAGTGACACAGATGAAAACTGAAATTCTAAACTGCAAATCATCTACAATAGCAAAAAGAGTGGAAATAACCTAAAATGTCCAGCATTACGGGAATGTTTTAATCTCATTACAGGATTATGCGACCATTCCATCTTTTTAAAGACAATGGTAAAAAATAGGAAAAATACTTGATAAAATATTTAAGCAAATCTGAATAACACAACCGTAACACTATCAATCAGTGAAACGGAGGTGGACACGTGCGGTCAGTGTAGGCTTCCAGGCCCCTCCCCCGTTTAGAACTTGGATGACCTTGGATCTCACTACCTGCAGTGTTCTCATGTTCAAACTAGTAACCTCAGAGGTAACACACTTGTCTTACTTCTTCTGAAGCTTGGAACAAAGCAGGCAGTTAACAGGTGGCAGCTATTGCTTCTTAGATACATAATAAACCCCATGTGTATGGAAGGTAAATGACAAAGAGTTCTTTACTCAGAAAACTCTATTTTCTATGTTGCATCTTCAATATTTAAAAGACCTAAAAGACACGAAAGCAAAAAAATAAAAATAGCCTTTTGACACAAAAATGATTATCATAAGCATAAAAACAAACATCAGCTTGAATTTCCTTGCACAAACCATCTTCATTTGATATCACAATGTCAAGAAAATGTGACACGGGCCAGCCGAGTGGTGCTTTGGTTAACAGTTGGCTTGGGACTCCAGCTCTGGGCAGCAGGGCCCCAGTTCAGATCCCACATAGAGGGCCAGCAACACTGCGCCCTCTACAGCTAAGATGGTGAACAACAGCTCGACATGGAGCTGGGCTGCTGTGAGTCGCCGGGATGGCGTAGGTTCAAGTGGGGACTGCGTAGGCTAAAGTGGGGATGGCAGCTGGCGTGCGCTTTTGTGAGCTGCCGTGAGCGGCTGTCCAATGGCCAGAGGGCAACTGCCTCACCTAGGAAAAGCACAATGATAATACCAACATGGGCCAGTGAAGCAATGTCCTCCACAACTAGACTGAAGAACAAAAGGACAGCAACTTGTCTGTTCCCCTTCCCAATTCCCCAACGTTGTTCCCTTCCCCCAATTCCCCAATAAAAATCTTTAAAAAGAAAAAAAAAGAAAGAAAATGTGATATTCTTTCACAATTTTACAAAATGTGTGCAAAGCCAATGCTTTACAGAAATGTAATTTCTTCTCCCTCAACTAACTGCTTTTTATTAGCACAGGATACCTTTCAAATGCAGCTGGGAGAAGGTGAGGTCAGGTATTCCTAAGGCGGCTGCAGAGGGTGGGCAGGTAAACAGGAGGGGCTGCCCCTCCCTGCCCAGGCCCAGCAGCCAGGGTTCAGAAGCCTCTCCCCTGCCTCCCTCATCTTCCTGCTGTATAAATGATTACAAACTTTCAGATTATTTTAACCAAGTTAGTTGCAGGCATACCAACCTTAACAAAACAAAAGACCACATAACTTGCCTTGTTTCTGTTTCTGAGAGGCAGAGAAGATTAACTTTTAAAGATTATTTTCATGTTTGCAGGCCAGTGACTCAGAATTCACTTATTCGAGGCAGCAAGATAAGTGAAATGAGCGTGGCTTCAGAGTCAGGCTGAGGGGCAGCTCTGACACCAACCCCGTGGAGGTCACATCATCTCTCACAACCTCAGTCTACTCCTGTGCAAGAGGCGTTCACGTGATCTCGTGCAAGAATTAACTGAACAGGGATGTAAAGCTTCTGGTGTGCTCTTCCAGAAACCCCCACCCTCGCCCGACCCCCTCACTGGCACCTGCCCAGACTCCTTAGCTGATGATCCCTTTGCTGGTGCAGAGGTCACAACTGCTTCCTTAACAAAGACATGGCCATGTCCACGTTTAAGGGCGCCCAGGCAGGCCAGCTCTGTCCTCCAGCAATCAGTCAGCTACAAAGCCCACTAACAGCGGGGCTGGAGGTCCAGGCGGGGAGCAGGCCTGCTCTGTGGTTGCTCTGAAGACCACAACTCACAGACTTGGCACGCTCAGTTGGCGACAATATAATTGGGTACAATGGAACACAAATGCAGTATAAGACATGAAAATGCTCACACACTATGGTTTGGGCATCACTTTATAATAATAAAATTTCATTCAATGGAATAGGAAACTTCAAAACGCTAGCCACTGTTTATTCTGTGTGTGGAAGCCAGCCTGCAGGCCCCCCGCAGAGGCCCCCACGAGGCCCCCCGGAGCGCCGGAGGGGGACAGGCCTGTGTGGGGTCCTGGCCCACCGACCGACCTCAGGCGAAACCACCGACCCTTCTATGCCCTTCTTTTCCTCTGAACAGTGAAGAGGGGAGCAAACCAACAAGGCTGCTTCGAAAACAAAATGAGGGCTATGGGATGTTCTTGGTAAACTGCAAATGCCTATAACCAAGCTGCTTTTATATATATTTATTTTAATTATAAAGTCAAGTTATAACCTAAAATACTCATTCCAAGGGCAATGGTACGGTTTTTTGTTTGTTTGTTTTTTGTTGTTTTTTTTCAGGGTAGTGTCACTGGCCCTCATATGTGGGAACCGAACTGGGGCCGCTGGCTTCCCAAGCCAGCGCTTAACCACCGTGCCACTCGGCCGGCTCAGTGGTAGGTTTTGAAAACAAGAAATGTTCCATAATTCTCCAACTTTAACATTGTTGCTGTAAGTTATTTTAATAATATTTTACACATGTGATCAGTAGCCGTATAGCTTTATCATTCGCTTGTTCAAGTCTTTATATTCTTCATTACCTAGTTATGAGTTATCATTACCATCACACGTGCTCGCTTCCAATGCTGACAGTCACTAAGTCACACGTTGTCATCACAGGGTGAGGCTTTCTATAACCTTGACATGCAGCTCAGGCACAGAGACTCACCAACCCAGAGGGAGCAAGGCCTGTGTGTGGCAGGGCTGCCATCAAAACCCAGAGAGGCCATGACCACCCTCGGGCCTGCACCCCAACAAAGAGGACAGAGCAGAGAGGTGGTGGGCAGGAGGACCCGGGCCTTGTAGGTGCCGGGATGGGAGGTCATTCCATGCAGAGCCAGGGGCCTCGCCCACATCAACACCCCTGACGGCATCCTGTGACCCATGTCACCAAAGAAAGGTCTAAATATACTCTGGCTGGAGAAAAGAATAACACACTTTAGAAGGATTTTCAATAGAATTGGATGACATAAGATCAATTGGGCACTTTACTTTAAAGGTAGTACATTTTGCTTCATTAGCAAATTCACGTAAGTAGACATTGCACTTGGAGCAATATCTAAGTTACTGAGCCGGACCAGGGACGAGGGCCAGTTGCTGGGGTCTCAGGTCCATCACCTCACACCGCCCTCCCTCAGTCATATGAAGAGGGGGCTGTCAGCACCCGGTTTTGGAGCTGTGGGCACATTTGGCCAAGGAAGGCCATGGAGTTACCTAACGATGGGGCAGAGCTTAAGCCCCAGCTCAAGCCCAGAGCTGTGTGTGACCCTGTGACCAGGTTGCCTCCTTCCTCTCCTTAGAGCAGCAGTAGCTCTTTTCTGCAGGAATGGCAGTGAAAGTTACCTACTGACTGCATGGATGTGTGAACATAAACCACAGGCAGAGAGAAGCAGGGCCCAGGCGGCAGCTGCATTTGCAACCCAAACTGGAACTGCTGGTAAAGAAACTGAGTCAGGACTGAGGAAGCCCACTCTGGAAGCCCCTCCTGTTAGTTTAGCCACTGCCTCCCAGGAACATCGATGGCAATCCTCAAGCCTCTGGAGACACAGTGACCTTTGTTAAAATGAGCCACCTGAATCACTCTCCCCCGCCTGCATCCCTCGCTTCTGCACAGAGCTTCAAGCTGCCGTGTCCACTGACCTGAAATGGCTCCCACTGAACTCCACCCTCCAGGAGGGGGCCCAAACCCGAGCTCGGCGTGCCAGGCAGGCCACAGAACCCGAAGCTGTCCACCAGCCTCCCTTCCCTCCACCCTGGTGGCTCCTCTCACACCTAGATACTTGCACCCCACGGCTCTTGATAGCTCTGCCTCCCAGCCATGACTCTCCGGGCTCTCCTCCAGTCATTGCCACCTGGGGAGCACCAGTGGGGCTGACAAACCCACTGCAAAGTCACCCCCCTCAAGGTCAGCACTCTGCAGAGTCCTGAGGGTGTCAGGCCCGCCCTCCTCCATCCTTCTACTTTGTACGAACTCCCATTTGCTGCTGTCACCACAAAATGGGATTGCTTCTAGGCCCGCCTCCTGACAAGCTGCCACTCCCCAGTTGGACAGTCTCCTTCATCTCGAAACCCCGGAGCTGCGTGCGAATGAGGCCAGGGGCCAGTGGCCACGATGGACCCCTTCGACCCGCCTCACCCACTTCCCCTTACCCACAGACACTCCCTCCAAACCCTCTCAGCTGAGAAAGTGAAATTAAAATAAACGACTGACAAGGTGGTTAAGAGCTGGCTTGGGAAGCCAGCGGCCCCGGTTCGGTTCCCACATATGAGGGGCAGTGACACTGCCTTCAAAAAAAAAAAAAAACTAAACTAAACTAAAATAAAAAGCAGACATTTCAACAAAGCAGCCTCACTAAAGATGGTCTCCAGCTCACTGCTGACAACTCTGCCCTCTACCAATATTTAAATCACAGACTGGAGGTCAGTGGAAGAGAAGGGCTGACCTACAGATGCAGCTCTCCCGGTCACAGTGAATCCTCATAAATACTAGCTGAGCGAACAAAGGGGCCTCAGGGCCGGTCCCGCGGTTCGCCCGCTCTAAGGCTTCACGGTGTGGGTCCCTGGCCGGTGGCAGCAGCCTGGAGCTCACACTTCATCATGGGCCCTGCCTCATTTCCTGACCAGGCTTCTACCGTTGGGGATTTTCGACCACTTTATGTACTGCCTTATACCTCCACCAATGCTTCTCCAGGGAGCAGTTTGCCTCAGGAAGCTGACACACATCAGGCTTTATACGCAGTGTCAGTGAGGCTGTGTGTGTCTGCCTCGCCCTCACAGGAATCCCAAAGAAATGCACCGTGAAATGCCCTTTTCCATGCCTGGACAGTGAGTGATGTCGGCCCACCTCCTTACAGGTATCAAGCGTAACGTGACAGGAGGGCACGGGCGGACACACACTTGAGTGGTTCCTACTGTGTACCATCCTATCACCTCCATGTCTGGGTATCTGACACATCTTTATGAAGGATGATTCATCAACCATAAATCAACATCTGTGAGGCTTTAAAGCTTAGTGTTCTTTTGCATACATGAGCCCTTTATACAGCTGAGACTTTGTGCTGTCAATACACTGGGGGGAAAAAAATCAGTCCTTCCAATATTCAGAATCTGGCCAGAAGGCCACAAGAAGCCACTGTTGGACAGTCATGGTCATTGGCACAGTCCACATCCAGCTCTCACACCCACTCAACAGCCCTGGGCCTCCAGGGAGGGGCCTCCAGGCTGCAGGGAACGTCTTGTCTGTGAGGACATATTTGGATGAAACTTGGATGAAACAAGTCAAATATTTGGAATTTTCACTTAACACTTATTTCACAAGTTTCTCAAGTGCTAAGCAACTGAGAAGGAACCATTTCAATGTACTCTCTAATCAATAACTACTAAAGAAGTCTGCTCAAGACACCCAAGTCCTACAAATGTGTCTCTATGGAAAATATGGCAAGAAAAAAATAAAAACAAAATAAGTAACCTTTTGAAGGTCAGGCAGAAAGGTGTGTGGTGATCCAAATTCAGACAGAAAACAGTCTTTCAACAGATGAACAAATAGTTTCCTCTGCAAGTGACAGAGTCTGGGGTACGTGCACTGCCAAGCATAACTCCTAATGACAACCAACCACCTAGGAAACAAGCCTCATGGAAAAATCCACGCTGGCAACCAGGAGCCCGGCTCTGGTCCCAGGACAGTCTTGGGCTGTGAGATCCTCCCAAGGTGGTGGCCAGGCCGGGTACCCTTCCTTCCTCACAAAACGGAACGGCCCTCACCACTCAGAAAAGTTTTAAGGACAAAAAAATGAGAGGTGAGATGCTTTGGAATGTGTCCTCTACAAATACAGCTCACTGCTATTAGCGCAAAGATGATGAGGAAAACAGGGTTACAGAGTATCAGAGGGGAGCAGGAGCTTGGAGATGAGCCAGTCCAGGAGTTTTCGATCTGGGCCCAGGCCACAGCTGCTCACAGGTGTGCTTTCTGGGCTGGAGTTCTACTTATCAGATTCTCAAAAGGTTAAGAACCTCTAAGCCCCTCATTTCACAAATATGAACACTGACACCTAAGATAACGTGACTGTCCTAGGCCTCGGGGTTAGCCAGGGAAAGGCTGGACAGAGCCCAGGCTTCTGGTGGCCGTCCATGTTCCTCCCACATTTCTAGGGAGGAAAGAGTCCCACAACCCTCATATGGCCATAGAGTATGTTACACAAGCCACCGCACATGTCATTTCTAACGTTACAGCAAAGTCTCTATCCCTCTTTTTCCTTCTCAAGGCTTGTTGCTGAGGTCTTTGATAGTTGAGGCTGCCTTTTATTTGTTTCTATATTCTTATCCTGTCTAGTTCAGTACCTGGAGCCAAAAAACACTCAAATGGTTTTTTAACACATTTTTTGCGGGAAACAAGTAAACTCGTCATATAGCTTTTGATGCCCAATTACGAAGTGTTATTATTGAAATTTTTAAAAGATCACATCTACACAATGCTGTATGTCAAATGCATTTCAACTTTTTTAGATAAATATTTTATTCTAGGAAACAAAAAAAAGACTATATGGGACTCGGTTTTATTAAGCAAACAGATTCATGTGTGATCATGAGAATAAATACAAGTCAATACATAACTAAAGAAAGGAGATGTTTGTTTTATGTGTGTTTTTAATCAAAATACCAAAACTTGTGCTCTTAGATGGCAGTTACCCCTCAACTAGTTATCTTTGGAACTACACACATGCCAAGAATGTTGCCCTGCACAGAATACTTGGAGAATTCTTCAAGACTGTCCAGTCAGCAGACAGAGAGCATAATCATCTGAATACTAAGGGGTTCGTTCGTACTGATACCAAACACTGAAGGCCTTCCTACACAGCCATCCCAGGGACCACCACCGGGACCAATCTGGAGTCCGGTTTCAGGCACTGACTATGCTTCCAGGTATGTGAAGGATCACTGCCAGGGCCAGGAGAAAAGGTAGCTAAGCTACCTGTGGAATGCAAACGGATGTCGTAACTAAGGCCTTCAGGTATGCAGCTGCAGTTCCAAACAATCTAATTGGAAAGAAACTGAGCCAGCACTATCACTCGTAAAGGTGGTCATTACCCCATAATCTACAGGGTGGCCTCCACAAAGCTGCCATTACAATCTGATGGCAGATAAGGCAGGCCCAAATCAGCTGGGTGGTTCAGGTGAGAGTGGCCAGGGAGTATTTGGTAAATGCTAGCAGGATCTCTCAACACAAGGAGAGGTGCCATTACTATTATTAAGGAATCTATGCAATCTTTTTGATATTCCATAACATCCTGCAACAACAGATGACCCCATCAGAAGCAGGAAGTCTAAACATCAGGTTTTTAACTCCGTCTGTACGGAGTCTGAAGTGAATACAGAAGAAACGCCCCTCAGCTTGCACCCTGAAAAGTGGCCTGGTCATCAGAGATCTGCACTGGGCATCCAGGACTGGGGAAAACCAACCTTATTTTCCAGAAGCGGACTATTTTCAACACCCAGATATCTTACATATGCATGCTTTTAGATTTCAACATTATGACCTCTTTTACATTTGAGAGTAAAAAGTAATAAAGTTCCAATTCCCTAACAGCATGAGCTAAGAATGCCGTTTCCATTGAAATGTTTTTATTCTTCTGCAGAAAAAGTGAATAAAGCGTGCAGATCTAATCAGTCATCTACTCTTCTGTGTTACGTTACTTTCCCAAGTAATAAATATCATCAGCCTAATGGCCAGTTTCTGTAAAGCTTCAAGACAATTGTGCAAAGAAAAACACACCACAGAAAAGTTTTTGATGCAGTGGCCTTACATCTCAACTAGCATCACCTCGCCAAGGAGATTGCCAAACTCTAGAATGAAGTTTAAACGCACACAGATGAGCGTTTCCCGTGTGAATCGCGAGAAACCCAAGTTGCACTGGCTCCCGTTCAATGCCTCTCCGAGGAGGCTGCAGGCGGGCTTATGAGTCCAGTGGAAAGAGAACGTTTGGGGCAAGAGTGAGAGAGGGCTGGCTCCCCGCAGCGCCCACCTGGCCGGCGTTCCCTTGCCCTGGCCTCCCCCGCGCGGTCCTAGGAGGGTTCAAATGCACCTTCAGCGTATGGGGGTGACTGCAGAGGGAGGAACCGCTGCGGAGGAAAGGCAGGGTGTGAGGTCACCGTCTGCAGCTCACTGACATTCTCCGCAACCGTCTCCTGTGTTTCACCAGGACAGCCGGGGAGTGTTTGGTAAACAGCGCAACGAGCAGCCCTGGGAGACCGCAGCCGGCTCCGCTCATCAACCCCAGAGCCACGGGGCAGCTGGGGCCAGGAGGGCCGCCCGGGAGCGGCGCACCCCCACCCGAGGTCGCCTTCCCTCCGCCAGCCGACCGAGGAGCAGCCGCCGGGCAGGCTGCGGCCGGGCGGGTCCCCGGGAGGCAGACAGACAGACCGCGCCGCGCGCTCCCCGGGCCGGCTCCGCGTGGAGCCCAGAGAGCCCGCGGCGGAAATCTGTCCTCTCCAATCCCGAGGCTGCGCGGATGCCCGGGCGGCGGCGGGGCGCTCGCGCTCCTGCGGAGAGGGGCTGGCGGGCGAGCGCCTCCGGCCTCCGCGGGGCCCCGCCGCCCGGCCCCCGCCGCCCTCGCCCACCCGCGCGCCCCCCCGACTCCGCCGCCGCGCGGCCGCCCCGAGCCGCCCGCCGCCCCCGCGCCCGGACCCCAGGCCCCGCTCCGGCGCGTCCCCCCGCCGCCCCCGGCGCCCGCTCGGCCCCCGGACCCACCCCTCCCGCCGCGACAGGAAGTCCGAGCGCCGGCCCCGCGCCCCCGAGGCCGCCCGCCGCTCCGAGCGCGGCGGCCTGGCAGGGCCCGCGCCCCCGCGTCCGCCCGCGCCGCGCCCCCCGCCGCCGCGCGCCCCTCACCGCGGCCGCCGCTCGCCTCCCGACCCGCCGCGCACTCCGATCCGGCCGCTCCGGCTCCGGCAGCGCTGCCCGGCCCTGCCCTGCCCCGCCCCGCCGTGGCCGCTGCTGCCGCCAGCGCCGAGCGCTCCGCCCCCGCCGCGCCCGCTGTGCTCGTCCCATTGGCTGCGGGGCGCCGGGCCCCGCCCCACGGCTCCTTCAACTCCTCTGACTGGTCCACGGGAAAGACGAGGTGGCACGCCCCCTAGCGCCCCACAGGGGCCTCCCTTGAGCGCCGTGGGCGGATTCCCCTGTCAATCAAAAGGGGGAGGGACCGCTTAACTGCCCGAAAGGCGGTTGGGGTCACTATCCCCGAGTGGCTCCGAGGCTGTGGTCCGAAGGACTCGCTGCTGGAGCCAGAGTTTTCCGGCTTTGCAGGCGTCCAGGGGTGCGGGGCGGCGCAGGGCAGCACCGCACGCGGCTGGGAGGGAGTTCCGGGAAGTCTTTCTGAAACTTGCCTCTCCTGGGTCGCCGAGCCTGAGCCATCCGCGCTTCCTCAGGCCCACGCCACCGGAGCGTGTAACTTCCCTGCACTTGGGTCGCTTAGTGCAAGCGGGGCAGAGGGTGCTGGTGGTGCTGGCGGTGCTGGTGGTGGATGAGAGAGGGTTCGGACACTGATGCCAGGTCATTTGCTCGGGGGTGGCCTGCAGCAAAGAGGAAATGGCAGAGCCAGGATCGGAAACCCAAGGCAGCCTGACCCCAGGCCTGTCCTGGTTCCACATCATCACCTTGGAAGCAATCCGGAGGACTTGCAAACTATGGGGAAGTGCTTCAACAAAAATGGTGAAAGAAAAAGCCAGATGCAAAATGGTGGGGACCCTAAAACTGCTACTCTCGTACACAGGGACTGGAAGAGAGTCCACAAGAAATAATGGCTTTTCCCTTTCTAGATTGTTCCGTCGCATTGTGCTTGTGATAATTGAGAAAGAAAGAAAAGGCACCACCGTGCTGTGCCACAAGCCACTGCCAAGAAGTCGCTGCCAGTCTCCAGGACTCATCCCACAGGCACCACTCTGCCACTCAAAACACCCCTGGAGTGTCAGTGCAGAACCCAGTCATCAGCTGGCGTTCCCCAGCCCCCCTAAGAGCTGGAGGAGCTCCCACACACTGCTGTTCCACACCCTGTATTACGAGCCAGTCTCTCCCAAGGTCTCTGAACAGTAGCTTTCACCTCTGCCTCCAGCCTCCGGCTCTTGCCCACACGCTCACTGGTCCTCAGCATCATCACCTTCTGCATTTGCCCACATCCCACACAACCCCCGCCCCCTTCATACCAAGAACTGCAAGATGAGCTGGGGTTCCTGCAGACTGGATACCACAGGGTAGCATCCAGCCTGGTACCGCCCAGCAACACAAGACATCTCCTGAGCCCTGTAGGCCTCCTGGACCAAGAGGTCATTACCTTGCCATGTGACCCAGGCAAGGGTCCCTTCTCTTCTCTTCCCTTCCTTAGCGGGACAAAACCAAAATTCCTCTCATTTTCTCCCACCCAGAAATTTGACACTCTTTGAGTCTTTTTGTCTCAACAGCTTATCAGAGTTATTTTCCCAAGAGAGCAGCCCTTTGGCAGCTGTGAAACAATTTTGATCCCCACAAACATTTCACAGCACAACAAGTCCCCGACTTACGAACATTTGAGATGTGACCTTCCACAGATAACGAATATACCTCGCATTACGAACATTGGTAGATGCAAATGAATCGCAGAAGTTGCTCACGCATCTGCCGGACATTGTCCCAGCTGTGCTGTTGTGTGCTTCCTGTACAGGGCGACAGTGGACAGCAGTCCAGGGCTCACTCAGAGCCCAGGGCATCCGGAAGCGAGAGGAAAGGCATCTCCACTGTCTCCCATCTATCCTCCCTCCTCCAGTTAGGAACTCTTCTTGTCAGTTTAGTCCATGCAATCCCCTATATACCAGTTATTGTACTGCACTGTATCACCATTTTAAGGTAACTGTCAAAGTAAAAATAGTTTCTTTACAGTATTTTTGTGTGTGTGTTTAGTTTTTTTATGCTTTACATTGTATATTTGTGTCAAAGGTGTATAAGACTCACTTTGTGGGGCTTACGAATGAATCCAACCTCCCGGAACAGAACTCGTTCATAAATCGGGGACTTAATTGTATTGTATCCAGCCTCCTTCTTCAATCACATTGGGCCTGAAGTCCTGCCTCCTCCCCTTGCTCACTGAGGAGCCTTTGGGCAAGTCACTGCAGCTGTCTGCACCTCTGTGTCCAGATCTGTGTCACAGGGATGATGACAGAGCCCTCCCTACAGGGCTGTGGGGAGGAGTACATGGGGAGAAACAGGTAAAAGTGTAGAGGGTGACTCTGGGTGTGCAGACGAGTGCTGAGTATCTGAGCAGTTAACCTGTGGTCATACTTTTGTCACCCGCCACCTTGCTCCCTCTTTCCCACAAAAATGTGCCCACTACTGGCTCTGGAACCAAGGCTGACCAGGTTAGTCCTTTATTAGCCACTTCCCACTAAGCAGCCAGGAGAAACCAACAGCCCAGGTTAAAACATACTTTCACAGAGAACAAAACATTCTCAAAAAAATAAAGCATCCAGATATAATTGTAATGCTGGTAAAATATTCTTTTTTTTTTTTTTAGCTGAGCCATCCTGCCACCTGTTGGCAGCTCAACGGCAACTTAGCTCGGGCTGGCCTCGAACAGCTGTTGCTCAGAGCTCAGCTCGCACTCTTGAGCCAGCTCTTAACCAACTGAGCCACTCGGGCAGCCCAAAATATTTTTATACAGTGATATACATGCTTCTTTCAAGAAAAAAAATCGAAGTCTGTTACATTCACTGGGTAATTAATTCCATTGTGGGCGGGTGGGGGTGGGGTGGGGTGGGGTCAGGGACGGAGGGATCTGGGTCCTGCTGCTGCTCCCGGGAGCACCCTGCAAGGACAGAGTCTAGAAGAGAGAAAACTCGCTCTCACCGAGGGACAGCAGCGATCCCAGTGGAGAAACCCTCCAGTAGGAGGGCAGCAATGTTGAAGGCAGTGATGTCTAACTGAGCCAAGGTAGATGGAAATTATGAGGGCAGAGGCCCAGAGGCAAGAAATCCTGCTCTCCAAGGAGAGGGGAGGGTTCCGCTTGGCTGGAGCATTGCAAACATGAGAAGTAGGGGGAAATAGGGTGGGGAAGCCAGCTGAGCAGCAGGAGCTGGGCAGTGCTGGCAAGCTGCTCCGCCACTCCAGATCTCAGCGCTTTCAACCGTGAAACGGGGACAATCACAGAATCCAGTGCTTGGGGCAAGTTGGTGGGGTCTTGAGATCACACCTGTGGTGCTCTTAGGATATAGCTGACATAGTCCTGGGTTGTTGAGTGTGTCTGAGGGCCCCTGTATGCGTTTTGTAAAAGTGCTTTTTAAAATTGGCGATTGGGCCGGCCAAGTGGCGCGTTGGTTGGGAGCTGGCTTGGGACGCCAGCGGCCCCGGTTTGGATCCCACATGTGAGGGCCGGTGACACTTGCCCTCAAAAAAAAAAAAAAAAATTGGTGATTTAAAAAAAAAGACCCAAAGGTCCGGGCCGAGTGGCGCGGTGGTTGAGCACTGGTTTGGGACGCCAGAGGCCCCGGTTCAGGTCCCACGTATGAGGGCCAGTGACACTGCCCTCAAAAAAAAAAAAAAAGACCCAAGAACATGTCCTGTGCACTGTTAATATTTTGGAGACAACAAAGTGTTAACTGTTGAGGCCAGAGGAACATATTTCTGGATATACCTCAGAATGAACTCGGCCCTGCCAAGCTGCATAAAGATCTGAATTCCTTATAAATGTGTCATTGATTACGAGGTAATTACCCCAGCCTTTCTTGCTTTGTTCTGTTGTGTTCCATTCTGGCCTGCGCACGTTTGCTCATGTTAAATTGAACCAGTAAGCACACGGCCCCACTCACACGTGCCACGCTGTGCCACGTCCCACACAACGCCACTGGGTAAGATATGTGAGCCTAGAAGCTGCTCCCACCCAAAGACAGCAGGATACGGTCATATCATCTGGACAGCGTCTCCCAAAGTGGGCATCTCCAGGACACCCTACATTGGGATCGCCCCAGTTTCCACAAGTTCCTCAATAGGTTCTTATGCCTCGTACATGTTGAAAGCACTGTTCCTGATGGATACTTCTAATTTTTACTAAGTGGGAGGGCTCATTTGGCCGAGGGGGCGGGGGTTCAGGGCTACAGTGTTACCATTGGTACTAAAATGGGACAAGTGTCAACAATGAAACCGATACATTAAAGTGAGTGTTGAAAACTTTGAAGACCTAAGGATGCCCAGACTTGACGTGATACATTGTAAAGTATTTTCTACCCTGTGGTGAAGATGGACACTCCCCTAGGGACAATCCTTCCTTGAGTCCCCGAAATCCAGGAGGATGAGGAAATCCTGGATGCCAAAAGTGATTCCATTTTGAAGCACAGTCTCATTTTACCCTGTCAGCTCCTGGATCAGATAAATTAAAGGTCATCCTATGATTGTAAAACAAGGTTTTGTTTTACAATGTCAACATATGCAACTATTTCTATGAATCCAGATTTCCTTGATACAAAATAAGATTAGATACCGAAGCTAATTTTTTTTAAAAAAAACAACAGTCTTGAAATGTGCTTTCATCAAAAAAGTGACATTGGGGGCCGGCTGAGTGGCGCAGTGGTTAAGTGCTGACTTAGGAAGTCAGTGGCCCCGGTTCGGTCCCACATATGAGGGCCAGTGACACTGCCCTCAAAAAAAAAAAAAAAAGTGACATTGCTCTTATTGGTTCACTTTCTAACAAATAAATGTTAACATACTTTAATTTATAAAAGAAGTTGTACACCAATATATACATTATAAAATAAACGTACACCAAGAAAACACTGCTATTGCTTACATGTAAAATGTCACGGAAAGTGTCCCACAGTTAAAAACAATGAGGTTTTGGGGGGTGACTGGTTAGCTCAGTTAGTTAAAGCATCATGCTGATAACACCAAGGTTGCCAGTTCGATCCCTGCATGGGCCATTGAGCTGTACCCCCCACTTAAAAGAGTCAACTATGCCATTGTAGCATGAAAGCAATTGTAACCAATGACCATGGCTGTTCCCCAATAAAATTAAAAACAAAACAAAAACAAAGAGGTTTTAAAACCACGATTGAAGACAGTGGAGAGGCTGCTCTTGGATCCCAGGCCAACTGTTACCAGAGATCCTGCTGACAGGAAGGACATTTGTCCACGTGTGGCTGTGCCTGGCTTATTGAATAACCATCCGTGAAACACCGGAAAATGTCCTGCCTCTGGGGCATCCATGCTTCACCTGGGGGTGGGGGGACTTCAGGTTGGCATGGTCTTGGGTCCTTTCTTCACCCAGGGCTCAGGACCATATGTATCTCAATGTCACCATCAGGGCTGGGAGAAGCAGAGGTGGGGGTCAGGCTTCCTCCCCCCGCCAGCCCCCCACCCCCACCCCACCCCCCTACCCCACCACCTCCTGCCCAGGCTTAATTATCTAACTGGGTTCCGGTCACTTCCTAGTATCAGAAGAAAGGAGGAGAGGCCTGAGTGACACAGGCCTCGTTTTAGCTTTTATTAAAAAGGGTTTTTGGCCGGCCGAGTGACGCGGTGGTTAAGCACTGGCTTGGGAAGCCAGCGGCCCCGGTTCGGGTCCCACATATGAGGGCCAGTGACACTGCCCTCAAAAATAAATAAATAAATAAATACTGTTGGGCCGGCCGAGTGGCGCATTGGTTAAGCGCTGGTTTTGGGATGCCAGTGGCCCCGGTTCGGATCCCACATGAGGGCCAGTGACACTGCCCTCTACAGCTAACAACAGCTCCACCTGCAGCTGGGCTGTGCGAGCCCCGGTGATGGTGTGGGCTGCAGCCCCTGCTGCAGTGGGCTGCCATAGGCTACAGTGAGTGGTACAGTGAGTGGCCAGAAGCCAGCGTGAGCGGCTGGCAGCCAAGAGTGAGCTGCCAATAGCCGCGGTGAGCGACATCCAGAGGCCAGCGACCCATCTGCCTCATCCGGGAAGAGCGCAATGACGATACCAACAGTGAAGCAACATCCTCCGCAACTAAACTGAAGAACAAAAGGACAGCAACTTGTCTGTTCCCCTTCCCCGATTCCCCAACGCTGTTCCCCTCCGCCAATTTCCCAATAAAATCTTTAAAAAAAAAAAAGGGGTTTTATTCCCAGCAATCCTAGGAAAGATTAGGATTCAAAGGCTCAGTCCTTTCTTTGCTTTGTTTCTGGTTTTGCAATAATACTTTATCTCTTAGAGCAGTTTTAGGTTTAGGGGTTTGAACAAATCACCTCACCTCACTTCTTGGCCTCAGTGTCCTTGTCCAGACAGGGGAACAATGGCTCAGCCCTAGTTGATGGGGAGCCGTTGAGGAATTAAATGCAGTTGTGGATGAAAGCACTTGGCACAGTGCCCGGCACACAGTAGGTGCCCACAGTGCTGGCGTTGGCCCACGCCTTCCTGTACATGTTCACGAGAGCCACCTCCTGGTCTGTGAAGGGGAGAGTGAGCAGAGGACATGCCTGGCAGAGGCCAGTGCACATGCTAGCTCCTGCTGCCTCTCCCTCCCACCCCCCTGCACTCCCTGACCCCGGAAGGGCAGAGCCAAGGGATGCTGCTCCCGAGAGGACAAGTTTCAGGGGCGGTGGACTTCCAGCTCAGGTTCGCGCCCATCTCACTGGCGTTATCACCCACAGAGGAATGTGGGCACCATCTCTGCATCTCATAGGTCACCCCACCCTGCTGCCTGCCTTCCCACTCCCGCAACCCTCCACTCCTCCCCGGCTCCGTTCCTGTCCCGCCTCGTCTCCCTGTCCCCGCTTCCCTCTGTGGGGGCCTCCAAGTCTGAGACCCATCAGATCCCACTCTCCAAGCCAAACAGTCCCACTGGAGGTAGGGGGTGGGAGACACCAGCTCCATGTCAAGTTCAAGCAACTCCTCTGCCTGGTGGACTGCCCATGGCCACCCGCTTTCTCTTCTCTCTGGGTCTGGCCAGCAGATGACAGATCCAAGCCAGAGGCTGCCAGGGCGGGTTACAGATGGTTTTGAAGCATCTGAACTCGAGCTGTGAGCACCACATGGCGGGTGCTCAGAAGTGCATGTGATGGAGGAGCACGCCTTTCCTTCTTCAGGAGCGTGAATGATGAACAGGAGATCAGAAAGCGTCGTCAGCATAACAGCCACAGGGGCGCCGATTTGGCACTGAAGTGCAGTATTAGGCAGGGAGTGGGGGAGGCGGGGAGGCTGGCAGAAGGAAGCTGCGTGGAGCACTGGGGACCACAGAGCATCAAAGCCAGAAGACCCCAAAGGATGAGCAGGGGAGTCCTGCCCTCCTTCCAAGGGGAGGAAGCAGAGGCCCAGGGAAGTCAGGGGAGTTGCCCCAGGCTCCCAGCCCCCAGGGCCAGAGAGCACCCTCAAACTCGAGCCTCCTGGCTCCTTCTCCGGCACCTTCCCCTACACCAACCCCATCTCGCCTCCTAACACGGCAGATACATGATGTGGGGTACAGGTAAGCATGAAGGAAAAACGCACATTCCCCACCTTCTGGCAACTCATTCTGGGTGGGGGGCTAGAGGTGTGGGCTGTGAGCAGGGCTGGAGGGGGGCCCAAGCAATGCGCTGGAGGGTCCTGGAGGGCTCCTGAGAAAAGCAGTTTGAGCAGATCCTTGAAGATAAGCAAACTTGGAAGACCATGTTTAAGGGGCAGGTAATGGAAGCAATGGGAGAGAAGGGTTAGGCCTGAGGTGGAACACAGGCAGATTCCTAAAGGCTGCGAGCAAATGATCCAGTTTAAGTCCAAGGTCAGGGGTGGCCGGCCAGGGCTGATCCAGCACCGGGCCAAGCCTATGCTCTCTGTAGCCACTCTAGGCATCTGGGCCCGGGCAGCTCCTGGAGGACCGGGAGTGCTGGAGAGCAGGGACGAGGCCCCCTCCTACTGTCCCTCCTGCAGGCTCGGAACCAGCCCTTCCTGTTGTGACAACTCTATTCTCTGTGCAACTGGTTCCAGCCTGTGGCTCTGGTTTCAGATTGCAGCACGTGCACTCATTGAGGCTGATGGGAGTATCATGTGGGCACTGGGAGAGCCCGCAGCCTGCCTGCCTGGCAGCCCAACCTGGGTTAATTAGAGGTCACAGCAGTCTTGTTGTGTGCCCCGACAGCAGGCACCCAGGGCCAGGCCCTCCCTGGGACCGGCCTGGGAACCAGCCACCACTCGCTCATTCATGCAGTTGGTCCATCAGCTTCCACTGAGCAGCTACTGGGACAGATCCCATGCTGGGCTGGCGGAGAGGGCCCAGGGGATTCAACTAGCCCCCAGTAATAATCATGGCTGCCACCTAAATGACCCCCTTCCACGGCAACTGGCCCTGTGATGGAGCTTCCTACTCATTTATAACAACTCCTGCTTCCTTACCATAGCTCCACTTTGCACTTAGGGAAACTAAGGCTCAGACAGGTAAACTGAGTTGTCCAAGGTCACACAGCTCAGTCTGGCTCCCAAGGCATGCCTGGACAAGACCCCACGTCTCCCAGTGGAGAGGGCACAGGGAGAGTGGAGGTCATGTCACTCACTGGCCAGTACCCCTAGTCCTTCCTGCTCTGAAGTGGGAATTATCCTCCCAAGTGACAGACGTGAAAAGTGAGGTTCAGAGAAGTAACAAACCTTGCTCAAGGGGACGAGGAGTGATGCCCTGTCTGCCCTGGCCCTTGTGAACGCGAAAGCCCCCACCCTGCGTTCGGCTTGACCCAGGCCTTCCAGCGTCCCCACAGCACCCCACCTGCACCTCCAGAGAACTATTCGCTGACCAAGTCCTCCATATATTAGCTCCTCAGCCCGCTTGTCTCGGCACCCTGCCTGATAGGAAACTCAGCCTCTTGAGTTCTTCCTGCGCCTCCTGCCCCTGGGGAACAAAGACAGGGATGACAGAGAGGGGAGGTGCACAGTCTCCAAAGGAGGGACATTGTCACTGCTGTAGAGAAAGGAGTGCTGGAAATTGTGTTTTAGAGCAGTTTTAGGTTTACAGAAAAATTGATCAGAAAGTACAGAGATATTGGATGCCAACTGCAACTGAAAATTAAAAATTATTAAAAGAAAGCAAAGCACAGAGTTCCCAGCTACCACATGCCCTTCTCCCCACCAGCTTCCCGTTATTTACATCCATGTTGGTGAGGAGTACGCTGTTACCCGATGAGCCGATATGCGTACATTACTATTAAGTGAAGTCCATAGTTTGCATCAGGCCCCATTCTTTGTTATACATTCTATGGACTTTGACTGATGCTTAATGTCATGAGTGTCACACAGAGCGGTTTCACGCCCTAAAAACGGTCTGTGCTGTGCCGGCTCACCCCTCTCCCTACTCCCAACCCTTGGCAACCACAGATATTCACTGTCTTTATAGTTTTGCCTTTTCCAGGATGTCATGACCTAGGCAGCCTTTTCAGATTGGCTTCTTTCATTTAGTCATATGCATTAGAGGTTCCTCCATGTCTTTCTGTGGCTTGATAGCTCATTTCCTTTTATCTTTGATAACATTCCATGGCCTGAATGTGCTACAGTTTATCCATCCAGCCATCAAAGAACATCTTGGTGGCGCCTAAGTTTGGGCAATTCTGCAGGAAGCTGCTACGAACATCTGTGCACAGGCTTTTGTGTGGACGGAGGTTCACAGCTTGCTTGGGTAAATACCAAGGAGTGACAGTACTGTTTTCAATGAGCAGCCGTTTTGTATTTGCAGCCTCTTGTGTCAGAGTTGTGAGAACAGAAGGAGCACCTATGAGAAATTTGGGTAAACGTGTGGGGCGAGATGAAAATGTTCGCGGCCACCAGACCATATTCACGCCAGGAGAAGGGAGGATGATTTAGTGAGAGGAGCGAGGGCAGCAACTCACCTGCCGGGCTCTGTCACTGAGGCCTGAAATGTCAAGGGCAGGCAGGGGACAGTGGCAGAGGCTGTGTCAGAAGACTGATTAAAGCCTCAAGGACACGGTGTTCTCACTGGGTGGGCCTCGACTGGACAGGATTTCAGCAGGCGGAAGTAGGAGGGGCAGAGCCCACCAGGCCAGCCGGAACTGTGGTTTTGAGGCAGGACTGGGGTGGGGATGGGAACCTGGATGGCTGGGAGGGGAGTTCAACCCCACCTGCACCCCATCTGCTCCAGGCCGGTGCAGGTGGGGAGCTGGTGTTCCAGATGGTTCCAACAGAAGGGATTCCTGGGCTGCTGCTGGTCGAAATTTTCCATTTGTCCCCGTTTCCTTCCTTTCTCAAAGCCTTTCTGTCTGGGCTCACTTACCTTGAGGCATGAGATGCAGCGCCCTCCCTGCTGAGGGAAGTGAGTGTCAAGTCACCATGACATCTTCTCCCCTAGTTTTTATGGCTGTGACTCAGCCTCCACCCAGCCCAGGGCTCTGCCAGCCCCAAGCTTGCCCTCCCTTGGTACTTTCCCATGTTCTGGCCCCACCAGCTGCTCTGCCCTCCTCTGCAAGCTAGCAGGCAGGACCTGGAGACTGCCTGCCCAGAGGACAGTGGAAATGGAGGCAGTGGGACTCAACAACAAAGATATCGTACGTGATCATGGCTGCTAAAGAACTGCAGAAGAGCAGCCAGCCCTGATAGGGACCCAGGTCTGCAAGCTCAGCCCCTGCTCCTGCCCACCCAGCTAGAGATGGCCGTCACCCTCACGTCACCACACACACTCAGGAGAAAAGGAAACACGCTCAGAGAGGTGAAGGAGCTGGCCCGAGATCACACAGCCAGTAAATGGATCCCCAGGGACTTGGATCTAGAGCGTTGGAATCCGAGGTTTATTGAGCACCTACTATAGGCTGGATGCTGGGGACAAGGTAGTAAATGAGACAAGTTCCCGCTCTCAGGGGGCAGACCTCCTGTGGGGAGAGAGGGATACTCAAGGAATCAGCAGGTGAACAGAAAATTCTCCCTCAGGACCATGGAGCTTGGCCCAGCCTGTCCCTGTGGCCGGCCCTCTGGCTGCCCCACATGCTCGCAGCTCTATTTCCTCCTCTTCTCCAGAAGCAACAGACAAAAATTATAGGTCACCCCCAAAAGTTGGAACACCTTCCTTAGATTCCTAGAAGCTCGCAGATGAAAAGGTCCTACATGCCACCTGTCCCACTCTTCTTCTTCATGACATATCCTATATCCTTTCCACCACACCCCTGGGAGTTGTAGTCTCCCTGTGACAGGAGGCTCACTACCTCATAAGATGAACCATTTTACACCTAGACAATGCTAACAGGAAAGTCTTCCTCAAACCAAACCAACACGTGCCTCCCCATTTCTTCTGCTCACTGTTTTTTGTTTTTTGTTTTTCTTTTGAGGGCAGTGTCACTGGCCCTCATATGTGGGACCTGAATGGGGGCTGCTGGCTTCCCAAGCCAGCGCTTAACCACCGCACCACTCAGCCGGCCCTTCTGCTCACTGTTTTTGGTTCTGCCCCCTAAAATACCCCCATTACCTATTACTCCTCTTCACCTAACAGCCTTCAAATACTTTGGTTACCCCTAAATCCTCTCTTTTTCTTTTAAATTTTCTTGGGGAACAGTGTGTTTCTTCCAGGACCCATCAGCTCCAAGTCAAGTAGTTGTTTCAGTCTGGTTGTGGAGGTGCAGCTCAGTGGCCCATGTAGGGATTGAACTGGCAACCTTGGTGTTATGAACACTGCATTCTAAACAACTGAGCCAACCTGCTGCCCCCAAATCCTCTTTTCTTGAGACTAAATGTCTTCAGAATTTCCACCATTCCCCACATGCCGTCTGTCAGGGCACCCGTGTCTGCTGCTCTCACACTGTCCAGTAATATGTCACCAAATGACCACCGAGGGCCCTTAGATGAGCAGGACAGAATGCCACCCGACCGTAAGCTCTTCCTGATTTCAGCTTGGGGATGGATGGCAAAGATCCAGGAAGGCAGCAGGAAGCACACAGGTGGACGGCGAGGTCCGTCACAGGTAAGTAGATACCTCAGATTCCTTCAGTCAGTCATTCAACTGTCGTCATCTAGTGCCTGCTACGTGCTGAACCAGTGCCAAGCAGACGCCTGGGCAGCTCTCATAGAGATAATGTCTTTGTCGGGGAAAAGGTAAAAAGAGCAAGTGAACACCTGACTAGGATCATTTCAGATAGTGAACAATGCTTTGAAGAAAACAGAAGAAGGTTATAAGAGACCCAGCTGCACAAAGATTAAGGGGAAGAGAATTTCAAGTGACAGGACTGCCAGTGCAAAGGCCGTGAGGCAGGCAGGGAGCAGCATGGCACACTCAAAGGTCGCTGTGGCTCCAGCAAAATACGCAAGGGCAGAGGGACAGTGTGGTGGGAGAGGAGGCTGGAGAGGCAAAGAGTTTGAGTTTATTCTAAGTCCCAGGGTTAGCTCCCCTGGAGGGCCTCAGACCTCAGATCGGATCTGACTTACACTGTCAAATTTAAGAAAAAGGAGAGACCAGCATGCACAAGAGCTATCGGGAAAGGCTGCCTGGAAAAGTCAATGAAACCTTTCACCACGGAATTAGAGAAAAGTCACAATCACCTACGAGCAGTGGAAAACTCACCCCTTTAAAACAATTTCTCCAGGGCCGGCTGAGTGGCGCGGTGGTTAAGCGCTGGCTTGGGAAGCCAGCGGCCCCGGTTCGGATCCCACATGTGAGGGCCAGTGACACTGCCCTCAAAAAATTAAATAAATAAATTAAATTAAATTAAATTAAAACAGTTTCTCCAGGGCCGGCCGAGTGGCGCATTGGTTGAGAGCTGGTTTTGGGATGCCAGCGGCCCCGGTTCGGATCCCACGTATGAGGGCCAGTGACACTGCCCTCTACAGCTAACAACAGCTCCACCTGGAGCTGGGCTATGCGAACCCCGATGAAGGAGTAGGCTGCAGCCCCTGCTGCAGTGGGCTGCCATAGGCTACAGTGAGTGGCCCGCAGCCAGCGTGAGCGGCCGGCAGCCAGCGTGCGTGGCTGGCAGCCAGTGTGAGCTGCCAATAGCCGCGGTGAGTGACCATCCAGAGGCCGGCGACTGATCTACCTCATCCGGGAAGAGCGCAATCACGATACCAACATGGGCCAGTGAAGCAACATCCTCCGCAACTAGACTGAAGAACAAAAAGACAGCAACTTTGGCCAGCCGAGTGGCGCAGTGGTTAAGCGCTGGTCTTGGGAGGCCAGCGGTCCCGGTTCGGGTCCCGCATGTGAGGGCCAGTGACACCACCCTCAAAAAAAAAACCAGACAGCAACTTGTCTGTTCCCCTTCCCTGATTCCCCAACGCTGTTCCCCTCCCCCAATTCACCAATAAAATCTTTTAAAAAAAAACAGTTTCGGGCCGGCCGAGTGGCACATTGGTTAAGTGCTGGTTTTGGGATGTCAGCGGCCCCGGTTCGGATCCCACATGAGGGCCAGTGACACTGCCCTCTACAGCTAACAACAGCTCCACCTGGAGCTGGGCTGTGCGAGCCCCGGTGATGGTGTGGGCTGCAGCCCCTGCTGCAGTGGGCTGCCATGGGCTACAGTGAGTGACCCGCAGCCAGCGTGAGCGGCTGGCAGCCAAGAGTGAGCTGCCAATAGCCGCGGTGAGCGACATCCAGAGGCCAGCGACCGATCTGCCTCATCCGGGAAGAGCGCAATGACGATACCAACAGTGAAGCAACATCCTCCGCAACTAAACTGAAGAACAAAAAGACAGCAACTTGTCTGTTCCCCTTCCCCGATTTCCCAGCGCTGTTCCCCTCCGCCAATTCCCCAATAAAATCTTTAAAAAAAAAAACAAAAAAAAACAACAACAGTTTCTCCAAGACGACATAGAAATGACGAATAAGCACATGGAAAGATGCTCAACGTCATTAGTCATTAGGGAAATCCAATCAAAGCCACAACGAGATGCCACTTCACATCCACAAGGATGGCTATAATTGAAAAGACTGATAACAAGTGTGGACAATAATGTGGAGGAATTTCGGCTGCTGGTGGGAATGAAAAATGCTGCGGCTGCTTCAGAAAATAGCTTGGCAGCTTCTTAAAAAGTCAAACATAGGTTGACCTGTGACCTAGCAATTCCACTCCTGGAGACCTACCCAAGAGACAAATGAAAACTTTCATCCACACACAGGCTTGTACACAAAGCTCACGGCAGCATCACTCACAATGACTAATGAGTGAAAACAACTCAAATGCCATCAGCGTGGTGACGGGTAAGGTCAATGTGGTGCCTCCATTCATATGATAGATACTATTGGGAAATAAAAAAAAAATGAAAGGCGGATGCATGCTGCAACAGGCATGGACCTCAAAAACATGCTCAGTGAAAGCATCTAGATGCAAAAAAAAAAAAAAAAGTCCCATATAGTGTAGGATTTCATTTATATGAAATGTCTGAAAAAAGACAAATCTATAGAAACAGAAAGTAGATTACTGGTTGCCAGAGGCTGAGATGTGTAATGGTTGGGGCAATGGAAATGTTCTAAAATTAGATTGTGGTGATGGTTGCACAATTCAGTAAATTTGCTTTAAAAAAAAAAATTATTGCAAGGCCGGCCGAGTGGTGCGGTGGTTGGGAGCTGGCTTGGGGCGCCAGCGGCCCCGGTTCGGATCACATGTGAGGGCCAATGACACTGCCCTCTAAAAAAAAAAAAAAGAATTGGGCCAGCCGAGTGGCGTGGTGGTTAAGCGCTGGCCTGGGAAGCCAGTGGCCCCGGTTCGGTCCCACATATGAGGGCCAGTGACACTGCCCTCAAAAAAAAAAACACAATAAAAAAAATAAAATAAAATAAAAAAGAATTATTGCACACTTGAACTGTACCCCTGAGCCAGTCATGGTGCTTCCCTGATCCTCTCAGCATCAGTCAGACAGAACCCTGAGTGCTGGTCTCTCTTGCTGGTTGTCCCTGTTCACCTCCACCCAGCCTTGCTCAGCTCCCACTAGGCACTTCACGGCCCCTCCTAAGGGCCACTTCAGGGACCCTCCATGTCACAGCATTTCTCTCCCTCCTTTGGGACTGAAGAGAAAATTCTCTCTCAGGACCGTAGAGCTCGGCCCGCCTGTCCGTAGCCGACCCTCAGGCTGCCTCAGGCTCGCAGCTCTTTCCTCCCCATTCTATGAAATGGCTCTTGTCCATCTCCAGAAGCAGCAGATGAAAATTCTAGGTCACGGGCCAGTGCAAAGGTCCTGAGGCAGGGCAGAGCATGGCACACTCAAAAACCACTGTGGCTCCAGCAAAATACGCAAGGGCAGAGGGACAGTGTGCTGGGAGAGGAGGCTGGAGAGGCAAAGAGCTTGAACTTCTCCCTCCCCCTAGAGCATTCCTTGAGCTTCTCTTCCTTCTAGATTGAACTCTGGGAAGCAGACTCGCCTGTCTTATTCACTGCTGTGCTCCTTCAGCACTACGTGATGGAAAAGCAGGGAATTCTACCTGCCCGGGAGAGGTTTCTGCAGGGAACACACATGTATGAAGATGAGTTTGCCTGTAAGTCAGCTTTTCTGTAGCTTATTTTAAACCTTATCCCACAAGGTCTGATTTCGTTTTAACCAGTACAACATTCAGGAACTGAAGCCAACCAGGGACTTTCTCACTATTTGGTCATTCCATCAAAGCGGTATAATTTCATAACCATGCAGTAATAGGACCTCAGCGAACAGCTCCTGGAAAGTGCTTTAGTTAAGGCAACTTTGCCAAGTTTATTTCATTTTACTTTCAAGGCTCAAGCCCCTTTGACAATGCACCCCCTACTGAGCACCTGAGAATTGCTCCTGGCTCTGAAGCCTTCCCTCTGCCAGGTGCGGGAAGCCAGCCCCCACCCCCATCCCGCATATCCCCAGAGCCCCCGCCTTAGCCCCGTCAGTGCTATGCTTCCCTCCAGCCTCTCCCCACCTTTGTCATCCTCTGAACTACCCCCCTAGTCACATCCCAAAGAACACCAATCTGGTCGCTCTACTCAAAAATATTAAATGGCTCCCTAGTGCCTATGGAATTTGTCCAAATTCTTTAGCCTGGTATCCAAGATCCTCCACCAGACTGGCCCTGAACCATCTTTCTGAAACCACCCCCCTATTTCCCTGCTTCCTATGCAGTTTCCACTCATTCTTTAAGGCACAACTCGAAGAAGCCACCCCAGGTCACCCAGCTGGTCTAGACTACAACTGCTTGTATTGTCCATGGCACCTCTCTAGCACCGAGCCATGCTGTCTCTCACTGCTGCACATGCCTTGTCCTTACAAGAAACAGTTTACAATCTCTTTGAGGGAAGGCACCAGGTCTTAAAACAAAAGTTATAGCAAAAATGATAATACTGATTTGGCACTTTGGCACCCATTATCTTCCCTTCCTCACAATGGCCATATGAGGTAGGCAGGGCACAGGTTATAATCACTGGGCAGATGAGGACGCAAAGCTCAGAGAGGCTAAGTAACTTGTTTGCAGCCACACAGCAAGCAAGCAGCAGGGCAGGGAGACGGCCAGGACTTCTGATGCCTGATTCTGTCCTTGTTCCATTACCCCCTACAGTCACCACCCTTGTGCACTCCTGATCTCCCAAACCTTGTCCATGGCTTAGTCACATTCAATATCTATCAATGTTACAATCTCCCGTTTCAACTCCTGGATAGGGTCCCATTGCCACAGTGACCCGGTGATTCCCTGCTGATACAGCCTCCGTCTCTGCCTGTCCTAGCGGAGGCCACGCCCTGCCCTGGGGAGAACCCCCACAGGAAGTCATGTGCACTAGGTCCCAATGCAGCTTCTGCCCTTCAATGGCAGAGTAACCTTGGGGAGCCTCCCTACCCCCACAATGAAGGCCTGGGCAGCATCCCGTGGCTCACAAATTAGGTCGTGGGAATTTTTTTTTTTTAATTTAATAGGCCCTGAAGGCTTTATGGGAAATGTAATTTGTAAAAGTTAAATAACTACACCTTTGCCCCCAGAAGACCTCACAGTAAAGGGTGAGTCCCTGCGCTGGGACCCGGAAGCCCAGAGCCACCCCCCTCCTTCAGTTACGGCCCCCCACTCACACCCCCTGCAGCCCCGACTGAGGAGAAAAGTGTTTACCTGTTATCCAAGATTTAACAGGGTCTCTGCAGACCTTGGGGGAAAAGTTGATTTTAAAACTCGGCCATGTCAAAACTAGTGAATCTTCCCATGTTAAATCATTAAAGATTCTCACATCTTCATGTTCTCCCCGCAAAGACTACCAGGAGCACCCCTGCGGGTGAACAGGGAGGGTGGATAGTTTACTGAGCCCTGAGAGCTCCATAAGAGGGTGTGAGAGAGGACTTACGGGGTGCTGGGAGATGTGGGAGGGTTGCAGGAGGCAGGGCCTCGCTTTCGATTGGACGCTCTGAGGAAGGGGGCTCTTCCAGGATCAGGCGTCTTAATAAACCTTGTCTTCAGGAGGGGAGCCTGAGGCAGGCTACAGCTGTGACTGGTGCGGGAGCGGGCACTCCGGGAGCCAGGACCCGGAGGTTTGCTCATTTTTGTGACCTGGACGATGCCCGTCTTTGTCCGTGTTCACGGCCCAGGGGAACGCCAAGCAGTCAGGGCCAGGCCTGCTCCCGGCTGCCAGGGCGGCTTTCTCCTCCTCAGGGACAACGTCAGAGGACAGAAGTCCACCACTCGTGGTCGCTCCAGCTGGGACAGCCCCTCGTGCCTCTGCAGACCCCTTTTAGATGTCTTTCCCTCACCCCTCACCACCTGACGGTGGCTGTCTGGGACGGCCCAGGCTGGCAGGGTCAGAGGCTGGCGACAGAAGGTGAATGGGGCGGGCCCACGCCCTGCCCCGTGGATGGGTCGGGGGAGGCCCACCTGGAGCTCAGGCCAGTCTGGTGCTCTGTTCCAGCCAGAACGGGAACTGGGCCCCAAGGAAGAGCTGAGATGGCCAGGCCTGCCCAGTCCCCAGCGGCATGGAGGGACCGCAGCAGGGGCCAGCCCTGGGAGCCGCCTCTCCCCAGGAGGCCTGGGGGCGGAGGTGGGATGAAGGGCAGAGGTGACAAAGGACTATTCAGGAGACAAAAATCAAGACTGAGTTCTGACTGGAATTAAATGGTGAAGGAGAGAATGGCCCTGAACCAGACATTAGAGGCACAAAAGCACCAGTGACATGTGGACTTGTACCAGCTGCGGATGTCAAATCACCGCCATTACTGTTGATAACCTAAAAGACCAAAGTGACAGGCAACAAGCATTTATTGGGGGTCGAAAAAGAATATCTATTTGGGAAGCACTGATTCAGGCAGACACCCAAATAGTGTTCCGATTAGGGGGAAGGCAAAGGGGTGCTGTATTTATGAGACAAGGAAGGGGAGCAATTGCACCCGCAGAAGGAAGGCACTTCTATTGGTGCAGATAAGCTAACACAGTGACGCCAATTCGAGACAACTAAAAATTTTCAGTCCAGGAATCATCAGTCTGGTAGTCATAATGTCTGCTTTCTTGTTACCTTTTGCAAACAGTTCTTTGGGACACAGCATTGCTTTCGGCCCGGTCCAAAGGTTATTTTGCCCAGTTTTAACATTCCAAGGCTTGAGGCGTAAGACGTGCCAGGCAGTGCCTCTGGGATGGCAACTCCAGCTCCAGGTTAAAGCGGCTGCGTTTATATTATTTTTACACTGTCATTTGAGCAAGGGAGTCACTCACAACCTACATCAGCAATTATATTTATGCATAGTGATCACATTACTAAAACAACCCCAGAAAACACTGGCTCTCTCCAAAGCATCTAACCTTGGTAGTACGCTTAGGTGAGAGAGGAACTCAAGGACAGGGAATATCACAGCAGGGCCGTGCAGTGCAGGTGGGAAGTGGGAGTCTGGGGCCTGGGGAGACGGCAGGCACAGAATGTGACTCTTCTCCAGGTGCACGTCAATGCTGCGAGGGACCCCCCCACACACACACACACACACAGCCATGGCGGCTTCACTGTGAAGCTGGGCAGGGCTGAGGCCTGGGGCCATGGAGGCAAACTGAGAACAAGGTGTGTCACCTGTCACCATGAGCCACCCCATCAAGTGCCACTGGAGCTCTCCTTGCCCAGGTTGCTCTAACAAACTACCATAGCCTGGGTGGCTTAAAACAACAGAAATGGATTCTATCAGTGTTTTGGAGGCCAGAGTCTAAAATCAAGGTGTCCTCACGGTTGGTTCCTCCTGAGCGAGAATCCTTTTGGTGCCCCGGCGGCGAGTGGCTTCCTCAGCATGGGGCACCATCGTCCAATCTCTGCCTCTGCCTTCACTCGGCCTTCTCCTCTCGGACTGTCCCTGTCCCCTCCTCTGCTGGTGAGGACACCAGTCAGTAGCGTTAGGGCTGCTGTGTAAGCCCTGACATGGTGTTTTCTGGTTTTTCCTTCTTTGTAATGAAAGTGCCTGACTTAAGCTTTGATTGACATCCATGTCAAAGAGGCGGCTATTGGCTATCTCCAAGAAACACACTTCCAGCTACATGACTAGATAAAGAGCCAGACCACCTCCCCGCACCGAAGTTCCTTTGTTTTAGAGATCTTGGTTGATTTCAATAATTGAACGTTGGGCTGCCCGCTCTTAGGTTTTAAATGCACCAATAATACAGAGTGAGTGCACAACACCTTAGCCCCGCCCCCCCGCCCATGCGCACTCTCCCACTCTGCTGTGGCCCCACGTAACTTCCAGGTCTCGTAAGTGGCACACCTGCATCCTTTCAAAGTTCCCTGGTGGTTATTGCTGAAGGGTGTCTTGCAATCACAGTAAGGACCACAAGGGCTGGTCCAACCACAACACTGGTTGTTGTTGATAAGCTAAGACCAGTACAAAACAGGGCCCACCCTAAATGTGAGATGACCTCATCCTGAGATCCTTAACTAATTACACCTGCAAAGACCCGATTTCCAAATAAGGTCACATTCTGAGGTTCTGGGTGGGCATGGATTTGGGGGGGCATTATTCAACCCACTACACCAAGAAGTCCAAGGTCGTTGATGTCCCTCTGGGTTCTGGTTCCCAGGGTGATCCCCCTGCAGAGGTAGCCCCAGTGGCCAGGTTCAGAGCCCTGGCTGGCCCGGGAGGCTACTCAGTGGGGGTCATGTGCTCCACCCGCAGGGCCGCCAGGATGGCCACGCTTCCAACATGCCAGTGTGCAGGGCCGCCAGGAACAAGGCATGCAAGGCTCCACTGGCCCTGCCAGCATGGCTCTGCCGGGGAGCCCGCTCCCCACTGCTGGAGAAGCTGCTGCTGCTGCTGCTGGGAAGGGAGGCCGGCTACCCCTCAGCCAGGCTGCATGGCCACATTCCAGGCCCCATCCAAGCTCCGGCTTCTACTTTCTAACTCATGGAAGGCTTTGCTCAGGAAGTCAGTGTCTTGTCAAAGCACCCGAGGAACCAGGGAGAGAACCTGGACTCCAGCTGGGGCTGCCAAGCAGCACTGTTATATAAGAAAAATCAAAGGAGTTCAACTTGAAAAAGCAAAAAAATAAAATAAAAATGGACAAGCGGTGGGCAGAGGAAGGCTGTGGCTCCCTGCAGGGGGCGCTGCAGTCCCCACGCTGGTGCCTGCTCAGGGAGCTCTGCGGCAGTGGGAAGTGACGACACGCTCCAGACAGTCCCGGCACAGAACCATGGGAATGTCAGTTTCAACTTGAAAGCATGTGAGACACAATTTGGTTCGGGCTGGAACAAATCAGAAAAGACACACAAAAATACCTCCTTTTCCCAAATGAGCAGGGAACAAAATTGGATAGCCTTCCTGCTTCCTCACAAAGGGACCTGAAGTGCCCCAAGGGCATTCCGCTGGGGCACAGCTCAGGTTAGATGATGTCCTGTGGCTACCTGGTCCCTGAGCAGCGCCAGGCGCTGGGCCCAGAGGTAAGAAGGCCAGGGTCGCTGCGGCAGCCCCTCACCTGCCTCCCTGGACCACGGGCGGCTGACGGCCTGATGCTGGGGAGACCCACCCCCGGGAGAGAGAGCCGAGCTGGAAATGGGGCTTGGAGGGAGGGCGGGATGTGCCAGTCTCCTGGGGGAAGGATGAAATGGGCAGAGAAAAGTCAGGTAAGTTTGGGGCTGTGGGCACAGTGTGTACGGAGGGCCTTCAAGGCGGCAGGTGTTGTGCACTAGAGAACCACTGTGTCGGGGGAAGCAAATGGCCACAAGGCAGAAAAACCCTGCTGGCAGGGGGCGGATCCCAGTCGGATGTGACAGCTATAGGCGGAGGCTGGTGGGGGCTCCTGCTCAGTCACCTTGGGGACTGCTGGGCTGAGGGAGGGGGACAGGTAGGAAGACACCTTCATTCCCAGCTTGAGCACCTACCAAGGAGTATGGGGGAGCAGCCCATTTGGGCAGCAGGAAAATGATGAGTCTACTCTGGGAAATATCAAACAAAAAAATCACTGTGAGAATGACCAGGTGGTGCAACCCTCAGACTTTGGGAACACCCCACCCTACCCTACCCCGTGCATCAAAGGGAAAACAAATAATGGGAGCTGATAAGAAAACAAAAACGGTCATCCTGTGGGAATGATGAGTGGTCTGTTTACAAGCCCACAGCTTTCCAAGGCCTGCTTCGGACTCCGCACACTTCCTACCATGTGTGTTCTGGAAGTGTTCGGAGGAAGCATCTGCCCCAAAACATGACATCACTAATGGCACGGTCAATATTTGACACAAATCTATTTAGCAGACACTTGTCCTCACCTAGCAACCTGGTCGGCAGCAAGCCGACAACCTCATTCTCAAGCAAATAAAATTAATCCTCTTTTTACACACTGGGAAGCAAAGGTCCAAAGAGCCACCGACAGCGTTGGGACAAACATAAACGGTAAAGCCAGGCCTCAAGCCCACGTCTGACTCAGAGTCTCAGAGCCACACCTGCCATCAACAACGTTGTTAGGCCTAAGCATCAAGGAATGCACGAAAGGCACTTACCAGTCAGATCAACGAGCTGAAATAATTTCAGGCTTACAGTGATCACAGTAGACAAATTCCCCCCAAACTGCAATTTATTTGGATTCTGGCTAAATACGATTCATATTATGCTTCTCTCTCTTTATATCGTACCATACCCATTTATTTATTTTTTGTTATTTTTTGAGGGCAGTGTCACTGGCCCTCATATGTGGGACCCGAACCGGGGCCGCTGGCTTCCCAAGCCAGCGCTTAACCACCGCGCCACTTGGCCGGCCCCAGGTGGGGAGTTTTAAAAATAAATTCAAAGGGCCGGCCGAGTGGCGCGGTGGTTAAGCGCTGGCCTCGGAAGCCAGCGGCCCCGGTTCGGTCCCACATATGAGGGCCAGTGACACTGCCCTCAAAAAAAAAAAAAAATAAAAAAAAAAAAAATAAAAAAAATAAAAATAAATTCAAGACAGTGAATGAAACATCATAAACAAGTGACAGTGTGAACTCAGTACAGGCTCTCTCTAAGAGTGACACCCGTCTCAGGATTATTCGGACCCCCCACTCTGTCCAACCAACTGGGGTTTCCTCCCATATTTTTCTGAGTCACCAGTGTCCAGGGTGGCTTTGTGTTAACACACATTAAGAGCTTGTTCCCACTGATGGCTGCCAACAGCGCATACCTCTTCTGCAGCAAACCCAGATGCTGACGTCACGTAAGCCACAGGGCAGGCACCGTCTGGGCTCATCTGACCGAGTGACTCACTTACAAAACCCAAGCGACACAGATCAGTCCCCTCTGAGAGACAGTGCCTAGACAAAGGCCTCTGTGAAGACGAATTGCTGAGGAATGTATGTTTCTAATTGCCTGTTTTCCTCAAAACCATCGTCAAAAACGAATGAAACCGAATTAGCTGTCAGATTAAAAATCTTGCTTTCTCACAAGCAGCATGATTCTGCAAGATATCCAGGTTTTCAGTGCAAACTTTTAAAAACGTTTATACTTTGGGCTGGCCGAATGGCGTGTTGGTTAAGAGTTGGCTTGGGACATGAGCTCTGAGCAGCGGGGCCCCAGTTCGGATCCCATATGAGAGCCAGTGACGCTGTGCCCTCGACAACTGAGATGGTGAACAACAGCTTGACCTGGAGCTGGGCTGCTGTGAGTCACCGGCGACGGCGTGGGCTGCAGCCTCTGCTGTAGTGGGGCTGGCCAGCAGCTGGCATGAGCTTTCATGAGCTGCCGTGAGCCACCATGAGCGGCTGTCCATGGCCAGCGAGTGACTGCCTCACCCGGGAAGAGCACAATGACAATACCAACATGGGCCAGTGAAGCGACATCCTCCACAATTAGACTGAAGAACAAAAGGACAGCAACTTGTCTGTTCCCCTTGCCCAGTTCCCCAACGCTGTTCCCCTCCCCCAATTCCCCAATGAAATCTTTAAAAAAAAAAACAACAAAAAAAAACGTTTATACCTTAAACTGAGTCACATGCCGAAGTTGTTACTTTCTGCTGAAAGAGAGAGTTTTATGCATTCGTGTGTCAGGTCTTTCAGCCCTAATGAAATGGACTGTGATACTGATTTATAGTAAGAAATATACATTTGCTCTTCACCCTCGTTCCTGAGAAATAGCTCATAAAACCTTTGTAATTTCCCTTCTAAGAGCTCTAGGGGCATCTTTCTGTTATAATATCTAGTTTTGTTTCCAGCTCCTCAAATAGCTCCAGCACATATGGGTGAAAATGGGTGTCGTTGGGCCAGCTGAGTGGCTCAGTTGGTTAAGAGCTCGCTCAAGAGTGCGAGCTCTGAGCAACAGCGTTGCCAGTTCGATTCCCACATGGGCCTGAGCTAAGCTGCCGATGAGCTGCCAACAGGTGGCAGGATGGCTCAACTAAAAAAAAACAACGGTGTCATTATTCGTAATAAGCCCCTTTCAACAGCACCAGAGTTGATGCTAATAAATGATTGGTGTGGGGGTTCCTGGACAGCATCAGATGGAGGCTAGTTGCCAGGCGTACACACCACATGACCACAGGGTTGGCATTTTCAGGCCCACCCTCCAATATCCGGGGAAGGGAGCTGGGCTGGAGGCTGAATCAATCGCCAATGGCCCATGATTTAATCAATCACAACTATGTAATGAAGCTTCCATAAATATCCCAAACTATGGAATTCCTACTATGGCATTCAGAGAGCTCCCAGGTTGCTGAACATGTGATGGGCCTTGCAGAATGATGCACCTGGGGAAGGCATGGAAGCTCCTCACCCCTCTCCCAACCCTTGCCCTAAGAAGCTCTGTCATCTGGCTATTCCTGAGCTGTAGCCTTTATTATAAACCAATAATCTGGTAAATCAGCTTTTCCTGAGTTCCATGAGCCAATCTAGCAAAGTAATCCAGCCCTTGAGGAGGTCATGGGAATCTAGGATTTATAGCCAGTTGGTTAGAAGCAAAAGCGACAGCCCGGACTTGCGAGTGGCATCTGAAGTCGTGAGAGCGGGGGGCAGTCTTGTGGGACTGAGCCCTTAAGCTGTGGGATCTGCCGCCATCTCCAGAACTGAACTAAATTGCAGGCCACCCAGAACCAGCTGGAGAATACAAAGTTGCTTGGTGTAGGAAAAATCCCTGCACGTCTGGTCTCAGAAGTATTGTGAGAGCCAAGGAGAAACAGTGTTTTCCTAGGAAGAGACTCCTTAAGCCTTCCAAAGAAGTGCCTTTATTTATTTACAGGACTTAGGAAAGGGAAAAAAGCTCTAGAAAAAGGAAATTTCAAAATACTCAGAGGTCTTTAGTGAGGGCCCGGGCGCAGTGAGTGGTTCGGGGGGGTCCAGGTTGGAGTCTCACTGTCACTGGCGCTCACTTCCAGGTTGTGAGGACGGTTCTCCCCGAGTCTCTCGACCGGCTCCCTCTGGGCCCCAGCGACTGGCCTGCCCGACTCCTCAGCTCTCGGTCAGCCCCGTCCCCCTGCGCCAGCTCTTCATCATAGCTACAGGCAGAGAAAACAAAGAAACAACGTCTCTAGGACCTGGCACCAAGCACAGCCAGGCGGCAGCAGTGACCCGGGGACCAGCCGGGGGCTTGTCCCAAGTGCCTCCAGCCCACCTCCACTCCAGGCGGCCTTGACAGCCCACCAACCACCACGGGAGGCCACAGGGCATGGGTACAGCCTTGTTACTAAGGACAGTCCCCAACCCCCGAAGCTGACATTTTATACTGGCCCTCAGATCGAATTTGGCAGTGACCCCAAAAGAAACATGAATGACACCAGGTAGTGAAGGAAAGGACTGAGGACTGAAAATTAAGCACGGCACCTGTGGGGCAGGTGTGACTCGGCCCACGTCACACAGGGAACAGGGGGTGTGAGAGGAGGCCAGGATAGCGGAGTCAGCAGTTGGCTCACAAGAAAGGCCAGTGCCAGCCTCCACCAGCCGCGCCCCACCCGCCCCATGAACGTGTGCACATCAGGCCTGTGCAGTACCGAAGGGATGGCCTGGAACCTCAGTGCCCCTGACCAGTTACGGCATTTGGCTGGTCTCTGGCCTTTGTCACGGTGCTGGGGCCCCTCTCACGAGTCCCCTGAGGGCAGTGGAGTACCACCGCACCTGTTGCAGGCCAGGCCCTGCACCCCACAGGCTCTGCAGGATGGGGTCTCCTTTCCCCACGTCACCCTCACAACACCCACTTCCTATTTGAAGAAACTGGGGCTCAGAGAGGCTTACTTGATGTCCCAAAGTCACACAGCAGGTGCGTGTGGTTTAAATAAAGAGGAAGGGTTAATTGAAATAAAGCCCTGGACTTCAGGATCCTAATTCGGACCTTTTCACCCTGCAGATCAGAGCGTGAAACCTTCCATTGGCTATTAAAGTGCATTTGTAAGTGTCATGTACTGCTGACCACGCCCTGAGGACCCTGTTATACGCAGACATTCGTATCAGACATTGTTATATGGCATCAGCTGAACGTTACTGATTTCTGGAAAAGGGTGATTCTAGGAACAAACCTATAACAGAAGGAATGTGCAGGTTGAGTGCAGTGTGGGTTAGAAACGTGAGGATGAACAATGTACTTTCCGCATTGTGCTTCTGGTGGCAAACGGGGCGCGGGAAGGGAAGGGGAGGGAGGAAGCAGGCCGGCTGGCCGAGCGTTATCCATGTGGCAGATGCTACAAGGTTTCCCCCTGCCCAGACGGGGATGTCAGGGTGACGGCACGCGGGCCCCTCCTCCTCGTTTCACCAAGGAGAGACGGTGCGAATGGAGGCCTCGCTGGGACGCTGAAGGCTGTCCCCCCACCCAGAGATGCCAGAGCCCCAGGCTCCCTGTTCATGGCATCGCTCTATTGCCTGGTCCATGTCTCCATCGCTGACTGACCCACCCCGCCTGGTCCATGGGTGCCCCCAGCACCTCCTTCCTGGGGGTGGGTGTGCAGAAGAATCTGCAGAATGGAGGGGTTAATTGTTTCACTTGGCATTCGTGCTGGTCTGTGCAGCTTAACAACACAAAACAAACAGAAATGAGCATTTGGGAAGCAGCTGGCTTCCGGGTGGGGCTGCGCCCCGGGATGGTGTGGGCCCTGATGGGGCTAATTATGGAGGATAACTAGGGAGGTGCTCCTGTCAGCACCTTCCTAATAGCAGACAGGCAGGGTCCAGTCACAGTCTGCGTTCAGACAGCATTTTTAAAGGCTGTAAGAGCAGACCCCGCTGGGGCCGGCCGAGTGGCGCGGTGGTTAAGCGCTGGCTTGGGAAGCCAGAGGCCCCGGTTCGGTCCCACATGTGAGGGCCAATGACACTGCCCTCAAAAAAAAAAAAGCAGACCCCGCACCTTGGAACTGCCCTGGAGGCGGCAGACGCAGTGCTAGGCCTTGTGGCTCGAATGCCAGGATGGCAGCAAGAGCACCTGTTTGTGGTGCCCGGGCCAGCGGTGTGACCTCGGGCAAGATAAACTGCACCCAGCAGAACCCATCCTCCTCTCCCCAGGTGCCCCCTTCCCTCCCCTAGCAGCACCAACTGCGGCCAGAGGCCACAGCTGTAGGCCACAAATGGGATTCTTGACTTGGAGGAAATTGGAAGCAGTGGGGATGCAAGTCCCGAAGGAAGCACTTAGCTCTGCACTGCGGCCTTCCTTGGTCCGGGGAATGGGGCCAGGGCAGGTAGGTGTGGGCTCTGGAGTCCAAACCCCCGCCAGCAGCTGTGAGCCTGGGCTCTGCGTGTGTCAAGTTCACTAACTAGTTCACCTTTGTTTCTTAAGAACGCAAATTAAAGACCCGTTTTTAGTGTTACAGATGTGTGTGGTGCAATGCTAACACATACAAGTGCTCAGTTCTGGGTGCCATGTCTTCTCCTCTTTGCTTTGGCTCCCCCTCCACACTCCACGCCCCACGCCCCCCACAGCAGGGGCATCCGTGCTGACAACCCCGTGCGTGTCCTTTTACACCTCCTTCTCGCCCGCTCTCACGGAGACACATGGCACACGAGGGGGTGCTGAGGTCACGCCTGTCTCCCGAGGATTATAAGCGACACCCCTTTCTGCAACATGCTTTCCCGCCTCGGCCTTCCGGGCCCCGCAGCAGAGCCCCAGGCCCATCTGTCTAACAGCTGCCAGGATTCTACGGTATGAACGAATCCTGCTTTGTTCAACCACTGCCTGCCTGATGGGCACTCACTCTGTTCCCACTTTGTCACTACCAAGATGTCACTTAACCTCTCTAATTTCCCCATCCGTCAAATAGAGCTAATGGTAAAATTTCCTCATAAGGCTGCCAGGGAAACAAACCGTGACAATGTGCGTAAAGCACTCAGCCATTCCTGGCATGTGTAAGCCCTAAATGTCAGCTCTCGCTGTTTCTTCCCAGCTCCCCATCCAAAGGGTGTACACACTGAGGTTCAGGGAGCTGCCGAGTCCCGCAAGGTCGCACAGGTCTAAGCGGTGGCATAGGGCCCCTCTGCTCAACAGTGGCCTGGGCAAGGCGAAGCCATGGACCTCTCCTGTGGCCACTGTCCCAGCCACTCACCTGGCGCCTGGCATGTGGCAAGCGCTTCATTAATAGTTATTAAGCGACAGACCAGCCAAGGCCTGGTTTAGCACCCAACCACTTTCCTAGCCCATAACATCATGAATAAATGAAATGCGCTGCCCACATCTACCCAGAAAACCCAAGTTGGGCCTTGGCACCCCTCAGTCCAAGACACACGAAGATGACGGCACCGCCACATGCAAACTCACAGGATTTCGTAATGGCCCAGAACTTCCTTTGGGGGCGACTTGTTCCATTTACAGTCCGGAATTTCACCATTAGGGACCGCAATGTTGAGGGTGTCGTTAATCAGGTTATACTTAAGGATTCGATCGTTGGCGGTGCTGGAGGTGAGTGATGGGGACGCGTTCACCTGTGAGAGCAAAGAAACCATGTTCTTCACTTGCATCGCTCGCTCCTTCGGAATGAAACCGTGCGCTGCAGGAGGAAACCCGGCTACCACGCGCCTAGGTCAAGTCGTCATCCGGTGCTGTTAGTATCTAACGTCTTCAGGGCACCTTGCTTAAGAAGCACTTTGTGATCTACTTTTATTAGCTGTTAGAGGGAATAGAAATCATATTTAAAGACAGGATTGGGATTCTGAGCTACAAATGGGTCATCACACAAACAAAAATTTTAGGTCAACCTGTATCACCAGGTGCTGAAATTTAAGATGTTATTATGTTAGAAGTAACATTCCCAATTAAGATCCAAGCTCATAAAGGAAAGCTTGACTTGCACTCAAGTTACTCTGTTTAAGAAGGAAGGAAACGGGCCGGCCAAGTGGCGCGGTGGTTAAGAGCTGGCTTTGGGACGCCAGCAGCCCCGGTTTGGGTTTTTTTTGTTGTTGTTTTTGTTTTGAGGGCAGTGTCACTGACCCTCATATGTAGGACCCGAACCGGGGCCGCTGGCTTCCAAAGCCAGCGCTTAACCACCGCGCCGCTTGGCCAGCCCAGCAGCCCCAGTTTGGATCCCACATATGAGGGCCAGTGACAATGCCCTCCAAAACAACTAAAAAAAAAAAAAAAGATAAGAAGGAAACGTATTTTATATATCTGTCTATGGATCTCTCTCTCTCCCCCCACACACACACCCACACTCTCTCTCCTCCTCCCCCCACCTCGCACACACACTCTCTCCCCTCCCCCCCACACACTTACTCTCTGGTCCCCCCTTCCCTCACCTCCCCCCCCACCCTCTCCCCCTCCCCCATCTCCCCACACACTCTCTCTCTCCCCCCACCTCCACACTCACATACACACTCTCTCTCCCTCCCTCCCTCCCCCCACCTACACACACACACACAGCTTTGGCACCTGGAAAGCACTGTTATGGAACACAGCTCGCCCTCTGATAACCTGGCAATCCTGCAGGGTTCCTGCTGACTTGCCCTACGCGGGGCCACTCACCACAACTTGGTCTTGAGACACGGCTTTCCTGGCTCAAAACGGGACTGAGCTAAAGAGGCCGCGCCGCCCACCCTTCCGTGAGCATGATGAGAAGACATGGTGACCAGACACACACGGGAGATGAACTAACAAATCAGATGGCCTCCATTCTGACAGGTCTGAGCTCCTCCTCCTGCAGAGTGAAGCACGGCAACCCCAAGGTGGGCCCCACATCTGGGCCTCAGTGGCTGTGCCAGCGCCCACTGCCTCAGAGACCGTCACCCAGACCTGCCACAGGAAAGGGTGTATGCACCTGGCCCCTTTCTAGAGCTTTCTAGAACAGCCGCCACTATATCCCGTCTATGCCTTGAAACAGGAAGATGAATCCACTTCCAAACTCTGCCTTCATCCAAAGACGGGGGGCTCCTTCTCTCTGGATGGTAAGCCACCACTTTCCAAGGGCTTCTGGCTCGGTGAGCTCCTCTCCTGAAGGGGAAGGGGGTCCCCCAGGAGGACGGGGCAGGGCCTCTGAGCACGACTCAGCTGGCAGCAGCCTGGGCACGGGGACCAGGGCTGGGCTCACAGGAGGTGAGAGATCCAGAGTGGGTTCATTTTCAACCATCAGCAAATGGAGAAACCTGAACATCTGTCCCCATTACGTTTTCAAAGCTCATCCCATGCCCAGTCCTGCAGCCCATCCTGAGGAGCACTAGGCGGGGGGACGGCCGAGCCGGAAGGCGGGCTGCGGGCGAGTTACCTCGATCAGCCAGGGCTTCAGCTTGTCGTCTATGATGATGTCGTAGCCATAGCACTCGAAGCAGTGCTTGTCATTGTTCATCACCGGCTGCAAGGAGAGGGAGCACGGTGGCTGGCCAGCGTCACAGGCCAGGGAGACCCGAGTCTCAGAGACGCGGGACCCTCTGCACAGCTGTGACATGCTGCGTCTCACTTCTGGAACCAGTGCGTCCCAACCTCCACCCCCAAGGCCTAGTCCCCCTCCCTCCCGCCCTTGACCTCCTTCCAGGGCTCAGAGGTGGACACTTTCCTCAGCCTCGGAGAGGGATTTACGAAGCAGTCACCAGTGTCCCCAGGTCTCACTCATCAGAGGCTGGATGACTAGCAATGAACATCTCCCCTGGCACCAGACTGTCCTCAGGGGGACAGAAGCCAGCTCCAAGTCCAGCACCTGGAGTTGAGGCCGTGCAGCCTCATCACAAACCAACCAGCACTGTCGGCCAGGCTTCTGGTCCCCTTAGGCCCTTAGGGGGCCAGGACGCCAGACTACGAACCGCCATTCTCTGGGACTAAAGTCAACCTGTTTACTTAAAATTTCTGGATTTTCAATGTGCAGTTCCATTTCATAAACTGTTCTCCAGGGGCATAAAAATCCCACCAGCTGCTTGTTAACAAGGCAGGTTCCTGGGCCCTACCCGGGCTGCCCGGATTAAAACCTGTGGGAGAGGCCCAGCAAGCAGTGTCAGACACGACAGGCAGGCCTTTGTTGTGTAAGTGGACACATGGACTCCACTTAAAACACGGGATTTAGGGCCGGCCGAGTGGCGCGTTGGTTAAGAGCTGGCTTGGGATGCCAGCTCTGAGCAGCAGGACCCAGGTTCGGATCCCACATATGAGGGCCAGTGACACTGCCCTCTACAGCTAAGATGGTGAACAACGGCTCCACCTGGAGCTGGGCTGTGAGTCGCCAGCGACGGTGTGGGCTGCAGCCTCTGCTGCAGTGGGCTGCCATAGCCTACAGTGAGTGGCCGGCTGCCAGTGTGAGTTGCCAAGAGCCACGGTGAACGGCCATCTGGAGGCCGGCGACCGATCTGCCTCACCCGGGAAGAGCGCAATGACGATATCAACATGGGCCAGTGAAGCAACGTCCTCCACAACAAGACTGAAGAACAAAAGGACAGTAACTTGTCTGTTCCCCTTCCCTGGTTCCCCAACGCTGTTCCCTTCCCCCAATTCCCCCCAAAAATCTTACAAAAAACAAAACCCAGGATTTAACACAGGAAGTGCCTGAGGGGGAGAGCCGGGTCTGGCCTCCCACTCACTGAGCGAGGACAGCTAGGCTCGGGTGGGCTGTTCCCTCATGTGACCTGGTGGGTTGCATTTCCACTGAGAACCTGGTGTGCTAAGCCCGGCCAGTGCTGGCCTACTGTCCCCAAAAGCCTCTGCAGGGCAGGAAGTCACTAACCCTTCTCCATCCCCCAACTCCGCTGTGTCAGGCCCTCTGAGCATCCCGCCCCGTGAGCTGTGGTTCCCTGCCTCTGTGTCCTGTCCCAGCACGGGCTGGGAGCCCACCTCATACACCACTACAGCCACCTGCTTCCCTGCCTGCCTCTCTCCTAAATGCTCCAAAGGCAACACACCTGGTAAAAACAGAATGACTAAATATTTGCTAAAAGAAAAACTGAGTAAGTCAATCCTTGTTCCAAACACCCTTAGAGTCTTAGAAACCCAGGGCCTGGGAGCCCTCAGCAGTCCTGGCCAGAGGAGGAAGCCGTGAGCCAGGTGAGGGCTGGGGCCAGTTCACAGGCTTTCTGATTAAACAGCCAACTAGTTCTCAAAGCTTTGCCAATACAGGGAGACTACAGCGGGCTAGGGAGTGGCAGGGCTGGCTGAATCCGGCATTAAGAGTCCCACAGTCACATATGTCAACAGACTGCCGGCTTTACCTCTGTCCCAGTCACTAAGTCAACTTCTGCAGTGGTCACACACCAACCCCGTGACAGTGGTGCCTGGGACCCAATTTCACAGAGGCCTCTGAGGCTCCAAGAGGGTGGGCACTTGAGCAAAGTCACCTGTCGGCACAAGGTGAGGCCTGGATTGAAATCTCACCTGAGCCCAGAACACCTTGCTCACTCCTCACCGTGACCTCCCCACCCAAGCCATCAAGATACAGAAGGCTTCCAAGGGGTAAGAGCCCCTAAGACATGTCTCTAACAATTAAATAAGTTAACCAGATCCTGGATTTATTTGTTTGTGTTTTGTTATTAAAACTGGGTTTTCTCTGTTCTGTCAAATCTTTCCTGTAAACCAAAGGCAAAGAATGAAATCACGTGAAGTGCTTATTTTGGGAACTAGGAGAAGCTGACCTCCAGGCACAAGGAAGTTGGGGGGCCCACCAGAAGTGTCACCTCTATCTGTAACTTTCTTTGTGTGGTTGTTTCAACCAAGCTTTCCACACACAGGCGGAATCAGTACAAGCTGGTGTTTTCCAAGGTAAAAATGGGAGAGAGGGCTCGCGACTCTGTGGAGCGGAGGGAGCTCTTTCTAACACCCTCAGCTCCAAGCATAGGGGACACCTCCTGCAGTCTGGCCACGGAGGCGATTCTGTAAGTTTTCAAACGTGTTTTTTTTTAATTGTGGAATTGGGGGAAGGGGACAGCGTTGGGAAGCAGAGAAGGGGAACAGACAAGTTGCTGTCCTTTTGTTCTTCAGTCTGGTTGTGGAGGACGTTGCTTCACTGGCCCATGTTGGTATCATCATTGCGCTCTTCTCAGGTGAGGCATATCGGTTGCAGGTCTCTGGACAGCCGCTCACAGCAGCCCTTGGCAGCTCACACTGGCTGCCAGCCACTCACGCTGGCAGCCGGCCACTCACTGTAGCCTATGGCAGCCCACAGCAGCAGGGGCTGCAGCCCACACCGTCACCAGGGACTCACAACAGTCCAGCTCCAGGTGGAGCTGTTGTTCACCATCTTAGCTGTAGAGGGCAGTGTCACTGGCCCGCCTATATGGCATCTGAACCAGGGCTGCTGGTGTCCCAAGCCAGCTCTTAACCAATGCGCCACTCGGCCGGCCCAGTTTTTGAACTTCTAACAAAAGAATGGGAAGTCCCCACCACAGGCCACACACTCCAGAGGACATGTCACCAGCTCTGGGCCCAGGCCATGTGTGTGTCCTTGGGTCCTGCAGAGAGGGCCAATCTGTCAGGAGCCCCGTCAGCAGGCCGGGGGCCCTGATGCCTCTCCCTGCACTTCCTGGCTTCAGGGCCTAAGCCCCCATTTTGTTTATGAGTCACTGGGGGTGACCAATACCTCAGACAGCCCATTTGTGAAGCACTGAAAATAGCAGCCCACATGCTGGCACTCCAGTGTTTATTCCTTTCCTTTCCCCCCAAAATAGCTGTGCACCTGTTTTAGAACTGGAAGACAAAACACAAAAACTGCAAACCAGCCAACAACCACAAAACTTGAAGTTAATAAAAAAGTGGAAAAAAAATAAAAAATAAAAAAATAAAAATAAAAAAGTGGATTATCCACTGTGAAACAGCAAAGCAAGAAGCCTAAAAATGAAGAGGCTGCTGAAAGCCTATCTCTGAAATGTCCGCTTAAGCCAAAATATTCACAGTGGATTCAACAGGCACAGAAGAGCTGATGACGCCATCAGGGGGACTGTCCCGGGGCCCGGGGCTACAGCAGAGGGCCTGGCTCCCGGGAATCCGGGGCAGCAGCTGGCCGGAAGTGGGCCCCTCCCTCCCTAAACCTGCCTCAGCCTCTGGCAGACCAGGAGGAGGTGAGACTGTAAAAACAGGTATTTTTAGCAAAGGACGAGAAGCGCCCCAGAGGCCCAGCGCCTGCCGGGCTGTCTCCGTTCGGCCTGCTCCTACTCACGGCCACGGCTTTCAGCGACTGCACGATGATCCAGTGGATCTCGTCGAATAGCTTGCCGGTCACCTCCTTGCCTCGGGTGCTCTCCAGGTAGAGCCGCAGGTTGCTCACAGTCCACTTGCCCCCGTGGATGTGGTTGTAGTCTTCCTGGCGAAGGGAACGGGGGCCGGGATCTCAGGCAAAGCTCGCGAGGAACCCAGGCCCTCGAACATTCCGCGAGTGCCCCTCCCTCCTCCAGGTGGACCTGGCCCCAGGGGGATCTGGGCGGCCTACATGTGCGTGGCTTTAAAATACTCAAGTCAGCAATAGTCTCGCAAGTGCAGCACATGCTGGAAGGCCCCCAACCTCCCTTCCAGCACCTTTCATTCCACCACCCTCGCTCTGGGGGCTCCAGTCACCCTGACCTCCTTTCAGCTCCTGCACTGCTCCGTCCTGCCACAGGACCTTGGCACATGCTGGACCCTCTGCTAGAACGCTCTTTCCCCACCTCCACCTGGGTTACCCCAGGTGCTCATGCTTCAGGTCTCTGCTCAAGCCCCATTTCGGTAGGGAAGCCTCCAACTACAAGGGGACTCCGTCATTCCCGGCTCTTCCCCATCTGTATTCCTTACCTTCCGAACCCACATCTCGGTTGGTGATCACACCTTCATCAGTGTGGTCACTGATGACTGTCTTCCTTCCCCAGGCTCAAGGCTCCCTGAGAGTGGGGATCAAGGCAGTTTCTGCCCATCACTGTAGCCCAGCACTTGGCAGGGGAGCCACCCAGACAGGGGCTCAGTATTTACCGAATGAATGGCTGAGCATGAGAGCTCTCACGTAATCCCCCCAACAACCCTCTAACCTAGTATCATCTCCTTTTACAAAGGGAGAAACTGAGGCTCTGAGAGTCAAGTTAACTTGCCCAAGGTCACAGAACTAGAGAGGCAAGGCTTGAACCTGGAGCTTCCTTTGTCCCCAACACAGGCTGGTTCAGCTGATGGCCCAGGACAGCCACACCGGGTTCTCGGGGCTCCCACTCCTCGCCAGTGCCAGGCATCCTGACACCACCCACCTGCCCACCCACCCTCTCCTGCAGAAACAGAAAGAGACCCACAACATCAACCTGTTTCCAGAGGCTGGTGGGAGAAGAAGCCCTTACCCCGTGCTTCTGAATGGCGACGTTGGTGAGGTGAACAAACATGTTGTCCAGCTCGCTGGTGCTGGGGGTGTACTTGACCGTGCAGAAGCGGCAGAACCCCAGCTTGTACCTGCGTGGGGTTCAGGGCAACACAGTGCTCTGAGGAGCAGCTCACAAAAATCGCACTTCGTTCCCAAACAAGAGCTGTGTTTTGTTGCAAATTTTTAAAAGCACGGCTTTTTTATTTTTATTTTTTATGATGCTTTTTTTTTTTTGAGGGCAGTGTTACTGGCCCTCACACGTGGGACCAAACCGGGGCCGCTGGCTTCCGAGGCCAGCGCTTAACCACCGCACCACTCGGCCGGCCCTATGATTCTTTTTTTTATAACAGCTTTATTGAGGTCTAATTCCTATGTAACATATAACTCACCCACCTAAAGTGTACGATTCAATGGTCTGTGGTGTATTCACAGAGCTGTGCGACCATCACCCCACTCGCTTTTACAGTATTTGCATCACCCCAAAAAGAACCCCTGCGACTATTAGTAGTCACTCCCCAACCCCAGTGTGAAGCGGACACTCATCTTTCTCTCTAAAGATTGGCTGATTCGGGGTGTTTCACATAAACAGAATTATACACTAGGTGGCCTTCTGTGCCTGGCTTCTTTCACTGAGCACGTTGCCAGGTTAAAAGAGCTGCTTTCTATTTGTAAGACTCACTTTAGCAAGAAGGTTCACCATTGTACTAAGTGCTGACAAGGTGCAGGGGCTGTGCATCCGCCGTGCGTCACCAGCCCTCATAACAGCGCTAAGGCATAAGTGTGACGTCAGAGCACCGCCCCAAGGACGGAGACAGAACCCGGGGCTCTTACATGTAACAGCGCAGCGGGCGGTACGTGGACACCAGGACATACAAGCGCAGGTCGAACTTCCTCCCGCCGATTAGTAACGGGTTGTTAATATAGAGCGAGATCACGTAGGCTTCCTTATTGGATTGAGACACAAACCTGAACGCATCAGAGAAAGCCAAAATTAGACGGCAAAGACCAAAGGTGCCTTTAGGTGGTCGGCAGCCAGCTCCCTGCCTCTGATTAAGGGAGAAACGGGGGTGAGGTGGTGTCCACTGGGGGCAGTGGGAGCAGCTCCTGGGGACCCATCAGGGAAGTATTCCTTGGGCTGACCCCGCTGGGGGCTAGAAGGCGTCACTGCCACTCCTGGGAGCTGCCGACAGGTGAGCCCTCACCCACGGGAAAGGATCACACTGCCAGCTGTCAAGGACCTTGCATAGGCGCAGAGTGAGCCCTGGAAGGAGTCCCCTGGTATCCTCCATCCCAGGGAGCCCCCAAACACAGGAAGGAGACTTGACCTGACCAGCTGCCTAGCGTTACACCTACTGCTGACCGCACACACTGACCGGCACTCGGTGTATCCCTACCTCGCCCGTGGGTGGTGCTGTCAGTGTCCCCACTTTACCCAGGTGAGGCTTCTCAGGGTCTATATGACAAAAATGTGCTGACAGTAAGTGTCAGGGATTCAAGTCCCAGGTCTTAAGCAGATGCTTTGCTGCCTCCGAAATACCATGACTGGGTGAGTGTCACACCAACTTTTGGAACAGAGAGTGGCCTGCCAGGCTTCCTGCTCCTGAGCCCTTACGCTGGTTAAGGCACATTTCCCTCTGCACTGCACCTACTGTTAATGATGCTATGGCAACCACAGAGCCTTGCCCTGATGCCACGTGACAAATGACATACACCCGCAAAAGCAAGAGCGAGGGCCACTCAGCCCGTGGCCGACAAACTGCCAGCGAGGAAGCACACGGAGCGGCTGGTTCCCCACTTACGAGGATGTTTTGCTGTCCCGGGACCACTTTTTGATTTGCGAGAGTTTGTTGATCAGAAAGATGCCCTTTCCCTGGGCTTTGCCACAAGGTTTCATGATCCAGGTGCTGGAGGGGCTCTTCCTGAACTCCTCCACGAACAGGTTGTAGTCCGCAGGCAGCATGTAGGTGACCGGAACGAAGTCTGGATGGTAAGGTAGAGGGGACATGGTGAGCCAGCCCAGCAGTGGCCACATCAGGAAATACTGCAACTGTGTTGCTGCCCCCCGACACATGCCCCAGTCCAGCCTGTGACAGAAAAGGACTCCTGCGGTTCGTTTCCTGTACAATAAGTTCCCTTTACTACTTGTGCGCTGAGTAAGCACTGTGAAAGGCTCATCTAATCCCTACAGTAGCTGTGAGGTAGGTACTGATATCATTCCGTTATCAGATGAGGAAACGCAGGCCAGAGACGTCACTTACATAATTCTACCCAGATATGTAAAGGGATTCCTACACTATCCGACTCCAGCTTTCATCACCAGACAGGACAGGGACACACGTGTTCCCTGGTTGTCAACAGCTGCAGTGACAATCCCTAGTGGCTCTTTGTATTACTAGCTCAGGAAGTGGTCCCCTATGCTAAGCAAAGGACATCGTCTCTCTCACAGGAAGCACATGCCCTAGCACTTATAGAAACTCAGATTCCACACTTGGGCACCCCCCCACACACACAGCCAATTCTGGAAACACCTGGCACAAAAGAAGCACCCCACAATTTGTGCAAACACGTTCACCCGTCAAAGCCAACAGTTGCCATCTCAGTGCCTTCTGCCACTGCCATAAAAACTCAACTATTTATTTCAAACCTGAGGCCAGTGAAACAGCACAAACCCAGATAGAGGTATTTTCCATTCTCATCCTTTTCTGCCAGAGGGCTCCCTTCTTTCTCCAGCTCTTTCCTGTATCTTTTAATATTCTTCACCATCAGGTCCTTCCGGGTCAGTTCATAGTGGTTCGGGAAATGGTTGACTATTTGATCGTCGGAGAGCCGGTAGCCGGTTTCAACACTGAAGACGTTTCGGATGGTTTGCACGCTCATCCTGAAAGAGCAACACAGGGGGGACGTGCGTGAGGAAGGCTCAGAGGGTGTCCACATGGCAGTGTCCTCATGAAAGCCCAGAAGCTCTGCCCGGAAGCATGCTCCCCCAGAGCCCTTACCCACTGCCCCCCACCCCCAGGACTGAGCCAGGGGCGCCCAGCCCACAGTGACACAGGAAACGTGTCCACTGACCAGCTGTGACATGAACTGTTGGAGGCAGGGGCTGTTTTGACTTTTTCCCCTAAATGGTTCTACTCTTTGACACACAGTAGGTGTTCAATAAATGTTTATCAATTAATGATAACATTGATTGTTGATAACCAACTAATGGAAGACAGACTCTTCCAGACTCTGAAGTCAGGGAAGTCATTTACACAGTTTGTACCCACAGTCAGAAAGGACAGGGACCCCTTAAAACCAAAGCCCCAGGGATTCTTTGAGGCCTTACTAAGCACGTCACAGTCTTGGAGCGATCTCTGATGGGCCAGCCACACTGGGCTGCACCCCACTGAAGTGAGGAGAGTGGAAAGAGAAAGGGCTTCTTTGTAATCTTCTAAGAAAGCCAGTCCCCAGCATTCCCCTCCGTCTGTCCTCACCGACCCGAGGCCAGGCAGGAGCAGGAAGCCCGGGAGGGCTGACACCGGTCAGGGAGCCACAGTCACAGACCAGAGCAGGGGGTTGGTGGCCTCCAGCTCTGTGGTCCCTGCCCCGCCCCCACCCCAGGGCACCAACCTAGAGGGGGGCCTGTCGCACCCAAAGGGTTTCCTTTGATTCTGTGATCATTAGAAAAAGGATTTTTTTTTTTTTTTTTTACTTTCTACTATGGAAAAGCTCAACCATATGTAAAAGTAGGGAGAAAAGTCTAACAGAACCCCATTACCCAGCTTCAGCAGTTGTAGCCACGCAGTCGTCTTGTTTAGTCTGTACCCCACCCACTTCCCACAAAACTAGCTTGGTTTTCTTTTTTCTAATTTATTTTTAATTATAGTTGACAGCAGTGGCTTGTTTTGAAGCAATTCGCAGACATCATATTATTTCATCCAAAATATTCTTTTAAGAGCCTCTAACACTCAAGGACTCCTTTTTATATTATATAATATCCTATTTTGTACTGTTATCACAACTAAAAAATAAAAACAGCAGAAATCCCTGAATATCATCAAATATTCAATGTTCAAATTTCCCTAATTGTCTGATCTGCCTCACCTGAGAAGAGTGCAATGACGATACCAACATGAGCCAGTGAAGCAACGTCCTCCGCAACTAGACTGAAGAACAAAAGGACAGCAACTTGTCTGTTCCCCTTCTCCGATACCCCAACGTTGTTCCCCTCCCCCAATTCCCCAATAAAATCTTTTAAAAAAAAAGTTTAAAAAAAGTAGGTAAAAATAATTTTTTTTTTTTTAAGATTTTATTGGGGAATTGGGGAAGGGGAACAGGCAAGTTGCTGTCCCCTTGTTCCTCAGTCTAGTTGGGGAGGACGTTGCTTCACTGGCCCATGTTGGTATCGTCATTGCGTTCTTCCCGGATGAGGCAGATCCGTCACCCGCCTCTGGATGTCGCTCACCGCGGCTATTGGCAGCTCACGCTGGCTTCCGGCCGCTCACGCTGGCTGCCGGCCACTCACTGTAGCCTATGGCAGCCCACTGCAGCAGGGGCTGCAGCCTACACCGTCGCCGGGGCTCACAGCCCAGCTCCAGGTGGAGCTGTTGTTAGCTGTAGAGGGCAGTGTCACTGGCCCTCATATGTGGGATCTGAACAGGGGCTGCTGGCATCACAAAACCAGCTCTTAACCAATGCGCCACTCGGCCGGCCCGGTAAAAATAATTTTAATAAATGTCTTATTTAACCCAATATATCCAAAATATTATCACTTCAACATATAACCCACATAAAAATCAGAGATGAGGGCCTGCTGAGTGGCACGGCGGTTAAGTGCTGGCCTTGGAAGCCAGTGGCCCCGGTTCGGTCCCACATATGAGGGCCAGTGACACTGCCCTCAAAAAAAAAAAAAAAAAAAAAAAAATCAGAGATGAGAAGCCTTACATTTGGTTCTTCACGCTAAGTCCCCAGAGTGTGGCGTGTTTCCCACATCGAGCACCTCCACTGGGACCAGCGAGCTCTGGGCAGGTCTCGCTCCTTATTTCCTTAGGGTTACAAAATGGTGACATTCTACTCCTTCGTTCCTCCTTCATTTATTAGTGGGAATATTTCTACAAGGAGAAATTTCCCATCATCAACAATTTAGATTCTGGGAAAAATAGTCCACACAGGGAAGACTGACAAAATGCTTGATTCTTTCCCTTTATCAGTTTTCACAATAATGACCCGGTTCCCCACCATCCTCAGGTGTGTGAGGAGTTGCGTTCTGGGCACCTATTACTGCAAAATGTACTGCCTGATGTTGGCATCTTAAGACAACCACCCTTTTATTCTATCCTGCGGCTTTGTGGCTCGAGCATGTGGGCAGGGCTCCGCTAAGCACTCTTTGGCTCCACGTGGCACTGACTGAGGTCACTTGGGGGTACTCAGCCTGCGGATGCGCTGTCCGGAAGGTCCATGAAGGCTGCACTCGTGTGTCTGGCACCTTGGCGAGCTCGGCTGGCAGGCCCCACACCGCTGCCAAGTGCCACACACAGCATCTGCACAAGACAGTCCCAGGAGAGCCAGGCTTCTCAGGGCAGGCAGCTCGGGGCTCCTACACAGGATTCCATACGGGAGGTGGAAGTGCTGGATTCAGAAGGCCAGGGCCCAGACACCCATCATTTTGACCTTGTTTTGGCCAAAACGAAAATGCCACTTCTGAGACTAGCCCTGAAAGGCCTTGAGAGCTTGCACCCTCCTTCCTGGACTCCTCCCATCACCCTGAGAACAAGCCCAGGCTAGCCGGCTGGGGCAGGTGAGGGATTTTGTGGACACAAGCCCCTGCTGTCCTAGCCACGGGCATACTGGACCATCCAAGCCCCAGCGGACCCACCAGATGACAAGAGGTGCATGCGTGATCCCAGGCAGACCGGCTAAGTCCTGCTGACCAAAAGAACCTCCCAGCCAAACCCAGAAACTCATGGCCAATAAACAATGGCTGTCACTGGGCCGGGTGAGTGGCTCAGTTGGCTAAGAGCTCGCTCGAGAGTCCAAGCTCTGGGCCGGCCGAGTGGCACATTGGTTAAGAGCTGGCTTGGGACACCAGCGGCCCCGGTTCGGATCCCACATATGAGGGCCAGTGACACTGCCCTCTACAGCTAACAACAGCTCCATCTGGAGCTGGGCTGTGCAAGCCCCGGCTATGGTGTAGGCTGCAGACCCTGCTGCAGTGGGCTGCCATAGGCTACAGTGAGTGGCCGGCAGCCAGCATGAGCGGCTGGCAGGCAGCCATGAGCTGCCAATAGCCACGGTAAGCGACATCCAGAGGCTGGTGACCCATCTGCCTCATCCAGGAAGAGCGCAATGACGATACCAACATGGACCAGTGAAGCAACATTCTCCGCAACTAGACTGAAGAACAAAAAGACAGCAACTTGTCTGTTCCTCTTCCCCGATTCCCCAACGCTGTTCCCCTCCCCCAATTCCCCAATAAAATCTTTAAAAAACAAAGAGTGCAAGCTCTGACCAACAGTGTCACCAGTTTGATTCCCGGCCCAAGCTGAGCTGCTGCTGAGCTGCCAACAGGTGGCAGGATGGCTCAGCTAAAAGAAAAAAAATGGCTGTCACTTGAAGCCCATAAGTTTTGGGTGCTTGTTGTGCATGTTAATTTGGCAACACCCCTAACCAGTACAGCCCTCTCGCAGTGGCTGCTCTCATGTTTCATGTTGCTTCTCTTCCCGCCCACAGGCAAGCTATTTTTGAATACTAGTTGTTATCAGAATACAAGTAGTTTCATAAGATGATTTTCTGCATACTTGTTGTTATACAATTTTCCAGGCTGCTTTATAATTGTTATAATTATTGTGGTGGCTACACCGCAATCCACTCAGTGAACGCATTTACCTTTCCCCGACTATTTAGCATTCAGTTGTCTCCACTATGATACCCTAACCTATTCCTAATACCTGACAGGACCCTTACTGCTAAAATGGAAGCTCTTAAGGTATCAACCATCCAAAATTATACTGTTTAGTTTGTCTCTCATCCTCTCTTTTTTGTTCAGAATAGCGCTGAAATGCTTCTTGTTTGGTATGAAGAAGGGGACACCCACCTCATCCCCCAAGCATGGATTAACCACTCAGAGAATCCAAAAGAACCCACAGCCCCTGCTAAGCCCATGACAGAGCTGCGGGCTACAGAACAAGTAAGGGGTACAAAACTCTGTGCTGCTCAGCCATATCTTCCAGCGCTCCTGTGAAACAGGGCTCTGGGTAAATCACTTCATTTTACCAATGAGAAGTCAGAATATTAACTAGAAATCAAAGCATATGCGGGTGCTGAATGACTCCGCAAATGCCCTCCCTCCCTGCACTCCATCCTCCAGTAGGGAAGCTCAGCCGTGGTTTCCAGTGCAGGTAGCTTTAACTGCCCTTGGGAGCAGGGAAGGTCATCCCTCCGATCACCGCTGGAGGTAAAAGCCGGGTGCCACTCTGCTCTGCACCCAGGTTCCGGACAGGTTCTAAGGATGCCGGGATGAGCCAGGCAAGGTGCTCACTTTCTAGGGTTTCACAGTAACATGGAAAGAGGGGACTGGTGGGAAAATCACGACACACAGCATCTGCTGCGTGACACACAAACACAGCAGTCTGGGAGCCTGCAAGGGGCAGCGGGGGCTTCCAGGGCGGGCAGCATGTATGCTGGTGTGTAAAGGAAAGCAATGACTCATGCAGACAGAACAGCCACCACGGGCCGCTGCTGCAAGCTGTGCCTTACTGACCCATTTCAACCTCAGACAACCGAACTGGCAGAGAAAGGTCAAGTCCTTTGTTAATGGCCACACAGATGGGGTGTGAGGCCAGGCGTAACCTGGCTCCTGGGTCTGGACATCTAACCCCTGGGCACACTGCGTCTCCTAAGGATGGGCTGATGGGGGCAGACAGCACGGCACACACGCAGGTGCAGAGGCAAGAACATCGGAGCAGGTCGACAGGGAAAAACATGCCACCTGTTGCATGGTGGCGAACAAGCGAGAAGTGGCTAGAGGGAGGTCACATCTCTCAAGACTGCAGTGGGACGGTGAGTCTTGGGGAGGTGTGTAAGGTGAGAAAGCCCCTGGAGACCCTGGCGCGATGCCCCCTAACCTCAAAGACCAGTACAGTGCTCTGAGCCCAGGACTGCAGAGGGTTGGGATGGCAGAGGCCACCACCAACCAGATTTAAGTTTTGTCCCACGAGCCTGCCAGAGGGTAGAGGCTGCCCTGAGGCACGAAGTATGCTTCAGAAGCTCCAACTGCCATCTCTGAGGACACACAAGGTGGGACGGGGCGGAGTCTGCCCAGGAGGCAAGGCCAAATCAGGTCTTTGCTTTCCCTAGTCTACCGCACTTTCCAGTGGGTTTTAGTCCGTCCAAATAGGGCCCTCGTGCCCTCCGAGAGGAAAGCAAAAGAAAGCACAGAATCCTCTCCCCCAGTCCTCCACCTGGGCAAGGAGGTCACTGTCTTCCCCAGGGCAGACCCTGGGCACCAAGCAATAAGGCGCCAAGCGTGAGGAACCCCAACCAGAGTGGGGTGGGCTCTGGTTTCTCCCCTGAATTCCCATAGTATTAACCACACTCGGCTGTGTGATAAACAGAAGTGTGGGCAACACAACGCACACGAGCCGAGGGCTCCTGGTCCTGTGCTCCTGAAGCGCCAAGCGATGAAAAGCGCGTGATGGGAGGCACAGGGTGGCACGGACGCTCCTCTGGGCATGCATTCTGCACTCATGGCACAGAGCTAGGAGGAAAGCAGGAAAACAATCAAATCCTGCTGTGCGTACTCACCAGTAAAAATTCCAATCCTCGTTTTCTGTCACTTGGACCCATCCTCTCTTTTCAAAGTTATTTATCAGCACTGACTTCTCGATATCAGTGACCCATTTCACTTTTCCTGCCATAATCCTGGAAGAGATCAACTTCTTAGGGCTTTGAAACTTCCACAGCTTCCCCCCACCCAAAGGAACCCTTCACACACCCCAGCTTCCACCCCTCACCCCAAGCTCAGTCCCCTCCAGCACTGGTTCTCGGCCCGGAGCGATTCTGTCCCCTCAGGGCCATCTGGCAATGTCTGGAGACACAGCTGGGGGTGGGGTGGGGAACGCTTCCAGTGAGTAGAAGCCAGGGCTGCTGCCCAACTTCCTACAATGTACAGGACTTCCCCCTACAACAGAGAGCCCCAGGTGACCCACCACCTCTTTCAACACAGCTTCCCTCTGTGAACCTGGCCTTCATCAGGAAGACTATACCCACAGGGTCAAAGTAAGAAATAAATGCAATCTCCCTGCAAACTACAGCTGACATCTAACAACCATATAAGGTCCTTAACTGGCCTCATGTCACCATCCATCTGCAGTCAGCAGTCACCACGGAAACGAAAGCCAAAGCAGGACAGGAGCCTCGACAACGCCCCCCTACACGTGCTGTTACCTGGGGTCCCTGCACTGAGCAATTCACACACCTCACACCTGGTGGCAGTGTCAAAACCCACCACAGAGGGGAGCTTTCTCTCTATTTGATTTCAGACCACAGAGCCTGATGAATCCTGCTCCTGTCCTGCCCCCTAGAGTCCAACTGCAGATGCAGGATTTCAGACCAGAACCACGCCCAGCCAGGCAGCACCCACATCACAATTACCGGCTGCATAATTCAATCCCCCCACTTCACACAAATCTCCCCAGGGCAACCTCACACCAGTCACTGACTCCCACCACGGGGGTGACGCAGAAGCAAGAGCAATAGTGGAAAATGGTAAAGGCAGCGAGTTCTACTAGTGCTGTCATCAGATGCTTCTGGAGGTGTGACCCCAACCCAACAAGGCGCACGGGGCAAATATTCTCACCCTGACTTTACTGAGCAGGAAATGGAGCCTCTGAGGTGAGGTTTTCTCTGCTCCCGCTATCCACCGTGTGGACCAAGGATCACTAAGGCCGCATGCGCGATCTCCAACCCTCGGGCTGGACCTACCAGAGGTACTATGGAGCCAACCGCAACGTCCAGCTTCTCTGCAGTTTCATGGACTCTTGCCTCGGGTTCTTACCTGAAATAAAATTAACACACAGACGGACTCTAACAGTTTTATGAACAGAGCTAAACGGTGACTAAGCAAGGCATTCAGTGGATGGCGTCTTCTGTTTAACAAACGTACCCCAAGATGCCTTTAGGTTCTCTGGCTGTGATAACTCTGCTGTTATCACAGTAACTGCTACTTCTTGGCTCCTGCTGACTTTCGAGCTGCCATGCGTGCCATCGTTGCACACACCCCTTGTTTCCACGGTACACAACCATCTCTTTGCTGTTCCATGCACACGGGCGGCCTTTCCCGCCCGCCAGCCTGTCCTCCAGCCCATCTCTCCACCAATGGCCTTTCTCCACTGCTTCTCATCCAACTCCTACCAACCACGTGAGCAAGGCTGTGCTAAGGCCACTCCCCCAGGAGTGTTTCTCATCTTCAATGGAATTACTATTTCCCACCTCTGAATGTACCTCTCTTACCACCTCTGCCAGCGCTCAGAACTTCCTACCTTGCATTTCAGTTCTTTGTGGACATTCCTTCCACAAATCCACGAGGGCAGCGGCCCTCTTAGTCACCTGTTCCCCGCTCATCCCACTGACTCTTTCTAAAGTGTAGGCATTTGCAGCAAAGCTCACAGCCCCTCTGCCTGATGCTGTTACCCCAACACCTAGCTCACTGACACCTGAGCAGCACACTGTAACTACTACCCATTGTGTGAGTGAGTGGACAAGTCCTCAGGGGTCAGTCCTTTGAACTTGACTCTCTGCTTTCAACAGTTGCTTCTGGAGATGTATGAGAGGTTGAATGGTGTCTTCCAAAACCATATGTTGCAGTCCTAACTGTGGTCCTGACAATGCGCCCTTCTTTGGAAGGAGGGTCTCTGCAGTTATGATGAGGTCATTCAGGTGAGCTCGAATCCAATGGCAGGTGTCCTTATAAGGGAATTTGGACACAGACACACACGCAGGTAGAGGACACTGGGTGAAGACACAGGGACACTGACACGGAGGGAAGGTGTCCATGTGAAATGGAGGCAGAGACTGGACTTATGCTGCCACCAGCCAGGAAGATCTGAGGCTAGCAGAGGTGGGAGAAGCAGGAACCTCCACAGACTCTTCAGAGAGAGCACGGCCCTGCCAGCATCTTCATTCCAGACTTCCGGCCGCCCTGAGCCACCAGTATGTGGCACCTTGATACCGCGGCCCTAAGAAACTGATACAAGATGTAGCCACACTAAACAATAGGGGGAAAAGAATGAGATGTTTATGCCCATAAAAAGTCTTCTATAGGGCCGGCCGAGTGGCGCAGTGGTTAAGCACTGGCTTGGGAAGCCAGCGGCCCCAGTTCAGGTCCCACATATGAGGGCCGGTGACACTAACCTCAAAAAAAAAAAAAAAAAGTCTCGTATAAATATATGTATCTGTGTGTGTGTGTTTGTGTATAAGACAGAATACAGTAAAGTGATGAGCAAAAAGACATAGTCATTTAGAGTTTAAAGAAAAAAGGAAAGAGGGACACTAAGGCCACCTCTCCTTTGAACAGACAAAGGACCCTTTTCAGAAATGTGCCAATCAGTGTGGAAACCACCCCCAAGAATCGATGACAAGGTCGCCCCGGGAAGAACCAAAGGAGGGACAGTGGCTCCCTCACCAGAGGCTCAGAGACGAGGTTTGTTCCCAGTGCTGACGTGTCTGAGCGGCGGACACCGGCCAGCGCTCAGGGCCTAGGCCTTCCCCACCCCCACCCGTCAATAAGGTGCGGATGAAAGCACAGGTCCTCCGTGTAGTGCTGGGATTACTGCAGTCGGGCAGGTTGGCCCTGCACACAGCAGGTGTTCTGTTTAACTGGATTTGAAACAATGACGTCAGGCAGGAGGGGCCTCAGCACTCCTTACCCAGGCCCTGCTCACAGCGGGCCTGCCAGGCTCTGGCCGGTGCTGGAGACCGACCCACCCTCCCGGAGTAGATACGAATTAGGAATTACAATTACGTATCTATTATCACTAGAAACAATGGCTACCACTAAACAAGCACTAGGATGGTGGGGCACTGGGTTGGGCAACTGCTCGTTCTTGTCTGCTAGGTCTATCAATATGGCTCACAGGACGCCCTAGAGCAGGCATTCTCTCCTTACAGATGGGGCAAGGGGGCTCCGGATTAAGAGGCAGAGGAGAGACTGGTCAACCCACACCACCTCCTTCCCACTCCCACCCCCAGCCTTGAGTCTCCCATATCAACTCCCCGCAGGGCAGGAGGTGGGCTGATCTGCTGGGTCCGCCAGCACCCAGCCAATGAGGGAGCTCAGAAATCACCTGCGGAACAGACAAAGGAACCAGCTGGCCAATCCCACAGCATAGAAGCCAGGGCTACCGCCTTCCCAGCCCTAAGACCTACTAAGCCCTTTTCCTTAGCAAAGTAAATAAATACCTGATATCAGATTGCTTTCCTGTCACTTCCTCCTAAAACAGGAAAAAAAAAAAAAAGTGGGGTTAATGGTAGCATGTAATGAACTTGACACTTTACCTCTCCACTGGTTCACAATACATCTGAATTTTAAGCCATTTGGTCAACACTTTCAACACTGAGCATCATAAAAAACTATCCAGGAAAAGCAGAGAGTGATGTGATCTCTGCTCTGATCACAGCTTGAAATCATGGCGGGCTGTCACCACCCGGGGTGTCAGCTGCGGAAAGCCATCCTGAAACCAGACAGTTGTTGATTATTTCCAGAACACAACGTGGGTCCCACTCCCGGGGCAAGTGGGCAGGAACTGCGCATGCTTTAGAACTAATTTCCACAGGGGTGGCCCTGAGCCATCGATAGTCTAGCTTCTGTCCAGCCACTCTGGGCAGACCCGTGACAGGAAACAGCGCTGCCTGGGATGAGGCACTCCTGTCAGTCCTAATCCAAGGGAGGAGGCGAGAGACGCAATCAGTGCTATAAACCCCATGCAAAGGGCTTCAACAACTGGGGCCTTGAGGAGAAAGTGACCATTCATCCAGCACCAATTCATGTCAGCTCCACACCAGAAAATTCCAGATCCTCAGTGTCTCTCCCGAGTCCCAGAGATCCTAGACAACCACAACAGGCCCTGACTGGTTTCCTAAGTGCCATGTGTGAATGGGTCACCCCACTGTGACCCATTCTCCACCCAGCAGCAGGCTGATCTGTCTACCCACAGAAAGCAAATGATGTCACGCTGCTCATAAGCTTACAGTAGTTCCCATGGCACTCAGATTAAAACAAGCGATCCGCCTATGACCTACATGACTGCCCTGCATGATCTGGGACCCCGTCACCTCCTGGGCCTTGTCTCCTGGCACCCTCCCCACCCACTACCACCCCTCTCCAGCTCCTCACACCCACCAAGCTGCATTCTGTCTTAAGGCTTTGTTCTTCCCCCATGTCTGGCCCCTTCTCAAAGATCAACTCCTCAGAGTGGCTTTCCAATCTCCATCTCAATCCTCCCACTTACAACACAGTGAATGCTTCTCTACAGCACCCATGGTGTAGACAATTAGTCCAGCGCCAATTTAAAGCATGGCCCAAGAACCGGCAGCATGGGCATCGCCTGGCGTGTGTTAGAAATGCACTAGCATGGGCCGGCCGAGTGGCGTGTTGGTTGGGAGCTGGTTTGGGATGCCAGCGGTCCCAGTTCGGATCCCACATGTGAGGGCCAATGAGACAGCCCTCAAAAAAAAAAAAAAAAAAAAAAAGAAATGCACTAGCAAATTTTTTTTTTCTTGAAGGCAGTGTCACTGGCCCTCATATGTGGGACCCGAACCAGGGTGGAACCAGGGCGCTTAACCACCGTGCCACTTGCCACTCAGCAGGCCCTAGAAATGCAAATTCTTGACCCCCACCCCCAACAAGGCACTGATTCAGACTCTCTGGGGGTGGGGCCCAGGAATCTGTGTCTTAAGCTCTCCGGTGATTCCTAAGCATGCTCAAGTTTGACAGGAACTGGTCTACTGCATGCATTTGGTTCCATGGTGATTACCTACCTGTCTCCAACACAGATCTGTCACATCATGACAGCAGGCATGTGGTTCCACTTTATCTCCTGCTGATTCCCCAGCCCCCAGAGCAGTGTCTAGTAAACGCAGGCACTCAATCTAATATTTGATGAATTAACAAAAATAAAGATGTGAACTGCCACACAACATCAGACAAGAGCTGCTGGTGTCACTGCATTAGGCCTGGCCACGCCCTGCAGGGGAGACAAACCCACGAAGATGGCCACAGCTCTACTGGGACATGGAGGAAGGGCCAGGAGTTTAGCTGATTTCCGCTGCTGACGGAACATCTCAGGGAACAACCGAGCCTCCAGCCTCAGGAGGACAGGACTTTGCGAAGAGGCCTTTCCCGTCCTAGAGTTATGACTACTCTCAGGCCAGCGCAGAGACAACCTTCGAGGGGAAACAGCAAGCAGGGGGATCACCTCTTTCTTCTGGGTCCAGCCATGCAAAACCGGAGCCCTCTCTGTCCTCATCCCCACTAGCCCAGACTATCACCATCTGTCTCAATCAAGTCCCAGTGAGGCCAGGATTCTAGGGCATCTGCATTCTTTTCTAGCTCGTCTTCTTTGAACATGAAAAAGCACCACCTTTAAAGAAAATAAGTAACAGTGTAAATGCCAACCTCACATCCGTGCAGTGCCTTCCTTCCCAGCTGCGTGGCCACAGTCCATCCCCTCACCCCCTCTGGGTGACAGTGCCATGCGCCACACAACTCTGTACCCAAGCCTGTAATGCCCTGAGTGCAGAGCAGGGCCCATCCTTTGCACTGCCACACCTAGCCCTGAAATGTGCCCGTTAAATGTTTCCGGAACGAAGAACCCCTTTGCAAAGCCTAAACAGCTTACCATCCCATACTTTCACTTCTAGAATGAATCCCCTGTGATGCCACAGCTCCTCTAGGGGTGGTGAGTACCTCCGCCCGCACCCCGTCTAACTAATGGGGACACAGGTGGGGGAGGTGCCGGGCCCGGACCCCAGAGGGAGGGAAGGCCGGGCGGGGACACGCGTCTCCGCCTCCTGCGCGGAGCTCTCGCCACAGGCGCCCCGCGCCCCGCAAGACGCGCACGGAAAGCAGATCGCCAATGAATGGGAAGTCTCGGCGCGATGCACTACGAGCATGACCAGGAAGAATTCAACGACAGGGAGCGGGCGGCCCCACGGCGGGCACAGGGGCCGGGAGGAGGGAGCGGGCGCGGCGCTCAGCGCGCTCTCCCCGGAGGGCGCAAGTCCCGCGCGCGGCAGCGAAACCGCGCGGCGCCGGCCGCGCTGACGAGACGCCCGGCCGCGCCCTCGGCCCCCGCGCGGGCCTCACCTCCGGGCGCCGCGCCCCGCAGCCCGCGCCCGGCGCCGCCTCCAGCCCCACGCCAGCGCTCGCAGGGGGACCCGCCCGGCGGACTGGCCGGCCGCGCGCCGAGCCGCACTTCCGGGGCGGCGCCCTGGCAACCGGCGCCGCGCCCCGACTGCTTCCGGGTCAAGCTTGCTCCGTGCTCGGTGGGTCCTGAGCCCCGGAATCCACCCTGGCCTGCGCTGAGCTCCTCGGCAGAGTCTGCTGTCCAGCCCCGGGAACTGCGCAATCTTCAGGGCCCAGAAATGAGGCTGAGAAGGGTCGGGGAGCAGGATTGAGCTTGATAGTGGGAGGTGGAGGGCGTGGTGATCGGGCCCTCGAGGCCGCTTTGTGTCCCCTCTGCCGCTCAGCTTCTGCATCTGCGAAACTGGTACCGCCAGCCTCGTCCAGTTTGTGCTAAGATTAACACGATGTGTTGCGCTCAGCATGTAGTAAATAATAAATGATCTACTCAAGGGCCGGCCGAGTGGCTCAGTTGTTTAAGAGCTCGCTCAAGAGTGTGAGCTGAGGGCAGGCCGAGTGGTGCGGTGGTTAAGAGCTGGTTTGGGAGGCCAGCAGCCCCGGTTCGGGTCCCACATATGAGGGCCAGTGACACTGCCCTCTACAGCTAACAACAGCTCCACCTGGAGCTGGGCTGTGCGAGCCCCGGCAACGCTGTAGGCTGCAGCCCCTACTGCAGTGGGCTGCCATAGGCTACAGTGAGCGGCCGGCAGCCAGTGTGAGCGACCATCCAGAAGCTGGCGACTGATCATCCGGGAAGAGCGCAATGACGATACCAACATGGGCCAGTGAAGCCACATTCTCCGCAACTAGACTGAAGAACAAAAAGACAGCAACTTGTCTGTTCCTTGTCTGTTCCCCTTCCCCGATTCCCCAATAAAACCTTTAAAAAAAAAAAAAAGAGTGTGAGCTGAGCTCTGAACAATGGCAGTTCGATGTCCAGCCCTAGCTGAGCTGCCAACAGGTGGCAGGATGGCTCAGCTAAAATAAATAAATAAATAATCTACACAAAGTTCAGCTCATTTGTGAACTGTTCGCTTGAGCGTGGGCAAGGTCTAGCTCCTTAACTAGTTTTGTTAACTCCCTCTGTCAGGAAGAGGCAGCCTGCCTAGTGAGAGACTTAAAACTGAAGCCAGACCTGCACTGAAGCCTCCTTCGGGCATTTAGGCTGAAGCCGCGTGTCTTAGTCTGTTCAGGCTGCTATAATAACGGACACCAGAGACCGGGTGCCTTCTAAACACCATGAGTTTATTTTTCATAATTCTGGCGCCAGCAGATTCTATGTCTGTGAGGGCCCACTTACTGGTCATGGATGGTCATCTTGCTGTGTCCCCACATGGCAGAAAGGGTGAGGGAGCTCTCTGGGGTCTCTTATATTAGGGCACTAATCCCATTCATGAGGGCTCCACCCCCCATGACCTGCTCACCTCCCAAAGGCCTGGCTTCCTGCTACCATCACATTGGGGATTAGAATTTTAGCACATGAATTTGAGGGGTCATAAATATTGTACCATGAGAATAGTTTATGAAAGACAACACTGAAGACCAACAACATTAAAGAAAGGCAGAAAATTTAGCTTAAAGAGAATGGAATGCCAAGGAAATAGTTATACACCAGAAGTCAGCAAATCACTGGCCACATCCAGCCCTTCACCTGTTTTTTAACAGCTCACAAGCTGAGAATGGTCTATCCATTACCATGTGCAATCAATTGGTAGGCAACACACTAACTTGGAACCCCAATTAAGTGAATTTTATCCCATTTCCTCTCCCCCAAAAGAAGTCCATTTTCTCATTAATAGATCTGTATTATGAAAAAAGTTATATGCAATTATTATATTTTTTATTTCATCAGTATAACAGCTGTGAACTGTGAAACTTGTAAGTGGCAGAGGCTGGATTTGAACCCAGAAAACCTGACTGCTCACACTCTTGTCTCCCTGAAAATAGAGAGCAGCCTTCTGAAAAGAATGGCATTTTCTAGGTGATGTTCTCAGCTTTGCTTAGAGGGATTCCTGAAACCCCACAACCTCCAAGACCCCTGTACCTCTTTTGGTCTGTCATCATTTATGTTTAGCACCATTTAGTGGAACCAGCACTAGCCTGGAGCCCGACTGGCCAAGTTCACACCCCACTTGCCGTTGTCCCTCCCCGGCTTCTGGTCTCCGTGTTCTCACCTTAGGCCTAGGAGGTAAAGGGAAGATCACACAGATGTGATTACAGTGCCTAGCACCGCTGGCTCACAGTAATTGTTCAATAAACATTGTCTCCTAGATGAGACTTACCTGGGATGGCTGGTTTCCAAAGCTGGTACCTTGGGGCCAGGCCCTACCACAGCATATTTGAAATATCAACACGGGCACTGCCAGGGACCCATGTTGGGACAATCTGGCCCAGCCCCTTCCCAGCCTCTGCTGTCTGTGGCTTCTACCTGGGCAGGTGGCCCTGCTGCTCCTCAGCCCCCAGAGAGCAGTGCTGTCATCATGTGTCCCCGAGGTCCTTCTCCACCTCAACTATGGTATATCCCTTTACTGAGCCCTTCCCACACAAAGCTGGCGACAAAGTCTGTGTAGGTGTCTTTTTTTTTTTTTTTTTTACTAAGAGCCACCATTTCATATTGGTGGATGGCCAGAACCAGCTACATAATTTTGAGGGCCCCACTGCAAAATGAAAATAAGGGTACCCTTGTTCAAAAAGGACTAGGAATTTTAACATAGCTACAACAGCATTAAACCAATTGCGGGGCAGGTCTGAGCACGTGGGACCCGTACAGCTGCCCAGATTGCAGGCACATGAAGCCTGCCCTACTGCGTGAAGGACACTGCCCTAAGAACATGGCCAGAACTCCCTCATCGAACCCTTCCAAGAACCTGCCCAGTGAGTGGTGTTATTCCATTTTTTAAAGATTTTATTGGGGAATTGAAGGAGGGGAACAGTGTTGGAGAATTGGGGAAGGTGACCAGTCAAGTTGCTGTTCTTCAGTCTTCGTTGTAGAGGGCACCAGTCGCCATCTGGCTTCCCGTCGGCAGCTCGTGGCCTCTAAGCTCAAGGTGCTGTGTTCAATCTTAGTTGCAGGTGGGCTTAGCCACCATCCCATGCAGGAGTCAAACCAGGCAGCCTTGTTGTTAAGAGCTCACGCCCTATCCACTGAGCCATCCGGGCAGCAGCTCAGCTCAAGGTGCAGAGTTCAATCTTTAGTTGCATGTGGGCATAGCCCACCATTGAACAGGCAAACTTGTTGTTACACCAGCTGAGCCATCCTGCCACCTGTTGGCAGCTCAGCGACAGCTCAGCTAGGGCACAGCGTTCACTGGCCCATGTGGGAATCAAATAAGCGGCCCTGTTTCTCAGCGCTTGCACTCTAAGCCAACTCTTAACCAACTGAGCCACTTGGCTGGCCTCCCTCTTCTTCTTTTTTTTTTTATTATGGTAAAATACATATAACATAAAACTTACTCTCTTAACCATTTTTACGTGTACAGTTCAGTAGTGTTAAGGGCATTCACTTTGTTATATGACCACCACCACCATTCATCTCCAGATCTCTTTTCATCTTGCAAAACTGAAACTCTACCCATTAACCACTGATTCCCCATTCCCTCTTCCCCCAACCCCTGGCAACCACCATTCTACTTTCTATCTCTATGAATTTGACTGCTCTAGAGACCTCACATAAGTGGAATCATACAATATCTGTCTTTTTGTGATTGGCTTATTTCACTTAGCATGCTGTCCTCAGGGTTCATCCATGTTGTAGAATGTGAAAGGATTTCGTTCCTTTTTCTGGCTGAAAAATATTCATGGATAGACCACCTTTTGCTTATCCATTCAACATCAGCCAGTGGACATTAGCGTTGTTTCCACCTGTAAAAGAACAAAAGGATTATTTTAGACCAGGACTTCTTTGGGGGAAGGGACCAGCAAGAGTGTTTATTATGCAGATTGCCTCTTCTTTCTAGGGTGGGAGGATGAAGAGGGCCACGTAATTGACTGATTACTTCCTTGGTGTTGACTGGACAGTTCCAGACTGGTTGATTAAGATTATGTTACTGGGGGGGCCGGCCGAGTGGTGTGGTGGTTAAGCGCAGGCTTGGGAAGCCAGCGGCCCTGGTTCGGTCCCACATGTGAGGGCCAGTGACACTGCCCTCAAAAAAAAAAAAGAAAAAGAAAAGAAAAGATTGTTACTGGGAGAGGTTGAAACAGTCTATAGGTCAGGATATAAATCTCAGTTTGGTATCATGGGCTTTTAGCACGAGTGACACCATTTGGGGCCTATGGTTCTCTCTTTAACACACCTTTTTGGCTATTGCGATCATGCCGCTATGAACATGAGTATTCAAATGCTGATTCAAAACCCTGCTGTCAATTCTTTTTTTTTTTTTTTTTTTTATATTTTATTGGGGAATTGGCGGAGGGGAACAGCGTTGGGGAATCGGGAAAGGGGAACAGACAAGTTGCTGTCTTTTTGTTCTTCAGTCTAGTTGCGGAGGATGTTGCTTCACTGTTGGTATCGTCATTGCGCTCTTCCTGGATGAGGCAGATCGGTCTTCGGCCTCTGGATGTCGCTCACCGCGGCTATTGGCAGCTCACTCTTGGCTGCCAGCCGCTCACGCTGGCTGCGGGCCACTCACTGTAGCCTATGGCAGCCCACTGCAGCAGGGGCTGCAGCCCACACCATCACCGGGGCTCGCACAGCCCAGCTCCAGGTGGAGCTGTTGTTAGCTATAGAGGGCAGTGTCACTGGCCCTCATGTGGGATCCGAACCGGGGCCGCTGGCATCCCAAAACCAGCGCTTAACCAATGCGCCACTCGGCCGGCCCTCAATTCTTTTTTTTTTTTGAGGGCAGTGTTACTCATATGTGGGACCAGAACCCGGGCCGCTGGCTTCCCAAGCCAGCGCTTAACCACCGCGCCACTCGGCCGGCCCCTGCTGTCAATTATTTTGGATCTATACCCAAAAGTGGGATTGCTGAATCTTTACTAATTGTGTTTAATATTTTGAAGACCTGCCATACTGTTTTCCACAGCAGTTGCACTATTCTCCATTCCCACCACCAGGGCACAAGGGCTCCAAGATCTCCTCCTACTCACCAATATTTGTTATTTTCTGTTTTCTGTTTTGTTTTGGATAGCAGCCATCCTGATGGGTCTGGTGTCTCTACTTTTCAGATATGGAAGCTGAGGCTTGAAGATTGTGTAGTCCATTGTCAATTCCGCTGTGAACGCCCCGCCTAACTCATGCTCCACCAAAGAGGCCTGGTAGCCATTGTCAAAGTGCCAACCTAAAGCACACTCAAGGACTTTGATGGAGCTCCAGCCCATTGCTCCCTGAGGCTATCATGAATCCCCAGTGGAGCTCCATGCTATTATGGAACCCACCACCCAGCCCACCGTGGCCCACCTGTGGCCTCTGGCTGCCAGCAGGCCCTGCCCTGCAGTGTACACTGACCCTGTGCTCCACTCAAGTGCTGTCCCACTCTCAAAGCCTCCAGCGGCCTCAGGGCTACCCTCAGGCCTTGGCTTATCAGGGCCCCCACCTGTCCCCTGCTGTGAGGAGGCCTGAAGGTCTGTTCCAGGTGAGAGCCAGGATTCATACTGAGAACACCCTCTGAGGATCAGGGAGGGACTGGACACTGGGACCCAGCTCTGGCTTTATCAGGTCCTTCTCTGGCCAGGGAGGTGCAAAGTGGGGGGATGGGGCCTGAGGCCCAGAGTGCAGGCTGCCTGGCCTGGGGCCAAAGGAGTAGAGACCTTGTGGGCCCAGAAATGGCTGAACATGGAGGGTGGGGAGGAAATTGAAAGCCGGACCCCTCAGGAAAGAGCCGTTTCAGGAACAGCATCTTTCTCCATACCCTGGTTGCTCAAGAGTAGGAGACAGCCCAGAGCTCTGTTTAGAGGGTAGCGACCGGTATTATAAACAAACAATTCGTTCCACAAATAATTACTGAGCATCCATCCCCTGCTTGGCTCCAGTGGGCAAACACACATTCCTAAGTACCTATGTACTAACGATGTCGTGTATAACAGAGTACACACAAGCCCCGTGGGGGCAGCCATTTCTGACCTCCCAAAGCCCGCTACTGGTTCCCTTCATTTCACTCCTTTTCTTCTACAAGTCTCTTCTGTCATGTCCACCCTCTTCCCTTCCTCCTCCTTTTTCAAAATCAGTTGTGTGTTTTCTCCAGGCCAGGCCCCTTGTAGACCTGTCCTTTCCCCCAACATCCTCCTCCACCATGCTGCTCCCCCAGAGCCGAGCCGTCCTCACCTTAACATGGTTGAGCAGGAAAGAGCACTGACTTAGGAGTCCCACGGGCTTGGGTTCGAATCTCAGTCCTGCTGCTTGCTGGCTCTGCGACCCTGGGCAGAAAACACGCCCCTGAGCACCCTGGTTTCTCATCTCATGCCCTGAGTCCCAGGCCTGGCATACAGGAGGAAATCAGTCCAGGTGTAGCTGGAGAGGCCCAGGATGCCATGTGGGCCTGGCCAGGAGCCTGAGCTGCTGGGAGATGGGCACAGCCTCCTCCTCCAGTTCCCAAGTCGGGGCTGGCACGCAGTAGCTGAATGAGGAATAAACACACAAGCAGGTTTTGGGGACACCAGGGTCACATTTCCATTTCAGTCTCTACGCTCTGCTACGCGTTCCAACAGGTTGTGAGCCTAAGAGGGCGGCTCAGACATGAAAAGGCCTGTCACCGCACAGAGCCAGGCACGCGTACCACTCGTGTGTGTGACTGTGTGGAAAGAACCTTCAGTGTCCACGACTCGGTGGGGGGCTCCTCACCTCTTGTTCTTCAAAGAGCAGCCAGCTGGCTGGGCCGCTTCTGTGGGGGCCAGCCTTCAATCCCCTCCCACTTCTTCCCATTTGTGCAACCACAGGGACCCCCCCCATACTCAGCTCCCCCACACCATCCCCTGAGATCCTCCAGCCCTGGGGGAGGGGGTTCCCAGGGGTTCAGGTAAAGCTGAATAGGTGTTAAGTAAGCAGTGGAGGAAGGAGAATGACAAAAGAATGGATTTCTATCCCAGAGAGCCGCCCACATGCTGTGTTTTTTAATACTTAACCTCTGTGTTCCTGGTTCCTGCTCTTTAAAATGTTCATAATAGACCCAGCTCTGGGAGGTTGAGAATCAATGGGGTGATGCTCGGGGATAGATCAGTCAGGAGCCAGGCCTGGGAGCTTCTGTTAGTAGTAGTAGTACTGTTATTATTACACATTAACGAGAGAGAAGCACTCAGATGAGGAGCACATGCCCTGTGTGTAGAGTGTGCGTGTGTGGAGTGTGAGTGTGTGTGTTTACCAGGACCAAGGTTTGATGGGCTGGGCTGATGGGTTGGAAGCGGAGGGACCAGACACCAGGAAAATCTCAGATTCATCAGAGGGAAATCTGCCCCCCCTCCCCTCCACTCCCTCCCTCCCCCCCCCCCTCCCCCGGCCCCCCTCCCCCTGCCCCCCTCCCTCCTTCCTTCCCCCTGCCAAAGGCCCTCAGCCCAGTCAGAAGTCAGCAGAGGACACTGGACTGATCTTCCCAAGAGTCAAGGTCCTGCACTCCCCCCTGCAATGCCCAGTGGGGTTCAGGAATGGAGCTCTTTTTTTTTTTTTTTTTTTTTTTTTTATAGCTGAGCCCTCCTGCCACTGTTGGCAGCTCAGCGGCTGCTCAGCTCAGGCTGGGCATCAAACTGCTGTTGCTCAGAGCTCAGCTCACACTCTTGAGCGAGCTCTTAACCAACTGAGCCACTCGGCTGGCCCAGGAATAGAGCTCTTGAACCAACTGCATACACTTTTTTCCCAGCCTCCTCAACATTACCTGGGCTAGGACCACTGCAGGGCAGAGGGAGCCGCAGGCGCCTAAGGGGGTTTGAGCCCAGGTGGAGGTCTGGGGGCCTCCACGCGTGATGCTCTTTCTTCTGTACTGGCTGGAGGCAAGTGGGCTGTGAACTCTCAGTGGGGGAAGGCAGAGGTGTGTGTGGGTGCTATGGATGGTGAAGGGGGGTTCAGGGAGCCCATCGTATGGGGCTGGCAGGTCACCTGTCTACCTCCTTTACCTGCTTGGGTCTGCTCATCTCTGTGTCCCAGAGGCCAGCCTAGACGTGGCCATGGACTGGGAGTGACCAAACAAAGACCAGCTCCCTGTTAAAGTGGGCAGTTCCGATGCCAAGACTCCTCCCAGCCCCGGGACTCCTCCCCCTCTCTCAGGAGAAAAGGTTTGCATCCGTGATCCTCTTTTCCTCTTTCCCAGACCTGGGCTGGGCCCTCCAGGTTCTCCATCACAAAGGGTCCATGCATCTCACCTTGCAGCCCTGCTAAAGAGATGGAATTTAACAAAACAAACCGTGTGAGGTGAAGGACCCTAATTTAACAAGCCCTCATCCCTTCTTCTAACCCCCACTTACTTTACACCTTACTCCCGGAAACTCTACTCTACCTGAGACAGCTGTGTATAGACTGAGGGGTCAGGCAGAAAATCATATGGGGTGGCTAACAGGGCAGGTGGTGTCGGTAAAAAGATGATAGGAAAGCTCCACCACCAAACTGAGCTACCTAGGCTAGGCAGCAAAATGAGAACGGCGAGCTGGTTCACAGGACGGACTGCATTGTCCCACAGGGGCCCCCTGAGGTGGACACCCTTATCCCCCCTGTTCAGCACAAAAGGAAACTGAGGCTCAGGCAGGCAAGGAGGCTGGCCCAGCTGCACAGTTCATCTGGGGCCAACGCACACCCACCTTAAGGCCCACAGAAATTCGCCTGGACAGACACCCCTGAGTGGGCTGTACTGGGTTTCATTTCTCCCCTCAGAACCTCCAATATCACCCCCATGGAAGAGTCATATATGAAAGGATTCAGACCACTATACAGTCTGATGGGTACTTTTTCCCAATTCCAACCTCCCCCTTAGATGGTGAGTCCCCTGAGGGCGTTAGACACCCTGTGTTATTCCCAGAGTCATGCTGCTCAGGAGACATGCCAGGGGGAGGTCTAGAATGAACGAATGAGTGACCCTGAAGTCGGGTCGGACACACCTGAGTTCAAACGGGGGTTTTGCGGCGTGACTTTGGACCTGTTGCTGAGACTTTCTGATCAGCTTCCTCATCTGTGAAATGGGCTCTTAATGTGCATTTCACCAGATTACAGAGGAGAAAACAGAACCAGCGCATTTCAGAGAAGATTTCAGTGCAGGGCTGAGCCCCGCCAGGTGCCAGGCCCAGGCCTCCTTCCTGAATTTTCCTCCTGCAGCTCACTGGGTTCGCTGAGCCCTCAGCCCAATCCTTGTGGGGACAGCCATGTCCCGCTACCTTGGCCAGAACTCCCTTCCTTCTGAGGCAAAGAGCCAGACTAGCCTTTTCTGTCAAATGTCCACATTTTGGCTTTCCAGCCTCCACACCCATGCTCACACTATTCCCTTTACCCAGAATATCCTGAAGTGAAATATTCAGGTCAGAGAACACGCACATTCGGCACATTTGAGATGCTCACCAGGCAGCCCTCCTCACAGGATGCATCTTATGTGCAGTCCCAGCATGGGGACCCAAGAAGATGGGGTTCCCCCACTTCGCAGCACTCTGTATTATCAAAGGCTCAGTGTCATTGTTGCTTTAATTTGTATTTCTTCCATTATTACTGGAGACATATTAATATATACACATTCTCGGGGAAAAGGCCACAACTGCAAAGCTTTACATTAAAAAATATTTCCTAAGAGAGAAAAAAAATCTAAAAATGTTGTTGTCTCCTGGGCCCTTATTCTTTGAGGCTGGAGAAGGGAAGCTGGGGCAGCTGTCATGAGAGAGGAGAGCCCGCAAGCCTGGAAGGAGAAGCCAGGTCCTGCCTCAGTTTCCTCCTCTGTAAAATGGGAATTGCAGTACTTACCCCATAGGCAGTTGGGAAGACGAAAGGGATGATGAAGAGGAAATTCATTCATCTGGGAAACTATCTATTGAGGGTCTACCAAGCAGGATACAGGGGAGTGAAATCCAAGAGGGTCCCGGCCCACTGAGGAGGGGCGTATGGACCAGGTCTTCCTAGGCGTCCCCTCCCCCTGAGCAGAGGTGTGGACAGCAGTGGCCGCTGACACCAGGGCCAGCCCATCCTTTTTGAGTCGCTAGGACTGCTGTTATTGTTTTGAAAAAAAATCTGCTATCGCACTGATAAACTCAGCTGTCAGAAGGGATGTTATTTCTGGGTGAAAGGAGATTCTGCAGAATGGGGCTCCTTCCTGCCTACACCCACGTGGGCCTGGTCCCTCCCGCTAGACCTGCCTTGAGCGATAACCTGGGGCCTTGAGCCTGCTCCTGGCAGGGGAAAGTGGGGGCCATGATGGCAGGATATTCACGGCCTGCTGCCCAGGGTCTCCACAATGTTACAGGAGCAGATATCACCTCCTCTCTGACCCGGATTCCTGGAATTGTCTGATGGAGGGGAGGCCTGTTCTCCATCCTTCTGACAGGTTGCTTGAGATTAGGTTATTTCGGTCACACAGGCCAATTTAGTTTTTTGGCTCAAATGCGTGTCTATTAAATTGTCGTGGCACTGAGCTGAGTGGCCTGGCTGGTTAAGCCTCCGTAATCTGCTCTGAAATGCGCTGGTTCTGTTTTCAGTTGTGATACTATCCTTGTCACCAGCAAAGCTGGCCTCTCGGGTTCCACCATGGACTCAGCCTGCCAAGTACCCCTGGCAGCTGTAAATCTGGGTCTTAATTAAAATCGCCTCTCTTGGCTGTTTGCAGTCTGATCCATTCTGCTTTGTCTTGATTAATTTTATTTTATAGTATTGAGTTTAGTTTTAATTTACATGCCCAAAAGTGCACAGATCTTAAGCATCCTGCTCAATGCATGTTTACTTATGTACGGACCCCCTGTGACTACCACCCATATCACCCCAGAAAGTTCCCCCATGCTCTCTCCCAGCCAATACCCACCCCCACCTCAAGAGGTAGCCACTAGTCTCACCTCTATCACCATAGATTAGTTTTGCCTGTTCTTGAACTTCATATAAATGGAATCACACAGTATGTGCTCTCTGGTGTCTGGCTTTTTTCACTCAACATAATGTCTATAAAAAAGGTCACTGTTTGGGCTGGCCGAGTGGCGCAGTGGTTAAGCGCTGGCTTGGGACGCCAGCTCTGAGCAGCAGGGCCCCGGTTTGGATCCCATATGAGGGCCATTGACGCTGCCCTCTACAGCTAAGATGATGAACAACAGCTCCACCTGGAGCTGGGCTGCTGTGATTCCCAGGACGGCATAGCTGCAGCCCCTGCTGCAGTGGGCTGCCATAGGCTACAGTGAGTGGCCGGCAGCCAGTGTGAGAGGCTGGCAGCCGGTGTGAGCTGCCAAGAGCCGCTGTGAGCAGCCATCCAAAGGCTGGCGACCGATCTGCCTCTTCCGAGAAGAGCGCAATGACGATACCAACATGGGTCAGTGAAGCAACGCCCTCCACAACTAGACTGAAGAACAAAAGGACAGCAACTTGTCTGTTCCTCTTCCCTGATTCCCCAATAAAATCTTTACAAAAAAACAAAGTCAGACAGGGCCGGTCGAGTGGCGCGGTGGTTAAGAGCTGGCTTGGACGCCAGTGGCCCCAGTTCGGATCCCACATATGAGAGCCAGTGACACTGCCCTCAAAAAAAAAAAAAAAAGGTCACTGTTTTATGACCAGAAACATAATAAACGTTCATTGCAAAAATTGCCAATACTGTAGAGAAAGAAAAGGCTGCTTAATAATGACCCTACCTGTTAACCGCTCTTGACTTTCTAGTATGTTCCTTACAGACCTTTCAAGGCAAATGAAAAATAATTTTCAACATAAATCAACTCATACTGTACTTGTTATTCTGTAACATTTTTTCTCACTTGACATAGCATGGGTGCAGATGTCTTTTTTTTGCTTTTTTTTTTGAGGGCAGTGTCACTGGCCCTCATATGTGGGACCCGAACCGGGGCCGCTGGCTTCCCAAGCCAGCGCGTAACCATCACGCCACTCGGCCGGCCCTTCCTTGGACTTTTAATGACGGCGTAGTATGGCACTGTTTAGCCCCTGCTGACAACAGGTTGTTTTCCTCTCATTTATCCATCACTCTCAATCCTCAGACAATACACTTCATAAGGGCAGGAAACTTGACCATCCACTGCTGTCTCCCCAGCACTCAGGGCGCGTGAGTGGGTAAATGGACAAATTGCAGTGGACACTCTTGTACATACATCTGTGCAAATTTAATTATATTTGCAAGAAAATTCCTAAAACCTGGATTGTTGGCCCCAAAGGAAATCATGTTCTTAAGTTTTTTTGTTCAAAATTGCCAACTGCCTACCCGAAAGACTCATTTGTTCATATGTTCATTCTACCAAATTTGTATTGAACTCAGGGCCAGGCACTGTCCCAGGTGCTGGGGAGACAGTGGTGACAAGACGGCCTATGTCGTCACGGAGCCCATGTGCACACCCGTGTGTCAGCAAGGCCCCGGGCTGCTTCCCCACCGCCCGCCCTTACTGTCACCAGGAGTTTTGAACTGCTCCTGTTGGGGGAAAAGGGACATCTCATCAATATTTTCAGTTACATTTCTGTAATTACTCCTGAAGGTGAATATCATTTTATTCATTTTCCAGCTATCTGTATTTTATTACTTTCTTCAGCACGTGTTTTGAATGCCTACTATATATCCGATATTGTTCTAGGCTCTGGCAGCACAGCAGTGAAAACAGAAAAAAGGTGAGACAAAGATCCCTGCTCTTGTGGAACTTATAAGCTAGGTGGGAGACAGACAATAAACAAAATTAAGAAGTAGACTATAGGGTGCCTAAGAGGTAATAAATGCAGGAGAGGATAATAAAGAACTCCAGGGGCGCAGGTATTGTAGTGTTAAATGGGATTGCCAGGGAAGGCCTTCCCTGGAAGGTGACATTTGAGCCAAGACTTAAGGAGCTGGGAAGATAAATTTGCAGATATCTGCTGGAAGAGCAATCAGGCAGAGAAAACAGCAGGTGCAAAGGCCCTGGGGCAGCCATGAACCTGTATTTGAGGAATAGCAATGAGGCCAGTGTGGCTGGAATGGAATGAGCAATGTGGAGAGTTATAGAAAAGGAGGCCAAAAGGTAAAATTAGTCTGGATTAGGTATGGCCTTAAGGACTTTGGCTTTTGTTCTGTGTAAGACAGAGAGCCCTGGGAGGATATGAACGATGGAGGAATACAATCAGTTTTATTTTAACCCCATCGACTCAGGCTGCTGTGTTGTCTATACTGTAGAGGGGCAGGGATGGAAGTTGGTAGGCTGGTGAGAAGACTATTGTAATAAGCCATGTGAGAGATGACCCGGAAGTGGTCAGGTTCTGGATATTGTTTACAGATAATGCCGACAGGATTATCTGCGTAACAAATTACAGCAAAATCTAATGACTTAACACAACCATAAACATGTATTACCTCTCACAGTTGATGTGAGCCAGGAATGAAGGATAACTTCACTGGGAGGTTTTGACTCAGAGTCTCCATGAGTCTGCAGTCCAGACATTGGTGGGGTTGGAGTCCTCTGAAGGCTTTACTGGGGCTTTAGGACCCATTTCCTGGATGGCACACTCACATGGTGCCAGGTGGTGCCGGCTGATCTCTCCGTGTAGGTTTCTCCAGGAGCCTGTTTGCGTGTCCCCAGGACATAGCGGCCAGCTCCGCCCCAGAGTGAGTGATCCCGGAGGGCAAGAGTCAGGCCAGAGACATCCTTGTCAGCATCCGGCTTTGGAAAGGCCATAGTGTCCCTTCTGCCACGTTATACTCATGAGAAACAAGTCCCCAAACCTGGGGCCCCCTTGGCCGCATGGGTCACACAGCCCTGCCCCAAGCTGCTTAGCGTCAGCCAGCCTACCCCCCGATCTGTAGCAATTCTAGGCAGGGCTGGCCTGATCAGGTCTCTGAACGCAGCTCCCCAACCCCAGACCACCATGTTGATCCAAGGAGAACCAACCCCGGTAAGTTTCTTGTAAATGCTGCCACCTCCCCCCACAGCTCCACAGACAAGAGCAGTAGCGCCTCCCCTCCCTCTGCTCCATAAAGAAATAGAAGCTATGAGCCCCCTGGGAGCTATTTTAAAATGTCATTCGAGGGTGAGAACTGTCTGGGTGTTGGACAAAAGGAGGGACAGAAGGAGCCCATTGCTCTCGTGTTTATTTGCTCACAGATATTCAGGGAACACCTACTAAATGAGCAGCCAACAGGCCAAGTCTGGCTTAGTCTCAGCGGGGGAGCGGGGAGTCAGACAATAGACAAGTAAACAGGTCAGTAGGTGTTTTGGTGAGGGGAGGGGTGTGGGAGGGGTGTGGGGAGGGGTGTGGGGGAAGAAGTGAGGGAAGAGGGGACACAGTGGACCCCAACTCCTGCGTGACCTTGGACAGGAATGATGACTGTCAGGCACTGTCTGCCATCATCACAACAGCAGTTTGGGTTGGATGTTGCCCTCCCCATTTCCCAGAAAGTGAGGGAAACTGAGGCTCTGATGCATTAGGCTGTGCTAGAGCTCACATAGCTGGGAAGGGAAGCCCCTACCCCTCATCCCCCAACATCCACGCCCCTCCACCCTGCAGCTCAGCTGTCCTCTCCGGGCCTCAGTCTCCTTGCCTGTAAAATGGGAATGTAATAAGGCTTGCCAAAAGTTCTGCCCACAGAGGGCCCCGCTGACTGTGGAGTACAATGTCATATGGGCCAGATGTGCAGACCACAAAGTGAAGGAAGTGCCTCTGGCCAGCTGCAGGGGGAGAGGACAGGCTGGGCACTTCTGCCAGTTGCATGGAGGCTAAGATACCCCTTTCAGGAGCCCTGGGCATTCTCAGGGACTCTGGGCATCATTTCCCCTCCAATCCCCTGCCCAGGGCTGCTAGATTCCAGTTCCTGAAGATCTAGTCCCTCTCTTGCTCAAAGCCCTTCCATGGCTCCCCAGTACCCACAGGACAACAGGGCCAAGCCCACCTTTCCTGTTCCCATGAAAAGCCAGCCTGTTCTCCAAGGTGCCCGCAAATACCTCCTCTTCCAGGAAGCCTTTCCTGATATGTTTGCGGCCCCTGTTGGAGCTCGCTCTTAGTTTTCCCTCTCCTGAGGCCATGCATTTTCTGTCTGAGCCCCACTATGCCCTCTTGCCCCAGTTTTGTCCCACTTGGAGCTAGACATGTGCCACTGTCTTTGACTCAGCTCTAGCCTGGGACAAGATCAAACATAGTTTTCTTCCTCTTCTTTAAAAATTAGAAGTTTTTCTGATGACCAAATTAATACACGTCTATACAGAAAAACTGGAAAATACAGAAAAACACAAGGCAGGAAACTAACCCACCTATCATCCTTATGCTCAGAGATGACTGCTATTCCCATTTTTCAGTGTTGTATAACCTTTCAGACTTTTAGATATGGATTTTATAAAAAGTAGGCGATTTGTAAAGTGTGTTATTTCATTTAAATAGATGACACATCTCTAAGATACAGTTTTTGTTTGTTTTTGTTTTTTTTGTGAAAATGTTAAACTCTTCACCAGCTCCTACAGACTCCTTTAATATCAGCCTCTGGTTTTATTTACCACCTACTGTGTGCTAGGCACCACCCTGAGGTCTTCATAGGTTTTCATCCTGACAGCAGCCCTGGGAGGTGGGGAATTTCAGAGGATGGGACTGAGGCAGGCAGGATTCAAACTCAGGGCCCATTGATTCCTAGAGTCCTGGCTCTCACCCACCAGGTTGCAGGTTCCCTCCCCAGAAAAGGCTTACACCCCAGTCACAATTTTGCTTCACTTTAGGGAATTCACAGACTTCCTGAAGCCCAGCTACAGGCCCCCAAGTCAGATGGGCCAGGGAGACCTGGGTTCAAGCCCCAGCCCTCCAATCTCTTGTCTGTGTGGCTTTGGACCTGTTAGGACCCCTCTCCGAGGCTCAGTTTCCTCATCTGTGCAATGGGGAGACCTGCCCTGCAGGAGGCCAGCAGGGGCATGAAATCACCCAGGCAACACTAGGCTCTAGATGGCGTGCGTCCTGGGAAGGTACCTATATGAGGCGTCCACCGGGCAGTTGCAGGTAAAATGCCACTGGGAGGAGCTGGCTGTTAGGCAGCTGTAGCTCCTGGTCCAACTCTGGAGAGAACAGCAAAGCCCTTTGATGGGTCCCTACTGATATTACAAAGCCTCTCTCAAAGCTGGAGGATTTTCCAGATAAGGTATCCCAAAGCTGGGGACAAAAGTCTGGGATGGCAAGTGGAAAAACAGGGTCATTGAAAACCTGCGCTGGCGCCTGGCTTCTCCAGGTGGGCCCTGGATGCGGAGGCCAGCGCTTGGCAAACACGCTTGGCCAGCCACCGCTGCTTCCCCATCCCCCAGTCCTCCAGACTTGGGTAGGGGCTGTCCTTCACTCCGGAAGGCCCGTGTCCTCACTTCTCTCAAGTCTTTGTACTAAGGTCACATCCTCCTAAGGCTCCCCTTCACCACCCTGGCTAAAAGCTTCCCTCCCACCACTCTCCACTGGCTACCTGGCTTTACTCTCCCTCCTTGAGTGCTGGCTGTGTGCCAAACTGCCCAGAGTCCACTGGGATATGGGCCTCCTATGAGAATGTGTCATCTCTAGATCCCCATCATCTATCACCCTTTCCAACATTTAGTAGGTGCCAATCAATATCTGTTATATGAATGATAAAAAAAAAAAAGTCATATTAAGGACAAAAATGAACCCTAAGTTGGTGCCAGAGGGCCTGCTGGGCAGCAGGTCCCTAAACCACAGAGAACTGGTCATGGCCTCAGCAGGAGAGCTTCGGCCAACAGGGAAGAAAGGGGCTGCCCCACTGGGTCAGGGTCTTCTCTTAGAGAGCAGATCCACACCCAGCCCAATAGCCCTGGGACAAGCCAGCAAATCTCAATGGAGGAAAGGACATTTGGGAGCCAGTGTGGAGGGGTGAAAAGGGCACAGCAGGAGGTCTGTAGGGAGACTGGGTCTTGAATCTGCCTCTGCTGTCCACAGGCTAGGTGGTCTCTGGCAACTGGCCTCCTTTGTCAGAGCCTCAGTTTCCTCATCTGTAAAATGGGGCTACAAGTTCTCTCTTATCTGTGCATAGGCCCTTTGTAGGTGTTCTGTTGTCTGTAACATGGGATGGCCAGCCTCATGGGGCAGTTGTAAGGATTACAGGAGACAGAAAATGCTTCGCCCTGAGACTGGGGAGCCTGAACACTGTGGTGGGGCTACCATTATTGCTGTTGCTGCTATTATCATGCACAATCTAACCCAGGGCCTGTTTTGGATTGATAAAAAGCCAAGGTCTTCTAGAGGCCCAATTCTTATTCAAAAGGTGTTTTCCTCCTCCTGTTTATTTGATCAGCGTATTATCTCAGGACCTTGCAAGGCAAATATTCTTATCCTCCTCCCTTGGGCCTTTCCATCCCTAACCCATCCCCAAACTGTCCCCTTTCTTCCATCTGTTTTGCTGTTTACTGAACATCTACTCTGTGCCTGGCACTGTGACTTCAGCTTTGAGAGCTCTCTGGAGGCATTTTTCACACACATCAGGTCTTTGTGGCCCATGAGACCCAGTTCATTGCCTCCCTTCTGAGCCTGATTTTCGCTTGCAGAGCGCGTTTGGAGAGCAGCCTCTATTGTGCAGGTCTCCCTCCTGCTTGTAAGGCACCCTGTGGCTATCAGCCAGAGTCAAGACATCCAGGCTTTGTGGGGCTCAAGATGACATGATTTGGGAGGCCTCAAAGAAAGGATTATAACATCAGAAGAGGCCAGAGGAGCCCCAACCAGAGGGGGGGGGGGTCTTGAAGCTTAAATTATTCTGCAGTTTACTACACATTTTAGAATGATCTCCTCTGACTCTCCCTACAGCCCAGCTGGGGGTGGGGGTGGGGAGGGTCAGTGCTGTCAACCCATTTCACAGATGAGAACACTAAGGGGAAAGCAGGTAACACTGTCTTCACTCCAGAGGTGGAAAGAAGGGGTGAGGGGGCACCCACCAGGTAGCAAGCCTTAGAACTAGATGGAGTGGAGCTCCCTCTGGACCCTGCAGCTCCCCTGCCCTCAGAGGCTGCAGGACTGAGGTAAACAGCCTTGTTGTGTTCCTGGGACAATGGTTACTTTGTAATTCCAGCCGCCCTCCCTCCACCTCCAACGCAGACCCTAGCCCACCCCTCCCTAACGGGCCCCAGGGCTAGGTCCCACCCTACCTGAATCTTTCTGATTTCTCCTCCCTCTCTGGGAGATTTGGGGGCCTCACTGCCCACTCCCCCTCATCCCAGCTTTTCCCTCTGGGCCCAGGAGCTCCCAAGCAGGGAGGGCAGGCCCCTCTACTGGGAAATGGGGGTGCAATGAGCTGGTGCAGCTGGAAGGATGCAGGGGTGGGGACGAGTGGGGCATTTGGGTTAGGATGCTGCTGATGCTGTTTCTAACAAAGCTTGAGTCTCAGTTTTTACATTTGTGAAATAGACTTAAAACAGACTGAAACATACCCACTGAAATATACCCAGCTTGGAGGGGGCCAGGCAGGACGGCCTGGTCAATGGGTGTAGGGTTTGTTTTCCCAGGTGGAATGTTCTGGAGGTGGCGGTAGTGGTTGTACAACATTAGGAATGTGTTTTGATTTTTTTTTGTTTGTTTTTTTTCCAGGGCAGTGTCACTGGCCCTCATATGTGGGAACCGAACCGGGGCCGCTGGCGTCCCAAGCCAGCGCTTAACCACCGCGTCACTCGGCCGGCTCCTAGGAATGTATTTAATGCCACTGAATAGTCCACTTAAAAATAGTTAAGATGGCAAACTTTATGTGTGTTTTTTTATCACAATAAAAAAAAATTGGAAAACAAAACCTAACTCCTGAAGCTGCCAGCACAAAGCGCATGAATACCAGAGCACTTGAATTCACGCTGTTGTTAAGTCATTTCCTCCTCTCTGAGCCTCTGTTTCCCCATCGGTAAAATGCGAGTGAAAAAAGCACGGAACCCTACGACTGCTTTGAACAGGAAAGGCAGTAACCCACGTAAAGATCCTGGATTATATACCCAAATTCGACCAGTGGGTTCCACCACATGTATACCTCGGAGCCTACTGGGTGCACGCCCGTTCTGGGAAAACAGTGCACAGAACAAAGCCAGCTTTGCAAGCAGCAGGAGGCAGAGAGAAGTAAACAAGTGAACTAGTCACACTCGTAGCAGTGCCGTTGCTACTCTTACCTGGGTCCTGGATTCACGTGCTGGGACCGCAGAGGCGGCCCCGGGGGCGGGCCGGGGCGGGGCTCGCCAGCTTTACACGGTTTATACGGTAGCGCGCGGCCAGCCAGCTGCACACCAGACGCCTCCTGGCCGGACCTCCGCGGGCACCGACGCGAGGTGAGTCCCAGGCCGCCGCCCGCCCTCTGCGCCCAGCCGGAGCCCGGCAGGTAAGCGCCCAGGGTGCTGCCCTGGGTGCAGGACGCCTGAAAGGCTGGGGACCCGTGACCAGGGTTTCCTGGCCCCGGCCGCTGTCGGGTGTGTCGTTTGCGGGAGACGTCCCAAAACCGTGGCTCGGAATTGCTCCCTCGCGGGCTCCGGGGCCCAGTCGCAGCATCAGTGCGATGGGCGGCCCCTCTGCGCGCCGCCGGGAGGGCCGGAGGCCGGGCGCCCTGCTCCGCTCCTGCGCGGCCTCCTGCGGGGCTCCCACGTCCCCGCGGCCGTGCGCACGGGCCAGAGCGCGGGACTGTCAGCCCAGGTGTCCGCTAAAAAAGAGAAAAGGAGAAGATGGCGTCGGGCACTGTCCCCGCCGGCGCCCGAGTCGCCGCGCACCTGCGAAGGGCAGCAGGCGAGGCCTGATTGCGGGTCGCGGGGGAAGTCCGGAGCAGGAACGTGCCGAGCGGCCGCGGTCGCCACCCTACCTGCCGGGCCCCTGCACAGGTGCGCTCCGCACAGGTGCCCCGCGGGCGGCCGCGCGCGAACCGCCCGGGGCGCCGTGGCCTGGTCTCCGGAGCCCGCGGCCCGCGCTCCCTTTGGTGGCCGCAGGGCGTGGCCTGCCCGGTGATCCGCAGGGATCCGGCCACTGCCCCACTCGGTCCAAACAAGTCCCCGGGGAGCTCGGGGTGGGGCTCTTGCGACGCACTTGGGCCTTCTGGGTGCAACTCACTTTGTAAACCGTTAATTGTTACTGTAATTTTTGCTAGAATGTGCCACCCCCGGCGGTGGGACGGTGTTGCTTTTGCTGCTGCTACTGCTGTTACATGTGTCTTTCGAGCACCTGCTGCTGCTGGACCCATGAAAGGGCTTTCCCACCTTCCCAGGAAGGGAGGTTCTCAGCGTTATCCTTCGCCCATTAGGAAGGGAACAGATTATTTATTTTTTTTAAAAAGACAGATACCTTATTTATGTATTTATTTATTTATTTTTGAGGGCAGTGACACTGGCCCTCACATGTGGGACCCGAACAGGGGCCGCTGGCTTCCCAAACCTGCCCAACCACCGCACCACTCGGCCGGCCCGGGAACAGACTATTGAGCTCTGTGCTGGCGGGTCTCCCAGGACAGAACTTCATTTTACAGGTGGAGAAACTGTGACTTAAGTTCCAGGAGGCAGTTTAAATGCCATCTAGCTTTTAAAGCCCAGAGCTGTGTTCTGCAAGCCATACCAAAATGCTCCTCCACTCAGCCACTTTTCACCTTAGTGGACAGGCTACGCCACCTCTGAGCCTCAGTTTGCTCATTCTGTAAAATGGGTCCATGAGGTTTCATAGCAGGTATAGAGAACACCCACCCAAGTGGTTGGCTGTTACTGGCTGGAGTTAACACTTTAACCTTATTTCTATTTATTTTGGGCATGCCTTAGGAACAAGTCCTTAGGAGTGGTACTTATTGGTACTGTTTTTGCATGTGTTCCTTAACTGGTCTGTCGGAGAAAGTGGCTGGGCCTGGATCCCGGTGTTGGCACCTGGCTGTTGTGTGCTGCTCTTCCCGGCTGTCTTATCTGTTCTCGACTTTTCTCCTCCTTTCTCACTCTAGGATTTTGGGGATTTCTCCATCTTTTGACCCTCAAGGTCACAGGATTGTCACTGATTGATTTAGCGGTGGCTTTTCCAGCCTTACCACCATTAGGTTGAACAAGTTTACTTTTGCTTGTTTTAGGTTTTAAATGTCTGAAGTGTTTGGGGAGACCGACTTCCAAGCTGTGGGCTTGCAGTCAGTGCCTCCTCCTGGGCAGGGGGAACACGTTTAATCAACTTTATAAGTTGGCCACCAGTTGATCTTTTTTTGGTGGCAACTGTCTCAGCAGGGATATTTCTTCAAGCACCAGGGATCCTGTGACACTTTCCATGGGATGGTGTGAGGCCTAAAACAAATGGAGTGATACACTCAGCATGGTTCCTGTGGACCAACCTTCTTTGTTATCGCAGCTCGATTGCTGCTTCCTCTGAGAAGTCTTCCCCGATTGTCTCATCTACAGGTGCAGCTTTCCCTCGCCTCCCACCAGTTCCTTTGTTCTAGGACCTTATTTTGCTGTTTTCAAGACACCAAAGACAGTGTGAAATAGCCTGTTCGGGCTGACTTTGTGTGAGCTGCGGTAGGCTACAGCTCCCTGAGAACAGGAGTGCCAAATATCATAGTCAGAAGTCTGGGCACGCTGGGGAGAAGCTGGATAGAAGGTGGTAAGCATGTTAATTATTGTCAGTTTCAAGTGGTTAGTAGGTATAAACGCTGAATTTGCTGAGCTGTAAAGAAACCAGAGCGCAGTGTTAGCCGGTTTTTTCACTTCTGATTCTCTCTAATAACCGGAAGGGTTTTGGGGGAAGGTTCCATTCAGCAGTGTCTTGAAGCTGACCTCAAAGGCATTTTCCCCTCTCCCTGGAAAGCATCCTGTTTGTAGTGAAACTATTAAGTTTGTAGACAATTAATGGCTTCTTGCTTCCCCTGCCGCGGACATAGTGGATCCCACGAGAGCCCGGCTGTTTTTCTCTCTGCTCAGAACAATTCCAAGAGGTTTCAAGGAAGTTCCCGGCACGCTCGGGTTTTGTTGTTGGCGGCCACCAGGAAGCCTGCAGCGGTCCGGAGTGGACATGTGCGGCCACCCCCGCGTCCCTTTGTCCTGCTGTGGTTAGTTGGGGCCGGGCCCTGGGAGAAATACTGAACGTAAGCAGATAAGGCTCGTTGGCCCCCAGGCAGGAGCAAGGCCAGGCCTGGTGTCCAGGGCACTGGGCGGGCTTAGGGAGGGCAGCTGATTTTCCTAGTGTCAATATTAGGATGTGACAACACAAAACATCCACCCGGCCTCGCTGGGCCCTGTATGGTAAACCTGTTTTTCTGGAGGTAGGAGAAGATACACTGTCACTGAGACTCAGAGAAGAGGTACAAGCACTAGAGCAGAGAGCCCACCTGCCTCTCTGGGGAGGCTTGCTGTGATGTGAAGATTTAAGATGGAGTGTGCTTTTGTTTTTTTGGGTTTTTTTTGTTTTTTTGAGGGCAGTGTCACTTACTGGCCCTCATATGTGGGACCCGAACCGGGGCCGCTGGCTTTCCAAGCCAGCGCTTAACCACCGCGCCACTCGGCCGGCCCCAAGATGGAGCGCTCTTGATTGAATTCTTTCCCCAAGAGATGACCTGTGTGTGTCTGTGACTTGGAGTTCAGCCTCTGGATAGAAAAGGCTCTACCAAGACGAGGGCAAAAGAGATCGGCGGACTTCCCAGATAGAGACACACAAACAATGATGTGGCAGGGGCACCCCGCGTCTGACCCCGGCTGCTCAGCACCGGGTGCTCCTCTCTCGAGCTCACTCTCACTGGACGACAGCTTTCCCATGAGTGAGCTGTGTACCATGCATGTAGCAGCTGCCCCCTGCCCACTGGGCTCTCCCCCCTGCCCGTTTACAAAAGGGGAGGGTGTGTCTAGTCCATGGACCCCGGCCAGGACTTGCCGGTCACTGTGAGCCCTGCTCCCTCGTTCTGGTTTACAGTGTACTGTCTGGCTCCCCTCGAGCTGTCCCCGTTCACCGGGTCCCTGCAACTGAGCTGGGGCAGACAGACAGGTAAACATTTAATGAGACCATAATGGGCTAAGTGCCCAATCCAGGTCTGTTTACCCAAGGTGCTGGGACAACTCAGATGAGCAATTAATTCTGTCCTGGGGGGCAGGGGGGAGCTGGATTGTGGGCTGTGCCTGGAGGAGGGAACAGGTGCCCCAGGCCAGCTTGCAGAGGGAGAGGGTAAAGGTGGGGTTCAGGGTTAAAAGGTGCTGATGGGGGGGCAGGGGGCAGAGGGCCTTGTCCCAAGGAGGAAATGGGAGTGGCCCCCCCATCCCCAGGCTGCTGAGAGAGAGAGAGAGAGAGAGAGAGAGAGAGAGAGAGAGAGAGAGGTGTGTGTCAGGATCTGGTGAGTGATTGAGAGCCCTCAGAAGACACTGAGGGGGAGCCCCCTAACTGGAAGGAAGGAGAACCCTGAGGGTTGTGTTTGCCTCTCTGAGCCCCTCAGCATCTGGGCTCATCAGGGCATAGTCCTTCACTTATTTAAATACTTCTTCTTAAGAAGTTATTTTAATTACATGCTTTTTTTCTTTTTTTTTTGAGGGCAGTGTCACTGGCCCTCATATGTGGGACCCGAACCGGGGCCGCTGGCTTCCCAAGCCAGCGCTTAACCACTGCAGCCGGCCCTTTTTTTTTTCAAGCTGAGCCATCCTGCTAGCTGTTGGCAGCTCAGCAGCAGCTCGGGCTGGGCATCGAACCGCTGCTGCTCAGAGCTCAGCTCACACTCTTGAGCGAGCTCTTCACCAACTGAGCCACTCGGCTGGCCCAGTACATGCTCTTTAAACTTAAACTGCAGAGCAGGTGGGATCTTGGCACCCTGACTTTCTAATGGCACTAGAAAAGCACAGGGGTCCCCTTTCTGGTGTCTAGGAGGACTCGGTTCCCTGGGACCACTCTGACTCGCAGGACGTGGCCCCCAGGTTTTTCTTGCTTTGTTCCCCCACCTGTTTTCTGCTCATCTCATTGAACTGTTGATTCTAACAGTACCACAGACTGGGTGGCTTATAAGCAACGAAAGGTATTTCTCACACTTCTGGGTGCTGGAAGTCCAAGGTCAGGGTGCCACAGACTTCCCTATGCTGGTGCTTGCGTGGAGGTTGGACGTCTTTCAGAAAGGCACTAACCCTATTAGGGGAGCCTCCCAAAGGCCTCGCCTCCTAAGGCCATCCCCCATGGCTATCAGGTTTGCAACAGGAATTTTGGGGGGACACAAACATTCGGAGTGCAGCAGACTAGTTTAAAATTACCTTCAAAATCAGCCATCAAGAGAATTATTAATCTTAACATTTTCTCTATAGTTCAGAGTATTTTTATATTCAAGAAAGAAAAGACATAAAAGACTCCCTAATGTGAGTTTTACAAACGAGGAATTAGGGGCCCAGAAGGGCTAAGGAACTTGTGCAAAGTCACACGGCCAAGCTGGACTAGAACCTAGGCATCCCCCCAGATGAGCCCCCCCCGGAACCCCCAGTTTCCTCCAGGCAGGGCCGTTGGCACCGGCCGCTCACTGCTTGCCTGGGTCCACACCAGACGGGGGCTGAGCTGGCCTTGGATGAGGGAGATGCAGACGTTGTCTGTTTGGCCATCTCTCTTCCATATACCTGACACAAACTAAGTGGAAACAGCTTTCTCATGCTGGGCAGGTGTAAAGGCGGGCACAAACACAGGCACACCTGTTTCCACGTTCCTAAGGTGTTGTGATGAAATGTGAAACACTCAGAGGTAAAGTTGGAAATATGAAAGGATTCACTTCTGTCTTGCTTCTGAGGGTTTCAGGGTTCGAACTTGAACCTTCTCCCCAGCCCTGACGGTTGGCTCCTTGTTATCCCTGGGCAGTTGAGGAAATGGCGATGAGAGAAGTGGTTGTGTGCCCAGGGTCATACCGTACAAGGTCCACAGATATATTACTGGGGTTTGGGGTGAAGGATGATACATTTAATTAATAGAAGTAATTACGTCCTCATTGGAGGTAAAACTCAAGTCTGTTCCCCCACTCCCATGAATCCCAGTGGCCTCTCCAGAGGTAAGAACCCCTATCCAGCTACGCATTTCCTTCCAGATCTTCAATGCGTTTCCACTCATGTATTACGTATGTAGCCAGTGAAACGTACACATTTGCATAAATGGCGTCACAACTGGTTTCTCGTCTTGTTTGTGTCACTCTGCAGCTAACTGTGACTTCTTTCCGTCTTCCTACACAGAGACCCACCCCCTTCCATTTTTGCGGTATATCCTCCCTGCCCATCAGGTGTGGACTTGGGGAGGAAAGAGCACAGGTTTTGCGCCCGTGCTCACATTCCCTAGCTTAGGTGCCAAGGGCGACCTTCGGACCTGGAACCAAATCAGACCTGAGCAGCTCCTGCCAAACTTTGACCTAAACTGTGGCTACGAAGAGAGGGTCTTGGCGTTGGAGGCCAGGTTTAAATGAAGCTTCTCCCTCGGGTGTGTGACAGGCCCTTCACTGCTAACACTGTTTCCTCATCTGTAAATAGGGCATAACGTCCCTCCGTCCTGTAGGGTTAAAACTGGAAGATGCCCGATGCTGTATGTGCAGGGTTTTCCTGTAGCTTCACCCGTCATGTGCTCAGACAGGACGCTGAGAGGAATAACGACTAGTGTTTTTCTGAGTGCATCGACCCACACTGCTGGGTCAGTGTGTATTTTTGGAGCTCGGATGTGGGTACTATGATCGTATGGCCAAGAGGCTCTGAAATCCTGTTCTCAACTCTCTCAGGCCTCCCGTCTGTGAAATGGGGGCAAACAGCCCCCTCCTTCTGAGGGAAGTTGGGCTCAGTAGATGCAAATAAAAAGAATGTGGGGTCACCAAGAGCATTCAGCCACAGGCCCAGGGAGGGCAGCCCTTGTGTGAGGCCACGGAAGCCAAGACAAGATAGGACTTCTTGCCCCCTACCCCCGGCCCATCCCACCTCAGTGGACTGCTGTGCCTGCACCTAAGCTGCCATTTGAGGAGGAGGGCTGCACTGCAGAGGGCGGGTAGCAGGACTGAGCGGCCATGGCTCCAGGGGCCCATTCCAAGCCGCCAAGTTCCAAATTAGTGAACAACACCCACCCACCCCCAAGGTGAATTTCCAGCTTTCGTTTTGCTTAACATACCTTTCTCCTTACCCTTCTCTCCCTCTCCCTCCTTTCTCTCCCTTCCTGTCTTTTTTGCCTTGTTATTTCTCCATGGCTTAAGGGAAGTGAACCCTGCCCACCTCAACTAAACTGTCTTTGGCATCTGCAGTTGATGATGGAGGCTGGCGTGTGTACTTCCCCTGCCAGGTGGGGAGGGAGTGGGAGGAGGGGTGGAGGGTGGGGGTGAGGGCTGGCAGGGGTTGCGTGCTTGATTCCTGAAATAGACCTTTGAGACAAACATTTCCATTTCAGACCAATTCAAGCTATTAATTCGAAATAGTTACTTATGCTCATTGCTTTAGTTTTCAGTAGGTGCTGAGCCTGGCAGTAATAGTTCAAGAACACAAAAGCATATATAGTAAAAATGAAGCTTCCCGCCCACCTCTGTCCCAGAGACACCTTGCCCCCTCCTTCAGGAGATCCGTGCAGATAGGGTTGTTTGTTTATGTCTTTGTTTTTACACACTGGCCAGCAGCAGTTTACACAGTTACAGACTTGGCTCCTTGCTGTGTTCATGTAGTCGTGCCTTCAGGATCTTGGCACAGCACCTGCCCATCCACTGCCGTGCCGCCGGGTCTGTGCCGGGTTTATGGAGGATAGATTTCTAGAAATCAAGGCGTGTGTGCATTTGTGACTTTCATTGATGGTGATTGTTAAGTTGACCTCCAGAGGCGCAGTGGGCACTAGCTGGGAAAGTAGCTGGGAATCAGCTGCTCCACAGTGGGGGTGCTCCACAGTGCGGGTGCTCCACAGTGTGGGTGAGGGGACCCTGGCTGCTGCCCTTCTTAGGGGTCTGTTGATTCCTAACCAGCTTCGGAGCCCCTGCTAGGCAGCAGCAAAAGGGCAACAGTTGTGTATTTTAATCCTCTTAGCAGCCCTGGAGGTTGTGCTGTTTCCATGCAGGAGATCCCTCTCTGAGCTAGGCTCAGGTGGCTGGGACTGTCCTGCTGAGGTCAGACCTTTTGGGCTTCAGCATGCACCTGAAGCTTTGGGCACTGGGTGCTCTGTCACCCCTCTCATGGGCAGGGGCAGGGCTGGTGGCTGAGATGAGTGTGCGTGAGAAGCCCCATGGAAAAGATTAGGGCCCGGGGTATGCCAGCTGGGTCTACCCAGCAGCCCCTGGCCCGGCACCCAGGACTCCAGTGACCAGGTGGCATTGATGGGTCCCCAAAGGCATCTTCACCTGTTCCTGCTTTGCTGACACGTGGCAAGGCTGGGCTTGGGAGACTGAGGATCCACCTTCCACAGAGTAGCCAGCAGTGTGGGGGGGAGGGGCGCAGGCTATGAACCAGCTGTGGTCTCAGAAGGCATCCTCCGTCCTCTACTGCCCCTGCCTGTGACGCACCTGGTCCCTTCCACCCTCTGCACCTTTGTTTGCCCTTTGGTGAAGTAGAGGGGGTCAAGAGTCCTGTCTGGATCTCAGGGTCCCGCACCAGGAGGTGGATCCCCGCCTCATTCCTGCAGCCCTTGGCCTTGCTCTCTTTTGCGGAACACCTACTATGTGCTACACAGGACCGATCTCTCCTTAGCTTTGCTGCAGCCCTGGGGGAGAGATGGCATTTCCCATTTCCCAGATCTGGAAACTGAGGCCGGGCCAGGAGCTGGTGGTCTAAGGGCAGAGCTGTTTGTTCACCAAAAGCAAGCTGGCTGGTCCAGAGCCTGCCACCGCTCTGTCTTCTAAGCCCCGCAGGTGTCCTCATGGCTATGGGGGCGGCCGTCTTCTACACAGAGGTTAGATTTGCATCTCTTCTGTGGGTAAAATAGGGTTCCTGGCTGTTTTTTCCACTGAGTATGTAGGGGCGTTAAGTGTGTGGGCTGCGGCCTAGGTGGGGACGCATGGCTAGGTTGTACCTTCCTTTCACCAAAGAAGCGCTTGAAGCCACTTGTTTGCAAATCTGCTGGAAAAAAAAATAGATGCTTAAAAGCAGGCCGGACACTACTTGTCTTTGTTTAGCCATTTGACCAGCGTAGCTCTGCTCTGTGCTGTGTGCGGGGAAGCAGAGAGGACTAAAGGCAGCTCCTGTCTCATTCCCTGCTGGCTCTGTGGCAGGCACATTAACATGGATTCTGTCCGTTTGTCCTGTGAAGTAGGTGCTACTAATAGTATCAGTGAGGAAACCAGAGGAGCAGGACGCCCAGCAGCCTGGCTCCAGAGCCCCTGCTCTCTCTAAACCACCATAGATAAGAAACCGGGATGGCCAGTGTGCTTGGCTGGGGATAGAAGGGAGCAGAGATGGGCCTGTGGGAGCCTCTGAGGTCCCCAACCTGACTCCAGGCTCTGTGACCAGGTGACATTGATGGGTCCCCAAAGGTGCTGCTAGAGCCGAGTTCTTTAGGCACCATTAGGAATGAGTCAGTCAAAGCAGACTGAGGAAGGCGGCCAGCAGGTATTGCCTGTGCAAAGGCTTGGAGGCTTGACCTGTTGGGGCCCAAGATGACGGTGGCAAGGTGTCCAGGGGGAGAAGAGGGCGCTGATGGCAGTGTGGCATGACTCCCGAGGCAACTGGGAGCTGAGTGGAGCCGTGACAGGGTCAGATCTGAGGCTGCTGCTTAGGAATTCGATTGGAGAGAGCGCAGCTGGAGACTAGAGACAAGCAAGGTAGCTGGAACAGGGCCAGGCAGGAGGTGACCAGCATTGGGCCTCTGCCAGGGTACTGGGGCAGCTGGGAGGCACTGGAACTGCTGCCGGGAACCTGCCCCCAGGATCCAGACACACTTGAGTTCTCCCACTCTGATCTAGAACCCCAAGGCCAGCCGAGGACTGGCTGGTGAGCGTTTATGAGAATCCACACACATGGCTTAAATCAGTGCCCGACAATATCGATGCTCAAACATCAGCCAGGATAACAGGCAATTCATGCTGGTGCTTGCCTGGAAAAGGAACCCCATTAGTATGGGAACCATTATCCCCATTTCACAGATAAGTAAACAGTGCCCTGACCAAGATCTCAAGGTCAGGTTGCGTTAGGATGTTAACTCAAGGTTCCCAGGCCCCCTCGGAATGTCGGTGCTTGAAACCTAGCTCAGTGCAAATCTGCAGACCTGGAGGGGAGGCTCGTGTTTGTTCCAGGTGAGCTCAGATGGGGAGCTCCAGCCATGTCTGAAGCTCAGGTGCTGCCCCAAAACAGTTCAGTCTGTTGGGAGGCACCACCCCACCGCTCACCCACCCCCTGGAGCTGGTCAGACACTCAGCCCTCAACCCCAGCCTGACCACGCTGCCAGTGGTCACTGTCCTTGGTCAGGCACCGGACCCTGTGGGACTTGTGTCCCTTGTCTCATTTGATGCCGAAGGACTTGGGGATTTTTTGCTGGGGGGCTGATGGATGTTAGCACAGTGGGTCAAGGTGAGGCTCAGAGGCCACATGCCCATTGAAGTCCCCTTGCCTGCAGGGGCAGCAGGGGTTGTCAGAGGAGCCTCCAGCAGCCTCTGGGAAGACAGCAGCCCCCTGCGGAGTGGGAGGGGGATAGAAGGGAAGGGGGGCGGGAAATCTGGGTGGCAGATGCAAATGAGGTCTGGGGCTGCTTTCCCTGGGAAATGATCATTTGCATCGACACCGAGTCCCTGGGGCTGCTCCTCCCCCCATTTTCCCAGCATGGTCACACTGGCCCTTATCCCTTACCCTACCGACCACCCTAACACACTGCGTCTAATCTATGCAGCGTTAAAACATGTCATCCACGAGAATCGTCTCCATCTATCTGGGTCTTTTATGCCCTTTAATGGGAGTTTCAGATTTTTTTCCATACAGGTTTTAAGTGTTCTTTATTAGACTCCTAACCCAAAACCTTACATTTCTGTAAATATGTATTTCTTTTCTATGTATATTTTCTGGTTGTCCTGTAGGAGTGCAATTGTTTATTTTATTTTTATGTTGTTCTTGGATCTATAACCTTGAAACTCCTGGAAGCTCCAGTAGGTGGTTTTGTACATAAATCTTCACATCTGCTAAAAAGCCTCCCTTTTGTATCTTTTATTAAAATGATCAGATTTTCTTCTGCCGGTTTGAATGTTTTAATCTTTGATTCTTTTAGAGGTTTCCTGTAACTTGCTAAGACTCACAATTTTTTCAATTTAAGTCCTAAGTCAATTTAAGTCATCATCTCGCCTTTTGTACTAGCGCCCTCTCCCCCAACACACATGTTTTCCTTTCTCTGTTTAAACAAACAAAATTGCCAAAATGGGTCGAAATGGGTCGCATGGCTGGAGGTCAGTGCCCAGGGTTACCTGGGGACCAGGTTTGCCACTTTCAGCAACCCCCATTAAAAGTCAGCTCTGGCTACTGAAGCAGCTTCCAACTATACTGGTTTTGTTATTTACTTTTTTCTAAAGCTTTTTCAAACAACTCTGCCTTGTAGATGGATCTAGATTCATCTTTTAGTTTTGCACTGCCACCAAGCATTCTCTGGAACCAACGTGGCAAGAATATGCATCCAGAATGGTTCCCGTGCTGGGTATTTAAGTTGCTGACAGCATTTTAGAGCTCTTAGAAATGTCACCATGACCTTCCCTGTACCTGTATGCTGGCTTGATGGTTTGGAGGAGTCCCTGGGTCTCAGGCCTACATACTTCTAACACCGTCTGCAGGTGCCCTCAGCAGGTGGCAGCACCCCTCCCCCCTTCGGGTGCTGGGGCCACCCCTCCCCCACCTCCCAGGCCTGACCTGACAGCTCCTTTCAGCAGGAGGGGGAAGGTGGCGTCCTGACAGGTGTGGGTGGCATATGTCACGCCGCGGGCTCTTTGTGGCCTTCGTGGCTGTGTTTACCCGTCTGATTTCTCCAGCCCCAGCTCCGGCTCGTGTTGAGCTGCCTTTCCTGTTCGGCTTTCATCTGGAACAGATGTAAAACTCTTGTTTCCCGCTTAGGAAACTCAAACAGCCTCTCTCTGAGACAGAATCTGGGCATTTATTCTGTCCAGAACAATGCTGTCCTTATGTTGTTTCCTTCTCAAAGGCCAGCGCGCCGCGGACCCCAGACTTGCCTGCGCCCGTGATGACATCACGACACGTCCATCTCTTCACATGCGGGTTGGGTGCATTGTTGAGACTAACCTGTCTAGGCTCGCCTGAGACACCTGTGGGGTCCCCAGCTTCCCCGTGTGTTCCCATGAGCCCCAGCCCTGCCTTCGCGGTCCCCGCCATCATCCTTGAATGCCCACTTGTCTCTCCTTGGTGTCCCTGCAGGGTACTGCACACGTCCTGCCTGCATGACAGGGATGGACATTGGCCCACCCTGGCCTGGGCAGCGGGGAGACGTGGGGCTCTGTCTCTCCTTGGTTCAGTGCAGGCAAATGCGAGGGGCTCAACATTTTTTAAGAAAGGAATGGGTTGAAGTGAAAAGTTATACTGGTTAGTTCCTACTCCAGTGCTGTAAGGAAATTCCTTCATTTCATCCTCCAGGAGCCAAGGGAGCTCCTCATACCTTACAGGTGAGAAAATGGTGACGTCACACAGTTAAGGGGCAGAGCTGGGATTTGAACTGAGGCCCTTTGGGTCCAGAGCTGTGTTTTTCAACAGCCTACTCTGTTTTTTGTTTTTGTTTTTTCTTTTTAGAGGGCAGTGTCACTGGCCCTCATATGTGGGATCCGAACCCGGCCGCTGGCGTACCAAGCCAGCTCTTAACCACCGTGCCACTTGGCTGGCCCTTCGACAGCCTACTCTGGACGTCTGGCTGTCTGGTCGAGTGTGGGGTCAGTGATGGTGAACCAGGTCACAGAATCCTGCCCAGCTGTCACAAGTGACAATGGAAACATTGATCGATGAAAGAATTCAAAGTTATAATAGGAAGACCTCTGGCTGCAAGGAATAGGAAAGTCAACAAATGGAGATTTGAGCAAACTTGGTTTTGTTTTTCCTTATACATTAGGCAGTCATTGAGTAGCTTGCATTTTTTGTATGGTCCCAACAACCCCATCAGAGAGCCAACTCTCCACGCCTCTGCTCTGTATTCTTTTTTTTTTTTTTTTTTTTTTTTGATTTTTTTTAAATTGGGGAATCGGGGAAGGGGAACAGACAAGTTGCTGTCTTTTTTTTCTTCAGTCTAGTTGCAGAGGACGTTGCTTCACTGGCCCATGTTGGTATCGTCATTGTGCTCTTCCCGGATGAAGCAGATCGGTCATCGGCCTCTGGATGGTCGTTCACTGCGGCTATTGGCAGCTCACGCTGGCTGCCGGCCAGTCACGCTGGCTGCCAGCCATTCACGCTGGCTGCTGGCCCCTCCTGTAGCCTAAGGCAGCCCACTGCAGCAGGGGCTGCAGCCTACACCGTCGCCAGGGCTCGCACAGCCCAGCTCCAGGTGGAGCTGTTGTTAGCTGTAGAGGGCAGTGTCACTGGCCCTCATATGTGGGATCCGAACCAGGTCCGCTGGCGTCACCAAACCAGCCTTAACCAATGCGCCACTCGGCCGGCCCTCAGCTCTGTATTCTTAACGTGCTGTTCTTGTATTCAACACCTCAGTGTCATACAGTAGCTGCTGTAGCTCCAACCTTCACTCCTGTGTGGAAGGCAGCAAGGGGAGAGAAGAGTTGACCAGGCTGTGTTTACACCCTTTCAACCTCCACATCAGACTTCTGAAACGTCATTGACCAGGACTAGGTTACATGCCCACCATGAACTGCAAGGCATGCTGGGAAAATGAGGAACAGGAGAGACATGATTGGCTTAGATGAACAAGGATTCTGGGCCATCCCACAGAGAATGGGTTTTGTTAGCAAGGAGCCCGGTGGGAGGGGAGAGATAAATAACAGCCTTGCCAAGACAGTGATGTGAAGAAAGGAGGTTGTAAAACACTGAAAGCAGCGACCCCATTTTTGAAATTGTATGTGGTGTGCATATGCGTTTAGAAGCAAAGACTGGGAGATGAGCGGCGTTCCCTCCGCAAAGTGGGATTGTGGATGACTTGTCCTCGTTTAGGTTATTTGCTTTTTCTGCTCAAGGGAAATAGCAGACATGGGAAGCAGGCAATACAAAGGATTTGCTCTCCCGGTGGGACCCAGCCTTAGTCTGTTATTCTGACAGCAGACCCCTGGGTTTTTTGTTTGCTTACTGGCCTCTTGAGGCAGTCATTGGAGCCTTTCTTATATTCATACTCTGATTCTTTTATCCGTGAGGAAAGACGAGTGCCTTTATGAATCAGCTTCAGATCTCTGATTTTTAAAGATATGTAATGGAAAACAGAGAGGCTGGGTGGCTTGCCCAGAGGCACACAGCCAGTGTGAGGCAGGATTCATGCCTGGGGGAGCTGGATTACGGGGAGGCTGATGATGGTTTTCCCAGAGAAAGAGTGGGCCGGGGAAGAGGTAGGGTGACTGTGTGAAAGCCCAGGTTGCATAGCTCTGCGCGTCAGTCAGCCTGTGTATGTCTTTTTCCCCCAGAGAAGAAATGTCTCAAGCAGGATCCCTCTCCAGGAACCTCATTTTGTGCACCTTCCTGCAGGAGCACGGCCTGCCATCTGTGGACCAGACTCCTCCCGGTGTGACCCATCTCCTCCAGCACTACGATCCCAATCCCTACCCCTACCCCTATGGGTAGGTCCCAGGAGCCCTCTGGGCCCCGCCCACCCCTAATCCTGGTCAGTGACCTTTGGGGGTGTGGTTAGAAGGGCAGGCTTTCTGGGTTCCTGGGCAGGGCTCCAGAGTGGAATTTCCCCAGGTGTGGTTGTGGAGTCAAGTGCCCTGGGCAGGGACACTTGGCGCTGATGCCAGCTCACCAGGGCCCCTCAGAGCATCCAGCATGTCCACAGTCCCAGGACGGACCTTGGGTAGCAGCAGCCATCAAAATGGCTCAAGCTTGTGGCCTTAGGACAGGGTGCCTCCTGACCCAGGGTCCAGGCCTCTAAAGTAGCCTGAGGCCACTTCAGAAGCAGCTCCTGGCCCTGGCTGTTAGCGCAGCGAAGAGGGCACCTTCCAGGATCAGCCCCAGGGCTCTAGATTTTCCTCTCTTGCTCTGGGCCTCAGGACTCTCTTAGTCGTTGGGTCCTAGACTTGGGGATTGGGACTGGTTGGGATTTTAGGGCTGGGGATACCCAAAAATCTGCCTATTCCCTTCTTCCTGCTCTATTTGTAGATGACAACAGGGGACAGTCAGCCCAGGGCAGTGTTTTCCTGAGGTCTCACAATCAGCCTGCCTCCCTGATTGCCCGCCCCCGCCCCCAGCCCTCAGCCAGCCCCCTCATTGCCCCTGGAGTAGCGAGAGCATGACCCCGGAGACTGGGCAGGTGGCTGGGGCTGTGTGGGAATTCCCAGGGAGCTGCGTAGTCACCGGGATGGAATGTGCGGGCAAACCCCACAGAGCAGGGCTGAAACCCTCCCAGATACTCAAAGGGGAGGGGAGACTGTCAGACTCTGAGATTGGGTGGGAGTGTATGCCTCCATTTCCATCAAGAACCTGATTCAGTAGGTGGGCGGGGCTCCGATGGGCCAGTGTGCCCCTCGTTTCTGATACGGGTGATGACACGGAGGTAGTTTCAAGGGGTCTCAAAGCCTCCAGCTGCCTAGTGCCACTGCCCAAAATGTCTCCCTGCTCGGCCACCCCGGCTGGTGGAGGGCTCCGATCAAACCCGGAAGCTCCCTGCACTCCCACAGAGGGGCCGGCACAGGCTCCTCCTGGGGCCTGCACTTCTGGGGTCACCTGTGAACGGGACCTCGAAGGCTGTTTCCGCAGCAAAGTGGGAGCCAGAGGAGGGCGTGTGACAGCTCCCTGCTCCTTGCTCTGCATGAACCTGTGGCCCAGTTGGCTGGGTGGGTCTGGGTATGTGAGGGTCACCGGCATAACTCACCCCTAATTCCTCCACCCTCCCCACAGTGACGTCCCCCATGAGATGGCCATGCGGCTGGCCTTCATCGGAGACGAGATGGAAGTGAGATGGACACTGCCCCGCATTGCTGAGCTGCCCTGGATGGCCATGTACAGGTGACCAGCCCCTGCCCAGCCCAGGGCTGGCTCCCAGGAGACCCTCGGAGGACATGGCTCTGCTCCCAGTCCTCCGAAACCCGTGTTCCCCCACCCCCAGGAGTCACCCACTCCTGGAGCTGGCCGGCTGCCACCTCATTCTTCCTGCCTTGGCAGCAGACAGAGCAGAACCTAAGCCCTGTCTCCCCTTCCTCTTGTTAAGCCAAAGGGTCTTGACTTAAAATGACAGGACATACTCAGTGAGCTCAGATGGAGCTGTCCATGTCCTTGGCAGAGCCTTCTGCACCAGGCATCTCACCTGATGACACGCAGCCTCCATGATTTGCCAGGTCCAGTTCAGACCTCACAGCATTGCTTAAGGTGGGGACATAGAAACCTTACTCTTCAAGACCAGGACTAAAGTTGACATGGTCTCTTGGTCCCCAGAAAGGCAGCCTTCTTTGCGGAGCCTGGGCCTCTATCAAAACAAAGCTTCTCTGGGGTGACCAGTTGGCTCAGTTGGTTGGAGCCTGGTGCTGATAACACCACAGTTGCCTGTTTGATCCCCCTCATGGGCCACCGTGAGCTGCATGCACCCTCCCTAAGAGCCAACGATGCCATTGTAGCTTGAAAGCAATGTGTAACCAATGACCATCGCTGATCCCCAATAAAAAAAAAACAAAAAAACAACAAAACAAAGCTCGTCTGGAGGAAGGACCTGCTCCCCTGGACCCGCTCTCTTTGGGTCTGTGGACCGTGGAGCTTTCTCCATGTGGCCAGCTCTAGAATGCAAGGCTCAACCCCAGGGAGCTGGCAGGCAGGTGGGAAAAAACAGGAAATCAGATGAATTTAGGACCAGAAACGGCCCATGGAGAGTGGCCCTCATTGGTAGAACAACCCGGGATCGGGGGCAATGGTGAGAGGAGACAGGGAGCTAGGCTGTTGTCTCCCCATAGCTGTCACCTAAAATGAAGGCCATCTCTGCCCCCATCCCTGCAGTAATGGCCCACTCCCTCTCCCCTTTATCTTACAGCTTGGCGGCCACTTACAACCATACAGGCCTGAGGGGTGTTCTGAGAAGCTTTATGGATGTCCTCACTAACCTCAGGGGGAACAGAAGGTTCTGGAGCTTTCTGACCCTCAGGGACAGGGTAAGCCTTGATGACAGTCGGGTGCCACAATCCCCACCACTCCCTATTGTCTTGCCTGCCTGGTCCCAGAGGCCTGCGGGTTTGGGACTCCTGGTTTGTTGACCGGGTGCACGAGTCCTCCAGGGCCTTGCCTGCTTCACACCTGTGTTCATGCTTTACCCTCTGCCAGGGGCGCCTTCGTCTGGCAGACATGTCTGCCCCCTCCCTCCCTCATCTGCCCAGGGGAGGTGCCTCTTCTCCTGAGCAGCTTTCATGATCACTCCCCAGTCGTCCCACCAGCGCAGCGGATTGTCCCTTGCACCCCTTCATCCCATTATCTTGGTTCCCAGCAGCCCCTGGTAGGCCAGCCTCCTCTCCTCTGCCGTGTCCTCAGGGCCACTTTCCTCTCCTACCCCTCCTTTCCCCATCCTGCCCTCATCTTTCTGGTCCTCTTGTCCCAGACCTCTGGTTCTGAGGTGCTCCTGTGTCCCCACCTTATGCCTCCCTCTTCACCTGTCTCACGCACAGAGCGGGCTCTGGAGGCGAGCTGTAGAATGAGCAAGCCCCTTCCATGCCGGAGGTGGGGGCCCTCACTTCTCCCCACCTTCATCCTGCAGGTGTCCCCGAACCCGGGGCGCAAGCTGTCCGTGCTGCTGCTGGTGCTGCTTCTGGACTGGGGCCTCCACCTCCTCCAGTGACGCTGCTGGCAGTGCGGGGCGGGGCTGGCCCCCTTCCCCTGGACCACCACCCTGGAGGTGGCCTTGTTGGTTTTGTTGTCCTTTTAACTGTTTTCTATGATTCCTTTTTTATATTTAAAGTCATGAGTGCTGGGACACTCGCAAGGCTTTCATACTTGTTTTTTCTTGTTTTTTTGTAAGACAAATGAATTCATTATACCTCTGGGATCTCTGGTTAACTGCTCTCTGGGCCCCAGCCCACTCTGCGTGGCCTTCCTCCAGTGGGTTGATCCTGTAGCGGGCAGCGGGGGGAGTGCTGGTCACCCCCTCGGGGTTGTGATGCCCACGGCAAAGAGAAAAATCTGCTGGAGATTTGTGAGGGGTGAAGAGAGCTCAATAAAATGTTGGTTTCCAGCGGTCTGTGGTCCTCTCTGGGGATTTGCGTGTGGCTCCCTCCTGCCCCTTGGAGGAGATCATGGTGAAGGGGGGGAAGGGGCAGGCATGCTCCTAGCCACCTGTATGTGTCACGACCTCTTGCCTTGTCCCTGCACTGAAGTGCTGCCATGCAGTTTGTCCCCAGCGCAGGTCCACCCTCTCCCTTCCTGTCATCCTTGCTGCCTGAAATCCATTAGTGATTATTTCCTCTTGGCTGTCAGGGTCTCTTCTAATGCCTGCCGTCCCCACTCCCCACGTTTGCTCATCCAGCTCTCTGATGGAGCAGGGCAGCCTGTGGGGCTACTCACATGGGTGTGGGGGCTGGCCCTGGGGCCCCACGGGCAGTTTTCCAGGGCACTCAGCTGTTAGTTCACACTAGCTTCAGTCTGAGTCAGCAGCGACTCTTCAACTCCTTCAAAGGATCAGAGGCCTGTCCCTCCCAGGAAGGGGGCAGGCGTGACGTGGTGACCCAGTGACCTCACATTTCTAAGGAAGTTTCACACATAATGCATAATGCCCCTGCCCATAATCTCCCAGCGGCTCTACATCAGATCCCGGGGGGACACTGACACCGGGTGGACATGCACCGTATGCCCTGGGGATCTAAGGTCCGGGCTGCTGGGGTGGAGGCCGCTGGGGGCAGTGAAGCACCTTCCCCGAGGAGGTGACAAGGCTGCATGGACAGGAAGGGCCCTATCACATTTGTCCATTTCTGAGCCTTTTGAACAAGACTCCTGGTCTGGTCAGAACGTCTGGAGATGAGACAATGTCTGAGTCTTAGAAGTTGCCCAGACAGGAGAGTGGCACCCAGTTCCAGGCCGACCAGGGAGTCGAGCTGCTGGAAATATAGACCAAGGTTCTCTACATGGGACCAAAGATGGCATCTTTGTTTCCCCGAGGGAGCAGGAACCAGGCAAGACCCTGTCAAGGGACAGGATGTAGCACCCAGGAGGGCTGGGCCCCACATCCAGATTCAGACTGCAGGGCTGGGTGCGGCCCCATGCACCCCCAACCCAGAGCTGGAAGACCTGGAACCCTGTCCGCCCACACCTTTCGGTTTCCTCTTAGGGAGCCACCTGCCCTTCGCTTGCTGTTCCTTCTCTCACCTGTGGCTTGGAGCAGGGATGGACCTAGCGCACCTTCCCAGAGAAGGGCAGGCCCCGCCCACTGCCAGTCCAGGCCCCGCCCCGCCCACTGCCAGTCCAGGCCCTCAGGGGAATGTACCTCTGCTGACACCACCCCGCCCGCCCCGCAGAGGAGAGCTGGGTCTCCTGAGGCTGCTCTCAGCGAAGGGGGTTAAAATAGAACCAGCAATTACTTTCAAATGAGAACAAATTTGTGAATTAGAAAATTTCTACAGCAAAGTTTTAAAAAGCTTTTCTTCATTGTGCTGAATACGAGTAGTGCTGATAGTCGGGTTCCGTGGAGGTTCTGCAGTGGTTCTCGGCCAGGGCTGTGGAGGCACGGCATGTCTGGGGTCACAGTGCTGGGAAGTGCACCGGGCATGTGGTGCCCAGGGGCCAGGACAGCTGCCCACAAGCGTGGGAGCCCCACACAGGGAAGACCAGCTCAGCCCAGAGGCCAAGGCGTTTTGAAACACTGGTGGTAAAAATGAGCAAGTGTCCAGGATTTGACCAGCCTACTCATCAATGAAACGCAGCTTTCATGCCCGGTAAGGTTTGCCCACACTGAAGAATGGAAAAGCCACCCAAGCGTGGAATTACTCATTTAATGTCAATGCAAAGAGTTGCATTTGCCAAGCACCTGCCCTTGACTCTGGTGTGGGGCAGACAGGAGAAGCCCCGAGGCCGGGCCTGTGCCGACCAGGTCAGGGGCACATGGGAGGCACACGATAATCCCTATCCCAAGGGATGACTTGAGGGTGGGGGGAGATCCCCTCGGTGGCCCTGCCCATGCCCCTTCCACCTTGCCCATGAGGGCAGACGCCACCCTACCGTGGCACACAGTAGACAATACCTGTTGGGTAAGGAAAGGTAGGACTGGGCCTCCCCACAGTTGAGTGATGGGGTGGGCAGAGGGGCTGCCAAGGCCAGCTGGGTCCTAAAGTCCTCTGGATTCACTGACAGATTATGGTTGTGGGTGCCTGCAGGCTTCAGGGCAGTGGAGCCCCCTGGCAATGACCTGCCTTCCGGCCATGCCACTGTGCCCCCAGCACCCGCACGGCAGGGTGTGACACGGCAACAGGCAAAGCCTTCCCACTGCTCAGAAGGCCCCTGTGCGCCAGGCTGCTACAGCCCATTTTAGAGGCTCCTGGACTGCGCACGTGGAGGAACTGGGAGAGGCAGAGCAAGAACTCGGCGTCTCCACATCACCATCACTGCCGCATCTCTTCCCAGCACTCAAACGAGTTTCAAGGAGGAATGGACTGTCGGGTAGAGATACTCCTTTTTACGTGGCATTCAAAGCATTTTGCAAACAATCCCTCCCCAGTCCTTGGAGGAGGAGGCCCCATTGGAAGGCAGGGCAGGCTCCACGCAGCTCCTGGGAAGACGGGCCAACTGGCCCGACTGGAGCCCCCGCCCTCCCTCGGCCATGGGGAGGCCTTTACGGGTCCAGGGCCGGGTCCTCGGCCGCCTCCAGCACATCCACGTGACTGTAGGACTTCCAGGCCTGCAGGTTACAGCTCTTCAGGATGGCTCCCAGCTGCTTCCCGGGTCCCACTTCAAAAGTTTGGGGGAACTCGGTGCCCTTCTTCCTCTCGTATATGGCGTGCATCGTCTGCTCCCACTTCACGGGGGAGACCACCTGCTGCACCAGCAGCTTCTGGATGTGCTTTGGGTGCATATACCGGTTCCCGTTGACATTGGAGTGGACAGGCACCAGAGGCTTCTTGACGTTGATCGCCTTTAAAGCCTGTGCCAGGGGCTCCAGGGCGGGCCCCATGAGGCGGGTATGAAAGCCCCCGCTGACCGGCAGCATCTTGGTGCGTCTGAAGTGGTACTTGGAGGAGTTCTTCCGGAGAAACCACAGAGCCTGGAAGCAAAGGGAGGGAGAGGTAAGCCAGGCCAGTCTGAGGGGAGACACCCAGGCAGGGCACCGCGGGCACCGGCACAGCCTGGGCAGGATGTGCACAGCATTTCAACCTGCCAACAAGTCACACCTTTACTCCAGTTAAAATCGGCTGGGTAGTCTGTGTCCCAGAAATCCTCTTCAGGGGACCTGACCAGTCACACGTCCCCCGGGGCAGGTGACTCGTGTGGCTGAAACAGATCTGAGGCTGGAAACGTGGGTGTGGGGTCGAGGGTCCTGAGTCTCACCCCAGCCGGCATTCACTAGCTTGGTGGCCCCAGGCAAATCACTCAACCTCTTTGAACTTTTTTTCATCCATAAAAAATCTACTTCACAAAGTTGCTGGGAAGTGATCAGATAGGAGGTATGAGGAGGTGTGAAAGAGTCTGCTAAACACAAATACACTATCTAATGTGTTAGTTTTCCATCAATTCCGTTACACCTCAATTTTTAATTAGCCTGTTCTCATGTTACTACATAACCTTCAACATGACAATTCAGGCGACTCCAAGCCTCGTTTCACAATACAGGATCTTCCCATCAGAACCCTCATCTGGGGCTTCTCTAGAGAACAGTTCTCCCCCAAAGCCAAAGACTTCCCCCAAAGGGCACATCAGTTCAGGGCTCAGAAGGGCCTCCGGGGCCAACAGGCCCAAACTGGGAACATACAAACAACAGAATTTGTAAATATCTTTAAAATAGTAGATACTTTAAAGAGATCCTGTGCCCTCAGGGCACAGCCCAGCGCCTGCCACCACTGGGATCTGCCCAAGGGCTTCCTGTGCCCTAAACTGCCTTCCATGTCTCTGGAACCTGACACCATCCAGGCCCCTCAGAGGCTGGGCCAGCTGCTCCCTTAAAAAGGTCACAGCAGGACCAGCAGAGTAGTGCAGTGGTTAAGCGCTGGCTTGGGAAGCCAGTGGCCCTGGTTCGGTCCCACATATGAGGGCCAGTGACACTGCCCTCAAAAAGAAAAAAAAAAAAGGTCACAGCAGCAGCACGACCTCAGGCAATTTTACCTCTTGTGCCTCAGTTTCCTCATCTATAAAATGGGGCTAACAGTAGTTATAAAGCTATGGTACAGAGAACTATGCTTGGCATACAAATACTATATAAGGGTTAGCAATTATTATCTTACATACTAAGCCCATCCGTGTCCACTGGAAAAAAATATTACAGGGTAGCTATCTGTGTCCCCACAGGGCAGGAGGGATCACTGTTTCTGGTGGCACAGCGCTGGTCCGCCCATCTCGGGAGCCCCTCCCTGCAGGCGGAGTGCATGACCAGTGTAGCCGTGGTTCCTCCCGTCCCGCTCTCCTGGGCCCTGGGTCTCAGGGTTCCACACGGGGGCTGCTCCAGCCTGAGCCTTGGGGCAAAAGCGAAGTGGAGCCGAGCCCAGCATGGCCAACCCTACCAGGAATGCGGACCTCGCTCATGAGCCACATCTGTGGGACCACTGAGGGGTCTGGCTGTCACTGCGGCCATCTAGCCAGTCCTGATGGACCTGATGCTTCCCTCACATCCATGGCCACTCCCATCCATCCCCACTTCACTGAGCGCCATGCCCCAGCAGCCTCTCTGCACAGAGGCCTGCTGGACCCCACAGCCCAAGCCCTCCCCACCATGCTGGGGCTGTTGTGATTGCTCGCCTCTACGAGGATGGCTCCTGGGTGGCACTTCTGCATCATTTCAGGTCTCGAAGTGCTCCCGTGCAGTCTCCGGACTCAGCCCACTTGAGCCTAGGTTGGCCACTGCCACCGGGCCCTCAGCTCAGGCACTGGTCCAGCAGAGAACAAGGAGTCCTTTTCATATCAGTTGTTGGAATGGGGCTCTCCTGCTCAGGGGGACCCCTGCCCTCACTGAGCTCTTTTCTGTGGCACTTCCAACAGCACCAAAGGGCCAAACGTGACGTGGGCAGCTGGGACCCCTCACCAGGACCGGATGCCCACCTGTCTGGGAGCCCAAGAGGGCGCTTCCTGCCCTGGCTGGGGGCCCTCCTGGCCACCTCTGGGCTTCATTCCAAAGCCGTCACTGGGAATGAGCAGCCAGCACCATGATTAACTTGGGGGCCACTGTAACTGACCCTCCCATCATTGGAATGTCACAGGCGGGACGTGCCGGTGCTCACTCATTCCGAGGAGATTCACAGACACCTGGCATGCCGACAGCCTAAAAGGGAAGATGGACTGGGTGCGGTGGAGCAGAGGAGATAGACATTCCAAGAGGGGGACAGGCTTGAGTTCCAATTCTGCCTCCACCGTCTTAAGCTATCTGCCTCGGCTTCCTTGTGTGTAAAATGAGAAGACTCCTTCCAGAGCACAGCACTGGCTGTGCGGACTAGATGAGGCGAGGCGTGTGGCACTGTGCCAGCAGCCGGCCCCTCGCTCAGGGTCCCGCCTGCACTCAGCTCGCCCTGAGCCCGGCACAGGGTGAGCCGCCCTTTCCATCGGGGCTCCCGGCCTCTCTGCTGGGGACGCCCGCCTCTTGGTGCCACCTCCTCAGGTCCACTGGTAGTTACTGTGCCCAGAAACCTGGGCTCATCGGTTCACAGCCAGCCTTCCTTGGATGGCGGGAGCCCTGGCTTATCAGTCATGTGTGCCCCCGTGGAGCTGCTCAAGAAATGATGTCTGGGGAAGCGGTGAATGGAAGGGAGGCCAGGAGGAGAGGGAATTAACTCAGTGCAAAAACAGACATCTAAGAACAAGCAGAGCAGGGTGGAATTACCCCATAGGAAACGGCTCTGCTCTCTCGGAGGAAGCAACCGGGTCAGAGGCTGCCCAGAATGTTCTACAGGAAGGCCTGGGGATCAGATGGTCCAGCCCTTTACTTTCCAGGTGGGCTGGGCAATTTGTCCAAGGTCCCTGTCTATATGGTGAAGTGGGGGCAGCACCCCAGCCTCCCGCCTCCCTCTATACACAGTGCTCGCTCCAGCACCCCCTCCCCGAAGCCCGCGGCTCGGCAGAGACCCATTGCACTCCTGTGGGCTCACGGGTGTGGAACAGTTCCGACCTTCCACAGGACTGGGGCCTGTGAAGGCTGAGCCTGTCAACACCAACCTCCAGGTGTCCTGAGATCACCCTGCAATCCGGAAAGAGGTAGTTGGCCACCTCACACACAGGGTTCTCGATGCCCAAAGTCTTGCAGTGCTCCCGGGCTTCCAAACAGGCGAGGGTGAACTTGGACTGAGGCTGGCCAAGGACGGACAACATCCCACTGGGGACAGCTTCCGAGGCCTCCTGCATGGCCTCAGCTCGGATTTTCACTGCATACAAACCTAACCAGAGAGAAGCGCATTTGGAAAAATCAGGACACGGAATGAAGCAGGGACGCCCAGACCTGAAAGACAGAGCACAGTCCCACGCTGCGCGCTGGAGACACTGGCACTCGCCACCAGGCCACATGGTCGGTGTTGTGATGTGCCTGCCACATAGAGACGTGCCACCGAACACAGGGTACTGTCCTTGGCACACTAATGAACCCACGGAGCTTCCTGCCTGTCTTAAGCTGGCTTGGTGTGGGACTGGACCAGGGGTGATTTTGCCCCAAGGGCAGTGTCTGGAGAGATGTTTTTTTTTTAGAGGGCAGTGTCACCGGCCCTCGTATGTGGATCTGAACCAGGGCTGCTGGCGTCCCAAGCCAGCTCTTAACCACCGCACCACCCGGTCGGCCCAGGAGATATTTTCTGATTGTCACAACTGGGGCGTGGGTGTGTGCTAGACGAGCATCTGGTGGGTAGAGCAAGGGATGCTACTCAACATGCAAAGCACCCCCAAAACAAAGAATTTGCTGGTCCAAAATGTCAATAGCACCGCTGTTGAGAAAGCTTGGTGTAGGGTGACAAGGAGCAGACTTTTGGGCTACATTGTTCTGGGCAAGTCATGATCTCCCTGCAGGTCAAATTTTTAGTTAGCAAAATGAAGATAATAGTATCTAATCTGTGTGGATTGTTGTGAAAAGTGGAAGTTACATTAATTATTTAAGCGAAATCATGCTGGAGAGGGAAAATGAGCCATCAGTATTTGGAAGGATGTAAAAACTCTAACAATTACATGAATTTCAGTAACACGTAATTATAAATGAAGGCTTACTGCCTGCCTTTGAGCTGGAGAACCTGACGTTGCCCAGGCAGGTGAATTAAGATGCAGGGATCCTGCGTTCAGTGTCGTTCAAGTGCCAGGTGAGAGACAGGGCTGTACCCAGGCAGGCAGCGCCAATGATCATGACATAAGAATGGCCTGGAACTACTGGACACCCACCATCCTGGGACTGGGTCTGCTCCCGGGAGGGACGGGCATGACCAGACCAAGGAGAGGTTAGGGGACCCGTCCTGGGTTTGACGGGACAACAGAGAAAGTCTGAGGAACAAATCCTGCACCCTTCTCTCAAACGCATCTTCACTCATTCAGCACTTTTTTTTTTGAGGGCAGTGTCACGGGCCCTCGTATGTGGGACCCAAACCGGGGCCGCCGGCTTCCCAAGCCAGCTCTTAACCAACGCGCGACTCGGCTGGCCCACTTGGCACATTTATATGTGTGTTTGTACTGGACTCTTGGCCTCCTTACACAAGTAGAACTGTGGTAGGAAGTAGAACACACAGGAATGTAGAGATAGCATGTGGAAACCCTCCCATGCAGGCAGGCGGGCAGGCAGGCAGTCAGTAACTATGCAACACGTCAAGTGAAAAAACCGAGCAAGAATGTACACATGCTATAATTCTGCGAATTATTTACACATAAAAAACCATGGGTATAAAACAGTTTTATTAGGATGTGGAAATATGAAACTATTTTCATTTCCTTAATAATGCTATAATGTTTTTTTAAAACACTGAGGTGAAATTCACACAAAATATAACCAGTTTCAAGAGTACGATTCGGTGGCATTTGTTGTATTCATGACACTGTGTGACCACCTGCTGCTCTCTCTCGTTTTAAACTTTCCGCCATAAAACACCCCAGACCCACTAAGTGCGATCACTCCCCATTTCTCCTTCCCTCCACCTAGTAACCACTAATCTGTTGTCTCTATATGGATTTGCATACTATAAAAGAGGTCACACTATATGTAATCTCTGTGTCTGGCTTCTTTCACTGAGCGTGTTGTGGGGGTTCATCCATGTTGCAGTGTGTGTCAGGACTTCATTCCTGAATAATATTCCATTACCTAGATCTACATTTGTTTATTCATTCATCTGATGATGGACATCTGGACTGTTTCCATCTTTTAGTTATTAGGAATAATGCTGTTATAAACATTTGTGTACAAGTTTTTCTGTGCGGGCATGCTTTCATCTTAGGTATATACCTCCGAGTACAACTTTTGGCTCATATGGTAATTCTATATTTCACTTTTTAAGGAATCACCAGTATCCACACCATTTTACATTCTTACCAGCAATGTGTGAGATTCCTATTTTTCTCCATCCTCGTCAACATTTATTATTTTCCTTTTGTTGCTGTTTTAAACTAAAGCCACCCAAGTGGGTCTGAAGTGATATCTCATTGTGGTTTTGATTTGCATTTCCCTAATGATTAGTGATGCTGAACATCTCTTCACGTGCTTATTGGCGATTTGTATATCTTCTTTGGAGAAATGTCTATTCAAGTCCTTTCCCTTTATTTAACTATAAGCAAAAATGTTTAACTTTGAACTATAAACCAAACTCTTTTTTTTTTTTTTTTGAGGGCAGTGTCACCGGCCTTCATATGTGGGACTGAACCAGGGCTGCTGGCTTCCCAAGCCAGCGCTAAACCACCGCGCCACTCGGTCGGCCCTAAACCAAACTCTTAACAAGTGAAACTGATACAGCTCAATGAAACATTCATTTTCTCTTTTTCATTCAATGAATATCTATTGAACATCTACGAGTAGACAGGCACTGAAGGTGTGTGAGCGGACTAACAACACAGAGGATAGTGGGAAAGACGGTCAAGCAGGCAGATTTCATGAGATTACAAAAAGAAACCCCTGATGGACCGACTCTTCAGGCTAAAAGGCATTAAGGTGAAGTCTGGTCCTCGGGCCAGACTGCCCATCCACATGCTCCCTTCTCTATCGACCGAGCAGGTCCAGAATTATTCTTGGCAGTGTCCCTTATCCCCAGTGAGCCCAGCAAGTCAACATCCCTGTACAAAACAAAACAAACCCCTTTCTGTGTACCTTCAGAAAACTCCATGGCTCCGGCAAACACTAGGGCTGCAAATTCTCCCACACTGAATCCAGCAGCAGCAACACAGTTCTCAATAACCTGTGGTGACAGATGCAGAATGTGAGGCCATGTTCCCGGGAGTTCAGTCCGGGTCTCTGCACTTGAGAGCTGGCAGCGGCAGTGTTCAAGGGCTCAGGGAGCCAGGTTTGGCTGGCCTGGTGCTCCAGCTAGAAGAGGGCACACAGAAGTGGCCTTGACAATCGCTGATCCAGCCCCTTTACTGATGAGGAACTTTCCTGGCTGACTTGAGATAAAGCTGTGACTCCAGCTCAGATTCATGAGAAGCCAGAGGGAGCTAAGCACAGAAGCTACAAGTATGACTTTCAGAGTCACAGAGTTGGACTTGACCGTAACCTCTTTGAGCCTCAGTTATCTCATCTGTGAAATGGGGACAGAGGAGGACCTACCTCACAGAGCTGCTGGGAGAATTATATGAAAACTGTGTTTCTAAAGCGCTTAGCACAGACCTGGCTCAGGATAAGCACTCAATGAATGCTGTTACCACAACTCCACTGAATTACGTCCTCTAGTATCTGAGTCTCCTTTCCTCATCCACAAAACAAGAGTATTTACCTCACAAGGTTGTTGTGAGGATGAAATGGAGTAAAGGGTTTAAAGTGCTAGCTGAATACTGTCCTGATATTATTCAATAATAATAGCAATCGATTCACACCTTCAAGTGAAGTGACATTGTCAGATATGATCTTCTCAATGATCCTTCATTTAAGGATAATTAATCCTTCTGAAATCCTTTAGTAATTCATTAAATTATTAAGGATGATTAAAATCGCAACCCGGTCCTTCACTCCTCAGCCCCTTCCCTGCTCTATTTTTCTTTCTACAACACTTCTCTTCTTGAATGTACTATGTAATTTACATCCTGCATTTATTCTTTATTATCTGTCTCCCTCCTCTCGGGCAGGGATCCTTGTTTTGTCCATGGCTGTCAGCCCAGTGCCTAGAAAACAGTGTGCCTGACACAGAGGGGTAACTCGGTTAAGAATCAGCGCAGAGGGCCGGCCAAGTGGCGCATTGGTTAAGAGCTGGCTTGGGATGCCAGCGGCCCCGGTTCAGATCCCACATATGAGGGCCAGTGACACTGCCCTCTACAGCTAAGGTGGTGAACAACAGCTCCACCTGGAGCTGGGCTGCTGTGAGTCCCCAGGATGGCATAGCTGCAGCCCCTGCTGCAGTGGGCTGCCATAGGCTGCAGTGAGTGGCTGGCAGCCAGCCTGAGCTGTCAATAGCAGCGGTGAGTGACCATCCAGAGGCCGGCGACCCATCTGCCTCATCCGGGAAGAGCACAATGAGGATGCCAACATGGGCCAGTGAAGCAACGTCCTCCACAGCTAGACTGAAGAACAACTTGTCTGTTACCCTCCCCCAATTCCCCCAATAAAATCTTTAAAAAAAAAAGAATCAGCGCAGAGTCAGGCGTGAGCGCGCCGCGGCCTGGCAGGCTGGCGCCCCGGGCCCACCCCGTCTACCCCGGCCTGCTCCGGGGCCTCGGGCCTCACCGCGGGCTGCAGGTGATGCAGCTTCTCCACGGCGGCCAGCGAAGCCACGAAGACGGCGGGCTGGCAGTGCACGGTGCGGTCCAGATCCTCCTGCGGCCCGTGCAGGCTCAGCTCCAGCAGGTCATAGCCCAGCACGCGGCGGGCGGCGGCGTAGAGCTCGCGGACGCGCGGGAAGCGGAGCAGGGCGCGGCCCATGCCCACCGCCTGGCTGCCCTGGCCCGGGAAGAGCAGCACCGAGCACTGGCCGGGCCGCCGGGCCGCCGCCGCCCGAGGCCCTTCCTCCGCCGCTGTCGCATTTCGCAGCAGCTCCGCCACGTCCACTGCGCCCGGCGGAGGCACCCGGAAGTTCGAGGCGCCGCGTCGGCAGTTCGCGCCCCGGCTCCAGGCCCTCACGGCCCGCGGGACCCGGACGCTCATGCTGGGACCCTGCGCCACGCGCGTTACCGGGGCGACCGAGGCGCGACTGCGGCGGCGCGGTCCGTGACGCATTTATTTCCGGCGGGGCCCCCGCACCCGGAAGTGGGAAGAAAGGTTCCGCTGTTCGGATCCGTCCCAGCTCTGAGCTTTCATTGCTGCATGCGGGGACCCCAGAGGGGCCCTTGCGGGTTCTTAAACCTCCACAGGAAAGAATAAAACACGACACCGCACCACAATGAGCCCTCAAAAATATATATTGAATAAACAACGCAATGCAATGTAATATTCACCCTTTATGTCTAGCAAGTGAAAGGGCTGGAAACGCTTCCCCATTCTTCTCCTGGGTGGTAAGCAAGATAACAGCTCCCTTTTATGCTTCCTACAAACCAGACACGACACACAGCACATAATAAACACCCACTAAATATTTGTCCCGTTGGACAGAGTCCTGGATATCTTTCAGACATTAGCTTATTTAATTCCTCGTAGCAACACTTGATGGATAGGTGCTATTATTATCCTTATGGGTAAATAGACAAAGGCTCTAAGATTGAGTTGATAGACGGTGGGTCAGGAATGGGGGCTTTGTCTTCTGAGCAGAGGTGGGAGGCTGGGTTAGAGTCTAACTCTGACCTCACCCCTAACCACACTCCCTTCCCCTCCCTCCTCATTTCCTGTCAGCCTTTTCTAGGGAGCCCAGGACACACACACACACACACACACACACACACACACTCTCACACACACACATACACACACACACCCCATTTTTTCTCTTTCTCTCATCACTGCACATCTCATAATGAGAAAGATAGAGGGAGTATCACATCAGCAAATCTACTTCAGTGAACTCGTCTTAAGAAAAGAATTAAACGAGGAAAAGCCAAACTCTCAGGACATCATAGCAACCTTGCTTTTAACAAGGAAAAAGTGGAAATAAACTGCATGTCCAACTAGAGGAGATTAGTTAAATGAATTATGACAAATCTATACAATGCTGTGGTCTTAAAAGATATGGAGGAGAGTTTCAGGTTAAGACGTGAATGGAGCATACACAGCCTCCAGAAGCCCGTAAATCCACAGCCAAGGGGTCTTTTTTTTTTTTTTTTTTGAGGGCCGTGTCACTGGCCCTCACATGTGGGATTGAACCGGGGCCACTGGCTTCCCAGGCCAGGGCTTAACGACCACGCCACTCGGCCAGTCCTGCAAAGGGGTCTTTTAAAGACATAAATCCAGGGCCAGCCGAGTGGTGCGGTGGTTAAGCGCTGGCTTGGGACACCAGCGGCTCCGGTTCAGATTCCACATATGAGGGCCAGTGACACTGCCCTCTAGGAAAAAAAAAAAAAAAAGACATAAATCCACCGGGACAGGGAGAACAGGAAAGGGGGCCCCCAGCAACAGAACCTCTGGAAGCTGGAAAGCAGGTAGACCAGTATTACCTGACTTATCAGACCCCAGACAGCCAGATGCCTCCCAGCATTGGGGAAAGCTGAGAACCAACCTATATTCATGCAACAGAACCAACCTATATTCATGCAACAGAATCCTCAAAAGCTTAGGAACTGGCAGCATTAGCTGCTTCTACAGTAGATCTAAGGGTGTGAGAGAGCTAAAATAAAGAGCACTAGTTGAAGGTACCTTTGAGAAACAGATCTTTAGATCCCCTCCTCTCCTCTAGCCACTGGATGATGCCCCTCCCCCATTCTGGCAAACTGCTGTGGTTTAGTTTTGGAAAGGGCTGGGCAGCCCAGGGACAGAGGTGAATGTGGGTACTGAATGTGGCTGCTGAAACAGATGGCTACTGAATGCTGAATGCAGAGTTCTCCCCTACTGAGCTCCCAGAAAACCGGAGCCTGAACCCCTCCCCTCCAGGTAAGGGACTAGAGGACTGTGGGGAATATGACTAGTCCAAGGAAATTCCTAAAGATATTTACAGTTCAGGAGGTTCCCAGACAAATGGCCCATCAAGTTCAACTTACAGTGAAGCTAAACCAACAAATACAGACTTATTTTCTTCCTTTCTTCTAATCATGAGCAGCCAGCCAAAGATTCTCCAGGCATCTGAGGAAAGCCTCCTATAAGCAGAAACACACAAACAAACAAACAGGGCTTGCCAAATGGCTCACTTGGTTAAGAGCACGAGCTCTGAGCAACAGGCGGCTGGATAACGACTGGACTTGGAGCTGAGCTTGCTGCGCACCCCATAACTAAGACTGAAGGATAACAACTTGCCTGTCCCCCCTCCCCAATTCCCCAACACTGCCCCCCTTCCCCAATTCCCCAATAAAATCTTAAAAAACAAACAGACAAAACTGCAATAGGATACAAAGACTAAAGAAAACTAACACTGATAGTTGAGAAGAGAAGACACTGCATCCGTGAAAAAGGAACAGGAAGTGGATATGGGTGTTTATATATATGAAATAAAAAATAACCCCTGAAAATGAAAAATAGGATAGCAGAATTGAAAAACTCAATAGAAGGCCAGGAAGGGAAAGTTGAGGAAACTTCACAGAAGGTAAAGCAAACAAGGCAAAACATGAGAAGGAGGAGAGAAAAGGAACATGAGAAGGAGAGAAAAGGAAGTTAGAAGACCAGCCCAGGAGGTCCAGGATTCTGAGTAATAGGATTTCCAGAAATAGAAGTGAGAAAATGGAGGGAAGGCAATCATCAAAAAATATTTTTAAGCCGGCCGGGTGGCTCAGTGGTTAAGAGCCGGCTTGGGATGCCAACGGCCCCGGTTCGGGTCCCACATATGAGAGCCAGTGACACTACCCTCAAAAAAAAAAAAGATTAGACTTGTAAAAAATATTTTTAAGAGCTAGCCGAGTGGCATGTTGGTTAAGAGTCAGCTTGGGATGCCAGCTCTGAGCAGCAGGGCCCAGTTTCGGATCCCACATGAGGGCCAGTGATGCTGCGCCCTCTACAGCTGTGATGGTGAACAACAGCTCGACATGGATCTGGACTGCCATGAGTTGCTGGCGGCGTACGCTGCTGCAGCCCCTGCTGCAGTGGGCTGCTGTAAGCTACAGTGAGTGGCCGGCAGCCAGTGTGAGCAGCCGGCAGCCAACATGGGCTGCCATGAGCTGCCGTGAGCCGCCATGAGCGGCCGTCCAATGACTGGCAACCAACTGCCTCAGCCGGGAAGAGCGCAATGATGATACCACATAGGCCAGTGAAGCGACGTCCTTCACAACTAGATTGAAGAACAAAAGGACAGCAACTTGTCTGTTCCCCTTCCCCGGTTCCCCAACACTGTTCCTCTCCCCCAATTCCCCAATAAAAATCTTTTTAAAAAATGTTTTTACTTTTTGGAAAATGAAGGATATGAGTTTCCTGTACAGAAGGGCCCCTGCGTGCTGGCATGATAGATGAAATTAGACCCTTTTAGAGGAATATCAGTGTGAAATTTCAGGACTCTGGGGACAAACATCTTAAAAATCCTCCAGGAAGAACAAAATAGGTTACATACAAAGGCTCAAAACACAGAATAGCTTCAACCTGCTCATCAGCACTGTGGCAGCTGGAAGACCATGACTTCATGATGCCGAGGGACAAATGTCTCCAACTTTGAATTCTCACTCAGCCAAACATTAATCAACCACGGGGGAGAAAGCAAGATTTCAAAATGATAGCTTCTGTGCAATCTTTCTCAAGAACTGGAGAATGGGCTCATCACAAATACAGGGGGACCAAGAAAGGTATAGAGTGTCATCCAGGAAATGAACTAGCCAGCAGAGGGGTCAAGGGCATTCCTCAGGTAGTGGTGAAGAGGGACCCAGGATGATGTGTGCACAAACGTGCAAGCAGCCAGTCCAGCTGGGAGCAGCGTGACTCTAAGGATGTACTGAGGACTGTCATCCCAAGACGCCAGTTGTCACTGTGCTGCCTGTTTAAGAACCGAATCCCTGGTGAGCCCAGCCCAGATTCTTGTCCACACATGGCCGGTCTTCATTGCAGGCTGATGAGACCCTGTTCTCCCCTCCACTGTCTGCTGCCTGGCTCAGCTGAGGACACTGGCTCCACCTCACAGAAGTGTCCCCCCTATTCCACAGGTGCAAGATGGCCTGAGCTCAGAAGCAAGAAGGCAGAACTCACGTCTCAGACCATTTCCTGCCGAGTGGCCCTGAAACAGTCCTGCCAGGCGTGCCTCACCCCCGACTTTGCCCTTCTCCGACTGCCCCAGCAAGGGCGCTTCTTGTCCGTGCTCAGAGAGGCTGAGGCTCAGTTCAGCTTTGCCTGGTCTGGCTTTTATGCCCACTCTCTCCAGCCAGTGTGCTGCCCTTTCAACTCTGAGCATGTGAGGCCGCATCAATCTTCTGGGTATTGGGAGGGTGTTTTCCCTGCCTTTTCCCCGGATGGACTAAGGCGAGGGGCTGGCTTTGCTTGTGTTGTATCCTTCAGGGTTCAGACCAGAGCTGGGCCTCCAGGTGCTCAATATGTATGTTTCTCTAGGTTGGCACATGCCAAATGCCTGAAGGGCTCCCATGCTCAGTGCTGTGGAGTTCAGAGGTCACTGCCCACTTAGGGTGGGGGTGGCACAGAGTTGGGGTTATGGAAGAGCTTCCTGGAATAACACTGGAGAGCAGTCAGACTTGGATACGTGGAGATGCCCAGCGTGGGAGTGAAGGGTGCTCTACATAGGGGGAACAGTGTGTGAAAAGGCACAGAGGTGGGAAAGGGTGGTGTAGTCAGCTTGACCCCAGTTTGGAAGGTACAAGGCTTGGACTGGATTCTAAGGCAGTGGAAGCCATGGGGGATCCTGAGCAGAGGAAGGGCATGGAAGGAACAAGAGGGGAGCTGGGGGCCAGCTAGGGCCTGTGGCTGCTGCCCAGAGGAGGGACAGTCACTGCTGCCCAGGCTCAGGTGGGGGCGATGGTTGGCAAGGAGGGAGGCGGAAGTCATGGGAGGTGTGCAGGCAGAGAGGGATGGGGCACCCACATCTGCACCCAGACCTGTGGGGTGAGTCCTCAGAGCAGCAACTACCCCTCTGAGCGGCAAGGTCTCTGGCAGGGTCTCGCCTGTGAATGGGGATGAATTTCAGGAGGGCAGAGCCTTGTATATTTGTGCTCAGCCACTCCCTTTGGCCCTGGCATATAGCAAGTATTTGGAGACAGCAATCTCTGCCTCCCTGGGTGCCCCTGTGGGCCTGGAGTCCTGTGTGCAGTAGGGGCATGCAGGATGGAAGCCGGGTTGCTTCTTCCCCACATGTCTTCTGGGAGAGTCAAGTGTGCCACTCAGCCAAAGCCACGGGCACCTCCTTACAGGAATAAGGTGAGGGCTGGCAGCTCCAGGGTGGCGTGGCCAGACTGCTTTCATTAGGAACAGAGGCACGGTGCCTGAGGGACCTGAGAAAATGTTTTAATTTCTTTTAAAATCAGGAGAAAAAGATAGAATCTAGCCTGGATTATACTTGTCCTTATACCAATGCAGTTAAAGGGGGAAGGGGCCCATGGAGGCAAAAATGCAGGGCCTAGGGAAGTCAGACTGCAACCCTGGAGGCTCCAGGCCACTCTGCCTGGGGAAAAGTAGTTGCTGTTCACCTTGGCCCCCAGAGGACCAGTTTGGGCAATTATGGCTCCTGGACGCGGAGGGCCCTACCAGACCAAGTCCTCCGAAGGTGGCAGGGACAGGCCCTGGGCTGCAGTAATAAAGCAGCAAGAAGACGGGAGGTGAGGTGCTTAAGGCCTGGGGCTGGACACACCAGTCCCACGAGGGTGACCCTGATAAACAGGGGGTCACCTCTCTGCTGTAAAGATTGCAGCCTCCAGCGACTGCTCACTGAGCTTCATGCATTCGCGGGGCGCCCTGCTTGCATTACAGTGGGGCATCCTCATTAGTCCCATGATGATGTGCCCATTTTACAGATGAGTAGATGGAGGTGGAAGAACCAGCCAGCCAAGGCAGAGTGCAGTTTTGCCTCGGTGTCCTGGGGCAACAGCTAAAGGAACTAGGGTGCTCCTCCAGCGATGGGGGGCCAGGCTGCTGTGCAGGAGGATGCTCAGGGCTTTGCCATCATGTAATTCCCCTCCTCGCTCTCTGAGCTCGCTCTCTGTTGCCCCATTTTACAGATGGGAAAAGTGAGGCTCAAGAAGAGCCGCAACCTGTTTACAGACACAGCTGGAAGGCGTCGTGCGTGTGCCCTGCACTCGGTGGGGAGGAGAAGCGGCCGCGAGACCGGCTCGCGGTGGGGAAGGCAGAAGCGTGTCTCGCTGGCGTCGCGAAGGAGGAGCGAGCGCCCCGTGCCGTGGCCAAGCCCGCGTGGGTCGCGGCCCGGGCTTCCAGCCCAGCCGGGCGGGGCCGTGGCCTGGGCGGGGGCCGGGCGGGGCTTTGCTGCGGGGCGGGGCGGGGTGGGCCTGGGACCTCGGTGCAGCCTCGCGTCGCGCAGTGCCTTTCCCGGAACGAGTCCTCTTCGCTGGTGAGTGGGGACGCGCTGCCGAGAAGGCAGCAAGCCAGGGGCCCTGCGCGGGAAGAGCCGCCGACAGTGCCTGCAGCCCGAGCGGGGCCCGAGGGGAAACTGAGGCCGGAGGGGGCGGGCCAGAGCCTCGGGGCGGGCGGCGGGCGCGGGGCTGCACCCGGCCGCTGGGTCGCCCGGACCGGCCCCGCCCGGACCGCCGAGGTCGGGGTCCTGCGCAGGGGGATTCCCTGCGGAAAGGGGAAGAGGTGCGGGCGCGGGGATGGGGGCGGGGACTTGGGCAGCGCTGCCTCGTCCCGCCTCCGCCCTGTGCCTCCCGCACGGGCTCTGGGCCCCGCGGGAAGTGCGGCCGCCGGGCGGGGCGGGGTGGGGCCGACACCCCCTCTCTTGCTGATTCCTGCTGAGGAGCAAGTTGGGGCAGGGGAGGGCGGGAGTGGCCCGGCAGAGTACTTGGAGGATCATAAAATGCCGTGGAGACCTCGGCCTCTTGATTTACTTGAAACACTTCATTTCTAGGGGAGGAAACTCAGGCCAGGTTGGGGAGGCCATTTGCTCAAAGTCAGGTAAGGCCCCAAGGGGCTTTGGAACGGGGTCCCTGCTTCCCAGGCCAGTCAGTGCTCAGGTGAGCCTGGACGGGAGCCTGATGTGGGGCCTGTCTGCCCCCTCCCTCCCCCGCAAAGCATCTCGGAGCCCAGGTGGGAAGGGCCGTGGGGCTTCCAGTGTACACACTGCTGAGTGCTGAGGCCAACGCCGGCTGCCTGCTATTGGCTGGGCGCCTCTCCGCCCGGCCTGCCAAGGCGTGGTGGTACTTGATACCAGGTGCTCTAGGATGGACAGCAGGAGGAGCAGGACTTGAGCTCAGGGACAAGGGACTGAGGCTGTCCCTTGGGTCATGGGTAAGGAGAGGATGTCAGAAGAGGCAGTGTACAGGAAGCACCCGCCCAGGGCGCCTGGCACACTGGGCGAAGGGCCCGGTGTCTCTGTGGGGGGAGTGTGGCCCCCGCGGGGCAGCAGGAGGCAAGCGACAACTCCCTGATGGCAACGGCGCTTGTTCACTGGCTGTGGAAGGAACTGGGGAGTGTGACGGGTAGCAGGCCTCTTCCTCAGTCCCCAGATGGCTGTGCAGTGCCTGCCCCCAGAGGGAACCTCACAGGTGATTCTGGGCCCCTAAGGGAGCCCTTTGAACTGGGGGAAACTGAGGCTCACCCAGGAACCATCCAGGGTTTGAATGAGTGGGGTCTGATCCCAAAGTCTTGCAGGGGGCAGCTGCGGGGGAGGGGCCTGGGCTAACAGGGAGGGAGCCATTTTTTTTTTTTTTTTTGAGGGCAGTGTCACTGGCCCTCATATGTGGGACCCGAACCGGGGCCGCCGGTGTCCCAAGCCAGCTCCCAGTCACTGCGCCACTTGGCCGGCCCAGGGAGCCACTTTTTACTATGTACACTTTTGCTTTTCATTATTTTATTTTTGGACCTGAGTTTCTTTTATTTGTATTTTATTTTACTTACTTTTGATTGTGCAAGCAATGTCTGGATGTACTCTCTGTGTACAAACGTAATGCTCGATACAGCACATTCCCCTGTCACCCCACCCCTACCCCACCCCAGACCTCCCAGGTGACCCACTGATACGGACCCTTCCAGACCTGTTGCCTGGATACTTTCATAATGAAGAAGCTTCACAAAGGTTATGATTAGGAGTTGCTGTGAGTTGTTTAAAAAAACCCCAAAAAACAAGTCCCTGGGACAGTGGTCTTCCAGGGATAAGACCCAAGGGCTGGATACAGCTGGGAACGGAGGGATCAGAGAAAGGGCAAACCCTTTGTGCTGTTTCTGGGCAGCAATTTTATCACCTTCTATAAGGAGAGTCACCTGTAGGGAACCAAAGGATCCCCTAGAGACCCACTGGCTCAGCCCCACTTTAATAGGTGGGAACACAGGTTGGGAGGAGCTGAGGCCCTAGAGCCAGGAGTGAAGCATCACTAGGACAGGAGGTCCGGCCTGCCCCGCCCCCCCAGGAAGTGCTCAGATCCTATAACTGCACTGCTGCCTAGTGGGGGCTGGGACATTGGCCCTGGGGCTGGAAAGAGTGAGGCTGTTGGCCCTGAGAGAACCTTCTGGCACTGGGCAGACGGTGGAAAGGCTGAGGCGGGGTAGGAGCATCCTGTGGCCCAAGCCCGCCCTCAGCCCTGTAAACTTCTGGGGCAGGCTATACGCACCATGTTGGGATGAGAAGGAGGCTGAGAGAGGGGAGGTGACACAGCCCTCATGAATGACTGTGTGGCTCAGATCTGAGGCCTGCAGACCACCAGCTCAGGGGGCAGGGGTGGTGGTGTGGGCCTCAGAGTTACACAGATCTGGAAAGTTCTGTGACTCCCAGGCCTCAGTTTCCTCATCTGGACGGTGGAAATAGTACTGAGCCTACTCGGGAGGTGGAGAGGGCCATGTGGCTCCCGAGCAGAGAAGCAGCTGGTCCCCTCCCCTGTGGCTGCTGTGAAGATTTAAGTGAAGTAAAGATCATCAGGATACCCAGCCTGGCCTGCAGCACTCCCTCCACCCAGCACCCTCTGCCGCTCATTCCCCAGAGGCCTAGCATCTTCTCCTGACCTGGGTCCTGAGCTCTCTGCTTTGCTCTGTAAGTGACCCTAGGCCTTGAGGGCAGGGCCTTCGGTCAACCATTTTCACCCACTGAGTGCCCGGTTGATGTTTGACATTTTCTCAGCCTGGGATCTGTGCCACAGGGCTATTTCTTTTCCTGGAGAAAATGGGGTGAGTGGCCCCCAACACTCACACCCACAGCCCCTCTCCCATCTGGTCCTCACTTGAGCCTCCTCATGATCCCATGAAGCAGGCAGTGCAGGTTATACCCACCTCACGGGGAAACTGAGGCCCAGAGAGGAGCATTGGCCTGGGATCACCAAGCAAATCGCAAGCAAGCCAAAATTTGGATTCTTAGTCACCTTCTGACAAAGATAGAAATAAAGGGCAGGTGGGTGGCTTTGTCCCTCTGCCTGAGTCCTGAGGCCCGTCCTGGCATGGGTGCTGCCTGGTTCTCCCTGACCCTCCCTTTCTGGGGTCCCCTTCCAGAGTGGATCTGTCTCAGGCTTGCCTGGGCCAGCTGCCCTGCCCAGCCTGGCCCAGCATGACTCAGCTTGGTGGGTTCCCCCCTAAAGTGATTCAGGAGCTGGGCAGTCCCCAAGAGGCCCCAGGAAACTCCTTGCTTGGCTCTCTCCCTGTGGGGCATTTGGCCTCCCTGTTTCCTGACCCTCTGATCCCCTCGGCCCAGTGGCACATAAACAAGGCCAGGCCCTGAAAGTGGCAGCCCAGGGTGCGGCAGGAGCATGGGGCTCAAACCAAGCTCTGTCACTTGGGCCCATAGCGAAGCCACCACCCTCTGTTCTGTACAGCAGGGGACTTGAACTGTGGGCTCTAGGGCCCTGTCAGCTGGCACATCGGGTCAGTCCTATGTGGGGACTTCCTGAGCACTGGCCGGGGGCTGTGGCAGGGTGACATGAACACCCCTGCCCAAAAAGCCTTGGGGAGAAGTACAAACCCATGCTGCAATGTGGAGGAACCTCAAAACATGCGCAGTGAAAGAAGCCAGGCTTCCATTTACATGAAATATCCAGAAAAGGTAAATCTGTAGAGGCAGACAGCCGATTGGGGGTAACTGGGGCTGGGAGAGGAGGAATGAGGCATGGGTATGGGAGCTCTTCGGGGGTTATGAAATATTTTAGAACTTGATATCAATGGTGGTTGTCCAATGTGGGGAGAGCATTCAATGCCATTGCAACATGCACTTTAAAATGGTTAATTTCAGGGCCGGCCAAGTGGCGCGGTGGTTAAGAGCTGGCTTGGGACGCCAGCGGCCCCGGTTCAGTCCCACATATGAGGGCCAGTGACACTGCCCTCAAAAAAAAAAAAAAAAAAAAAGGTTAATTTCACATTCTGTGAATTTCACCTCAATTAAAAAAATAGAACAAAGCTGGACAGGAGCCACTGTGGGTGTTAGAGCAGGAGTGACAAGGAGGAAGTGGAGGCCCCTGGGGGCAGGTGGACTAGGCTATGGGGCCCTGGGGGCAGGCATGGATGCTGTAACAAATACTGAGCGTAAGCAGGTGGCTGTGCAAGTTATTGTGCAAACTGGGGTACTTCTTTTTTTTTTTTTCAATTTTTAATTTTTTTAATTTTTTTATTTTTTTAGCTGAGCCATCCTGCCACCTGTTGGCAGCTCAGCTGCAGCTCAGCTCGGGCTGGGCATCGAACTGCTGTTGCTCAGAGCTCAGCTCGCACTCTTGAGTGAGCTCTTTACCAACTGAGCCACTCAGCCGGCCCTTGGGGTACTTCTTTTTTAACGTTTTATTTTGCACTAGTTTTAGACTTACAGAAAAGTTGCAGATATATACAGAGAGTTCCCACATACCTTTCACCGGCTTTCCCTAATGGTGCCATGATCAAAACCAGGAGTTAACATGGCTCCAGGAACCACAGACGTCGCTGGAGTTCCCTGGTTTCCCACTAATGTGCCTTGTCTGCCCCAGGACCCCATCTGAGATGTCACAGCATGTTTAGTTCTTTCTCCTTAGCCTCCTACCGTTGGGGTTATTTCCCTTGGTCTTTCCTTGTCTTTCGTGACCTTGACACATTTGAAGAGTGCTAGAGTACCGGTCAGTTATTTTGAAAAATGTTGCTCCACCTGGGATTGTCTGAGGTTTTCTCATGATTAGGCTGGGGTTTGCGTTTTGGGCAAGATTACCCCAGCAGGTGTGTCCACCTCCGTGAATCGTGTCGGGTTCACGGTGCCCACGTGTCTTATGTTGGTGGCCTTAACCTTGAGCACCTGGAAAAGGGACCCTTTTGAGAGTGAGAGGGGGCCACAAAGTGGGCATAAACTGGGACTGTCCTGGGACAAGGCTCATAGGGTCATGCTGAGGAGACCGGAGGTCTGGCCCAGTTCAGTGCCTGACCCTGTAGGCCCCGCCCCTCGGCTTCTGGGCCTCAGTTTCCCTATCTTTATGTGAGGATTAGTAGGATGTGAAGGCCTCTCACCTGCCCAGCCCATGTCACGTTCCAGGAGAGGCCTAAGGCACTGAACACGGTCTAGGGTTGCCTGGTTACTGTTACCACATTTATTAAACAGGCCCAGCAGGCGTTGTGTCCCCATTGCATAGATAAGAAATTGGGGGTGAGGCGGCCTGGGCTCCCTGAGGTGACACTGTAGTGGCCTGGTCCCAGGCTCTGGGTCCAGAACTCACATCCACCTGACAGCAGCTCAGGGCCAGTGCTGTCCTGGTTCCGGGGCAGATGGCACCCTCACCACCCTCACCCCCTGGAAGCCAGAGGGCAGGGGAGGAGGAGGGAGGGGAGGGAGCAGAGGGAGGGAAGGGAGTGGCACGGGAACCTACTGCTGGGGCCCTGTGTCACAGGCCCAGCCTTCAGCAGTGTTCATTATCACAGTTTGTCTGTGCAGCGTGGTGGGGGTGGGGGAACTATCTCCACTCAACAGGCGGGAAACTGAGGCCCAGGGACGGAGGAATCAGGCACTAAGTGGCAGAGCCAGAATCTGCTGGATGCCCAACGCCCTTTGATTTTTTTTCCTTTTAAAATAATGCTCATCGGGGCCGGCCGAGTGGCGCGGTGGTTAAGCGCTGGCTTGGGACGCCGGCGGCCCGGTTCAGATCCCACATGTGAGGGCCAGTGACACTGCCCTCAAAAAAGAAATAAATAAAATAATGCTCATCAGAGACATGTTGGAAAACGATAGAGACAAAATGAACGTAGCTTCATGAACGTAGCGTCATACACCTCGCCCCTGCGTGTGGGCTTAGAAGCCCCAGCTACCTGTCTGCAGAGGGGCCCTGGGCAAACACCTCCAGTGCTCTGTGCTCCCGTGTCATTGGCAGGTGGGAGAAAAGGTGCAGCTCCCTTGCAGGTGAGGCTGTTCAGGCTGGGGCTCTGCCTGGGCCGGCCTTACAGCTGTTCCCCATAAATGTTGGCTTTATGATTATGACAACTGCTAACATCTCCGTGTATTTGTTACAATTTTTACAGTGCATATTACCTATTTTTTTGTTAAAATTAGGATTATTCTGTATTATCTAATTTGATATTCCATATTCTTTTTTTTGTTTTTGTTTTTTTGTTTTTTGTTTTTTTTTAGGGCAGTGTCACTGGCCCTCTTATGTGGGACCTGAACCGGGGCCGCTGGCTTCCCAAGCCAGCGCTTAACCACCACGCCACTCGGCCGACCCCCATATTCTTAATTTCATGTTAGTTGAGAACAGTTTTTGCAGTGTTTAGGAGCCCTCAGCAGCTGGAATGGGGCTTGATCAGCCCCAAAGAGCCTTGTGTGGACACTACGTGTGCTTCTGCATTGTATAGGGCTTCACGGAGCGCCAGGGCCGCCTTCGCCTGTGCTCTGAGGCCCCCATGGCTCCTCGGGGCCTCCAGATGGAGCAGGGCCTCTCCCCTGCGTCTGCTGCCCCCACTCCACTTGCCTGCCTTGTCATTCTGTCCACCTCACTGTGTCCCCCTCCTGTGTCCCTGGGGAGAAAGTGCTCGCTGTCCTGCCAGCTCCATCTTCTCCCTTATCCCAGGGCAGAGTGCCCTTTCTGGGGGCTGTGCCTGTCCGGGCCCCTGCTTTAGCAGGTCGTGCTGCAGATTTGCTGAACTGAGTCCTGTGTGTGGCTTCTTAACTCATGCAAACAGATACCCCCAGATTCTCCAACTAAGATCAGTGTGTCAGTGGGAGCTCAGCCCCTCATTTTATGCTGGGGAAGCTGAAACCCAGTTAGCCATGCTGATAGGCTTAGGGTCCCACAGCGGGCCCAGGCAGAGCTGCCCCAGATACCCAGCTCGGGGCCCCCCTCGCTGTCTCCCTGGACTCTCAGCTCCAATGAGCAACTCAGCTTGCCAGGAACCTGGCACACTGCTGGGCACCTAGTAGGTCCTCAGTGTAGACCTTGAGGCTGTTGGGCAAGGGGACATGGCTGACAGGCCTAATGGGGCCGCCTAAGCCTGGGTCCCTGGCCCTGACGCTGGCAGGTAGCAGGCCTGAGACGGGTTTCCTTGCCCTGAGCCCTGCCGCCCTCTCAGTGCTGCTAGGGGACCTCACCTGCCTTGAACACTTGCTAACTCCTGTCTCTTCCCACCCACCACCTCAGTGGTCCTGGGTGTCAGGGTGGGAGCAGCTTTTTTGTGTGACCTAGGCCGCCTGCTTTCCGTTTCTGGCAGAGGGAAGGGAAAGCGATTTTGGGATGGGCCTGTGGGGAGGGGGGGAATGGTGGTGGTGTAATACCTGTGTGCAGAGACATTCCCCACACTGGGCTGGGCCAAGGTAGGCAATGTTGATAACCCATTTTACAGACGGGGAAACTGAGGCCGGCCCGAGAATTGAATTGATTTGCCTGAGGTCATAGTGGGGAGCTAGGATTTGAGACAAGCTCTGTCTGCTACCAGTTGTCTAAGGAATGAATGAATGGGCAGTTCATGAAGAGCGGGGCGTGGCCTGATACAGGCCCTGCAGAGCCCCCAGCCGGCACCTGGCCTGCGGAGGAAAGGCTGGGGAACCTGCTTGGTGGAAAGGACCCAAACTGGCCTGGAGTGAGGTGGCAGAGAGGAGGGGTCCCTTGCCAGGGAACCCAAGGTCAAGAGTGAGGGCGAGAGCACAGGACCCCGGCAGCTGCTGCAGGAGCTGAAGTGGAACCGACAGTGGGGACAAGGGCACCTGAGAGGCTCCTGCAGTCAGGGCAGCCTCTGGGAGGGAGCAGGAGTTTGGATGGAAGTGTGTTTACTGGAGCGCTGGGGCTGGGATGGCAGGGGCTGCCGGTGTGAACGCAGCCCCTCCTGCCCCCCTCATCTTTTCCACACCACCTAATCTTCCCATCAACTGACCCATGAGTAACGAGGGGCTGGTAACAGATCCACCCCCGGACTTGTGGTGACACTGAAGGAGACAGTAGGCCCGACCCCAGGCCCGCTCCCAGTGGGTCCTTGGGAGATGCTCAGGGAGGCCTCCGCCTCGCACCCCAGCCCTGTCTTCTCTTTCAGAGCTTCAGGAACAGCTGGCGCAGCAGCGATGGCCCCGTCCTGGCTGCCCGCCGTGGGCTTCACGCTGGCTCCCAACCTGGGGGCCTACCTGGCTTCCTACCATGTCCGCGGAGACAGCCTCCGCTGGTATGCCAGCCTGCAGAAGCCCTCGTGGCACCCGCCCCGCCGGACGCTGGGCCCCATCTGGGGCACGCTCTACTCGGCCATGGGGTAGGTGGGCTCTGGTGCTGGCCTCAAAGCTGTTGCTGTCTGTCCCTGAGCTGGAGCAGGCAGGGCAGGGCCACCCTCCCCCTTACAGGGGCCCAGCTCCGAGGCAGAGCCTCTCCTTCAGGGTTTTAACTGTCCAGTGCCCCCTGGGTAGCTGACACCTTTTCTGGGTCTTGTTAGTCAAGTAAGGGTGGAGACAGTGGGACCTGTTGATTGCACCACCAAACTTTCTCCTCCAGGGCCTCCTGGGAGGGGCGGGCCGGATGGTTCAACCCCACACTGGCATCCTGGCTGTTTTCACAACTCCAGGGTGAGACTGACTCAGTGTGCAAAGTTCAGACTTGGGCCTCTTGGATGCTTCCAAGATCAACAGCAGTGACAGCAGCAGCAATAATAGTAGCTACCATTAGTGAGCACCTGCTCAGTGCCATGCTGTTTTGGGTAATCTTCATGGCCCCACTTTTAACAAGGGACCTCCCAAGGACGCAGGGCTAGAGAGGAGCGACCCTGCAGGAGCCCCTGGACTAGCCCCTGGGAATTGCTGGGGTGAAAGGAAGTGCTGCATGGGGGCGCCCCCTGGTGGCGCTGCTGGGAACTGCACTCAGGAGGTGAGGTCCGCGTCCTGCCCTCCTTCTGGAATGTACCCTGCATCCTGGCTCTATGCCAGCCCAGTGCAGGGTGGGGCCACAGATGCCAGGCACCCGAGGAACAGGAAGCAGAGGCCAGGCTGGTGCCCTGGGGTTCGGATGGGAGTAAGGTGGTCCCTGAAACCTGGGTGTCACCCGGGCCCCACCCCTGCCAGGCCCAGGCCCTGCCCAGTTAGGCTCCAGCACTTGAGTCCTGCTTTCTCTTCCCATATCCTGACCCAGACACCTTGTTTCTGCTTCAATTTGCTTCAGTCTCCAGGCTTCTGCACTAATGCTGATCGAAATTCTGGTAAAGCACACATGTGGCCCCAGCTTCTTTTCTGGAACCCCCTGGAGGCTTCCTTTGGCCCTGATAAAGTCAAACCTCTCTCAGAGTAAAGAGCCTGGGCTCTGGCCCTGGTCACCTAGGTTAAAATCCTGCCTTGAGCTGCCAATTGCCTGTCAAGGAATCTTAGACAGTTGCTTTACCTCTCTGTGCCTCAGCTTCCTCATCTGTAAAGTGGGGGTGACAGTCTGCCCATCTCATAGCATTATCATGAGGATGAAATGAATTAATGCTTGCAAAGGCATGCCTGAACCATCCCAGAGGTAAGTGTGGAGACTCTTCTCCGTTGGTGCCCTGACAGGTGGCCTCTGTTTCAGGTACGGCTCCTACATGGTCTGGAAAGAACTGGGGGGCTTCTCGGAGGAGGCCGTGGTTCCTTTGGGCCTCTACGCTGGGCAGCTGACCCTGAACTGGGCATGGCCTCCCATCTTCTTTGGCACCCGACAAATGGGTTTGGTAAGTGTGGCCTCGGCTTGTCTCCCTGGTTCACCGACATGGCCCGCGGAGGGGTGGGCCTCCCTTGGGGGACATGGGGCATCACATACCAGATGGGGGCAGGGTGCAAAGGTGGGGGCAGGGCTGATATACAGCTCATGATCAGCATCTCCTCAGAAGCTCTTAGGGGACCAGTGGCCTCCTGTGGAGCCACCCATAGCTGCTTTTCCTCCAGAGCAGGGCGCTCATTGAAGCAGATGGGGTTGCTGGCTTGGGTTTAGGGGCCCTTTGTAGGAAAACCCATGTTACATGTGGTGCCTTGCACCCCTCACACGGCATGGGTCAGGCAGGGGTGATTGTTCCCATTTTGTATATGGGGAAACTGAGGCAGAGAACTGGGCAGGGGCTTGGCTGGGTCACTTAGGGGTGGAATGAAGCTCTCCCTCGAGGGCAGTAGGTGGGCGCATAGCTGGGACACACCTGAGCACCTCAGGCCTTCCTGTCCTCCCTCCCCCATGTCTCCACAGGCCCTAGTGGACCTCCTGCTGACGGGCGGGGTGGCAGCAGCCACAGCCGTGGCCTGGCACCGGGTGAGCCCTTCGGCCGCCCGCTTGCTCTACCCGTACCTGGCCTGGCTAGCCTTTGCGGCCACGCTCAACTACTGCATCTGGAGGGACAACGACGGCCGGCGTGGAGGCCGACGGCTCGCAGAGTGAGGCGCCTGGCCCTCCGAGGGCTGTGGCCGCTGCGAGGCAGGCATTGCTGGTGGGGGGGGCCCTCATGATTTCCTGGGCTCCGGGCCTGTGAGTCCATCTGGGTCACACCCCAGGGGTCACCACCAGCTTTATAAGCGCTTCAGGCTGAGCCCCCCCCAGAAGCAGCGTCCTGCGCTTTCTGTGCTGCTTGGGGCATGGTCTCGGGACATGGAATTTTATAAGCCAAATAAAGTTTTTAGTCTTCCGGCAGTGGCCTTTTTCTTGGGTGAGACCCCAGTCTTGGGGGAGACAGACTCATCCTCCTACAGGATCTGTCTGGACTGCGTCATCCAGACGAGGCTGGACCCGATCAGGGCTTCTGGGGACCCTTCCCAAGACCCCATAAGAGGTGAGGTGGCCTGCGTAGGGTGGAGCGGCCCAGGTGTGACCCGGAGCCCACAGCAGCTGGTGTTGCTGCCGGGCTGGGATCTTGGGTTTCAGCTGCTGGAGGAGGGCCTATCTCCCAAGCCTCCAGGAGGCTCAGCGCAGGCTCTCGAAGGGTGTGGGCCCACAGTCAGCCCCGAGGCAGGGCCCTCGGTTGGTCTGTGCCAGAATGGGGCACAGAGCTGGGGACACCAAATGACCTGCTCCTTGGGTGCCGGGACTTGTGCCAGCCTCACCCCACCTGGGGCAGCCCCATGAACACCCCAATCAGTGAGAGAAGACGTCAGAGGCAGTAAGGGCCGTGTCCTAGCCAGCAGACAGCAGATCCTTGCTGCCCCAGGCCAGCCCACGTTTGGAGGTGTCACCCCTGGCTTTGAATAGGGTGACCCACAACTTTTCCCGGAGGCTGTTTGGAGTAAGTGAGGCTGGGTGGAGGCTTCGCACACAAGCAGGGTCCTGCTGGAATGACGCCCTCTTTTCCTGCTATTAGTCCCCCTGTCCTGTGCTGCTCCTCTGCTCCACAGCCTCCCAGGACCATGCTGGTCCGACCTGTTGGGCTTTTTGTTGCACGTTTTAGTTTTGATCATTGAATAAGTTCATGTGAATTGGCATATTTTTCATATTTAGAGTTCTCATATGCCATTTCCCCGAGTTTTGCTGCCCCTCCCCTCACCCTGCTTTCAGCCTCAAATTACGAGAAGCTCAGGGAGATGAGCAGAGACAGCTGGCTGCATTCTTCTAAGAACTTTCAGGGGCTGTTACTGCACCTGCGCCCGCTGGAGTTACAGTAGTGAGCGTGTAGCTGAGCCCTCGGCCAGTTCCCCAGTTTTTCCAGGGCTCATCAGAGTAGAGGAGTTAAGACAGGGAACTCTGCACTTCCTTTTATTTCTAAAGTTCTCCAAGTGGTCCGGTGTCACGGGCCCCCATGTGTCTGCCAGCTGCCTTATGTAGCACTTCAGTGCATGCAAGACTTCTGGGATCTTCTCACTGACGCTCATGTGGGCTGTTTTTTGTCCATCCCATACACCTGTGTGTTTGTCCATCTCTAGCAACATGCCACAGACTTCCTACTGGCCCCAAAACAACGCACGGCCACAGAAACGCTTGGGAAAATGGGTGAGAGGAGGAGGCATTTTGCCATTTTGTTTGCTGGCTTTCTCGCGATGCTTTCCCCATTCTTCAGTCAGCATTCTCGCCTTTTCTGAGTTGTCACCATCCACTAAGGACTCCAGGATGCTGACAATTTCCATGTTGGTGTAAGAGGCACGTCCATACTGCAAACGCTTACCGGCCCTCTGGGCTGCTTCCTCCTGGAGCTGCTTCATGCAGTGGAGGTCTTAAATCCGAGTGTTTGCCTCCCTTTCTAGCCCGCTAGCCGGAGCGGATGCAAGACCAGGCTGCTCAACCAGCCCAGAGGGCTCGGTGGGTGGGTCCTCAGCACGGGAGCCACAGTGACTCTTAGGGGTTTGCTTTTAGGTTGTGACCAGCCACTCTGGACTCGGCAGGTGGAAGGAAACCTTGCCTCCCTGTCATGCTGGGGCTCAGCTCCCAGCAGATGAACATAGGATTCAGTGAGTCCGAAAAGGAACAACGGAGCCACAGGTAGGGGGTTCGTGCCACTATATTATATTCTCGACGGCTGGTCGAGACACGAGAAGCAAACATCGTCAAGACCCCAACAAGGGGTCTTCCTGCACCACACTCTCGCTGGTGGCCGGGCGAGACACAGGAAGTAGGATCCGCAGGATCTGTACCATCCGCGACACCTGTGCTTGCTAACGCAGCCGCGGCGGTTATATGCAAAACAACAGTAGCCAATGGCCAACTGGTTACAGCTGATGGCCATCTAATAACCGAGTCAGCACCTTTCCACGTGAGGCCGAGAGCCTGGAAACTGCCCGCCTGGCCCTTTCCCGACAAGCCCCCGTGCCGAGATGCTACCATGCCCGAGCCTCTACGTGAAAGAGCTGCCATGTTTGGGCGTGTTGGTGTGGCCGCAGATCTTCACTGAGGATGTTTTCTCATTTCACAGTCAGCATCTCCAGCTTTACCTTTTGGATTTTTTCTATGTTATCCTGTAGGACTTTGGTACAGTTAAGACTGCTACTGCTACTCCAGCCGATTCAATGTCTGACACAAATTCTGGCTTTTGATGAATTCCTAATATGGAGAAAGCGACTCAGGTGAAGATGAGCATAAGACCGATTTCGAAGGTCAGAACCATCTGCACTGCAATGAGCCATGTCTGCTGGGCCATGTCTGATGCTGATGGCCTTCCTTGGGGCTGGTCTGATTTTCACTGACCAGAGGTGCGAGAGCACCGAGAATTGGGAAAAAGCACGTTTATTTATAGTCCAGGGACCATGGGGTCCTTTGGCCCGTGACTGTGCCATGCCCCCTCGGAGTATCTTGGGCATCAGGTTCCCAGTGAACTGGGAGCGGGCGGGCCACCCCGAGGATGAATGCCCTGGTGTGTGCACCGTCTTCAGCGGCCAGTGCAGCTCCTGCGAGAAGTTGCATGTGGTCCGGATACTGCCGTCTTGTTATAATGTCCAAAGCCGCCAGGGGGCATCACTGTGCTGGTCAGCAGCCCACGCAGCCCTCCTGCATCAGCGTGCTGGGCCAGCAGGCAGCCCCCAGGGCAGTTAGGGTCTCCGCTCACCCCTATCCCCGGTTATCAGGTGGGGCCTTTGTGGGGTGATTAGGTCATGATGGAACCCTCATAAATGGGATCAATGCCCTTATAAGAGACCCCACAGAACCCCATCACCCCTTCTGCCACGCGAGGACACAGAAGACAGCTGTGAACCAGGACGAGGGTCCTCCCACCAAATCTGCCGGGCCTTGGGTCTCCCCAGCCTCCAGGGCTGTGAGAAGGTCTGTTTAATCCCCTCAGTTTATGGCATTTTGTTGCAGCAGCCTGAACGGAATAAGTTGGGGACTCGGAGGCCTAAACACCATCTTATTTCTTCTCCCATTTCTCAAAGTGCATATCTTGACGTTTTGGTTTTCTTTAACCACCAGCAAGGCAAGCGGCTGGCGCCCCATGCCAGGCCTGTGGTCCCGGGCCCCCCCGCCCCGAGACGGGGAGGCCAAAGTACAGAAGGCATACTTTACTGCAGTACAAACCCCGTTAGGCAGGGAACGGGGTGCCAGCAGCGTTCCCAGGGAGAAAACCTGAGCCGGGGTTTCCCACCCACTACCTGGCTGGAGAGACGCTGAGGTTCTGGCCAGCAGAGGGAGGGGCAGACACACCCACGGAGAAGGGAGGCACTGTCGGGTCCAGTTTCCAGTTTCGCTCTGAGGATTGGTCTTGGCTGCAGAATGAAACAAGCACCCTCACCGCCCCACCCCCCACAGTTCCGTAGGCAGTCCCCCCATGCTCCCCCCGAGTCAGCTGCTCACCGTCCCATTAGCTGGGACCGGACGCACCGCGGCCATACAATATGCTGGCATCCGCCTCCAAATTTCAGAAACAACATTAAGAATGAGAATTTTATATTTTCCTCTCATAAATGAAAGAGTAACAAAAATCCAACATTTTGACTCTAGACTGATGGAAAACGGCATCTAATGTGAAGTTCTCAGTGGAATTGTCTTTCGAAGCTGTCCACTGCCTGGTGCTCTGCTGCCCACTCTGGTCCCCTTGCCCAAGTCTGTCTCCAAACCCAAACCCGAGAACACCAGGGCAGTGCCAGGCAGGGAAGGCGGAGGTGTGCTGGTGAAGGCTCTGGTAGACCGGGGTGGGGGCAGAGGGAGTGAGAAGGCTGGTCTGGCAAGCAGGTCCCAGGGTGTCCTGGGGATGCTCGTCACGCAGGGCCCTGGGGGAGTGTGGGACCCTGGCCCTGCTCCCGGGAGCCACAGGGCAAGAGCAGACTCTGGAGAGCAGGCCTGGCTGTTAACATTTGGGCTCCCACAGGCATTCCTGGGGAAACTTGTTTCTGAGGACACCTCATCACGCTCCCCAGAATCCCTTTCCCCACCACCCCAGGAAACACGGCAGCCCAGGAACCAGCTCTCAGCAATAAAGCCCTGGGCTGAGCTGAGGCCAATCACAGCACAGACGGTGGAGAGGGGAGTGTGGACAGCAGCCTGGCACTCAGCCCTGGGGACACTAACTGACCCTGCTCCTGACCTACGGAGGAGGACCCCGATCCGCCAGGGTGGGACACTGGGACATGGCCCGCCTGTGCCCAGAGGGACAGAGGAGGAGGGGGGGACATGAAGCAGCAGCTTGGAGACCTGAGGCTGGAATCCGCCCGCGGCAAGCACAAGCCGAGGGGCCAGCGGGCGCCTAGATGAGGCGGGTGACGTGGCAGCTGCTGGGCTCGTCCAGGTACAGGGCGCTGAAGACGTCGTTGAAGAAGGTCGGGTGGTACCTGCAGGCTCGCTCACAGTCTGGGTTGAAGTTCACCTCCAGGATCTGTGGCTGCATCACTCGCTTCCCTGGTGGCACAAAGCATAGGGCAGCTCACTCTCGGGAGGGTGGGCTGGGGGCCAGGGAGGGCCTGAACTTGGGGTCTCCCGGCTTCTTGGGAGAAGCCTGGCCTGAAGCCTGCTCTTCCCGGGGCAAGGCTGGAGCTGCTTCTGGGCCCGAGTCACGGGAGCCACCACATCCAGCTCAGATGGCCAGTTTTGTCCAAAGTAGGAGTGGAGACACAGCTCAGTGTGGGGTGGGCTTGGCCTTGGGGACTCGGGAACCGAGGGTGGCTGGCCAGGGCCGCCTGCTCCCTCTGCCTTTTACACAGGTTTCCTTTTCTTGCGGGCTCTCTCCGACACCACTGCAGCCCATCCGCCCTTCCTGCTTCCACTCTGCGTGCAGGCCACTGTCCCTCAATGGGGGGCCTCCCCAGACTCCTATCTCCCAGCTCACTAGGGGCAAAGGACAGGCCAGGCAGCACTGACAAGTGATGCCCTCTGTCCCCTGGGCGGCGGGGGATGGGGAGGAGCTGGTGTGGGGAGGGCTGGACAATCGGCTCTGGGTAAGTGTGTGGGGTGTGGATTATGGGGAGCACCCCTCACCATCTGGATGGCTGTCCCACTTCAGCATGAGGTCGATGGCATACACAGCCCGGGACAAGGGGTAGTCGCAGAGGCCCAGAGGCGGTGGCTTGGCACATGCCACTTGGAACAGCTCAGTGAAAGCCTGGAAGATTTCAGCCTGGGGACCAAGGGAGGCAGGATCAGGGAGCCCTCGCGGCTCTGCTGTTGGGACCAGCTCCCAGAGCAGCCTTTCAATATGAGGTTCATTGCCCCCTCCCGAGGCCCCAAATGACTATAGTCACCTCCCCCTACAGCCTCATGTCTCCAGAGCTGGCCATAGCCACCTCTACCTGACACGTGTCCCTTCTCACTCCTGGCGTCTACATACTGCAAACCTGCCTGTCTCCTGCCTTGGCGCCCCATGATCCCCTTTGCGCTGGAACGCCCACTCCAGTCAGTGTCCCTGCTGTCACCTCAGGGTTGAAATTCCTGGGACAGGCAGGGCCTGTGGATATTGTGTGTTCCAAGGGTACCCCAAATACCCCCCCGGGTCACCCCTGAGGAGCCACCTACACCGTCTCAGCAGCCTGGGTGGGAGGGGGAGCACGCAGAGGCGGCAGGCCCACACCAGGCCAGCCCTTCCGGCTTTGCTCAGGACTCACCTGGACGCTCTTCCAGGGAAACTCTGGGTATTGCTTCTCAAACTCAGGGATGAACTCGTCACAGTGCACCTGTGACAGACACAGGCACCGTCACACCGTGCCCCACCTTGACATGGCGCCTCCGACCCTCGCTGGGCCACAGGTTAGCGCCAGCAGCCTGTCCAGCCCACCCCCTCAGGGCGCAATCGCGAAGCACAAGATGAGGTCTGAGCTCTGGGTCTCACTGTGTGACTCTAGTCAGAGCCTCAGTATCTCCATCTGTAAGATGGGACAAAGCCTTGCCCAACAAGGCTTTGCAGGGCTGTTGTGAGCTTGTGACACACCGCTGTCTGACATAGCGCAGGGGCCAGGAGGCAGCTTCTCTGCGGGGCTGCACGGCTGCCCGGGGAACAAGCTGCTAGGAGCAGGGCCCCTACCTGCTTCAGGACCACCTCTGGGTCGTAGTTCATGACAGTGAAATGCTTCTCGTAGTCGTCCAGGTCACTGAGTGAGAAGGGCCTGCGGTACGAGCAGACAGACCCAAGGAGGTCCCAAGCGTGGCCACGTCGGAGAAGTAGGGGTGCTCAGAGCCCCCAAGCCGGGAACCGGTCCCCTTCCTCCCCCACTAACTGTGGGGGCTCCCTGGAGGCCCATAAACATCATCAGGACCCATAGGGGTTGGCACCTATTTTACAAGGAACGCTCACACCCCTATAGTGTGGCACAAGGGTGTGAATTTCGGCCATTTGACAGAACCAGGCTTGGCAGGGTCCCCGCTGGGTGTATAGTGAGAGCCCCGATCAGGCTTTCTGATCCTGGTCAAGAGGGGCCCTGCCCCCTGCCCAGTCTCCCCAGTTACCGGTTGGAGAACCGCAGCCAGAACACGTCATACGCGAACAGCCTCAGGGGCCTCACCGACCGCAGCAGCACAATGTAGCGGATGTCGAACTTGACCCTCCCCACATCCTCTCGAAGGAACAAGACAGGGCTTTCGATGTACTTGGACACAACCTGGGGGCGGATGCAGGCTCATGGGCAGCTCGCGCTCCCTTCACCGGGGCCAGGACAGAGCAGCCTGGGGACACCCCGGCCTGACTGGCTGTGTGTGCTCTTGTGGCACGTTCAGATGCGGTCCCCACACCCCGCAGGAGCAGCACGCTCTCGCCGCCTCCCAGGAGCGGGCCTCCTCCGTCCCGGTGTCTGTGGAGGGACCAGACCTGCACTTCCTTCTTCCTCTGTCCTTTCAAACCCATCTAAGCTGGGACACGGTTTTTTGTTTTTTTTTTTAGCTGACCCATCCTGCCACCTGTTGGCAGCTCAGCGGCTGCTCAGCTCGGGCTGGGAATCCAACCAGCAACCTTGTTGCTCAGAGCTCACACTCTGGAGCGAGCTCTTAGCCTGCTGAGCCACTTGGCCGGCCTAGCCCACATTGTTTCTTTTTCTCTTTTTTTCCCTCTGTCCCCTTGAGTGAAAGCTACCACTGGCACAGGCCCAGGGCAAGGATGCAATCAAGAGTTTTCTTTCAGCACCAGCTACCAAATCCTGGCCCCACTGCCCGGGGAAGGACCTGTGAAAGTGCTCCCACGTTGTTGTTTTTTTTTTGAGGGCAGTGTCACTGGCCCTCATGTGGGACCGAACCGGGGCCGCTGGCCTCCCAAGCCAGCGCTTAACCACTGCGCCACTTGGCCGGCCCAACGTTGTTTTTTTTAAACCTTCTTTACTTTAACCGAAGGACAAGATCCTGCCAGTTTTTAGTTTGGAAACTGAATACAAATCCTCTGCCTAAATCCACGGGCTCCCCACCCTAACCTGCAAGTGTCCAGTGACCATCCTGGGACACATTTCCCGGGACTCTGCCAGGCGCATGATCCCATGTCCCTGACACTGCCTCTGACGTGCCCCATGTCACTATAGCACCTTTGTCCAGAGCCCCAAGGGGCTCCCTGTCCTGGTGGGCCATCTCCCTGCTGCTGCGTGGTTACTTGTGGTGCAACGAGTGGGGACTCTGAGGTCAGACACACCTAGGATTGTCCGGCTGAGGCTCCCTCCTCTCAGCTGGGTGTCACTCAGCCCCCCTGCTGGCAGGGCAGTGGAAGGAGTGGGTGGGGGCTTCAGACATGCCTGTGAGCCAAGTGACCATCGCTGCCGATGCCAGGACCCACCCGCATAGGCCCTCAACACCAGTCCCCTTTGCTCCCTCCCCCCATGGTTGGCCTGTGCGCCCAGTGTCCCTGGAACATGGGCTGGGGCCCACCTTGGGGGTGCTCTCCCGGTGCCGGATGATGCTGTGAAGGCTCTTGGTGATGTGGGTATCCAGGCTGCGGGCCAGGTTCCAGGGCTTACAGATCCAGTGGTTGTCCTCACCCCTGGGAGCAGAGGGGCCGGCTAGGCTGCATCCTGGGCCCACCCTCCCAGGCTACATCTCCCCAGGACCACGGCAGGAGAGGGACACGCAGCCTCCCAGGGGTGGAGAGAGGTTCGAGGCTGGGCCTTAGGGAGTAAGGAGGCGTTTGCTGGAGCCGAGGGGGCTGTGCTCTGGAGGCGGCCTGGGCCCCATGGCAGCCATGCGTGGCTGCAACATTCGGTGCCCATGGCTCCCAGCATTGTGGTCTGCACACAGTAGGTGCTTAGCTAAGGAGCAGGCAGGGCAGCGTGAGGACAGATACAGGTAGGGTGGGGGCTATAGGGGCCTGGCAAACAGGAGTCTCCGGCTGCTTGGTTCCATGGGGGGAGGAAGGTGCGGGTGCTTACCGCCTCTCCCGCTGTTGGAAGTAGCTGACAAACTGGGGCAGCTCTGTGCGTAGGTTGAAGGTGCGGGGCAGCCAGGCTGGGCCCTCGGGGCCCCCCGCCCGGCGCGCGATGGAGGCCAGGCAGTCCTTCACTGTCAGCAGGTTCTCGCAGGGGAACTGGTTCAGCAGCACGTGGGGCCTCTCCTGGCTGAACCTCCTGTGGGGTGGAGCAGGTGTGACTGGCTCAGGGGGCTGCGAGGGGCTCTGGGGCAGGTGGCCGGAGCCCGCTGGGCGGTGCCTCACCTGTAGTCCTTGAAGTGAGAGAAGTTGTAGAGGATATCAGCGTCGGCCTCGCTCTGGGTGAAGGTGAAGCGGGGGTGGGTGAGGTGGCTGAGGACCTGCTGCACGTCCGTGTAGACCCTGCAGGGAGAGGTGGGCTGGGGCCAGACAGCCAGGGCCAGACCCACCCATCTGCCTGCCTGCTGAATGGCACGGCACTCGACCCTCACGACCCAGGGCTCCCCCTGCAAGACAGGCCCACACTTGTTACGATGAGACCAGATAACCTGAGTATGCAACAAATGTGGGCTCTTTCCTCCCAAGCGGAAACAGGACAGGTCCACACGAGCAGTTTCCCATGGACACACTAGGAACTTGACATGTGAAAAGGGAGCTGGTGCCCCAGGTGCCTACAGGTGAGTGTGTGGCCAAGGTAAGTGGCCCAGACGAGGCCTCATTCCACACTGGTACTCACTGGTGCCCACCCTGTGTGGAGCTGTGGACAGGGCCTGGGAGCCTGTCTGCTGGCAGTGGTGCAGACAGCCACACTTCTAAAGCAATGGGGTTCAGTGTGGAGGCAGGAGGGAGCCCAGCTTGGACGGCGGTGTTTCAGGGAGGAACAGAAGGAACTAGACTGCTCGGGAAGGGCTGAGCTCGGAGCATGATCTGAGTAGGCCTCTGACCCTGAGGGGGTGGAGGGATGTTGGGCAGTGGGCCTCAGGACCCATCGGAAGGGGCAGAGTGCAGCATGCTGTGGTTTGTGGCTGGACCAGGTTTGGGCAGCCAGAGAGGGGTCCCATTGGAGGCAGAGGCCAGTCTGCCCTACCGAGCTGGACCGGCCTCAACCTGCTCTCCACTGCTCAGGGGGGCCCCGCACCTCCACTTCCTCCCCAGAAGAATGGAGCAGCTGCTTCAACAGGGGGCCAGCCTGGGCTTGCCTGCCTGGCCACGGCCCTCCTAGTAGCCCAGGCGCCTTTCTCAGGAGCCCAGCAGGGTCCCCATCAGCACAGGCACCCAGCCTCCGGGAAGCCTGGTGTGCACAGGCCGGGCAGCGTTTACTCTAGGACCTTTGTCTCTGTGATCCTAAGCGCTCTGTCCCTGGCATCTCTGTCACTGTCATGCTGTCAGGACAGAGCAGACCGACTGAGTGCCTCCCTGAGCCGTGGGGACTGTGGGGCGTGTGTGAGCGAAGTGACTGAGGAAAAGTCCAACGCAAGCTGAGAAGGGGCTACGCACTTGAAGACGTGGTTGCAGGGAAACGCCACCGGGTCAACGGCAAGTGGCAGCTTCTCTTTGTTTTCCTCCAAAATGGCCTGGAAGGAAAGACAGTACAGGTACGAACAGACCTTTGAGAAAGGGAGCGAGTGAACACATGCCCCCCCGACCCTGGCACACCAGGGCTTTAGGATCTCAGGGGCACACCCAGACTGCAGGTGGGGCCTTGCCCAGGCGCCACGGCACCCACCGCCTCCCCGGATTCTGGGGCTCAAGGCCCCTCAGGTGCTGAACAGCCTGTTCTGTGTCAAAAGAACCTTCTCAATGGCTACCTCCAACCCCGGCAGGGGGCTGCCTGGCCCTCGGGAGCCCCCAAGCCTGTTCTGAGCTTAAGCAGTGTGGTGGTTTAAAACATGCCCACCAGCTCTTTGGCGCTCCCTTTAGAAGAGCTTAATTCATCTCCCTTGCGTGTGGGCTGAATGAGTTGCTTCTAACAAACAAAGTGGAACCACCGTGGGCGCTTCACCGAAGGCCCTGCGGCTTCTCTGGGATCACCTGCCCTGAGACAAGTTAGCCGCCACATCGTGAGGCACTCAAGCAGCCTCGTGGAGAGGCCCACGCGGAGAGGCACCTAGGACACCGGCCAACAGCCAGCACCGCCTTGCCAGGCACGTGGGGGGCCATGTGGAGCAGGGCCGCGGCCCCATCATGCCTCAGACACGCGGCCCTGGCTGCCAGCCCGACTGCGCCTCACGGAGACTCCCAGCCAGGAGCACCCAGCTGGGCCCTCCCCAACTCCCGGCCCACAGGAAGTATGTCAGGCAATAAACGTTTGCTGCAGTCGTTTGTTACCCAGTGACAGGTACCGAATGCAGGCAACCGCGGGCCCCTGAGCCCAGGCCCGATCCAGATGGGTCAAATAACCAGGACACTTGAGACAACCAGTGTCTGGCCTCCCAAGGAGAAAAAGACTAATTTTAATTCATGTTCCTTTAATAACCTCAGGCTCAGTCTTGGTCTCTAAGCTATTCTTTTTTTTTTTCTTTTTTCTTTCTAGAGGGCAGTGTCATTGGCCCTCATATGTGGGATCCGAACCGGGGCCACTGGCGTCCCAAGTCAGCTCTTAACCAATGCGCCACTCGGCTGGCCCTCTAAGCCATTCTTAAGCTTTGCGCCTTTGCACTCACTTTTTCCAAAGTTTCCTAAGCACCTGCTAGGCACACGTACTCTACGAACCTCTGAAAGACACCTCTGAGACAAGATGGTGACCACATGTCTTTGGCATGGTTAGTTCAATCACCACTGGCTTAGATCGAATTTGAAGGAAAAGGTGCCATAGGACCACGTGTGTGGCCCCTGCTTATAAGCTTTCGGGTCTCCCTCATTTTGGAGACCAGTTCTTCCACTAGCTGTGTGACCTTTGGCAGGTTCCTAAACCTCTTTGGGCCTCAGTTTCTTCATCCTCAGTAAAATGAAGACAAAAATAGGACTGTAAGTCCTACTCTGTAAGGATTACAGCAGAGAGTGCCCTCGGAGTGCTAGGCACAGGCTCCCTTGTTGCTTGGTTTCCATCTGGGACCAGCCAATAGGACGCAGAGGCAGGACAGCAGAGGGCAGGGTGGGGGAGAGAGGCCGGGGGGGGGCCCCTGTGCAGCCGGCCTGGTTCTGGCGGTGGCTGTGTTCCTGGAGGCTCACTTCCTCCCCGCCCCAGGCCTCACTAACCCTGGCCGGCTAACGCGGCCCACCCCACCCAGGTACCAGCCCTGCATTAACTCTCACCATCAGCCCGGTGAGGGGGCCGCCGGGGCTCTGGGGGGCCCTGACTGAGAGGCTGCCCACACACTGAAGCCTTTGTTATCCATAACAATAACAGTAATGACAACTACTTGTTGAGGGCCTACTGTGTGCTGGAAACTCCCACACAGTGTTTATGAGTGCTGTGCCTTCCTGTCCCTGGGGACGGAGGTGTCAGGAGATGAGGAAATGGACACGAGGTAGGGCGGCCCTGACTGCCAGCACCCAGCTCCGCCCGACGCTCTGAAGGGGCAGTTCCCAGCGTCAGGGACGTGGGGTCAGGTCCTCCCGAGCTCCCGCCCCTTGTCTCTCAGATGTTCCCAAGCTCCTCTCCACCTCCCACAGCAGCCAGGCGGTGTTCAATAATATTTGGTGACTGAATGGAGAAGGTTCCAGAAGCCACCAGGCAACCAGGCCCGGGGGGGAGGGGCGAGGGGCAGGGTCACACCTGGTAATGCTCCGTGGGCGGCTCGGGCGTGCAGGAGCTGAGGTCCAGCATGTCGGCGGGCGCCCAGGGCAGCAGCATGCACCTCCGGATCAGAGGGTCTGCCTCTCCGTACGCGAAGTCCCGGGTCACCTCCTCTGCACCAAGACAGCGTGCCCATGAGAGGGCGGCCAGAGGCCGGGGCCCGTTCTCCCAGGTGGGCGGGCAGGCGTGACTTACCGCCCGTGTCCAGGTCCCTCAGGGGCCACAGCAATGTGTAGGCCACCTGCTGAGGCATGTAGAAGAAGGGCGCAGTGGCAACGCTGGGCACGTCCGAGTGCTGGATGCGCGAGCCGAACTCGTCCATGATGTACCACACGGGCACCTTCTCCTCGGCCGTCTGTGGGCACAGCACAAGCCCGAGCCCTGTCTGTCAGCCCACCTACCCACATCCAACATCAACTGCCCACTCGTCTACACCCACCTCTGGGCCTGGAGCAGCTATCACACAAACGCCAGGCCCTTTAACTGAGGCCTCCGTGACAATGGCCCTGTGCTGGCAGACCAGGCACAGGTCAGGGCCTGCAGGGGCACGGCTGTGTGCTAACGGCGCATGGAAACAGGCCACTCAGCCTACTAGTCACGTGGATGTGTTTGGTCTTCTGTGTATGGTCGGGAAAGAATGAGGGGAGACTTGTAGATCAGGGAAGGCTCCCTGGAGGAGGTGACATCGAAGCTGAGATCATGAGAAACAACTTTTGTCTTCTCCCAACTTGAAAGCAGTGGTGGTGGTGGACGGGGTGCTGGAGCCTAAGGACATGTGCTAATAGGACTCAACTCTTCTACCAAAGGCAGTGAGGACCAGTGAGACCTTTTAAGAGGGTGACAAAACCAGAAGGCCCCAGGAAAGAGGCAGCTGAGTAACTGGGCCCAAATCCAGGGGTCTGAGGGCTGTGTCCTGTGAGTTTGAAGGCTGTGCAGTCCCCTGGGTCCCTGGCAATGGCTGGTCCAAGGCAAAGAGTAACAGGCCCACGATGAAGCCACAGGAACAAAGGAATTTCAATGGACCGTGGGAGAAGGGGAGTTTGCTCCCTCGTGGGGTAAAGGCCCCCGGGCTGGGTCGGGGCTCTCCTGGCTGCCCCCGCTACCCCTGGCTGCACAGGGCAATGCGGCCCATGGCCAGGCCTGCCCTCTGCCTCCCCTGGAGCCCGGCGGCCCGCTCACCCCGTGGGACAGCTGGTAGGTCTGGTTGAACTTCCACATCTCCTCCAGCACCTGGTCCACGGCCTCGGCAGTGGGCAGCTCGCCGTGGAACTCGACGCCCATCAGGTTGGCCATGCGGTGCAGCAGCCCAGGCACCTGCTGCAGCTGTCGGCGGGCATGCTCCACGCGGCAGGTCCAGGCGTGGTCAATGAGGAAGATGCTGCAGGCACAGGCGACAGGAGGGGTGAGGCTGCCTCGCGGGCACAGCAAGGGCGCAAGAGGCGGCAGAGGAGGACGAAGAGGCCTGGGGCTGGGGCCTGGACCCTGCCCCCAACCTGAGACTCGGTCTCCCTGGCACCCGTGGGCCTGGGAGGGAGTCCCAGGCTCTGCTGACCACTCACTGTGTGGCCCTCTCTCCCTCCTCCAGCTTCTAACACAGGACAACAGGGTCCCTACATCCCATCACCAGGCTGACACCAGCTTCAGATGAGACAGAACACACAACGCGCTGACTGTACGCCAAGTACTTGCATCCTTGGCGATAATTAACAGGAATCACTATAACAGTGAGTGTCCTCAACTGGACTCCGAGCTTGGAGGACAGGCCCGCGTCCTCTCCCCCTCGCCCCCCCCCACCACCTTGCTACCTGCAGCTTGGCCCATGACTGGTGCTCAGCAAAAGCTGCACCCTGGGAGGCCAGCAGCAGGCAGATGCCCACAGCAGCGCCAGGAGGAGCTCGTGCATGCCTGTCCGAGACTTCCAGGCACTTCCTGGGGGAGCACCAGGCCTTTTTTTAGGAGAGGCTTCATGTTCCCACACATGGACATCTATGGCCCACACACTCCGGTTTCCGTGCAGGAACCCGGGGCGGGGGGGTTGGGGAGGGGAGCTGCACAGCTCGTGCACAACCCCGGTGGGGCTGCGGCAGAGGCCATTCCCACCCCCCTGCCTCACAGGACACGGCTGCCTGGACACCATCCAGAGCCCTGCAGACTAGAAGGCTCCACACAAACAGGTGGGCAGAGGGGTCCTCGCTAAAATGAAAAGAACAGCAAATGTTCCAGGTCCAAGGCTGGCCGGCACGTTCGGCAGTAATGACTGTGCTTACAGTTGGCCCTCCAAATCCACAGGCCCCAGATCCGCGGATCCAACCAACCTCACATTGAAATTATTTGCCAATAAAAATGTTCCAGTGTTGCTGATGTGTGTGCTGTGTTGTTAGGCCTCTGATGGTTGTGTCTGTACTGAACATGTACAGACTTTTTTCTTGTCATTGTTCTCTAAACAACATAGTATAACAACTATTCACATGGCATTTATCGCATCAGGTGTTGTAAGGAACTTAGAGATGATTTAAAGTACACGGGAGGATGTGTGTAGGTTATATGCAAATATTATGGTACTTTTTCTTTTTTTTTTTTTGAGGGCAGTGTCACTGGCCCTCACATGTGGACACTATGGTATTTTATACCAGGGAGTTGAGCATCATGGATTTTGGCATCTGCGGGGGTCCTGGAACCAGTCCCCCGTGCATAATGAAGGACGACTATCTCACTTTGTGTATCCTCAAACACGTGAAGGTTTATTCCTGCTCTCCTGCTTAGGTTATGACCGTGTAGGGCAGCACAGGGCCAGGACGCCTGGGCGTGATCCTGGGCAAATGCACACGGCGGGTGCTGTACACGGCAGGTGTGGGAGAGACGATGGAGGCTGGGGCCTGGCAACTGGGGAGGCTCAGAGGCCTGGAGGGAGAAAGGCCCAGCAGCAGGGAGGGCTCCGACCCCAAAGTCCATCCCACCCCCTCCCAAACCTGACTGGTGGTGGCATGTGAAGGGTGCTGAGAGGCAGTGAGCCCCTGAGGTGGCCGCTGTGTCCGATTCCCCTGGGCCTGGGCCCTGGAGCCAGCACAGGTGGCACACGGAAGTTGGTTGCACTGAACTTAATGAGAAAGACCAGCCTGCAAGGTTCTGAGTCAGAGAGCACGTGTGTGGGGGGGGTGTGCCTGGCTGCTCTAACTACCTGTGTGGCCACTCCCACCCATCATGAGCTGGTGAAGGAGGCCAGACTTCCCTGACGAGCTATGGACCCAGGGGCCCAGCGACCCTCAGAGGCCAGCAAGTAAGTTCTTCCTCAAGTTTCTAACAAAGCCTGGCAGAGGGGTTTGGAGGCCGGTCGTGGCCATGGGAGGCAGGAAGCCTGGGGCCCAGTCTTAGCTCTGCCCTGTCTGTGATGTGGCCCTGGGCAAGACCCAGGACTGCTCTGGGCCTTAGCATCCTCACATTCCTGCAAACAAAGCCCTGGGAGAATAAATATGGTTTCCCCGACTACCCGGCGACTCAGATTCAGCAGGACTGGGAGAGGCCCAGGGGGCTTGGAAAAGCCCAGTTCATGAGTAAGACTGTCCTGGGTTTGATACCCACACTCAACCAGCTGTGTGACCTTGGGCAAATCCTTCCCATTTCCTCATCCACAAAATCGGAACTCATCACACCTCTGTTGTAAGACCACCGTGATGGGTGTGACACGGGGAGGCCGCTCCCAGGATAGTATGAAACACAGTTAACAGGGGAGCATCAGCAGCGTTGGAGCCAACGATGACCCCAAAACCCAGCTGCAAGCGGGGACCACAGGTGATCGTCGCAAGGCTGGCTGAGCAACGGTGCTTGGCACCCAGGAAGCACAGAGTCTGCAATTCCTGCTTTCCCCCAGCAGAGCCCGGCGGCCTTGGTGAAATCTGTCTAAAAGGAAGCCTGGCCCTGATCCCTGGTGCGGGGGGCGATGCCCGCCTAGGCGCCTACCTGTTGGGGTCGGCCGCCTGCAGCCCGTTCTCGTTGGTCACGATGACCTTGTAACACAGCTCGACGCCCGGGTTGGGCGGCTTCTTGCGTGCTTCCCGGGCCGCCTCATCCTCATTCTCCTCATCCTCCACTTCTTCCACTTGCATTATCCCAAACATCTCCCCTGCGTCGAAAACCTGGGGGACACAGCAGGGCGTGTTGGCAGGATGCCCCACCCCTGAACCCTCGCCGCAGCCTGAGCTCCTCTCCTGGCCTCAAGGACAAGCTAAATCCCTTAGGAGAAGGACCTATTTACTGCCCAACCACCTCTTTCTTTCTTTCTTTTTTAAGATTTTACTGGGGAACCGGGGGAGGGGAACAGCCAAGTTGTTGTCCTTCAGTCTTAGTTGGGAGGGCACCGCTAGCTCAGCTCCAAGTCCAGTCGCCATCCGGCCACCTGTCTAAGGCAGCTCAGCTTAAGGTGCCGTGTTCAATCTTAGTTGCGGGTGGGCATAGCCACCATCCCATGTGGGAGTCCAGCCGGCAACCGTGTTGTTAGGAGCATATGCCCTCAGCAGCTGAGCCATCCTGCCACCTGTTGGCAGCTCAACTGAGCTACGTGGCTTGTCGCCAGCTAACCATTTCACAGGTGGGGAAACTGAGGCTCCCAGAGAACTCAGTCAGAACTGGGACCTAGCCTACCCCACTATCACTGGCGCTATCGTCCAAGGCCCCTCACCCCACAGGACCCATGCTTGGAAGTAGGCCTGCAAACGTGTCCAAATTATACCAAGTCTAGCCCCATTTTACAGAGAAAATGAGGCCCAAAAGGCACAGAGGTGGCTCTGATCACATGGGAAGTACATGGAAGTCAGAGCTTGGTGGCCAGGGATTGCACCCCAATTCTGCTTGCACCAGAAGAACGAATCCAACACCAGGGGGGCTGAGGCAACCCTGAGGAAGCAAGAGTCTTCTGCGGTCTCAGTGCCAGCCCAGCCCAGCAGTCCAGGCCTGCACAAAGCATGGCCTGGCGCTAGTCTCCTGAGGTCCTGGGCCAGGAAGATAAGGGCCTCGGTCCTTGAGTTTCCCTGGCAAAGGACAACTGTCAGCCATGTGCGGCTGGCGAAGAGGACGAGTCAGCCACTTGTGTGCTCCACAGCCATGCTATGTGACCTTGAGCAAGTCACTGAACCATGTTGTGCCTCAGTTTGCCTATCCATGCAATGGCACAGTAAGACCTACCTCAGAGGGTTGCTGGGAAGATTAATGATGAACACATATAAAGAGCTAGAACCTAAGCTGGCTCTGTAAGCCCTTGTTACCACCCTTGCACTTCTGAGGCTAGTCTCTCCCCTGGGAAGGGGTTATCACTCACCCTCTAGGAGAGCGCACACCAGGGACTCAACAAAGGCCGGTCCCCCCATCCCCCAAAACCTATTTCTCATAACTCTATTAAAAGCAGAAGGGACCGGCCGAGTGGCGCGGTGGTTAAGCGCTGACTGGGGAGGCCAGCGGCTCCAGTTCGGGTCCCACATATGAGGGCCAGTGACACTGCCCTTAAAAACAAACAAACAAACAAACAAACAAAAAACCAGAAGGAAAAACCATTCCAGCAGTTGGAAGGCAGCGAGCTAGCCCGGCACAAGCAGCTTTGTGCGCTGGGCAGCACAGGCACTCTGGGAGTGTGAGGGTGGATCACTCACGGCCAGGTGGCAGAGGGAAGCAGAGAGGACCAGGTAAATGGTACTGGACCTGGAGAGCCAGAGGTGAGTGATGAAAGCGGGAGATTTAAACACGCGGCTGCGGGTGGTGGCAAAGGCTCCGGGCAGGGAGCTGCGAGAGCCAAGGCCAGGGGCAGAGGGGGCTGTGGAGGCCAGGTTCCTCCCAAGGCAAGGACGCTCGGGCACTTTCTGCTCTCCTTTAACCTTACAGAGCCCGGGGAGGCCATCACGGTTAAGTCCAGGTTACCGATTAGGAAAGTGGCTCATTGGGCGGGAGTTTATACTCTGAGCTTCAACCCAGAACCCCAAATCCCCAGCCCTCCAAACCTGACGGGAAGGGAGGCAGCACAGGGGGGGTGGCGTAAGGCCTGGGGACAGAGGGCGGGCGTGCCTCAGGTCTGGCTTCTCCCCAGCTGTGAGTGGGGGTGACCACAATCCCTTCATGGTGGGACTGGGAGGTTCATGCAGACAGGAAAAGAGTTGACATTTACTTGAAAACACTTTCCCCATCCTTTCCAAGGGAACCGGATTTTTCTAGGCAAGGCACCACGGTCATGGGCTGGCCCTGCTGGGGGTTGAGGCGGCCCCACTCCTCTGTGGGCAGGTGCCTGTTCTGCTGGTGTGTGCCCTCCCCCACACCTGTTTCACTCAGAACAGCAACTGCAGGTTTGGGTCTAGCAGAGTGGTGACTCACAGCTCTGCCTATAACCCATAATGGCAGGATGGGTCATGGAAAAACACCGGCTGCCCCTCAGCAGAGCAACAGCGAACAGGGCAGAGGGGACACTAGGCTGGTGACTGCCCACTATGTGGCACTGGCTGAAACTTAGCTCATGCCTCTGCACCTCACCCGGGCCAAGACACTGGGCGCTGGGGCTGTGTTTCACTGTCCCCGCTTTGTAAGTGGAGGCTAAGTTGGGCGAATGAGTCTGGCTGGGTTGGAGCTGGGTGTTCTCATATAGTGCTCCTTTCACCCAGTGCCTGGGGAGTGGGGGGTACCTTTTTATCCTCATTGACAAACTGCTGGGGCCCTCCCCCAACCCAGCACAGGCCTGGGACCAGGGCAGGTGCTCAGGAAATGCTGGCCAAAGACAAGTTCTAAGGGGAGGAAATCCACTGTTACAAAATATAGGTATGTATGGTGGTTAAGCGCTGGCTTGGGAAGCCAGCGGCCCCGGTTCGGTCCCACATATGAGGGCCAGTGACAATGCCCTCAAAAAAAAAACAAAAAACAAACAGCCCCCCCGCCCAAACGAACAAAATATAGGTATGTAGTGTTTGTCTGCAGCTGACCCTGTATCTTTTTTATAGCAACTGTGTTTTTTACAGGAAGGTACCTGGTCCAACCCAGATTTTACAGGCAGAAACTGGGTGAGAGGGAGGGGTTTGTCCAGTAGCCAGGCTCAGGGGACACCCTTTTCCTGGCCCTGGAATTCCACCCGATCACCTGTACCGCCGTGTCCACGTTGGCCCCAAGAGGCAGGTTCCCTGAAGAGGAGCCTGGTTCCAGTTAAGGAGGAGGCCCAACCAGCTGACCTGTGAATATGTTCTGGTTTCAGCACCCGGGCAAACTACCAAAAGCCAGGGTCTACCCCTTAGCCAGGACCCGCCGGGAGAGCTTTTGAAGGCCTAGGGCAGACATTGTGCAGAATGCAGCTGTTCCCACAAAAAGGGAGAGAAACAGAAGCACCTAAGACCTTTCCATTTTTCTTTAGATTCCTTCTCCATCTCCCACAGCTTGTTTTCCTCAATCTGCAAAATGAGGGTGAGCCGGGCTCAAACCAAATGAGGAAACATGGAAGAAGTCTATGACCGCAACAGTGAAAGCCACACAAATTCACGGGGTTCCTAGTCTCCCCGAAGGGAGTGGCTGAAAGACAGCTTCCAGTTTTGAAGTCTGACAGACCTTGGGAGAGTCCCTTCCTCTCCGCCAGCCCGTGTTCCTAACTGTTCTATGGGGGCGGCTGACCTACTCCTCACGGCTGCGGGGCTCCGATGTGTGGGCAGGTCAGCACGGTCCCTTTGGGCTGCAGGTTGCATGGCAGCGCTGGCCCAGCCCCGGTCCCAGGTGCTGCTGGCAGGACCAGGGCCACGGGCACAGGCCTCTGGCTGCCCCTGGTGGGCTCCAAACTTTAGACGGCTCCTAAACCGCCCAAGAGGCAAAGTCTAGGCCGGTCGTCACAGGACTCCCGGCCCTTCACCAGACCTCTGCGGCTTCGGCCGCCTGTCCCACCCAGGCTGTCCCCAACTCTCCGGGAGGCCCGCCCGGCCGGGCGCGTGCACACCGCCAGGGCCGGGGCCCCCTCCCAGCCCCGTCTGCACGCGCCTCCCCGCGGCGGCACCCTGCAGCGCTGGGTCGGGGCCCGCCCCGCACCCCGCCGCCCCGGGCCCGCGCCCTGCCCTCCCCGCGTCGCCCCGGCGCGCACCTCGTGCTCCAGCTTGTGCAGGAGGCGGCCCCAGCACCGCTCGGGGACCCCCGACGCGCGCAGCGCCGGGCCGTGCAGCGCCGCGAACTCGGCCTGGGCCCGCGCGTCCGCCTCCGGGTGCGGCCCCCGCTGCGAGCTTGGCGCCGGCTCCGGCCTCAGGACCCGCTCCGCGTCCGCTTCCATGGCGCCTCCACCGGCACCGAGTCCGGCGCCGCCGCAGCCCGCAGGCCCCGCCCCCAGGCCCCGCCTCCCCGCGAGGCTCCCCGGGTCCCCGCCCAGCGGCCGCCCGCACGCACGCCGGCACGCACGCCAGCCGGCTGGCCGAGGGGCGGCCCGGGCGCGAGGCTGGGGGGCGGAGCCTGGGAGCTCCGAGGCTGTCCGTCTGCGGGGCGCGGGCGCGCGAGCGCGTGCACGCGCGCACGGGCCTGCGCGGGCGCGGGGCGCGCCGGGGCTCCGGCTGCGGGGCGCGTGCGCGCGCGCGCTGCCCTGCAGGCTGCCTGGAGGAGGCTTTATAGCGTCTCCTGTGGTCGGAACCGGAACTGACGCCCGAGACCGTCCAGAAGGGGAAACTGAGGCCCAGAGACAGTGATGTGGCTGAGCTGCAGCCCTGGCATCGAGCGGGCTTGTAGGCCCCTGGAAGTGGGATGGGGGCTCTCTGATTCTTTTGCATGCTTCACCAAATTTAGGTGCTGCAAAGTAATAGGCTTTCTCAAACTCCTTAAATTTGGATTGGGGATGTAAATGTATGCAATTAAAACCGGGAGGTGTTTCTTACACGTTCATCTGTAGCTCAGAATGTCATATATACCGATGTTCTCTGAACTTCTCATGTATGTGGGGGTCTCTGACTCTCTCATGCATGCGGGGTTCCCATGTGTACGTAGGTATGTATTAAAGTTGGTTATGTTGTGTCATGTCTATTTGATTACTAGACCAGCGAAAAAAGCCTTGAGGATAGAGGAAAGTTTCTTCATCTCCCACACTTCCACAGGGATGCATTTCATTGGCTTCCTGTTTGCAATTTTATAATAATTTTATTTTGCTAAAAGGCTCAAAAGCTGAAGTTTTTTGTTGTTGTTGTTGTTGTTGTTTTTTTTTTGGTGTTTCAGTTGCTGAATATTTTGATTAAAAATTTAAAACTGAATTAGAACAAAATGAGCCAGGTTAGAGGACTTGTTCAATGTGGCTAGGACACCTAACGTTGGTATGCAAAGACTCAAACTTCCAAACTCCAGTTGGTGAGGTGGGGCAGAGAAAAACGTTACTGCCACGCTGAAGTATTTTTTTTGTCTCTAACATGGGCTTTGTCACAAAAAATTTGTAGTTCAATTACTCTGATTATGAATACTTGTAAAACGTTGACAACTGTGGTTTTTAATGCAATTGGTATAATTTTACAGCTTGTTTGGATGAAATTATTAACAGCATCCAGTTCCAAGTGCATTTCTACCCCATGGGGTTATTCATTTACTAACAATATAAGTCCCTCAACACTGTGCCCCATCAAATTTTATATGAATATTATCACAGAAAAAGGCCTTCAGTGTTCAGCTTCTTAATTGAATTTAGCTGAACAGCAGTCATGATAATGCTAGTTCTTCACTTTGAACAGAATGAACTTCCGAAAGCTTAATTCTGATTCCATGAACTGGATGAAAAACCTGGAACTAGCTGATGACTTTGATACACATTGGCATCAACTGTGGAATAATTCCTCAGCCAGTGGAGCCAACACATTTACAGCAATGGTTTTGCCTTTCATTTGAGCACAAGAAATATTTCTTCTGGACTCTGCTTTCAATTCTTTTGGGTATATTCCCAGAAATTTCCCAAGACTTTTAAATCACTGTGTTAAAAAAAATCTAGAGGGGAGCGGGAAAAAATAAACAAACCAAAAACCTAGAAAAACCTGGTGTTTACCAGATCTTATTTGGAATATTAGTATTTATAAAATTGTTTTTTCTCCTGTCGAGGGCATGATGCCAGAGGGTTCTCCACCTTACTGAGGAGAATAGTGGCTTTCAGCCTTTTTGGGGTTCTCGATTTCTTTGAGAATCTGATGAAAGCTATGGGCTGTATTCCCAGAGAAAGGTACACACACACACACGCGCGCACACACACACACACACACACACACACACACACACAGAGCATTGATGCTGCACCAAATCTGATGGGTCCCAGATTCCCTGAGGCTCACTGTGACCGTGACTCCCAGATTAAAATCCTGGCGTAGAGGAACATCTCTCGTTTCGTGATGACAGTCATGAAGGCAGCTCATTTAGGAGCGTGTCTATTCCCTAACTTCGAGTGCCCCCTCCTGCAGATCTCAAACTCACTGCTTTGCCTTCCAGAACTTACTGTAGCTCCTTTCCTTTCGGCCCTCAATATATCCAGGACATTTATGAAAAAAAAATTTGTCTTTTCTAAGTTCATTTGCCTTTTTTCGCCCCCATCATGACCGCTGATGAATGAGAGAAAGGAGCAATATTTAAGTTCATCTTCTGTTTATTATTAAAGTGATTTTCACAAATGTTTAATTACATGCATATGTATGAACATAAAGGAGAAAACAAAACTTTGAATATTTGAGGCAACTAAAAGAAAAAGGTGGGTTACACTGATACGTGTCACTCTGTGGGCAGTGATTGCCAAAGCGCCAGGATAGGACAGTCCCTTCTGAGAAGCCCAAGGGGAAGGCTGCGGGACAAGGATTCAGTTCTCTGGTCCCCACCCTTCAGTGGTGTGCAGACATCCTGTGTAAGAGCAAATGGACGCGGTCTGCTCAGACTGTGGAAGGTTCTAAACTCAGCGGAACAAGAAGTTTCCACAAAGACCTATGTGGCCTCTGGACTGAACAACAAAGTACTTGGCATCAGCTAGCTTTCTCTTCCCGTCCTACTTTTCACCACTGTCAGGTGAGGGACATTCACATTCTCTGATGGGCCTACAGGGCAAAAATGGGGGAGGGGACGCTCGGCATGTATCCAGGGCTGTGCTCAGGGCCTAGGCAGGGAGCGGTGGGGACTGCGCAGCTGTGGCCTAGCTCACTGAGTGGGCTCAAGTTGGAACGGAAGTGACCTGCCTGCCAAGGGAGAAGGCAGAGACCCATCTCTCTCGGAATGAGTTTTCAGTGCTTGTTCCGGAGGGAGGGACCCTCACTAAGTCCCACCCCCCACCCCTCCTTGCCCTCTCCTTTCTCTGCCCTTCATATCCCCACCCCTGGACACTCCACTGCCAGGGCTGAGCCACCTGTCAAATTCAGTGTCCACATTTCAGAGACGTTTCCTACCTTGGGATCAGATGGGCTTGGTTTTGATTCTCATTTCCATGAATTTCTAACCATTTGCCTTGGGAAGATCACTTGGCGTCCCAGGATCTCTAGCCCTGCATCGGAAGACCAAGTTTAGCCCCACCCACCTCACAGGGACAACAGATTTGGTTTGCAGGTGGTGAAGGGCTGAGGGAGCCCAGCGCCTGGCACTTCCTCTTGAGATTTTGGGGTGTACAGAGAATTTCAGAGGGTCTGTTCAGGGTCTGAGTAGGCCGCAGGGAAACAAAGCGTCCTGTTCTTTGGCGGCCATCTGTGCAGGGTGCTGGGAGGGAGCGTGTGGCCATGCACCCCTGCTGGTGCCCTCTCCAAGAAGCAAAGCAGGCTGGGTAAGGCTGACTCCAGCTTGTACTGGGCCTGTGTCTGGCACACAGTAGGTGCTTAGGTCTTACTCTTGGAGGGACTGGTGATCTGCATGTGCTGCAGGGGCAGAGGCAGACGTGGGAGAATAGCAGCTATTTGTAAGTGTCTCACAAGTGTCAGTCCTTCTGTCTTTGGCCTGAACGACATTGGCTGGGCACTGTCCCCTGGTCAGGAGGGCTGGGCTACTGCCACCATGTGTATCTTTGGTGAAGAAGAGGGGGCTTGAGATAAGATGCAGTTTACCACGTTGACTAACTTCCAAGCATGTAGTAGCGAGGTTAAAACAGCTGGTGCCTACGTGCCAAGAAAGTTACCTCCCTTGTGGAGCACTGGCTCTACAGGCCCAGGAAGCAGGTGCTGGGTGTGGGCCGAGCCCACTGTCCTGGGCATGGTGGCTGGGCTCCCAAGGTCAGCAGCTTTGGCCAGTGTGCGTCTCTCTCTGTTGGTGGAGGAGGGTGGCTGCATTGTGTGTGAGGCTGGGTTGGCTGCATCTTCTTCTTTGAACACTCTTGAAATGTACATCTGTGTCCCCAGCTCTGCTCTGCCCCTTCTGCGGACACCCTCCATCCTAACTGGGGGTCTTGGGAGTAGTCCCTGCCACTGTGGGTAGGGACTCCTTTTTCTGAGAAGAGGGCTGGACTCTGCCCACCCCCAGCTCAGCCTCCATCACCTTTATCTGTGACCAGAGGGGCTCTGCACAGGATCCCATCAACCCTCTGCCTTTCTAGGAGCCTAGCACACAGTAGGTGCTCAGCAAACATTTACTGAATGACCCAGCTTAGTTCAGTATCTTATTTTTCTGCTGGAGGTGGTAGAGGTGCTGGAGTAATTATTCCCCCTGCCCCCGCAATGTGACTTAGGCACCCGCTATTGCTCCAGTCACGGGCCTCTTGTTGTGGAAAATGGGTGACCTTGACTGTGTCTCTGGGAGAACAAGGGTTCCCTCAGGTAGGAAACGTGCGTCTGTAAGAGGTGAGGGAGAGAGGTTCTCTCTTCAGACTTTCAAAGTCAGCCTCTTTTGACCTCCGAGTTCTGGAGACTTTATAGCCTGGGTTTCAGTTCTGCTTTACCTGTATCCAAACCCGAGGGAGGATGGCAGGAGGGAAGGCCGCCAGTTTGGGCCTCACGGCCTCCTCAAACCTGTCACCACAGAGGTAGGAAGGAGCTGGGAAGGACTGCCCCGGGGGGCCTGATCTGGGGAGAAGGGTCACCTGCACAGGCAGATGCGACCTGGGGGTGCAGGGGTGCAGAGGCTGATTCTGCTGTTTGAGAGACGAGATGGAGTACTGCAGGGGAGGTGCAGCACAAGGCTGCAGCTGTCAGGTTCTGGTTCAGGTAAGAGGGTAACTGGGGAAAACCAAGCTGAATTGGGGGAAGCAGATGAGGCAACCTCAACACTGTCTCCCCGAGGGCTTGGTCGGCTACCACACCTTGAGGCAGGCTCCCTTTCCTCGGCATGTTTCTGTGGAAGCGGCGAGTTCCAGGGAGGCGGGGATGTGGGGTAGTGGGACTTCTTCCAGGCCTGTCATCCCCAGTGATGGAGCGGAGACACCTCGGTCTTCCATTGCCATCTCCACAGAGTTTTTGCAGAACCAAGCTCATCAGAGCATCCCGGTCTTGGCACCTGCTTTTGGTCCTGGCCAGCTGGACAAGCTTTTGCTTCCAGAAGCGTGTTCCTTAGCTCCTTTCCTTGGAGTTCATTAACTGGCCAGCTACTGAGGGTCCTCACCAGGCAAAGGGCAGGCCCAGGACAAGACGAGTCTACGGCTGCTCAAGGCCAAGGTCCATCCAGAAGTGGGGTGTCTTCCCTGGCTCATCCCCTCCACATCTTGCTTCCCCGTCGGGCAGCACAGCACTCCTGTCTCCTGGTCCTCAGCTTCTATCCTTCTGGACTCATTGTGGGGACCCGTCCTACCTGGGCCCAGGCCTTGCCCACCTTCTCTTTTTTCTCCCCTTCACCTGGAACCAGGTGGCATGGCCACCTTGCATCAGCCAAGCTACCACTGGCTTGCACAACATGGAAACATGGAGAACATGCTTTGTTGCCCAGGGAGATCCCCCAGGACCACCGGGCCCGGAGGACTGGGGACAGCTCTGGGTTTAACAGGTGGGACCCCCAAGTTCCCCGGCATGGGGCTGGGGGCTGATGTGGAGATTCGGGACAGACCCCTTCCTTGGACTTGGAGTCCCCCTGATAGTGCGGGAGGTGGTTTTACTGGGAAGGGAGGCTTGGATGGTGACTGTGTGGGTTGCTGGCTACCTGGTACTCAGGAAGGGTGACAGGCCCCACATCTGAGTCAGGGGACACTGGGCAGGATCAGAGCACAGTGGAGTGAGGCCATGGAACATGGGTAGACTCCCACTAAAAAGGTGGGTGGATTAGTGGGTACAGGAGAAGGTCAGAATGGTGAGAGGTCTTTCTGGTCCTCTCTGAGATTTGTGGGAGGACTGAAACAAAATCCAACCCTCCCAGGCCCCTCCCTTGGAGCCGTTGCTGGGGTCTCATTCTAGGGGACACTTGTCTAATTTCTGGGGATGACCAATGGCTTGACAAGGGAAGACAGGTCTCTTTCTGGAAACCAAGGCTGGCTTTCAAGGCTGCGACCGGGGGAAGGGCAGTGTGGCCCCAACGGGGCTTCTCAGCTGACACTGACCTACCCATGGTCAGTGCTGCCCCTTGCAACTTGAGTTGGATTTGGCAGAGAAGGCACTGATGCCAGTCAGGCCGGGGACTCACTGCTGCCAAGACAGGTAACGGCAGTGAAGAATTCCTGAGTTCCAAGCTCTTTTTTTGGAGTGCAAAATTCTTCATGAGCTGTCTGTCCCCCAGCCCTGAATCTCCAGCGACCTCTCACCTGCCATCAGTCTTCGCCCTCCTTCACCCGCCGGCAGACAGGCGGCCGTCACCCTGGGCTCATCGCCAGCTGCTCAGCCTGTCTCTGGCAGGAGGAAGACACAACCTGCAGCGGGGATCGGGCTTCGTTTTAAGAGTGCCCCATGGAGTCTGGGATATTTGTGAGCCCTAAAAATACAGACCACTTCCTGTGCATGTCCTGTGGCCAGTGGCCAGCTGTCCGCAGCAAGCAGGCCTCAGTATGTCCGGTCCTCATGGGCTCCATCCCAGGCGCTGGCTTCCTGGCTGAGTGGGACACCAGGCAACCTGGTTGAGCTCCAGCCTTCTTTTTAGAGAGCGACCCCAAGAGAGAGGCAGCATAGCACAGCAGAAAGATGACCTGGGAGAGGTGCCTTCCGACAGCCGGGCCACCTCCGCCGGGGGGCAGCCACGGGCCCTCCCTGGGCTGTCTTCCTCACAGGCAAAAGAAAGGGGTGGGCCATTGCTCTCTAAGGCCCCTCGTGGTGGCATAGCCTGTGCTCACGTAAGAAAGGCCTTGCCTCTAGTGGCATTCGGGCACAGCAAGGACCCCAAGGAAATAGCCTCAGGGTCAGACACAGGCCCCTCCGAAGCTGACCCCAGGAAGGAAACTGCCTTCCACCATGTTCCATCTGAGGGCAACACTCTGGCAAAGCATCGGAGCTCAGTTCTCAAACAGCTTGTATTCCGCAGGGTGTCCAGGGCCAGCCTGCCTGCTCCCGGTCCTGCAGGCTCCCGGCCTCACGTAACTGGAGACGGCCAGTACCTGGAGAAGCGGTTTCATCAGCCAGGGAAACCGGCAACAGCTGGGGCTTGCACTGGCCGGTGGGGGATGAGATGCGGTGGCGATATTTACAGTCACTTAAGAGAACTTTCCTAAAGGACCCACAAATAGAAGTATATTTATATATATATCTTTATATTTATAGATAATACTTAATTAGATGCTCTATCAAGGGAAAGCACAAATCTACACTCTCCTCCCCTAGCAGCTCTTTTCTGTCCCCTCACAGAATCCTTAGAGCCTAACCATAGGGCAGCTGTGTCCTGGGCCTGTGGCCGGAGGAGTTTGCGGGGTGCGGACGCCCCAGCAGGCATCGATATGGCTTTTCAAAGCCCTCCAGATGCACCTTCACACACCCTTCCTTCCAAGGCCGGGCTTCTTGTTTCCGGGTAACAGTGGCAGCCACATTCTTCTCTCTCCTGAAGTGTCATGCAGGGGACACACACAGTCTCCAAACGTGCACTCTGCCAGGACCTGCCCGGGGGTGGGTGGCACTGTGTCCTGGCCCCGGGATAGGGCACTCGTGGTGTCCTGGAAACGAGCAGGTGGGTTGGGGGGTGGGGGGGTGGGGTGGGGGGAGCAAGGCTGCCTCAAGCAATGTTTTCCCACTGGGGCGGCGGCCGAGGAGTGCAGCCGGGCTGGGGGCTCTGCCTGGGCGTGGTCTCGCCCTCCACGGGCCGGTCAGTGTTTCCGGAAGGCAGCTGCCACGGTGATTTCCCAAGGCAACGTGGCAACGTGGAGGCCCGTGGAGCCGGGTCTTCGCTTCTGCAATGGAGGGCAGGAGCGCTCCCCTTCCCCTCCCCCCGGACAGCGGCGGTCCCCAAGCAGGGCGGCCACACCAGCGCTACTTGTAAGGCCGCAGGAAGCGGGACACTTTAGAGCGCAGCAGTTTGATGAAGGACCGTGGGAACATCTCCTTGGACTCCTGGGCCGTGTACTTGAAGTAATTCTGGGGATGGGCCAGCACGTCGAAGAGCGCCTTGATCAGCTTCTTGTCCTGCAAGCAAGGCCGGGGGGTGAGGCTGCGGGCTGAGGCCAGACAGGCTGGGGACCCGGCCACAGGCCTCTCGGTGCCCCAGGCCTAGGGGCCGGGGGGTGAGGCCGCGGGCTGAGGCCAGACAGGCTGGGGACCCGGCCACAGGCCTCTCCGTGCCCCGGGCCTGAGGCTGGTGGGGGCTCTGTAAGGATGAGTGGGGGAGAGGGTGGGGGCTCTGTAAGGATGAGTGGGGGCCTCTGTAAGGATGAGTGGGGGGGCTCTGTAAGGATGAGTGGGGGAGAGGGTGGGGGCTCTGTAAGGATGAGTGGGGGAGAGGGTGGGGGCTCTGTAAGGATGAGTGGGGGAGAGGGTGGGGGCTCTGTAAGGATGAGTGGGGGCCTCTGTAAGGATGAGTGGGGGGGCTCTGTAAGGATGAGTGGGGGGAGAGGGTGGGCTGGCTGGTGGGTTTCCAGACCTCACAGGCTCTCTTTGGCCATAAACGTTTTTTTGCTTTTAATTGTATAATAGGTTTTTAAATAGTCTATTGGTTTTAGCTCTTGGGGTTCCAAGAAGACTTTATTTAATAAGGTTCTGCTGCAAAAACAAAACAAAACTAAACAAAACAAGGCAACGTGTTGGGCGGCGGAACACAGAGCAGGGGCGACGGAGGCCAATGGCCGGAGTTTGGAGCTGTAGCCCCAGGGACCCTACTCCCTAGCTCCTGGGAAGTGGCGCTGCTGCTCTGAAGTTCAAGTTTTCATCTGGGAGGTGGGGCCTCATCCCTCTGCTCAGGGCTGTGAGCAGGATGAATGAAGCAATGATAGCGGCAAATGCAGCCCAGCGCTGTGCTCCCTGAGCGGCCTCTGGACCGGTAGACGCAGTCCACACTCCGACGCGTCACTTACCAGCTCGGCCCCGTCTCTGAGCCCAGGGTCATCATCTCTAAAGTGGGGCGATGCCACTCTGGAGGAGACCCTAGGAAGTAGTGTGAGACTGGCTGTGCTCCCCTGGAGGGCTCTGGCAGAGTCCCCAAGCTGGGCCCGGGGAAGGTGCTCAGTGTAGGGCCACCACCAAGCCAAGGGCTCACCGCCGCACGTACTCATTGTCTTGCTGTGACTTTGGCTACACTGGCCATCTCCGGGTTGGACCTGTCCCACAGGAGCTGTGGGAATCTCAGCAACTCCTCCCCCGACAAGGAGGACGGGGCAGGGACCAAGCAATCACGGGACTAACCTAAACTGCAGTGCTCACAGATGCCAAAAAGGAGAGTCTCATGCCGCTCTAAGAGTCTGTGACCTGGCCAGGGAGGTCCGGGTGGCTGCCCAGAGGACGGGACGCCTAAGCTCAGAGCAGAAGGACTCGTAGGGGGGTCACTGAGGACAGAGGTGGGGGAAGAATGTTTCCAAGAGGCCTTGGCGATCGAGTGTAGGGAATATGGAGGTCTGAGAGGCCCTGCAGAGGCAGGTGGTGGCCATGCCTGGCTGGCCAAGGTTTTCATTCTAAGAGATGGAACACTTCTAGTTCTGAGGAGCTGCTTGGGCTACAGGGTGGAGCTGAGGGCAGAGGGCCGAGGGCCAGGCCGGGGTGGCAGAGTGGGGAGGAGGAGAGAGTTGCGGACTGTCTACAGGACAGACCGACGGAGAGGCCAGGACCACCCTCTCGTTCCTGGGAGGGACAGGAGGAGCTTTGCGCTCCAAGAAGCAGGCAAGCCCCTCACTCACAAACCACCCACTGTGTGCAGGAGCACTGGGCCTGGGGCTAGAGGAGCCCAGCTCTGTGAGCAGCCCCTGTTTCTCAGCCAGGAGGCCAGGACTCAGAGGGCTTGGAAGTGACAACTGGAGCAGGAACCCGCCAGCAGACTGGCCCACCCCTGCTCTGTCCCCTACGCCACCCTCAGCTCCCAGGCTGGGGGCGCCCTCGGACTAGAGGCTGAGCCTCTCGTGGTGAGAACCCAGGGCCCTGACCTGGTCAGCGTCTGCTGTGTGATGGCCACAGCCTCCCTCAGTGACAAGGTGGCTCTGCTTCTCGGGGCCATGGGAGGGATGAGGAAGGACTCAATCCCAGGGAAGGTGCTGGGTTCCACCGATTTTAAGATGCCACCCTGTCACACTACCCCCACTTCACAGATGAGGAAAGTGAGGCTGACAGCTGGTCAGGAACCCGCACAAGGGATATGCCACCAGGTTCTGGGCTGATCCCTCCAGAGAACTTGTCTCAGACCTCCTGTTCTGGAAGGACAGATGTGCTGGCCTCTGCCCCCAGGACCTCCCAACCCCCCATCACCTTCTCCTCTCCTGCCACCACCCTCCTCTCCTCACCCTTTGGGAGGGGGGTGGGGGAAGGGGTGGCCCCTATTCCGGGATTACTTGGATCCCTTCCATGAAGAACCTCACTCACTTTCAAGATTTCCTGGTGATTCTCCGAGGCGTAGAGCCGTCCATCGCGAACGATGTCTTCTATTAACTGCTGGTAGTCCTCTGCCAGCCCCACGGAAGGAAGGAAGGTAGAGGGCTCCAGACCTACCTGCTGCCCTCTGCCCTCCCCTGCTCCAGCGACAGGCAGCTCTGCCTCCAGCCTTTGTGCCCTCCACCCAAATGGCCCTCCTTGGGGGTTGGCCAGCTCAAAAATCCTAGGTGAACCCTCAGGACCCTGCGGGCAGGACCTCATGCTGAAGCCCACAGGCCCCACCCACTGCTCCCGGTCTGCACCCCGTACCCCCGTGGGCCTGTCCACTCCGCCCCCCAGGCCGGCCCCCCGCCTCTGTGTACGCAGGGCCAGGCTGGGCTGGGCGCACAGTGTGGCCGCACTTACCATCGTAGGTGACATAGGGCACTTGGAAGCCCTTGTCGCTGTTGCCTTCATTGGATTTGAACTGGATCCAGAGCTTCCGGGAGCGGGAGGTGAAGGCGATGGGCCTCTCGTAGGACTGGCAGGTCTCGTAGGTGGTGACAGACGTGGGCGAGGCTGCGGGCAGAGACGCCACTGCTCCCCACCCGGCCTGTCCTCCTGCCTCGGGCTGCCCAGCCACCCAGCACCCACAGTGCCCGGCGCCCCAAACACTCCCGCTCTCTAGTCTCAGCTCTATTTCCTTCCCCACCCTCAACCCCAGCTCCTACTAGTTTTTCTGGGACCTGTTTCCTACCCCCTCCTCCAGGAAACGCCCTGACTGCTCCATTCCCACCCTGTCACGGAACACTCTGCCCTCGTGAACCCTTCATTACAGCCGCTCTCTACGGGGCTGTCACTATCTCCTCAAGGACAGGGCTCACGCCTGCACCCAGCACAGAACCTGAGTCACACTTGGAAAGTGCCTTCTCCTTGGGAACAGGTGAAAAAGGGGAGCCCCCGACCCCTCAGGCTCTTAGGGCTGGACGAAGGGTGCCCCACCTCTTCACTGCTCTCTGAGAAACTTTCCTGAGGTGACCTCGAGGTGGGAGAGGCTGGTGCCCCTACAGCTCAGCCCTGTGGGTGGACCGTGGACAGAAGGAGGCTGGGGGCTGGGGGCTGGGGGGGGGGTATGGGCGAGGGCGGCGGTTCCTGGCCCTTTCTGGCCTCAGTCCTCCCATCTGCACACTGGGGCTTTTCAGAGCATCAGTCACACCACTGACTGGGAGACCGAGCCGAACGAAAGGCCACACCTCCCGCTCCTTGGGCCTGTATCACGGGCAGCCTGGGCCCAGGCGGGCAGGCGTGCTTTGGGGTTTGCCTGTGTGCTCCTTAGCCTCTGACGGGGAGCTTGCTCCCTGTGGGCACCACTGCCCTATAATAGCACGCGGTCCTGGCCTAGGCCAGGGATTTAACCTGGTCCCTGGGGGGGACGCAGGGGGCTCTCTGCCTTTCTTGATGCCGTGGCCATCTGGGCACACACTGGTCCTCACCCACTGCTGAGGGGCTGACCCGCTGTTCATTGCCTGAAGTCTCACCATGAGCCCCTGACGGGGGTGACCAGCCAGGAGGCCGGGGCTCACAGGAGGGGAGGGAGGGACAGGCTGTCTGATCCTGGGGCGTTGTGTGCGGGCACAGACTGGCTCTTTGCCCGCCCAAGCCTCAGAGCGGGGACGAGGCCCTGTGGAGTAGGGGTCACTCTCCCGGTCGCACTCTGGGCTGTGTGGCAGGATGCGGTAGGACAACTGGGATGAGAGACTGGCTTGTGGTCAGTGCTGAGTCCAGACCTGACATCCTAAGCTTTCCAGACCTTTCCATGGAGACCTGTAAAGCCCAGCTGTTAGAGTCAAACAGGTGGATTTAAACCCTGGGCAAGCTCCTCCCGGCCCTGAGGAGCTATGCCTGAGGGTGAGGGGCGCGGGCACATGGCTGAGGCCCTGCCTCCGTTGGCACTTACCGCTCTTCCGCATGACCAGGACGTCGCCGCACTCGTCCTCAATGGGCAGGAAGATCTCGGGGACCACGACGAGGATCCTGCGCTTGGGGGGCGGCGAGATGTGCCACACGCACTCCGTATTGGCGGGGTAGTCGCCAGGGTAGTTGGGGGACTCTATGTAGCCCGTGTAGTCGCCAAGCTCGCCGCCGCAGTGCTGGTCTGTGGGCACCGTGGCCCGTGGGCCTGGTCAGGCCTGGCTGGGTGGGTGCCCTGGCCTGCTGGGCCCTCAGCAGTCTTGGAGGCCCAGGGCCAGGCTGGTAGGTGCTCTGTACTCCTGTTGGTCCACCTCTACCCAGCCCTCTTTGCCAGCCAGGCCCTGAGCCATTCTTTCCTTGGGGACCCCACGCCCCACTGGCTACCCTCAACTGGAGGGCATGTCCCCTTTTTGTGCTGGTTCTCGGAGGCCCAGCCCAATGTCTCCTTCTTACTGGGTGCCCTTGGTTGTCTCGCCTGAATCTTGGGGGCTGGGCCTTGTCCTGGCCTCCTTCATGGAGCCGCTCACCCCTCTGGCATGTCCCCTCAATGTCCCTGCAGGCTCTGGGAGCCCCAACTTCCCCTTTGTCTCCATTCCCTCGTCTGTCCATGCCTTTACTCAACAGTCCCTGAGTGCCCGCCAGGTGCCAAATGTGGCCCCCACCTGCCGCACACCCACAAAGCAGGAATGCTCAGGAACAAGCAGGCAACATGGCAAGGAAAGGGAGACACAATTTTCCTTTCTTTCCTTTTTTGGCTCGGCTGTGTATCTTTGAAGAGGCCAAACGTGACATTTTTTTTCTGAGCTAAATGGTTCGTAGCCTTAACCTTATAAAGAAAGTCACCTTTGTTACCTGAAGAGAATTGAATGCAAATATTGGATATATATGACTTTCTCATGTATTTTCATTTAAGAATCTCACATCAGAATTTCTGGGAAACATTTCATTTTCACCTTCTCTTTCTGGGAACTTCCCTCCCACTTGGTTTTCCCATGTTTACTCATCAGGACGTTTGAACCCCTGTCTGTGCGAGCTCCATCAAGGTGCCCATGAGGCCATGAGTGCAGCCTGGGAAAGCCCTGGCAGAGGGGACGGTCCCACCTCCAGGATTAAATCCCCTTTAAAACGGGCCTTCAGGCTGTGCCACACATGACCAGCAGCCCAGGAAAGAGGTAGCTGGCTGGAAATTGAGTGGGGAGAGGGAAAAATACCTGAAAACATGCCCAAAGGACTCTGAAAAATGAATTAAAGATACTTATGAGGAAGGTATTATAGAATACTCTTTGTTAGGCCCAAATGACCTGCAAAGTCAGGACCGGGGTCTGGGATCGCCTGGTTCCCAGACTGCCCTATGCTACCCTCATTTCCTCGGCTAAGCTGAGCTTCCTGTAAACGCAAGACGGCCGCGTGGTCTTTCTCTTACAGCTGCACACCCACTACGTGCTCAGCATCCTGCTCCCGCCGCTCAGATGGTCTGGTTCCAGTCCACTTGGTGGTCTAGGCAGCGCGTGGCTTCAGAGCTGCGGGGCCTGGCCCTTGGCAGCCGCCCCACAGGCCTCCCCAGCCAGGGCCTGGCTGTTCTGTCACAGACCCAGAGCCCCGAGAGCAGGGCCCGGCCTGGTGAGCGACAGGAACTGATGCAGGGCGGGCGCACCCTCCACACCACGGGGCTCCAGGGGGGTGACCCACTGAGAGGATGTGATGCAGCAGAGAGGGGTCCCTGGGCCCCCCCAGTATCCCCCCAAGCTGCCAGCCACTCCTGACGCATCCAATCCCCTAGCCCTGGGAAGGACAACACCCACTTTTGCAATGCGTGACGTTGGTGGACCCATCGAAGTCGGTGCTGGTGTCACCTGGACAGGAGATGCAGTGGTTCTGGCCAAACTCAGGCTGGTAGGTGCCGACGGGGCAGCGGATGCACCGGTGGGTGGTGGTGTTGTAGTGGTGGCCTGGGGAGCAGTGCACTGTGGGGAGTGGTGCGCTGGTGGGAAAGGGCTGGGGCAGGGGGCCCTTTCCCCAGGGTCTCCCTGCCCGCAGGGTCTCAGCATAGAGTTCAAGGCCCTTCCCCACTGCCCAGGAGCCTCCCACCACCCATGCCCAGTCCCTGAACAGGCCAACCTTTCTGTTTCCTGATCCTGTCCACACTGTGCAGGGTGCACTGTGGACCTCTGGGGTTCGAGCAGGGGGTCAAGGAGACCAAGTCCCCACCCTGAGGCTAACGTCCTACTTGCGCTACGAAGGGTGCAGGGTATGTGCAGGGGCACTGAACAGGGAGGGCATGTCAGGAGCTGTCAAGAGGGAGGTCAGGCTGGGAGAGCCCATTGGCTCAGTTGGTTCAGAGTTAGCTTAAGAAGGCAAACTCTTAGCAACAGGGCCACCAGTTCGATTTCCACATGGGCCTGTGACGCTGCGCCCGAGCTGAGTTGTTGCTGAGCTGCCAACAGGTGGCAGCCTGGCTCAACTGGTGAAAGCATGTGCTCCTAACAACAAGACTGCCTGTTCTATGGTGTCTACGCCTGCCCGCAACCAAGATTGAACTTGCCACCGTGAGCTGAGCTGCCGCCCGGATGGCTCAGTGGATAGGGCGTGTGCTCTTAACAACAAAGCTGCCGGGTTCAAATCCCACATGGGATAGTGGCTACGCCCACCCGCAACTAAGACTGAACTCAGCACCTTGAGCTTAGAGGCCACGAGCTGCCAGATGGCGACTGGCGCCCTCCACAATGAAGACTGAAGAACAACAACTTGGCTGGTTCCCCTCCCCAATTCCCCAAAACTGTTCCCCTCCTCCAATTGCCCTTTTTTTTTTTTTTTTAAAAAATGAGGGAGGCCAGGGAAGGCGGCATGGAGGCATTCTGCGTGGACACCTGAGGAGGGCAGAGCTGGCCGAGACCACCTGGGGGAAGCGGGAAGCACAGGCCGGGGTCAGGTGTGGCTGGAATGGAGGGATGAGGTGGGGCTGGCCCGAGGGGAGGTCAGAGGCCATGGGGGCGAGCACCTGGGTTTCAGGGCCCACGGGGAGGATGAAGCTTCCTCTGAGTGAGGAGGGCCACCTGGAGCCACTGGACGTTCCGGGCTGCTGCACTGGGAGTGTTAGCACATGTCAGGGTGACTGGCAGAGGTGGCAGGGGCCTGGATCAGGGTGGCAGCAGTGGGCTTGGGAGAAGACACTGATCCTGGAGCTGGCAGGGGCTGGGACAGCCAGGATATGAAGTGACAGGCAAGGAGGACTTGGGGTGGCTCCAAGGCTCCCTAAGCCTTTGGCAGGACGGAGCTGTCCTGCACTGGAGGGGCAGGGCTGCGGGGAGAGGGCAGGGTGGGCACTGGACGGGGGGAGTCTGAGGGGCTTATTAGATGGTGCAGCTCTCCCCTAGCAGGAGGGCGTGGAGCTGGGTTCAGGGAGAGGCTAGACTGGTCAAAAGCTGAGGTCACCATGCAGAGGCGCTGTTTAAAGTGAGCAGATGAGTTTTTCTGGACTCACAAATGAGTGTTCCGGGCCTGGAGTGTCCAGCACTGCTGGGGGAGGCTGAGCTGAGGCTTGGGCCATAGTCACGGTCATGGAGATGGGGACTGAGAACAGACTTGGGCTCCAGGAAGGCAGGGATCCTGTAGCTTGCCTGGATGGGAGCAATTCTTGGGGAGCAGTGGGGGTGACAGTGTGGCTGGCTGGTGGGGGTTCAGGAGGGAACGGGGCGGGGGGAGAGGCAGTGGAGTCCAGACATTTGTGCAAGGCTAACAGTCGGAGGGGAGGTGGGCTAGAGTTGGGGTTCTCTTCTTAAGGATGGGAGGGTTCAGAGCAGTCTATATGTCCAGTGGCAAACTGGGGAGTCAGCAGGGGGCAGAGCTGCCCCAAAGGCATGCCTGAGGGGGAGCAGGGTCATCCGTGGACAGCGAGGCCAGAGTGGGGAAGAGGGCTGGTGAGCGTGGAGGGGAAAGGGCGGCCCTGGAAGGAGAGTTTCCAGTTAAGGGGGGACCTCTGACCTCACCCCCCACCCCTGCTGCCTCCTGCACTTCACCTTCCTCCCCCAACCCAGCCTTCCTTCTAGATGCCCCTCGAAGCCCTCCCAGCATTTGGAGGAGCTGGTGGCCCCCATTTGTTGCGTCAGTTCCAGACTGTAACCTCTGTGCCTGTTCTCTCATCTGATACCCATGAGCAGGCTTGAATGGGACCCTCTGTTGTCACATCTTAGTGTATGGCACAGTGCTGGTCACCAAGGTCACCGCCTGATAGCTCCAGGCTCCTCCTTTGACCTTGCAGGTTTGCCAGCAGGAAACGAGACGCATGGAGGGAAAAGGTTCTGAGCAGCCCAGCCTGGCCTGTGGGGTGGGTGGGACGCCCTCACCTTTGGCCTCACAGTCTTGGAAGGAGGCTGTGCCCTCGTGCTTGGTGAGCAGCCCCCCTCCGCAGGGGAAGCAGCCGGTACGTCCGGGCTCGGGCTGGTATGTGCCCACTGGGCAGGCCTGGCAGGGTCTGAAGCCATCGGCGGAGAAGTAGCCTGGAGAGCACTGGCCTGGAAGTCAGAGGTCACGGCTCAGGCTGGCGGGAGGGGCGCCTCGGTCCAGGCCCTGCTCTCAGCCCTCACCTGCCCTGGGGCGGGTGAGGGGAGGAGCCTGGGGGAGGAAGCCTGGGCTATGTCAGGCCTGGTCCCCAGCCGGTGTGCCGCCAGCGGTGTGCACTGCATGGCATTGGCCAGGTCTACCTTCACTCCCACCAGCAAGAAGGGCTGTGGGCTGAAGAGCGAGTGGCCTTGTTGCTGAGCTGGGAAGTGTGGACCTCAGGACATGGGAGGTCATTTATTTCAGAGGGACTTTCCCCAGGGGGCAGGTTGCACGCTGTCTTCACATGTTAAGTTCTAGGCTGAGGCTGGCTTGTCTGTCTGCAGGGCTGGGCCAGAGCCGAGGAAGGTGGTCTGTGAGGTCCCCAGAGCACAGCTGGGACCAAGGGAGGGAACAACACATCCTAGCAGAAAGTCAGGACGGAGTGTGTGCTCAGGCCTTGAGTGAGACGGTGAGTTTCGTGCCCTCTCAGCCCAGGTCCTGGAATTCTCTGCCCCACCAGTGGCCACTCTGTACTCTCTAATAGTTACTGGGGGCAGAGGCCACACTCCTGGAGGATGCAGTGGCCAGAGGGCAGCCAGCCAGCCTGCACAGCTCAGGGCTGGACTCTGATATCTCTGTTTCCCAGAGGGGGCTGGAGGTTTCCACCACCCAGGGATCCCACTCACCTACCCGTTCCCTTGGGTGATCCCCACAATGGCCCTGGAAAGAAGGCTAATGGGGAGGAACCATGAGCCCATTTCCCCCATTAAGTGAGGGTAGTACATGGAAAAGATCTTCGCAAATCAAATTGTGCAAGCACAATTGACAAAGGGCTTTCCAAGCCATCTGTCTACAGGGAAAACTGTAAAGTTCTCTGTGTTAAGCAGTTCTGGACCAAGTACATGGCATACTTCATAAGGCGTTTCCACGGTGATGGAGAGTCCATAAAAAGTGACATGTTTGGTCAAACATAAAAGCTCCATGTGCCTCCATCATAGATGTAGGTTCGACCTTGTAAATGATCATGTTTGCAAACTATTATATAAAGTCCTTTGCAAAGTGCATGACAGCAGCCCAGTACTTGCTAACTGCGATGCTCTCTAACATGTGGACGCTGGTGGTCTGTAGTTCGCTCAATAAACCCAGTGCAGGGAAATGAGGCCACACTCTGGAGACTGCACGGAAATTTACAAAATATCACCCAGCCCCTAGCCTTTGTTTTGGGGCCTCAGTGGAGGCAGGAGGTGCCTTATCCCTGCCCCCTCCCCACCCCATCCCTGCCCCATCCCTATCCCATCCCCGCCCCAGCCCTGCCCTGCCTCTCCGCAGGCTGAGCCCACACTCACCTCCACATTCAGATACGTTGCGGGCACCAGCCAGGCCGAGCCCGTCGCTGCTGGGGCACAGTGTGCAGCTGAGCTGGCCATCCCTGTCCTGGTAGGTCCCGGGCATGCATGGCACACACTGGCTGGACTCTCCACTAAAGTAGGTGCCGGGCTCGCAGGCCACTGCAGAGGCAAAGTGGAGAGAGTGCTCGTGGCACAAGTTGGGGGCAGTGGCTGGGTAGTGTGTCTCCTGGTACCTCAAGCCCAGTCTCTGTCCTATCAGAGAGGGCACAGCCCTTGTCCCTGTGGCTCAAAGGGCACAGAGGGGCCCTGACCCATCCCTGAAGGGTTGGGGTTAGGAGCCAGGTGGGGCCATCTATGAGGGCCCTGGAGGCCTGTCCCTGGTCTCGTGCCTCCTCCTGGCTGCTCTTTCAGGGTCTGCAGACCCCTCTTGTAAACACCGTGCTCTCAGGCTCCGCTAGGACTGCTGTGCTCTCTCTGCTCCACATCCTGTCCTCCAGCTCAGCCCTCGGCCTGTGTACCCACCGCCTCCTGGACGGGCCGCAGTCATTTCATCCAGACCAAGCGCCCTGCCCTCCCCTTCCTTTCCCGGTGTAGAGGAGTTGGCACCTGAGGACATGGGGCAGGCAGAGGCTTGGGGAAGTGACAGAGGCGTGGGCAGGAAGGCTGAGGGTGGCGCAGAGACAGTGGCTGAGGGTAGAGGCCATGCACTTAGCTGCACTGAGCAAATGAGCAGACTGATGAGTAAATAAGGAACCTGAGAGACATGACAACTAACGGTCACGTGCATCCCTGGAGAGGAAGGGGTAGCGCTGGAAGAGCTGGTAAGAGGTAGTGGGGGTTGGGTTGGATGGTGACGTGAAGGCTACACAAGCCTGCACACACGCACACACGAGAGAGCATGCTGGAGCAAGTGCTGGAAGTGTTTGCAGCAGGGGAACCTGGGTAAAGAAAATATGGAAGCCCTTTGTTTTATCTGGCAATGTTTCTGAAAGTTTGAAATGATTTCAAAGTGTTATTAGAAATAAAAGAATGACAGCGGAAAAGGCCACTCTGCCTGTTTCACTGCCTGAGCCAGAGTCCTGCCTTCCCCTCACTCCCTTTCCCCCCAACTCCTAAACCCCCTCTTCCCCGGGCTCCCCAGGTTATATCTGTGCTCCAACCTCCAGATTTGTGGCTCCAACCGCCTATTCAACATCTTCACGTGGTGACACACCAGTGGCTCAAACTAACAAGCACCGCTGGAACGCTCCATCTCTGTCACCCCCTCGCCCCCAAGTTTCCCCCAGAGTAGAATACCATCTCTGCCCAAGCGTCCCAAACCCTTGGCATTGGCCTTGAAGCCTCTTTTCCCCTAGCCTCCTTCTGCAAGTGTGCTCTGAGTTTGTCTCATGCTTTCCACTTCTGCTGCCACGTGATCCTAGGCTCTCCCCTCTCCTGCCTGTCCACCCTCCACTCAGCCTTCCTAAGCAGAGAGGCTCAGCTTGTCCAGTGGTTCCCACCGCACTCACAGCAGCACTGGCCTTGCCGCCCGCGGCCTGTGAGGCCCCCAAGCCTCATCTCACCTGTGGGCGTGCTCATTTGCTCACTGACCACCTCTGCTGCCCACGTAAACTAAACCCCATTGGAGCAAGGACTCTTATCTGGTTCCCCACGACTTAGCCACTTGGGGCTGCCTCCAAGCCCATGCCCTCTCAACAGGTCCGTCCCCGGAGCTCTGGTGGAGGTGCCAGCCTCGTTCATCTGTGCCCTGGCTGACCGCACTGCCCACGCTGTGCTGTGGGCCTGGCCTTACCTGCTCCCGGCACTGCCACACTGCGCCCGAGCGGCCCCTGGCCTCACATGTGCCTTCGCTCTGCTCCCACCTGTCCCCTCTGGGACGCCTCTAAGCACACGGACGGGTCCCAATGCCCCTCGTGCCCTCCACTGTGGCCCTGCTGGCCCGTGCATCCCTGTCCCACCCTTTGTACCTGGTGCAGGTCCCAGGTACAGACTTTCACCGAGGGAGGACCTTGCCAGGGCCCGGCAGAGGGTGAGCGCTCTTTCCTGGCGGCCATTACGGTGCTTCTCCATCCCCTCCCTCGTGAGCTGCTTCCCCAGGCTGCATGTGGGCAGCAGGACAGAGTCTTTGTGGCCACGGGTAGGGGCTCACCGCATTTGCCGTCCTGTAGCACCTGGCCTGTGCTGCACGCCCCCTGGCCCTCCAGGGCCTTGGCCGGCCGCTGGGCCACCTCATACTCAGTGCCTGCGACCTGGACGGAGAACTGCTGGCGGCTGATGGACTTGCGCAGGGTCTTGATGGCAGCCTGCAAGCTCTGCTCTGCTCGCTTCCGCACGCAGTCTGCTTCGCAGGTGTCTGCAGGGGCAGCGGGGAGAGAGCGTCACCTGAGGACCCCTCAGGCTTCCCCTCCGCCAGGCACCGTGCTGGGCTGAGCTGCTGGGAGCACACTCTCTCCCAGCTGCCTGGGCAGGGCACTGTCGCTGCATCCGTCAGACAGATGAGCAGACTGAGGCTCTTAGAGGAGTCACCTGCCCAAGGCCACGCAGCAGATCTGACTAGAAATCTGGCCTCTGTCACTGCAACTCACCCCCTCCCCATGGCACAGCTGACTGACGGGTGCGCCTCCATGCCCCTCAAACACCTGAGGCCACCTCTGTCCCCAGGAAAATGTCGGGCACTCGGGCCTTAAATCAGGCCCCTCGCGGTACTGCCCCTGCCTGCCTTGCCTAACCCCCAGCACCCCAACCCTCACTGTGAGCTCTGCCTTCCGTCAACCCTGCCTTACTCACTGCTCTCTGAACACATCTTGCTCTCTCTGACCTTTGTGCCTTTGCTTATTCTATTCCCTCTGCCTGAATGCCATTCCCTGCCACTTCTTCCATTTGGTGAACTTTGATTTCAAGTCCTGATTCAAACATCTCTCTCCTGGGAAGACTTCCTGAGCCTCTCCCTAGGGGGCAGACCTCAGCTCTGAGCCCTGTTTGTTCTCGTACCCCTCCCATCTAGTGTCTCCCTGGTACGGGGCAGTCTGTGTGCGTGTCCGCCTCCCTGTGGCTGGGCACACACAGCACACATTTGCTGACAGATCGCAACTCCTCTGTCAACTCCATTTACTTATAGCCAAGAGGAGTGTTGGTAGGAAACACAGGCCAGGGTTACAAGCCCCCCTGGGAACCTCGGGAGACAGGTCTGTGGCCCAGCTGCTCTGAGGAGGCTGCACACATTAGCCCTGCCAGGCCTCAGCGAGGGTGTGGAGGGGTAGGGAGAGGCCACGTGGCTGTCACTGTGGCTCTGAGCCCTGCTCCTCTCCTTGCCCTGGGCCTCCTCTTCCATCCTGGGCTACAGGCAGCTGTGTTAAAGACCCGGCAGGGACTCTGCCGGTTCCCCGCTTGCCAGGCTGGCCTCCACCTCCAGCCGCCGGGGCTTGTGGGAGCCCAGCTTCATGCTGGCAGAGCTCTGCCAGCTCTCCTGGTCCGCTGTCCCCTGAGGCCCTCAGCAGCCCATGAAGGAACCCCTCACCCACCTGAGGCCTCTTCCATTTTTGTCTCAACCTCGAACTCTGCTGTGACGTGGGTCACCTCCTTGGATGGGGACTTTCGGCCACGGCGCCTCTTCTTGGAGGAGTCACACTTGAGGGTCACAAAGGTCAGGTGGCAGTTTTCTGGACAAGGAAGGGACTGCTGTGGCAAAGGTGGCACGGGGCAAGGATCAGGGTCCTATCTAGCCCTGCACACAGGTTGCCATTGGCAAGGGTCCCATCTTGCCTAATAGTCTGAGACACAGGTGGGGAAACTGAGGCTGGAGAAGGCCAGGGCTGGCTCAAGGTCTCATAAGGGGCTGGCGGCTGAGCCAGGCCCTGCCCCCAGCCCTTCTGAGTCTGTCATACGGAGGCGCCGCAGCAGGTCCCTGGAGAAACTCCAGCTTAGGTGATGCGGCCCACGCTGGGCCTGCTGAGTGCTGGGGTCTGTCCGGTTTCAGGAAGAATCCTATGACGTTTAGGGATCTTCACTGAAACAGAGCTGGGCCCTTCTCACCAAGCTTTTGCCTGCTGTTCCCCAGCCTGGACAGCCTTCTTGGCCACTGTCACTTAAGAACGAGCCTCTGAGGGAGCTCCATGATTCCTGCCGTGTGGACACTGACAGGCTGTGCAGAAAAACCTTGCCCTGGGAGGCAGGAACTATGCACCCCAGGGATGCTGAGGGCCCAAGCTTTCCACTGAATGCTCACCGCCTTCCCAAGGGACACCACTGCTGTCTACAGTGCACCAGGCATGGTGCCTGGACTAAGGGACCATGGTGGGAAGGACCATGGTCCCTCCTCCTTGGAAACCCAGCCCTGCTGGACCCCGGCTCCCAGCTCCCAGGCACAGGGACCCCTCTCTGCCTCCTCTGTGGTTGGCACCCAGGTGGTCACTCACCCAACAGCAGCTGCCTTGGGGCCTCTTTCGTGGGCTCCCGGCTGCGGGGCCGGAGGTGGCACTTGGCATCACGAATCTTGAAGCGAGCCTTCTGCCTGATGGGGGTGGTGGGGGCACCTGGGGAAAGCCAAAGTCCCCCCAGGTGGTGGCCTCTTCTGTGGGCGGGGTGGAGGTGGGGGCCGGGGGCTGCAGAGGGAGTGCCTGCGTGTGAGGGGCTGCCAGGGGGACAAGTCCACCAGGAGCTGGGGGTGGGGACACCTCCGCTGCCTCATTTCTCTCCCTGCAAGGCCTGAAAAAGGTGAAAGTGTGGATGGTGGGGTCAAGCTCAAGCCAGGTGGCTCATGCTTTCAGGAGAGGGGGCAGAAGAGAGAGTGAAGCAAAGAAGGGTAGGGGGATTGAGATAGTACAGATGCCCACACCACTGATTCTTTCCAACAGCCAACCACAGCCCCTTGGACTGAAGACTTCTACAATCCATGCTTAGCCTCACACCATGGATGCGTTAAACACACGCAGACGCACCCACGTCATTGAATCCAGCATTCTGAATAGGAACAGGTGCTGAAGACACGACGCCTGCCCCTGCTGGTGGGGGTGCTGGCTGAGCTGTGCTGACAGGGACCGGCCTGTGCGTCCCCAAGGGCATGTGAGTGTTATGCCTCCAGCACTTCCGGGGCAGCTCTGATTTGAGACCTCTTAGAACCTGATGGCCACAGCAGATGTGACCCGCCCACTGAAACGGCATCTAAGCCGCGCAGACTCATAGCACCTCAGGGTCGCTGAACCACTCTGGTGCTGTGGCCCGGAGCCTCGAGTCAGAGGGGCCTGTCCATGGTGCACTGGCCCTGGGCTGGCACTCAGCCCGCAGCCTGCCTGCTGTTAGGTCCCGACCCTCCTCTTAGCTTCCGAGCACCTTAGGCCATGCTGGGCAGGGCCTGCACCCGGAAGCTCTTCCCTGGGCCGCGCCCCTCCCTCTCCCCCCAGCACGGTGCTAGATGTAAAGTCAAGGGGGCACCCGGGCGTGCCGGACAGGCCTGGGCTACCTGAGCAGCTGGACCCAGTGCCGGAGCTGGTGCTGTTGCGTTTCTGTGGCATCCTGCCCTGGAGGCCTGGGGCGCCGCAGCTCAGGCTGTAGCTGATTTCCGAGTCTGCAGAGAGGCCAGTGGTGAAGTGGGCCTGGGCGCCTCTCCCTTTCAGCACCCCCAGGTCCCAGGGGCCTCGGGAGGTGGGGTAACTGAATGAGATGAAGGACAGGACTGACCCTTTGTCAGTTCATTTCTGCTACATGACCATGGGGTCAGTGGCTGGGCAGGAATGAGCCCGCTGCACCTGCTGAGAGGGACACTGTGGCCTGTAGAGAACCAGACAGCTGCCCAGAATCACATTGTGATCAAGGCTGAGGGTCCCCAATTCCTACGTCAGGCCCCTTCCTGGAGAACAGCCAGGCGCAGGGGCTGCACCCCAGGGAAGGAAGCCGCCCACCCACTGTCCCATTCCGGGCATAGCCATGGGTTACCTGGCATGAAGTGTGTGTGCGCCGGGCAGGACAGGAGGCAGCTCTCCACACCTCCCACCTTGCTGCAGGACAGCTGGGCCCGGGGTGAGGCCTTGGCCCGAGAAAGGCACTTGCCCATCTCTGAGGAGAGGGAAGACAAGAGAGGGCTTGAGGGGGCCAAGGTGGAGGCTTTCTGGGGCTGGCAGGGCCCCTGAGCATGGACCGACAGGGACTCCCACCACCCTCCATCTTGGTGGGAAGGGGCTGGGGGATGGCAGGGTCCAGTATCCACCTGGATGTGTGGGGACGCTGGGCTCAGAGAGCTGTGTTGGTCCCTTTCCCCAACACCAGCCCAGGCTGTCTGTTAGGAGGCTCACACTCATGCCCGGACCAGGAGCTCCCTGAGGGCAGTTCTCCAGAGCAGGTGTCCATGCCCAGTGGGGAAAGGAATGGCTGAAAATGGACAGGGGCTTCTTGGAGGCGACCGACCTCTAAGCATGGAGCACCCCTCTCTGGGGCAGCTCCTGGACACGTCCATTGAAAATGTCCAAAACTGAGCTCTTCAGGGTTTTTCAAGTGTTTATTTATCTTTTGAGGATGAAAACATTCCTCAGATTCCCAGGATAAGACCGAGCATTCTACAGTTATGGTAAACACCAGGATTGACTTTATAGATGTCTAATTGGGCAAATGAACACGGCTCCAGAAGCATCACCCTCTGAGTCCGGCGTCCATGGTGGCGTCGCTCCAGCAAACAGGCTCAAGTAGGGGACTTAATTGGAAAAAATAAATTGGAGTGGGAAACTGCCAGTTTGGGTGATCTTCAACCTGAGGCTGAATATTTTCAAGGAGTCTCAGAGAGTACAGAATCTAGAAATAAAAACAAACTCATGGCCCTCCAGATAAAACATCTGCTCCCCCAAATAAATGCAAGAACACAAAACCAAAAGTCCTCTGTTGGCAAAGAATAAAGAAACCACCAATAAAGACACCCACCACAGGTAACATAGGCTGGCTGGAAGGGCCGCTGGGAGAAGCCATGTTCACACTGGTTAAGAAATAGGACAACCACCCACAGGCTTCCAGGGGGACATGAGCCCCGACAGTTCCCTGTACATCCTCTAAATTCCCAGAGGGAACTGGCAGTGACTGTAGATGGACCACAACACGGCTTTCTTGTTCACATGGGGCCATTCCTTGGGAGAGACAAACCCTGCTGGCCCTGAGTGGCCCTGCAGGTCCTTGCTGGGAACACAGGAATGCAAACCACTGACAGCTCTTTCCCCAGCAACCTCTAGGGATGTGGTAACATCTCTCCCTAGACAAGGGCAGGCTGGCTTTTGTTCACTACGAGGGTGGTGTGTGTCCCACGCTGGGTGATCCTCAGTGGGAGACAACCCACTGGCTGCGCTGCATCAGCCCGGGATGGGACCAGTGGGGAAGGCGAGGAGAACCAATGCAAACACGCCGCTCGTGCTGCAGGCCACACCGTCCTTTGTCTCTGACCTAGGATTCTCATGACTTCCGCCCGCACTTACGAAGCCGGAGCAGGCTAGCTGACTTAGCTCGTGCGTAGGGTGAAATCTCTGATTCCACCATAGAGACTATTAACCCCAGCATCACAGAACCTCACAGCCTTCAAAGTTTAAAGCTGCCTAAAAAGCAAGAGGGAAGGCAAACTGACTGGCAGTAGCAAAAACAAAGAAAAAAAAGTACTTTTGCTTTCTTTTTTTTTTTTTGAGGGCAGTGTTACTGGCCCTCATATGTGGGATCTGAACCGGGGCCGCTGGCTTCTGAAGCCAGCGCTTAACCACCACGCCACTCGGCCGGCCCAGGTACTTTTGCTTCTAAGTCAGACTGCCTGGTTGTGGGAGAATCTGAAAGGAGATAGTCAGAGGCCGATTTGAGAGTGGACAGGAAGTTGTAGAAGGCTTGAGGGCACACGAAGTAGATGTGCTTGCATGTCTTGCAACCGGTGGAGTGGTGGGACTTTCTTATGGTCCTCAGTTCTTACCCAAGTTCCAACCTGTAGCTTCCCCTTCTCTGGCCAAAGCCCCTACGTGTGTGGTGGGGAGAGATTGACTCTGTAAGTGGAAGTGCCAGCTAAAATATAGGTGACATTATTTTTAGGAGGCTCAGAAAATTCTCCATGTGATTCAAATGATAGCTGATAGGAGCCTTAATATACCTACATTATGTGTGGTTCAAACACAGAATCCTTAAAGCGAAGGTTCCAAGGCACCAGCAGAGCACCTGGAACAGAGCCCAGGAAGAGTCCAGGCTGGGTCTTCCCAGGTTGCCATCAACTTTTTTCTTTTTTTGGTAGGAACATGCAAAGGTTAGACTATGCTCTCACAGTACAAACTCAACAACCTGACAAACACCTATGACCAAGGCTTGTCCTCAGAGTAATTCCAACCTAAATCTGAAGATGGCTGGCGCATCTTCAGATTTCAGGCCAGCACCACCTTTATACCTGAGGGTACCACATGCAGTACGGTCCCTCCTGGGAACTGAAAACACCCAATACTTTTCCTGCTTGTCAATGAACGAATTATAGTCTGGTTCCTTTCTCCTCTCTTACCCCTTCCTGAAGAAGAAACTTATCTTTGTGTGTCCGTACTTTGGAAGTGTTCATATCCAGAGCAGGTCTTTTGGACTCTCCATACCAAAAACACAGCTTAATATTGTTTATTGATGGGACTTACCTTAAAAATGAAGAGATCTTACAATTTATATGGAAATTCAAGGGAAGTTCGAGAATAGCCAAGCCAATCTAGAACTTGAAAAACCAAGTTGGAGGACTCACACTTCATGATTTAAAAACTCACTATAAAGCTACAGAAATTGTGATAGTCAGGTATGGCAATAAGGACAGACAAATAGATAAATGGAATAGAGTGTTCAGACAGAAATAAACCCACACATTTACGGCCAACTGATTTCAAGAGGGTGCCAAGATAATTCAATAGGGAATAAGAATGGCCTTTTTAACAAATGATCCTGTGACAACTGGATAGTCACATGAAAAAATAATGAAGTTGGGCCCCTATCATCACCACATATAAAAATTAACTTAGGGCCGGCCGAGTGGCACGTTGGTTAAGAGCTGGCTTGGGACGCCAGCGGCCCCAGTTGGGATCCCACATATGAGGGCCAGTGACACTGCCCTCGACAGCTAAGATGGTGAACAACAGCTCCACCTGGAGCTGGGCTGTGTGAGCCCCGGTGACGGTGTAGGCTGCAGCCCCTGCTGCAGTGGGCTGCCATAGGCTACAGTGAGTGGCCCGCAGCCAGCGTGAGCAGCCGGCAGCCGGTGTGAGCTGCTAAGAGCTGCTGTGAGTGGCCGTCCAAAGGCCGGCAACCGATCTGCCTCATCCGGGAAGAGCGCAATGATGATACCAACATGGGCCAGTGAAGCGATGTCCTCCGCAACTAGACTGAAGAACGAAAGGACAGCAACTTGTCTGCTCCCCTTCCCTGGTTCCCCAACGCTGTTCCCCTCCCCCAATTCCCCAATAAAGTCTTAAAAAAATTAACTTAAAAAGGATCAAAAACTTAAATGTAAGAGCTAAAACCATAAAATTCTTAGAATAAAACAGGTGCAAATTATAGGGAACTTGGATTAGGTACGGATTTCTTGGAAATAACAGCAAAATCATCACCAAAGAAAAAAAATAAATTGGACTTTATGAAAATTAACAACGTTTCTGCTTTAAATGACACCATCGAGAAAGTGAACAGACAACTCACAGGATGGGAGAAAAATCTTTGCAAATCATCTATCTAATAAGGGACTGTATCTACACTATATTACAATGTCTAACAACTGAATAGTAAAGACACATAACCCAATTAAAAGATGGCCAAAGGATCCGAATAGACATTTCTCCAAAGAAGATACACAATGGACAATAAACACATGAAAAGATGCTCAGCATCATTATCCACCAGGGAAAGGCAAATCAGAACTACAATGAGAAGCCACTTCACACCAAGATGGTCATAATCAAAAAGTCAGATAATGACAAGTGTTATCGGAACCCTCAGCCATTGCTGGTGGGAATGTAAAATGATGAAGCCATTTTGGAAAACAGTCTGGCAACCCCTCAAAAGCTAAAAACAGTTACCGTATGACCCAGCAATTCTAGTCCTAGATATATACCCAAGAAAATGGAAAACATATGTTCACAAAGATACATGTAATGGACGCTCATAGCAGCATTACTCACAATAGCCAAAAAAGGGGAAACAACCCAAATGTGCATCGATCGATGATGGATCAATATGTGGTATAATCATAGAACCGACTAGTATTCGGCAATAACAAGGAACAAAGCACTGACACGCGCTCCAACATAGGTGAACCTTGAAATCATTACACTACATGAGACAAGCCAGTCACCAAAGGCCACGTGTTGTATGATTCCACTTATATGAAATGTCTGTCCAGAATCAGCAAATCCATAGAGACAGAGCATAGATGATGGTTGCCCGTGGCTAGGGGGCTTGAGGGAAACGGAGAAGTGATTGCTATGGGCTGGGGTTTCTTTTTGGAGTGATGGAAATGCTCTAGAATTGATTGTGGTTACACAACTCTGTGATTACACTGGAAACGATCGAGTTGTACACTTTAAATGGATGAATGTATGGCCTGTGAATTGCATCTCAATAAAACAGTGAAGAAAAACAAAAAACAAAACGAAGAGAGACAATACCAGGCTGGAGATGCAAGAACTACCTGGGCTGGAATGGAGCGAGCCCTAAGGGACTCAAATTGGCTCTCCGGGCCGAACTTGTGGCCCTCTCTAGGGCAGGTGGAATGACTAAAGGAACAGGGTGAATTTGTACACTGAGAGCTGCGGCATTGAACTTTGGAATGCTAGAAAACAGAGGGTGACCACCCACCATGGAGACACAGAAATTGGAGAGATGGCAGTCAGAGGAAATGCTTCCTGGATCATCCTGCTCTCTGGGAGTAAAGCCCCCAGCACAGAGAGACAAATTCACCAAGAGGCCCAAGGATTCTATCATGGACCCATGGTCTTCCTAGGCTGGAACGGAGCAAGGGAAAAATCAAGTTGTAAGATCCATGAAAATGAGGTTTTGGGAAACCGGACCAGACGATCCCACGTTGCTAACATCTCCCCTAAGACAACGCATGCCAGCAGGGACACATTGGTTACGGTATCACACGATAATGTGAGAAACTTTTCCAGGGCAGCAGAGGGAATGACCAGCTCACGACTCGTCTGTAACTAATAGAATGCTGGTGAAAGTGTAAAGATGGCACACATATTAGAACCCCAGGGACCCTTTGAGTATCTCCAAATGAATTTCACGGGTTATAAACACGTACAAGTAATAGTATGTTTATTTTCTGGATGGACTGACGCAGTCCCTTGTGCTTCAATGCTTGAAAAAAAAAATAGTGTTAAAAAAAGTAGCAGGAATTTACAATAGCCAAGACTTGGAAACAACCGAAATGCCCATCGGTAGATGACTGGATTAAGAAATTGTGGTACATTTATACAAGAGAGTATTACTCCGCTATAAAGAAGAATGAAATTGTACCATTTGCAATGATATGGATGGACCTAGAGACTACTATGTTAAGTGAAATAAGTCGGAGAAAGACAAATACCATATGATCTCACTTATATGTGGAATCTGAAAAACTGAATGAATGAGCAAAGGAAACAGAAACAGTCTCAGAGATATAGAGGAAAAACAGGGTTGCTAGTTGGGAGGGGGTGGGGATGAGGGAGAAGGGGAAGGGATTAGACACAAAAATAGGCAACTACAATATTGCCACAGGGATATGAAAGACAGTTCGGGGAATATAATAATGTTGTAAATATTTTGTGGCGTGTCAGATGGTCACATGTCTTATTAGGGAGACCACTTCATGGATGGGGTAGAGGCTTGATTACTGCACTGTACACCTGAAATTGATGTTGTATAATATTGTATGCCAACTGTAACTGAATATATAGATAGTCACGGGATGTGGATTATACTGTGGAAGGGAGTCAAAGGAATTGTAATAGATAGTATGATATGGGGGGGAGGAGTGGGAGGGGAGAATTGGGGGAGGAGGGTTGTCACTTTGAGGGGTAAAAAGTATAACTATTGCACTGTGTTGTACACCTGAAACTAATTAAAATAAAAAATAAATAAATTAAAAAAAAGAAAAAAAAAGTAGCAGGACTTACAGAGGCTAACATATGATTAGATTTTGTGTTCCTTATTTGGGACATTCCAACTTATTGAGTAATATGCAGACATATTTTACTGGGAGTGTTATTCATAGGTGACTCAGACATTTTACTGTCTTTATTACCCGTATTCTTTTGGGAAAATAGAAATAGATTTTTCAGAACTGTAAAGTCACCAATTTGAGGTCATAAACAGGTTTTCCCGAGAATCTCCAGAAGCAGACAATTCATGGAAACCGACTGTCATCCAAGAGCCTCAGAACAGGAAGATGACCGCATGAAGAGACAGCTTTTGCCCAAGACCCCTGGAATAAATTCTCTTGGATGTTTGCAACCACTGGTTCCCATAGCCTCCTTTGCTCTTTATTCTTTTGGTCACGTTTTCCCACCTTATGCATTTAAGGGGACACACTTCCGATTTACCCTATCACATTTTCCCTACAAATAGTAACTCCCCTGGACCTAGGCTTGGCTGGGGAGAGCCACCATCCTGATTCTTTCAGTCCGTTCTCCCAAGCTATTGCTAGGGGGGGCCAATACTGGAAAATGGTATAAAGTATGTTACCCGAATCTTATTGATTATGATACTCTCTGTAGATAAGACATAAAAAGGAAGGAAAGTACCCTGGCACTGGGAGAGGCAGGTTCAGCCATCCTGCAATGTATCCGACTATTTATTACAAGGACACATGCCTACAGCTCCACTGGGGTCAATCCCACCTTTTACATGCAGATCAGGCTCACCAGTGCCACCCCAGGACCAGGGGGCTATCAGACCATTCTAAGTGAATGACGCCCCATTATCCTCAGTGTACAATGTCTTCTTGTAAAGCATCTAAAGGAATAACAGCCTCTGAGGACATAAATAATGCCTGGCAAAGCAGGTTGCTTTCCCATCCACAGGAACTGGACAGCCCCAAGTGGTCATCAGAAACTTGGGCATCACTCTGGGTGCCGGGGGAAGTAACACAGCCTATGGCACGGGGTGGGGGGCACGAGAAACCAGCCTGACCTCCTAGTGCAAGTCATGGATGACAGGACCCTGGGTTTTCTTTTGGCTAAATGGGGGAGTATGTGTCACTGCCAGCACTTCATCCTGACCCTGGATTCACAGCAGAGGTGAGGCGGAATGGGGGAGGCCAAGGGAGGAAGCAGCCTGAATGCTGAGGGGAGACGGAGGGCGTTGGTTTTCTTGGTCAGCCCAGGAACTCTTAGAGCCTGGTTCTAGAGGGCCTTCCAGTGCCTTCTATCAATACCTTCAGTTATACTTGTCTCTTCATTCCGTGTCTACTGTGCAGAATATTAATGGCTTTAATGTAGTCACGGTCCCAGCAGCTGACTTAGAGACAAAAATGGGAGTAAACCGCACGGATAGTGACATGACGATGAGACCTCCTCCAATGGATGACTCTTCATGAGGGGTGGGTGGCAGTGGTGAAGATCAGGACAAACCCAGGTGGCCTCTCCCGCAGCTCTGACCAAAGGAAGATGACCAAAGTGGGGACCGGAAATAAAAGCCAGAGCTCTCTAAATCCTACAGGAAGCCTGCTGGTCCGACAGCTCTGGTGACAATAAATACCAGACCCACGTGACCCTAATAAATCAGTGGACACTTCTCTGAAAGCCGATGCATCGTGACAGCCCCAGGTCTGGAAAGTTGGCCGCCTGGTGGCAGATGGGCTCAGTGATGAGACCTGTAAGGCTGGTGTCACCCATTCTTCCCTAGTACCCAGCACGGGCCACGCTTTCCTAAGGCTGACATCACCGAATCCTTCCTGTAACCAGCACAACCCAAAGAGGCTCTTCCGCAAACACGGGACAGGACAGGGTTGCTTTGCTTAACAAGAACAAGACTGCTTGCACAGCAGAGCGCTTCCTCCTTAGGTAAGCAGTACACTCAGCGTTTTGATTTCAGGCATTAAATGACAGCGTCCATTCCTCGATACTTTCATTCATTCATTCAACAAATATTCACTGAGTGTCTATGACTGCTAGGCTCTGTTCTAGGTGCTGGGGACACAGCAGTGAACAAGACAGGCCCCAAATACCTGCTCAGCTTGGAGAGCATACAGTTTAGTGACAAACACAAAGGAGTACATAAAATAGCTTAAAACAGCTATCATGTCTGGTGGTTCGGAGTGCAGTGGGAGGAAAGCAAGAAAGCAGAGGACGGGGGAGCACGGTGGGGCGGCTGTGGCTCTGGGTTTGTGTTCAGGGCAGGCCTCACGGAGCAGATCCCCACAGCGAGGGAGCAGCCCCCGGGCCACACGCACCGCCGTGTTGTGGTGGGGGGACCGTACCCATGAGGTCAGTGAGTCTGGCCTGGGCGAGTGGGGGTGAGGGTGGAAGGTGGTCAGACCAGGGTGTAGCCGCCTTTTGGTTGTCCAGAGAACTCTGGCTCTGCTTCTGTGCGAAGAGGAGTCACTGGTGGGCTCTGAGCAGAGAGGACGCATTCGGACTTAGACCTAAGAGGCTCATGCTGGCTGCCCCGGGGCTGTTAGAGCATGGCAGGGCAAGGACCAGGGAGCCGTGTCAGGGACACGGAACAGGGCTGGCACACAGTGTGTAGTCAGTATGTGATTGTGGAGCCAGTGAATGTGGGGGATTGTCCAGAACTCCGCCTACAGGTGCCAAAGCACCCAGAGCACATCAGCAGAGGGTGCAGGAGCCCCGTGCTCTCTTGGAGGCCCCGCCCTCACATGCCCTGCCTGACACTGTGGGGCCAGCAGACTGGGCAGGTGGCAGGTTCGCAAAGACCCAGGTGTTTCTTCTTCCGGGATCTTGTTGCCACGCCCTGTGTAACGCACCCCACCCCAGTTTCCTTGGCAAGACAGGGGAGAACTGGGGGAGCTCAGGCTTCCACATTCCACGCCTTCTAAGCTTCCCGCTCCTCCGGGGCCTACAGTCTGGCTGCACACTCTGACCCCTGATCTCCACCACTGCATCCTCTCCCCCGTCAGGCCTGCCTCTGTTCCTTCAGCTGACACCCGGAGCGCTCTCCCGTCTGTGCTCGCTGTCCTGGAAGCCCTCATCCCCGTTAGCCATATGCCAGCAGCAGAGAGCACCTGCCCAGGAACCCCAGGCCCAAAGGAAGCCTAGGTCCTGGAGAAGTCACTGCCCCGCCCACCAGGCACCAGGTGGAAGAGGAGGGGTCCCGGCCATGGCCCCGCCCCCACTCACCCACGCAGTCCTTCCTGTTCCAGTGGAGCCGCCTCCCCGGGGGGCAGACGCACTCGTAGCTGCCCTTGGTGTTGACGCAGCCCTGGTCGCAGCTCCCGTTGTTCATGCTGCACTCGTCCACATCTGCAAGCACAGGTGGGAGTAAGGACAGGAGGGGGTTGGACCAGCCAGCCCAGGACACGCCCTCGGGGCTGGCAGGGCAGGGCCCACCCGGGACAAGAGGGCCGAGAGTCCCCGGCCCCCGGCCGGATGCTGCCATTGCATACAGACACGTCACACACACAGGCATGCACACGCTCGTGCGTGCACACGCAGGGCTCCCACAGACACCAACACACATCCCTCCTGCTCAGACTGGGGGGAGGGCAGAGAAGGGGCACAAAATGAAAGTTCCCATCAGGTCTTGTGGGGCAAGGGTCATGCACCTTATCTCACTGGGGCACCCTGGGCCGGCCCTTCCCAGCCGGTTTACCTTCCTGGACAGTGGGCACCAGGCCGAAAGCGGTTGCCTAGCAGGCCCGCCCACCTCTGACACCAAAGGCCAAAAGCATCAGCTGGAGATGGAGGGAAAAGGCTTGGACCTTATTCACACTGGGGCATGACTTTGAGCTCCTGGGCCACTTGCATTCGGGGAGCGGCAGGCCCAGGGAAGCCGGTGCCCAGGTTTTGGGGAGTCCCTCCAGGAGAATCTGCAGCCCACCCCAGGAGCCCCCCTCCAGCCCCAGCTGTGCCTCATCACTTCAGTACCTGACCCCATCAGACCATCACAGCTACCCAGCAGACAAAATGGCTGTCCCCACATCACAGGAAAGGAAGAGGTACCCAGGACGGCGGGGCCATTCTCGGCAACCCCACCTTCACCACCTTGCCCATACATCAGCAAGTCCCATGGCCTGTGGCTTCTGCATACATCCAGACCCTCCCCCTTCTCTGCACCTCTCCCCACCTGCCTGGGCTCCAGCAGCTCTCATGACTGGAGCTGTCTCCCCATGGGTGCCCTGGGTTCTGCTCTCTGAAACATGTAACAGCAGAACAATCTCATTACATGAACTTGGCCATGTTGCACCTCTGATTAAAGCCTCCAGGGGTTTCTCATCTCACTGGGAATAAAACCCCAAGTCCCCTCTGGGGCTCACGGAACCCTGGTGCCTCCCTGTCTGCATCTCCCACCATGTTCATGGGGCTCTCGCTACACCAGTTGCCTCGTGGTTCCTCTGTACTCCCTATGCCTCAGTGCCTTTGCACACGCCAGTCCCTCTGGGATGCTTCCCCTCATCTTGACCCAAGCATTCCTCCTTTAGGATTCCTACTCTGCCCTCTTTGTTGTCAACCTCTTCAACTGGAATGAATGAACTATCCTTGGGATTCTCTGTGTAGCAGCTGTCCCCCTTTTGGACTGGGGTCTCTCTATAACTACTGTCTCCAGGCCTATGCCCACAACCTGGCGGAGGCCTGGCACCTGGGGGATACTTGCCGCCCTCCTCCCCCCATCCTCCTGCCTTGCCCTTGGCGGAGCCCCTCTGCCCAGCTAAGAGTCTTGCTTAGGTCTCTCCCAGGCCCGGCAGGGTCAGGGTCAGGGTCAGTGTCAGGGTGTGGGGTGCAGTGTAGGTGGCCATGCGGCCAGGCGCGTGCCTCGGGGGGAAGGTGGCCCTGGCGGGCGGGCTGCAGACCTCCGCAGTGGGTTGTCCCATAGAGTGTGTAGCCGCGGTGACACAGGCACTGGAAGCTGCCCGGAGAGTTGATGCAGACGTGATCACAGGTCCGCTCGAAGGAGCACTCGTCGATGTCTGTGGCCACAGAGAGACAAGGTGTGGGGAGGCGTTTCAGGGTGTGGTGGAAGGGCATGGCCTGTCACTCAGCCACGTAATGTGCACCTGGGCCCACACTTCCTGTCGCTGCCCACTTTTCCATTTTGTCTCCATTAACCCCGTGTTTCTGGGTGAGAAGTCACCTCACATGATCTTCTGGAGGTGGGCAGGGTAGAAATATTTTGAATAAAAGAGGTTATTATGAATCTCCATCATTTTAGTATCTCACATTCAACTGTGATTAGGATTGGTTTTTAATCCACAGGGTTTAAATTGACCAGGATTTGCCTGAGGAAGCAACTGTCATGAAACCAGGTCTCTTGGATACTAATCAAAGTATATTTTCTCATTGACCCAAGATGTCTCTTGAGAAAATAAGGGAAATGGCATAAATAGAAAGGGAGGGGCAGAAAAATGCTACCCATAAAAGATAACAAGGTAGCCTTGATAGTGTGTGAAATTTTATTCTGAGCTTCCTGGCAGCCAGGGCAAAAAGGGAAAAGAGGGCAGGCTATAGAAGCTTGTTACCAGAAAGGAGGAAATAAATTCCATGCTCACAGGAAATAAGTCTGTCCTGGCCATAAATTCTGAGGAAAATGGCTTCCATGGGACAATTAATGGGAGGCTCCTGCCTCTCCGTGGGCACTATAGCTGGGGTTCATTCTCTGAATACATTAGGTCATGTGACTACACACACATTCACAATATATGTGTGTTTGTAATAACACTAGCACAAGAAGGAATTGCACTGTGGGTTCTCGAAGGAGGTTGTGATCCCTTCTGGAGGGTGTGGCACCTGGGTTGGACCTTAACGGATGAGCAAAGGCCGGGAGGTGCAGCCCCCGGCGCCCAGGGAGCTCTGGGGGGGAAGGGCTGGGGAGGTGTCTGGGGTCCCCATCCCAAGGGCCATGAGTGCCAATCAAAGGCGCTTAGACCCCTCTCTGTTGGAGTTGGGGAGCCCAGGGCGGTGCTAGAGCAGGGGCGGGGCCTGGCCAGAGCCTCAGGATGGAGAAGACATGGCCCGAGCCCAGAGACCTGTCACCGCCTCCTTCCAGGCAGCTGCCGCCTCTCTCACAGGGCAGCTGGGGGTGCAAAGTCAAGGGGCTCCACAGAATGCAGCAAGGCAGACAGGAAAACAAGGTCAAAGGGGTCTTGACCGGGGCCTGGACAGGTGCCGTGCTCCCAGCGGACCCTCTGCCCTGAGAGGAAGACGCTGGCCCAGGTCACATGAGGAGCCCCAGGACAGGCTGGCCCTGGACCCTCCCTTACCAGCCTCCTGCTCTCTCCTCCCTCTCGGGAGCACATCCCTTGCCCCTTAGGGCCTCCAGCTGCCCCGGGTCAGCCTCCAAGCTGCACTACCAGGCAGAAGCTGCAAGTCCCATGGCCAGACTTGGCCACGTACAGTCTTCAACTGCCAGGACCCTGTGGAAATGAGCCAACTAGACCGTGACAGAGTAATCAGTGATGGAACTGCCCCTCCCTGCTCACCCATCCCCAAAGCTGGCCCCACAGTGCACCCTTGTCTCCTTTTTTTTTTTTAATTGGGGAATAGGGGAAGGGGAACAGACAAGTTGCTGTCCCCCTGCTCTTCAGTCTAGTTGTGGAGGATGTCACTTCACTGGCTCATGTTGATATTATCATTGTGCTCTTTCCGGGTGAGACAGTCGCTCACTGGCCATTGGATGGCAGCTCACGGCAACTCACGAAAGCTCACGCCAGCTGCCGGCCAGCCCTACTGCAGCCTATGCCATGGCCAGAGACTCATAGCAGCCCAGCTCCAGGTCGAGCTGTTGTTCACCATCTTAGCTGTAGAGGGCAGTGTCACTGGCCCTCATATGTGGGATCCGAACTGGGGCCCTGCTGCTCAGAGCTGGCGTCCCAAGCCAACTCCTAACCAATGCGCCACTCAGCCAGCCCCCCTCTCACCCCACTCCTTCTTAATGGCCTCATCCAGGCCCACATGGCTCATCCCCAAACTCCCTCAGAGCAGCAATGTCAGTTCCTGTGTGCATTTACCTCCCTGGACCCTGCTGGGAAATGCCTATTCATCATTCAAGCATCTCACCAATGTCCAGGAAGCCTTCCCTGATCATTCTCTCCACTTCCCATTCTCCAGACTCTCACTGCATCCTGAATGTCTGCTGGATTTGTGCTAGGCTCTGGTTTTTGGCCTCTGCCCCGGCCTCTCAGCCCACTACCCCTGCTCCTAGCAGGCGTCCAGAACCCTAAGGAAGGACTGTTGGAGAGCGCCTGCAATGTGTTATGTCTGCCACCAGGTGGCATATCCCACCTCCGAAGCCACTGAAAGAGGTCTGGGGCATCCGGGAGGGGCGGGAGAAAGTAAGGGAGGGGAGAGGAGGGGACGGGAGAGGAGGGGTGGGGAGGGACAGAGCTGATGAGTTCTGCCCCTACCTGGCTGTGCCACCTGGGACATGTGCTGATCCCTCCGTGGGCCTCAGTTTCCCACCCATAAAAGTGACAGATTGGACAGGATGGCTCCTGAGTGCCCCTAGAGTCAGAAAGGACAGGGAAGACAGGGAGGGCCGGAGCGCATGCTAAGGACCCAGAAACTGTACCTGTTTTCTCAGGCCCAGTCGGGCAGCGTGGACCAACCCTAGCCCGACCCTCACGTCCTCTCCCAGGAGCCTGGAAAAGCCCGGGAGGAGAAGGGACCCAATGGGGAGGGGATGTCCCCGGGCCTGAGGGCTGCCTGGGGCACAGGGAAGGCTCACCTTGGCATGTGCGCTCGTCAGTCAGCAGCTTGTAGCCCTTCCGGCAGCCGCACTCGAAGCTGCCCACGGTGTTGCGGCAGAAGTGGTCGCAGCCGCCGTTGTTGACCAGGCACTCGTTGATATCTGTGGAGCCAAGCGGGAGGGGCCCGGAGAATGGGCTCGGGCCGGGCCGTAAGGTGGGGGACGAAGGCCACTGCCAGGGCTGGCCTCAGGGCCCCCCGCTGAGCATGGGGGTGGGGGCCAGGCTCCCAGCGGTGGGGTCAGGGGGATGGGTCCCATTACTTCCCCCTGGGACTTGGCAACCCTGGCATTCATGGCACAGAAGGGAGACGAACTGATGTCTGCTGTGTCATGAAAGACAGCAGGGACAATCACGCCCACGATGTCCTTACATCAGCACCTTCAGGGCAGCTGCCTGAGGGCAGCGAGGCCTGGGGTAGCCAGGCTGCCTCCGGGTGGCTGGGACCTTGGATGAGCCTCTGGGACTGTCAGGCAAGGACCAGAAGTGTGCCTACTTGGAAGAGCACTGCGAGGCGTAAATGAAGTAACATCTGTACAGTGCTGGTGCTGTCAGGGCTCAATAAACTCTTCCTCACAAGTAGGCTTATTGTCCATTTTACTGATGGGGAGACTGAGGCTTAGAAAGGTAGAGTAACGCTCTGCCGGGATGGAGATGCTGCAGCTGGGAGCGGGAAGCTGGTGTTTAGTCTGGCTCTTCCTGCCACGCCCCCACCCCACCTCTGGCCTGTTGGTTTGAGCCATTTCTTTGCTTAGCATTTAAAGGATTGTGGCTGTACCCTGAAGGTCACCTGGCCCGATACCCCAAATGGCCCCGGCCCAAATGTCCCATACCTGCAGTGATGGCAGCTTTCTCCCTCACGGCGCGGCCTGCTGGCTGATGCATCCTGACCCCTGTAAGCCCCTCCCGCCCCCTTGGCCTGCTCATCTGGGCTCTGCTCTTGGCTCCGACCAGCCTGGTGGACGGTGTCGTCAGAGACCCTGTCGCTGAAGTGCCTCTTCCTACCCAAAGTCCCCCTTGGGCCCCGACCCCCAGGTCTCTGGCACATACCCCAGATGTGACCCAGCAATTAGTGATAGAAGTAAGAGGTGGCTGTCAGGATGGGGTTCTCACCCTGATTTGGAGTGGCCGGAAAGAAAGTGATGGAAGAGGCACTCCCCTTTCTCCACGTTGGCCTCTGGCCACATCTCAGCACATCTGCCCATTCAGATTCCAGCACACACTGAGCCTGCCTGAGCGTGAGGGTCTGGACGCCTGTGTCCCGTGCACCTAGCACCTCCCTGTGATCAAGGTCAGGCTGCCCCCATTTTACTGAGCCCCCCCAGAGGAGGCTGGGTCCTATCCCAGCAACTCTGGTCTTGGGCTGAGCCTCTCAGATGCTACTCTTGCTTCTTTTTCCTCAAACCAAACAGGCCGGATTTGACACCTGTTCAAAGTCCTAAAGCGGCATTCCCCAACAACAAAACACAAGCCAGGTCTGTGGTCAACTTCATTTGGAGAAGGAGCGGTTTAAAGAGAGCGAGGCTGAGACCCACTGTGGGCAATTCTGGAGCCTCTGGGAGTGGACAGCTCAGCGAGCTGGCAGGGTGGACCTGGGGGCCTGGCGGCAGTGGGCTCTGGGGAACCAGGACACCCAGTGGGTGCCTTGCATTTCTTGCCCTTGGTGGGCCTCCCCACTCCCTGAGGCACTGCCATCCCAAAGGCCCACACTGTCTGCATATTCAGGAGATTTTAGCACCAGGAGGGCGGGAAGGGAGGGGACTGGAGGCGCTCCCCCTAAGGGAGACAGCTGGGGTGCGTGGGCTTCGCCCGCCCTGGCTCCGCCCCCTGGCTCTGCCACCATGGGCCCAGGTACTGCAGTCCTCTGTACACACCAGGTGCTGTACACGTGCACGCTGAAATGATTGCTGAGCCCGACTTCTCAGCACTGGCAGGTCTGCATGTGACCCATGCCCACGTTTCAGGGACAGAGCTGTCTAAGGGTGAGCCCACGCCAGAGTAAGCAGTGGGACCCTCGTAGTTGCTGCACATACTGGCCACCACCTCATGCTGGTGACCAGGGCCAGTGCCTTTTGGCAAGGTCTGTGTGATCCTCAAAACAACTGGGGGACCAGATCTCCCCCTTTACAGAGGAGGCCATAGTGACACACAGCTGCAGCTGTCTCCAAGGGGCCTTCTCCAGCATACCACGCTGGCCCAGAGAGGAGCTGTCCAGGGAGAGTCCTGGGCACCTCCATCGTCCCCTCCCCGGGGGCTTTCAGGCCAGAAGCCGGGCACAGCTCTGCCCCAGCCAGCTGTGTAATCCCGGGCAGGGAAAGGCCCCGCTCGGCGCCCAGGCTCCCCATATGTGAACCAGGCTGTTAACAGGCACCTCTTCCAACATCACTGGTAAGCCCGAATGTGCAAATGGGGCTTGCCTCCTCGGGAATGCGCAGGCCTTCTGGAACCCCCAATCCCATCCCTTCCCCATCTGGGCCTGTCAGCAAAAGGGCTGCCATAGCAACCAGACAGGAGCAGAATGCATGTGTGCCTGAGGCCCAGGCTGGTGAAGCGGGCTGCCTGCGGGTCAGATGGGGCAAGTATCCCCAGCTCAGCCCAGGATATAGTGAGGGGGCACTGGGTTCACACAGCCCCTCTGACCTTCATTCTGATGGGGCGCATCCCGGGGGTGCAGCGCCCCTTTCCACTTCCTGCCCCTCTAAGCCTTCCTTCCTTCTCCACTGTGCTCCCACCTGCCCCTTACCAGGTGGCCAGAAGTCCCCTACCTGTTCACAAGTCTTCTGTGGCCTCCTGTTGTCCCAGAGGGAAGGCCCGGCTCCTTGTGCAGAGGCCAGCGGCCCTTCCCTTTAGGGCCGGGGCCTGACTGCCTTGCCTCCTCTTTCTGCATGCTGGGCTCTGGCCTCGGCAGCCCAGACTCCGGCCGCCCCACTGGGAGCAGCCTCTACCCCAGCCTGCCCCTGGGAACAACAGCCCCTCTGGAAGCCTTCGGTGACATTCTTTCCAGAGTTAGCTGGTCTCCCTTGTTCCTAGACACGCCCTCAGGGGGATGAGAGAGGCCTTGAGGACACAGACGGGGATATTGGCTCCTGTCTGGAGCTCCAGGGCCCAGCATGAGGCCTGCACAGAGTGACTGCCCAGGAGTGTCACTGAATGAATGGAAAAATGAGTGAGTGAATGAATGAGTTAGGGTGGCAGAGAGAAGGGCGGGGTCTTGGGCCATCTCATGGACCATTCAAATGCCTCAATGTTTCAGCATCATTGTGTGTGTGTGTGGGGGGCACAGCCTGGCAATGCAGAGGCTGTGTGAGTGAGAGCTTCTGGGCGGAGAGGATGGAGGGCCTGGCGGGGAGGCTGGCAGCACCCTAGTGGGGTGGGCAGGCTACTGGGCTAGGCTGGCCTGGCAGAGGGCGGGTAAGAGAGAAGAGGCAATAGGCGGTGGGTGGGGTTCTCCCAGACTGTTCTGGAAGGTGTTGGGAGGAGTGGCTGGTGTGCCTGAGGAAACCAGGCCCCAGCTCAGGGATGAGGCCCCAGGCCTCCCTCCTCTTGGAAGGGCCAATTAGCCAGGTGCCTGCTTCCCAATACCAGGTAGGTGCAGCAGCAAACGGGAAGCCTTGGGACCAGACCCCTGCACCATCCACACCCTCAAGACAAAGCGAGGACTTGGGCAAATCCTCCAGACCTCCCCACCACACCCCATGTTTTAGGCAGTACACCCCCACTTTCCCACGCCCACCACCACCTGCCCGAGTGAGCCCCATCAGCTCAGGATTTTCGTCCCTGGGTTTTCTGAGACCTCTGCTACCTCCATGCTCCAGCCATCCGTCTTGCTTGACAGTGACTTTTTGGCTTCCAGAAAACACGGAACCTTTGAAATCACTCCTTTGATATCCTCCTCTGGGACCTTGCGCAGGCCAGAGTGGGCAGGCTGAGGAGCTGGGCCCCCGGGCCAGGGCCTCCGGTTTACTGGGAACTGCCAGCAGGGCTGCCCCTGCCAAACCCCAGCCCCCTGACCTGCACCTCTGCAGCCAGACTCCCGGGAGCTCGGGCTGTGAGCTCGAGGCTCTAAGACGCCAAACCCTGGGGTCTGGAGGTCAACGTTTGGTTTCCAGGGAAACCTGATCTGAAGATGCTACAATGTTCATATTAGGCAGTTCTAGACAAGTCCTCTGATCCTTAAATACTAATATTTATGACACTGCCCAGAATAATCTTCTCCACTTCCACTGCCACTTCCTGGACCAAGCCACTGTTATCTCGAACCTGGGTGACAGCAGCAGCTGCCTCACTGCTCTTCCAGACCCTGCACAGACACCCCTGACCAAGCAGTGGCCAGGGGTCATCTCAAAATGAAAAGCTGGGCCTGTCCTGCCCCTGCCCAGTAGCTTCTGGGGCCCTGTCAAGGCTCAAAGGATGAAAGGCCCACCCCTGCCCTGGCCCACAGGCCCTGCACTCTCCGACCAGGCTCCCTGGACCTGGGCACACTGGCTGCCTCTGGGTCCTGGAACCCCGGCGTCTGCACAGCAGTCACGTGATGTGCGAAGTGCCGCCCTGACTGACGCTTCTCCCTCTGCCCTCTGCCTCCCCAAGCCCAGGCCGGGCCGGGGCCCCTCTCTCCTGCCGCGTGGTACTTCTCCATCCGACACCAACACATTTATCTCAGTGATATTAAACAATGAAAACCTGTCTTCTGCACTCAATGGGGAGTGTTTCATTCACTTGTCTCCCCAGCACCTGCACACAGGAGCCCAGAAATCCCCTCTGGAACCTGAGTGAATGAGAGGACTTCTGGACTCCAGGGCAGAGGGAGTGAGGTTTGGCCAAAGCCCAAGGGCCGGCTGTTTCGAGAGGAGCCACAGGACACGCGGTGGGGGCCTGGGCTGTGTGGACAGCTCCCTCAGCACCTCCCCCAGACATTGGAGGGGTGGGGTGGGACGGGTGCCCCAGGGCCACCAGTCAGGGTCACCCCTCAGGTGCTCGTTTTGGGCCACCTGATAGCGGAGGCCACCTTCCTGCCCAGGCAGGTCGGGTCCTAGGGGCTCCTGGCTTCACCTCAGGAATTAAGCCATGCCTGCCCCTCTGGTCCTGGGTCACGGCTGTGCCTTAGAGGCGGGCAGAGAGGCCCGATTCTACCCTCTTCGGTCCCAGCTCCAAGGGCCAGGGGCCAGGCCTGCTGTGACACTGCTGGGACTGTGGTGGACCCTTGGCTGTCCTCTTGGCATCAAGTCCACGTGGCGAGGCCTCAGACACCACCCGCCTGCCCACCAGCCCACCAGGAATGTACCTCGGCTGTGAATGGGCTGACCGGCGGCTACAGAAGAGCTTATTTTCAAATAAACAGGCGGAAGGGCTGTTATTTCTGTCCACATCACTAGGTCCTTCCCAGCAGAGTGGCAGGAAGGAGGCCACACTGTCTATTTTTACAGGCGTAAAAAAAAGCCCACCTCGGACTGTTTAAATCCCCCGGAGCCTCCCCTGTGAATATTGTCACTCACAGGACTTTAGAAGCCCCTTCCACGCGGCCTTCCAGTCCTGCCCTGCTTTCTGGCAAGGTGGTGGCCCAGTTAGCTGGGCTGGAAGGGCCGGGCTGTGGGGGAGCATGCGGGGCTGCACCTCACTCCCGGAGGGGGCGTGGTGTGTGGGCCTGCCTCCCTGCTGGGCTGGCCCCCACGCTGCGAGGCTGGCCCCTTAGGTCTCCAGAGCGCAGCCAGCTCTCACCCCCCTGCCCCCTGCCCAGTGCAAGGATTCTCAGACCCTCCAGGTCCTCATCTTCTAACTGCAAACGGAGGCCCCTCTGCTTCCTTAGTCTTTCAGTTGAGGTCCCCACCCCCAATTTCACTCCTCCAGCGACAAGCACACACAGTGACCCCTAGATAATCCCGCCCCTGTGTGAACAGCCCCGCACTTCCCCAACCACCCTGCACCCTGCTGTCACAACTGAGATGGGGGTGAGGGAACACGCCACACCCCACCACCTTGGGAAGCCACACGAATCGCTGAGGTGCCCGTCACCCAACGTGCAGCCCAATTTTTTGATATGAGAACCCTGTTCTGGTCCAGGAACCTACACATACGCGGTGGAACCAGTGCTCCCTGGGACCCGGCAGGGCAGTGCTGGTGTGGACCCTGCCTCTCCTTGGCCTCTCCCACAGAAATGCAGGTGACTTCTGAGTTTCCTGGCCCCACAGTCACATGAGGTCCCACGCCCACCCCACCGTGCAGCCCCTCCTCGGCAGTAGGCCAGGCGCGTGGAGGTGGGCATGCGCCCGAGTGGCTCCCGGCTGACCTTTGCACGTCTTCCCATCGGGCTGCAGCGTGAATCCAACTGGGCAGCTGCATCGCACACCGGTGGCTGTGTCTTTGCACGTCCGGTCACAGCCTCCATTATTTACTGCACATGTCTCTGTGGAGAGAAAGAGACAGACACGCTCAGTCTCCTCAAACAGAAACCACCTCCTTTCCCCACCCCTGGGGGATCTCCTGAGAGAGAGGACCTGAGTTCGAGTTCTGGCTCTGATACCCTCTGGCTCTGATACCCTCTAGTTGTGGGGTTTCTTTGAACCCCGTGCCACCCATGTAAAAGGGAGAACGACACCATTCCTGTGGGGTCGCTGGTGAGCACGATGATGATGATGATGGACGGGAGAGCTGTTTGCAAACTGCAGAGGGCTGTGCTTGTGTCACGGTCACTGCCAACAGGGTAGCCAGCACTGCTGGGGGGCCAGTGCTGAGATCAGCCTGGCTGGTACTGAACTGCCCAGGCCGGGTTCCTAAACCCTCGCCCTACTTAGACCAGACTGGTGTGCGCTGAGGCTCCCAAACTCTCAGCATGGACTACTGGCCCGTGGCCCTGGTCTTGGAGTCACGGGGGAGGCTCTCCGAGCCTGCACACCATCCATCACCTCGATGAGGCTCTCGCCCAACATCTGTTCTCACTGAATGATACGCCAAAGGCGTCTGGTTTTTGTCCACATGAAGCTTGACTAGGGTTTTTTTTTTTCCTCTTTTGCAAATTCAAAGGGGTTGGAGTGGCTGGGGCATAACTGAGGTCACCGAACCTGTCGTATGGTGAGAGTGATCCTCCCCAGGCCTGCAGAAGGGGCTGGCAGAGCTGGGTCACCAGGGCTCAGGTGGCCCGCACACGGAGGAGCCCGCTCCCGCACCTCTGAGCCTTTCAATCCGGGTCTCTTGGAGCATCTGGCATGCTTTGATCTTGGGGAAACTGTGTCTGCATGGGCTTCCCTCTTCTGGCCGCTAGGAAGTGCAGAGCCAATGGGCCCCTCAGACCCCCTGCCTGCCTACCTTAGCTTTCCCTGGGAGCCTGGCCCTGGTGGGCCTTTTTCCTGAGGTTTCCCAGTTTATTCTGTCTGTCCATCTGTGCTGATTCCTGCGAGCTGCCTTCGGTTCTCTCTGGGAGGAGTTTGGGGATGAATGTAGGAGTAATGACTAAATGAATACATACCCCCAGGTACCAGCAGTTCCTGCTGTTACTTAGACCAAATTCATGGTGGTTTCCCTTCGAACTTCAACTTGTGACACGTGGGTGGGGTAGGGAGAGGAGAAAATCCCTCCGTGTCCCGTGTGTGTGTGTGTGTGTGTGTGTGTGTGTGTGTGTGAGAGAGAGAGAGAGAGAGAGAGAGAGAGAGAGAGAGAGAGAACGCATCTGTGACTGTGGGGTGGCTGTGGTGGTATCAGGGGCTGCCTGCCACAGAGGGCCACCCAGCCTTCCTTTCTAGGCTAAATGTCTTCACCGTGACAGGAGAAGCTGTAAATGCTACGGACTGAATCTCCTTGCCCTGCCATTCCTGGCCTGTCTTCCAGTGTGTCCCCACAAACCCTAGCCTTCCAGCTGGGTGTGGCAGCTCCTGTGAGCCTCCCTGCCCATGTGTGTGCTGGCCCAGTGGCTGGAGGCCTCCTGCCTGCTCAGGTTTCAAGGCCTAGCTCAAGGACCATCTCCCCAGATGCAGAAAGAAGACGAACGTCTTTCCCTGCACTCATGCAGGTTGGCCTCTACGTGAGCACATGGCCTGATCATGCCCTCTCTTCTCCCCACTGGACTGTCTACTGGGGAAGTGGTGCTGGGCAAGCCAAGATGTGAATCCTGGCTCAGTCACTCACTGAGTGGCCCAGGTAGGTCACCCCTTGGGGCCGAGCCTCAGCACCCACACCTGGCAGGTGAGGATGACAAGCCTTCCCATCCAAGGCTGAGGTGACCAAGGTCCCCACTTACTGGGACCGGCTTGGGTCCTGACCCAGAGTAGTTGCTTAACAAATGCTAGTTTCCTCTCCTGGGGCTACAACCAGCTCCCAGGCCCAAGTCAAAGAGCCAACGAACACCGCAAGTGCCTTTGCAGCCTTTCATGTGGGAGAGCCCCTCTGAGGAGGGGGCAGGGCATCTGCCTGTTTTAAGGTGCAGGTCATTAGAGGCAGGGGAACATCCTGGGGGCAGGGGCACAGTAGGATCCGGGAGCTTGGGGCACAGCTGGGTGGCCTCACCCAGTGACAGCAGGATGACCACCAGGCCTCTCCATGGTGGCGGAGGTGGGGTGTGGCATGGGCCCTGGGGCTGTGATCCTGAGACGTGGACCTGGCCAGACAGGCTCCAAGGGTCTTGTAGGCCCTTCTCATCACTGGAGGCCCTGGTGAGGCTCGGATCTTGGACCCCCAGAGCAGAGAGGGCCCCAGGGGCCTGCTGGCCAGCTGCCTACTAGACAGATGGAGGCTGAGAGGGGGCTGAGGTGGAGCCTGAATGGCCAGTCACCCACTGGACCCTCAGTGCACGCCTTTCCTGCATTGTGCACACTTCAGTCTCCTGCGTTGTCCCAGACAAGAGCTGTTGCTTAAACTTCAGGTTTTGAGCAAGGGTCCCTGGGCCCCCGGGGAGGGCCCTGTGGGTGGCTCCTGGGTGCTCACCACCCCATCCCACAACTCCTCATTATGGCGGCCACCTGACCAGGCCCGCCTCAGCCTTCCAGGCCTTCGTCCCCCACACTCACAGCAGCTCTGTGAGACGGCTTCTGTGCCCTTTGCCTCCCTGGTGAGGAAAGGGTGCAGAGAGCTGGGAGCCTGCCCAGGGCTGTGTGGCCAGGACGTGGCAGAGCTGGTGGGACCCGCTGGTCTAACGCCAGCCCACCTGACAGCCTCAAAGCTCCTTCTCCAGCCAGCCCCAGCCACAGGGCCCAGTATAGCCAAGTGCTCCATCTCTCCTGCACCCCAAGGTTCCTCTTTCAGGCTCCCTGTCCTCATCAGTACTACCATCTGCCCCTAGGCCACATCCTCAGAGGCACCCTCCCCCACCTCACCTGGGGCCCAGGGCCTGGTCTCGCTACTTTATTGACATCTGATTCCAGCCCCTGCTTTTGCTGCTGCCCTTCTAGGCCAGGTCACCAGTGTCCTCCTGTGTGACTTTTGTGGCCTCCCAGAGGTCCTTCCTCCTCCGGACCACGGCCTCGCTCTGGTGAGCCAGCAGCTTCGGGCTGCTCGAGTGGTGCTAAGAGCCAACATTCAGGAACAGCCTTCTCTGCCAGGCCCTGTGCCGGGTCAGGGGAGCGGAGTAAGCAGCCTGCCCTTAGTGTCGCCCTGGTGGGGGCCTCAGGCAGGCTGTGCATCTGCCTGGGCCCCCAGCACCCCTACAGCACAGGGTTGGTAGTTTCCGCCATGCCCACCTGAGCTGTATTGCTCCGAGGCTAATAGATGTACACTGTACTGACACACATGGAAAGGGTGACAGTGAAGTTTACCTGGCCCTTTGGGCCAAAGTGGGGGTTGACTGAGGTCCACAGTTACAGGACAGGCTGACCTGGGTGGGACCGAGGTCTGCTCATGGCAGCTTCCAGGTAGAGCCTACTGGGTGCTGCTAGGGAGACCCCTTGCCTTGCATGGCGATCAGCCTGGGCCATCGCCCAGTCCCCATCTCTGAGTGCTGGGAACAGCAGCCTCACCTCTGCTCCTCAGGACTAGAGGCCACCCAGGCCGGTATTAGTGCTCTGCCGTCTCAGATTCAGAAACCAGGCGCTCTGTCCTCTCCCTGACAACAGGACCACACCAAATACAAGCAGCAAATGTGAGCTGGGACTGCAGGGTGGCATCTCTGGCCCTGAGAGAGGCCAGAGGCGTGGGCTCGTCCAGGTCCGCGACCCCACCCCCAGGGCCCAGAAGGGGCGGAGGCGAAGGGCAAAGGCGGCTCTGGAAGCCTCTCACGAGGCCACTCTATCCAGAAGCACACGACGGGAAAGGAGGCTCGAGCCCAGTTGCCAGCCCTTTCGGGCTGTGAAGGGGGCGAGGGCAAAGCCACACCCCAGAGCGCTGTCCAGTGATCTGAGTGCTTCCTCCTGAGCCCTCCCTGTGAGGCGTCCAGGCTCTCCCTGAAGGCGCTCCCCTCTCCACCGGGAGCCCCAAGGGGAACTAACCTCCCAGGGCACCTCACAGTTGACAAAGCGCCTACTCATCCACTAACTTCCGGGGGCCTCACAGCAGCCCCAGAAAGGGGGTTCCTTTTGCAGGCAGAGAAAATGAGATTAGAGAAGTTGGGTAACTTGTCCAGGCAGGATCAACTGCTTAATTTATGGGACCCAGTGTGAAATACAAATGAAGGGCACTTGCCCAAAACTTAAGAATTTCAAGACAGACAGCAGATGGTGGGTCCTTCTGAGGAGCAGGGCCCGGGTGACATACCTGTGAAACCAGCCCCGTGTCCCGGGTCACACAGCAATTGGGAGGATCTGGTGTCTGGATCCAAGACCCTGAGTCTCCAGGCTGATGAGTGAACCAGGCCAGAGAGCTGGGCCCTCGACAGGGATCCTGAGGGGTGGCTCAGGGTGGGGCCTGAGGCCAGATGTGCTCCCATGGGGCCCGGCCCCCTCTCCCGACTCTTACCCGCAGGGCTGGGCTGGCAAGCGGGGGAGGCCGGGCAGGGGTTGGGGGTCTAAGATGGGAAGGGGCCGAGGAGCAAACCGCTTTGCAGCAGGTGGGAAAACCCCAACATGTTAAAGGGCTGGTCTTTCCCTGAGGAACCCCTGCTTTGGGCCGGATCCTGGAGAGCGCTAAGCAGGGAAGGCAGGCCACTCAACCGGACCTGCTCTGCAGCTCAGACAGAGGGGCCAGGAGAAGGGCAGCAGGATGCCCTGAGTTGGCATTGCCTGCTTGCACCGCCCTAGGTCTGGGAAGGTCCAGCAAGGCCCGTGAAGGACAACGGAGTGGACAGGCCATGAGCTGTGGGGTCAGAAAGCAGGGGTTCACACCTGAGTCCTGTGAACCCCGGCCGGTCCCTTCACTTCTTAGGGTCTGAGTTTCCTGATGTGCGCGGCGATGATGGCATTTACCACGTACTCCTCGCAAGGCCCAGACAAAAATGCGGACATGGCAGCGCTCTGTAAACTGTCTTAACCGACGCATGCTCAAGCATGGTGCCTTTTCTCAGAACCCGCGCATGCAGAGTCTTAGCACCTGCAGCCAGTTCTGACCCAGCCAACACCTGCCACCTGAGCTCCTGCACTGTGCTGGGCGCGTGCCCCAGACACAGCCCCTGGTCTCACGGAGGCCACAGCCTAGCGGGGTGGGGGGTGGGGGGTGGGAGTCACTCTTCTGTCTAAGCAACAGTTTGGGATGGACTCCTTGGTGCTGGGGGCCATGAGAGAGGCGCTAGAGAAGAAACTGACCTGAGCCAGGCCTCTGGGGTGGAGGGTTTCTCAGGGCGACAACAGGGCCTGGGCCACACCTTTCTCACAGGAGTCTGGGCCCAACTCCTGCCCCTCAGCCCATCACAGCCGGGCACATACCACATGGTTCCACAGGATGGCTCCCTCGGACCCCCCTCACGAGCCCCTCATGACTCGGGAGCTCCCCCAGAGCTCTCTCAGGCCTTGGCCTTCTGTGTGTATGGTGGTCTCCCCCACTGGCCACTTGCTTGCCAGGGAGAGCTGTGTCAGGGGGACCCCAGCGCCCAGCACAGGGCCAGCATAACGGAGGGACCTGATTTCTGCTGAGTGACAGGATAAAAGAACAAGACTGGCAGTCCCGTGAGGAACAGAGGGAGTGGGGTGAAATGGGGTGACTGAACCCTGCACTGTGTCAGGCCTGGTGGGCAGGTGCCTGAGATGACTCCGATAGCACAGGAGCCTCTGAATCTGCAGCCACAGCCAGGGTCATGGGCACTGGAAGCGCGAGGGGAAGCCGAGGTGGGCTGGACTGAAGGGTGAGTGGGCTTCCCCATCGCGGAGGCTGAGGAGAGTGCCGGCACACAGCGCTGCACCCGAGTGGGGCCAAGGTGGGGCGCACACCTCGGGGCCTGGACGTGGGTCCAGGGGCCCCAGTGTCACACTTAGCTCCCGAAAGCTGTGGGGCTCTGGGCAAAGGATCCTCCCAGCCTGGGCCATGTTGTTTCTGCCTGTGGAGTGCCTGGGAATCGCGGGGGCTTATGCACAGTGCAGGTGCGGGCCCCACCCCAGAGGCTCTGGTCCAGTGGGCCAGGTGTAGGCCCAGTGACCCAGAGACCCTGCCAGCCCAGACACGTGTCTTGAAGGTTTCATCTTGGTGGCGGGCGCAACCCAAGCCTCTTACCCTGACCTGTCTGGGCCTCCGTCAGGCCACCCGCCCATCTGCCACCAGGACCAACTGAAGCCAGCTGTGAGAGGGGCTAACCACTGGCTCTCCGGGCCCAGCTGTGACTCTCTGACCTCTGACTCAGCCTCCCATGGTTCCCATCGCTTTGGGATAAAAGCCACGCTCCCTGGCAAGGCCCTCACACAGTGGTCCTGCTCTCCCCCACTGACCTCTGTTGGGGTTGCCCTGTCAGCAGGCCTGTGTCCCTCACTGTGCCCCACAATCACGTTGGGCTTCTTCATGAAATCCCTTTGGCCAGTGAGGCAGACATGGGAGAAGCAGCTTCCCCAACCACTGAGCAGGGAATGGAGCAGGGCGCATCCCGTCTGTCCGCTGTGTGCCAGCGTCCTGCTCCTAACCACGCTGCCTCTCCACCTCGGCCCGGACCCCCCGGGCCCTGCCCGGCCCGGACATCCACCCTGAGAGTCGTCTGCTGCTGAGGGTGGCTCTTACCAGCACGTGGAGACGAGCTAAGGCAGGGCGCTCGGTAAACCCGCCCAGGAGCGCCGGGACCTCGGAGTGGAGCTGGGTCCTGGGGGACATGCTGGCGGCTGATGTGATGGGGACAGTGGGTGTGGGGAGAGGGGTCAGTGCTGCCAGAGGCAGGGCAGTTGTGGAGGACAGGACTGCAGCCCTGACAAGGGAGGGGCTCCCACGCTGGGGTCTGAGGGGCAAGAGGGAAAGGAGGCCCTGGAAAGCCCCACTTGGCACCCAGCACTGCTCTCCGAGGCAGCGGGCCCTTGGGTCCACAATCCCCCGGAACCGCTCCAGCAGCATGGCAGGTCATGGACCTTGTCTTTTCAGCACACAGCTGGCCACTGTGGGGCCCCTCGGGCCTCTGCTGACTGGCCCAGCAGTGCAGGGAGCAGGCCTGTAGGCCACACCATCCTGTGACCTTCCTCTACCTGGGAACTTGTCCCGCTCAGGGCAGTGTGCTGTGAGCTGAGTTTTTGCCAGTGGAACTGTCTTCCAGAGGCACCAGGTAGGTTCACGGTGACGGGGCAATGCGCTCTTCTGGGCCTGCCTGGTGGGTGGGGGTCTTCACACTGGCGCTTGGAGAGCAGAACCCTCCTGGATCTGGGGTCTGCACCGGGGGGTGGGGTGGGGGCCGAGGACAGTGTTGGCCAACCAAGAGCGAGAGGAACAGACCTCAGGGAGGTTTCTTCCTTTGGTTTGAGGGATCTCAAATGGCCCATCCATCCAGGACAGCTGAGGTTTTATATTAAAGCAGGTGGCAGGAGCAGGACACGGCAGCAAGCCCTTTGCCTGGCCCCTGACTCCCCTTTACTCTGGCCACTAAACGGAGGGGTGCTGGGCAGACAAAGGGGCTTGCACACAGCCTCTTGTCCAGGCAAGCATCAGGAGGGAGGGGGTGGACCATTATGCCAGTTCTACAAAAGAAGGCGCGGGAGGCTCATAAGGAGAAGCAGCCCGAGAAAGGTCCCCTCCCTGAGCCTCGGTACACCCAATGGCACCCTTACAGTGCTGGGAACATTGGAATGTGACCATGCACCTGCTGTGTGCCAAACACATGGCCAGACCACACCTTAAGCGTCCCACCCATGCTGCTTCAGAGTAGAGACCACAACTCCCTTTCGGCAAGAGAAAACTGAGGCTCAGAGATGTGAGGGGACTCTGGTGTGGTGATGGACTAACGGAACCCAGGTCTCCTCCAAAGCCCAGGTCAGGACAACAAACCGGAAAGGGCCGTCACTGTTCAGAAACCGCGAAGAGTCCCTGTTGTAGGAATGGACGCACAGTTCTTAAAAAACAAGACAGCCTGGCTAAGCAACCGGAGACCTCCCCGACTTCTGTTTCCTTGGACCAGGAAACCTCACTGCAGGCAGCCCTGACCTCTGGCTACTCCTCGATCAACAGCCAGTGGCTGGCACCTGGTTTGCAGCCACCACCTGGCCTGCCCTGCTTAGAGCCAGCTGGAGAGATGCCCCAAGGAGGCAAGAGTGGGCTTGCAAGGAGAGTGGGCCATTGCCTCCTAGGATGGTGAGGCAAAGGGAACCAGTGGGCAGATGACCCAGGTACTTGGTCAGTTTCATCTGTTTCTACACACTGGGGTTTCTCCAAAGATCGTAGCTGGAGAAAAGATTGTACTGGTGAAACAATAAAATAAAACAAAGGTGGCCTGGGCTCTTTGAGGTGCCTTCTATCTGCAGCTAGTGGACAATCAGTATTACCACTCTGGGGCCCTCCTGAGTAGGAAAGGGCAGAGGGGCTAGCAAAACCATCAGGAAGTGGGCATGGGACAGGCACCATTAGGAGGCAGGGACATTTGCGTCACATCCCAGAGGACTTTGGGACCCACTTGGACCAAACCCTGAAGGGCCAAGGAAGGAACTAGGAAAGGGGTAAGGCAGGACAGGGAGGGGGCTGGGGGCAGGGAAGGGGTTGGGGGCAGGGAGGGGGTTGGGGGACGGGCGGGGGCTGGGGACAGGGAGGGGGTTGGGGGCAGGGAGGGGGTTGGGGGCAGGGAGGGGGTTGGGGGCAGGGAGGGGGTTGGGGATAGGGAGGGGGCTGGGGGCAGGGAGGGGGTTGGGGAACAGTCTCACACAAGGGTTGATGCCCAGATGGGGCTTGTGGGGTCAGGATGCCCAGCCCCCAGTGGGATGGGGTGAGCGTGAGAAGCAGTGAGGCAGGGCTACCTTCTGTTTGTGGGGCTCATCCCCCCACCTCTCGAGCCACAAACACCTGCCTCTGAACAGCCATGTGACTGGCTGAATCCCTCACCTGTCTGGGTTGGGCCCCCTCTGCCAAGAGATGGAGAAGGTACTATCTCCCTCAGGGTCCTCAGGGGTCATCTGGCCACATCACCGTCTCCATAACCCCATTTCATGCTCCCCCCACTGCAAGCGCCTGCCTCTGGCCTCCGGCTATATTCTGTCACCCTCCTGCCTGTACCCCTTTTATCTCCTCTGGGTTCTCTGCTGAGTGTAACGCATCCCACCCCTCATCCACTGCAAGTCCTCCAAACCCAACAACTGGGCTCAGCCCGGTACTTGCTCCAACCTGACCTCACCACTCATACGGCAGCAGGGGACCCCCCACCCCCCACCTGTAGTCCTTCCCCACAGAACCTGCCCCAGGGCCTGGGAGGCATGTGCACACGTGACCTGCAGGTTGCGGGGAGCATCCCCAGCTCCCAGAACCCTGCCCTCGCCCCCATCCTCACTTCTGGGGGCTGAGAAGGTGCCGTTCAGAAGGGCGCCCTGTGTCAGCTGTACTCAGGGAGGTGACATCTCCAAGCTTTTCATACTTTATGAGATGGGCCCACAGATTGGCTAGAATCAGATTCATGTTCCATCTGAGGCCCAGAGCAAAGGTAGGGCTACAGGCCTCAGGCTCCAAAGGACGCCAAGGGACTTACGGGTGCCCTGGGTCCTCTCAGGGCAGGGCCCAGGCTGCTCCCTGCATCCAGGCTTGGTCCCTGATAGTGTCAGGGCCCAGGGGCCCAGAGCCCTGGCTCTGCCCAGCTCATAGGGTGGCCGTGGGTGAGTCACAACCTCCCTAAGCCTCAGTGTCCCCGTCCGGGGCCGGCCAGTGCCGCGCCCCTCCTTTTCTTTAACACGCGCTGCTCTGCCTGGCACCTTGCCTCCACCCCACTCTATCCCTCGACATAGCTGCGTCACCATGACCGACCTTCTTCTAGCAGCTCTGTGTGTGTGCATGTGTGTGAATAGCATGTGTGACTAAACTAAGGGCAGGAGCTCAGGGCCTCAGTAGGGGGCCCCAGCTGACAAGCCACTCTTGGGTCCAGTTCAGCAACAGGTGAAGTCTGACCACCCTGGTTCTTCCTGAATGAGAGCCCAGCGCCTGGAGCCCAGCCCTGTGGGCAGAGAGGCTGAGGAGAGGGTGCCTGCCCAGGCCCCAGGATCCACGCCCCCTTTCCCTCTGGCTGTGCCCGCTGCCGAGCACCTGGCCTGGGGAATCACCCTGTGTTATCACCTCCCTTGCCTCAGATCTGCCTGATTCCTTCCCTCCGCTAGGCTCGTCCAGGCTCTGGGGCCTGCCCTTTCTCTTCCGTCCAGACACCTGCCTGTGTGAAGAGCGAGCAGTGCGGCCCTGGCCATCCCTGGGCACCTCCTCCAGGAAGCCTTCATGCTCCTCCTCTGGGCCAGGCCCTGCGCTGTGCCCCAAGGGGATATCAGAGCTGGCATAGACTTGGCCTCTGTCCTATCAGGGGGCCCCAGGCTTGTGATAAAACAGGGTGCTGGTGGATAAGGAAGAGAGGTGGGGCTGGGGCTGGCAGGGAAGGCCCACTGAGGTCTGGGCGAGCCTTTGCCAAGTAGAACTGTCTAAGATAGCCCCTGGGTAAGGAGTGGTGGGGGGGCGTGACCCACTGAGGCAGGAAGCCTGGGAAAGTCTTCATGTACAGGGCTTGAGGGATCAGTGAGGGTGGCTTCTGAGAGGTGACAGAAGGTTTGGGTCTGGAGCTAGAAGTGGGAGGACGTGGCCTGGGACACAGGTTGGTGAAATCAGGAGAGACCCAGGGACCCTGGAGATGGTGGCTGCGGAAAGGGAGACTGGCAGGAGGGCAGCCCCTGGGTGGACAGAGGAGCCGGGAGCTGGGGGAGGACGAGTGTGTGTCAGGAGACACATTAGCCGGACCTCTCAGGGTGGCTTTGTGGCTGCATGAGGCTGGGGACAGCATGGGGCTCAGTCCGCACCAGGCAAATGTCAGCAGCTGTTACCATAGCCACACCCACCCTTAGGCTTCCTGGGCCTGCCAGGTCCCCGGCTCCTGTCCCCTTCCCTGGGCTGATGTGAGCGGCTCGCCCCCTTCCTGAGTGCTGTCCTACGTGACAGGCCCCAGGCACTCTTGTCTTGGCACCTCCTCTGAGCCCAGCTAGGTGACCAGGTGCATCCGAAGGCAGACTGGGCTCAGAGATGGAGGGGTGCAGGAGATGGGCAGGTGCCAGCTGTGGGAAAGGAATTTCTAGCTACTACTCTGTGCCTCAGTTTCCTCATCTGTAAGATGGGAGTTACTTTAGTGCCAACCCTCAGGGTGGCTGTGAGGTAAGGGAAGGCTGAGGGCAGTGCAAGGCCCAGAGAAAGTTGGGGCTAAAGGTTCACAATTACCATGGTCAGCGGGCCTGGGGCACAGACACCTCTGCTTCTGGGGCTCAGGGTACCCCTGGAATGGGCTGCTGGGAATCAGCTGTCTGGTCTGGTGCCTTCGGGGGGGTGGGGTGGCTCCACCTGGAATGCCTCCTCTGCTCCTGACTCAGGGTCCCAGACTGAGGAGTCGGCAGCCTGGGCCCTTGGTCCAGACTACTGCTCACTGTTGGCTTGGCCTGGGACTCTTCCCTTTTCAGGGCCTCATTTCTTCATCTGCAAAACGGGGACAGCGGCCTCACAGGCTGTGGGAAGACTCGCTGGACAGAGCTGAGTGGAGAGCGTCTTGCAAACTGCAAAGTGGCGAGGAGTGAGGGTCAGCCAGAGCGGGTGGGCTGAAGTGCACGAAGGCTGTCTGAGGAAGCAGTGGGCGCTCACCACTGGGGGTGACTGTGAGGCTGGAAGCCCACCCAAGGGGGCGGGCGGTATGTGGTTCCTGCACCTTCCAGCCCCCGCCCATGCTGGGAGATTGGCGGTCCCGCATTAGCCAGAGAAGAGGGCAGATGTGGGCTCTGCCTCAGTGGAGTTCAAGCAGCCAACCTGGGAGGCTCCTCCCAGCCCAAGTTTGAACCACCTATGGGCGGTAGAAAAACAACCCCCTAAAACATCCATGTCTTAATGCTCTGTGACCCTTTGCAGATTGTGATTAAACTAAGGCCCCTGAGATGGGAGACTACCCTGGGTGGGCCCCATGTGGTTACAAGAGTCCTGAAAAGTGGCAGGGGGCACTCTGAGAATGGAAGCAGGGTCGGAGAGACGCAGTGCTGTGGGCTTTGACGAGGGAGGAAGGGACCCCGGGAGCCAAGGCACGTGGGTGTCTGTAGGGGCCGGAAGAGGCCAGGGAATGGATTCACCCCCAGAGCTTCCAGAAGTAAAGCGGCCCTTGCTGACACCTTGCTGACACCCCGTGAGCCCCAAGTCACATTTCTGACCTGCAGAAGAGACGACATTTATGTTGTTTTAAAGAGCTAAGGCTGTGGTAACTGGTTAACAGCGGCAACAGGAAACTAACACGGCATCTAAGCCACGGATACCTGGGGGAAAGGAGCTGATTAAAGACCTGGGGTTGACAGGTAGGACTCACTGTGTCTCATCAGGCCTGCTGTCAGTGGGACGCAGGCGGCCTGTGGCAAACTTAGCCTGGCACTCAGATGTGTCACACCAGTAAGTCGGACAGAAAACTGAAATTTATCACTCCAACCCTCGCATCCAAACATTTTAACTGATTCTAAAATCCGTTCTGAAATTGGTTACATACTTTCAGGCCCCTTTAAAGTAAACGTAACTGCCCATTCTTAGTCTGTGCTCAGGGACTGGGGGTAATTATAAACAGCAACTACTGGGGCAGGGCCATTTGGCCCTAAATGGCCCCAGGCTGCTGCGCTGTAGACACCCCCCACTCTAGACTGACTACTGCCTGCAGCCTGCAACCTCTGCAGCGCCTTTGTCCACGGAGGCAGCATCCAGGCCCGCCCTGACCAGCTGCACGGCCTGAGATAGCCACTGCACCCCTCAGAGCCCAGGGTTCTCACCGGTTTCTAACAGAGACAGCCTCCGCTACTTCGGGTGCTGCCAGGCATGGGGCCTGCGGGAGCCACAGGAAAGCAGCCAGTGCCATAATCAGCTGGAGCAATGCTGCAGTGTTTCAATCAGGGCTCGCTCCTTCGAGTTTCAGACTTGGGAATCTTGTGACCAAAATGCTAGCTAGCCCTTGGGTAAACAAAGAGCAGGGAGGTTCCAAGAAGGAACTGAGAGGCTCAAATGCGGGTGAAGGGCCCAGGTTTGAGCTCATACATTCTGTGTCCTCTGTCTCCTGCTTAGGTCCTGGCTCCTGGCCGTGTTAAGAGGTGAGGCTACCAATGAAATGACTTGCAGACATCGAAAGGACCTGTGACCTCTGTAGTCTGGGCACAAAGCATTTCTGAAATAACTCTTGAGTCACACAGCCTGTAAGAGCATAGAAAGCCTAAATTCTCCAGCTCCACGTTGGGGAAGGTAAATTGGAACACGAAGCCTGTGGTAAGGAGGCCACTTACGCCTCTGGGAAATGGAAAAGGGGCTCCCCCCGGGCCTGCAGGACCAGCCTGCTGCTGACGTGTGGCGGGAGAGCGGCAAGGTGGGCCTGGGTGCACAGAACCCCCCGTGGCTGGCAAGAGCTGCCCTGCCCGCCGCTCACTTCTGGAGGGGAAAGGGAGCCCTCTCAATCCTTTCCTACCCACCCTAAAAATAAGCCCCATCGGCACAGGAGATACTTGGCCTCTAGGGCTGGAAGACACCTGCCAAGCCATCTCACCCTGGCGGAACGCCGTACTGGGCCTGCAATGGGTCCTGCTCACATTAGATCGTTCCTGGGCATTCCGGCCCCCACAGTTGCCCGTCTCTCACCACAGTTGCTCGTCTCTGTCCTCGCATGGGAGCTGGCCAGGGCAGTGGTCAAGGGCACAGACTTAGCCAAGCAGCTCACGGTCTGTGCTTGCCATGGAATTTCTCAGTCTCTCACCTTCCCCACCTGCTCCTGGGTCACAGAACAAGCTCCTTCCCCCTCTGCCTGTTCCACTCCGTCCCCTCCCAAGACCCCAAACAGGGCTCAAGTGGCCCACCTGCCCTAGGACCCACTGGGATAAACTGCCTGTGTTCCCTTCCCTCTGAGGACAATGACCCTGACCCAACTCTGATTCCCCTCACGGTCCAGGCTGCTTTCTCAGTGCAGAGGGGGTGGGTTGGGGGTAGGGGCGGGCTCTGAGGACGTGGCCCAGGTGCGCTCTGACCAGTGCTGGTCACCTCCCTCATTCTCCATTCCTTGCCTCTATTAATATAGCTGGGAGCAGCCACGCCTCATTGCGCACTACTGGTTAGGGCTTGAAGTCCAATAAGATCGTAAGTCTGTACCACACAGGCTGCCCTCAGAAGAGATAGGTGCTAAGGGTTATGAGCTCTTGGGGAAGGGGCTCAGCTGTGGCCCAGATAGCACGGCGCCTTTCACGGAAGCCTCTGGGGATGGTTACCCAGTTCTGGGCGTGGGGCCTTGGCTCTTGGTCCTTCACCCCTAGGTGTAAGTGTTGTAGGAAGGACAGGTGTCTCTTGTCTGTGGGGGAAGGATAAGCTCTAAGAGGGCTGGTTTCTATTATAATCAGAGAGGTGGGAACACAGGGGAGACCACCATCATCCTTGGCCCCTCCTGATGCCTGGCACAGAGTCCCCCAATCTGCATCCCCAGCTGTGCCTCCCACACCCAGCGTGAGGACAGCTGTGTTCTCGCGGCCTCCTTCCTCACCTCCCTGACCCTGCTTCGGCTCCGGCTCTGGGCCATTATCCACTGACTCAAATTAGAGAAAGCAAGCACAGAGGCCCTTCTCTCCCCCAGCCCTCCTATCCAGCCACCCACCTGCTTGCTGCTAACGTACTCGGCCCTCCTCTGTCACCAAGCTCTTGCTGGGAAGGGTACAGGGCACCTGGGGGCCTGGTTCTTGGTCCTGTCCTGCTCTGGAGCTCTGGCCTCTCCTAGTAAGTGGGCCCGAGGGGCCTGGGCTGTCCTGGGCTTCAGCATGGCCTCAGAGCACCAGCAACTCTTAGGTTCCCATCAGCCACTTCTAGCCACCTTTATAGTGCTGACTCATACTGCTGACTCACACCATCCTGGAGGGTAGTTCACACCTGCTTGGTGGGAACTCCACACCCACCTACTGACCGAACCTTCCCAGGCCAACTCAGACAGCCAAGTCAACGAGACAGCAGACAGCGGGCTTCCAGCCTGAGCTTGCCCCATTTGCTGTGTGACCAGAGGTGAGTCCTCTGGGCTCGCTGGCCCTTAAGTGTTCTTGTCCGAGAAACAGGGCTACACTTGCCCTGCCCAGTGTGAACTGTCAGCCAGCCCATTGTCTCCTTAGCTCCTCCAAGCCCAGGAGGGAGGGCGGGCCTCAAGTCTCCCCAGCATGCAAGGCCACGCCCCTCAGGTGGTTCCACTTACAACTCTCGCCTCCCTGGAGTCCTGGGCTCCTGTGAGGAGGGGAGGATCTCTCCAGGACCATCAGGATCTGACCTCCATGGTCCTGTGACCCTGACGATTAAGATGGTCCACACCGCCATGAGCTCTGGGCTAAGCTCAGCTATGCAGGATAGTGTGGCACCCTAGGCAAGTTAGGGCACCCCAATGAGCCTCAGTTTCCTCAACCGAGACACGGGAAATGCATTGCCTGGCCTCACAGCTCCCAAAGCTGGTGTGGCCTGTCAGAGCACCACCAACAAGGTTGTGACAATCCCAGGCGATCCTACAGCTATGCTCAGAGGCCTGGGCAGCTGGTGCCATCCAGGGGCCGGCACCCCCAGAACTGTGGAACCAACTGAGAAACAGGGATGACTGAATGAGGGGGCAGACCGAGCTCGGTAGACGAGCAGTCACGTCTTCCTCCTCACTGCACAGAAGGAGCCATACCAGCAGGCCCCCCAGCGACCCTGAGTGGCACCAGGCGCTTCCGGGGAGCCTCCCAAGGTGCTCAGAATGCAGCTGACACGGTGCAGACCCCCCCAAGGCAAGCGGGTACCTGAGGGGGGGCCGTGGAAAAGTGGGCCAAGGTCGCCAGCCAAGCAGGCCCGGGCTGAGGTCATCCAGGTAGATGGGCAGCGTCGGGGCTGGGAGGAGCTGAGTCCTGCTACTGCCCGGGCCTGCTAGATGACCTTCACAGTTCTCCCCTCACTAGCAGCAGATTTCCCAACACAAAGAGAGGAGGTTGTGCTGGATGCCCCTAGGACCGCCTCGTCCTAAATCTAGATGTGGCTGTTTTTCCCTGGATGGGGCTTCTCTCCTGAGAGCGGATGGGGAAGGGCCGTGCTGTCGGAACGCCTGTTCTACACTGATGCCTCCTTGGTGTCTGCACCTCACTGCTGCGCTGCTCATGCTGGGGTCCTAACTGCGCTGGGGTCTTAACTGCAAGCAGAGGGGGGTTCACAGCACACGCCTCCTGACGCAGAGGCCACTAGACACGGGGTCTGGGTTCTTTGCTACAAACACACAAAGAAATACACGTGTTTGATGAAGGGTAAAAACTTTAAAAAGGAAAATGTGAGTTCACATCTGGAGTGGAGCCCCCCACACTCACACGTAGCACATGTGGGCACCCCACGCAGACGGACAGCCTCGCACACGCCCCCCACACGCTCGCACACGCACTCACAGCCCGACATGCCAGCACACACACAGAGGCCCCGACGCGCCAGCACGCACCACAAGCACACACACACGCACACAGACACACACACACGAACAAAAGTGCAAGGACAACAAAGGAAGTGGAAGAAAAGTGTTACCCATGAGTAGCCGCCGTTTCACCCGCTTGTCCACATCAGCTACTGACGTGGCATTGAACTGAGAGCGCTCAATTGCAGCCTCATCCTTCTCTAAAACACAAGTAAGGGACAAACATGGAGCCACTGGTTAATGACAGCCCACTTCCCGCGGCCCAAGACAGTCAGCCTTTCGGCGTGGCGCACACAAAGCCAACACAGCATGCGGGCTGGCGCGGCGTCCTCGCCAAGGGGCTAAACCCAGGCACCTCCAAGGTGGTGTGTTCAGGGCAGAGCGAAGAGGCAGCAGGGTAGGGGTGGGAGAGGGTGGGGTGAAGAGAAAGGGATGACCACAAAAGGACACAGATGGGACACAGGGCCCATCTGCACACAAACAGAGGAGGCAGCTGAGGTCAGAGCAAACAGGGCACATCTGCGGTGGGCCACAGAAGCAGGCAGCACCACAGGGGAGCTCGCAAAGACACAGGCCATTACAGATGCCCTGCTCGGGCTGGAGAGGCAGGCACAGGACAAGGGGATAGGGCCGCGAGGTCCGGTGATGGATGCGCCTGGGTAGCAGATGCCCTGTCTCGAGGGCATGAAAATGTGTCAAACACTCATGCAAAATTAAGAACAAAACATACGGAGGAACAAACACGCACACGACAAAGGATCCAATCGAATAGACAGAAAAACCAGGGGATCGATTTGGGCAGCGCTGGTTGCCTGCTTGTCTATAGAGGACTAGAGCGATACATTCAAGTACTCAACGAGGGGTTGCAAAGAGGGGTCAGTCATTTTAGGAGCGTGCAGACAGAGATGGGTGTGAGCGTTCTGGCCGCTGGACGGGACGCTCCGCCCAGGCGCTTCCCGTGGAGGAGAGCGTGAGGTTAGCTGCTTCACGTTATTTATTTACTTATGTTTTGCTCAGTGGGAGATGTGCAGAGACATTTGCTCCCGGGGGGACCTGAGGAGCAGGGAGCAGGCAGATAGAAAGACCTCCTGGCCAGCAGGGAGCAGGGGCCCAGGAGCTGGGTCTGGGAAAGGATTTCTAAGGGGAGGAGAGGGAAAGAGGGGGCAAGGGGAGTTACGTTAGAAAACAGATCCAAGCAGGGGCCTTCACATGCAGCAGACACTAAAAGATAAAAAAATAAGAAAGGATGAATCAGGTGGACAAAGACAAGATGTGTTAGACAAGGTTGGGTGTGTCTGGCCAGCAGCTGTTTGCGCTGGTCCAGTGGCCGCAGGGGCGGCTCCACTGCAGACGCAAACACCGAGGGTGACCCCAGCAGACGAGACAGGAAGGGGGCCGTGAGCCTGGGGAAGGCCCCGGCAGGACAGCAGAGACAGGGAGAGGAGGGCGAGGAGGTTCTAGATGGGATCAGGCTGCAATAGAGGCACTGGTCTGAGACCGGGTTTTGCTTTGAATTTTTTTTTTTTTTTTTGGTTGTTTGGTTTGGCTTTTGGCTCTGAAAATAATTAATGAACGTCAGTTATCAGACAAGACAGGCAATCAGGGACCATCACCAGAAAAGCAGGAGGAATGAGATAAAATGAAACCAAAACGGCTGTTGGAGAGGAGGGACCACACAGAAGAGGGGAGAACCACGCAGGCGGCAGCACCTGGGACGACAGCCAGGGACTAGGATGGGACCCCTGGTGCCCTGGCCTAGGCCCAGCCCCTCTGCCTGACCCCCGAGGGACCAGGGAGCAGTCACAGGGGACAGAATGTGACAGCAAACTCTGGGCTTCATGGCTTTGCTTGCTTGCCAAGCCCTTTCTTGTTACTTGAAAGTCCCTCAAGAAATATCTTCCAAGTTGATAATAAGAAATGGGTACTTAAAAAAAACCCAACAACAATAACCACGATAACTGATTACTGCGGGTTTCTAAAGTCTGTCAACATTGAAGAGAAAGAAAGAGGAGGATGAACAAAGTTGGATGGACACCAACCTTGAAATTCCTTTTTCTCAGTTAAAAATTGGCTGTTATTTTTGAGTGGGGGAAAGAACCTGCTAGTGATTATGGCAAATGAGATAATCACAAATAGCCAAGCTTTCCCTTGCATGTGAGGAGGAAGGAAGAGACTGAAACTCAAATGGAGACTCCATGTACCGGGTGAGGTGAGGAGAAGGGGCGTTGCTGAGAAAAAGGGATTCTAGGCGGGAGAAGAAGTCTGGCGAGAGCCGCCCCCGTTAGTTTGGGAAGGGAAAGCAGTTAAAAACACCCAGACCCCACCTGGGATCCACACAATCCATCTCCCCTGGTGTTCTAGACATGAAGACTTAACGCAGTTTCCTGAGAAAACCTCTTGGTTTTTCAGACTGCTGTGGGCAGCTCACATCACGAATGGGGCCCTTATGAGGCTAAATTAGTCCGCTGTGTGTCTCCATGTTAGGGGAGCAAACACCTGTTCACCAAACAGGAGCTGCCAGCCTTGGGCACACACACCTTCCTCCTCCCTACAGAACACCTGCCTGGGACCACCTCCCACGTCGCGGATGAGGGCCCACAGAAAGTGACACAAAGCAGGGTGCTGGGTCTCGGGTGGCTGAATGACCCCAGGTAGGTCTCCATAGAAAGCTTCCCATCGGTACCTGGGGCTACTCCTTCTTAGTCCCCTTAAGCTTCCTTCTTGGAAACCAGGGGGTGCTAGCTGACTTCAGGGCCCCACGGCGCAACCCAGGGGGGCCAGGGTGGTGCATGGGTGCTAGTGCTCGGCGAAGGTGCCTACTTACCGATGCACGTCCGACCGTCTGAGTGGAGGGCATACTTCTGGTGGCATCCACACATGGGGCCCGTGTCCGTGTCCTCACAGCTGTGCTGGCAGCCTCCGTTTCCATAGTTACAGGTTACTAGTTAGGCCCAAAGTGTACATACGTGTGTATAAACAGAACAACAAGAACGATTAGTTTCTCGGTGTGTTGGTGGTTTCTTTTAAGGGATGGGGGAGGAAAAATGAGGGCATATGACAACCCGAGAATAGGGACACCTTCCCTGGACCTCAGCCCCTCGAGGGTCTTGGATGGAATTGCTCACTCCCTAGAGGTCACTGGGGTAGGACAGAGAATGGACTTCGGGTTGTCTGGGCTTTGAACAGAACTGGCACACAGCTGATGCACTCAGACGGTGTTAGCTGAAGAAAGGCATAAACTAGACAATGCTATCCTTCCTGGGCAGCAAAAGACACTTTAAAATCGCGTGTCCCAGTGGGGCAGATGTCCATGAACACCAGGCATGCTCTACAAGATGGGCGTGGCGGGGTGGCCCATGGGGAGAGGGGACCCTCATTTCCTTAGTTCTTTTTTTTGTTATTTGTTTGTTTATTTATTTGTTTGTTTGTTTGTTTGAGGGCAGTGTCACTGGCCCTCACATGTGGGACCAAACCGGGGCCGCTGGCTTCCCAAGCCAGCGCTTAATCACAGCGCCACTCGGCCGGCCCTTCCTTAGTTCTTGCAGAGCTGTTGTTCTTCCGGTTACATCTTGGGGTGTCTGCAAGGATGTCCTCACAGGGGTCTATTCTCTCCAAGTTCCAGTGGCCATCTCAGACTCTGTCCCCTCAAAGTTCTAATCCTCTCAAGGCAATGTCCAAACAGACAAAATGCAGGCAAATTGGTGTCACCTTAGGTTTCGTTTTGAAATTGACCTGTTATTTAAACGTGTTACATAGTTTGCAACGCCCAGGGCCTGGAGGTACTGGTGCCCTTCAGCCCACAATCTTAAAATGTCCTACAGCATCTGCGACCTGGGTGGGCTGAAAAGGTGGCTTGAACAAAGAGGAGCCAGTCTGAAATAGGATAAATGAGACATTCAAGTTTATTTAAAAGGAAACGCGCTGTTATCACTTTCCAGGGTGGGGGACCTTGCTGAAGAGGTTTGGGGTCTCCACGGGAAGGGTTCCTGCAGCCCCCACTTTCCTTTGCTGGCAAGACCCCAGGGTGGCCGCCATTTGGTGCACCAAGGCCTCGCAGCTCCCTTAATCATCTGTCCACAATTCTATCTACGCTCTTAATTGACTTGGCAAAACCCCGAGGATGATCAAATATGCAAAGATTAATCTCAGATCAACTATATAGTCAGAGGTGCCAAAAGTTCTGAATTGGTGGAGTCTGAATTAATGACGTTCTATCAGGGTGACCCACGAGCAGAGCTGGTCCCAGAGGGAAGCCATTGCTGGCAACTCCCTGGCGAAGGCTTCCAAGCGTGTTAGCACCGCGTTCTGCAGCTGCTTTTCCCAGGGAATCCCCCTCTCCAGGAGAGCGCCCGCCCTGAGTGACGGTGTCTGGCGAGGACATAAGAGAATGGTTCCTGGTCGGTGTCTCAGACGCTGTCCTTAGTGACCAGGTGCTCTGGCAGGCCGCCTTTTCCACGGGAGCTAATGACTGTCCGAGGAGGGACCCAATTGCCAGGGCGACATTTCAAAAACCTGCGGACCTGTTTCAGGCAACTCAGCTGGGGCTTTGAGCACAAAGTCCTCTGGCCCCTGCTCCACAGGAGTGTCCCTTCTCTGAGCATTCCTGGGGAGCTGACAGCCTGGAGTCACACTGTCATCTCCAAAATAGCTCATCTCTCTGCCCAGGAAGAGCCCCAGGGAAGCCCAGGGATCCAGGGGGTGGCTGCTTAGCATAAATCCCAGGTGAGGGAGAGACCCAGGCAGAGCCCACACTGGGTGGGACAACACGTGCTTTCCCAGCCTGAGAAAAGCCGCATGTGGGAGTAGGCAGTGAGAACAGGGAGCCCAGTTCCTTCCAACTCTCGGCTCCAGGAGATGGGCTGTGCCCTACGATTGACCCTGAGGAGGACACAGGCCTGTCTGAAGTGTTTGTGCATCTTAAGGACGGACCCCACGGGCTGAGCTTGTACATGGAAATAAATACCGGAGCCCGGAGCTCTGGGAAGACAAAGGGAAGCATGGGGAAAATCTCCTTTGGCCCTGAAGTGGGTCCTGGGCTCTGGAGGGATGGACGAGTTTGGTGCAGAGCCCCCATGGTCCTGCTGTCCATCGGCTGGCCGGGCCAGGCCTCAGCTCTCAACCCAACTCCATATCTAGAATTTCCTGGACCTTAAGTGACCCTGAGGGCTAGAGGGGAAGTCTCAGAGCTAACTGTATGCTAACCCTGCCACATTAGCCACACAGGAGGAGCCAAAGCGGACGGGACCAGTTCCTTGGCCCGAGGGTTGCTACTGACCCTCCACACACCTTGGCAATAGCCAGCCCCTGGGCAGGGAGGGCGGGGCTGTTTTCTTCCACCAGGTAGGGGGCGTCTTAGCTTCTCCCAGGGCCTCCCTGCCTTGTCCCAGACCACTCAGACCAGGTCAGCCCCTCAGAATATCTCTCTGAGTACACTGTCCCCTTGTGCACTGGTCCCAGACGGAATTCCAGAGTGAGGTGGCGAGTCAGTCAGTGCCAGCCACTTCCCTTCCGTGGCTGGCAGCTCTCTCCCCCACACCCAGCTCAGGGCCGGGCCAGAGCAGGCGTCAGCCAGTCTTGCTGACTGAAGGAATGCGCTTTCCTCCCCGCTGAGCCTGTCAACAAGCCTGTCCACTCCACATGTGCCTGTCTGTGGCCTTTGTCCTGAGGAAGCTCGGATGACCCCACAGGGGGACTGCTGGAGTCATTCATTTCCTGTTCTGAAGGTTGTCAGGAGGCAGGAGGTTGCTTTGCAGTTAATGAAATCCATGTGGTGGGGCCCTCAGGAGGGCCTGGCTGGAGTCCTCGGGCCGGAGCTGGGCATTTCCCTGAGCGCTCCTGCCCTTGGTGACAGCGTACATGTTTACCTTTGCGATCCCACAGGAAAAGACCAGGAAAGAAAAGGAAGGCTGGCTCACATCTCTGACCACACCTGGAAACATCTTCACTTCAGGGAACGGAGGGATCAGGAGTAGGGCTGGAGCACGAGCTCCTTGGAGACAGGGACTGCATGTGACGCATATGGGTCCCCTAGACCTTGGTGACTATTTGAGGAAAGGTTGGGAAAGGTGTGGCAGGCGCTCAAGGACAAGTGGATGACCACTGAGAGAGTCATGATGACTAAGGGTGGTGGACCAACAAGGGCAGCTGTCTTCTCCACAGAATGAAGGATGGAAAGCAAGGTCATTTTTTTTCACACGAGCTGGTCAGCCTCAAGGCTCTCGCCGCAGCCGTCAGGCTGGGGCCGCCTTCCCTGCTGGGAGTTGGATCTGGGCTCCTTCATTCTATTTCTTGTGTCAGGAAGTGGGCCTGGTATGAAGCACTTGTCTGGCCAGAGATGGGCCAGCTCACACCAGCCTCCCTCAGCCCTTTGCAGACACAGGGCAAACATTACATCAATCCGGGTGTCAGCTGCCCAGCGGGCAGAGGCCTCACCCCACCACTCCCCACGCAGCCGATGGAGGCCGCGCTGGGGCCGAGGCTCTTGGGGACTGGCTGAGTGTGTTCGGCTGCTGTCCTACTTCGTTTGCTGGCTCCCACTCTTACTGGGGAGCTGCATGACCACATCAAGCGGCTGCAGTACATTTGAGCACTGCAGGCTGATCTCTGAGCTGGGCCCGAAATGGCTCCCTTTGGCCAGAGGTCCCATTCAACCCAGCACTCCCTGTGTAGCACCATTCAGTGAGCCTTGCAGGGGAAGGCTGCGAGTTCTAATTTTAGATCCTGGAAGTCAGATCAGCACAGCCTGGACTGGGACCCTGCAGCACCGAGTTCCTGTCCTTCTTTATACCATCCTGTTACCGAGGGCTGCCCGGGCCCCCCACAGACCCGAGCTTCTAGAGCCCTGGGCTATAGCCTCTCCATTCCCCCTGGAGAGCATGAGCTCAGGGCCCATGGGTCTCCGGGGTTGCGGGGAGGGGATGGAGGTACAAGAGGCACTGGCAGGGCCAACACACAGGGCTCTATATGAGATCCAGTTCTAGGGCTGCGTAGGTGGTGCTGTGCCAGGCAGGAGAACCCCAGGCCTAGGGTTAATGGCCCCATCCATCATGCCTACCCAGGCCCCTTTGGGGGCCCTGCTTTTCTCTCCACCCCAAGGGGCTGAGATCCCTCCCTGGGCTGCGTCCAGCTGACTGGACAGAACCCCCCCCCCAAAGCAACGGCAGGAGACGCGCGGGGATGTCTGACCCATTTGCCTCCATCTACCTACGTGTGCAGTCCTTCTGGTTTTGGGCAAGGTCAAAGCCGGGCCTGCAGTCGCAGGCCACCCCACCTTTGGGCGTCTCCCGGCAGATGTGAGCACAGCCATGGTCTTTGTTCATGCAGTTCATACCTTCTGGGGAGAGACAGACAAGAGAGGGGTTGGAGACCGGCGAGAGACAGGGAGAGAGAAAATTTCAGGAGAGAGAAAATTTCAGGCCGAAAAGAGATAGCTAGTGAAATGTCACCATTAAATGGAGTGTTCCTGGGCTGCTAACACATGCACCGCACGTACCCACATAGGCGTGTGTACCAAGCCATCCAGACGGAGGGCCTTAGGGAGAAACCAGGGCACAGTGCCCAGCTCTAGAGCCAGGCCTCACTCTGAGAGCCGCACAGTCATGGCAGTGAGGGTCCCACGGAGGAGAAGCCCCTGCCCTAGTCAGATTATGGGGTATGGTCTATGGCTTTAGACAGCGTCCCCACTGAAGCGGGGGTGGGGGGCATGAAAATGATGGTGGAGTCCAGCACTTTTCAGTTTGCACTGGGATGCCACACACCCCCCTGTGAGGCAGGCAGAGACTTTTGTTTCGGGCTTGGCCCCAAGAGAACTGCCGATGGGTGGGGCCGTGCGGATGGGCGGCAGCCCTGAGCCCTGGTTGGCCCCCAGTTGTCACACTCACGGGCACCATCAGTCCCGCTTAACCACCTCTCACTGCATTTCTGCGCAAGTCGGGTCCACTGGACCTCAGAGGCTCATGCTTGCCAACTCCACGGCCGTGCCCTGAACTGCACGCAGGAGGGGGTCTCTGTGTACCTGGCCATCGCAGTGCTCCCCCGGGTCCACAGAGCCCTCACCCCCAAGTGCCAAGCCCTGCAGCCCTGGGCGCTGGCCTCCAGGCCCACCCACGTGCCCCTGCACTGACTCCCCTGGCCCTCATGGAGCTCGTTCTGGGTTCGGGGGGCACACGTCACTGTGCTCCTGTTCTTAGTCCGAGATTCCTTCTAGTTGGCAGAGGCTATGTTGTTAAGCAAAAAATGCATGCAAACCTCAGGTACCTTTTCCTCTGAGGCCTCATCTTAAAAGGGCAGTCAGCGATTGACCTTCCAGCTGCTCAGGAACCCTCAGAAGGGGGACCGTGCCACACGTGCCAGGGCTGGGCCCCCACTACCTGCTATAGTCCCTGCGCTCTGTAGCTGCAGCAGGCTTGGTGTCTGGAGCCTTGCCCATGGTGGCTCTGCCTGGCAGGCCCTTCCAGCATGTTCTCAAGCTGGACTCAGTAGCCCTGTCCCTCACAAGGCCAGCTGACTCCTTCTCCTCTCCTCTGAGGCTCCCAGAGTGTCCTCTGTGGCTCCCAACCCCAGACGGTGACAACGATCTGCGACTCTCATCCCCTATAAAGGCAAGCACCTCCTTTAGAGATGGGGGAACCATGATTCAGACACCTGCCCCAAAGGCCCACGGTGTGCTGAAAGGCAGCCTGAGGACTTACACGGGCTTCGGACTATAAACTCCATCCCCCTCCCGCCCCAGAGGCCTCGCTGTGTGTGGAGCTGGGCTGCCCATGGGTTTCGAGGGCAGTGACTATGGACCATTCACTGCAAGTCTCCGAGGTCTGGCCTCTACACCCCACCCAGTCAGTGCTCGCCGAGAATTATGCAGAAACATATTCGGAGGGTACTGATGTGACGGGGAGAACAAGGGTCCCCTCTCCTGTCACCCACAGTTCCTGGGGCATCCGCCCGCCCCAGAAGACCTGATCTCCTCTCGCTGACTACCTGGAGCGGCGTGGACCCCCTTCAGTTGACCCCAGGGGATGTTTATCTTCCTGGTGATTTGTGAGGAGCTTCTAGAATTTATGAGGTCAGGGGCCAAGTGAGAGGTTGTAGGTCACAAGTCCATCAAGAGGCTAAAGGCAGATGAAAGGGAGAGCTGCTGTCTGCCCACACACCGCCTGAACCTGACTTCCACGTCCCACTGCGAGGAGCTGGCCTTGGGCAGGGGGCAGGAATCCCGCAGGTGGGGACACACAGCGGCCCCCTCTCAGATGGCTCACTGCTCTCCCGTTCAAGGTGAGGGCTAGCTCAGTCTTGACCCCGTCTGCTTTAAGCACGTGCGTGGGGCAACTGAGAATCGACGTCTCCTTAAAAACAGAAACACTCCGGCAGCTACATACAGTTAAGATTTTTTAAAATCTGAAGTTAAAAAAAGCAAAAAAATGGAAATGAACGAAGCCTGCATTTTACTCAGCATGCCGGCCTCTGGTTTCACCTGATTTGACTACTCTTAATATGTCTTTACCTTGATTTTCTCACTTATTCAAATCAAATCTTTGGACTGCTGCGGAGAATGACCAACTAATCAACAACTGAATCAGTGAAACTCTTCAGTGCCAGGCCCCTTACAGGAAGCTGCAAGTTCACAGGCAACTCACTAAACCCCTAACCGGCATGTGTGCTGGACCTGCTGACAAATGTTTAGCTACTGGCGGGGGTCGGGTGAGGCTTGGGCGGGAGCTGACGTGTAACGCTTGCCCATGTCTGTGGTGTAAATGCTCTAGCCAGGCTACCAGAGCGATACCACAGCAGGTGGGGCTGGCTCTCACGAGCCAGTACGAGCCAGCCTGGCACATGGCTTTCTTAGAAAAGTCTTGCAAAGTCAGGCCGATGTGGGGATGAGTCTGGCCTCCTTACTGGCGGTGTGTCCTGGAGGAAACCGCTTCCCTTCTTGAGCCTCATCTGTAAAATGGGCATGACAGTCTCTGCCTCACGGGCAGGGACATGCCGGCTGAGGTAGGTACTCAGTGACTATGGGGACACTGACTTCTGAAGGCCAGGGCCTCCTCATGCAGATCTGGGGAAAAAATACAGCTCCTCACGGGGGCCGTGCCTAGGCCAGGCAGCCCCGCCTCAGAGGAGGCTTTCGGTAGAGGCATTGTTTCGGGCCACTGAGACATACTGCCTCGGCATGTCTTCTGAGAGACTCTCGCCCTCATGAGGGTTGGGCCAGTGGGTCATACCCACCAAGCAGCCTTCCTGGCTGTCATCAGTGGCTGTCATCAATGATGGGCTGAGCCCAGGGACACCCCTCGCCCCCTCCCACGTGGTTTCTGTGGCTCCTGGTGCCCACAAATGCCCAAGAAGCTGGTGTCCCAGCTTTTCCCCAGGTTTGTCTTCCATGGCCTCCTATACCCATGGCCTGCAGCCCCATGTGGCCGGCTGGTCATCCCCTGAGAGACCCGTCCGCTCCCTGGCTTCTCCTGTTATCCATAAATGAAATCGTGGGCCTCTCTCAAACTCCACCAGTTCTGCGGAGCTGCCCAACTCCTGGGTTATACTCCTCATGTCTCCCCACGCTTCCAGGCTGTCCCACAGCTGGCACGGGGAATTGATGCCCATCAAGCAGATCTGTGGATTCTTCCTAAGATGAGAGAGCCCAAGGACCCCTGTTCAAGCTCAAGCTTAAATGTGATGGAGAGAGGAAGACTGAATTTCCATTCCCAGCCAAAGAATCACAACTTACGAGAAGCCCTGCTAATCGTCACCAACCCTACATTTGTCACTGGGGAGCAGGTGTGGCCCTGAACTTGGGCCTCTAGGCAGAGTATTAAGCTTTAGGAATCACTGAGCTTTTTCCCACACCAGGGACTTGCCACCAGGGGGTCTTCCGATTAGTAAGGAGCCCTGATGAGTTTGAGGCAGGAAGCTCCCTGCCCCCTCCCCTCACCCCATCACTGTTCCCCTCACTCACAGCCTGGTGTGGCTCTGTGTGACTCTGATCAGCCCCCAAGGGCAGGCCGAGCTCTGAGCCTTCGCAGTGACCTCACTGCCCAATACAGGTCCCGTGGAGGAGCAGGGCCTCTGTCTCCATAGTGAAGGGAAGCGAGATGGAATAACCTTGCCCTCCTCCAGAGGCCTGGCTCTCGTACCCAAGCAACCACTGTCCTGGGAAACAGGCTAATGTGGAGCGAGCTGCTGGGAACATGAGCCACCAACAGCTGGGCTCCCATGAGGCTGGAGTCAGCTGAACCCGAGCGCTTCCAGAGGCACCTTGTCCCTGAGATGTAGTCAGAGTACTGCCATCGCATTTAAAAATGACCCCAGCAACCACCAAAGACGGCTCCGGCAGCACAGCCCGGGGGCGGGAGGCCGGTTTTCTCTGTGCTGATAACTCGTGCAGTGCCAGCTGCAGGCACGGGAACTGCCGCCACCGTCTCCACTCTGGGGCAGCACGGGCTCCTGCAACCAGAAGAAGACTGGCTTCATGGCTGGCTGGATCCTTGCAGTCCATGTTGTCCGTCCATCTTACAGACGGGGGAAATGAGGCCCTGAGGTTGCATGGCAAGACCAGAACCCAGGCCACTGGGCTCCCAGCCTTGGTTCCCTTGTCCTGGGGTCGCTACACTGTGGGACCCACAGGGTCACTGGCATCAAGCATTTCCTAGGGTGAACAGAACTAGGAACCCAACACCGAGTCAGTGTAATAAATGGTACCTGTTACTACTAGAATTTAAAAGCCTATTAAAATCCAAGGCCAATTCAGGGCCGCCTCCTCTATGAAGCATTCTGAGTAACCCCCCAACAAAGCACGTAACTCCTGGCTCCTCTCTGACCGTCCACCAGCCTCACTGAGGGAGAGGGCCGAGCCCTGCTCACCTGCGGAATCACTGAGTTCACAGGAAGCCTTGCCTCTGGCCTCTCCAGACGCGGCCTGCCTCTCAAGCAAGGGTTTCTGTGAGTCTGTGGAACTGACGGGCCCTGCCTCAAAGTCCCTCTTCCCGTGGCCCTCGGCTTTGTGTCTCATCTGCTCTTGGGAGCTGGGCACAAGAGGGCCGCTCTGGGGGAGGTGCAGCCTCTCCCGGCCCAGCTCCCTGTCCTGATATGGGGTGCGGGGCAGTAACTGCATTACTGAGTTCAGCAGAAAGCCCCTCTCACCCTCCCATTTATCTCCCCTCCTTGAGGGGAAATGAGATATAATTTCAGAGTCATTCCCAGAAACCCTGGTCTTCAGGGGCCCAGTGCCAGTCAGTCCAGGCTGCCCGCCGGGTCGAACCTAATTTGATCCAACTCATCCAAATCCGATTACGTCCTGCAAACTCGGACCAAGCGTCTCCTTGGTGCCCAGGACGGAGCGGGGAGCGATGAGGTCACAGATGATGGCCTGCAATGCTGCCAGGTCCCAGTTCAGACTCTGCCACTTGCTGCATGAATGGGGGCGACCACGCCATTTCCCTGAGCCTTAGTTTCCACCTGTGTAAACGTGGACAGTCACAGCACCTGCCGGGAGGCGCTCAGCACGCACGCCGCTCCTCTGGGCCAGCCAGGCTGGCTAAGGGTGCAGGGAGGGACGGAGGGACTTCCTGGGCGGGGGCGGGGCCGTGACACACGTATGTGTTAGGAAGATCTCTGGAGGCTCCGCGAAAGGTGACGAGCAGGGGCCAGACTGCAGGCCAGAAGCAAGTGGGGGGCTGTCGCTACAGCCCTGAACGGGATGGAGGAGCCTGGAGTGGGGCGGCGGCCGTGCGGACAGAGGCAGGCTGCACTTGGGATACATTTAAGAGCCCCTTTCTCTGAGTTTTCCAGACGTGACGTAGGGATTCGGGCTCTGAATACACTTTTCATCTAATTTAACCTTTATCATAAGCCTGAGAAGGGGGTGTTGCCATGCCCATTCCACAAGCAAGCACATGGAGGCTGGGTCAGAGTGGGAGGAAGGCATGCCGGGGCCACACCACGTGTGAGACGCAGGGGCCCTCCCGGATGCCTGCCTTCTCTGGACCCTGTGACAGGCCTCGCAGCCCTTCCCACCCCAAGGCCTACTTTCCCCAAAGACCTCCTGTCACTTTTGGATCCTCTGCCAGAGTGTGCCCCGAATCAGAGGATGGCAGAACCTGCCTGCCCCAAGCCAGCGTGTGCATCGCGCATTCTGCAAAGCAAAGTTCACAGATGCATCCAAAGCACTAAAGGACTAAAGGACAGAGGGCAGCGAGCCCGGTCTGTCCTGAGGAGCAGAGGAGCTGGTCTTTCTCACTGCCCATCCCAGGGTAACAAAGCTGGGATGTGTGCCTTCCAAGGGTCGTTGCTATGACAACCTCATCAATAACATCATTTTCTGCATCCAGGTCCCGTAAACACCAGGGAAGGGGAGGCATCAGAACAGCGGGGGAGGGGGTGGTGGGGTGGGGGTTGGAGGGGTGAGGTGAGGGGTGGGGGTGGATAATTACCCGGGAGATTTCCCTCCCCTTCCACCTCATCAATGGTAAATTATGCAGCCCAGAAAGAGGCTGGGGCCTTGGGGGGCGGGCTGGAGGAAGAGGCGGACTCTGCAAGCTGTCCAGGCTAGCAGGGAAAAACAAATGCAGGCCCCCACATGCTGCAGAAAGGCCCTGTCCGGGAGAAAAGGCACAGGAGCAGTGCAGGGACAGGACGGGTGGGAGAGATGACCACAACACGGTCACCCCTTCGCCTCGAGCTGCCTCTGTGCCGCTGTTCCACCTTTCGGATATGGCATCTCCCTAATTCCTCCGACCACCTGGCAGGGCTGTTATGTCATGGTGTTACCTTACCCCCTCCCCGCCACTCCTTAACAGATGAGAACACTGAGGCACAGAGAGGTGAGGTGAGGTGAGGGGGCTGGATCTAGGGTGCAGACCTGAAACAAGACACAGTGGGGGCAGCTCTGGGCTGCAGAGCGGCCTGCAGGCTGATGAGAGCCGTAGCTGCCACCATCGAACACCTACCTACTGTACACTAAGCACTTTACAGGAATAATCTCCTTTAAGCCTCGTGACCACTTTGTAAAGCAGATGTAATTATCCCCACTTTGCAAGTGAAGTGAGGAGAGCAGGATGAAGGGAGGCTTGGGAACTTGCCCAAGGGACAGAGTGGGACAGGCGGATGTGAACCGTGGTTCACTTTAAAACCTGTGCTCCCAGGGGACTTCCAGAGGGACTGCGGCATTCACGTCCAGGGAAGGGGCAGGGAAGCCCGGGCTGTCCCCTTCTATTCCTGAAGTTTCCCCATGGGGGCGACAGCACTGGAATCACCGAGCCCCTGCTCTCTCTGGCTCCGTCCGCATTGCCACATTCTGTCTCTCCAAGCTCATCTCAAGTGCCAGCTTCTCCAAGAGGCCCCGATCCCCGCGCCGGCCCTCCCCCCAGTCAGGCAGTGACACCTCCATGCCCCTTCGACTCCCTTCCTGAGCATTCCTGCCCCCCAGGCCCCGCCCCAGGCCTGGCACAGAGACCAGAACACAGGCCTTTACAATAGCACCCTGCAAGGTAAGTAGCTTCATCCTCCTTGCACAGAGATGTTCAGAGAGGTTAAGCAATTGCCCGTGGGCTCTTGAGTAGCACATGGTAGAGCTGAAACTTGAACCCTGTCTGACTTGAAGACCTGGCCTCCTCCAGCTGCAGAGCGAGCTTTCTGGAATATAACTCTGACTGTGTGTCTTCCCACAGCTAAAATTCCTCAGCGTCCCCCACCCCCACCCCAGTGCCCACAGGGTGAGGCTGAAAGTTCTCAGCATGGCATTCAGGGTCCTCCCGACCTCCTAGTCCTGCCATGGCCCTAGGCAGCAGGACGCTCTGCACAGACTGCCCTTGCTTCTCACCGTGGTGCCTTTGGGAACGTGCAGTTCCTTCTGTCTGGGACACACTTCCTCCCTCCCTTCAGTGGCAGCTTCTGACTAGTTATATCTGATTCTGTTTGGGGTGTCACCTCTTCTGGGAAGCCCTCCTTGTTTCCACCCTTCCTGTCTCTGGGCTGGATTAGGGGCCTGGCCTCCATGCCCCCCTGCATCCTCTCTCTCATAGCACCCACCACAGTAAATGCAACTTCTGGGTCGGCTGGGTCACCCCCACCAGACTGGGGGCTCCTTGAAGAGCCAGAGCCCAAACCCAAGTCACTCTTTGCCCCCCGCTCCTTGATGCTCTGCATTAGTACCTAGTCTTGAGTGAAGGCCTGAGAAATATTCGCTGCACCCAGCTGCACTGGCGAGGGGCCTGGGTTCAGCCACTCTGGGCTTTGACCTCTGCATCAGAACAGGGGCCAACACTCAGGCGATAGGGCGCGTCTGTCTGCAGGCCCTGGCCGGGCTGCTGCTTGCAGCGCAGTGCTAGCCCTGAGCCTGCGCGCCCGCCAGTCTGGATTTGCCTCAATCTCCTAATTACTCTCCAACAGCATCTGCGCCTCCATGGCGTGCCGGTGGCCTCTCATTAGGGGGCCTGTGCTTTAGCAGAAACAGGTCTCTGCTTACCATGCTTCGCCCCCCACCCCCAATTACATCCTCCTGGGGAATTCCAGGCCTGGCCGAAGCGCCAGCAGCTGGCTGCCCCAGGTGAGCCCCCAAGCTGACCATGAGCCCAGCCCACCCCAGGCTGCATCCCTAGGGGCAGCCCCACTGGGAAACGGGAGTGAGTAGGACGATGGGCTGCCATTTACCCAGAGCTCCTCAGAGACAGGCACTACGCCAGGCTCTTTGCAAACGTGCCTGACTGACTGTCTCCATGACTCTGAGGGTCAGGGACTGTCAACAGGCCACCTGGTAGGTGACAATGCTGAGGCTCAGACAGCGGTCCCCAACTTGCGTGGTGGAGCAGGGGTGGGCCTCTGGCCCCGTGCCATTCCCACTGCAGGCCCAAAGGGGTCCCAGCTCCTTGACCAAAGGCTCATGTCACAGCCCACCAGTCCTGGTGCCCGCTTGGCTGCCTCAGTGGCCCTCAAGGGGACCCTCCTCCTTGCTGTGTCTCACTGCCCTGTCAGCTGCTCTTCTCACTGCCGCCACCCCCTGCTCCAGGCTCAGTGGCCCCCCGCCAGGGCCCCAGGAGGACCCGCCCTTCTGAATGTGCACCCTGCCTTCTCTCAGCACTCGCCCCAAGCTGGTCCAGCCACAGAAGTCCAAACCTCATGTGATTAGACTCCCAACACCTTCCAGGTTCTTTGCTCACTTGCCCATCGCTGACTCCTTCCACAGTAATTAGGTAGGGTCTCCTCTACACCTGGGCCGTCCCCAGGACCAGCCCCCTTCCACCCTCACAGAGGCCAGACCACAGTCCAGCCTGTCACGGGAGTTCAACACACACCTGCAAGGTGGCTGGTCGCTAAGTCACTGGTTATGGACATGGCTCCAAAATGAGGCCATTCTACTTTGAGCTTACAGGCAAGCCGACAGCCAGGATGACCGGTTTCCTGGAAAGCCATTGGGGGTGTCGGAAAAGTCATGATGTATTTTTTCTATGTTTTTCGTTGCAAAAATGCGTCATAACTTTTCCGACAACCCAACAGAACTGGAAGGGACGCGGGAGAGCAACTAGATGAGCCGTCCATCTTCCATTGAGGAGGTGGAAGCCCACAGGACAGGGACTTGCCCTGGGCCATGCAGCAGGCGGCACTGTGTCCGCGCGTAACCGTCTGTCTCCCGACCCCTGGCTCCCCGTGCCCTGGCTCTCAGGTTCGTTCTGTTGCATCAGGACGTGGCTCAGAGGCACTGCTGGGCACTGAGACGCGTGAGCTTACCCATTCCTTCACTCCGTCTTCCTTTGCTAAGCACCACTTGTGTGCAGGCCCTGTGCGGACGCTGGGCAGAGCCTGCCGGGATGCCACTCCGTGTGGGTGCATTTTCAGCTGAGACCAAGTCCATTGCCATGGCTGCTTACGGGTGGACAGGCACTGTGTACACTGACAGATGGACAGCTGAGACTGGGGCTGGCTCCTGGCATTCCTGATGACAGCAGAGGGGGTGGGCTGGGTCCGCCTCCTCAGAAAGCAGGGATGGACATCAGCGTCCCTCTGGGCCCTCCACCCCTAGTGCCTTGACAAGTCCCATCCCTGGGGGCCCCTGGCACGCTGCCTCCGTGTGATGGAGGGAGCCCGTCTGACAGTTGCATGGCAGCCTGCACGTGCCATGGGCAGGTCGGCATCACTGAGGGGGAGCCGGCCCGCGCAGCTCTGCCTGACACCCACTCTCCAGCCTGTTCTAAGATGTGTGGCCTTGGCAATTGCTCTGTTTCCTCCTCTGAAGTGGAGGAGGATCATTAAAGGGTAATAAAGAGGTGATGGCTCCAGCGCAGAGTCCCCAACAGCCCCTCAAGGCACAGGGCACCCAGTAAAGGCTAGCCTGTCTTCTCCGCTCTCCCTGCCCCCCCATTGGCTGACTCTACGGCACTTACCCGGTCAGAACACACCTCACCTTGGAGCCCAACCCCCTCCATCCCCCCCAGGGCTAACCTTCCCTCCTCGCCCCACCCCCTGAAGTTCCCCAGCTGGTCACTAGGCGTCACCAGGAGCACGTCCAAGTCTCTCCGAGGCCCAGGGGGCTGGGACCACAGAGGCCTGCGAGGCTTTCTCATCTCCTGTTTTCACTCCTTTCATGTTTGGGCGGCTGGGGATGCTCTTCCCTCCCAGGGCTGCCAGGTTTAGCAAATAAAAACAGAATGCTCGGGTAAATCTAGATTTCAGAGAAACAGCAGCTACTTTCTATGTCCCAAATGTTGCATGGTCATACTTATACTAAAAAGGTATCCGTTATCTGAAATCCAATTTCAAATGGGTGGCCTGTGTTTTATCTGGAAACCTGATCCCTGCCCCCAAGGGGACCCTAAAGGAAGCCACGAAGGAACAGTCAGCTCACATATGTCCCCTCCCATGGCCTGCCTGTGACCTGGGACAAGTCTGTGTCTCCCTCCCAACAGGTGACAAGATGGAGAGAGCTCGGGCGGGAGCGCCAACATGGTGGCCTCAAGGGTGTTCCCACAGCAGCTCTTGGGGCCTGGGGAGGAGAAGCTAACAAGAACACTGGACACCTGCTAGCAGGAAAGTTTCCAATGACAAGAGCAGGTCCCTGGCACTGCACGGCTCACCCTGTGCTGAGGAAAAGAGCCGGGCTCCGTCCTGGCTCTGTGCCCAACCAGCTGTGCCTGCAGCCCTGCCTCCTACGCACTGAGGGTGGCAGCTGTTACTTCCCAGGGTCCTTTGAGGATTAAAGCATATCATGGGCTTGGTACACGGCAGGAACTCCATAAATGTCAGAGAAGAGGCCCCTCTCCCAAGAGCGTGTATCAGGGGCAGGCACAACCCCCTCTGGGAACTTATGCCACGCGTCAGTATTTATTCTAACTGTCACCTCACCCAGCAAACAAATGTGTGGGTGCACACTGGGCCAGCCACTGCGATGGGGCCCTGGGAACAAGGGGCCTGGGTGGAGGACAGGTGCTGCACCAGAGAGCAAGCTCACATACAGGCAAGGGAAAGTGAGCTGGGGGACAGTCCCTGAATTTCTGGTAAACTGGGCCCACCTGCTGGAGAGGCCTCAGCTGACCTGCAGCTGCATACGGCCTCAGGAGAAAGCTCAGGTGAGCCCAGCAGCAGGGCACGTGGCCAGACCACAGCACCGAGCCCGTCCTCCCAGTGGGCTGTGCACGCTGTCCAGCACGAGGGATGTGAAAGCACGTTGTGAAATCGATGCTACACACAATTCAGACACTATCTCCCTCATGAGGTGGATCCACCCCCCTTGTCACTTCCATTTGTCACGTGTCCTCTGCCCCCTGTCCTGTGTTAGACATAAGAAACATCAGTGCCCTTCTCAGGAGCTCGCACATCTGTCCCCCAAGAGAAGAGGGCTGAGCTGCTCAGAACCACGTGGTGCAGGTCCGCCTAAAAGTCAGAGACGGCTTTGCGGAGGAAGGGAAAGCATGCTAGGTTTTGAAGGATGAGGAAGAGTTCTCCAGGAATTGAGGGCGTGGGGAATGGCACTGGAGGCAGAGGGAATAGCACACATCACCACCCATCCCTGGTAAAGGGCTCTCTGGTCACAGGGGGAGCAGAAGGCAGGGGCGAGGGCCTGGCGAGGAGACGCACCGTGGAATGCCTTGGAAGGCGGCGGTTCTGGCGTGGGAGAGACAAGGTTGGTTGTGGCTGCCCCACAATGTGCACGGCATGGACAGGAGCCGTGGGAAGGTCCTGAGTGGGGAATGACACAGCCAGCATGTCTAGAACAGTGGCTCGGCTGTCGTCAGAAGGTTGGAAGGGACAGGAAGACCAGAGGCAGCTGCTGCACTAACTTGGCGACAGGGTGAAGCGTGGCTCCAGGCGGAGGGTCGAGAGGCAGGGCCTGCTCGCAGCCCTCCCTCCAGCCACTTAGTCGTTCAGTATCTTTGGTCTTAGGAGTCTGTCTGACTGGGGTTCAATCTTGACTGTGCTGTTCACTCACTGTGGACAAATCGCCTTGCTTCTTAGCCTCCATTTTCTCACCTGCAAAATGGGGTAATAGCAGCTATACTACACAAGGTGGTTTTCAGGACCTGATTATTTGTGTCAAAGTCTGGGCATAAGGCTTGGCACATAGGGATGCCCAGTGACAGTTGACAGTTTTACTGATCTCAGGTCCAGGCATTTCACTAGGAGACACAGTGTATATATATATATATATATATATATATATGATCTCATTTTAGTCCTCACAAATAATTATATAGTGAATACTAATATTTGTCCCATTATAGAGATAAGAAACTGAGACCCCCCAGGACTTGTGGCCGATTAGGGAGCCCTCACCTCTTGGCCTGGTGCTTGCCCTCCTGCACTGTCCACTCTGGGAGGCCAGAGGGTCTGCAGCGTGGGGGAAACCCCCTGTGCTAACGCCGTGAAATAAGGACTGGGGTCCCCACGGGGCTGCCTGGCCAGCTGGCTGGAGGCCAGGCCAGGAGAAGGGCATGAGGCTGGCTCCCCAACAGCCAAAGAAGTTGTTTATGGGGTGGGAGGCTCGTAAAAAATAATAGGCTGGATTTATTGTCCCCACGTCAAGGGCCATTCCGGACTACACAGGGCCAGGCCAGGCCTTCTCCAGCAGCGCCGTAAATCTTCCCGATAAATGCGAGAGCTGTTTATTCTCCCGCCCACCCGGTCTGGAGCAGGTAGGGGACAAGGGCAACCTGCACACGGCGAGTCCCCCGCCAGCAGCCGGAGAGGCCGCCCTGAGGCTGGGGCTGGATTGTGACTACACCGGTCTCCTTCATTTAAAACAGCAAGTTCCCAGCCACCCCCACCCATGGGGCCTTCGCACCCACAGCTGGTGGTGGAAAGATCTAGAGCAGTGCAGCGCATGTCCCTGGGCCTGCAGGGGCCATGCTGGGGCCCCAGCTCAAGGCCTGGCCTGGGTCCACCCTGTGAGAACCATGCCCTGGCAGCCAGTGGGATCCTATCAGCCGAGTGCACTGGTAAGATCCCAAGCCGACAAGAAGCCGGGGTGGCTTGCAAGGGACTGTGGGTCTCTGTCCGCAGGCTCGTTCGTTCGAGCCTGGAGGTGGACTAGAGCAGAAGAACTGGCTCTGCCCTGAAAAATCTGTCTCCCGTGCTGAGTACTGCTCTGTGTGGCCCAGCTGTTTCCCCTCCTGCAATGGGGGGGACAGTTCACTGGAGTACTTCCCAGGGCAGGTGCGAGCATCCAGGTGATCAGGAGCTGTGGACGGGGGAGGGGTGGGGAGGGTGGGCCTAGGAGGGGCACCTAGTGGCTGAGATGGGGGAGGGAGCAAGGGCAGTGTCCAGTCTGCCTACAGGTCAAGGGCATGTGAGAGCAGGAGTGGCAGGGCATGACCCGCCTAGAGAGGGGGGGGTCGGGGGTCGGGGGTGGGGGTGGGTGGGCAGAATGAGGGATGGGACAGGGCTGTCCCCAGAGGCTGCTCCTATGGTGAGAGCCACTGACTCTCTACCCTGACCCAACCCCAGGAGTCTGCACCTGAAACTCCCCAGCGACCTTTGCCGACAAGCCCCCTATAGCCAATCCCGAGGTGGTGTGGGCTTTGAGCAGTGGGCGCAGGTCCCAAGGGCAAGGGCGCCTGGCCTTCTTCAAGGCTCCCTGCTGTAGCTGACCCGAGCGGCTGTGACGTGAGGGCCTCTACTCCACCCACACAGGAGTCTGGGTGCCGGTTGGAAAGAGCGCTTTAGCCTGAAGTCTGCCACTCAGCGGGCACACGATCCCCTCTGCTGACCAAGTGAGCATGAGCACTCTGTCCTGCGGCCCCATGGCCCTGGGTATGGGGTCTGCCAGACACCTCCACACACTGTCCCGTCAGCACCTGTCTTCGTGCCTTCCTCCCCTGCAGTCTGTGGCTTCCAGGAGGATGTGCCTTGGCACAAACGTGGGGCTTCTGAGCGCTGCCCACTGAGTGGGATGGAGGAGCCCAGCCCCCATCCCCAGGCTGGTCACATGGCACAAGCGTGGCACAGGAACGAGAATGGTGCTGTCCTCACGCCCCAGGACACATGCAGGGAGATCAGAGACTCCGCTCAAGTTCCCAAGGCCCCGACCCCTGATGGAACCCCAGGTTCCTGAGCTTCTCATCAGTCAACTCCCTGCGATGTACTCAGACCCCAGGCTGGGGCCAAGCCTGAGTCACCTGACCAGGCATTTTCAGCCTCATGAAAAGTACAGACTGACTAGTCCTGCTTGGAGGTTCCAGGCTCCCTGCCCGGGCTCCTTTTTCTAAAAAGAAAAAGGTCCCACCTTGTCCAGAACCAACACCACTGAAATGTTCCACACCTATGTGACACGGGTGACAGGCCTCTCTAAGTGTGAACCTGAGGCAGAAGGTCCCGCCTGCCCTGCCTGTCGCCTGCCCCTCAGCCATCCTCCTGTCGCCTCCCGCATACCTACCCTTCTCTCCATCCATACTGTCCCTGTGTGAGTTCCAGACCTCTCAGCAAATTGCTTCCCACCCGGGGTAGGTAATGATCTTCCTGAAATGTGGATCATACCCCGGCCCAGGACTGAAGGTGCCCCGTCACTTTCACAGCAAAGTCCAAACTCCTGCTAAACAGCTTCCTGAAGACCTTCTCACTTCCACCAGCTCTGGGTCCAGAAGCCTGCTGGGGCGCTGACTCTTCTGGGCAACCAGAACAAAGTGGAAATCTCGGACGGCAGAGAACCCCCGGCCAGAGGTAGGCCAGCCTGGCCTGAATGAAGGGCCCAGGCCGAGGAGACCAGCTGGACGGCCCACAGGGTGAAAACAGAAGGGCACTGGGGCACGAGAGGCAGGGTGCCCGGAGTCTGGGCTAGGCTGGAAACAAAATCAAAGCAACCGTGTAAGAAAAGTATCTGGCACAGGAGAGGGGCCCCTTTGCCTCCAGTGAGGCCGCACAGTGTATAGTAACGACTGAGATCAGGGCAAACCCTGGCACCCAGCCTGCCAGGCTTTATGGCCCTGGGGCAGTGATGGAATCACCCCCTCGGTCAGATGGCACCAGAGGGTGGTGGTGTCTGAGGGTCCTCCCTGCTCCAAACAGCATCCCAGTGCTCAGGCTCAGAACAAGGCTCTGCAGATGTGTCACCGCACCTCTGACTATGGTTTCTGCCTCTCTGTCTTCATAGCCCTACTCCACGTTTGTTTGCAAGGTCAGCTGCCTGCAATCCACTATTTTAACCAAGGTCTGGTTCCAGATGGGCTGGCTAGCCTCTCACCCTCTCCTTCCCACCACAGCCCCCACTGCCACCCACTCTCCCCCAAAGCCCCAGAATATGCTGTCCCCTCTGCCCCCTGCCCCTCCCCACCCGTCGGCCACTTCAGAGGTCACCTGCTCTTAGGGGCTTCTTGGACCCTTCTTCACCTCCCCCAGGTTCCCTCTGACCTGGACAGGCTGCTGGCCCGGCCCCTCAGCACTGCTGCCCAGGGTCCACGCTGACCATACCATGCCACACCACGCCACATCATGCCACAGTACACAGATATGATGTACGTTTAAGAAAATAGAGCAGACCCATGAGGGGAATAACTTGAAGGTGCTGGCTCCTTGGTGGCCCATCTCCTCTGGGGCCGGAGAGGCCCCCTGGGCACATGACCATATAGGGGGCAGTGGAGGCTGGGACCAGCCTGGCTGCCCCAGGCTGTGGGGCACAGAAGGGACTGCTATCACCTGCTGTGTCTGGCTGCATGGGAGGGAAGTGTGGGCTGTGATGGGGCCACAGCCAGGCTTGACGTGCTGAACAGAAGGAGATGAGCCACAGATTCCCAACAGCCTGAGGTCCCCTCCTGCCCAGCGCCTGGGACAGAGGAACAGCCTGTGGCCCCAAATCAAGGCTGAGATCTAAAGAAGCTGCCTATGTGAGCCACCACCCCAGGGCAGCCACTGCACTTGACCTCTTCAAAGTATTTCCCCGAAAGGATCCTTCACTTGCCTGGGAGGGGTTACTGGTCTCAATTTACAGACAAGGAGACCCAACGAGGTAGGCGAGGTAGGCGTGACTGCAGAGGCTACGAGGCCAGAGGAGATGGAGAGCGGCCGAGGACCTAAAGCTCCCGACCCTAGCCTGGCCAGATCCACAGGCCATGGACCAGGGTTTGTGCCGGCTCCTGGAAGAGGGCCCACTCAGAGGGCTGAGCCCCATGGCCTTACTTCTCGGTCAGAAGCCTGGCCTGACCCTCGCTGACCTCGCTTATGCATCCGGCCACCTCTAATTAAAACCAGCCTGCGTGCTTTTCCTCTTGCTTAGGGGAGGTTCCAAAGGGCTGACCAGCAGTAGGAAGAGTCAGGTGACACGAGGAATCTGATTTGCCAAGTGGCTCTGGAGACTCATTGGCTCTCAGGAGTCACAGAGATCAGAGGCCACTTAGGTGCAAACCAAGCTGACACTTAGCACCCCGGACCTGCCCTGATTTTGAGCTCTAACAGTCATCACTGTGGGTGACACACAATCACAACCCTTGTGGGCAACTGTCACGACTGACGGATGGAGGCTCAGGGGGAACGCAGCCTGCCCAGTCACCCAGGGCCATCTCCACATCCTGTGCACTTGGCCTGTCCTCTTCAGATCTTCTACGTGGCCTTCGGGAACCCTGGAAATGTTGCCACACATGTCCTTCTGGGGTATCCAAGAAGTCTGCTGTTTTCTTAGATTGATTCACTACCCAGATTTAAAAGTTAGGAGGTTCACATAAACATCTGAAGGAGAGAAGGGACTTCTTTAACCAACGTGCTGCTTAACACAGATTGGGGTTGAGGCTTCCCAATAGTACTCTGGTTAACTCTCGATCCTGGCTTCACGTACAAATCCAGACCTGGCTCCCCAGGGCCACTGAGTGGGGTGAGGCATGTGGGCTCAAGGCTCTATTGCACAGTTAATTTGAGGCGCAGACGCTGGAGAATCTCGGTCCCCCTAGAAGCCCTATATTCTCCCCACCAATGTCATTTCTCCACCTCTGCTTAACCAGCCCCCCAAAGCTGCCCTCTGCACAAAATCCAAACTCCTGCCTCCGTCCGGCAGCCTCACTGGGTCTGGCCTCCGCCAAGCTCCCCTCATCCTGGGCTCCTCTCCCCTTGGCTCCCTGAGCTCCGGCATCCCGCCCCTCATTCTGCTTTGCACAGGAGCCTGGCCCATGCCGCCTCAGGGCCTTTGCACACTCCCTCTGCCTGGCACCCCTCCCGCCAAGGCCATCGTTGTTGGTCATTTGGTTTCAGCTTACATGGGGCCTGCCTGTTTTTGTCTATTCTTCTGCCCTATTGCTTTCCTTACCAGCCTCATCATGTCACAGCTAGTGACCTGGGCTGCAGTCCTGACTCTGCCACTTTCCTATGGGTGTGACCTATGGCAGGTCCCCTAATGTGACTGGGCTTTGACTTCCTCATCTACCACCAGGTCGTAATATCTGCTACCTAAAGCTCCCAGGCTGCTGTGAGGGCCCGGATCAGAGCAAGCACATGTCCCCACAGCAGCCACTGTCTCTGCTCCCCACACCATCATGTCCCCCCAACTCCACTTCTCTGGCTGACGTTGACTTTCGCTATGTAACAGCCTTAGTACAGTGATGCTTACAGGCCAAACCAGGATCCACTATAAATAGGATGTGGCTGCCGTCAAATCGTGCTGACTTTCCCTTCCTGGGCGCCAGCCTCCACTTCCCCTGGAGTCCTGCTTATGGGAAAGCCATTCTTCAAAGGAACAGAGCACACACAACCTGGCTGCAAAGGGGCTTAGGCCGCCCTGGCCTCGGGGACTTTACCGCCTGCTCAGAGCAGCCACCCTGTAAACCCCACTCCTGGATGAAACCACCAACACTCGCTCTCTTCCTCATAAACCCGTTTCTTATAAAACACGATTTGGGCCCAGGGTCCTCATCTGGGGCAGCCCGACCCCGCTGCCCCACAGCTGGGAGGTCTCATAAGGTGCAAAGTGAGTCGCCTGCGTGGGCTGCCAGGAAGTCTGGACAATGTGACAGGAGCGAGGCCAAGGAACAGCGGGGCGTGGCCTTTATGTCCTCCTGGGGACACGGGGACACAGCAGTCCTGGGGATGATTGAGTTCCTCTTGTCTTTGAGGAAACTGCCTAAACAAACACTAAGAATTCTAAGGAGTCCAATAAAGTAGTTCTGATTAATTACCTTGGGCTTTGTACTTTTTAAACGTTTTCTCTTCCTCAGGAACTGCTTTCAAATAAAAATGATGCCCAGGGCCTCACGTCTCACCTCACAGCCTCCGTCAGCTTCAGCACACTCTGGGTACCTTGCACCCTAGGTTCTGTTTCACCCATCCAAAGACGCTGCCGGGTCAACACCATGTCCGCATTTTGTGGGTGAGGAAGCTAAGTTTCAGAGCTCTTAGAGGAGCCCCGCCGCCCCTCTAGCACCTCCTCCTCATCAGGGGTCAGCGTGGGGGAGGGGCTCAGGCCACGGCCGGCCGCCCGTGGGGCTGTGCTATCCTCCTCCCACATCTACAGAACAGCCAGGCTCGAAGACAGAGGCCCATGTCCCTGCCCTCAGCCCGCTGTGCTGCCACACACCGCCTGCCTCCGACACTCCGGATGTTGCCATTATGCTAAGCGAGACATGCCTCTGCCATTGCAAATGCTGCTCCCTGCGCTTGGAAGCCTCTCTCCTCTAAGCATGAGGTCCTGGCTTCTAGTCACTCTGTCCCACCTCTCAGCACTGCTGCTTTAGGCCCAAACTCTGACCACCACTGTCTGACACCAAGGCTCTTCACCTGAGGGTTGGCCGGAGGCCAAACTCTGTCCCAGCCTGGGCTGTCCCAGGCTACAGGCAGTCCGGCTGGCTAGGAGTCTCCCCAGGTCCCTCACCCCACCCTAGGCTGGCCCGCCCTCCCACCTGGCCTCCAGGGGGCAGCAGGCTCCCAAGCACGAGGACCCTCCCCCGGCGGGTGACTCGGTGAACGCACTGCAGACAGTCACGGATGCTGCCAGACTCACAGACACTGAGACATTGGCACTCAGCCTAGCCAGGCCTCGAGCCCCCCTTGGGGAAGGGGACCGTGGAGAATGGGGCCCCACTCCTCCTGACCACAGCCAGCCCCCGGCCCAGAAAGGAAAACAGCTTCTCTGGTCACATCTGCCCATGTACGTACGGCCCCACCTTGTCTCCAAATAAAAACCGCCAGAAGCACCAAGGGCCCCGGGTGAGTGGGTGGAGGGAAGGCGCTGGGAGGAGCTCCCCTCAGAACCAGCACCGGAGCACAAAACAGCTATTCAGGCCAACACCAAGGTTCCCTGCCTTGACCTTGAGGCCCCAGCATGAGCAGGGGAGAAGGGGGTTTCCAGGGGCCGCCTGTTTCTGTGGGGTGGGGCGAGCCTGGTCAGCACAGGCGGTACTCACCATTGGAGCGGTGGATACAGGTGTGCTGGTTGTCGCTGAGGAAAAAGCCACTGTGGCACTGACACTCATAGCTGCCCATGGCGTTGACACAGATCTGTTGGCAGCCGCCATTGTTGTCCTGACACTCATCCACATCTGTGAGAAGAGGAAGAGGAAGTCACACCTGGAGCTGGAAGTGAGGATGCCAGCAGTCTCCCTAGAGGTGCCCCCTGGAGCCATCCCACAACGCTGCTCTGCCCAGGTGCTTCCGGTGGTGCCCCATGGCGGTCCTGCACAGACACACTTCCCCACAGAGCCCCGCAAGGCACTCTACACACTAGACGGTTACAATGGCTGTCCCGTTAGCTGACCCTGACTCTCCTGCGTGTCCTGCACTATTTAAGCATCTTACCTGCATTAACTCTTGTTTTGTTTTTAATATTGTATAGGGGAATTGGGGAAGGGGAACAGACAAGTTGCTGTCCTTTTTTGTTCTTTCAGTCTAGTTGTGGAGGACGTCACTTCACTGGCTCATGTTGGTATTGTGATCATTGCACTCTTCCCAGCTGAGGCAGATAGGTCGCCGGCCATTGGACGGCTGCTCACAGTGGCTGCCGGCCACTCACACTGGCTGCTGGCCACTCAAGGTAGCTTACGGCAGCCCACTGCAGCCCCACTGCAGCCTACACCGTCGCCGGCAACTCAGGGCAGCCCAGCTCCAAGTTGAGCCGTTTGTTCACCACTTTAGCTGTAGAGGGCGCAGCATCACTGGCCCTCATATGTGGGATCCGAAACGGTGGCCCTGCTGCTCAGAGCTGGCATCCTAAGCCAACTCTTAACCAATGAGCCGCTCGGCTGGCCCCTGTATTAACTCTTTTAGCCCTCACAGCAACCCTGTCAGTCAGATCCAGGTAGTCACCCATTTAATAGATGAGGAAACTGAGGTACAGAGAGGCAAAGCCACCTGTCCAAGGTCACACAGAGGCAGGATCCAAACCTGGTGGTCTGACTCCCAAACCTGGGCTCTCACTGATGCCCTCCCTTCCCCAGGAGACTGTGCAGCCTACGCTGCCTACCACCAACACACAGAGCCTTGCCAACCAAATTCTACCATTCCCCCGTTTTTTTCAATCACACTGCAGATTTACAAACAGCAGCACAAGATTTCGCAGCTAGGGAGGGCTGGAGGACAAGGCTGCTGGCCCCCCCCCAGCTTTCTGCCTTGCAAATTGATTTCAAAAGCCCCGAGAATGGGGAGGTTTTGAAAAGGCCCTGACCTCTCTGGCTGCCGAGACTGCGGAGGAAGGCTGCCAAGCGGCCTTTCCCACTCTCCAGGAGAGACAGACCTCGGGGCCGACACTCATTTTTGACCAGAGGCTGCTGGCACAAAGGGTGCTGTTGGCTGAAAAGAGTCTTTATGGAGTTCTGGTCTTGAACAGAACAGCATGTTTCAATTACCAAAGTCATAACCCCCTACACTGTCAGTTTGTTTAAAGAAAGAAGGGCTTCTTAAACCTTAATGTGCCATGTCTGTATTGTCATTTTAATAGGCAAATATATGAAACCACAAAGGCACGTAAGCTACTGGCTGCTTCGAGCCAATACTCTGACGATCCCCAACACACACACACTCTCACTCACTCATTCACTTTGGCATTGAGCTTTATATATAGTTCTTTTTAACCTAACCATCTTCTACTCCTGGAATCGAAAGGCTGTGAAAAGGTAAAGGATCGGGCAGAGCGGCCTACCCTGAACCGCGAGAGGTCTCAGCTCTACCCTGTGGCAGCTGTGTCCTTCTCCGGCTTCGGGAACAGACCACTTCACCACCCAAGAGACCCCGCGGCTCCCTTTGAGGCCCACTGGGAGGCAGGTCATTATTCTCCAGCGAGCTCAAATGTCAGCCGTGTGGCCGCCAGGAGGGAGGCAGGGCTCTGAACGCCAAAAGCCACCAACAGTTACAGCTGAAATGGCCCGTGTGGCTCCTGCTGAGAGGAGCCTGGGAGTGGCATCCCAGAGCAAGCTGGGAGGGATGACTCTGAAGGCCTTTCTCTACACAACCAAGTCTCACAGATAGCCCCCTGGAGCCCAGCACCAGTGCTACCTTTGCTGGGCACCTCCCCCCCACACCCCAGGGTGTCTGCCTCTGGGGGTCCGTCCCCCACCATGAACCGTTCTAAGCCAGGCACCGTGTCCTAGCCATCCTATTTATAACAACACAAGGCTAACATTCCCCCAGTGTTCATGATGTGTCAGGAATGGGGCCTCACGACCACAGCAACTCACTCGATCCTTGCAGCAACCCTGGGTGGTAGCTTGTGTTACCGATTCTATTTTACAGATGAGGACACTGAGGCACACAGAGCTGAAGTAACTTGAGCAAAGTCACACAGCTGCTCAGAGTGAAGGCAGGACTGAAGGCAGGCCTGAGCACAGGCCTCTGGCCTCCGCCATACTGAACCCCAGATGTGAACACAAAGCCGGGACGAGCCTGCGTGAGTCACGCTAAAATGTGCCAGCGTACCTGGTCAGTCCTGTCTCTGGCCCAACAAGGCCCCCTAGAGGCACCAATGCCCCCATGCGGGTACACACATAGGAGATTTGAACACGGTAGCTCAGTCCAGAACCCCCTGCAAGGCACATCCTTTGCCATTCTTCCCACGGTTCTCAGATTCTTTGCTCTGGACCTCAGTTTCCCCAGACCCAGTAAAAGTTCAGCTGGTGAAACAAACACAGCAGCTATAGGCTGCACCTCTGGTGTGGAAACGCTACTTGGGCCCCACCATAAATGGCTCCCCTGGTGTCCCATTTGGCCAGACCCACTCCCTCCCTGCGCTGGAAGCCAGACACCAAAGGGCAGTTGGTGTAACACATCTACAAGCCCAACAAACTGAGTGAGTGGCTGGGTCTAGGGGCAGGGCTGTTTACATGAGCAGGGAACAATGACTTGCCAGCACTGATGAATAATGCAACAGATACAAGGCCGTGTAAACATTTCTCTTGCCCACTTCCAAATGATAAAGCCCCACGATTAAGCAGGAGGGAAGAGGGGGCTACCGTCATGTACCCTTTTCTAGTGTGTTCCAAACACAGGCTTCCCAGTCCCCCAAGTTGAGCAGGAAATCATGGTCACAGAATCCCTTTGGGTAGCCTGCGGTCATAACCAACTTCTCTAAGGGCTGGATAGAGGGCCTGAGGCCCCCCTCACACCTGTGTCCCCAGACCTCTGAAGAGTGACCAGCTGAGTCACTTGGGTCAGTGAGATGGCCGCCCACCGGGTTCACCTGGAGGCCGTCACCAGGCCCAGCACAGCACTGTGGGAAACACTTAGCACTGTTCCTTGGCTCCCCAGCACTTGGCACGTTCTGCTATGAGAGGTGCCCCACGGCAAGGAGGGAGCCTACACCTGGGAGTCAGACAATCTGAATTCCGCGGTTGGCCTGTGGTTGTGGGGGGTGGCCAGGCCTTGTCCACAGGAGGAACTGCAGACTGTGTCCTTGGGAAAGCCCCACACAGTCCTTTCTTCTCTCCCGTGAAACGGACTGCTCCATGCACTGAAGGGCCCCCACGTGGGAATCCCCCCCACCCCGCCAAGCACCCCCAGAGACAGGCATCAGGCTTGGCTGGGTAGGGCTGGCAGCCTCACTATCATTAAGTAACAGCTGGCCAGGCCTTGCTCAGGCACTATCACAATAAGCCTGCACAACAGCCCCACTCCAGGGACACTATTCCCAGTGATCCAATTCTCAGATGAGAAAACTGAGGCCTAGAGAGAGGCAGAGACTTGCCCAAGGCTAGAAAACAGGCAGAAGGGGCATCAGAAGCCCAGTGAGTCTGGGTCCAAAGCTCTTACTCTGCTCCTCCGGGATTGGGCTTCTTTGAATGAGGACGTGTTGTGCTCAAGTCTCCAAACCCCAGTGCCAAAGCCCTCTCCTCTCTTTAGCCTTCCTGGTGCCCAGCGGAAGTCGCTCACCCCTGACTCCCAGACCAGGTGTACCTTTGTTCACGACTTCCTTCCTCTGCCCTGGACTTCGGGCTTGGTCGCCCTGTCTCTGCTCTGAGCTGAGGACAGACCTGGGTCTCCTTTAGATCCTCACACCCAGCAGAGGGTCAGGTCAGGTGGAGTGGGTGCTCAGGTGTCAGCAGGAGACACTGAATGGCACACATGTGCTTACACACACCAGTGACAGGGAGCTCACTACCATACAAGGCCAGTCCACTGGAGCACAGCACTGTTCTGGTTCCTTTTGCGGACATAAAGGGGGCTCATTCCAGGCTCCGCACAGCCTGCTCGCTGTGTGTAGCGAGGGCCCTGAGCAAGCCTGTTTCCAGCCCATGACTCCTGACCCCCGTGCGGGGCTCTGGGTGGGGTAGGGAAACTGCAATGCCTCTGAGTCCTGCCAGCAGCTCAACGTCCTTCATCTTTATTTATGGCCACAGCTGAATATTCCCAGAAGGCAGGGAGCTTCTCAGCAAAGGGACTTAGCTACAAAGCAGACAGGAGGCCCCATGGGTTCTGGGGCAGACTCGAGGAGGCTTCTTTCAGGAAACCCTTTCAATTGGCAACAAAGAAACTGAAGGGTGTAGCGTGGAGAAAGGACCCCGAGGGCCCCGGCTCTGTAAGGATCCTGCCCAGGGCTTCTCATGGGCTGCCCACACCAGCCAGGCCACCACCTGGAAGGCGTCTCTGACGGTGCCCCGGGACTGATGGAGCCCCTAAGTCTTCTGGGCCAGTGGTGAGGGGGGCAGACAAGGGTGTTGGGACAGGGGAGGAAGCTGAGCGGAGGCCGGTTCCTCATTCGGGGAACCCTCCCCTGGTGGGGCTGGGAGACGCCCTCAGAAACAGATCATTCCTGTGTGGTTTGTGATAAAAGACAGCTCGTGGGGGGCTGCTGCCCAGCCGGAGGCCCAGCACCTGATGCTCAGCGAGCACTCGGTCATTCAGCCACAGCTGAGGGAGGGCGGGAGGGAGGGTGGGGACTGGGGTGCCAAGGAGAACAAAACCTCCAGTTCTGCTCTGCCCACACCCAGCCACCCAGGCCTGAGAGCGTCTCGTCTGCGAAGCCCCCTCCCTTGGTCCCTCCCATACCCAAGCAGTCACCAAGCGGTTGGCTTTCCCTCACCACCTTGCCCGCCTGTCTCACCTCCACTCCCATGGCACAGCCCTGGCTTGGGCTGAGGCCTCTCCCTACAGGCACGTGGACACACTTCCCTGGATACCAGCCTGCAGCCTCTCCCTCCCAGTGGCCACCGTGAGGACTCTAGACAGAGCAAGACACAGATCAAGTCCAAACGGGGTCTCCGGGTCAGGTGCCCCGGCCTCTCTCTGCAGCACCTTGCACGAGCACAGGTCGGGATGCTGGGATGGGGACACACAGCCATCACCTGTGACTCTTGGTCATCTCTACTCTGTGTGCTCACCACTCACGGACAGTGGCCACACTCACCCCCGCCAGCCGCTGCAGGGTTGTGTCTGGATGGGCCCAAGTGCGGTGAAGGAGGTGGCTGTTATCCAGCAAGGAGGCTTTCCAGAGGCGACACCGACGGGATGCAGGTCGATCTGCCTCTGAAAGGTCTCTGTGGTGTTTGCCACCGAGGCCTGCCTTTGGCCCACGGTGCTGGTGTTTGTTTTTATTAATAGCTGGTTGTTAGTCCTACCTTGCACCAAAAATCCAGGTTTGCAGTTATTTATAATCACTAAAAATTACTTCTGGATCCAGCTTTGGTTGCTTTGTGTTTCCCACGGACATTTTACGATTTGAAACAGAGACTCTGTGTTCTGCCCGGACCCCACCCATGTTTTCCTGGCTGCCAAGAGCCTACTGTGTGTCAGGCTCTGTGCCCGGTCTGGCAGCCCGGCTCCCACCGAGGGCCCCGGAGCAGAGGCAGAGGCGCCGGCCATCTTAGGAACCAAACTCAACCTCCAACCCTGACAACTCCCTCCTGGTCCCTGAGGGCTGAGGCCCAGCCGTCCCTGGCTCCTTTCAGAAGGGAGGCTTAGGCCGAAAAGCCTCTTGGCTATTGAGCGGCTCTTGCAAAATTGCATTTGATGAGTTAAGTGTAAATAAATGAGAACCAGATGGATTAGATTTCGGGTAAAATACACATGGGTCTTAGAGCTTTGGGGCCTGGGTTCTGCTAGAGCCAGGACACTCCCTAAACTGTCAGAGGTGCTGGCCCAGGCAGGCAGGAGGTATGACTGGGGGTCTCCCGGGACCGGTCTACTTTCTGGTGTAGGCATCAGCTGGGCCTTCTCTGAGGCTCCTAACTCCCCAGCAGGTCGGATGTGTGTGTGTGAAAGACACAGGGTCCCTGCCGCAGCCCTGATCTGTCACCGAGTCCCAGATCAGGGCTGGGAGATGAGGCACACGCGTGGTGGTGGGCCGACTCTCCAGACCTGCGAACCCACCCGGACCCGAGGAGCCAGCCTCGGGGAGGCCAGCGCTCTGTGGAAGTCCGCTGGCACTCAGGGCCTGGTCACCACATCCCCGGTCCCGGCCTCGCCTTCAGTCACAGCTGCCTGTGGTCCCCCAGCGATGGCTGAGCAGCACTGAACATCGCTAAGGATGGGAGTTTGCTGCCTAGCTCCGACTGCTGACTGCTCCTCTCTACCTTCATCTGTAGGAGGTCTCCCTGTGACCACTATATACCCGTCCTGCCTCTTGCCCTTTAAGTCACACCAGCTGCGCTACAAGATTCAGCGAGTAACTTGCTGTGTGGCCTTGGGCAGGTCACTTAACCATTCTGGGCCTTGGTTTCTTTCTCTAGAAAACAGGGATCAGGGTACCTGAAGTTGTTTGGGGAATTAAAGGAAATAACGGAGGCAGAGCACTTAGCACAGTGCCTGGCACACACATTCCACACAGAAATGTCAGCGACTGATGAGCAAGGAGACTGCCGGCGTGCTGGGAACGCCAGGGGTGAGCCCACTCTGGGGTTTGGTCAGGTCCCTTCCCAACTGGAAAAGGGACACGAAGCCGCCTCAGGAGGCAGCGCTCAGTTTCGCCCTGGCCTTCCAGGCTCCACACACAGCAGCTCCAGCCCTGGACCGCCTCCCTCCTGATGAAGGTTCTGGCCTGCTCACCATGGGGGCTGGGAGACCCCTCTCAGGTGCTTAATGTTGGCCCAGAACTGGACACAGGACCGTGTGCGTGGCCGGCTCGGGGGTGTGGGACAAGCCCTACCCGTGTGTGCTCCGTACCTGCCGCCTCTTTTACTTCTCGTCACTTGTTCTTGTTGTGATATGACTCACATGACATAACAGTCACCATCTTAAAGGGTCTACTCCAGTGGTTTTTACTATATTCACAAGGTTGTATGAACATCACCATGATCGAATTCCAGAACATTTCTATGAACCCCAAAAGAAGGCTTGAAGCCATTATTAGTTAGCCCCAGTTCTCCCCTCCCCCAGCCCCTGGCAGCCACCAGTCTACTTTCTAGCTCTATGGATTTATCTATTTTGGACATTTCATATAAAATATGGAATCATGCAATATGTGGCCTCTTGTGTCTGGTTTCTTTCACGTAGCACAGCATTTTCAAGGCTTGTCCGTTTTCAAGGCACGCATCAGTGCTTTCTTCCTTTTTATGCCTGAATACCATCCCATTGCGTGGCTAGACCAGTGTATCCACCCACCGTTCATGCACATTTGGATTATTTCTACTTTTTAGCTATTATGACACACGCTGCTATGAACGACCACGTACAAGTTCCTTGTGTGGACATGTTTCAATTCCCTTGGGTCCGCACTTGGGGTGGCACTGTGGGTCACATGGTACTGTAACGCTCTGAGGAGCTGTCAAACGGCTTTCCGCAGTGGCTACACACCATGTTACTTTCCCACCAGCAAAATAGAAGGTCTCCACTTCTTTTTTTTTTTTTTTTTTGAGGACAGTGTCACTGGCCCTCATATGTGGGACCCGAACCGGAGCGCTGGCTTCCCAAGCCAGCGCTTAACCACGGCGCCACTCGGCCAGCCCCGAAGGTCTCCACTTTTTCCACAGCCTCACCAGCACTTATTTTTCGTTGTTTGTGTTTTTAAAAAATTACAACCGCCCTAGCGGGTGTGGAGGGGCATCTCATTATGGTTCTCACTTGCATCTCCCTCACTAAGACACTGAGCACCTTTTTTTTTTTTTTTTTTTTTTGAGGGCAGCGTCACTGGCCCTCATATGTGGGACCCGAACCGGGGCCGCTGGCGTCCCAAGCCAGCGCTTAACCACCGCGCCACTCAGCCAGCCCACTGAGCACCTTTTCATGGGCTTGCTGTCTAGTCGTGTACCTTCTTTGGAGAAATAACTATTTAAATCCTTTGCCCATTTTAAAATTAGGTTATGAGTCTTTTCACTGTTGAATTGTAACAGTCCTTTAGACCTAACCAGATCCATAGTTTGCAGGGACAGCTTCTCTCATTCCGTGGACCCTCAGTCCTTTAAGACAGCCTCAGGCATCACTGTCCCGAGGAGCTCACTGCACCCGTTGGGGCCAGGTTTGTGAGGCCGGGGCTCCTCTCAGAGGCCCTGGAGAGGTCACCCTGTCCCATAGCTTTCTCACCTACCTACTACCCCTGCTGTCCAAACCTCCAGGCCGGCCTGCTCCACCTGCTCCAGACTTAGACATCCACGGCTGACCCGGCACCTGCGCGTGGGCGTCCAACACGCAGGACACACCTAACACGGTCCAAGCAGAGCAAAGCAAAGGCTGGCCCCACCCTCAGCCTTCCCGTCGCAGTCAATGGCAGCACATCCTGCAGCGGCTTCAGCCATCTTGATACCTCCCTTCCCCACTCCACATCGAAACCCTTAGCAGGAGCTGAGCACCACCTGCGAATAAACCCCGAGCATGGCAGCATCTCACCTCCACCCTTGGGACCACTGGGCCCAACCGCCTTCCTCTCTAGTCTGGATTACTGGGGCGGCCTCCCCACTGGCCTCCCTGCTTCCACCTTTGTCCCACTGCCCTACACAGCAACCGCTGAGAGTGTCAGCCAGCTGTGCTAATCCCTTGCTTGAAATACAACACGAGCCCCCAAGTGAACAGCCTGCCACCCCTCCCCCGCCTCCTCCTTGCTCACAGGTGGACCACAGATATCTTGTTCCCATCTCAGGGCCTGCGTACTTGCTGTTCATCTAACCAGAATATTCTTTCCTGATCTTGGCATGGAAAGACCTCCTTCAGACCTCAGCTCTCAGTCACCTCTTCAGAGATGCTCTCCCTGACACCGGACCTAAAGCGGCAGACAAATCACCCTATCACACTGCGCCTCCATCTCTCCGGCCCTTCCATCTACCTGGCATCTCCCCAGAGCACACCGAGTCCTCGAGAACAGGGCTCATGTCTGTCTTGAGCATTGCTGTAGCCCAGGATTTCCAACAGTTCCAGGGGTGCATAACCCATGTTTGTGGACCAGGTAACGGAGAACTACAGAACGTGGTTGGAGAGGTGGCTGAGGCCTGGAGGCCCTGGCCCTAGCCTGTCCCGTCAGGGGTGAGCTGTGTGGCCCGAGAGAGGCTGCCCAGGAAGGCCCTGCAGCTCCAGGATCCCATCAAGGAAGGCCGCTCTAGAGGAGTGATGGAGTGAGCACTGGCCGGCAGGTCCCACGTGGCAGAGGCCATTGGCCCGTCAGGGGGGTGAGTGAGGGCTCGTCAGCGAGCTGTGCTCATTTACCTGCTGCCTCGGCCTTGCCTGGGGTGAGCCTCATTGTGGGGTGAGCACAGCCCCACCTGTGGGGAGCTTGTGGGGAGATCAGAAGGGAGAGGAATCATCTAACACCAGCCCCCTGGACGCTGTGCTGCTCATTGAAGGAACCGAACCACATGGAGCTCTAGGCAAGTCAGCGAGGCCCAAAGTGTCATCCTGCTTGATCAGTGCCTTCACAGGAACTCATCTTCAGCTAAAGGAAAGCCGCTTTAATTGAGCAGTGCTTCAGGAAGCAGATGAAAGGGTAGGGGTTTGGAGACTGTGGGGTGACCTCTAAATGGCACTTCAATGACCCTGTCTAGGCCACTAGGCAAGACCAGCTCTTTCTTTAATCTCTCAAATGTAGGCAGGAGAGGGGGCTGCAGAGAAGGGTACCCATGTTCCTGAGCCCCTGCTGTGTGCCAGGCATGCTCATTCCATTGTCTCATGGGCCTCGGGCCCGGGGCGGGAGCAGCGTCACAACCAGGAGCTCTGAGCGCCTAGTGGCCTGCCCTCGGTCACCAATGCGTGAGTGACAGAGCCAGGATAGGAACTGGACACTTTGCCCCCCTCCCCGCCGCCCGCCCACCCTTGGGCCTCTGATGGTACAGCTGTGAACGAGATCCTGGCTGGGCATCTGTGGGAGGCACTGGGGTTTTCAAAAAATTTCTTTTGATGGGGATAAGAATGGAGGGCTGGAAAGTGGGAAGGGAGGCAAACCAAACAAACAAATCACGGAACCAAAGCGAGAAGCTCTAAGAAAAGAAAGGGGAAATGCTCTGACAGGCGTCTTAATGAACATCCTCAGAAATAAAACAGGCCCAGCTGGATGTGATTACCTCCACGGGCCTGCAGGGGCCGGGGGAGGGCGAGCGCTGCTCTGGGAAAAGCTCCACTGAGCCCAGGAGGGCTGAGGCACCCCCGCCGCTGTCCTCTGGCCAGTCCATCACGCCTGATTCCGGCCAGATCAAATGACTCCCTCCCAGCATTAATTTCCCAGCTTTGGGAGGTACGGCCCAGGATTCTGAACCTTTGGGCCTCAGTTCTTTCCAATTAAATCCAGCATTTTTTTCCACCTTCCAAAGTGGTGAGTGTGAAAAGCAGGCCTTTCCACTTGCCAGGCTACTGTAGGCGCTTCGCAGTGACACACTCTGCCCCTCCTTCCCACCAGCACCCACGTGGAGTCCTCCGTGAGCGTGAGGGCCCCAGCACACTCCAGGCCCATGGCCTCCTGCCCCCCTCCTGCGATGGCTCCATAACGGGGCTCCCTGTGAGCTGCTAGTTTCTTCCCCCACCCCGCAGTCCCGCGGTAGCAGGCCCTGGGCAGGTCATGTGGTCACAACAGGACAGAGAAATGATTTTGTGCCAAGAGAGTCAATACAGTTAAGAAAGCAGCAAAGGGACTGCAAAAGGGCAGAGGTGGATGGCTGGGCGTGGGCACCAGGGACCTTCATGGAAAAGGGGACACTGAGCTTGGCTGAAGCACTGAAAAGGCCACCAGGCCTCCCCATGGCCAAGCCCACCCTTTCCAGCTCAAGTTCGGGCCTCTTCCTTTCCATGGCCTCCCTCCCCCTGAGAACCTAACTTGGCTCCCATCACTTTCCCAATAAAACTGTTTTGTTCTTTAAAAATTAGTATTTATGAGGAATTTTGAAAAACAGTAAAAAAAAAAAAAAGGGATCAATAATCGTACATTCTTTTTTTTTTTTGAGGACATGTCACTGGCCCTCATATGTGGGATCCAAACCCGAGCCGCTGGCTTCCCAAACCAGCGCTTAACCACCGCGCCACTCGATCGGCCCAATAATCCTACATTCTAGCTACAAGCACAATTAGGAGCGTCTATGTGTTTCTCTTCGTGTGCGATTTCTTCCTGGTGTAACGAGTCACTCCCTACGGGGCCTTTCCGCCCTTCCGAACTTAGTGTCATCGGGGCACCTTTCCGTGCTGGGCGTCAGCCTGACCGCCCTTCCCGCCTACTGTCCGTCCAGTCGGCAGGTGACCCCCACCCCACCCCTCACGCACTCGTCTCTGCTCCACCCTGTTAATCATCTCCCCCAGGAGGGACACGGGGCAGCCACAGCTTTTTCCATTTTAGGCGTTATTTCCTTCACGTGGCTTCCCGGGTCAAAGACGTGGGCTTTTCAGTTCTCATTACTCACTGCTGGACCCCATTACTCACTGCTGGACCCCATTAATCTGATTCCCGTCCTGCTGCCCACCCCCACCCCTTCCCAGGGAGCTTGCACGAGCACTTGCCTCATCTAAAATCATCTTTCTAATGCCTACATCTTCCCGCGGAGAACATCCATGAGTAGCCACATTCATTCATTCATTCACTCATTCACTCATTCAGTAAGGACCCAAGGCCTTGCACTAGTGCAGGGAATGAGCAGTGAACACGAGGTCAAGGCCTGCCCTGAAGGGGCCGCCCATCCAGCGGGAGAGAGAGGCAGTGAGATCAATACAGATCAACTACTGGGGTGAGCGGGCTGCTGGAGAAGAGTGGGCCATGTGAGAGGGATGGGGGCCCAGCGGAGAAGCAGGGGAGTCTCTCTAAGTCACGTGAGGACCAGCTCAGGGAAAGGTGTGTTTGGTGGTGGGATGAGTGTGTGCACGTATGTGTGTGTGTGTGTGGTGAGGTTGGAGCTGCTGGTGGGGCCTAGTGGCTGTTGGAGGAGGGGCTGGGAGCCAGGCTTGAGTCTGTGAGGCGCCCAATATGCAGCCAACAGTGATCCCCTGGTGCTGCTACCTTTGCAGGTTTAAGTCTCCAGGTTCAGACCCAGAGAGCATTTAGCATGCTTGGCTCTGCTGACAGAGACCACGGTCTGCTCCTGAGCCCCCTCTCCTAGGGGCAGAGCCGTTCCCACCTCCTCCTCACCCCATCTCCACCCCTTTCACTCATTCCTGGCAAGTCACCCCGCTCCCCGCTTGCTTCAAATACTTGGTTTCGTAGTAATTCCAGCAATGATGCCACCTTGGGAGCATGCCTGTACACAGCCGAGAGCTCCCTATGGGTGGGAGTTGTGTTGAAATCATCTCAGGACCCCTTGACCTGGCAGAGATGGGCACTCAGGGGGCATTTGCTGACCCAGAGGTTACAGATCATTTCTCCTACGCATTTCTGTTACTCCAACCAGACAGCCACAGCAGCAGCTCTCACTCAGCACCCACAGGCTGCCAGGCTCCCACAGCCTGGGCTTGGATTCCAGTCCTGTATCTCAGCTATACGATGACACAACAGGGGGAAAAGTTCTGACTGCCCACCGGCGGGAAAGCAGCATGCAAACACCAGTGCATGACCATCGCCATATAAAGTCAGGTCCACACACAGACGGTACTGGACAAGAACATTCGGACAAAATCCTGCTGACTTGTGGGGGTGGCAAGCTAATGAGGGAATTACTTGGTGTCTTTTCTATTGATTTCTCTGAGTGTTTCTGTATAATTATCACACGTGTGGGAGACGGATGAGTAAACAGATCTTTTCAACTCTGTGTGATGAGAGCCTGGCCGGTCCAAATGCAGGGAGGGAGCAAGTCACCCTGGTCAGGAAGGGCCCGGGAGAGGTGCAGGAGGACAAACCGGGGCACTGGGCACAGGCAAGGGGGGACAGACGGTTCTCCAGGCAGGGGAAGCACAGAGGACATGAGGTGACTGGGGACAGGCTGAATATTCACACGGAGAGAAGGCAAGGCTGCAGTGGCCGGCAGTGTCCAGACTGAGGGGCCAGCCCCCAGCTGAGGAGGCGAGACCCCCGAGTAGCAACAGGGGACCCAGGAGGATCCTACCCAGAGGGGCCTCCACGGAGGCTTGTCCCAAAGCACGCCACTATCATCTGACCCCTTGGCAGCCAGCGGATGAGCCAGGGGCGGGCAAGGTGGCCCGTGGGGTCCTGTCCCACTGTTAAGGTAGCACCTGGGGTCTTGCTAAAGGTCCCAGATCAAGCAGCTGGGTGGCTGCCATGGTTACCCACCTCCCACAAACAAGGCATGCCAACTGGGCACAAGGCGTCTCTGCCAGCCGGTTATTTCCAGCTGCATGTGGTTGGGAAGGTGGGTGACAGGGAGGGGTGCTGGGGCCGGCAATGCATGGGGCTGGCTAATGGCCACTACAAACAGCCGGGGCCGGGCCTGCTGGTGCTGGGGAGGTGGGTCACTGCTGCAGCATCTGTGCAGACGCAGCAAGGCCCAGCCAACGTCCAGGGTGACCCCAAACGCCATCCAGGGCCCAGGCGGATCCAAAATAAGCAAGCCTGTTGGCAGAGGGCGTGCTGTGCTGGAGGCTCTGGGACACCCTTATTTGTTGATAATGCCCCTTTTTAGGCACACGGCTTGGCTCTTGTTTGGGGCATATAGCTCTAGTGGTGGAGTATTTTTAAAGAGCCTTCACAAGACACTTAGTTTTTGTTTATTTCTCAGAGTTCTGACCAAGCCTTTGGCACACCGACTGCAAACAAGAAAGATGAAGGAAAGTGTCTGCTGGCCTGGCCTGCCCTTTGCAGCTGGGTGTTGCTCTTTGCTGTTTATGGACATGGCATGCTCTGCCCCAAGCCACCCGAATCGAGACCTACTCAGAGGTGGACCTATTCAGCCCAGTCCCACCAATGGGAAGGGAGGCCCCCGTATGGTGATGCGGTCCTGATGTGAACGTACAACCAAAGGGAAGTGGGAAGAAGATCGGCTGAGAACGCTCCTGATGCCCCGTGCTTCCACGTAGGCCCCTTGGGGCTAGCCCCACCCGGGAACATCATTGCGTTTCCTTCCTGGGTAAGAAAAGTGAGAGCAGAGAGCTGCCCCCAAACAGCTGGGAAGGGAGCCGGGAGCCAAGGCTCCCCGTGTCTGACTTCCAAGGCCCTGTTCTGCTGCCGTGAACGAAGCCCCGTGAGATCTGAAAACCACTGGTTGAATCTCATCCTTTTATTTCACATATAATGGGGAAACTGAGGCACAGACCGGCAGGGAGTTCCCCAAGGTCCCCAGCAAGTCCCGGCTTTTGGCCCACAGCCCCTCACTCCAGCGCCCTCCTGGCCCCCACTGTGAGAAGCCCCCGCTGCTCTGCCCACACCTCAGCCCTGTCCCCAGTCCTGCGCTGTCACAGGCATGAGGCTGCAGAAAGCTGCTCCACCCCCCCTCCCTACCCCCCCCCCAGGAGCTCCCTGGTTCTGGGGCGATCTGGGGAGAGAAGGGAGCTGGTTTATAAAGATGAACACAGCATCCAGTGTGTTTCTTTTTCTCAGGCCAAAGAATTTCCATCAGATTAAAGTTGTTAAAAGCCGCGAGGAGAAGCGGGCCTGAATCCGACTTGTCCTTCGACAGCAAATCCCTCCAACCAAGCATGTTTAGATCACCTGAATGTGGGCCAAGAATGCGGGGGAAGTCAGGGGGGCGGGGCGGCGTAAATAAGGGGAACAGGAAGGAATCTTTCGAGTTTACCTTAAAGAATATTGGTGTTTATGGAGGAACTATATGACTGTCCGAAGCTGTTTAGTTTTACATTAAAATGGTCAGCATTTTTTTTTCCCCCAGCAAGAAACACATTTGAGCTGTTGAAGTATAAAGACAAATAAACAGAGGCAACTTGAGCCTTCATTATGGGTTCAAGGGAGCAACACATTGTCTCCAGCTGTCCTCCAGGATGAGAGGGGGCGCCTTCAAAAGGGGGGAGGCGGCGCGGCCCTTTCATCCAGCCAGGGTCCAGCCCAGCGCAGGGAGAGCTGTGACTGCTGTGCCAGGAAACATCCGAGTGTCCGTGGTGGCTTCCTCCCACGTGTGCAGCTGGCCTCCTGGGCCCCGTCGGAGCCTCCCAAGCCCCTCTCTTTCTCCTCCCTCCGCTTGGCGGCCTCTGGTGTCACCTGCTTGCTCTCCTCCTCATCGGACTCTAACCGACAGGGATCATGCCCATTTTGTAGAGAACAAGACAGACTCCTGAAGAGGTGAAGTGTGTCCAAGGTCACAGAATGAGCAAGTCGCAGAGCTGGGATTGGAAGCCCTGATGCCAGGTGACCCCATGTCAATGAACGAGCACAAAAGCCAATCAATGCAAGAGGCTGGGAGAGCTTTACGACCCGGGCGGGTGGCATGCAGGGGCCCCTGGCAGAAGCACCATGTGGGACGTGAGGAGCAGTGCCCGCTAAAGGGCGTCACATGCAGTCCAGAGCCCAGGCTTGTCCCCTGCATCTTTGCCAGCTTAGAAAATGTGTCCATTTCCTTTAAAAAGTGTCCTGACTCTGCACTCTAGGAATATGTCACAATTAGCTAGTTCACATCTGTTGAACCCTTGTCTCATGCCAGGCACTGCAGTATGTGCTTTACAAAGCTTATCTTATTCCGTCTCTGCACCGTCCCTGTCAAAGAAGCACTGCTATTAACCCCACCCGACAGATGAGGGTACTGAGGCCCTGAGAAGAGAAATGACTTACTCCAGACCACCCAGTAAGTAAGTGACAGAGCTAGGATTCCAAGCTGGGCAGGCTGGCAATATGTAATCCATCCCCTCATCTCTAGCCCCCAGCCCAGGACACAGCATGGGGCAGGTGCTCATGAAATCCTTACGAAATGAGTGAACGTTAGGATCTCTGGCTTTCAATGCTATCTAGGCTCTCACGCTCCACCCCCACCCCGACCTGGCGACTCCAGGCTTCTGAACTGGAACACCGTTTCCCTCTGGATGGCTGTCGATCACCTCAAACTGAACTTGGCCAAACCGACCCTTGAGTCTACCCTCCTCCCCACTCTAAAATCTGTCCTAACCTGGCACAGCCGTGCAGAAACTCCAGGCGAGAAGCTAGCAGTCGGTCTCGATTCCTCTTTTGCCCGTAGCTCTTACACATCTAACCCATCAGCAATGCCTGTTAGTTCTGTTTGCAAAATATATTCTGAATTCAACCACTTCTCATCACCTCCGCCATTGTCACTCTAGACTGAGCCACAACATCTCTGACGCAGACCACCATCGAGACCTCTCTTTCTCTTCTTCCCTGTAACACACCCTCTACTTAGCAGCCAACAAGCAAATCTCTTTTAATTAAAATGTCACTCAGACTAGGTCAATCCCTGGCGAAAGACCACCCCAAAGCCCTTCTAGGGCCTCTAGGACCCCGCCCTGCCACTTCTGACCTCATCTCCACTCCCTCCCCGTCACTTCTGACCCCTCCAGGCACACTGACCGTGTCCCCACCTTGGGCTCTGCACGAGTCCTGCCCTTTCAGCCAGGAGGGAAGATCTAACCAGGTTTTCAAATGGTGGCTTCCTCCTCCTCCTCACCGAGACCACCACACCAGGCCTCTTCCCCTTGAATGGGGGCAGACCTTTGTAACTGCCTTGATGGGTGGAAGTGACTTCTGAGGCCAGGCGGCAGAACTTCTGTGTACTTGTGTTTTGTTCCCTTGGGACCCAGCCTCCATGCTGTGAGAAAGCCCACAGCAGCCCCATGGAAAGACCATAGGGGAGGCTGCCCACATTGTTTTGGCAGACAGCTAACATCAACCACTAGACATCAGCAAAGAAGCATCCGGATGGTTCTAGCCCCTGCCATCAAGTCATCCCCAGCCTTCATGTCCTCCCAGCTGAGGCCCCAGACACCAGGAGCAGAGACAAGCTGTCTCTGCCGAGCTCTGTCTGAATCCCTCACCCATAGAATCCGCAAGCAGAATAAAACAGTGTTTTATGCAATCCAGTGTGGGGTGGTTTTTTACGTAGTAATAGTATTAGAATACCACCCTATCCAATGCCGGCCCTCCGTCACCCATCACTTCCTATCACTTTATTTTGTTTTATTGTTTCTCACTGCAGTTGACCTGACTGACCTTACTTTGCCGAGCTACGTGTTTACTTGTTGCTTTTGTTCACCATTCACTGTATCCTAGGCGTGTCAAACTGGACCTGGCACACGGCAGGTGCTCAGAGTCATTTTCTGCAATAAACAAATACATGAAGACTAGGTGGCAGGCTTTAGCATCACTGCAAATTATAGGGACTTGTCATTCGAGCCGTGCGTGTATCTGTCTTTCTCACACACCTGGGAGTCCTGGGCCACATGCCCTATATAACTCACCTTCGTCTCTGCCATGCGCCAGCGTGGGCGTCTGCTGGGCTTGCCAGGCTACAAGGCACCTCTACAAATTCGTGTATTCATTCTTTCTACAAATATTTATTATACGCCTACAACATGCCAGGCAGGTACTAGGGCCCAAAGAGGTGGAGGAAGAGATAAATGAGTTCTGCTTCCAGGGGACGGGGAGGGGACCCCAGCACAGAGCCACAGGGGAGGTGTACACACGAGGGCACAGAGGACTTCGGAGCAAAGTCTCAAATGACCAGTGAGCAGGATCTCACCAGGTCCCTGCGGGGGAGGGGTGTGGAGAGGGACTCGGTGGGTCGCGTAAGGGAAGCCGGCCAGAGGGCACCTCTGTGAGAGGCAAGGGGGAAGAGGCTGGTAGGGCCTCAGCCTGGGAGGCCTTGTGAGCTAACGGGTGATGAATTGGGAGCGGCTGTGAGTGAAGGGAGCCACGAGACAGGGCTCTGTGTGGTCACTGGGGTGAGGCAACATCTCCAGGGAAGCTCAAGGGTGACACACACTCACACACGGGCAGCAAGCTCCTACCTCGGCCTGGCAGGTGGGCGGGTGCTGGGGCAGCACAAGCTGTGGGGAGGAGGAGCCCACCCTTGGGGTGAACTCTGGAGCGACGGGTGCTCTCTGTTCCTTTGGCATGCCTCCCACCAGCCTGGCTTGGCAGACACTGGGGCTTCTGGATGCTCTCGGGGACTTCCAAACTCGCAGGGGATGCATACCTAACACCCCACTGGAGGAAATCCCTTCCCGAGCCCATCCTGCTTCCCAGAGCCGGCACTGTTCCAGGCGCCATGGGGCAGGGGGTGGGCAGTGGCTGACAGGCTTGAACTGGCAAAGATATGCACAGACCTGGGCTCTGTTCCCAGCTCTAGCACTGCTGGCCGTGTGACCTTAACGTGGGTCCCTTTCCCTCTCTGAGCCTCGGCTCCCACATTTGTAAGAAGGGGACACCAGTGGCTTCTGTCCATGGATGCTGTGAGGACTAAATGAGAGAACATGGGCACAACATCCTGGGCAACTCTGGGCACACAGCAGGGATTCAACCAGAGTCCCCTCATCTCACCTACATGGAGCTGTCTGCCTAGCACAAGGCCAGGCATACAGTAGGTGCTCAATAAATGTTAATGGGAAAGCGGTGATCTGGTTAATAAAACAACTTTCCTGTTCGACCTGGCTACAGATGACTGCTCTTCATCAGGGAAAACAAAGTGCCAAGAGGCAAGTCCAAACTTCAGACTGTGAGCAACCGGAGAGACATATTTTTCAGTAAGTCAAGGTAGAGACTGGTTTGGAAGAAAACATCTGGCTAAGTGAACTAATGGCTTTAGAGAAAAAGGAGCCCTGCTTTGTGGAGACGGGAAAAAATTATCCACTGCTGGTTTTAATTTAGGATGAAAAAAATCGGATTCTATTAGCCTAAATATTGCTCTTATGTCCAATTGCACGGCGTTTGGAATAATATTTTTCAAACAGAACTACTGCTATTTCAAGTAATTACAATGCTAAAAGCAGTCATTTGGGGTTGAGCAAGGATCTCATCATGGTTTCAATTCCCTCCGGTGTCATTTTCTGTTATATTTGAGAAATTCCTCAATAAAGATGTCAAATAGAGAGAGGGTTTTGCTCCCCGGAGGGCAGATTTGGCCATCCTCCAGGACACAGCCCCAGGCCAGCCATCGCCACAAGAAAATAATCGCGTTTGCTCAAAAGAAAAGAAAAGATTCAACTGTGAAAACTCCGGCAAGAAAATAATCCTTAAGCCATCAGCCCCGTTTCTCCTAATTAACTCAGAATGCTTTTCAAACTCTGCTGAGCAGGATTGAGTCCAGCCATCATGCCTTCGGAATTCAGCGGTGGTTGGGAGTGGAATGTTACAACCGGACAAGACTCCTGACCCAGGCATCTGCAGACAGATCAACAGAAGATGCAAAAGGGGCCGAGCTGTCCCCGACGAGCACAGGCTGTGGGGTGGGGCTCAGAGTGACTGACCAGAGACGGTCAGGACTGCACAAAGCAACAACCTTCCAGCAACTTGTCAGCCATCCAACACCCATTGGGGCAGGCGTCCACTGGAAGCTTCACCAGGCAATATGATTCCTATTGAGACCGAGCAGGTAGTTAAACGGCCAAAGCTGACTGGTCATGAGCAAGAGGGAGTGGTGGGGTTTGTAGCGAACAGGAGAGTCCATCCCAGCCCAAGGGGACAGCTGCAGCACAGCTCCTGCCCATTGCCACCAGTACCACACCGAGACTGAGAGGTGCCCCTGCCCTGGGCCCCATGTTTGGAGGTTGCTCCTTGCCTCCCCGACTATGGCGGCAGTCCTCTCTCTGGAGCAAGACATCCACAGGGGGTCATGTATTTCTGGAACCCACACTCACCCTTTTAGACCACATTCTGGGTACTTGAGACCCTATAATTCCATCCAAACGGCCCCACGCCTGTCTGTTCCCTGAGGGACAGATGACACTCAGGACCAAGCAGTCACAAAAGGCAAGGTGGTTTGGGGGCAAACAGCCAGAGCCTGAACACTCAGGCTGTGTGTCCCAGGCTCCCACGGGGTTGGATGGTGCCAGGGGCTAGAGAAGGGGAGGGAGTGGGCACTGCCCACGCTACCACTTTCGGGCACAAACTCCAAGGGTCCTAGAATTCTGAATCCCAGGCTGCCTCCCAGGTCATTAGGAAGGAATACCTGTCAAGGTAGACTAGATTGAGAATATGCTAGTTTTGAAGCTTCGTAATGACATTTACATATTTAGCCACGTGGGATACGGGCTTCCATTGTACTCCTGACAAAACCTCACAAACGTCAGGAGCCAGGTGACCCTGACCCAGCAGGAACAGTGCTGGAAATATAGATTTTTATGTGATATCCCTTGGTTTTTAAAGGTTGACAAATAATTCATGATGATATGATGATGATGATAACACCACCACCGTGGGGGATAAACCAAGGTTAAGGCCTGTGGCCTGACAGCTGGAAACCCCTGCAACAAGATGACAGTCCTCAGCACCTGCAGAATTTCCCACCAGCAAATACAGCTTTCCACATCCACTTTTGTGTTTAATTGTCACAGTGACCCTCGGAGATGGGCATTACCGACCCGTTTCAGAGTTCTGAGAACTGAAGCTTGGAGAGTTTGAGTAATGGGGTCCCAAAGCCAGGAGCTAAGGCCACATCGTCACTCTCCAAGCCCAACTCTCCCCTACAGTGGTATTTGTTTCCGCCCACATTTATCAAGCTTCTGTGGGCCTGACACTGTGCCTGGCATTTGAGTTCCTACAGAGTTTTATGGACGAGGGAGGCTCTGCGAGCTCACATGGTCAGCGCCGTTCTGGGCTGGCTGGAACCAAGGTCTGACTTCTCTAGAGCCAGAGTTTTGTCTTGAGAAGCAAAAAGCCCAAACAAAAAGAGTCTGTTGGGAAGGGTCTGCCCTCAGCGAAAAACAGGGGGGCAACAGAGAGAGAGCTTTTTCTCAGCGGCCACATGTGTGACTCAGAGCTGTCCGCAGTTGCAGTTGGGGCTCCGAGGTGGAAGTGGGGGAAGTCTCACCCGGTTCTTTAAATTAATCAGTCTAGAAAGAATCCGTTGTGAAAATACTGTTGTTGAAACAAAGACCCACACAGGCTCCACTGTTAATCTGGAGGCACTGGGTATACCTGCCACGGCCGAGAACACAGGGTTTACAGACACAGGTAGGGTGCTGTGGCCAGGAGGGCAGCCCGGGTTCAGACATGGCCCAGGGAATGCCGACGGAAGGCTCTGGGCCCACGAGGTCTCAGAGGCGTCAAGCCAGCCCACTGCAAACTTTCTCTTTAGAAAGTTGGTGATCAGATTGATGCCTGTTTCATTTCGAGTGCTCAGTACACCCGGCTAGATGCTCTACACCCATGATCTCATTCAGCCTTGTAAGAGCCCTAAAAGACAGAACTGCGAATTCTTTTGCAGGTGAGGAAACTGAGGCACGAAGGTGCGGTGACTGGCCAAAGGTCACACAACTGATAACTGGCAGAGCCAGGACTGGAGCCCAGAACTGGCTATTCCCCAGGTCTATCCTCTTGATCAATGGGTGATATTGCCTGTTATCCCAAAGGGACTGTCAGCCCTGCCTTTATGGATAAATGGATTACTCTCTACCATCTGACAAAAGGGGCAAACAGCTGGTAAAGCTAAGGGCTTACGCTTTGGGAGGATTCAATAGATAACACTCGGATGACAATTAACTTGGTTCCTGCCACACTAGATGTTGCTCAGCCCCAGCTCCTTACAATCTAATTAAAGGCTCTGCTTATCCCGCAGCCCCGCCTCCCACCATTCCTGCCACCCACCCTGAGCCGGACTTCAAGGACCCACCCACAGCTCTCTGTGCAGGCTGTGCCCTCACCTCAGCAAGCTGCTCCCCAACATCTGGACGTCCTGCCCAATGCAACCCCTTCTCTTAAAGCTCCCCCCTACCAAGGAGTAGCCCGACTTGCACCCCCACCGTAGCTCCGTGCAAGGGTAGCTCTTTGCAGGCCCCCCTGGGCTTCAACAGCCTGCTGCCCAGACCTCCGTTTCGGTGCTCATTATGGGTGTAATTACATGTTCACAGGTCTGTTTCCCATAACAAGCTCATCCGAGACCCAACAGGCATTAAACAAAAACAGGCAGGGAATCGAAGGCCAATTCACCATGAAGAGGAAAGAGTAGGGGGTACATCCAGCTCCCCACACCATGCACCAGGGCTCCAGCGGGCACAGTGGAAGGGGTGCCCAGCCCTTTTAGGAAGCATGGCACCAAGAGCCATAAAAAAATCCAAATGATCCTTGGACCCAGGAGTCCCACTTCTGGGAAGAATTGCTAAGGGAACACTGGGGAAACAAGAAAAAAAGTTTCATGCCCAGAATCACCTCAGATTCTGAAGGTAAAAACAGACAAACAGACAAAATAAACAATCTCAATGTCCAACTCCAAAAGGGCGGCCAGGTCACCTAGAGTAATAGTAATGCCTGTGTGTTGACTATTTGTACCTACTAAGTGCCAGTCACTTCACTTCATCCTCACATACAACCTGGTGACGGAGACAGCATCACTGCCCCCGTGTTACAGTGAGGAAGCCGGAGGCTCAGGGATCATGATGACAGTAACGGCTACTAGTATTGGGAGCCCTGTGCCGGGATCCCTTGTCAGCCGTCCGGGTGGGACCTCAGTTCCTGCTCACAATGGCCGCAAGGCAGCTGCTCTTCACATCCCCCCTTCACCAATGACAAGTGAGCTCGGTCCACAGCCACAGCCACCTTCCTGCCGAGTCCATGGTCTTATCCCCTGGGCTCCAGCCATCATGCCCCGCGCTACTCAGCAGAACAGTGCTTAGGGGACGGGCACTTCTGTTTTGAGACCACATGTGCTTTCACCTATGAGATGGTCCCCCTGCTACAGGCTGCAAACCACCTCTGATATGGCTTGAATTATTCTTCCCAAAAGATGTTGAGGTCTTAATCACCAGTAGCTGTGAATACAACCTTTCTTGGGAGGTAAGGTACTTGCAGATGACCAAGTTAAGATGAGGTCATTAGGTTAAGCCCTAACCCAATATGATTGCGTCCTTATAAAAAGGGGAAATGTGGACACAGAGACAGAAATGCATGGAGCGAAGACGATGTGAAAACCTAAAGCGAACGCGGAGCAAAGGCACATCTGAGGCTACCAGACGCTAGGAGACAGGCCTGGAAGGGGTTCTCCCTCGAAACCCTCAGGAACCAATCCTGCTGACACCCTGACTTCAGATTTCAGATGTCTAGCCTCCAGGCAGTGAGAGAATAAATTCTTTCTGCTTAAGAGGTTTCTGTGGTTTAAGCCACTCAGTTTATGACTTTATTACAACAGCCCTAGGTTATTAGTCACTTATCAGATTACAAGGCAACTAGGAAAATGGGGCCAGGTAAAAATACCTGAGGTTCCCATGACGTCAAAGGGAAAATCAAGGGACAAAACCATGCCGACCACCTGACTGCCACCACAGTGGAATCACACCTGATGCAGAGAGAAGACTAAAAGGAAATGTACCAGTCCAACTACCATGTGTTCCAATTTTTTTGTCCCTGTTCTACATTTTCCCAATTTTATCCAGTAAGCAACTGGTGTAAAAAATAGATATATATCTATTTGAACCATGAGAATCTGGCAGTATGTGAGTCCTTGTTATGAGCTGAATTGTGCTCCCCCAAAATTGATACATTGAAGCCCTAACCCCCAGTACCGTGGCATGTGACTGTATTTAAGATAGGGCCTTCAGAGAGGTAATTAAGTTAAAAACGGTTAGGATGGGCCCTACTCCAATATGACTGGTGTCCTCATAAGAGGAGATTAGGATACACGGGGACACACCAAATATGTGTGCGCACAGAGAGATGACCACGTGAACACCTCATAAGAAGGTGGCTGTCTGCAAGCCAAGTTGAGAGGTCTCAGGAAAAAAACCAAAACAGCCAAGGGCTGGCCGAGTGGCTTGTTGGTTAGCTGCTGGCTTGGGACACCGGCTCTGAGCAGCAGGGCCCCTGTTCGGATCCCACATATGAGGGCCAGTGACATTGCCCTCTACAGCTAAGATGGTGAACAACAGCTTGACCTAGAGGTGGGCTGCCATGAGTCGCTGGTGACGGTGTAGGCTTCAGCCCCTGCTGCAATGGGCTGCCATGAACTGCCGTGAGCAGCCGGCAGCCAGTGTGAGCGGCCATGAGCCGCCGTGAGTGGCCGTCCAGAGGCCAGCAACCGATCTGCCTCATCCGGGAAGAGCGCAATGACGATACCAACATGGGCCAGTGAAGCAATGTCCTCCACAACTAGACTGAAGAACAAAAGGACAGCAACTTGTCTGTTCCCCTTCCCTGATTCCCCAACACTGTTCCCCTCCCCGAATTCCCCAATAAAATCTTTAAAACAAAACAAAACAAAAAAACAGCCAACACCTTGACCTCAGACTTCTAGCCTTCAGAGCCACGAGAAAATAAATTCCTGTTGATTAAGGACCTCCAGCCTGTGCTCTTTTGTTATGGCAGCCCCAGCAAACCGATATAAGGAACCAAAGGACAGTAAAGCTTCCCACAGCCCCCAACACTGCAAGCTGGAGCCGAGAAGCAGGCAGGGCGCGGCCGCAGCACTCACCCAGGCAGTTGTGTCCGTCATGCGCCAGCATGAAGCCGTCAAAGCAGGTGCACCTGTAGTTGCCAGGGATGTTGATGCACTCGTGCACGCAGCCTCCGTTGTAATAGTCATTCTCACACTCGTCGATGTCTGCAAAAACGAGGGGCATGAAAGGTGTCAGAGCAGGAGCCTGGGGTCCCCTCCACCCGACTGCTGAGGCCGCCTGGACAGGAGTGGCTAGGGGATCAGTCAGTAGGTATTCCCTAGACCCCTCGCTGGGGCTTGGGGACCCAAACGTTACAAGGATGGAGCTCCTGGCTGGGAAGCAAGGATGGTCACTATCTTGACAGTGGGGCCACGTAGAGGGCGCCTTCCAGCTCCCACCACAGTGAAGTAGGCAAGCGTCACACCCAGCTCTGCCTCCCTCGAAAACCTCTCAATAATAACAGCAGGCGGGGACGCCGTGGAGAGTCCCCCAGACTGGCTCTCTCCGGCCTACCCGAAAGCCTCCCAGAGATAGAGAACTCATTACTTGGGAAGCGGGGGTATTAAATGAAATGAACTTCGCATTCCACCACAAAGTGTCGGTGCTGGAATGAGAGCGAGTCCGTACACTCCCCACAATAGTTTCCTTCCACATCAGTGTCTGGGGCCTGAATTTCCACGGCTCCAGCTCTCTTATTCTCACAAAGGCTTCTGTCTCATAAACAATGGCCGATGGCCTTTGTAAAGGTCACCTTTTTGGCTGTTTTAAGTCTTTTTCAACATTTCCCATCAGAGGTCAATGGGCTATCAGTGGTGAAGTTCCTGAGCGATTTGAGAGGCTGCGGAGAATAACAGGAACATAACAGGGACACGCCTAGTTCACGTTCAAAGACCTGCTTCTATACCCAAGTGCTGCCGACACCACCATGCCATTATCTCTTCAAATCCCACACTAACTCAATGATGGAGGCACTGTCATCGTTATTCCAATTTCATAAGGGCACTGGAGAAACTGAGGCACAGGGAGGCCAAAACCTTGCCAAAGGACACGCCCCTAGGAAGCGGTACAAGTGGAATTCAAACCAGTGCAGTCTGGCTCTGGAGCCCAACGTGCCTAAGCCCGGCTGCATCTCTGAGAGTGTCGAGCAGAGCAGTGCCAAGGCACCGAGAACTGGCAGCATCACCCAGGGGGGTGCCCACCCTCTCTGGCTCTGCTGGGCAGATGCTTCCTGGGCTTGTGGTCTCAACCTACAGCCCCACAGGCAATGTGGGGAAGTGCCCCCCAACAGTAGAACCAGAAGTGCCCCGCAAGATGTTACAAAAGAAGCTGTATGTCTGTCCCCTCCCCTGTTGCAGAGGAATTTTTGAGGTTGGGTTCCAGCTGTGAAAGCTGGGCTAAGGCCAACCTAAAGAAGAGTGGAGGCTAAAGGCAAGCCTGGCCACGCCCTCCAATGCCTGAGGCACTGGCACGGGGAGACACCCAGCTCCATGCTCTCCACGCTGACCTGGGGGCGCGAAGCTACACCTAGTGGGGAAGAGCCATGGGGGCCAATAAACGTTCATGGGTAGGGAGTCCATCAGGACAACAGAGGCTGTCTCTCAGGAGGTAATGAGCTCCCTGACTCTGGAGGTGACCAAGCACAGTCCAGACACCTGCCTGCCAGGGACACTGCCAGCCGAGGGGATCACATCAGTGAAAACAGCAGCATGAAATTGAGGTTGGGCTGTGCAGCGTACTTCTGGTGCCCGCCCATGCAGGCACCAGAAGGGAAGAGTAAACTCGCCTGGGTCTCAGGTGCGAGGGACTAGCCTCTGGAGGTTTCTTTCTTGCCTGCCTGGGGCAGGCAGGGCAGCAGCACCGGCTGGGAAGCTGACGCAACCCTGGAAGTCATTTGAATTGTTTTTAATCATGTAGTTAATGTACTTGGAAGTCTTAAATAACATTAAAGGAGGATATAAGATTTTATGTTTGAAAGGAACATGGGTTTGTAAAGACTGAGATATTGATTACTTCCCAATTTCTGCAGCCCTGACGTTTCACCAGAGCCCCAGGTACACCAATCCGACCACCTCTCCCTTATGGCTCTTCCAGAGATGCTCCGAAGGCAACGTGGCCCAACTTTAACTCATCAACCTGCACTTCCCTGGGGTGCCCCATCCCAGTGAATATCACTATCCTTCCACCTCTCCACTGACATCTAATCATTTACCAAAGCATGGTTTTTCTACACCCTTAACATGGTCACACTGGTCACCATTTCTACTACCTGTCAGCATGGGCGTCATCGCTCATCTGATCTGAACCAGAAACCCCAAACTGTTCCTTCCCTCCCTCCTTTCATTCAAGCAGGCAGCTCTCAGGAGACGGTGGCCTGGTCCCAACGCTGAGTGTGGAGCCTGATCAATCTAATCCAAACAGTGCATGGCATTAGCAACCGCTATTGGTCCCAGGGCGAGCATATGACTGACTTAGGCTGGATCAGTAAGACTGAGGGAAAGGACTCTTATTTCATGCCTGGGTGAAAGAATTTTCTCTCTCTCTCTCTCTCTCTCTCTCTCTCTCTCTCTCTCTCTCTCTCTCTCTCATTGTACCTCAGAAGAAAGTATCTAGTCAACTCCTGAAACATACACTGACTTCTTTAATTTTCATAGCAAGTGTCTGGAGCAGGTATCTTAACTCCATTTTCTTGTTGAGCAAACTAAAGTGTAGGGAGGTTAGGTAATTTCTTAAGGTCCTGTAGTAAGTGTGAGGGCAAAGATCAGAACAAAGGTTTCAGTCTACAAAGCCCATGTCCTTTCTAATGAGCTTGAATGCCCACGACATTCTAGGCTTTGGCAATACACTGTGTACACGGTATTTCACCCTTGGCACATTGGCACTGTGTACCAAGAAAGTATTATCCAATCATCCAGAGGCCCATTCATCCATTCGTCCTTGTACTTGCCACACACACACACACACACAGACACACACACACGTGTGCACCTATCCATCTACCCAAATAACCAGCCAGCTATGCATCCAAATACCCATCTACCCACCACTTATCCATCCATCTAGTCACTCCATAAGCTAGCCATTCAAATACCCAGCCAGCTATCCTTCCATTAGTCTATTCATGCAAAAATCTATCCATCTAAATATCCAATCAGCTGACTACCCTTCCATTCATCCAATTAACTATCATTCACCCATCCACTTATCCAGTCAAACATCCACCTATACATCCAAACATGCATCTATCCATCTAAATATTCAGCCAGACATCCATTCTTACATTCATCTAAACATGCATCCATCCAAACATCCATTCACTCATCCATCTATCCACATGGCTAACCACCTATCCATCTATTCATTGATCCAAACAGCCATCCATCTATTCAAACACACACACACACACACACACACACACACACACACACACACACGCATGCACACCCGAATACCCACCCACTCATTCATCTATCTAGCCAAACACCAACCCATCCATCCATCCAAACATATATTCATCCCATCAATTCTTTCAGATGTCATCCATGCAAACTGCTTACAAAATACACACAATAAGATTTCCAAAAAGAATAAGATGTTAGGATGAAAAAAAATAAAAAGCATTGAAGAATAAGAGAAAACTGGTGAAAGTATGCAGACATACATTTGGTAATTCCAGCACAATTTCAAAAGTGAGGCCACAAATATAGTTCTGAGCTTCCTAGAGGCCAAAGCAAAGAAGGAAACACAATCAATCACAGTCACCACATCCATAAAATGCAGTTAGACCAGCTATTTTAATGGTGGTAAAGTCTGAGAAAAATGTCTCTTCTCTTATTAGGATAATCATATGCCCCACTTTGCCTGACATAGGTCCAGTTTTTGCTTGCTGTCTGGGTGTAATTATTAACAGCATACTTTCCACTATCAGAATGATAAGCTATTTGATCACCATACCCTTATGGCTTTATAAAGATGGCTGAAAAGTCCATAACACACCTCTGGCCTTTTCCTTCCTCTGACTCCCCATAGTAGATAACGATGCGCTGAAGAGTGCAGGAATAGTTGGTGCTCACGCCTCCTCCCATAGCCTCTCCCCAAGGAGCTCCCCCCACATCTGAGTATCTTGCAGACATGAGCCCCTCTCCAGTGCTCGGCCTGAGCGCCCCCCCTGCGTCCGAGGCCAACCTGCTCTACCCCAGCATCCTGCACACAAACTGACCCCACCTTTATTTTCTTGTGCCTTGAATGTTTGTTTTTTAAGGTCATGTGCGCCTCCTCCTTTTATACATAAGCGATAAACACACAAACAAATCAACTTAAAAAAAATCTCTGCCAAAGCAAGGGCATTTATTATTGTAATAAACATATCCAAGAGCCACTGGCCCTGGAGGAGGCTCTGCAGGCCTCCAAGACGCCCATCAGGCTCCTACCGCTTTTTAAGGACCAATCAAGCCAGATAATGGGGAAGAGGCGGATGGGGTGGGGAGAGGGGGAAGCTCTCTGGATGTTTATCCTTTTTTTTTTTTTTCTCATTAAACTTCGTTTTAATCGGTTGTATGTTTATTCTTAAAGGACTATTGGGGGTTGAATTGTGCCCTCCCCATGGTGTGTTGATGTCCTAACCCCCAGTATCTGTGAATGTGACCCGATTTGGAAGTAGCGTCTTTGCAGATGTAATCAAGTTAAGAGTAGGTCAGACTCGGGGAGGGTGGGCCCCCAATGACTGATGTCCTTATAAGAGGAGCGAAATTTAGAGACAGACTCACAGGGGATGATAGCACAGAGGGGGAACCATGGAAATCACACAGGCACACAGAGGGAAGAGGCTCACGTGATGATGGGGGCGGAGCCTGGGGTGAGAAGCAGGTATGAACTCCTCCCACTTCACTGATGTGGAGTCTGAGACTCAGCCTGGCTCCCAGGCGGTGGCTGTGTTCAAAGGGACTTGATGCCTGGTAGAGCCATTTCCTTGGGGTACACGAGATGAAAACTTTTTAAAAGGGCCTCATGCTCCAAAAAGTTGTACAGGAGAAAGATGGGGAGGAGATGTTGCTTTTATTTCCAAGGCCTGTACTTATTTCTCAAGGTTGACGGGTGGTGACCTGGACGCAGCATACAAGCAGAGGAAGCGGGGAGGACAAAAGATCTGACCGAGTCCAGAGCTCGCCCCAGACGTCCCTCCTTCTGCGGGTTTTTTTTTTTTTTTTTTTTAATGAAAATTCAATTTCCAACCGAAAACAGCTCCCAACATCCAACAGAGCAGGGAAAAACAGCACGGGAAGCCGCTCATTATGGGGTTTTTAAAAGGTCACACAGTTCCACTTTTCCTAGATTAAAACGGCAGCGTGCATGATCCCACAGCCGTGGCTGTGTGCCAACAACACTGGTCTGGAACCCGAGTGGGATGAGTTTGGTTTCTTTCATTTAATTCAAAATTGATTCTTGCAGCTCCATAAAATGTATATTTTTTCTCCGGTGCCTAGGTTCTAAAAGATTCTATTGCAATGAGTCAGCACTCTGGTTCGTTTTATTTTAATACTATTTCAGGGCATTTCCCTAAAAATCGGGACTGACCGGAAAGGTTCTCAAAATAAGGATTTTTTAAAAAGACTTGAAGTCTAGAATTGAATACTGTATTAGTTTCAGGGATACAATATAATTATTTGACATTTATATACCTCACCATGTGAAAAATAAGGAGTTTTGAAGCCCCCTCCCTGCTCCACTGTCAGAGATCATTACTGAAAATGCCTTCCCATTTCTCCTTGAAATTGGCATTTTTCTCGGCATTCCTTGCAGACAGTGGAGACCATATGCTCTAACAAAGACCCCTTCGCTAGCTGGGCGCTAGCACTCCTCTCCTTTGTCTGGGGGCTTTAGGAAAACCGTGCACTCCTTAGATCAGGCAACCATTCTGGGAGAGATGTATGGCTTAGGAAGTTGAGTCCTTACTGGTGAATAAATCTTAATCCGGTTTGTTGGCTAATGACGCTCAGGGGAAGGTAGTTTGGCAGGGCCGCCTAGCAGGAAGGATTAAGCTCCCTGTCTCCGGTGGCACAGGGTTAAGCTCCGGGTTTGTAATGACTGAGTAATGAGGCCTGCGCTCTGCGGACCCCTGGCATCCATCGATCAGGTTCCCCTTCTGCCGAGACAATGCGAGAAGTGGGCCCAGCAGTTAATTATGGGAAAGGTCAAAGGTCATGCAAAACCAACACAAATCTATATCCTTTTCCATTCCTAACGGCGCACAATAACCATGGCTCAGCCAGGGGGCGGGAAGGTCCTCCCCCTGCCCAACCTGGGGTCCAAGATAATCATAGGGTCCGAGCTGCTTGCTGATCTCTCCCAGTGGCCCTTACAGCTTCAAGCCCCCACATTTAATGCTCATTCCCCGCCACTCCCTGGCATGGAGGAGTCTCTTCACAGACACTGACGTACTTACACATTTTTGCAGACTGCGCCCCAGAATCGCTTTCTCCCTGAATGTTTGGCTGATCCCCTGGTAGACATAATGCCTCCCACCCTCTGGGCTCCATGGCCCCCTGAACAGATGCTATCATTACTCTCGCTTGCTAAGTACGCATACTTCGAGTCTGTGAGTTCTGTGGGCAAAAACCGCGTCCGTTCCGTTTCAGCCTCACAAGTAGCAGAGTGGACGCAACAAAAGTCTCCTCAACACTGAAAGGATGAACAATCATCTTGACCATGGCCTCTGCTGACTGACCCCCATGGAGTGTAGGCGGGATGCAGGCCTTCACGTATGGCCACCCGGAGAAGAGGGTCCCAACATCTTCATTTTACCACAGGGGAAACCAAGGCTCTGAGATGTTACCTGCCCCGCCCAAGGTCACACAGCCAATCCAAGTGGAGCCTGGCCACCTGACTTCAAAGCTAATGCCATCTTGGTCACAAAGGGCCAGATAACATAGGATTCCATTTCTATGAAGTCTCCAGAAAAGTCAAAACTAGTGAGACAGAAAGTAGATGAGTGGTTTCCTGGGGCTGGGGGTGGGGTGGCTAGAGGATGGCTAAGGGGTGCAGGATTTCTTTTAGGGTAATGAAAAGGTTCCAAAATGGATTCTGGTGATGAATGCACAACTCTGCAGATATGCTAAAAGGCATTGAACTGTACATTTTAAATGGATGAGTTGTTGGTATGTGAATTATATCTCAATAAAGCTGTTGAAAAAACACTTTTTAAGTTAAAGCTGTGGGCACTCTTATCTGTTATGCTGGCTGGGTCTCTGGGCACTCTACTGGGTGCAGAGAAAGCACAAGGATGCTCCCTCTGAACTGACCTCAAATGCCACCTGCCCAGTGTGGGCTCATGGTAGGCTTTGTGGCTCTTACACACCAGGCAGGGCTTGCCCACCAAACCCAAAGGACCAGTTATTTACTCCTCTCTCCCTCAAAAGCACCCTGAATCCTTCTCTGGGGGGCTATTCCCAGGCTCTGGCATCAGGCCCACTGGACACTGAAGCAACCTGCCCAAGGGAAAGCTGACCAGGAAGCGAGGAGGAGTCCCAGAGTCAAGGCCCCCTCTGCCCCCACCAATTACAGGATGGTCATTCTCCCATCCTCTTAGTGAAAGGCACGGGAGAAGCCCTAGACCCCCAAACTGCAGGCTCTGGGGGGGCCACTCTACAGGCCCAATCTCCTGGGAACTCAACAGAACGATCGGAAGCGTGTAGTTGCCAGAAAGCCTGAGCCAGCACTTGGAATGAGTAAGCCGGATCCTACACCTCCTCCCATGCACCCCCTGGATTTCATAAAGAGGTAACTGAGCCCCAAACTGAGGAGCTAATCTTATCAGCAAGTCAGGGGCTGACGGCAACTTGGACCCAAGACTCCCAGCTCAGGCTTCCTCCCCTAACCGGACAGGCGAGTGGGCTCCGGAGGCCGTGGGGCCTGAGCCGGCGGCCGTGGGGCCTGAGCCGGCGGCCGTGGGGCCTGAGCTGGCCTGCTGCAGTTTGATTTCATTCTCTCTCTCCAAGTCGCGGTGGAGTTTCTCCCCAACAGTAGCAGCAGTGGCAGCTCCCCACCAGGAGCTGTTTAACAGCAGGGGGCTTAGCCCTCATTATAGCCCAGGTAAGAGGGTCTTCGCCTCTCTCATTGCAGAAAAAGAAATGGAAGCTCAGAGAGCTTAGGTGACTTGCCCAAGATCACCCAGCTAGTAAGTGGCAAAGCCAATATCGGAACCCAGGCAGGTTGGTCCCAGACTCCACCCTCTTAACGCTGACACGTCTCAGTGACCGAGGGATCCAGGGTCCATGGTTCTTGCTGAGGATCAAGCCACCTCCCTGTCTTCTTCCCTCCTGGCCCCAAATCCTTAGCCCAGGCCCTGGCCACCAGGCGCTGCCAGCGTGGAGGGGGAGAAAGACCCAGACACAGGTAGATGCAGCTCCTATGAGGACAGCCTTACCTATCAATGCACCAGCCAGGCCCAGGCTGCCCACAGGAAGGGACAGGCAGCCAACAGTCCTGCTGGAGCCCACTTATCACCCCGAGAGACTGAGCCAGCGCTGGGTGCCACTGTGGCAAGGAGCCCCCTAGAAGGAGCTGCCCACCACGGGGGTCCAAAGGGGCCTGGGATCTCCTGGCCCCAGTCCTGAACTTTGCAGTCAGCACACAAGGGCCCAAGAGGTCCGCTGACCTGCCTAAGGTCACACAGGGCTGCACCCAGGTCTCCATGGACCTACGCCCAGCTCTCCATCCCTCTACCTAAAGGGCCAGGAGGCTTGGCGGCTCCTGGAGGAGCTGTCTTGGAGGTTTTGAAGGGCGTGATCAAGGCCAGCAGCCATTATTAACCAGGCCAAAAGTCCAAGCTGGCTGGCTGGGGTTTTCAACTCGCTCCTCCTGGGGCTGCAGCCCTGGCGCATCTGGCCGACCCCTCAGAGCTCCGTCCGAGACCCCTGACCTTGCCCGCACACACACGCCCTCCGGCCCTCTTTGTCTCAAGGCCTTTGGGGACGGCCGTCATCCATTTCAGTAGCATTCAAAGGCCAACAGCCTGCAGTTTATTTTCTTAGAAATAATGGTTTTTTCTGGTTAGCATTCCTCAGATGGAAAAACAAATACAGCCACTGTAATAAGAAGGAGGCAAGAGAGCCTGGAGGCGAGGGGCAGAGAGGGGCCTGCTGCCGGGGGGCCTGGAGGTATGGGGGCTGGGAGGTGGGAGCAGAGACCCTCTAACCCTAGGAGAAATGGGGATTTAGAGAAAAAGAGCAAGTTTAACACGGAGGCACTAGCGCCGCCTTCAACACACTCTCTCGTACAGCAAGGCGGCTTTCCTCCTCCAACCACTGTTCAAATGTGTGTTCCATGAGGCAGGTGCCATTGCTGCCGCTGCATGAGTAAGAGACCAGATCTTGGGAAGCGAAATCACTTGCTAGGTATACTGAGTCTGCAAAGGCCAAAACGGGCCTCTGCATCCTTATTTGTTGTTTTTAAATTGGGGAACAGTGTGTTTTTCCAGGACCCATCAGCTCCAAGTCAAGTCGTTATTTCAATCTAGTTGTGGAGGGCACAGCTCGGTAACCCCATGCGGGGATCAAACCGGCAACCTTGGGTTTCTGAGGGCTGCACTCTAACCAGCTGAGCTAACCGCCGCCCCGGGCCTCCATGGACCATCAGAGCTGGAAGTAACATCGGACACCCGTTCCCACTCTGCTTTCCTAACTCGGCTGGATGATGCCTCTCCAGGGAGCCCTCCTTAATTTCTTCTCTGCAGTGATGCTGTCTTCCTCGCCCACACTGCATCTGATCTGAGTTTCCATTGCTGCCCTTCCCACACCCTGTTAGATATCATCTCTCCCACTAATGTCTTGGCCCCGGCACCAAGCTTGGCGCAGAATAGGTGCTAAGCCAATACTCCTGACCCTAAAGTGAATCAGGTCCAGCAGACACATTTTACAGATGAGCAAATTGAGGCTCAGGGAGGAGAACTTGCCTCCAATGCTTATAAATGCCAATAGTATGAGCTTTCCATTTTTCCTTCTAAAATACGGTCATGGGCTAAGAAGCTTAAACTTTGTGGCAGAGCTGAGACCCGTTGCAAATCAAACACTGCTTAATTGCTAGCTGACAGCAGCTTGGAATTTTAAGTCACTTCCCATTTCTTCCTGCCCGCTGGTCTGCTGCACCGGAGCTCTTTCATCTCCAGCAGGGCACACGTTAGCATGCATAATTGCACGTTTTAAGACTGGGAGGTTACCCCCCACCTGCCTACCTCCTACTGCCTTTCCTGACCTCCCAAAAAGCAGAATTTTATCTGGAGTTTCAATAAAGTGTGCAATAATGGTGATGAAAATGATTTAATAAGGTCATGGACATTATTCCCTAAGAAGGCCAATTGGTTTTCACATTTTTTTTTTTTCCCTGATGTTAGACTAAATGGATCACTGAGTGAGTTATTAGGAGTTTTGTTAAAACACTTAATAGCATGCCCTGTAATCTACCTAAACTTCAGTGACTGACAAGTAGGCCCCGGGGATATAAAATTCAGGAAGTGACTATTTACATTCATTACACACATGCTAATTTTGTGATCTCTCATGCCCATAAGGTTGTCCTTTTTTTTTTTTTTTTTCTCCTTTTCACAAAAAGGGGAAAATAATAATATATTTGAGATACTGTGGCCAAAACAAAAATTTATTTCCCCAAGAGTTTTAATTATAGCATTTTGGAAAAGGCCTGGGTTGGGACTTGCAAGTGGAATAAACCACTTGACAAAATGGTCTAAAAAATTAAGTCCACATAGAAGGGGTGCTCTGCGGAAGGGGTGCTGTGCAGACTAAACAGTGATTATCCGGAGGGTCTCAGTTATTTAAACAAGCCATTTGAGGGCATTTGCTCCTCGTTTGGGGCCTGGTCCTGATTATAAACGAGAGCTTTTAATTAAGATTAGTAAGACCCAATTCAAGCTATAATTTGGTCCTTTTCCTTAGCCAATGTCTATGAAAACAAAGCAATTAAGGTTAAATGAGTTGAGCATTTAAAGGGAATGAAATGCCCCCTCCTCACCCCCAGCCTGCCCCAGGCAGAATTAGCACAAGCAGACCCCACTAATTCAGACCAGGAGGCCAGTGCAGGGCTGGCCTTGGCAACTCCCTAAAGACCCATGCACAAGGGGTCTGGTGAGCTGTGCATGCAGAGGCTTAGCAAAATGAAGAGGGACAGGGGAAACAGAATATGCAAAGGCCCTGGGGTAGGAAGGAGCTGGCAAGTTTGAAGAACTAGGACAAAGTGATGATGGTATGTGGTTAGGGAGAGTAGTAGAGAATGATGGCAGCTCCAAGTGGTTAGCTGAGTGCTAGGCTAAGCCAGAGGGATGTCATCTCCAAGTTATATGATGGGTGATGTGCCTCGAGCCCCTCAATTTCACAAGGCCTGGTTTAGATGAGCTGGTGGCAGCAAGAAGTGTGAACACAGGAGAGGGTTTCTGCTGCCCTCTCTAAGACTCCAGAGCTAAGGAACTCTTCCCACTTTGTTCAGAAAGGCCGATGGGGGCTGGCCTCCAGCTGGGGTCCCATGGCTGACCAGGGTTGGAAGCCAGGTCACGCCACTTCTCAGCTGGGTGACCTGGCTGGAGGCTGACCTACCTCCCTGGGCTCAGGTTCCCCAACCTAACTCTGCCACCCCTCCACACCAGATCTCCCCGGGCTAGCCCCTTCCCTTCTCGGGCTTCAGCTTCCTCATCTGTAAAACCTTCAGGGTTTGATAAACTCTGAGAGGCCATTCCTGATATCCCCAGGATTGATAAGTCACTCACTGTCCACTGACACGAGCTCTGGGACCAACCCTGAGTGGTCACCTAGGTCATCACAACCCACCTGGGACAGGAACTCTGAAGGAGGAATGCTCACAGGTGACAGACAGCTCACCTGAAGGCTTCCTGAAGGAGGTTACCATTGGGACTGAAGCATCCACCCTTTTACTCAACAGATGCCTTTCCAAGCCCTGTACCAGTCAGGGATTGGAGCTGAACAGATCACAGACCCTGGCCATAAAGTGTGCAATAAGTGTGCATGCCAGGAGGAGACACAGGGAAACATACATGCAAGGGTGACATGGACCAAAACGGAGATGTGTATGGGTCTGGGGAGGGCAACATGCAGGGGTGGTCTCTGTAAAATACGGGGCCTACCCAGGATGCCTTTGAAAGTTCCTCCCAAGTCTGTACATCAATGAGTTTATGTTACCTCAGATTCTGTCAAGGTGTGAATCCTCAAGAAGACACTGATTCATCCTCAGATGAATCATTGCTCAGCGCTTTCCCAGCAGCCTGAGGCACCTCAGTCTGGCTACAGCGAGACCTCTGCCAGCATTAAGCTGACCACATGGGCCCCAGGCTGCCCCCGGATATTCAGTGGCTGCACAAGTCGGGGCCTCGTCATCACATGCACTGGCCATATGGCAAGATGGCCATGATAGTGTGGTCAGAAGCCATCCCCGGAGTGGGGGGTGGGCTGCCTCCAGTGCTAGCTTTGCTAAAGGGGTTTTCACAACCAGCAGAGGTTACAAGATGACACAGTTAAGGGTGTAAGAGGCTCCGTCAGCCCACACACGGAGGGCTTCCCACAAGCTGGGTCCATTTCCCGTGAACACAAACTAGGGAGATCGTGGGTGCCATGTTCTCCAGCATCTGTGCTGAGAGCCCGTCCTCTGTGCCTATCACAGCCACCAGCAAAGCCTACAAGGTCTTAGGACGGGGCGCTCATGTCCGTCAAAACTCCTACCCCACGCCAGCCCATGACCTGCAGACAAAGGGCCCAGGGAGGGAAAAGGGGTGTCATCCAAAGTGGAGGTGGCTGTCTGGAGGGTGTGGTGACGGATTATTGATGTCTGCTGTAGGAGAGGTGGCGGTGGGTTCGCCATCCCTGGAGTAGGTTTCGTGGAACCAGGGAAAGCCTTCTGTCACTTGTGATTTCCATTGCACGTTCTTGGTGGACGGTCATCTGGGAATGGTGCACACGCCTGTACGTCTCCATGGGAATAGGTACACATGCCGATGGTTGATCTGAACCATGAATGAACCAGGACATCACATTTCCCAGCCATTGCAGATCCAGGGAGTTGATGGAAAAAGACAAAGCCACACCCACTTTCACACAACGAACGACATTATGACCATCAATATTATCGCGATATCATCAATAGCAACAGGATGATCATCATTGTCAATGATGTCATCAACGCCACCATCGCATCACTGTCATTGTCACCATCCTCATCCAGGCCATCAGTGCCATCACTGTCACCATGGTCACGGCAGCTAATGCTCACATAGTGTGTCCTATGAGCCAGGCCGTGTTCAGATACTTTATATACATTGACTCATTGATTCCCCACACTGTCTCTATGCAGTAGGTACTTTTATTATCTCTGTTTTACAGACAAACACAAGTTAAGTAGCTTGGCCAAGCTGCCCAGGCGGGATTTGAACCCTGGCAGTACAGCTCCCTGCCTTAACCACTGTGCTCTACTGGGTATGGACGGTTTGTTCCCTCTCCCTAGAACCGGGGGCCAAGATGGCAATAGCCGCCTGCAGAGAAGCAGTGTGGAGGAGCGGGCCCACCACACGGGCTCCAGCCACACCCTGGCAGACCCCTGCCCTCCCAGGCCTCCAGTTCCCCACCTGTACACCGAGAAGTGAGCATCTGGGTGACCTCCATGCTCCCTCGGGCCACCACTGCATGTGGCCTGCCAGCCCCTCCAGCTTTCGAAGCCCCCAGGAGTCTCTGCATGGTCAGAGCCAGTAGGGACCTCATAGCCCTTGGGTGAACACCCCAGCGGGATCCACTGATTCTGAGGACTGTAGGTGGGTCCCCAGGGATGAGAAAACCTCAGCACAAGGTGGGCAGTAGCCACTCAGATCCCCAGAACGCAGACCAGCACTCCCCGGAGGACTGGGGGCTCAGCCTCTGCTGGCCTTGCATGAGGGCAGGCAACGGCCACCTACAGCGGCCGCGGCACTCACTCTGGAGCGAGTGGCCAGACGGTGTCCTCCTCTCGGGTGCTGAGTTTTCCATCCTGTTAACGTGGCAGCTTGCCAGGTGCGGGTTTACTGCTCACAGGACCCTCACCTGCACATTAAGAATGTCCACTGATACATAATTGTGGCTCCTGCAGCCCAACCCAGATGATGAGCTCCTTGAGAGAGGGACAAGGTGGCTGAAGGGTACTGCCTGGAGCGATTTTTTTCAAAAGTCTTCGCCACTTGTGTCATTGGAGCTTTAAGCCATTGTGAGAGGTGGTGAGAACAGATGGTGGTGACAATGACAGTCATGGTACCGTCACCTGTATTGTGAGTACATACTGTGTACCGAGAGACTTTTGTGAGCCAGGCAATGTGGCTGGCAGGTCCCCATGCCCAGCACCGCATTTCATTGAATCCTCAGGATGACCTGCGGTGGAGGGTATCTGGGGGCCCATAGAACCAAAGGAGAAACAGACCCAGGAGGGGAAGACTAACCACTTTCACATTGGATGGGGGTGGCAACCCAGGCCCAGGCCTGTCTCCGCTGCCTTCTCCCATGAGAGAGGGTCAAAATGACACCAGGGCAAGAACAAGGCCTCACGGATCCAGCACGCCACACCTCCCACGCGGCTCTCAAATCCTCTCTGGGCATCTCACAGGCACCTCGTCTGGGCAAACTCTAGTCTGGGCAAAAGAAAGCCAATGGAGACTAAACATTTTCTGCACGCACCTGCTAGTGCCAGGCCTGCACCAGGAACCGGGGACACGGGGCCAAACACGACAGGGGCTCATTGTGAGCCCGGGTTTGACAGCTTCAGTATGGTGGCCCCAACTCCGAGCCCACGGCAGACCCTCAATAAATGAGCTCACAGTTTAGCCGGGGAGCAAGACCGTCATTACAATGCAGTCAGAAGCCCAGGGGCTTCTGGGAGTAGAATGGGTACTTGCTGCAGTTGTGCGTGCGTGTGTGTTTGTGGGGCGGGGAGGATGGAGGTATCAGGGAAGGCCTTCCAGAGGAGGCAAATCTAAGGCATGATTGGGAATTAGCCAGAACCCAAAGGGTGGAAAAGGCGCTCCGGGCAGGAGGAAAACCTGAGCTGGGCTCAGAAACACGGAGTGGCCCAGAGTGTGTAGGTGTGGCCAGCACACAAGTGCTATTCAGTGTTTCGGGAGGTGAGGGGCAGAGGCCGGAGCCGGGCTGGAGAGGCAGGGAGGCCCCTGGCAGTCCCGGACGCACAGCCACGAGCCGCCTCCTCTCACCCTCACACCCAGGACATCAGGCCCACCGAGCCAGCCAGTGTGACTCCCAACCCGGGCTCAAGCAGTGTGGAGAGCTACAGCTGGACGCTGAAGGACGCCAGGGAAACAGGTAGGAGACAAGGCGTGAGCCCCGCCGGCGGGGCCAGCAGGAGCAGACCTAAGGAGCCGGGCTGGAGAAAAACAGGCTGAGTCGGTGGCTTACACCAGTAGAGATGGGGGTCACCCTGGGCCCTCCCTTGCCAGAGCACTGGGCCTGGAGGGGGAGCAGAGGGTCAGACAACGGCCACACAGGGCCACACACGTGCCACTTGGAACCGCCCAGCTCACCTCCAGGCCTTGCCAGCAGCAGGCCAGCCCCGTGCCACAAGGGCTCCTTGCTGACATCCTGCTCTGTCTGCTTCCAGCCTGGCCTCCTTCCAGAGGGCTGTGGGTAGGCGCCAACTCCCCTCCGGCTTCTGGGCCCCAAGCAAAGCCAGGATGTGGCCAAGCCAGGCACGGTCCAGGCCGATGTCATCTGCCCAGCACTCAGACTTAAGTAGATGCCCAACAGATGAGATGGATAAACAATGTCAGCGTCCCAAGGAGGCGTAGCTGCTGCTGCTACACAACTCCAGCTCCCGTGAAGCATTACATGGAAGGAGTACACACCCATCTTGTTCTCGTGTGTCGCTTTGCTAGCACAGATCTCACACTTTGGAACAGTAAAGGGCAGGGTTCAGGGAGAAGAAAATGAGATGTTAGAGAGCCTTGGAGTGGAAATTAAGAGACCTGGGTTTGGGAACTGGTTGTGCCACTGGGAAACCTGGGGACCTTGCAGGAAATGCTTCTCTTTGAGCCTCAGTTTTCCTTATTGATAAAGTGGGGACAGGTGGAGAAGATTTGGATCAATGCTTCTCACCTAGGTGTGCAATCAGTCATGTGCTAGTTCAGCTCCTATGCCGGCCCTGCCCCAGACCTGCAGTGTCAGAAAGACCACACAGACCCTCCTGGAAGAATGCTCTCAGAGGTTCTGTCCAGTTTGGAGGCACCTGGCTCCAAAGACAGTCGGGGCCGCTCTTCTCTCTCTGACTTTCAGGCTGCCACGGGGCGGTTTCCAGTGCCAGACGGTCAAACTAGCATCCCCGGCGCAAGTAAGGGAGGTTGGAGAGACTGACCCCAGCGGAGAGAAGGGGGCTGGAGAGACAGCACAAATCCAGCAGTCTCTGCCCAAGCTCGTGTACCTACGCCAGCCCCACAAACGCCATGGCTGGCTACTGAGCACGCCTTTGAGAAGTCACAGGCCACACAGGGTGGTTTCAGATGAAGTTAGGGACCTTGGGGAAGTCACCCCAGACCTTTACACCACACAATCCAGTCAGAGACAGATGGACAAACATATCATTCAGAGCTTCATCTCAATTTCTTAAAAAAACAAAACAAAACCGAAAAAGTTTCAAACCCAGTGAGAGTTAGGTACCCCATGACTCCAACCCCTTCCAGGCTCCCAGGAAGCCGACCGTCCCTCCCAAGGCTGAGAGAGGCCTGTGCTGGGGCACTCATGGCGGTTGGGGAGAAGGGGCGCATAGAAGGCTTGGCCTCAGCGGGCTTTCCACGGGGCGGGCAGCCGCAGGGTCTGGCCAGGAGGGCCGGCCGGGCTCACCTTCACACTGCCTGCCTTCCCCCTTGTAGCCTGGCTTGCAGAGGCATTTGTAGGATTTGGGCGTGTTCTGGCAGATGGCATCGATGTGGCAGTCATCTGTGCCCTCCGAACATTCATCCACGTCGACTGCCCCTGTAAGGGGAGTGGGGGAAAACACTGGTGAGCCGTGGCCTGGGAAGGAGGCAGCAAGGGTCAGGCAGGAAGCTCCTTCTGCCTGCCGCCCTCCCAGGGATCACTGGTAATTAACAGTCATAGCTGTCCCATGACAACCAAAATGCTGGGTCTCACTACTTTAACAACCATTTAAGTCAATCTATTATGCCCACTAAAAAGATAAGGAAACTGACGCTTTGGAGCATAGTGAGAAAAAGCCTCTCTCTGTGTGTCTTGCTCTCCCACAAGCATCGATCGCTCTACCCCCCTTCACTCCCCTTAATCTAGAATTTAGAGCCAGAAGGATCCTAGAAGAAATTCAAACCCATCCTCTTTGGGTTATAGATGGGGAAGCTGAGGCTAGCAGGGGGGCTCGTGCAGGCGATCTGCACAGGGGCCCCACCCAGCCCCTGGGCTGTGGAAACAGGATTCTTCATGTGGCTTCCGTGTCCCCAGCTGGTAGAGCCATCCCCTCAGTGGGGCTAACCGGCTCAGGCATAGTTCTGATCTCTCTGTCGTCCCTCCTAGGTGAGAAACCGGTTCTCATATTCCAACTCCCAAAGTCAAGTTCAGCTGAGGTTTTGAGGGCTCCTGGCACTCCCCACCTCCCACTTCCAACACATATATATATACACCTTCAGCCTGGAACAGCTGTTGGGCAAAATAGACTCCGTATCTGTGCATATCCCAAGAGGGGCGGGGGAGAGCCAGCCCTCAGACAGGGAGAGGACCCTCGGGGCACAGGAGAGCAGAGCCAGAGAAACCTGAACTGTAAAACAGGCTACACGTGGGGAAGCTAAGGCCCAGGGAAGTCTGTGGGCTTGGTAGCTCGTTAGTGGCAAACACTGGAGCTTAGGCCCGGAGTTTGTCTACATTCCAGGTTACTTCCGCCTAGCTGTGAATGACAAATGGATGACAGACAGGAGAACCCAGAAGGGCAGCACAAGGAAGTCTCTGCAGCCACAGCCACCCAGGGGCAAGCCCGGGATGCTCTGGAAAGTGCTCCTCTCTTCATGCCTTCAGCCTCTCCCTAGACTGTCTGGTCCTCAAGAACGTCCACTGAATCACTCCCCTGGCTGGCATCAGGGTTCTGTGTGCGTAGGGGGCCTCTCTGAGAGAACCACTGCTCCTTCTGGCGCGCCTCTCTTGCCCTAGTCCCCCAAAGGAAGACAGGCATCAAAAAGGAAACAGAATCACCTCCCTGAGGCGCACACACACACGCACACACACACATGCACACACATGCATGCACACACACATGCACATGCATGCACACATAGACACACTTATATGCACACAGTGCACACACGCACACACATGCATGCACATATACATGCACACACATGCATGTGCACACATGCACGCAATGCACACACATGCACGCACGCACATATGCATACATGTGCGCACGCGCACGCACACACATGCATGCGCGTGCACACATACGCACGCATGCACACGTGTGTGCATGTGCACACGCGCGCGCACACACGTGCATGCGTGTGCATGTACATGCACGCACACGCCTGCATGCACACACATGCACACACACGCGCACGCACACATGCATGCATGCACATGTACCCATGCACACACACAGACAGCAGGTGGCATCACTTTTCAGGGTGGTTGTATCTGCTTAGGTCAGCAGTCCAGCCTCTACAGCTGCCCAAAGAAAGGAGAAATGGGGGCCATCCGGTGTTCAGGGGCCAGCAGAACATCCCCTTCTGGGGAAGTGATGACCGAGGGACCACTATGCAGAGGTGACACAGACTCAAAGGCAGGAAGACAGAGGCCAGAGGAGGCCAACCTGCATCCTTCCAATGGGGAGGACTGGGCCACCTCTGAGACAAGACCAGCAGGGGAAATGGGCCCGGACCTAGCTCTTCCCACTTCCCAAGGGTCAGTGCACAGGAATGAGGGGAGGGAAGCCGTCTAGGGCTCTGGACCCCTTTCCCCAACTCCCACCTACGTAGGTGTCCTCATGAGGATGGAAATGAATGAATGTTAGTCAAAGGGCACTGGGGCGCCTCTCAAGACACCTTTTAAATATGTCTTTAGGTGGGGGCTGGGGAGAGGGCAGGTGAGTTCGAGGAGAGGGAGAGAAGCCACAGGCCATTTGTTCCTATGGAGTCCTCTGACCATGCTCCCTGGGCTGGGTGCTTCCTCCGCAGGGCAGCCCAGCCCTCCCATCACAGGCTTTGACTTTTGTTTGTTTCACGGAGCAAGTCTTCCATAGGGTAGGGATTGTGGGTAGACTCACAGACACAGAGGAGAGACAGAGAGGTGAAGAGAGACACACACACAGGAACCGTCAAACAGGGCTGAAGGACCCCAAAGCCTGGGAGAGAGAGACACCCAGAGACAAGTGGGGATGCGGGCAACAGGGCCCAGCTAGGGTGGGGGGCGTGAAAACCCCGCTCAGCTCCAACCGTGGAATAGTTGAAATGGCCTGGCATCCTCCCTTAGGGTGTGACTCCCAGGAATAGACTCCCATGACCAAATGCGGACCAGTGCAGCAGCGAGGGGATGCCCAGAGAAAGCCAGGAGAACGGCAGGGGCAGGCAGGACCCTCCCCTGACCTCTCCCCACCAGGGAGAGGGAGCGGGGAGGGGAGAGGCTGTGACTTCAGCTTTGTGGGAGCTCCCCTTCCAGACAGCCAGGAGAGCAGGAGGGGAAGGGGCAGCAGTGCCAGGCTCCCTGCGAAATCCCAGGGAGCCCCCATCTTACCTCCCCTGCCTGTCTCAACCCAGGCCGGAAGCCTGGTACCGCTTCATGGGTCTCAGGCTCCCTTTCCTCTCCTGGACCTCCCCTCGGATCATGTCCCATGTCTGGTCCCCTCTCCCCTTGGTTCCTATCCATCTCCTTCCCTGGGTCTGTTCATCTCCCACCTCCACCCCCCTCCTCCGTCTGACTGTCCATCTGCCCATCACTTCCAGCCATCTCCACCCTTCTCTCTCCCTCTGTTTTGCTCCCTCCCCACTGGCTGCACCCCTGTCCTCCCGTCTCTTTCTCTGGTGTCCCCGTAGCTCCACCTCTCCACCTCTCTCTGCCTTCCTGTCCCCTAGTCCGTCCCTCCCTCTCCCCCTTTTGATCTGTCTTTCTTTCCTGCTGTCCGTTTGCCTCCTCCCTCTCCTGGTCTCTTCCTTCGCCGCTCCGGGTCTTCGGGTGTCTTCTCTCCTCTCCCTGCCTGTCTTTCTCTGGGTTTCTTCCTGTGTCCTTTTGTGTGTTCCCTCATTGCCTCCTTTTCTGTCCATCTGTCCCTCCATCTACCTCCCCCCTTTCTCTCGGTTTTGGTCACCCCCTCCCTGCCTCCCCTCTGAGCCGCCTTCCGCCGGCGCCCGGCTCTCCCCGGGGGGAGCGCCCGTCCGATTCTGGGGTCTCCACTCCCGCCCATCCTCGGGGCGAGCCGCCCCCCTCGGCCAGCCGTCGCGCTTTCTTTCTTCCTCTCGCCCTCGAACTCCGCCTCCCCCGGGGCCTCAGCCCACCCCGCCCCTGCTGCGGGCGCGTCCGGCTCCGAGAGCCCGGGGCCACCCGAGCTTGGGGAGGGGGCGCTCCGCGCGGATCCCAAAAGTTACTTTGCGAAGAGGCGGGACGGGGCCCAGAAGCACCAGGGCCGCGGCCCTCCGGATGGCACGGGGTGGGGGGCAGCCCAGGACCCCCCGGCCGCCACCCCGCACCCCCCGCCCGCCGTCGGCGGGGTCCGCGCTTACCTGGGAGCCCGCTGCCCCCCGCCAGCCGCCCGCGCGCGCCCAGGGCGAGCAGCACGCACAAGTGCCAGCGCACGGCCGCTGCGCCCATGCTCGCTGCGCCCCGGTCGGGCCGGGCGTGCGGAGAGCGGGGCACGGGGACCCCCCGACCGGCCGCTCGGCGAGCGCTCCGCACTGCTGGTCCCTCCGCCGCCGCTGGGCGCCCAGCCACCGAGCCGGCACCGCTGACGAGCTGACAGCCGCGCGTTCATTGGCCCGCGGCCGTCGGGGCGGGGTGCTGCCCACAGCAGCCAATGACGCGGGCTGTCAGGCGCGGCGGGGGGGCGGGGGGCGGGGCGGGGCGCGGGCGTCCAGGCCGCCCCCCTCGGGGCGGGCGGCAGGTGGGGGGTGGGGGCCCGGGGTGCCCGGCTCGGCTGTCGGGTGTATGGTCTGGGCCAGGCTGGGGATTTCGCGGAAGCTGATGCGGCCCCCTGACCCCTTCTCCCCACTCAGGGGGAAGCGCCCCCCATGCAGGGCATGCACACACGCTTAGGGGTCAGGAGGGAGCCTGCCAACGGGCTCTCAGAGGTTGAGGAAGGCTGGGCTGCATCCATTTGTAGTGAAAGAAACGCAAACGTGCAAAGCAGAATAATTGTACATGCATCCATTTGGTAAATAATGTTTATTGAGCACCTACTGTGTGCCACGTGCTGGAAATACGATGGCAAAGTAGCCAGACAGGGAAAAAAGTCGTGAAGATCGGTTTAAGATTTACATCCAAAATAAATGAAATTTTTACCAGTCTCCAAAGAACAGTGGCCCATAAGTGTGCTTGTTATAGGACAGTCGCAAATTCCACATCTGGAAGGGACAACGGGAAAGCTCCGTGTGGGACAATACCACTGTGCAGTCAGTCTGGGCCGGCGCGGCCCATCTGCAAGTCAGGGGGGCTGGGGGGAAGGTGACCTCTCAGCAAGCAGTTTGATGCCCTGAGAACACAAGGCCTGGGCCGCCCCAGTGACACACCGGGGCGGGGTAGCGGGTCGGGGCAGGAGGAGCATCGCAGCAGTCGCCTTCATTCCACCCAAGAGCTGCTCTGGCCTGGGATCCACACCTGATGCCTGATGGCCTTTGGGGCCTGGATCAGAGACACCCGCCCGCCGAGGCGTGCCTGGAAATAAATGGCCCCTCTCAGCCGGAGTCCGGACGCTTTAAGGGAAGAAAGTTCAGCAAACCCCAAGGCCCATCTCCTTGACAACCACCAATAAGAACTCCTTTTTTCTTACCCTGCTCTCGGGGCCTGACTCAAAGACAAGACTTTCCTCTTTTTGTCCACTCTGCCTACCCCAGTCTGCGCCCAGCTTCCCTCTCCACGCCAGCTCCCTTCTCTGCCGCCAACACGTACACGCACACCCAGACACGCAGACGCGTGTTCTCACACACTCGCACACATTCACATACTTCATACAGGCTCCAACATGCAGCCTCTCCCACACAGACATGCATGTCACACCCACGTTTCTGCACAGACCCTCGCACAACCTTCTGTAGCCGATCTCCACAGCCCTGGAAAGTTAAATCTGTGTCCCAATGTGACTTCATATCACAAACAGCTTGTGGCACTGGCGTGATAACTGAGGCAAGGGGTTCCCCCATATGCGGGGGGGGGCAGAAATCAGAGGGGGAAGGAAGTGCTACTTTTTGCCTCCAGTAAGCCTTACCCGCCCCCATCACTCCAGACACTTCCTTCTACACAGTTGCTCCTGGCTAGTGGCTTAATTTGGGAGACTCCATTACCAGACTTTATTTTGTCCTCCTCCCAGTTGTGTGGCTTTGGGTTTCTTGGGGGAGAAAACTCCCCCAGGACCATGTGTTGTCTTGTGCATTAGGTAACAGGGCAAGAAGTGTGAGTTGGGGAAGTAGGTCCTTTCAGGGGACGTTAACCAACTAGAAACAATGCCCTTTAATGTGCCTGTTCATCAGGGACCCCCACCCCAGGGAGGTTCCCCCCAAGCTAGATGGCAGCAGGGAAACCTTCTTCCAGTTTCTGTTTCCGCAAATCAAGGAAGCAATGCAATGGAGGCAGGGTGATGGCCTGTTAGAATGTGGACCCCTGCAGCCGGGGGCCAGCTCTCACTCATACCACGTTCTAGTCCACAGCCTGCCTGCTGTAAAGGTGTGCAGATGGAAAAAGTGGCTCCTTCCAAAAGGAGATCATGGTCTGTGTAGAGGAGTTGGGGTGGGGGGAGGTGGAGAGGAGACACACTTATAAGCCCTCTATGAGTGCAGAGAGATAGCAGAGAAAGAGGTGGTCTCTTCTGCCGGGGGTGGGGGCAGCCAGGGAGAACTCCCAGGGCACATGACCTTAGAGTTGGGCACAAGGTATAAGGAGGTGATTTTCCTGATGGACAAGAGAATATACCAAGGTCCACAGGAGAAGATGAGGGCCAAGGAGCAAATGTTCTTGAAGCACCTCATGTAAAGCACTTGTGCATGTGTGACGATGATACCAGGGAGGGCTGCTCACAGAGCCTGTGGTGTCTGTGCTGGTGGGATGGGCTAAGCGGGGTACCTGTATGCTTGGACTCCACCAAGGGCCATCTTGCAACCTCTTGAGACTGAGCTGGGAGAGTGGAGGTGCAGGGATGAATTGGACAGTCACTTTGGGAGGGGACACTCCATGGCTCCCCATTGCAAGACAGAGAGTGCCCTTCCCAGGTTTAGACCCATCCTCACCAAACCACTGGTAAAGGGGGCCCCAGAGACACCCCACTTTCATGCTGCTGAGGCTTTGCCTGAATGCTTCCTTCTGCCAGGAATACACAAGGCTCACCACTCCTCTTCTGCCCACACCCCAATCCCTATCCCCATGCAGGATGTGGGGCCTCCTTGGGGCCCCCCAGGTCCCAGATCTTCCTCATCAGAGTCCAGCTTACCCTGGGTTTTATGTCTGTCTCCTTCCAGACTAGGGGTTTCTGAAAGTGGGGCTCGTAGCTGATCCGCATCTACGGCCACAGCTCCCAGATGAGACCTAAATGATGGTTGAATGAAAGAATGCATGAATGCAGGAATGAACGAATGAATGAACGAACGAATGAACGAATGAATAAACAAGCAACAAGACAGATATCACATAATAGTTGAGAATTCATATTGCTCCAGGGAGTGGATAAAGATTCTTTGGTATTTGATGGGGCCTTGGGAAGTGAATCGCTGCCCACCCCCCCACCCCCCCACCCCCACCCCCCACCCCCACCCCCCACCCCCACCCCCCCCCCCCCCCCCCCCCCCCCCCCCCCCCCCCCCCACCACCCCCACCCCCACCCCCCGGCTGCCTCTGTGCTCTGTGTCTTGCGGGGAAGCTGGCTGGTGGGCACCGCCGCTCTGCCGGCCTCCTGGGGCCTTTGGCTCCCCCTGGTGACACTTCGCAGAGGTCTGAGGAGGCGGGCAGGGGAGGAGGCACACACAGCCCCTGCCGCCCCCCATCCACTCAGCCTGCTGACCCCAGGCCTCAGTGTAAGAACATCTGACTTTCTTTAAAAAGTATTTCCTCAGGAATAATTCTCTTGATTAATAACAGTTGTGAAAGTTCTTTGAGAAACTACAGTTCTCTGCAAGCATAAAATGTCATTCTAGAGATGTTGAGCCTCAATCTTGATGACTTTACAGGCTTTTGTCATCCTTATGAAAAATGAGCTTTCATTATAATATCTCTTTGCGTTGCACGTTTCTTTAAGGTAATCGTTTTTGCAATCCCTTGGTGACCCTGGGCCCCACAGGCCAGGTTTCTTGGCTCAGGCTCCCACCTGTCAAATGAGGGTCTCGGTCCCCAGGACCCTGGACATCTCCAGCGTCCTCTGAAATGACCCACCTGAGTTGCGGCGCTCAATGTATTCTGACCTCCTGCTGCCCCTCCCCCAAGTATACAATAGTTATCTCTGTCGAATATCCCTGTGTGCCCAGCACTGTGCTCAGGTGTCCTATGCGTTACATCATTTAATCCTGAGAGGCAGAAACCACTATCATGCTGTGAGAAAAACAGAGACTTAGGCCACTTGCCTGGGACAAGGACAGAGCTAGCAAATGGCAGAGGTGGGATTCGAACTCTGGTCTGTGTGACTCCCAAAGACACACTCTTAATCATCACTTGCTAATAAAACCCCCTGTAAGGCTCAAAGGGCATTAGGGAGTGCCTCGTGTAATGCGTCAAGTTTACTTTTATGGTTTCGATATTGAGAAAAGTGTTTTTTACACAGCGGCCAAAGTGTAACAGTTTACAATTCATGTGGTTGCTTTTGGGTGCTACCCAGTTTTATGTTCTCTCATCTTGCTAATGGGTCCAAAATTCTTTTTCCATCTGGAATGATGATATTTCACTTTAGGGTACTGGGCAGGATTGTGTAGAAGTGGAAAGTGAGGGTTGATGAGACACTCAGGCACACCCCTGCACCCCTGGGCCGAGGAGGCAGGGTGACACTGAGAAGGGCTTCCTTTTTACCAAGTTTGTGCGGAGCTTTGCATCTCACTTCGGGGTGTGCTTGTAAAACTGACTCGTGCTGCAAGTTCATAGACACATTGACAGGAATTCCCTCCTCTTCCAATGCCCATCCCATCCCATGTGCCTAGCAGACCCTGATTCAAGGCTGAGCTCAGGTGCCCTGTTCTCAGAGCCCTCCCCCTGCTCAGGGCCTTGGGGCATGAACTCAGCTGCCCACACTCTCCTGGCCACCTCCACCCTGGGGGCCAGCCAGGAGGACTGCCATCCTCAGGCACCCAGAGTGGGTGACTTGGGGCCCTTTGTCCCTGCATGATCCCCTACCACGGGCACTGGTTCAACTTGGAAACCTGGAACTTTTTGGTTAGTAGATCTGTCTTCCATTTAGGTGAAGGTGTTGAAATGTACAGGTTAATTAGACTTCCTGGTCACTTAGTCTTCCTTCCAGATCTCAATCCAAAGCCTCCATGGTAAATGGGTGGCTCTAGCTGGGCCGTTCATTCTATCCTATGTCCCTGGCTATATAATTGGTCCAGGCAAGAACATATTACTCAGCCACACCAATCAGATGCCTTCCCTGGGATTCTCTAAGTGGGGCTAGTGGGTGTGTCTTCTCCCTATATGGGTGTGAATCAGTAAGGATGGGGTTATCCAGAGCTGCCTGGGACTGTGGTTCGACCAGGGTGTGGGCAGCTGGTCCAAGAGACTAGAGCCATGAATCAGAAGCAGAGAGAAGAGATGGGGAGGGGAAAAAGCAAAGAAAGAGAATAGAGAAGGAGAAGGGAGGGAAAAGGAGGGACCTGACAGTGTTTGAGGCTCTCATTGAAACATCCTTTCTGCTCTTAAGATAGTTATGCTAATTTCTGTCACTTGCAGCGGAAATAGTGCTGTTTAATCATTGGGCAGGGTTGGGGGATATCTCTATGAAATGACACCACAGACAAATAAGATGTGCCAGTACTTGTTCTAAACACTGTACATTAACTCATGCAGTCCTATAACCACTATTGATGAGGTAAGCACTATTATCCTCATTTCCAGGAATGAAATGCAGCACAGAGAGGTTAAGTGAATTTCTCAACATCACATAGCAGAGCCAGAAGGGAATGAATGAGTGAATGAATGAATGAATGAATGAATGAAAAGTGTTGCCCTTGGTCACCCAGCCAATCAGAGTCAGGATACAAAAGCTCTATAGGCTCCTGATTTCCTGTCCAGGGTTCCTTGATTCTCCCTCTGTGCTACAGTCTTAGACGTTCAATGGTGGGATGGAGGGAAAGAATAAGGGTTTGGCAGATCAGGACTTGAATCCATGCTCGGCCACTTACTTGCTGTGTGGCCTCGGGCAAGCCACTGTACCTCTCTGTGACTCAGTATCTTCACCGGTAAAACAGAGCTAAGAATGCTTACCTCACAGAGTGGACACGAGAGCCTCTTCAGATCACACTTATAAAGTGCTGGGCACAGGTTGGCCATTCTTTCAAAGGGTATTTATTGAGCACCTGCCTTGTGCCAGACACTGTTCTGGGTGTTGGGGACACAGCAGTGAGCAGGAAAGACTGAATCCCAGCACTCATGGAGCTCATGGTCTATTTAGGGGAGGCAGACAGCAAGAAAGAAGAAAAGCCTAAGGTGGTGATAAGGGCTACGCAGAGAACTGACGCAGGGAGGTGGGATACAGCTAACAGAGGGGTGGGGGCACTGGAAGTGGGGGGGCATCAGCCAAGGTCTCTCCTAAGAGCTGATGCTTATATTAGGACCCAAATATCAAAAGGAGCCACTGTGCCAAGATGGGATGGAGTGGGGTGGGAGAATGGTTGACAGTCTGTCTCAGAGAGTCATAGAGTGGGCTTGATCTTTGGAACAGAGTCATAGAGTAGATTTGGAACCTGTTCTCTTTTTAAGCTACAATGGAGCCTGTTGCAAGCCCCCTGCACCAGAATGACCTGTGTTGTCTGCAATACTTAAACAGCATCATGGGGCTGTGGGGGGTAGGAGGGTGGGACGGTGGGGAGTGCTTTGAGTGCAAGGACAAGTGTGCACTCTCCAAGCCCTGCAAATGCTGATGTGTGTAAGAACGCCTTTACACAAAGATTAACCTCCCCCCTTCAAAAAAACAGTCAAATCTGCTCAGCCTAGAAAAGACATATTAACTTTCTGCTACATTTCCTTCCCATCTTTTTTCTATCAGTATGTACATTTAAAAAATTAAAATTAAGATCGTATAACACATAACATTTTTCTAACCTCTGTGTTTTTTATTTGAAATTTTATTTAAATTATCTTTTTAGACGCTTAATTTACATACCATAAAATACATCACTCTAAGTGGATAGTTGGTGAGTTTTTTAAAAAGTTTAAAAAACTGTGGCAGCATACACATAACATAAAATTGCCATTTTAGCCATTTTTAAGTGTACAGTTCAGTGGCATTAAGTACATTTGCATTGTTGTGCAACCATAAACCCCACCCATTTCTAGAAATTTTTTATCATCCCAAATTGAAACTCTGTACCCATTAAACAATAACTCCCCATTTTCCCCTCCCTTCTTCCCAACCCCTGGCAACCACCATTCTACTTTCTGTCTGTAATAATTTGGTAACTCGTATAACTAGTCATACAGTATTGGCCCTTTTGTGTCTGGCTTATTTCCCTTCACTTAATCTTTTCAAGGTTCATCAAAGTTGTAATATGTCTCAGAACTTTATTCCTTTTTAAGATTGACTGATATTCTATTCCATGTATCGACCACATTTAGGTTGTTTCTACCTTTTGACTATTGTGAATAATGCTGTTTTGAACATGGATGGACACATATTGGTTCGAGTCCATGATTTCAAGTCTTTTGGCTGTGTACCTAGCAGTGGAATTGTTGATCATGCAGCAATTCTATGTTTCATTTTTGAGAAACTGCCGGACTATCTTCCACAATTGCTGGACCATCCAGTGCATTTTGACAAATGCACATGCCTGTGCTATTTCCACCACAATCAAAGTCGAGAACATTTATGGCACTCCCCCAGTTCCCACCTGGCCTTCCTATCAATTGCCCCAACAATGATGAGTTTTGCTTGTTAGAACTTTATACGGACGTACTCAGGCATCATGATGTACTTTTTCGTCTGACTTCTTTTGCTCAGCATGCTTTTCAAGTTTCATTCAACACATATGACCCGTTTCCTCTCACTTCATTCAACTTAATAAGCATTACATCTTCTTTTTAAAATGTGGTTTTCAAAAAATTATCCAGGTAGTATTCCGTTCCAGGGATTCATTGTAAATTGATTTGACTAGCCTAAGCTGGTTCTAATTTTTTGCTGTTATAAACAACACTGGGTGGAACATCCTGGCACCTAAATCTTTGATCACATCCTTGATCGTTGCTATGAAATAACATCTGTGGAGGTGGAACAACTGGGTGGAAGGGAGGGATCAACAGTGTTCGTCTCTTTATACCTATTGCCAGATTACTCCTCAGAAAGGTGTTACCATGTTTTGTCAATGTCACCTCCTATTTCTTGAACCTGTGGACCCCTCTCCATCTTCTGTGCCCTTGGGGTCACTCTTCCCAGGGCTGCTGCTCAAGGATGCTACGTGCCTGAGCTGCAAGCAACCTCTCAAAACCCAAGACCAAGGGCCGGCTGAGTGGCGGGTGGTTAAGCGCTGGCTTGGGAAGCCAGCGGCCCCGGTTCGGTCCCACATATGAGCGCCAGTAACACTGCCCTCAAAAAAAAAAAAAAAAAAAAAAAAAAAAAAAATGGTAGGCATCAAAACCCAAGACCAACACAGAACCACCAGGAAGCCAGGCAAGGACTTCCTGGCTACAGACGGGGCTGGAGTCTTTTTTTTTTTCAGGGCAGTGTCACTGGCCCTCATATGTGGGACCCAAACGGGGGCTGCTGGCTTCCCAAGCCAGCGCTAAACCACTGCGCCACTCGGCCGGCCCTGGAGTCTTGATATGAGGTACAGAGCGGGGACCCGGCGAATGAATCAGAAGGTTACTAGTCCCCTTTTCTCCCTTCTGCTTCCAGTGCCCAGCAACTGGCCTGACAGAGTAAGCACTGAGAATAGGTGAGGCAGGGAAGACATTTGCCTGGAATCCCCTCAAACATTTTCTCCCAGGCTAATTGGTGACAGCAAGGATATATAATCAGGAGGCTACGATGCTGGTCAGCGACATCCCG